>OZ018331.1:10802308-12071361 GCA_963969495.1 Ceratothoa steindachneri | reverse complement strand
GAAAAAGGAACTGTCGTTCATTGACAGGTCGTAGGTGGTAATGGCTTATATATTCATGATGATTTTGTATGGTGGCAATGAAGGAGAATTTTGTGAATAACAAATGATTATACGTCAATATAAGGTCACCACATTTAGTTTACCATTCAAAACTGTGGCTATTTAGAATGGATCACCATCATAAATTATTTGTGGTAATAATATTAGTATATCTAAATCATGAATTGAAAAATGGTATCTAATTTTTGGGGGGTTAACGGTGCACATTTCGAACTATACAGTGGCTGTTTTATGCTCAATATCCCATAAGAATAAGGAAACACGATTCACAAACGCTTTTGTCTTGTTATAAGACCAAACCAGGATCAAACATAGATTAACAAAGAAGGAAGTGAGAGAGAGAGAGAGAGAGCAAGAGGAATAAAATGATATAAACTCTTTTACCTGTTAATGAAAGCGCTTCTAGATTAGCCTTTCCTTATTTTCTATGGGTTATTGAGCGCCTACCGTGTTACGTGTGTATTGTGATTTCACGTCCATTATGAAACCCACGTGCGTCTCATCACCCTTTCTTCTTGTCAACATGAGGGACTTACCTACACATCGGCTAATCAGTTGTCTCAAACATTGTTTTTTGGAGGACGTGCAGGGCCTGAATGATTGGGCTACAAGTAGCGAATTAGGCTACTTCATTTTGTCATGTTTGCTACTTTTTGCTCTTATTTTTTCCCTTTAATTTATTATATTGTGCTAATCTCTAATCAGATTTGCTACTTTTTCTGAAAATGGTTGCGAACTTTCTTGAATCTTCTTTGGTAACCGTGGGGACGTTGACTGTAGCTTAGTCGTTAGACCAATGGTCTGTACAACGAAGAAACTTAATGGCTAAAGTTCGAATTCCGCACACATTTTTTCCACTTTCATTAACGGGTAAAGTTTATATTATTTATTCTCGTTTGCTATCCATTCTTCCTTCTTTCTTAATCTCTTTGATTCTATTGTTTGGTTATTGGGTGTCTACCGTGCCACATGTTTATTGTGATTTCCCGTTGTGGTATAGGTTTGTACACAAATAGAGGGTGTTTTTTTTTTTTCATGTCCTACTTCTGAAGTTTCATAAAATCAAGAATAATTTTGTGACTACAATGAAACTTTAAGAGGTTGTTGGTAATAGTTGTAAGTTACTTTAACTAAAATGGTTAATTGATTCATTTATTATTTTAGAAGTTCTATATCAGTTTTAGCAAATCAGTCTATTCTTTTGCTAGAAATGGAAAGTGTAAAAAGTTTTGTTAAAAAAATTGATTTTTGGAATGTTCGATTCTTAGCCAAGTTTTCGCGAAGATTCTGAAGTAACAAATTTTTTCACGTCATAGTCATTTGCAGACTATAAAAAGAGAAAAGTCTTCTAGAAAAAATCATTATTAGGAAATTTTTCAAACTGAAAACATGGAAGCTCCTGGAAATGATTGGACGAAAAAAAAATTGCTGAAATATTCTTCAAATGCAACTGTTCAGTGGTTTAAACACAACGACGGGCGAGAAGTGAAGGAACTCAAGACGTACCATCACGACGAGCGCCATGTAGAATAATTAAAAATAATCGAGGCACCGATAGTGTACAAAATGGACGAAAAGAGAGTGTTGGCAGAAAAGGCGGAGAACAACATAAAATTGACGAGTTGCGTCAAAACGTCGAATGGTCGCCGCAGAAATCATTGAAAAGAAGATCAGAACAAGTGGGATTGTCGAAAAGTGCAACATACAATGTAATGAAGAAAAAACTGAAATTTAAGCCATACAAGGTTTAGGTTGTGCAAAGATTAGAAGACAATCGTATGCAGAATAATTTAGGTTGATGTACCGCCCGTGATAAGGTCTGACGAAGCGCTCTTTCATCTCAACCAATACAATAATAACAGAACAGCAGAATATGGTTGGGTCATAACCTAGAAGCTATACACTAGGAGGAGCTGCATCCTGCAAAAAAAAACCACCATAAGATCATTGAGAGGTATTTTTATGAGAATGGAAATTCAGTCACTGTGAATGGCGAAAGATAACGACGCATGCTTGAAGAATATTTTTAGCAAACTTTCGAAATAGACGACAACTGTTTTTTTTCCAGCAAGATGATGCAACATCACATACATCGAATGAAACAATGCAGTTGTTAAGACGAAACTTCAGATAAAAAATAATTTCTCGAAACAGTGAATTTAAGTGCCCCTCAAGATCCCCCGATCTTACACCTTTGGATTTTTTATTATGGGGATATTTAAAAGATCCTGTTTACCGTAATAATACTAGAAGTATCCAACAACTAAAAAATAATATCGCTGAAGAAATTAATAACATCAATGAAGAACTTTTGAAAAAAGTGATGAGAGCAACTTCGTCACAAGTAAATGAATGTTATGAGAAGAATGTTTATTAGCATTTGAAAAGAAGAATCTTCAAATAAATTAAGTTATTATGTTAATTATGCAAGCTGATTATTAGTTATTTTTTATTTTAAGCAAATATAATTAGTTAAAATAAAATGGGTTTTAATCGTTGATAAATATCTGAAACTTCAGCGAAAATTTGTTAAAAATCAATGCTTCACTAAAACTGGCATAACTTGTAGAGAAATGGATGAACCAATTAACCATTTGAAAACCAGAAACTTACCACTATTATCAACAACCTCTGAAAGTTCCACTATGATCACAAAATTATTCTTGATTTTATTAAACTTCAAAATTAGGCCATGTAAAAAAAATACCCTGTATAAAATATATTGTCATGAGACTTCGAGACGCACATCAACAACATAATTCCCCTAGCAAAGAGAGAGATTGGAAAACTTTACAGGTCCAAAAGCCTCAGCGCCAACAACATCAAGAAGCTATGCACTGCCCTGGTGCGCTCTCCACCGGTGTACCCGGCAGTGGTAATGCAGGCAGTAAGTTCTACCTTTCTCAGAGAGATGCAGAGAGTTCAGAACAAAGCTGCCCTGCTGATAGCTGGGGCGCGCAGGATGGACCGTATTCGGCGGACGGAACTGTACGCAAGAGCAGGACTGAAGCCATTGAATATGGAACTCCAGAGGCTAGGGAGTAAGACCTGGGACAAAATCAAGGAAGTAATAATTTCAAATATGGTAATTGATCATATTGAAACTTTTAGAGGTTGTTGGTAATAGTAGTAAGTTTCTGGTCCTCAAATGGCTAATTCATTCATTCATTTCTCTAGAAGTTATGCCAGTTTTAGTAAAGCATTGAAGAAGAAGTACTCCCGCTTATAGACGCAAATTTCGAGATAACACAACCCTTAATTGGACGGGTCACCAGGAGAGCCTTATTCCCAAGCGGGAGATTGTACTCCTGGGATGGGAAGACCAGAAGGAGATTGTACTCCTGGGATGGGAAGACCAGAACGAGATCTACTCCTGAATAAGTCAAAACGATCCTATAAACTAAACAAGAAGAAATACCGAATTTACTCCACAGAATGATTAAAAAATCCATTAAGAAAGACAGAAAAATACGATATAACAAAAGAGGCGTAGTGCCCCAAATGGAACAAAATATGAGGTAAACAAATAAATAAAACGGGCGTAGTGCCCCCCAAATTAACATATCGAGTCAAAAAAGAAAAATAATAATAATAATTAAAAAAATACGAAAGCAAAAACAGGCGAAGTGCCCACAAACAGGCTAAACAATAATGAAAACTAAATAGAATTAAAAATAAAAAAGGAAAGCTAATGAGTTAGCAAAGATATATTTGTAAGACTTAATGCCTTTACGAAGGAGAAAATAGGATATTTATATGTGTATATATTGATATAAAAAGGAAAGAAAAAGGAAGAGTACAAGGGATAAAATACAAAGGAAACAAGGGCTTGCCGGAACGACCAACCCAGCAATCAGCTGTAGCACTGACAGCATCGAAAGAGAAAGGAAATAAGGAAGAAGAAAAAAGACAAAGGAATGAGGAAGAAGAAAAAGAGAAAGGAAATGAGGAAGAAGAAAAAAGAGAAAGGAATGAGGAAGAAGAAAAAGAGAAAGGAAATGAGGAAGAAGAAAAAAGAGAAAGGGAATGAGGAAGAAGAAAAAAGAGAAAGGAAATAAGGAAGAAGAAAAAAGAGAAAGGAAATGAGGAAGAAGAAAAAAGAGAAAGGAATGAGGAAGAAGAAAAAGAGAAAGGAAATGAGGAAGAAGAAAAAAGAGAAAGGGAATGAGGAAGAAGAAAAAAGAGAAAGGAATTAGGAAGAAGAAAAAAGGAAATAAGGAAGAAGAAAAAAGAGAAAGGAAATGAGGAAGAAGAAAAAAGAGAAAGGAAATAAGGAAGAAGAAAAAAGAGAAAGGAAATAAGGAAGAAGAAAAAAAGGAAATAAGGAAGAAGAAAAAAGAGAAAGGAAATAAGGAAGAAGAAAAAAGAGAAAGGAAATGAGGAAGAAGAAAAAAGAGAAAGGAAATAAAGAATAAGAAAAAAGAGAGGAAATAAGGCAGAAGAAAAAAGAGAAAGGAAATAAGGAAGAAGAAAAAAGAGAAAGGAAATAAGGAAGAAGAAAAAAAGGAAATCAGGAAGAAGAAAAAAGAGAAAGGAAATAAGGAATAAGAAAAAAGAGAAAGATAAAGATGCCATCCACACCAGGGCAAACTAAAAATATTCTTCAGCAGGTTATACCTACTACACATTTTACTACTTTTTTACATCATCGTGACCGCACTGTACAAGGTCTGATGACCCAAATTTATTGCTCATTTCATATAAGTTATATAAAATGTTTATTAATCTTAGTTTACCATTTTTTATTGTGGTGCTCAACTCGGTAAACCCTTTTACATTATAGTAAATTCATATTGACATTTGTTTTATATCTTTGTTTTTTTTACTAAATTTTATGTTTGTGGTTACCCTAAGTGAAAATGGCCCTCCTCCTACTCATTCACCCTCAAGGACAGCTGTCTCATGTGTGATTAGTGGAGGTGGTGAAATGGGGCACCTCTAGGAGGAAGAAGGGAAATTTGTATGGTTGCGGTTAACATTTGGAAGGCAGATGAGGAATGTGGAGGTTGTAAGTGTGGCTGCTCATATCCTGTGGAGACCTTGAAGAGGTCGCACAGCTGTACAATGGCTGGCTCTCAATTCGATTCACACCCATGCCGAGATCGTGGGTAGCGAGAGCGTGTTCTAGACCAGTGTTTATTGCCATTTTTTGCTATATTTCACTATGAAATCCTGTGACTCCCCTTTCACTATGTGTAAAGAAGAATTAATTTGACCTCACATTTCATCGTCTCGTCCAACGTTCGTCCCCTTAAAATGAACAAAAATATGAAAGGTTCTTACAAAGATAGCTAATCTTAGGACCAAACGAAAATATCACTATAATATATTTTGATTTCGACAAAATTAAGTCACGCAATACTTTATGACGCTTTCGAAATAAATGTCTCGAAGTTTTTCTTTTAAAATCCTGAAATTATTTTGCGTGTGAGAATTGCTTTTCTAGTCTCTTTAGAGTTATCTATGAACGGGGAAAAAGTCCAAAGCGCACTCCATGATTGTGCCATACATTCTCGCAAGCTACACTTGATAAAAGATAATTAAATGACGGATCCTTGAAAAGCCACGGAAATTGGTAAAATTGTATTATAATGGCAATGCCACCAGAAATTATATTCTGCACTAAAATTAATAGAAATAAATAGTGAATAGCAACATAAATTTTAATATTATAAAATATAACAATTCTGGACAAAAGAACAGTAAAAAAATCAGGGCAATAAAATAGAAAATTTCGAAATGCTCAAATTACATCAAACAGGATTGGGATCAACTGGAGAATCCGCCGCCCAAGACATCTGGGCGGCGGATTCTCCAGTTGAGTAATTCTAGGCGGCGGATTCACCAGTTGAGTAATTCTAGGCGGCGGATTCTCCAGTTGAGTAATTCTAGGCGGTGGATTCACCAGTTGAGTAATTCTAGGCGGCGGATTCACCAGTTGAGTAATTCTAGGCGGCGGATTCACCAGTTGAGTAATTCTAGGCGGCGGATTCACCAGTTGAGTAATTCTAGGCGGCGGATTCTCCAGTTGAGTAATTCTAGGCGGTGGATTCACCAGTTGAGTAATTCTAGGCGGCGGATTCACCAGTTGAGTAATTCTAGGCGGCGGATTCACCAGTTGAGTAATTCTAGGCGGCGGATTCTCCAGTTGAGTAATTCTGGGCGGCGGATTCTCCAGTTGAGTAATTCTGGGCGGCTGATTCTCCAGTTGAGTAATTCTGGGCGGCGGATTCTCCAGTTGAGTAATTCTAGGCGGCGGATTCACCAGTTGAGTAATTCTAGGCGGCGGATTCACCAGTTGAGTAATTCTAGGCGGCGGATTCACCAGTTGAGTAATTCTAGGCGGCGGATTCTCCAGTTGAGTAATTCTGGGCGGCGGATTCTCCAGTTGAGTAATTCTAGGCGGCGGATTCACCAGTTGAGTAATTCTAGGCGGCGGATTCACCAGTTGAGTAATTCTAGGCGGCGGATTCACCAGTTGAGTAATTCTAGGCGGCGGATTCACCAGTTGAGTAATTCTAGGCGGCGGATTCTCCAGTTGAGTAATTCTGGGCGGCGGATTCTCCAGTTGAGTAATTCTGGGCGGCGGATTCTCCAGTTGAGTAATTCTGGGTGGCGGATTCTCCAGTTGAGTAATTCTGGGCGGCGGATTCTCAATTTGAGTAATTCTAGGCGGCGGATTCACCACTTGAGTAATTCTAGGCGGCGGATTCACCACTTGAGTAATTCTAGGCGGCGGATTCTCCAGTTGAGTAATTCTGGGCGGCGGATTCTCCAGTTGAGTAATTCTGGGCGGCGGATTCACCAGTTGGAACATTTGTGGCAAATATGGGATCAACTGGAGAACCCATATTTATCATACCAGTTATATCTTATCAGTAGTCACTTAAGATAAGACAAAAGATACGATTTAAAATCACAAAAGTTGGAAATACAAATATGTAGTTGATAATATGCCTAAGATTTCTCTATAAATATAAGATCTCCGAGAATTTAGAGCTTATAAGTAGTGTACTAGTGAATAAGGTGACTGAGTATTCTTTGCTCATAATTTTTAACCCATGGCAGCTAATAACTTTTACCGAGATACATTCATGCCATTATTAGTACACGAAGATGCCATGCCCACCATAGTATTTATGCAAATTAAAGGCATTCTCAAGAGCCAAATGAACTGTATTTACCTGAACGAGCAGTTAAATTTGTGTAAGCGTAAATCTTTGGAAGACGGCAATCAGTGGCGTTGTTACAATCGACAGTGCCAACGTATAAAGCAAGGGTTACTTCAATCAGAAAAGGATCTTTTTTCGAGAAGTCCAATTTGAAATTAAGTGTTTGGTTGCACATAATGTATATGTGGTGCATCCAAGAAAGTCTACAAAATGCAGTTAATACGGTGTCGATTTGCGAAAAAACTGTCATCGACATTTTCCATTTTTTTCGTGAAGTTTGTCAAAAGTACTTTGAGAGGCATCTCCAATTCAATTGGGAGGACCTGGAATCATTGCTCAAGCCGATGAATCCTGCTTTGCCCATAAAGTAAAGCGCCACAGAGGACGAGGAAATGAAAAACCTATTTGGGTTTTTGGACTAGTGGACACTAGTTTCACTCCAGCTGTTGGCTACATGGAAATTATAGAACGCAGAGATTTCATTACGCTTCTTGGAATAATGGATGCTGTTGTACGACCCTGTTCTGTTATTCACACGGATGAATGGAAATCTTATCGCCATATTCAACGAGATCTTGGACTTAAGCACAGGACAGTAAATCATAGCATTCACTTTGTAGATCCTCACACGGGTGTGCATACCAAAGCTATCGAGTCATATTGGAATAAACCTAAACAGAAAATTAAATAAATGCGAGGTTGTCGAAGAAATTTATTAGCAACCTATTTAAGTGAAATGATGTGGCGAGATAGGTTTGGAACCGATGCTTTCCAGTATTTATGCGAACATATAAGCGAACTATATTCATGATATGTTTTTACTCTATAAAAAAAGTAAAATCAGTCAATCTTTTATAATTATTTACTATTTATTATGTTAAGTTACATATTTAATTTGTGTATAATAAAGATAAACATTATTTGCCTTTAAATTATCTATATAAGCTCGGGTGGCAGATTCTCCAGTTGAGTAATTCTGGGCGGCGGATTCTCCAGTTGAGTAATTCTGGGCGGCGGATTCTCCAGTTGATCCCAGGATTGAAATAGAGAATTTCGAAATCCCCAAATTAGACTAAACAGGATTTATAATAAAGAATTTTGAAATCACTAAATTGCACTAAACAGGATAAAAATAAAGAATTTTGAAATCACCAAATTACACTAAACAGGGTTGAAATAGAGAATTTCGAAATCACCGAATTAAAGTCCAACAGCATTAAAATTATTAAGCACAGCGTCAACCATCATTTTCTCCGCCATAATGCCCCTTCGTAACGATGGGGCTCTCAGGGTCCATCCCTGGGAAGAAGGTCCCAAGCACACACTCGCTACGCATCATCATCGACGTTGTACTCAGCCAACCCTTTTCTCTCAAACACTCCTCTTAATCCACTTCTCCTTTTCCATCTTCCAACTTTTCGCACAACAGTGCAACCACTATCGTCTATTCTCTTCACAACTCTCTCTATTCTTCTTCTATTCCCGTACTAATTCAAAACATTCCCAGTCACTTCATACTCTCCTCTATGCACTCTTCTTACATCTTTCGAACTATTCTCTGCTTCTGGGTTGTTGAGCTTTCTTTATTTCAGTTTTACTTTTCCTTTATTACTGCTGGATTTTCCTTCTATATCTGTATTTAGCTTCGAACGAAACTGCCTTCGTTATGAAATGTCTGTGTAGGAGGAGCGTTCCTAATGTCTTAACTAGTCTCCCTTTGGTTACTCGAGTCCTTTTACCCTAATATTTTCATTCAAAAGGATCCTAGTGTAATGAAGACGTTGGTTTTCTATTTTTTCTTATGATCAATTTTTCTTGTTCTCAGATTTCGCTGGTTCCCGATGACCTGGAACGCACCTTTTGCCGGACCACCCTCCTCCGGGCTACAAATGCCCCCTTCTTTGACCAGAAGTTTAGTTTCGACTTCTTGCCCGAAGACTTCGACAAGCGACTTCTCATCTCTCTCTGGAATCGAGACACCCTCAGAAAGTGAGTGGCTGCGCTGTATTTGACTATGCTTTGGGTGTCGCGTTCGGGGGGGGGGGGGCTTTCCAGGCTAACTTTACTTATTTGCCTCTACGATATGTGTGGAAGGACTATGTGGGTATGCTTCTTACCTCACATAAATGCAGCTTTCCGAGTTTGTCTCCTTTTACGGCATCTACTAGAGGACTATATGGCTATTCCTCATATGAGTTTTGGAGCCGCTCGTTCTACTCAGGACATTGCCCCGGAGGGTACCACTTTTGAACGTTTGTCCCCACGCCTCTGCTCCTAAAGCTCCTACATTACCGGGAGTACTGCGCTCGTACTTCTTGAAGCTGGGTCACTGTGGAGCCATGCTAGCTAGTGTACACGGATGGCTCCAAATCCAAAGAGGGATCGTCGGCCTCCAAGCCTTCTCTCCCATTTTGGAAGCCGGTGGGGGACTTCTAGGCGCTGCAATATACCGTTACTCACAACTATTCACATAGCGCCCTGAGTGTCCTTGAAGCATTGGAATTTCAGTACCCCCGTTTGCAGTATCTGTGATGCCACAGCTGCTGCTACCCAGGAGGATATCAAAATCGTCCTTTCCTGGGTTCCTGGACAAGTATGGATTGCGGAAAATAAGGGCGTCAAACACTGCAAGGAATGAGCCACCTGACCAATGCCTTGCTCTTTCTCACTCTGACTACATGGCAGGATTCATGTCAGCTTCGGGCTGTATGGCAAAGAAGGCAGGAGACGGTCGACGGGAATATAGAGTAGCGTGTCACTGCGCAGTTACATTTCTTGTGAACCTACCCACAAATGCCTCGGCGGCTTCAGGTCGTCTTCTGTTACCTCCGAATCGAACACGCTTACAGGCCCCAACGTCATTTAATGGGGCGCTCCCTTGAACCATACTGTGACGATTGTTTGGTCCCGCAGACTGTCTGGCACATTCTTGTTGAATGCTCCAGCCTTGGGCAACTTCCCTTACTGGGACGAGCGAGGGCGCTACTGTTTGTCGTTTCTGCTTGCGATGAGTTCGTTCATCACCGACAGTGGTATTTTAAGGTTTGGGGAGGAGGGAGACCTCCTCTATAGTGTTTAGCATAGTATTTAACTTTCGGATGTACGCTCAGGCCCCTGAGAGAGAGGGTCGCCAGGCATCTGAGGGTACATTTGTAGTTTTTCTCTTTTTTGTTGTTAGTGTAATTTTGTATCTTTAAATTTATAATAGGCTAGATTATAATTTCTAATAAAAGATCTCCCTGCACGCATTAAAGGAGATTTGGTTAATAAGCCATTGTAGGCAGTCGACCGTTGGGTACTAAAACCAATGTGTAGGGATCGCCCCAAATATCTGGACCGGTAGGGCAACTAAAATAAACTACCAAAAGCAAATCTTTACTCGAAACACACACACAAAAAGTGCCAACTTTATTTTTTAAGTTCTACAACTGAAAAAGTTACTCTTTTAGAGAGAAAATAACAAACACAAAAAGCCTTACATCGCCCTACGTCATCAAAATCCTATGACGTCGCATAAACTAAAAGCATCATTAATAACGCGCTTCCGACTGAGCAGACACGCTCTCCTTCCTGACCAACTTCCAACCGTCGTCCAGTCACGAACACCTCGAGACCAACCTAACCACACCACGCATCGGTGTCTAGCCACCGACCTATCAACTCTTCCTATCTCTTCTCAAGTTATTTCCGTAACATTTCCTCTATGACTGCCTGTTTGGTGTGTTACACAGTGATCCCTCTCTGTCCTTTCTATACACAAAATGAATGCAATGATGGCTGGGACTCGTGTTCTCGCCGTGCTCCTGTAAACTTTAAATAATTAAGTTTGTGTTCATTTAACTTTAGTGATGACTACGAATTGTTTATAAATAAAGTCATCAAACTTTGTATACATAATAAAGAGGTGCATGTGCACAAAACAAAAAATATGATGAGAGAGTGTGGGTAAAATCGAAGCCTCCTTCGATCCTAATCACAACTTTATGCGTTTTATTGGTCCAGCCACGGAGCGATGGTATAAATTAAAGGACCTCAAGGGATCCTTCTTTCGCCACGTAGGATATCAATTCCCCTCCTTAAATAGAGTAAACCTTTTCCCGAAATCTATATGCACCAGATGCAACCAGACATCATTCCTGACCTGTCTACACGCCCATGGGACGTGGTGGTATTCATGGGACCGCAAAAGAGAGGTTGGGGGCCAGTAAGTTCCATCATTACTACCCAGTCCAATAAATTTTCGTTTACCAAATCATCCAATCACATCATCATATTCTGCGTCCATCTTTTTCATTCCTACTCCTCTCCCTCCCAAGGAGTTCTTTTTTGGGGGCTATCAGGTGTCGTCTGCCACACATCTTCACCTCCCTTAACCTGACAACTTTATTACGTTCTGGTGACGGCTTTCTCCTTGAGTCCTCCTCCTCTATATTTCCTTAAATAAATCGAATCCTTTTGATTTTTGCAGACGCAGCGAATTTCTAGGATGTATGTCCTTCTCTGTGATCCACATACTGTCTAAGGTAAGGATTGGCTCGTTTTTCAGGATACCACTGGGGATATCGAAGGAAAGAGAGGGATGTATGGGTTGGTCATTCATTTCTTTTCTTGTGCAAAATATCCTTTCAAAATTGAAAGGAAGTGCTGATTTGGCGTTCTGTCGCCAGTTAGTTTCTCGATGTTTATGTCTCTCCCCCTAAATTTATTGCTCCTAGAAGGTTGGGCCTTCGGGGGAGGGGGGGGGGCCTTAGTAGGAACTTATTCCCGGAGGGTTGTTACTTCCCCTCCTTAATACCTTTTCGAGTACCGGGACCTACGGGGTCGCTGCCTTTTGGACCTAGCCTCGAAGGGAGCGGGTCTCCCCTGATTTCTTATGCCTCAAAGTAGTCGCCATAGGATTGCAAAATAAGACATTTCCCAACAGATATCAAAATTGCTTCTGATGTTTTTTATTCTTTTTTAGTGGTTTACTTTTTGTCCTGCTTCTTTATCACCTTGAAGAACATCCTTCTTTGGATTATATAGTACCGCGTAATGAGGTTCGTCTGTATATCTAAGTGTCTGATTTTAGTACAACTTCCTAGACGTTCCAAATATGCTACCTGGGCCACACTTTTAGGGTTGATGAGATTTGCTCCCGCAGCATTTGTCATCTGTAACTGTTTTTCATCTTTATCATTCATCTATCTGCCTCTTTCGGTATTCATCTTCACTTAATAATAATAAGAATCCTGTTTCTTGATCTGTCAAATAACAGAGCTTCAGATCCTGGTCATCCTATCTAGGACTTATAAATTTAGTAAGAGGGCCCTCCTTAATCCGGCCTACCTCTGGTTCCTCAGTTGGGAGTTATGGCTTTGGAGAACCGTCGCTAACAACAAGAAACGTTGCTGGTTACCTTCGTCTCGGAGTGACCGAGTATAGTGCGACAATAGGGGCTGTACTTTACTATCTTTTGAGCCACCTCCAATTGGCCCCGGGCTTAAGGAAAGATGCCCTTTTCCCTGTTCTTTATCATGGGCCACTCTCAGATTCTCCCGAGTGGGCTTGCCTTCATATGTTAACGTTTAAAGGGTTTACCCTTTATCCCTTTCGGGCCCTATTCCTCCAGAGCGAGAAACTAGATAATCTTGGTTCTCTAGTTTGTCGCTCTGGTCAAGGTAAACAATCCTGCCCAGAGTGCCAAATTGAGTAAACTTGGCACACTTGTGCAGGTAACCCTACACTACCTTAAACATCGTAAAAGATAGTCTATGCCATTGAACTGGTGATTCTTGTGACATTATTGGCCAGCTGGCCAACAGGATCAAGTGAGTGTCGATAAAGGAGAATGGTCCTTAAAATCACCCCGAAATTCGGCCTCCTTCGATCTAGATTCTCTCTCTATCTGAGTTTATTTATATCAATGAAATATTTAAAAGCAATCAATAATGACAATGATTTTAAAGAAGAAAGACAAACACGCACCTTAAAATTGCTTTTCGGAAAGTGCTACAAATTTTCCCACAATATATTGTTTTATTTAGCAAAATATAATCCCTGGAATTAAATAAAATATGTGATAAGTTAATAACACAAACGTTTAATAAAACGTCTTCTCGCGGGTAGGAGAGTACACGTATGAGATGAAAGACAACATACTGCAATTAATCACGACGAACCATGCGTGAATAAAAGTAATGAATTTGCCACATGACGAAGTAGAATGAAATAGATTATTTTTCCCCTAATTTAAAGTGAAAATCAACGAGGGCGTCTTTTACAGAAGGTTTGTGGAAAGGGGTGAATGAAATGAAGACAGGCAGTGCGAATATGTGGAAGAGATATAGCCACATATCCTCCTAGAGACATCAAGTGCTGGGGGCGGGTGTAGAGGCTAAGGAGGCAATTGGAAGAATGAATAAATAACGGCAAATCAAAATCGTCAGGGCAAAAGAATGGATGTTGGCAGACGACCTGCGCCAAAGCTTAATGGATCGAAGTTGCGGCCTGAATGATCATCAGTCGAGGGCGCAGCTCCAAATCGTGGTGCCCCGCCAGTGAAGAGGGAGCTGACCATATCTAGACTGCTGTCGAGAGAGATGAACAGAATAAGAGAGCCGAGCGACTGGGGTCTTATACTAATGGATTCTGCTGGTAGCTACTTTGCCTGTATGCCTCGACTAAGTTACCTACTTGCCTCCCCCATCCACTACCTCTCTTACGCCCACCTGAAGGCCACCAGGCCCCCTTGGTAGGTCTACAGGTCTAAGAGAGATGTTGTGTGTAGTGCGACCTTTTGTGAAGTTTGGGCAGTCTATCAGTAGATGTGTAATGTTCTTGGGATTTGTTTGCATCTGGTAGTGTGGATTCAAGGTTTATTCTGTGTTTGTATTGTTGGAGTATAGTGGAGTTTAATGGAGTTGCCTGACCTGTCTTGAGAAAGGATTACTCTGTCTGCTCTGTGTAGTGATTTATCTGTGGGGGGGGGGGGGCTCATTTAGAAAGTTGTTTGGTAGTAGAGTGTTCAAGTATCTTTGGGAGAAGGTAGTGTGGATGTGTTTAATCAAGTTAAGGTTTGGTGGGGGAGGTGGGAGGAAAATATTGTAGAGGTTTCGGAAGTAGTGTGCTGGGGCTTTTTCTCTTATCTGGATAATTAGGGCTTTGCTTTCTCATGATAGTGATCTGCTGAAGTGTTTGGTTCCAATCATGTGTAGGTGTGTTTTGATTGGAAGTACTTTTGTTTCAGCGTTTAGGTGTGGGGTGGGTGTGCTGCATGTGCATACATACTGTTCTCTGTGAGGGTGGTTCGGATGAATTGTTTGTATAGAGGCTTTCTGTTGTCCAATGTAATGTTTGAAAGTGTTTTGATGGTGTTAATTTTCTTTGGGCCTTTGTTTGTTGTGTGGGTGCCTAATGTAAGTTCTAGATGGGTGTTTTGTTTGTATAGCAGCAGGTGTTGTCCCTTTAGTTTGATTATGGGAGGTTTGGTCGATTCCTGGTAGTTGGGTGTGAAAAGCATTATAATTAATTTTGTGGCCTAGGCGGTTATGGGGTTTTGTATGAGCCACTGTTCTAGTGTGTATATATGTTGTGATTGAGGGGTGTTGTGCTGTGAACTAGATGTCGTCTGCGTAGGTCTTTGTGGTTGTGGGATGTCATGTGTGAATCTTCGGCGAATGATGGTAGGCTTGGATGGTAGTCCTGTTTAGGTATGGTCTGTGAGGGAATGGGGTGGCATTATCCAACTAGGGCGGCGTAATGTTCCTTGGAATAAAAAACATTAAAAATAAATAGTAAGTGAAAGAAGAAGATGCTAATTATTATTACTACAATATCCCAATCGCTTTCTCTCTTTTCTTTTGTATGAATTGGAATATAATCTTTATTGCATTATTTACTCTCTCCGATGTCACGACTATTTCATATTTATAATAATTAACAAAACTCTACCCACTACCAGTTGGGTATCACAGACCTCGCCCATGGCACGATAAATTAAACTCGTCTCAAAGGCCACTATTTCAGTATCAGGCAACCTCTGTTGGTGACGTATTTGTCAATTAATCTGAACTCTGATTTTGTCTGGTGTATTCCATTTTAACGGAATGGACTGCCACACCTCGAATGTTGGGACCCGGAGGGTACCTTTCAAACGGGCATGGTTTAAATTTTCATCAATGGGAAGCAAGATCGTCAACTTGGCTGTTTCTCATGTAGATAGAGGGGAGTAGGAAAAGGGGCAAAGAAAAAATAATAGCGTAGGCGAGTTGCGAACAGCTTCCCACGTCGCTGGGCCACTGTTAGCCAGCGGCGAATCCACTCGGTCATCCTGAGTCTCAAAAAAAGGACTCATTCATGTAAATCTTTTAAGCCGCTCGCCTGCACTTCTCGTACGCTACACCTCCCCCCTCCTAGAAGCGGAGCGTGAATGGAGAAATGAAGAGAACCCGTTGGCTAACAGTGATCCAGTGATGCAGGAAGCTGTTCACAACTCACTTACACTATTATTTTTTCTTTGCCTTTTTCCTACTCTCCTCTATCTACACTCATCACTCTAGAATTGGATGATTAAAGTTCATTGGACAACGATTCTGGAAAACATTACTACTACATAAGACAGTAATGGTTTTATATTTAGAATATTTATCTGTAGGTACGTTTGTCAGAATTTTAAAACATCTGAAAAAAACGTGAAAATTATGATGTTGAGAGTGTGTGCGTATAGATGAGTTTTTTATGTAGACATAAGTATTTATGTTTTTGTGTCTCTTATTATTTAGATGGAGTGAAGTTTGCGAGATAATATTAGTTTGCCAATGAATGAACTTTGTCAAGCTACTACATATACGGAGAATACAAAACATTCCGATAACCGAGTAAAACTGACAAACCTAATAACATTGAAGAATATAAAGACAAAGAACAGGGTCAAGTGCACAACTTTCTCTCTTCACTAGATTTTTTTGTCAATTCATGTTTCCTCACTGTAAAGAGATAGGCAGATGCAAACTTGCCGCAGTGTCCTATTGTCCGTGAGAGAGTGAACTGTGGCTCGGTCGCTCCGTAGACTTCGTGGCAAACTATATTTTCGGTCTTTTTTTTTTAGTATATTACAAGGCAATTGGTTCCATTTTTCTTTGTTTTGATTTATAACTCTACCATTAGTCCTTTGCATTAACTTCTTATCTAGTTATCCTACCGAAACTTTAAAAAATTATCTCAAACTCGTTTGATTAGATATAACCCCAAATGGGAAAGATTTACATGCATTGCACCAATACAGACAGACAAGCCTAAGATTCTTGGTTTATCTTGTTTTATCGATATAAGTGATAAAATATAAATGATAAATTAAAACAGGTTCGATCTAAATCTAACCGAATAAACCTAGCTAAAACATGTACATACAAATAATTGGCTCAAATCCCTTCCCTAAAAATGTCTGGTTATAAGGATGCTAAAAAATCGTGAGGAAATATCTGATGGTGAATAGTGTTTCGAATTCCGAATGGAAAACTCTTTAAAATACAGATTTTTAACTTGAATAATTTACTAAGTGAATAAGAATCAGGGAACTGCCTCAACATGTTTTCCGCAAGCCGTGGACATGATTCGTGGGACATGAGGTTACGAGCCAATTTTTATTCTGGTCACATCAGAACTGTCTAAATATTTAGCCGCGGAACTTCCCACAAAATGATTAAAAATTCTCCTCAGATTTCCGGCAATGTAAGTAATTTTGCGTGTATTTTTGCATTGTCGTTGCACTGCTGTGTATATGTAATAATAATAATATTTTTCTGTGTCATTCCTCAAAGCAATCGGCCTTTACAGAGTGCCTGACTACCATTTATGGAAAAGCCTGAGAGAAGGGTTGGGTTTCCAAGGCAGTAAGGGATAGGGTGGCATATTACAGCAGGCAGATCATACCACATTCTAGGAGCAAGTATTTAGAAAGCACCATGTAGCGCAGAGGACTACGTAGGACTAGTAGTAGGAGGAGGAAGGCAGAGCTTAAGTAGTGTTCTAAGGGGTCGACCTGAATTCTGACCCCGGGAAAGGAGGAATACATGAATGATGAACATGAAGGAAAAGAAAGCGAAGGGCGCCGCGCTCATCTCGCTAGTCACCAACACTCATTGACTGAGAGGTATAAAAATTACTCCTTTACACCCAGAATTGATTCCGGGGTAGAATTTAGATTCGTTTTTACCCATGGGGGAAGGGGCATTCGGCTGTCACTGCACCCACATCCCCCATCCAACATACCCCTATACACCTTTCAAGACCCGATCTATCAGGGTTACGACATAGCCGCGTGGAAGGAAGTTAAGCCTCATCACCTGTGGTTAGCCACCGGATGGAGTGGGGCTCATGCGGTGTTTGCGGTTCTTGGTTCGGACTGTAGGGTCCGAGCCAATGGTAAAACATACCGCAGAGCTTGGGCAGGTCTCTGCTGGTCTTTCGAGATTATCTCGGGTGGCAATGTCCTGCCATTATTGCCACTCCGAGCCCTATTCTATCTCTTCCGGGTGGCATTACCACTCTTTTAAGACCCACACAAGTTTGTTTCATTTACAGCTGTGTTCGAACCGGTTCCCTGAAGTTTCGATATCCCACTAGTTTAGGGTTCGATAATACCAGTTTGTTCGCATCTTTGTACTTCTGTGTTCTTGTATGAACTCTTTTTAGAGGTTTCAAAGTACACCGCTTTCATCGTATTCTTCTAAAGTGTGTCCTTTTCCGCACTATAACAGGATTACCCTGACTGGGGGACTGGGATACGGGGTAGGGAGTCCACTACCTCGCCTCCAGGTCTCTCTAGTGCGGTCTTTTCTCCACTCGGTCTACGCAGGTACGGCGGTTGTTGTTCGCTATCGCAGTCCCGCTCAATTTTACTGCCTCTGCTCTCTAGATCGCTTCGTTTTTCTTCTGTCTGTCCTACTCCTCTCCTCCTACTCGGTGGCCTTCTAGGATTATTCAAGTGTCCGCGTTATCAAATGACCATGTATACATGTATGTATTTACTGGTGTTCATACAAACCCAATTATGTTTCATGTTCGCACATTTGAGACTTCAATGTACGAGCACATTCTCCCGATTGCTTGAGTATCACGACATTTGTTTTTGTCTCTATTCTTTTTTTTTAAACCGGTCTTTTTGTTTCTTTTAACCTTTTCTCCCTACTTGTTTCATATCTGCGACCACTATTCTACGTTATTATTTCGGAGAGTTTTTTTTTATTGTCAAATTTGTTTTACTTAAGGGATAATCTCCCTCTTTCGCCCTTTCTAAGGGCTGTTCACTAGTGGGGATAAATGAGGAGCGAACATTCATAAGAAGAAAAATGAGGATAAAATAATTCTGAATGCGATAAAAGGTGTGGACAACTCATTAGCATTCACAATGTAAATAAATGGAGACAAGTGGACTAAAAAATAGGACCCGCGTAGCGCGGTCCAATTAGAAAATGTTTGCAAACTTGAGTTTTTATCCTCCTGTTTACAAGGAGAGTTAGAGGTTTGTCTGAGCGGAATTCGCCATACACTACAAAAAGAAGTGAACAATGATGGAGGAAAAGAATTTGCCCTAAAATGTATTTTTATATCTACTTGTAGCCAGTTAAAGCTAGTTTTCCAAAAAGTGGGTTGAGGTTTTTATCTCCCAACAAGTTCGTTTAAGAAAGTGACTATTTGTGCTGTAATGCGCAAAGGGCAAATTTAAATTATGTTTCGGTCCTTTAGTCAGTGAAAGTCGAATAAATGGGAAAATATAGTTTCTGAAAATAAGAAGAAAATAGGAAAAAATATTCTGATGGACAGAACCCCCTCGGCTCGCGGAACTTGTTCGCTTTATTTGTACTCTTGATCCTCGTGTAATTTGTAAACTTAATGTATTGACTGCAGTCCCCACATCTTGACATCAGAGGACCCATCATTAAGAAGGCCTCTGGTCAGGAAGGAGAAATCTATTCGAAACCATGTTTTGAAAGAATGAATCTCCTTGTACACTCGATAACTTTAAAATTCAACTATTTTATAGTTCCAAAATATAAATTAAAGTATTCATTGCACAATTTAAAAAAGTTTCGTTAGTTATACTTTTATCTATAGTATTTTATTTAAGATTTCACGACACGTTTTAATATGTATAATAATACAAACGAAAGTTTCATGTTGCTATATATGTTAATTCCTAACGTGTGACAAAAAAATATGGAATACCCATTCTAAAAGTCTAATTGATACTAATGACGAATTGAAATTTCTAACTAACTATTTTATTTAAAATGTTTGAGGAACACTATAAAATTATGAATAATAGGCAGCCCGGATGGAATAATTGAATAATGTGTAATTACCATGTCACCCATCATTACCGCAAGACACAGAAAGCGAAAGAACACTGCAGATGTCAGCTTCCGTTGTTAATTTGTATATTAAAGTCAAACGTTTAAATCTTCATCCATGCACTAGTGTGGTGATGCTTCGAAAGTGGAAGGCCAGCATCATAGAAGTTTTCACAACAATGATCGGGGGCGACTACAGGATTACCTCATGAGCCCGTACCATAATGATGGTGATGAAGGAACAAGGGGTCAACAGCGAACTGCCCTTGACCTGCTCCTCGAATGATTCCCAGCCGTGTTGTCAATAGAATTTTGGTGAGAGAGATAAAACAATCCAGAGCTCGTACAGGATTTCCAACGAGCGTTAATCCTAATAGATTCATTAACACATTCCGCCACGAAGAGTTTCTATCTTTAGAGTCGGAAAAGTATTATTGCTTAAAATAATATGCGAAAGCATGTCTCTCGTTTTCAGAAAATAATTTCTAAAAATTCACTAAACATAGCCATTATACTAATGGTCCTTGGTAGTGTTCCATCATCAAGTTAGCAGGAAGATGAACGTGGGGCGTACAAAACAAATAGCTTCTTCCCAACTGCAAAACATGTTACATCTTCTCATGTTACAGGAATACTTTGTTATCAATGGAAGGGAAGAATGAGATATATTATATATATATATATATATATATATATATATATATATATATATATATATATATATATATATATATATATATGTCGATAATTACTTGCAATAGCGCAATCATAATTATGTGGTTAAGAAGGCAATTTTGGGGGCTAACTAGTTCTTCATCGAAGCCCTCGGAGGGAGCTCTTCTCACATACACGAGAAGATAACGCATAAAATAAGCTTTTCTAAGACATCCTCTCTTGTATGTGAGAAGAGCTAGTTACCCCTAAAATTGCCTTCTTAACCGCATATATATATATATATATATATATATATATATATATATATATATATATAAGTAAAAGAACTCACTAGCGAGTTATGGTATATGATAGTGAAACCACTGTATAGGAGCCAAAAGACTGAAGAGGTTATGATAAACTACATACTGAAACTAGTCTCGTAAATTAAACCTTTGACTCCTATACAGTAGTTTCACTATCATATATATATATATATATATATATATATATATATATATATATATATATATATATATATATATATATATATATATATATGAATCCATTAAACCACATTGAAAGAGAAAACGGAATAATTTTTCCTTGCAGTAATATTTTTATTACTTATTTTCGAAAAAATCCGTACAGGGAAGTGATTCGAACGATGCACATTGAGGCAGCGAGCACTGCTTTGATCACAGTTAAAGGTATGCCTTTAGTGTAATATGCACTGTATAATGTGTGTGTGTGTGTGTGTGCGCGCTCAGCAGTCAGTAACGTGAATGAACTGAATATCTGTCAGTAGGATTGTTACAAAATACCAACGTGTATTTAAAACTAACTTCTATTGATAATTGAGTGGAGGCTCTTCAACAAAGTATTCGATGCAATTTTATAGTATTTTTACCTTGTTCTGAGATTGTTGCTATATATTATAGCATTATAAATTATTGCAACAATCTTTATGGCATTTAGAGTTATTAGCCCTCGCAGAGCGCCCGTCTAGCTTGGCGAAAGAGATGGGTCTTGAAGCGCTCTTTAAAATGCTGAGAGAGGAATAGGGGCGATGAGTGAGATGTCACTGTCATCAATTCAACGCAAACGACCTCGAGGTGCATTCCTGATCTTATGGGTCTTTGGGATTGAGAGAAGTTCAGTAGAGAAGACAGGATGGTTCAGTTATTTAAAATTATAGGCAAGAAGATACTTATAAACTTTGCAATTCTCGTTTCAAAGTTGTTGCAACGAGAATTGCAGAGCCCGTATACCACATATGTAAGTATATACGGGCTGTATAGTTTTGAAGAAATTTAAGAGGATGGAGATTGGGAGCGAGTGGGAAGGGAGATGCAGTAGTCTATTTTCTGTGTGAGTGGATTCAGCGAAAATTTCTAAGAAAGCACAAAGAAAACGTACATATGTAAGTTATATGCGCTTTGAGCAAACACAGACTATCAAAGATGACGCTCAAAGTTGCTAACAAAGAAAGAAACTCGGGACCCAGCGAGGTTCAAAGAAGGAGCAATAACTTGAGGTCAGTTTTATTGTTTATGAAGGTCAGAAAGTTGTGATAGGAAAGAGATTCAGGCCAAGAAGTGAGGGAGAATGAGAGATAGTGTGAGTGCTATCTGCTTAAAACTGAACTGACAGAGCGAGAGGCCGCTTATGAATGCTATTAGTAAAGGGATAGATACGAAAAAGGAACGATCTTTGTAGAACACCGAAGCGAACTTTGGCCGATCCAGAGTATTCACTTCTCATAATGACAGATTGATAGCGGTTCCAGCGTAAGCCAGAAGTTCATGTAGAAAATAAGAGAATATATACATTTCTTGCCATCATCATCACTATTCACTAACTCTAGAATTTAAGAAGGGATTTTTTTGAGTATTTCAATAATAATTTCATCTTAGTCTGGTTATGACTTATGGTTGTGGTTATGTTTTTTTTATCAAAGTTATTTCTAATAATTCTTTTTTAATGTTAAAAAACAAAATGGGGAAGTTCAGAAATAAATATAAGTATCGGAATCTTGTGAATTCTTTAAAACCCAAAGAATTACAAATGGTGAAGTTCAGAAGATTTATTTTTATATATCTTCTATAACTATTTTTAGCAACATGATATTTTGAAAGGGGGGAAATTTAGTTTAGAGTTCTTTTTTAAAATTATTATAATTGGCGAAGTTCATGAAATGTATAAAAATTTAACCATGGCTGCGTTTTTAGATTTTAAATTTTAATCTTTGTGGCGAAGTGCAAGCTCCCCCCCCCCGTAGGGAGCAGTGGCGAAGCCATTGCCTGGATTTTAATAAATTATCAACGCTAACACCTATAAAAGGCTTCTTGAAATTTCTCTTTTGAGAAATGGATGGTGCCCAGTAGTAGAGGTGGCGCTCCTGAAGAAGGGTTGAGGAACTTTACGAGACTTTTCTAGCTGATTAAATATTTTTTGTGGTCTTGTAACTCAGTTGGGTCCCTGAGGGAGGCGACCTTCCATACCTTTGAAGTTTCGTTTGGTTTTTAGTTAGCCTAAAGGTATGCATGTGTTCTTTTTCTGTTTTCCCGCCCCCATTCATCGCAGAAGCGGGAACGCGCCTGAGACTGGCGCTATTCAAGCCATGATGCTGAGTCGAGCCTTTGTTGCTGGTTGTCAATTTGGCGATTGTGTGTGTGGGGGGGGGGGGGCACATCGAGGTAGTTGTTGGTTTGATCACGAGGGTGATCTTTATAATTAATCGAGATTTTATCAATAAATTTCAATTCATTTCGATTCGAATTTGTAAGATTTGGTCACTTTTATACTCATTAAAAATTAAAGCTATTGAAGAAAATTCGTTGGCTTCAAAATCGAGAGACACCAACAAAATAAAATTTTATCATATGAATTCTGATTTTATTATATAAAATCTATGAAAATCGCTAAAAATGAAAAGTATAATTTAATTCCAACCGAAGTTGTAAAACTTCTGCTTCTTATATCCGTCATTTTATTGTTTGAATTTCTTTAAATATGAATATTTGGGGCCCAATAAATTACTTTTTTGAAAGAACCCTTTGGATTCAGACTGAAACCTTAGTGACAGTGTACAACATCCACATTGCCCTTAATGATGCTATTTAGACGAGAGATATAAACAAATAATACAAGATATTATTTCTTTGCAAAGCAAATTTTCGCTAAGTAAACACTCCAGGATTTTGCCCCTGGGGAAAAAAATGCTCTGCTAGTCTCAAATGCATTGTATTCACATGATTTTAGAAATATGCGATATATATATATATATATATATATATATATATATATATATATATACGATACCAGTTATAGCTTAATCATTAACGAAAGCAACGATATTTCTGTTGAGAGGCTGTTTGGTTTGATAAGTATTAGATATTATTATTATGCCAATCATAAGATGACTGTAACCTTTTGGTAATTAGTTGAACTTAAAAGATGTAACGCTAATGCTAATTGCGAGTTAGTCAAGGGATCTTTGAGTAAATATCGATGATGACAGGTATCAACAATGGAGCGTATATGAAACGCAAAGCTAAATTGTCAACTTTGATTTTAACCAGCTGTATACCAGTCGTTTCAATTGGCTGGCGCAATGAATAGTGAACTCTACCCATTAAAATGAGTTCAGTGCAATTAGACACGATGGATGTCTATTGACTCAGTTATAGATAAAGTTTTGAAACAATTACATCAACTCAAGAATTTTAATTCAACTCTCACGAACGAACGGTGCTACACCGCAGAAATTCTGCCTACGTTTTGTGACGGCACGAATTTTTTTTTTATTATATTCTGAAACTTATTATTGGAAAGGTACATACTCGTAACACAAGAAATTCGAGTAAAAAGCTAGCGATCCTACTAAATTATTAAATTTATCTGGTTCATCTATTGAAATCCTCTTGCATAAAGCTTCTTATCCCCGGAACAAGAATTTGAGATGAAACAATGATTGATGCCATCCAAATTTGGTTTATATGTTTGAAACAAATGCATAAAAGCAAATTATTAGAAGCAGAGCAAAATAATATTCGAAGGAGATTTCTTTTTGGCCTTGTAAGACGAAGGTAGCCAGGCCGTTTTGCAAATTGACATCATTGATCATCCAAAAGTGACTTAATCTAATAAAATGGAGATCCTTAGCCTTGCCCAGATGTTCATCACCTATGGCAAACTATTAATCCCTGTAGAATTACAGGTAAAGTAAGTATATACAGCCCAGTGGAAACAACTCCAAACGTTATAGGGATAACATTAAAGAAACCCAGCTTTAAGGCCTCATAAATTTGGATTTGAAGATCATCTCTTTGCCTCATATATATAATGTCTATAATGGACGTAGTTTTAGCCAGATGAAACTCGTGATCACAAAATTACATCATCGAATAGCATCCCTACCCTAAATGCTATATTCGCCATTAAATACAAACAACAGTGGATTGGCAAATGTAGCTACAATTATGAATTACCAAAAAGTCATTTTCGAAAGTCAGCACGATAAAAACTTAGGAAACTCTTGTGCAATGGTCATCTACTGCATCTAAAGTAGAGATTCCTAAAGATTTGCAAAACACATCTGCCTCGAACTTTAATATTTCTTGAAAATTTTAATAAAATATGGTTTTCTCTTTTAAAAATGTAACCACTTAGCTCCTTTACTGTCTGCTTTTAACGACATGTAATTTTTCAGTTGGCAACCGCTTTGTGATCACATGATACAATTGTTCAATTGAGTGGGGTCGGGGTCCTAGTTTAAAAGATATACTAAAATTTATAGGCTTAGAATTGTTAGGTAAGTTATGTTGACATGCCCATTTGGTATTAAATAACAACTTACCCAACCTGACCTAACCTAACCCAACGATCTACTTACTTAACCCAACTCAACTTAATCTACCTATCTAACTCATCTTAATCTACTTACCTAACCTAACTTAATCTACCTATTTGCCACAATTTAATCTATCTACCTAACTAACCTAACTTAATCTACCTACCTAACCTAACTTAATCTACCTATCTAACTCAACTTTAATTACCTAACCTAATTAATATACCTACCTGACCCAACTTTATCTACCTACCTAACCTAACTTAATCTACCTATTTCCCACAATTTAATCTATCTACCTAACCAACCTAACTTAATCTACCTACCTAACCTAACTCAATCTACCCACCTAAACTAACTTAATCTACCTACCTAACCTAACTTAATTTACCTACCTAACCTAACCTAATATACCTACCTAACCTAATTTAATCAACCTATCTAACTCAACTTAAATTACCTAACCTAATTAATATACCTACCCGACCCAACTTAATCTACCTACCTAACCTAACTTAATCTACCTATTTGCCACAATTTAATCTATCTACCTAACCAACCTAACTTAATCTACCTACCTAACCTAACTTAATTTACCTACCTAACCTAACTTAATCTACCTACCTAACCTAAATTAATCTACCTACCTAACCTAATTTAATCTACCTATCTAACTCAACTTTACTTCCCTAACCTAATTAATATACCTACCCGACCCAACTTAATCTACCTACCTAACCTAACTTAATCTACCTATTTGCCACAATTTAATCTATCTACCTAACCAACCTAACTTAATCTACCTACCTAACCTAACATAATTTACCTACCTAACCTAATTTAATCTACCTATCTAACTCAACTTTACTTACATAACCTAATTAATATACCTACATGACCCAACTTAATCTACCTAATCTAACTTAATCTAACTATATAATCCAACCTAATCTACCTACCCCGAACCTAAAAACAAACAAAAATGTAAATTTGCCTTGTAAGTTACTTTCATTTATTCCCTCTTAAAGCTGTTGTTGAAAACTATTCGCCCCCAAAGCCAATCTCCCAACTTCTTATTAACTAAACTTTGGAGGCGGTACGCCTGGAAGTGGTGGACTCGCGCCGTTTCCTTGGTCTTGTATTTGACCGGCGCCTTCCATGGGAGGCTCATATTCGCAGCCTTAGGGTCTTTTTTTTTGTACCCGCGCCATGGATATTCTTCGTCCCGTGACGTTAAGCGCTGATAGGGCTACTGCATTACTCTTTCATCGATCCTTTGTTCGTTCGAAGCTTGGCTACGGATGCAAGCTTTTTGAATCCGGAGCCGAGCGTCTATTGCAGAAAGTGAACTTGATCCGCACGTCTCCCAATGAGAGCCTACTTGTCGATTCTGGGGAGATGCCGCTCGCTCTGTTCCGTGCACCCTTGTACTCGGGACGAGTGGTAGACTTGTAAACTTTTTTGGGGGGAGGCCGGCCCTCTCCCTTTTATTTAACCATTTTTTTTGTTTTTTTTGTTTTTTTCCCATATAGGTCGCACGTTCCTGCGCCGGGGGGACCTCCCCCCGACACAGGAGCTTGTTTCCTGCTCGTTGCCTTTTCTTTTTTTAATTTTTGGTGTTTTTTTTTTTGTGTGTTTTTGAATCTGATTTTAAAGTAGCCTAGTACTAGGCAGGTTTTTAATACGGTGACTAATGCCCAAGTAGGCGGTCGCCAGATGAGCTCTTAAAACAAAATGCGCCGTGCACAGTGCATTATTCGCCTGTACGCGCGAGCTTGGCCCCTCCCTGAGTCGCCAAAGGCTCTCACTACATCCGCAGCTGATCTCGACGGTGCCTATGCCACCGAGAGACGCCAACCATACCCTAGCCCTTTGGGTTTAAGGCTAGGAAACTCCTTCGAGAGTTCGGTATAGCTCTCAGGCCGATTGAGCCCCTGGTTCTGCCCAGGACGCCAACCTGGAGGGTACCACCTTTGGTTATTTGTCGCCACGCCTCTGCTTCCAAAGCTTGTACGGCGCCGGGAGTATTGCGTTCGACCTTTTTGGAGCTCACCTCGTGTCACGCTGGAACCGTGCCAGTGTATACGGATGGCTCCAAGTCCCAAGAGGGGGTCGGCTTCCACGCCGTATCCCCTCTGTTTGAAGTCAGCGGGGCTCTGCCAGGCGCTGCGTCTGTCTTCACGGCTGAGCTGGTGGCAATGCACTACTCGGTACGGGAGATTACGCGACGTGCCCGGTTCGGAGACCAGATTGTGATCTATAGCGACTCACAAAGCGCCCTGATTGCTCTCGGGGCATTGGAATATCCACATCCCCTGGTTCGCGATATCCGTGACGCCGCGGTTTTAGCAACCGGGCAGATGTCGAGATTATCTTCTGCTGGGTTCCTGGACATGTAGGAATTGCGGGGAATGAGCGCGCCGATGAGGGTGCCAAAGAGTCCGCCGGGACTCTGCGACCGGACCAACGTTTCACTCTTCCTCATACCGACTACATGGCAGGAATACGGGCAGCTCTTCGGATTGCTTGGAAATAAGATGGGAGACGGTTGAAAGGAAGTTGCGTGCCATTGCGCTGCGACTGTTCCCATGGACCTATTCCCCAATGCCGCGACGGCTTCAGGTCGCTTTCTGTCGTCTCCGAATCGGACATACTCGTGTGACACATCGCTATCTGATGGAGCGCTCGCCAGCGCTCTATTGCGACGACTGCGTCGCCCCCCAGACTGTTCGCCACATTCTTGTCGAATGTCCCAGTCTGGGTGATCTTCGCGCACGATACCTGTCCCGGTACCGGGATGGGCGGGGTCGCTACCGCCTGTCCCTTGTTCTTGGGATGAGTTCGTGCACATTGACTTGTGGACTTGTTGACTTTTGGGGGGGAGGCCCGGCTTCTCCCCTTTATTTAAGGTTCTTTTTGTTTTTTGTTTGTTATTGTTGTTTTGTAGGTTGCACTCTCCTGCACCGGGGTGAGGGGGACCTCCCCACGCTGCCGGGGATTGCTTCCTGATTGTTAAGTTTTTCCAATTTATACCATTGTTATGTTTTCATATTTTCATTTTAAAGTAGCCTAGTTCTAGGCTGTCGTGTTTTTCGGCGACTTATGCTCAAGTGGGCAGTTGCCAGATTGGCTCTATAAAATTAAAAAAATTCTGACCGGTTCCGATCGTGCCCACAACCAATGTCTAACTATGCCTAGTGTAACCTAACTTTTCCCACGATGGTAAGTGGTGTTTTCACTCGAATGGAGGTGACATTTTCCTGTTCCGGATTTAGTTTCCAAGACGGCGTTTTCGGCTTCGAACTTTAGAAAAGTTTTGACAAGCCGCTAAATGGACAAAACCGTGCATTAGATTTCAACCGGAGTGTAGTTGTGTGTCGGTAATGTGGTGTAATGTAACCAGCTAAGAGATTACGTACAGAATGAGGGATGGATAGACGGATCAAGTAGAAAAATGTAGGGGGTGATAAAAATTCCACTGACAAACCTCATCGCCGTGGAACTACGTTTTATTAATCTCTAATATTCAAGCCAATAAAGAGTAAAATCAGTCAAACGTACACGCTTGGACTTCCTTACGCGAAGTTAATTTCCTAATGATGAAAATTTGAGTAAAATTGGAAATTTCAGCGTTCATTGCTACTCGTTTTCTTCCTGGAAATAATGGAAGAAAAATGGATATTTCCATTCCGATTGCATGCTACACC
Organism: Ceratothoa steindachneri; assembly: GCA_963969495.1. Classification (NCBI taxonomy): domain Eukaryota; kingdom Metazoa; phylum Arthropoda; class Malacostraca; order Isopoda; family Cymothoidae; genus Ceratothoa; species Ceratothoa steindachneri. The sequence continues at coordinate 12,042,581 of OZ018331.1, read as the reverse complement.
GATCATATTTAAAGGGAAAAAACATAATTGTCAATTTCATTCTTCGTTGCAAAATTAATGGCATCGTTTAGTCCTTACAAATGGAAACAAATTTATGACGCTCTCAAGTGCAGCCCCAGCTCTACGCCTACGACAAAGAGACGGTTTCTATTTCGATTTCGTGTGTGTGGGAAGAACCCTCACTTAAGGGCTTTCCCCTCGAATACTTGCGTCTTTGCTAGTGCTGTTTCCTGAATGACCCCCGACTCCACCTGGCTTATAATTAAAAGTCTTCAATCTAAAGTGATGGAAGAGTTAAGCCAATTAAGAACCTTTACACCTGGTTAAAACATGAAAGTGGATTTACACTTTGAAAAATTGCAATTAGAAGGCAACAAAAAATGTGAAGGAGAGATTGAGATTCTCACGCGATGTAAAATGGAGTGCGAAATGGATACTGAGTGAAGACGGTTTGGAGTCGGAAGTGAAAGAGAAAATTTGCCGTTGATTTGGAATGAGAGGATCACCCTGTAGACTTTACATGGGAGATTGAGGTCAATTGTAATTTTAGAGAATTTAATAGCTCTTGAACCATGAATTTATATTATTAATACTTTGTGGATTTCCCTTTAGCGGCGTTTGGAGCGCCACTTCGCCTAGGCATATAATTATTAAGATCAGAGATTACATCTTGTGGCGTATGTCAATCAGTAATTCTGTTGGAGTTCCTTCCGTAAAGTCTTGTCACCTATTCCCTACACATATTCTGGGAACTAACTCACCCATGGAAGTCGTTTGATGCTGTTTGGTTTTTCCCATTATTTTGAATATTTTGCTATTTGACATGACGCGCATTTTCAATGTATAAACAACTTTATTTTTCAAGTCAATCATTTAAAAATACTGCAAGAAGTCCCTCTAAGAATAAAAATATATTTTTCCAAGTTGATATTACCAACTCACTCGACCAAACCTAACCTGCCATCATTCCAAATTGTAACCTCTTTATGTCGAACTCATGAAGGGTTAATCCCCTAACCTATAACCCTCCACTGAAAATTGAGCAAACCTTGCTTCGTCAGGGAGGGGGGAAGGGAGATTATGCTGTGCCAAAATTCCAAAGCCTTGTCGCTCATTTCTTCAGCACATTCATTCTTTTTAATATTGGTCATCTTTAAAAGAAACTTCCTCTTGGCGCATGGCCATAATATTCAGGAGATTTAGGTAATTAATTCTCTGCTCTTCTTGGGCTGATTGGAAATCTTCCTGCTACTTGAGAACTTTTTAACCGAGATTTGTTTCCAATGGATCTTCGAACAGCACGAAGTCATCGTTAAAGACAACTAGGTCGTGACTCCGCTGATATTTTACCTTTATAAAACTGAACCTATAATTCTGTTAAAGAAAAAAAAGGGGTATTCGAAGATCCATAGCAATTTACTTTGGGACAATCTACCCTCAGATGGACCAACAATCTGCCCTCTGAAAATCCAAAATTTCCTTGGATATTTGCCTTCCTTCTGTGTAATAATTGCAATATTAAATTCTGTAAAATGGAAACCTGCCACAAATTCTGAATAATTCCATTTTATCCTAAAAGTATGGGTGTCTAAATACTTCTTGCATGTCTTTGTATTAACTGCAATTATTTATCATCGACTGTTTTAATCTGATTGTACATGAGTGGTTCATTTCTAAAACATATCCTAATCTTGTTTTCATAGGCGAGAAAATCCCTGAGTTGGTATCAAATTCTACCACAGTGCTGTATGGCTACCTATGTGGCAAAACTAATGTTGGTTCCCCTTACCACTAACTCCAAAAATCGTAAAACTCTTCGAAAACACTGAAAACTAAAATGATTCAGAACGTGTCTTTTTCTGACATTTGCCACTTGATTTTAGAGCTGTTAGATTGGTCTCTTTGATGCAGCCACTTGTGTGGTGCCAATGAGGCCCAAATAAAATCTATATAAAAATTGAGGCAGCAAAATTAAATGGAGTTAAAAATAGGAATGGAAGCAAGTGCTTCCCCAAGAGCATCGAGGAGGCAAACGAAGGCACTTTTAATTGTTTAACAAATTCGATTTTACCATCAAACACTACTTTACATAATTTCGACATTAGCGTTCAAGAACGAGAAATATAATTAATAAAAAGGTGTACTGGGTTCTTTTTAGTCGCGTGCACTATAGGTTATTAAGTGCTACTGGGTTCTTTTTAATCGCGCCCACAACAAGTTATTATATTAAATGCTACTGTGTTCTTTTTAGTCGCGTACACTATAAGTTATTAAGTGCTACTGGGTTCTTTTTAATCGCGCGCATTATAAGTTATTAAGTGCTATTGGGTTCTTTTTTTAGTCGCGTTCACTACAAGTTATTAAGTGCTATTGTGTTCTTTTTTTAGTCGCGTGCACTACAAGTTATTAAGTGCTACTGGGTTCTTTTTAGTCGCGCGCACTATAAGTTATTAAGTGCTAGTGTTCTTTTTTTAGTCGCGTGCACTACAAGTTATTAAGTGCTACTGGGTTCTTTTTAGTATACAGATCATCGTTGTAGAGAGAAGGTTCCAATCCTCGTAGCGAGTTTGAGTTGAGGACAATCCTGAACAACTCGAGACGACGACCAACGAGAATTTGCCGTGGCATTCGAACGCGACTCACCTTGATTCCTATGTCAGAATGCCATTCTCCAGACGCCACTCCCCAACTCCTCAAGATAGAAACATATGCAAAAGGATCTTTGAGAGGAAAGAAAAGATTGGGTGGAGATGAGATCGGATGTTAAGAAATAAAATCACATGGATATATTGAATGACGCGATGTTACCAGATGTAATAGAAGTAGTGGCTGTTTGCCCTTTTCTTTCAGTTTAAGGAAATTAAAAAGACCGTGTTGGCCATGATTTGAAGTCCTTGGGTAAAGTACCAATTGAGGATAGACAACTCTATATAACCAATTACAAGGGCTTTTAAGTCAGAAGCTGAATGGGGTGCTAGATGAAATACTAGGAAGTTTCTCAATTAGATAAAAAGTTGAGAATTCAGAATAGTTGTAAGCATAGAATAACTTCATTAACTAAGGATTAAAACTTTGAGTCTCGAAACGCGTTAATGAATATTTGCATTATTATTAGCTATGTAAGGTCTGGACACACCCCTAGGAAAAAGCAAATAATTTCGAAGCATTTCGGGGAAACGGCGGCTGTGAGCGGAATGAAGGGCGATCTCGATTCGATTCTACGGTTCACCGGTAATTTTTTTTACCTGCGGCGAAGCGCCAGGTCTAGGCGTCGCTCTTTTTTCAAAAGGAGTAAACTTCATTTGTACCCATTTTGAGCCATGAAATCACCCATATGACCATGGGACATAGGGTCATTCACCCTTGAGATTTCAAATCCGCCATAAGATTTGGCACTGGGTGGCGCCATCTAGTGGCAGAAGCCTCATTTAGCCATTCAAAGGCACTTGTAGGTGATTGAACCATGGGAAACCATCAATGCAGTAACCATTTATCATCTTATCACAAAACGCCGCAGGTTATTGGAGGTACTTTTCCTCTTGTTTTCTAATCCTAGTACCTGTGATTATTCGTTTGCCAAATATGACCTCATGCCATATTTTCCAAAATTTAGCAGGACCTGTTTTTTATTTGGTTTGGCAGATACGACTTCATTACGATATTTTCCAAAAATTGTAGAAAGAGATTCTCGGTAAAGTTAGCTGATTTTAAAATGGTGGGAAAAGTCAGTTCTCACCTTTGCGAGGGAGAAGCTTTGATTGCTTTCACCTCTTGGACAGTAGTACTTTTCCTTTTTCGTCTATTCAGAAGTTCAAACACAACCCTGGCATCTGTCTACCATCTTTCTTCGAGCCGGTCTGCATATGTGGACATCTCATAAACATTTCTGCCCAACCTAACACTGGCTCACATTCCTCCTCTAAAGAGACTTCTTGTACTTATGTTTCGTTGTCCTATTTTGAATTTCTCACTTTCCTATCCAATCTTTTTATTATTTTTTGTCACTATTAATTGCTGCGCCATAAATACTATTATTATCATTATTATTAATGGCAACGGTAATTTAAAAGGCAAGAATGAATCGTTCCTAGAGGCTCATCTTTTATGGCGCTACTTTATAATAATGGCTGAAACAAAGCTGACAGGATAAGTACCGCCATAATTAACGCCCCTCTCCCCCCATAAACTTTGTCCAAGACACGAACGAATAATGCGCGGAACTTTTCAAGAATTTTTCTCTGCTATTCATTAATTTTCTTTAAATCCTTAATTCATTTTGACCTGAAAATCCTTTTTGAGTCTTATGAAGTCGGATTATAAACTTCTCTTTTATGTCCTGCTAAATGTGTGTGCACAAGTTTTAGTTTATTATGGAAAATTTCCTTGGAATTATTTTATCCCTTGCGTCTTATGGAATACATCCTCAGTGCCATTAGTACCCACCTTTTCTCAAGCCTTCCTTTATAATGTGTCGAGAGGCGTAATGTGAAGGCGCAGGGTCTCGAAGAACGCCATATAAATAACCCTTATTATTATTAGTTCATGTTGTTTTTCGAGTCAAAAAAGAGGAAAAACAAACTTAACCAACAAGGGGATTTTTACCTATCGAATAACTATTAAAAGGGGCAGAAGAGAGGGAAAGAATAAACAGAAAACAAAGAGCGATAAAGTTAGAGATGAGAAAGAGCGACTCTCCCTTCCTCTGAATATTTCGGTCAGAAGGGCGGATAAGACGGAGCCAAACAGCTCTGCCATGCGAAGCTATGAGCTCAATCCCACTTCGGTGCTCGGTAATGATGCTTTGAGTATGTGTTTTATCATTAATCTATTATGGATTAATGATGCTTTCAAGTTCTCTCTCTTTTTCTGTCGTCTGCCCTTCCCGGGTGTGTGTGTGGGGTCGGGGGACTCCCCGACGCCGGAGCGGACTTTCTTCTTCTTGGTTTTTGTTGGTGGGGCGTTTGTTTTTTTGTCCTTTTATTGGTTTGCTGTGTATTTTATATAGTCTAGACCAGTGGATATCAACCGGGGTCCCGCGAGAGCCAACTAAGGGTGCAGCGGGAGGGACCAGGAACCCCTTTTAAAAATGCCTAAATTGTAAAAAAAATAATATTCCAAACAGTTCTAAAAAAAAATTCTAACGACACTTGAACGTATTTTGAAACTATCTTCTCTGTATTGTACAACATAAAAAACAGGGAAAAGAGAAATATTGTAGAGAGTGAATGAAGAAATGAGAGTTACCTTGTCAACTATACTTCTCATCATTAAAGAATTAAGTTATAATCATTAAGCTCAAATTTTCCATTAAACTTTTAAAGGTAATATTTCTCTATTTTCAAATTTATATGTCTTATTTCGATTAAATTTGGGTAAATAGCAATCGTGGTTAATTTTGAAGTGCTTTCCACGTAATTAAGTATTTATACGGAAATTATTTTATATTGGGGTGCCACAGTTCCTTCTAGATAACAATTAGGGTGCCAATATCATAAAAAGGTTGAAAATCACTGGTCTCGTATTAGGCTGAAATTGAATTAAGGTGGGTTATGCCCTTGACGACATTTGCCGGATGGGCGTAATTAAAATATATTGTCTGCCTATCCTCTAATAGGTAATTTTTTGTTACCTTATCAATAATATTCTGATGCAGATACCCCCTCCCTCCAGGGGGGGGCATTATTTGTTCCCTTCGGATGATGGCACTTAACGCTGCTGCGTAGAAGCCTAAAAATAGATAACTCGCCATTGATATTAATGGATAACCGATAAGTTCATCATTAATAAATATCAAACTGACACGTGAGTTCATAGACGCTAAACATCCAAAAAGGGGAAAAGTAAAAAAAATGATTCCCAGCACTTTCGTCTTGTTTATCAACGATTCATTGAACGAGTCTTTGTTAACGATGAAAGCAGTTGAAAGCTTTCCCTTTTCCTTGTCGGGTGTTTGGCATTCTTAACCTAACTTTTTGGGATGATGTTCGCGAATCCATTGATTATTTCACCTCATTCTCGTTATTGGTTAACCTGACAATACGGATTTATTTGGGTTGTCCGTCATCCATATTTTATAGTAATTATTTAAATCTGAATATACTGACTACCAAAATAGGAGACTGTGGTATTAAAGAAGATAGGAGCACAAAAAATATCTTAGTCCTGGCTCCGTTCAGGAGCAATGTATGTCTTCCTTCGGTCGACTGTTTCAAATTCCCGGTAAGTGTCATCGGATTAAGACCTGGTATTTGACTATCGATTTTACTTAGGGTTTGGTCTTGACCTCATATTCTGACCTTGCTGTTTCCTTTAGATCCCCCCCCGCCTATAAATTGACTGGGACACTCACTCGATTGGGTTTAGTTATTATCGCAATGAGTTAAGGATTTACTCGTATCTTTTGACGCGTTTAGTAGTCACATTTAGTCCTTGAGTTCTCGAGCTCTTTTACAATCGCACTTGAAGGGTTTCGTATGACTCACGGACAAGGAATTTGAGTGTTTGCGAGTCTTCATGTGCACCGAGGCCTCAATCTTATATCCGTTCCAATGTATACAGTCTCGTCTAGTATTCCATTTGTTCTTCTCTTACTGATTTCTATTTAACCGCCCGTGGCGATGGCAATGGAATTCATCACCGTTATTATTCGGGATTAAGTATAGATTTACTGTTGCACTTAATGGTTATATTATTTATAATGCGTACCTCATCCCTACTTATCTTTGGTACTTTCGTATTCGTAAAATCAACAATACACTGGGCCAACACAAGTTTCAGCACGATGAGGACATCTTCAGGGAACTTTCATTGAACTCGATATATTTATAGATTTCAAATTTCGCCGTTTTTTATCATAATATTTGTTTCACAATTACTAGTTTCTCTAGCATTTCCCACCTCGCCAATTTTTAACCTCTTTCACTACCTACCTTCCTGTTCTTCACCAACTCATGTCCTAACTTCGCTTTCTTTATAAGTGAACTCGTCTACGTAGTGGAACGGGAGCGGTTTCTGGAATGTTGCGCGTTCTTTAGTTCTTTAATACCACGCGTAGTCGCATTTTAGCTACAATCCTGTATCCCTTCGTCACATTTTCACTTCCTTTAACTTCATCCTTTTCATTACGACCCTATTTTCAAACCTTTGGGGACGTAGTGCCCTCTTTGTTTTTTTCCGCTTCAAAACAGAACCAAAAATTAACAAAGGGTTCTAAAGACCCCCTCCATGTTTGGCACTAGAGGGATAACGAAATCAAAGAACTGTAAAGTGAGATGTGTATAAGAACTTACGTCTCTTCTACGCGACTGTGGACTCGAGACCTAAGAGGCTTATTGGTCCCCCCCCCTACCTACTAACTAACTCCGGCGCCCCTTTAGCGCCCCTGAAGGGTGCATGCGCGTTATGTTCTTCTAAAACTACGAATGGTGGACAGAAAAGCCTTCGAGTAACGTAATCAGTTGTTTTACGGGTGACATTGTATCGAGTGTGAGACAGAGCACTTGTGTGTGCAAATAGGATTAACTTCTTCAAGTGTCATTACATTTAATTAGTTACTGAATGTAACACCATAATTTGTGCGATTTTTCTCTTTCCGGAAGAGGGTCTATTTTACTGTTGCTATCATCGAGAATTTGAGGTATTGGAAACTAGATTTAAGGATCGTGTTAAAAGGCTTCAAATTGAGTCAGTTCCCATTTTTCAGCAATATTTGACCAGAACGTCACTTCATTGTAAATCCTTCTGTCGTTTAATTTGTCTATGGAAAATCAATAGTCTTTCTAATATATTTAGAAGGCATTATGTCCCTCCCAATTTGCTTGAACTCTCCTTTAGGGGTAAATTTGGTTGTGGACCACCCTAAAGAGTTCGTTCTGGCATAAGGGATACACAGTCGTATCCTTGTTACATTTCGGAGAAAGAGTTTGAAAAAAGTGGAATTTCTTCTTTTTTTTAAGTTTAATGTTTAGCACCATGATCCTCGGAGCCATTTTTTGGATCCTTTTTAGACACTAGGTTGTCCAAGATTCCCCCCCTCCTTCCCAAATAATATATCCCACTTCCAGCCTTGCTCCGTATAATTCACCTAGACCACCATAGCTTAGGCTTTGTCTCGTGGTTCTCAGATCTAGCTTATAATGCCTAAAACATAAAAGAGAACTTTGCTACTCTCATTACTCGACAAAATTCTAACTCTAACGAGATGGGGAAGCAAATGTGTCCATTCTTTACCTAGCCTAAAATTATCGTGCTATAAATTTTAAATCTTTCAAGTCCCTGGTTGACTAGGTCCAACAGACTAGATCAGTTTTGACTTGGATTTTTTAGTTACAATTCTCTTTTGACACAAAAATTATGAACATTAATGGCATTACAACTTCATCTTTTACTCTACTCGTGCTAAGAACTTTTTCTCAAAGACTAGTGATCACTAAATAGTACTTTAGCCATATTCACTGGTCCTATACAAACGAAACGTAAATTTAAAATTTGTACTAATTAAGGACAAAACTGAGGCAGAATTGTTTTTCATTATTATAGCACTTCTCATTGAAAATTTAGAATGATGACAAAGTTATGGTCTAGAGAACAAACCATAAGTTTACCACCCACATCTCTTTTTAGAAAACTTTTATTTCAAACTTTAAAGTGAATTCATATGAATATTTGGAACACATCTCCTCCAAGTAACAAAGTTATTCAAAATTGAAGTCGGTAAAAAGTTTTCAAATTTTGAGTAGGTTTTCGGCATTTAGAATATTTTGAAAATATAACTCATATTAAATTTCATTATCATCATCATCACTAACTCTATAATTTAAGAAGGGGATTTTTTTGAGTATTTGAATAATAATTTCATCTTAGTTTGGTTATGACATGTTTTTTTATCAAAGTTATTTCTAATCATTCTTTTATAATATCAAAAAACAAAGTGGTGAAGTTCAGAAATAAATATAAGTATGGAAATTTTGTGAATTCTTTTAAACTCAAAGAATTGCAAATGGTGAAGTTCAGAAAATTTAACCATGGGTGCTTTTCTTTAGATTTTAAATTTTAATCTTAGTAGCGAAGCCATTGCCTAGTCTTTTTATAACATTGTTCTAAATTACTTTTTTGTGAATATATTTTTGTAGTGAATTTTGAAAAAAATATACATAAAGCAAACAAATTTTATTCCATTACGTAGATCATCTAGTCTTGGTAACTTCTTCGTTTTTCTCCCCCGAAACTTGTACACTTTCTGGTGAGTCTCTTGAATGATCTAGCAGTAGTCCACCATCATACTGATATCTCAACGTCCCTGGTACCTTCTTCCATGTCCTTGATACCCTGATGAAACCTTTCATCCTGACTTCACTCAATGCTCGCAGGGAAAAGGGGTATTTTGAATACGTGACTGAACCAGTAAAATATAGATTGGGTAACGAAGGTTTACAACACTGTTAGAAAATGCAAATTTACACAGTTTTATGTAGTTAACTCAGTTTAATATTTACAACGTACGTGGAACTTTATGTAATAAATACTATTAACGATCAAAAGAGTAAAATAATGAGCAGGAAAACTTTATAAGGACAATAGTAAAACTTTACAACGCGCTCATATAAATAGGTTACATCTGCGAAATTTATCATTAAAAACTTATTAAAAACTCATTTGTTTTCGAATATGTAAAATATTCTAAACTAAATGCGAGTTATTTTTCATCATCGTGTAATGCTACTACGTCATTCCTAACAAGATACTCGTACCGCCAAGATCTTCATCATGGGAAAAAAACAAACAAATCAGTCAACATCTTCGCGAACGCTGGTAGCCCTTCATAAGAGTGGTACTGGGTACAAAAAGATCTTATAACTTAAAAGTACCTCTAAACTCAATGTTACCTCAATACGCAACTGGAAGTCTCGTAATTCAATTCATACTTTGGATGGTTCAGGTTTTCCTCGGATGTTAACTGAACGTGCAGCTCGAAACCACAGACTTCTCTTAGAGAGCTGCAGGAAAATGTGAAAACAAGTGAGGTTAAAGGATACAATAAGTAGAATGCTGCTTTCCTATAATATCTTTACTTGTACTTCAGGAAAGACCCCACTCCTTAAGAAAACTCACCGTAAATCTCGTTTTGGTGTTTGAAAATATACATTTAGATAAATCGGCAACGTTCTGGGAACAAATTCTTTATTCAGATGAAACGAAAATGGAACTTTTCGGGTGAAATTCAACTATCAGGGTTTTGCGAAGCTTACGTGCCAAAGAATACTACCCTTACAGTCAAATTCAGTGGTAGATCAATCATGAAATGCGGTTAGTTTTGCTCATTCAGGGGTTGGAAAAATGGAGTTAGTCAAAGGAAGAATGCATAGCGAAATGTCCAGGCGAATTTTAGAAAGAAATTTGATATCTAACGTTGGCTCTCTGAACATGAAACTAGGATTGGCATTTTAGCAAGATAATTAATCCAAGCATACAGGGGGAAAAAAATTGCTGCAGCCAAGTAGGATTAATGTTTCGCAATGGCCAAGTCAATTTTCTGACCTCAATCCCACCGAAAATTTTATTTGATTCTTTTGAATTGGTCGTATGATCCTGCACCAGTAGGAGGCAGACCCTCGCCCCGACCACAGAGCTTGCTTCTTTCTTTCTGGTGTTTTGTTATTTTTTGTGGGTTTTTTTTGCGTTTTTATTTGTTTTTTATTTTTCCCCAATATTTTTAATTTAGCCTAGTATCAAACTCCTTTTCTCTATTTCGGTACCGAGAGAAAATTCTGCTTCTATTTTATATTTTAATATGGAGTCCCGCTGCATCGTTGGCGGAACCTCGGAAAATCATTAAGTTCATCCTAAGAGGATGGTCGTGGTCCATATCATCTCCATGTGCATTTTCTTCTACCGTCAGAGTTTCTTCATATCAAGACAGGTTGAGTGGGGATCGTTAGATCATGTCAATCTCGTTATAAGGCCTTCTTGCTGATGAGAATGTAGAATAAACAATTTCTGGTTCTTTTTATGGTATCCTTTAATTCTGAAGGAACAAAATTATTAATAGTTACTACAATTTTGGAGTTGCCTCCAAATTATCGGAATACGAAAAGAAAGAACTTTATTTTTAGTCGCGTGTGTCATGTCGTGAGCGACTCTACATCCAACTATGTCGGTCGGTCGGTCCCCGTTTTGCTTCTCTTTTTTTTTTTTTTTGTAATAACATTGTAACTATTAGGCTGATTCTGACAAAATTTGAAAACCTTATGTTGTTTTACATTCTCTTTCAAATTATATAATTGCCAAAGTCCTCTCAAGGTTAGTCCGGGAATTATTTTGTTTTGGCAATAATATCATAACTTTTCGGCCGATACTCTGCTAGACTAGACTAGGCTATAATATGCTATACTCTTCTAGGCAAACCTAGAATAGGCTATGCTATGCTATACTATTATAGGCTAGGCTATACTATGCTAAGATTTAATGTACAAGGGTAAGATATACCATGCTAATTTAGGCTGTAATATGCTAATATATATGTTAAGCTAAACAATAATAAGCTATGCTTGACTAGGGTATAATAGTATAGTATAGGCTATTGATGTCTAGGATATTTAATGCTAGGCTAGGCTATACTATGATAAACTAGTTTATACTATGCTAGGCTAGGTTATACTATGCTAGATTAGGGTAAAGTAGGCTATGTTAGATAGGCTAGGCTAGCGTAGGCTATACGAGGATTGGCTAGGCAATATTATGTTGAACTATATGTACTAGGTTAGGCTATGCTATAATGTACTATTCTAGCCTAGGTTATACTATGATAAGCTATATTATGCTAGGGTATACTATGATAAGCTATGCTATACTATGGTAAGCTTTACTATCCTATATATTTTAAACTATGCTTCTCTATGGTTTCTAGGCTAAGATAGGCCATACTATACATTCTCTGCTAGGCTAAGTCATACTATGCCAGGCTAAGCTATAATATGTAAGGCTAGGCTATACTATGCTAGCTACGGTAGAGTATGTTATGGTAATTTCTACTATTATAGGGAATCGTAGGCTAGACTAGGCTATCCGATGCTAGGCTAGGCTATGACATAATCTACTCTGTTATACCATGCTATACTATACTATGCTAGGCAGGATTTACTATGTTTGGCAATCTAGGCTAGATTATACTATGCTAGGTGAGGTAATACTATGGTAGGCTATCCCATGGTAAGCTAGGTTTTGCCAGGGTACTATTCGAGACTATACTAGGCTATGCTAGGCTATACTATGCTAGGAGATACTAAAATACATATACTATACTTTACTTTATTATACTATGTTTTACTCTGTTATGCTATAATGTGCTATGCTATACTATTCTAGATTATGCAATTAGGGTGTGACCATTTTTTCGCCTTTCCAATTCCATAAATGAGGTGTGACAAACAATTAAGGCCAGCAATTTGAATTAAAAAATATATATTTTAATATAATTTATTTCTGCTTTTTAATAAGCTTTTAGAAAGTTGTGACTTTTTAGTCGCGGTCGGTCCACGTTTTTCTTTTTTATAATAACATTGTAACAATTAAGCCAATTCTAACGAAATTTGAAACCCTTATGTTGCTTTACATTCTCTTTTGAATGATACAATTGACAAAGTCCTATAAAAGTTATCCAGGGAATTATATTGTTTTGACTATAACATCATAACATTTGACTGAGTCTAACGAAATTTGAAACCCTTATGTTGTTTTACATTCTCTTTCGTATTATATAATTGCCAAAGTACTCCCAAGGTTAGCAGGGGAATTATTTTGTTTTGGATTAAGATAACTTCCATGGTTCGAAGGTGTTTGCATTACGGTTTGATTACGGTTTTCTCCACTAAAATTTCTCTTGAGATTGCATAGAGTAGTGATTTTTGATGGCGCCGTTTTGCAAATGCATGGTGAGTCGACGAGATAAGGATGTGGTTGTCATTCCAATGTATTTATTCGAAGAATCAAGCTTACAGTCTTCATGGAGGCAGTTAGATTCGTAAATTACATTGGAGTCGTTCATTTCTTTTGTTTTGCTCGTGTTATTGTTAATGAGATGATTGCTAATTTCCTTGGTTTTGTAGTATATTATCAGTTGTAACTTTTCTTCCGGATTCGTACATTTTGTATTTTGGTGTATAATATTTTTGATTGTTTGTTCGTCCGTTTTATATGAATCAGTCATTTGGTTTTTATAGAAGATATTTATTGGTCGTTTCTTATTACCTTATTTTGTATTCGTATGTAGATTTTGCCAAAAAATGTCTACCATAGTGTTGGAGAAACCATTGTTACTTAATACTTGCTTTATTCGTTGAATTTCTTTATGGAATAATGCCAATGAGGAATGGTATTTGTATGCGCGTCTGATGTATGTTCGTATGACACTTAGTTTATGTATCTTTCACCCCTTCCCCTTCTCCATTAGGACAACCTCCAGAATTTGTTAGTTTTATATACACTTGGGTTTGGTACTTACGGCCGTATGCTAAAACAAATGTGAAGTGCATATTTGAGCACAAAAACTATTTTTTTTTATATATTTTACATTTTAACCTTTTGCATATAATAAATTTATAAATAATTGTGAAGCTACACTAAATCTCATAAAAGGGCATTTCACATTTTTTTAGCATACTCGGCCGTAATTTTCACATTTTTGTAAAATTTACAAATAAACAAACGAATCAAAACGAAGAAATGGGTGCGATAGGCATCACTAAAGTACATAGGAAAAGTACGGACATGGGAAGATGCCTCAATGCGGAGAGTGAATGCCCTGAAAGGTACAAAATAAGCGTAATCGGCTCATACATCCACCGAGCTTATAAATGCTCGGCGGAACTTTTCCACCAAGAGATTGCACGAGTAAAGCAAATACTCGTGAATAATGGTTTCTCAAACAACATGATTGATAAACAACTCCAATCATTTTTAAATAACCATTACAAACATGCGGATAAAACTGTAAGTAATCATGGAGAAGTCAATAACATCAAAGTGTATTACAGAAACCGGATGTCCACGGCCTATAAAATAGATGAAAATTACATCAAGGAGATTATTAACCGTAACATCAAGGTTAAAAATCAAACGGATTAACTCCAACTCATCATTTATTATAAAACAACAAAAGCCAGCAATCTTCCGATGAAAAATAACATCTGCCCAAACTCCTCGAATCTCAAGTCAACCAACCTAGTTTACTAGTTCATCTGCCCCAATAAAGACTGTAAGCTTTATAAAAACTAAATATATTGTCATGACAACTACCACACTTTCGAGACGCTTAACCATGCATTTACAAATCGGAGGGCCTAAGAATCATATAGAGAGTGTACATAATATTAATCTAACGAGAGATATGCTCGTCGATAACACCATTATTAAAAGAAAAGAGGTTAATAAAGCGAGGCTGAACATCTTAGAAGCCATATTAATAAATGAAGATAAGCCGGCCATCCACAGTCAAGCGACAAGCTGGAATCGTACGTTAAAACTATTTTAAAAATTCCACGCTCAAGAGTGGCTCATTTCCGCTAACGATATGTTTAACTAAGGCGGAAGAAATACCCCTTAAAAATCGTTTTCTTTCAAGAACAAACAAAGGGAGTAAGTAAACAAAGTTAGAAAAAGCTAGAAATAATAAAAAGAAACATAAAAGGATAAACAAGAAACAGGTATAATAAAATAGAAAGGAGAAAACTTTATATCAGTAAAGGAATGTAACTAAAACAACGGTTTGAACGCCACATCACAGCAACAATAACACAGATTTAAAAACATGACATAAAACGAACATAAAGGATAAACCTGATACCCAGGCATCTATTTTTATTAATTTGAATTCTAAACTACAAAATTTCTAAATGCCAGAGATTTAACGTGACCTCCACGTATACTTTGCATTCAACTGCACATCTTCTACTTTCTTCGTTTCCATCTAAATTTTCTTCTATCCTTCACACTGGGTTTAACACAGCATACGTGGGACAGGGGCACTAGAGATTGAATGAATGGTACACACCGTGGTTCGGATTCCACGTAAAGTTGTAGGTCCGCCGACCACCTTAGTCTCCTTTTAATCTTCCACATTACTTCAAACTTTGCTATCCCCATTTTCCTTTCCACTTCCTCTCCCTGTCCTTCTCCCTGTCTCCCGTCTATCCAGAAGTCTTTCACTTTACTTTCTGCCAGATCCTCACTCCACTCATTACATCGGTAAAGGAGGCAAGAACATTTCAAAATGCTCCGAGGATGATCGAATAAAATCAAAAGCTCGGCAATTTAGTTTGATTTTTACCAAACACATTCATTTAAAAGAAAGATGAACACAGGACAAGTGATCCACCATCTACAAGAGTCAATAAAAAAGATAGTTAGAAGAAGAGAAAGTTGCCAGAGGAAATTAATTAAGCCGAAATACACAATGGTCTTCAACAAAATTTGAATATATATATATATATATATATATATATATATATATATATATATATATATATATATATATATATATATATATATATATATATATATATATATGCAGCCTTACTGAACTTTAATAAATTTTCTGAACTTCACCAATTGTAACTCATTTTCTTTTAAAACATTATAAAAAAGCATTGGCTAATCCTATTTATTTGTTCTGAACTAAACTAATTTGTTTTTTCAAACTCTAAAGAAATTCTTCCAAATTACCTTGATAAAAATTGAAAATATATATGTCATAACCAAACTAAGATGAAATTATTATTCAAATAATCCCCAAAACCCGTTCTTAAATTATAGAGTTAGTGATGATATATATATATATATATATATATATATATATATATATATATATATATATATATATATTATATTATATTATATTTGGTCTCCATTCAAGGACCTTACTATTATAAAATTTCAAAGATTGGTTGCAACTTGGGGCACCCTGACAGTTTAGTGTGTTTTATCGTGCGAACATTTAGATGTGTTCCAGCAATTTAGTAGTAAGGTACCATTTACTTTTCTTTGGAGTTTTTGATAACAAGTGTGCGTCCCTCATAATATCATGTGGGTCAGTGTGCGTGAGTTTTGTAATCATACATTTAAACCGAGATTCTTAATTAATGATTTATTTCCTTGTTGACAGCGCGTGAGCGGCTGGTTTCGGTTACTCACGGAAGCCGTTGGTCGCCGTAAACATTTTGCCGTCTCCTTCCTCACAGGATCCGTCGACAATAGCCGTAAGTACTCTAAAAACCGTTTCGTTGAGTCAAATGGTCAACTTAAAAGTGGCCATGGAGATGCCTATCACGTTAATTTTAACAATTGAAAACATTGCTAGTGTTTCCTTCAAAATGTTCAGATCCTATGGCCTCAAAACGATGGCGGCTGCTCAATTACATGAAACTGTAGGCCATTCATCTCAACTGTTTTTCCCTCCATAATTAATGTCACCTCGAGAGCCCAAATTATTGGTAATCCGAGACTCGTTTGATCAGTAAGGCGTTAATTGTTAATCGATTGGTCTATGAAGCTTTTCCCGTGACTTATTTAACGAGCTTCAGAGGAATTAGCGTTTATTTTAATAAGGCGTCTTGATCACTTGTTTCGTGAAAAGGATTCCGATGGTAGCAAAGAGTAATCCGTTGGTACCTTTGATCAAATCATTTGATAAATATTATAAATGGCAATAATGATAACGAATATTTATTACATTCGCTACTGTTGAAGTCCTGGTACCTGGTTTTATTGCATTTGACCGATTCTTTAACACTGATACAGTGCGTCTCTCACTTTCCTGTCCCTTTAAGGTGGATTCGTCACCACCAATATAATTTCTTTTTTATCCTTCATTTTTTTTAACATTTTCAGTTTTTCTGCTCCCTTTCCATCAAAACTTAGGCCCCATTGATACAAATAACAAGCGTTTATTGGGGGGGGGGGAGAACAGACGGAAGAAAAATAAAAAAAGCTGTGCTTTTCCAGGCTGATCTTGAATAGCAAGCGCTATTCAAGATCCAAGTCGTTGTTGTTGTTTTTAGGTCCCTGGGAGCAGATGACACCTCTGTTCCCCCCCTCCTTCGCCTTGGGGGACTAAAGGAGAAAGCCTTCCATCCTACAGCCTGTGCTGTAGTGCCCTTTCACGATACCACAACTAAGTGGGGCCGCGATTTATGTGACGCTGTCCTGAGGCGACCAGGTTAGAGCGTTCACCGAGGTGTTGCATGCCACGGGAAGTTCACACCACCCCCGTGTGTTAGTGGGTCATGCAACAGCTAGGAAATGGATGTTGAATTGCAACTTAACCTCACATGGAAGACATACTACAAGTAGGGTGGTATAAATTCAAAGATTGCATCCGAGTGGGGTGGTATAAACTCAATGATTGCATTGCATCCAAGGGTTGACCGGGGGACACTCTCCAGGCCCCGCTGACACTTGCGAGAGGTGCCTCTGCTGCCCATGATGAATCTTTCCATCCTACTATATATCCCCCCCCCCAAAAAAAAAACAACAAAAAAAAACAAAAGATGAGCTGTAGAAGGAACAAGGTCTACTGACCTAAAGTCGCGTGCTCTCACTTATTCTAATATATGACCCTACGACCTTCAAAATTTTCAATAATTCCAGAACTAACTTTGGGAGGACTTTGTCAATTATATCATTCGAAAAAGAATGTAAAACACCGTAAGGATTTCAAATTTTGTTATAATCGGCCGAATAGTTACAATGTTATTACCAAAACAAAAAAAAACCCAGTAAAACGGGCACAAAACGACATTGAGTCGCCCACGACTAAAAATTGTGCAATGACTCCAAAAATATAATTTCTAAAATTTGTGAACGTGTCATTAGTAATATAAAGTGACGTACGAGTTTACGAGTAAAGACAGTGTGACCTAAACGGAGAATAACTGAAATAACCTTAAACAATAGATCTAAAGTGACAGTGAAATGTGACATTTTATTTTCATCTCTTCATACAACACAAAATGGATAAAGTTAGATTGGAAAGGACAATTCCATTGTCTCCAACTATTGTCTCCATTTTACCTTCTTAAGGTGTCTGTTAAAGTCTTGTCTGTATAAGCCCTAATCTATGCCTGTACATTGTATATGCAAAACAAGCCACACAAACTAAAACAACTTCAAAGGCTTGATTGCTACTACATATATATATATATATATATATATATATATATATATATATATATATATATATATATATATATATATATATATATATATATATATAAAGACGAGAAGAAACAACGAAAGCAAGATTATATCAAATGCAACCCAAATGAATACAAAACTACTGGCGTAAAAACGAATTATTCACACAACTTTAAAGGTTTAGAAGCCACAACCGAATAAGAACTGAAGAAAGACAATACACAATAAATAAGAAAAAAATACAGAGCTACCTTTTCCCCATGGACTTACAATACTACCCTCATCTCATTTCATAATTTTCACCACTTCACTCTCTTACTATCAAAATACTCTTAATAATTTTTGTACACTTATCATGTCCAATGTTGCCAAAATACTCACGTTTTTCACGATGAGCGTGAAAACTTAATTAACCTCTCATTAGGAGGTGAACTGAAGCAAAAGTATCACACGCCCTCGAAAATAAATATATACAAAAGCACATGCACCACGTAATGCAGATTGTGACAGCGAACTTGTACTTGCGGCATAACAGCATCGTTACATTGGAGGGGTTGACGACTACCGACGACTCCGTGTTAACCCCAAGAGTCGTCACAACTAAAACTATACTCACAGCTGACTAGGTGGGTAGGATTTTATTTATGATGACTCCATTGGTTAACAAGGAGTCGTCAGTAGTAAAACTGCGCTAAACCCTCTAATGTAACGGTGCTGTCACTTTGCAATTTCAAATTGGCTGTCACAACTTATTACGTAGTGTATGGCTTTGTGTATACATTTCGGGGGCGTGTGTGCTATTTTGTTTCATTCCACCTCCTAATAAGGGGCTAATTAGCTGTTTAATTGATCATCTAAACCTGTCAAATTCGATTAACCCTGTTACCTTTTTGAGACTTTTTTCCCTTGATGGTCGTTTGACGCCGCTTTTGTGCTCTTTCGGTACTCAAGAGATGGAGGATTTGGTATCGTGAGGTAAGTTACTTGTCGGATCCGGGTTCTCAAAAAACTAACCAGGCGGCGGCAATTTGTCAGCCTCTGGGTTCTCAATAATCCAACCCGACGACGGCATTTTGTCAGCCCCAGGGTTCTCAATAATCGACCTCGGCGGCAACAGCAATTTGTCGCCCCCCGGGTTCTCAATAATCGAACGTGGTGACAATGGCAATTTTCAGCCCCAGGGTTCTCAATAATTGAACCCGGCACAATGGCAATTTTCAGCCCCAGGGTTCTCAATAATTGAACCCAGCACAATGGCAATTTTCAGCCCCAGGGTTCTTAATAATCGAACCCGGCAGCAATGGCAATTTTCAGCTCCAGGGTTCTCAATAATTGAACCCAGCACAATGGCAATTTTCAGCCCCAGGGTTCTTAATAATCGAACCCGGCAGCAATGGCAATTTTCAGCTCCAGGGTTCTCAATAATCGAACCCGGCAGCAATGGCAATTTTCAGCCCCAGGGTTCTTAATAATCGAACCCGGCAGCAATGGCAATTTTCAGCTCCAGGGTTCTCAATAATCGAACCCGGCACAATGGCAATTTTCAGCCCCAGGGTTCTTAATAATCGAACCCGGCAGCAATGGCAATTTTCAGCTCCAGGGTTCTCAATAATCGAACCCGGCACAATGGCAATTTTCAGCCCCAGGGTTCTCAATAATCGAACCCGGCGGCAACGGCAATTTGTCAGCCATATGGTTCTCAATAATTGAACCCGGCAGCGGCATGGGTTCTTCTCCAGAGGTCTCGAGATGTTAAATTAAAAGAGGTTCTGAGATGGTCAATTAGGTTGGTAGGATGGGAGGAGATGGGCAGTATTTGGAGGTTGCAGCGGGGGCCAGTCAGGAGAAGGGGGTATCTAGTGTGTTTTCTTTCTTATTCATGTAAGGTAGGATGGTTTCCTAATTGTAGGCGGGCAAGTGTGTGGTTACGGTTGAGTGGTAGGGGTTAGCCATGGAGAAAGTGTTGTGGGTGAGTTGGATTTGTTTAGGTCAGGGGTAAAAAGAATGACATAATTTGAGGGGAGGGGGTGAGTTGGAACCACCCCTCTCTTCTTTCCCCTCAGTAAAGATGATCAAATTAATTTATCAAACTTTGGAAAATGTCGAAAGTTTCGGTGCTTCAGATAATGATGATGACGAGAGGGCGAAAATAGCTTGATTGAAGACCCACTTCCTCCGAGGAGGCGTCTAGCTACTGGGTTCTAGAGGGAATTAATTATTCCAGATTGACGAGATCGTTAATAACCTTGAAATATGAAAGGAAAGATAGGCATAAATCTCTTAAGGTTTAATACTGCAAATAATAATAAAATATCCTGACTTTATATGATGTGATATAAACTCTAGCAAATACCGTTACGTATCTTAGGCAGATGGCATGACATTCACCACTACAACCAGTATTAGGGATGGATTGTACTGGTAGAGTTAGCTTAAGGAGGACGGGAGGGGAGGGTATGTTCAAATAGTGATAATATAGTAATGGCAGAAGTTCTTGCCCCATCGAGATGAACAGCAACGATGACATTCAGCATGTTTAGGGTTGCTGCAATTCAAAAAGGTCCTCCACAAACTCACTGCACCGACTACATTACATGACAGAACACCCATTCTCACAAAGAAACATTAATAATACACAATTTATACTACAGTAGAGAATACTCAACTCTCCCACCTCAAATAGGCTTTATCCAGTAAACTTAACACAACACCCCTGCTGTATCATCGGGGCCTTACTTTCCACCTTTCTGAATCCCACCGTCCCTCGTGAAGAGACGACTTATGCCCTTGATGGCAGTCGCCAAATGGGCGCTGCAAAAAAAAACAACAACAAACAAACACAAACAAACGTGAGAACAGAGTCCACCTAGTTGTGACCTTAATGCGACTCTGCACTCCACAAAATCAAACACATAATAGACTACGCTGCACCCACAATCACACCCAAACAACACACTATTTATTTCTTGAGGGCTCTGGGAAAGAACAGTACAAGACATATTCTTCTTCAGGGTCTCGGAACTGCTAGACCTTGAGCTTCAGCAACGACACAAAATTCGACAACCCACAAAACAGAAGAATACGTTCTCTTGATTTATAAGTGTATTAGTCATCAAATTAAGCCTCTTGTCACGAAAAAGGGTTTGTTGGCCTACTTTTTTCAAGTCTATTTCGGCTGGTATTTATAGTGATCACCAGCAAACCCCATAAAATAGCCCCGCCAAGTGGTTGTTGAGACTCTCACTTGAGGGTCACTGCTCTCGACTCAAGGGGTAGAGGAATCGGAAAATTTCAAGGGTACGCTAAGGGTTTCAATTTATCTCGCGTGCATTAAGGTAGGGTGTTTGCAACCCCACGTGGTGAATGTCAATTTTCCTTTTAATCACTCAATGGGAATCGAACCAAGATTGACTTCCTGCGTTTAATGTTTTTTTAGGTCATTTGGGGAAATACAGCGTCTTCCCCTCAGTACTTGGAATTGAAGTTTTATGTCAGGTCAATTTTGGTCGGTCTTTTTTTGCCTCTCTATCCTATCCACCTTGTTTATTGATGATTGTAGCTTTATTTCCTCGTAAATGGCTCGTTTCGTTTCGTTTCCTCAAATCAAATAGGGCAAAGAAATCGCAAGGATTAAAGGAAAACACTAATATTATAAGCCTCATAAGTCACTGCCTTCGTAATGCTAATTAACTCTCGGTGCCTGTACTTACTCAGACACTTGTACAAACGCACACGGAAACAGATGGGAGCACTTCCAAAAGATATAAACATGTATTAACATATATAACGTCTAGTCACACCTCTTCACCAGGCTGGATTAAACAGACGTAGATTCATACACACGTACCCAGGATGTTTGTATGAAACATACAGACCTATTTGAATGTGTATTCTGACAAAAATCATTGTTTTATTGAATTGTTTTTCTTTTCAAGGTTATGTTCACTGGATCACAATTTTTAATACACCTAGCACTATTATCCAATTTGTTTGTATGGATTTCTCATAGAGAAAACATCTCCCGTGATTCGCTTGTTAGCCAACAATTTTGCCACACCTCAGAATGTAAAAAAGCAAGGCAAATAGTAAATATTTCATTAATCGTGTTATTGCATTTAGAAACCAAGGAAACATTGAGAAATATTGAAGCGAATACATAAACATACCGCATACATCAAACGATTCAGACAACCATATCTGTGTATAGACACTGAAACTCAAATTATAACTAAATGATATTCTTAACGTAAGGGAGATTAAAATCCACCTGCAGATATTGTATTTTTTGACACAGTGAAGAGATTCCTACACCAAAATTACCATGGCTACCGGCTTAGAAAGCTATATCTTCATGAAACTCATGTTGCCGCAAGGCTCGTTTGTTAAGGAGCACGATTAATGTGATAAAATATTTTGGAACAAAGCATTATGGACCCAGAAAATTAAAATTCAATTGTCCATAATTGCAGAAGACATGTTTGGCAGAAAGCTGACGAAATACTCTCTTGGAAAAAAAACCCATACCAACAGTAAAGGGCAGTGGGAGAATATTATAAGAGTTGATTTGCTGCTAATAGTAGGAGAGCTTTTGGTAAAATCAATGTAAGAAAGATTATTTTCTTATTAAAAAAAAGAAACCGATTATCAGCGAGAAAACTAAATTTGAGTAAGGGTTTGGAGATTCCAAAATTAAGATTTTGATGACTCCAAAATTAAGGTTTTGAAGATTCTAAAATTATGGTTTTGAAAATTCCAAAACTAAGGTTTTAAACCTGCCTTCACAAAGCCCAGACTTAAACCCCGTAAAAAATATGGGGATGAAATTAAAAATGTGCATCCATCGAAGAAACACGATATTTAGGGGTATTGGTTGTACAGTCAGGATGAATGAAGCAGAATTTCTAGTGACGATTTCTGCAAGTTAACAGAAACTATGACAAACATTCGGTAGCCTAAATTGCTAAGGTCATGGCACAAAGTATCAATTATTTTTCTATGTACGTAAACCTTTTTGTGTTCGCTTTTATAATATTGCGAACATAAATTATTCTTTGCCGCCGTCAATCTGAACGGTTTTATCCCACCGTTTATCTCTCTTTGGTGCGTCGCTCAGGGAAGCAGCGATTAAAGATTAACATTGAAAATCTATTTTAGAAATATCTTCGATAAAACGGTCGAATATACCATTTTTGTTTTAAAAATGGGCTTCACAGAATCCGGGAGAGACTCGGAGAGAGGTCTAAAGTGAGGAATCCGGAAACAGTTCAAGAATTCTGGCAAATTCTTCAAGATGAATGGAGATTACTACACCTGAGTGCCTACCAGTTGGTTCGTTCCTGTACCAGGAGATTTCAAAGCATCATCGAGCATAAATGACTCCACACTAGTTACTTGTTACTAGTTAGTTATAACTTATGCAAATGTTTTCCACTGATAATTAAAATCGTTATATTCCCATAGAAATTTGTTTCCGTTGTCCTTTGGATAATTTTGGCTAATTTTTAGTTCATTCATCCAAATTTGCATTATACATAGATCCTACATAATTTATCCTTGTAGGTCAGCGTACACCAATTTTGGAAACCTGGGATTTTCCCTGGCAAAAGGTATCGAAGTTAATGTTGATAGAAATACAGACGTTCTAATCATTTTGGAAGATAATGTAATTGTGGAAAAGAATAGAATATAGAAAAGAATTGTTATACCAAACTCGTAGGGAACCACGGTTGTGTCCTGGACCACCCCTCCAAAAAAATAAATAAATTTGTTCTGAGTATTAAAACTCACCCCTTTTTCCAAGCTTCAATCTCTGATCCTCCCAAATACGGCCGAATGATTTTCAGCGCAGAATTCTATGTTGATAAATAATAGGCCTTCGCGTTGTCCTCGTCCATGCATCTTCTACCGGGTAAATTATATTTAATTATTGGATGACCAAGGATCGGGAAAACCCATATTTTGGCCGCGTTAGCATTCCCTCTTTTCCCCTTCATGCTCCACATACCCTGCCAGTCAAGAGGATTTATTTAAAATTTCGTCATTTTTATTTGCTAATCCTGTCGTTTTTCCTATATTTTCTTCCTTTTCCTTGTTTTGTCTTTTCTGTTTTCATTTTTCTGTAATTATCAGCACGATAGTTTCCATGAAAAAGCTTTGACACATTGACTAATGATTGCCATGAGTTTTTCTCCAGTCGGTTCTAGGCCTTGGTGAATTCGCTATCATGAACTAGTAGGCAAATCTCTTGTCCATTCAATATACCTGCTTTCAATTTGGCCTCGGGAACCACCACCTAGTTGGTGACATAAGTATCGAAACCCAGCACCAGATTGATCCATTACCTTGATGAAATTTTTAGCCAAACCGAGCTTTAGATGCAGTGGAGGCAAAAATATCTTTTCTGGATCTACAAAAGGATTGCGAACACAGTTGAACCTTCCAGGCGCATCTCTTGGTCTTGTTGGCAATTCCTTTCTCTGCATCAGCTCTGCTGTCCCATAAACGCAAAAAGCACATGTGCTTTGTGTAGCCTTTCTGAAGGCCCAGTAGTAAACAGATGACTTTGAGATCCCCACATATCTTCCATTGGTGTTTCTCGTACTCTATAGCGGCTAACAAAGTCTTCAATGTTTCACAGATCTCAGCCATCTTTGCTGCATGTGATATTGGGACAGATGGAAACCAATTGCCATTGTGTAAAAGAACAGCTTTCAGAGAGTCTTTTCCAGAGTTTATAAACAGCCTCCAATCATCTGACTTGTATGGTTCAGACTTGCAGAATTGTTGCCTGAGAGATACTGCGTCCTCACAGTAACAAAGGTTGTTTTCCTTGTTGAAAAATGCAGACAGCTCTCTATGTCGGTAACGAGCTGTAGTGATACGCACTCCAACATCCAGCAGGTTACGCTGCTTTAGTCTGGATCCCAGAACTTCCACCTTTTCTTTGGACAAGTTTCGGTCCCTGATGAGATCATGAAGCGTTTCTTGATTAAAGAGTTTAGGCCTCGTCTTTCCATACTCATCCTGGTAGTCGTCTTCATTTGAGGTAGAATTAAAATCGGAATCACTCATAAATTCTTGTTCAGTCGGTGGATTTGTGACTAGGAGTTCAGCGCTGTGTTGAACTGGTCGGATTACAGAAGCAATCTTGGGGTACCGCACCTTGCCTCGTGGTTTGATGGTTATTCCCTTGATGTTTGTGAGACAGAAGTAGCAGTCACTGCTGTGGTCTTTGAGTTCACGCCATATCATTGGTACAGCCTACAGCATTCCTGATCTTCACTTACCACATATCCACTCGCTCAGGTGGTTGACACAAGACTTACAAGCTATATGAGGTGCTCATTTCTTGTCTTGGTCACCCAAATGACATTTGAAGTAACTTTTGTAGTTCAGTCGAAGAGCATTTGTGATTGGTTTCTGGACGCACTGCCACGTTCCATGTTTTGTTAAGTTAAAAAGTAATTAGAAATTAGGCAATTGTAGATAGGCACTATCATGAACCAGCAATCTGAAACCAAAAAAAAGCACAAATTAGGAAAAGATTATTGCACAAGTAGAACCAATGAGCATATAAATTAGTGTATGAATAACATGGTGCTCCAGATACATATATAGAAATGCTGGTTCTGGAAAACAGCCCGATACAGCTATACGAATATCATTATTGAATTCAGTCTATATAATTACCCTAGAATCGGCCCTTTTGATCCAGAACCCTGAGAATATTTTTTCTGTTGTTGACCAGTGATAATTCGTTTTTTTTTCACTTCTGGCATTTTCATGATTCATTGGTTGATATTTCCGGCAGATACTAAAGTGAGCCGGATTGGATTGGGGGGGAGGAGGGGCTGGAAATTTGATGTGCATGACCGTAAACGAGGTTCATCGGGTCACTAAACAAATTCTCAATCTCCTTCACGCTTCTCCCGGCGCGGATGGTCGTGGGTATGGCGTACCCTTTTTCGATTTCGGATGGCATTCTCAAAAGAAACCGCTTATGCTGTCACCCGCATAAGAGAAAATCTCTTACTGAGCGTGTCCAAGGTCAAATAACCTATATTGGTGCAGTCATTAACCCTTAGTACACTTTCAACTTTGTATCGATTTACCTGAAATGCACTCTATAAAGTGGTCAAGACCGGCATATTGACCCACATACACACACACACACATCTATATTTACCAAAAAATCGTGTGCACTAACTTTATGAATCAAAGTGAAAACAATCTATGATTTGTGTGAAAAGTAAGGAGGACAGACAGGATGGAAATGATCCGTGTAAAAGGAATGGAGATGGCAATGCTTATTGGGTCATAGCCATTGGCCAGTTATATCGAGGATGTTTATTTAAGGGGCCCCTACAAATGGGATTGTTTCCCATAGATGCATGTTTTTCGTTTTAGGTTCTTATCCTAGTTTCTGCAACAAGAATTCCTGGTGTTCGCATCCTGGGAACAGCGAATACCGTTTCTCGCACCCCAGACCAAAGTGCATCTTGAACGCTTTCGCTACCATGCGTGGTTTTTTCTCTTCTGGTTCACCAACCACACAGGACGGTTCTCATTCGCACTATTAATGGCTTTAATTACGATTGTAAAGCTTGTACTCATTAACCTTTATCCTTATTTGTTTTTTATCTATTCATTTACAGCATCTGACTGCTCATTAAATGATTTTTGCTCGTGTAGAGCGTGATTGTGCGAAGTTTGGGCAGTCTAGGAGTAGGTGTGTGATGTTGCGTAAGCTTTGGTTGCATCTGGTGCATGTTGGTGCCGGGGCGAGCTTTATTCTGTGTAGTGTTGTAGGATAGTGAAGTGAGCTGCGGAGTACAGTGGAGTTGGCTGTGGAGTTACAGGTGGAGTATAATGGAGTGGACGGTGAAGTAGAGTTGACTGGCCAGTGGAGTAGAGTTGAGTGGCCAGTGGAGTGACCTGTGGAGTATAGTGGAGTGGTAGGTGGGAGTATTGTGGACTTGCATGGAGTTGGATTCGCCCTAAAAAAGGAAATCTTGAAAAAACTAATAAATTCTCCGGTTGGAATATATGAAAAGCTGATGTCACTCACAGTTACGCTTACCAATAATACTTTCGCCACCATAATAAGTGCATATATCCACCCTAAATGCATCTAAAGGAGACAAGGACCGTTTCTACTCCACTCTAGATGAAACTATAAACAAAATCAACACGAAAGATAAAATAATACTGCTGGGAGACTTAAATGCAAGAGTTGGCAAAGACAGTAATGTATAGGACAATGTCATTGGAGTTCATGGAGTGGGAAACATGAATGACAATGAGCTCAGGCTGCTGACATTCTGTGTTACACATCAGGTAACCATCACCTACAGTATATTCCAACAAAAAGATAAATACAACACTTCCTGAATGCACCCACGCTCAAAACATCGGCATCTCATTGATTATGTTATGGTTAAGAGAAACGATCTTCAAGATGTCCTTCACACGCGAGCACTGAGAGGCGCATTGTGCTGGACAGACCATAGGATAATTAGATCTACTCTAAAACTCTCCATCCGCCCTCCTAGGCATCGACAAAAATCAAATAAAAAGAGACAACACCAATATTCTTAAAGAGATAAATAATTTCTGTAGTGCCATAGCTGTAGCACTGACTGAGAGGAAACCTTTAAGTGATATGACAATTCCATTACAAAACAGCTGAGATGTTTTTAGTGCTACGGTCCTAGAGGTAGTAGAAAAGCCACTTGGGACCCAAACCAAAAAGCAAAAAGATTAGTTTGATGAGAATACTGAAGCCGTCCTTCATCTACTTGATAGTATGTATGCATAAAGCTCACACTGCCCCTCTAAAATACCTAAACTCACAAGCCCTGAAAATGCACTGGCAGAACACAAGGAGTGAAGTGCAAAGATCATTGAGGAGTCTTCAGAATGCCTGGTGGACACAAAGGGGGCAATAAATTGAGGCGTACCAGGTTCTCATTATATGCACCAGTTCTACGATGCTGTGGAAAGACTTTATGATCCCCAAAATTGTTCATTTACTCCAGTGAAAACTGCTGACTTGACTACACTACTTAGAGAATAAAGTCAAATAATACAAAGAGGGGACGAACACTTTCAAGACCTACTAAATCAAGTAAACCCAACCGATAATTAAACTAAACTAAATTAAACTAAATTAAATGAGCGTCCATTAACACACGAGATAGATCTTCGTCCTGCCTTCAATGAATTGCTATGGGCAATTAAGTCGCTCAAAGACAACAAATCCTCAGGCCCTGACAACATACTTGCAGAGACTTTAAAACAAGGGGTATACTTGCTTAAACATAACCTTTACAAATTGATCCTGGAGGTCTGGGACAGGGAGCAAGTGCCCTCAAAGTAGAGGGATGTTAATATCATAGCAATACATAAAAACAAGGGCAGCAAAAGCATTTGGGGCAATAACAGAGGTATATCATTACTTTCTGTTGCCGGGAAAGTGCTCTCTAAGATTATGTTGCGGAGACTAACACCCTTGATCACTGAAGACCTACTCCCGGAATCGCAATGTGGCTTTCGCAAGGATCAAGGTACAGTTGACATGATTTTCATAGCACAGCAACTGCAAGAAAAATCTAGAGAACAAAATAAAGATCTGTTTATGGCTTTTATTGACCTCACGAAGGCCTTTGACACTGTAAACAGGAAAGCTCTCCGGCAGGTTATGTGTATTTCCGGCTGCCCACCACGGTATGTATGCCAAAGTGACAATGGGTACTCTGTAGTCAACACCTTTCGCTGTATTGTTCAGCGTCTACCTAGTAGGCGTCACTACACTACTTCACCGTACTGTCCGTGAGAGAAGCGGAATAGCCATCAATTTCAGACTGGATGGCAGCCTTTTTAACATTACTAAATTTCATTCAAGAATCAAGCTCTCTAGAGACCACATTCTGGACCTATAGTATGCATACGACTGTGCTCTGGTGGCTAACTCACCAGAAGCACTGTAATATGTCTTGACAACTGCTAATGATATATACACCAGATTTGGCCTTCCTGTAAATATAAAGAAAACATAAATACTCACACTGTGGTCTGATGAAGCAATTCCTAATCCCTCAATGTTTCAAATTGCTGATGAGAATCTCGCAAACGTCCAATCTTTTAAGTACCTCGGTAGCTACCTCTCCATTGACACGCATTTGGATGTCGAAATACAGAACCACATTAGACAAGCAGCAGCATCCTTGGGTCAACTCTCTACAAGAGTTTATCAAAATAAAGACTTGAACCTTAGCACTAAGATGACCGTTTACAATGCAGTATGTCTATCATGTCTCCTGTTTGGCTCTAAAACATGGACGACATACAGGAGAAACGTAAAGCCTCTAGAATCATTCCACATAAGATACCTGCAAAAATTCCTTAGTATCACATGGAAAGACAGAATGACAAAAGTCTTGATACTGGAGAGAACCAGGAGCACCAGCATCGAGGCAATCATTGTTAGGCACCAACTGCGATGGCTGGGTCACGTTTAATGCATGCCTAAGAAAGGATTTCCCCGCAGAGTGCTGTATAGTCATCTCCATGATGGAAGGAGGGCAGCGGGTGGTCCCAAGCTCAGATTCAAAGATGACATCAAGAAAACGCTGAAGAACTGAATGATTGATCCTTGAAACCTGGAGGAATCGGCTTTAAACAGGGTAAATTAGAGACGACTCATCCATGAGGGAGTGGGACGTCTTGGAGACAACCGACGAGACCATCAACACGAAAAGCGTGCTCGCCGGCGTGCGAGACAGCAAGAGCCACCACTCCAACCTCCCCTAAATTTTAAGTGTCCTACCTGTGGTAGTCACCGGAGAAGATATGGACGGGAGTAAGAGAGAGAACGTCATCATCGGACCCGATGGACTACCTTAAGTTAAGTTAATTGTGGAGTGGCCTGACCTGAGTTGAGACAGAATTACTCTGTGTGTTCTGTGTAGTGATTTCTGATTGGTTTATTAGGGGGGGGGGTGCTCGTTTAGGATGTTGTTTGGTGGTATTGTGTTGAGGTATCTGTGGGTGAAGGTAGTGTGGGTTTGTTTAGGGTGTAGTGGTGGTAGAGGGAGGTTATTGTAAAAGTGTGGTGGGAGATTGTGATGGAAGTAATGTTAAATGTGTCTATCATAAAACGCGCTTTTCCACTGCTGAATCTGTAGCATTCCATTGACTGATAAGAAAAATTAAGGTCGTGTCAGGAGGTCACGTCAGGTCACCCGTGTCTAGGCAATTGTCGTCGAATATGAGCCCCAATTTACTGTCTGCCACCCGAAGGACGATGTGTGCATCGTGTAGTGTGTGAAAGGACGTGAGGTGAGGGTGATTAAATGAAAATCAGTAGGGATTATTTATTAGGAAGCAAAGACTAAACGAGGGTTCTCCTAAAGTTTTTTTTAACAGGTGTGTGGCGATAGTAGTGAAGTTAGGGAATGTGGGAATGAGTGAAAAGTACGTACCCAAGTATATGAAAGAGGAGCCTATGACGTTTGATTGAGATCAGCAGGTCGCGCAATTCTTCTCAACCTGCTCATCTTACAGGATCAGAGAGAAGAAAGCTAAGGTGTGGAATGGAAGAAAGGAAATGACGAATGATCAGAAAGAATCAGAAAACAAACGGCATGGATTAGGGGGGAAGGTATTCGAATCACCCAGGGAATATTTTATACCACGTTCAGTGGTGCTTAAAAGTACGTCCTTGATCACCTCAGAGCCTTTGTGGGTAACGATCCTAATGTGACTGAAAGCACACATACGTACACATGAAGCTACGATTCCCTCATGGTGTTTTAGTTTCCTAGGGATGTTTAATCTACATTGAGTGATGGTTTTCGGAATCAAATCGTCTGGGGATTTAGTGTGTTAAAAATTTTGAAGACGAAAATTTTGGACCTCACACACTTCTCCCGTACGCACACACACGCTCATATGTTTACTCTCATGAGCAACTCATGCCCGAAATACACAGGAAGAAACAGATTCTCGATAAACTTTGATCTCTCAATCGGATCTTGCTCGTTTCTCCCTTCATTTCAAGATGTTTGCGAAGGAAGAGAAAAAAAAAGTTTTAATATGTTTCTAATCTTGGTTTCGGCTTTTATTTATTCGCTGCCTCGTTGAGAATCATCCTCTAAATATCTGCTTTGGTGCAAAATAGCTGATGTTTAAAGTTTTTCTTTGGTTGAAATGAAAGTATTTTAATTATAATCGAAAAAAAAAATGGAAAATGGATTAACTAATGAGAGGATTTCAATTAGTATAGAAAGAATGAGGTGGTAGGTAAACGTGAAGGAAAAGGCTAGGTAAATAGAGAGAAGAATAGTAATATTTCTTTAGGAGTACAAAATCTGGAACTGGAAAAATCTTGAATTTCAGAGCCGAGGGTGGAGGCAGACCATGAGCACCTAGGAACAACTTCTTACAACGAGCAGAAGGTTTTAAAAGTACGAATTGACCCCATTACTGAGGGAAGTATCGATGTGGGATGAATAGAATATTCGCAGTAAATAAAAAAATATATATAGAGACCAGAATTGTGATGTAAGAAGATTCAATAGGAGTGATTTTTCTAATACTTGCCCTTTGCATCTCATGAGTTCGTAATTCTGAGATCTTCCACTCGCAATGTGAATGTATTTAGTGATGTTCAAATAATCACAAAGCACCAGGTAGTTTCCAAATTCATGGATTTTCCTAGCGCAATTGCTACAACGGTATGGTTGCTCTGGTTGCAACTACGAAAGAAAGGAGCGCGGAGGCTACAATGAACAAGTTGAGCTATAGAAATGCTGGGTGTAAAACAGAGGAATATGTCACTTCAGGGTGATTAGGCGCTGTAAGAATGAAACATAACCATCTCAGCAGTAAAAAAAAGAAGCGAGGTTCCCGGTCGTGAAACGAGCAGGTATTTCTATCCCATTTAACCACCGCGAGAGAAAAGCTCTCATTCCACAGTGCTTGGGAATTGCATTGATGGACCCCAAAACATCCTGTACTGTATTGAGGGACCCCAAAACATTATGTACTCTATTGAGGGACCCCAAAACATCCTGTCCTCTATTGAGGGACCCCCAAACATCCTGTACTCTATTGATGGACCCCAAAACATCCTGTACTCTATTGAGGGACCCCAAAACATCCTGTACTCGATTGAGGGACCCCAAAACATCCTGTACTCGATTGAGGGACCCCAAAACATCCTGTACTCGATTGAGGGACCCCAAAACATCCTTTACTGTATTGAGGGACCCCGAAACATCATGTACTGTATTGAAGAACCCCAAAAACATCCTGTACTCTATTGAGGGACCCCAAAACATCCGTACTCTATTGATGGACCCCAAAACATCCTGTACTCTATTGAGGGACCTCCAAAACATCCTATACTCTATTGAGGGACCCCCCAAACATCCTGTACTCTATTGAGGGACCCCAAAATATCCTGTACTCTATTGAGGGACCCCAAAACATCCTGTACTCGATTGAGGGACCCCAAAACATCCTGTACTCTATTGAGGGACCTCCAAAACATCCTGTACTCTATTGAGGGACCCCAAAACATCCTGTACTCTACTGAGGGACCCCCCAAACATCCTGTACTCTATTGAGGGACCCCCAAACATCCTGTACTCTATTGAGGGACCCCAAAACATCCTGTACTCTACTGAGGGACCCCCCAAACATCCTGTACTCTATTGAGGGACCCCCAAACATCCTGTACTCGATTGAGGGACCCCCAAACATCCTGTACTCTATTGAGGGACCTCCAAAACATCCTGTACTCTATTGAGGGACCCCAAAACATCCTGTACTTTATTGAGGGACCCCAAAACATCCTGTACTCTATTGAGGGACCCCAAAACATCCTGTACTGTATTGAGGGACCCCAAAACATCCTGTACTTTATTGAGGGACCCCCAAACATCCTGTACTCTATTGAGGGACCCCAAAACATCCTGTACTCTATTGAGGGACCTCCAAAACATCCTATACTCTATTGAGGGACCCCAAAACATCCTGTACTCTATTGAGGGACCTCCAAAACATCCTATACTCTATTGAGGGACCCCCCAAACATCCTGTACTCTATTGAGGGACCCCAATTCATCCTGTACTTCATTGAGGGACCCCAAAACATCCTGTACTCTATTGAGGGACCCCCCAAACATCCTGTACTCTATTGAGGGACCCCAAAATATCCTGTACTCTATTGAGGGACCCCAAAACATCCTGTACTCTATTGAGGGACCCCAATTCATCCTGTACTTCATTGAGGGACCCCAAAACATCCTGTACTCTATTGAGGGACCCCAAAACATCCTGTACTCTACTGAGGGACCCCCCAAAATATCCTGTACTCTATTGAGGGACCCCAAAACATCCTGTACTCGATTGAGGGACCCCAAAACATCCTGTACTCTACTGAGGGACCCCCCAAACATCCTGTACTCTATTGAGGGACCCCCAAACATCCTGTACTCGATTGAGGGACCCCCAAACATCCTGTACTCTATTGAGGGACCTCCAAAACATCCTGTACTCTATTGAGGGACCCCAAAACATCCTGTACTTTATTGAGGGACCCCAAAACATCCTGTACTCTATTGAGGGACCCCAAAACATCCTGTACTGTATTGAGGGACCCCAAAACATCCTGTACTTTATTGAGGGACCCCCAAACATCCTGTACTCTATTGAGGGACCCCAAAACATCCTGTACTCTATTGAGGGACCCCAAAACATCCTGTACTCTATTGAGGGACCCCAAAACATCCTGTACTCTATTGAGGAACCCCCAAACATCCTGTACTCTATTGAGGGACCCCAAAACATCCTGTACTCTATTGAGGGACCTCCAAAACATCCTGTACTCTATTGAGGGACCCCCAAACATCCTGTACTCTATTGAGGGACCCCAATTCATCCTGTACTTCATTGAGGGACCCCAAAACATCCTGTACTGTATTGAGGGACCCCCAAACATCCTGTACTCTAGAAAATAGCTCAGATAAGGTGCCTCTGATGTATGCCCATGACTGTATGTCCATTTGATGTGTGTACGCATGAAAATGAACAAAGGACACGGACGACTGGAAAAGTTGAGATGGAGAAATGTGAAATGCTTTGGACAGATTCCAAACCTGAAAAATCCATACATTTTTGGTTGAGCTGAAAGTGACTCAGAAATGGGAAAAAATGAGCGCCACTGGCTCAGGGAATAAGCGCAATATTACAGATTATGTAAAATAAGTAGTAAAGTGAATAAGAGACGAAGGAAAAGCGTGAAAAAATGTTTCCCACTATTTTTGTTTAATTTCGGAAAGAAAGGAGTGTATGCTACCATCGAGGGCATTTTTGCTTAGTCGAAATAAGTTGAAAAGTGAAAATGATTAGGGAGGAGAAAGACTGGAATAAAAAAGAAATATGAATAATTTCGAACAAAGAACACGATCGAACCTTTGCATGAATATTTTCCGAACCCTTGTGTTCAGCTCGGTTCTGCCTCCGCCCACCACGTTTGCTACGACGCGCAACGGACACCATGTCATCGTATTTTAGTCCCTTTACAAATAATATTATACTAAACGCCAACCCTAATGTCCAAAAGTCCCACACTGCTCGGGCGGGAACTGCATTCTTGGCGAAATGGGGGCTGGTTTAAGACAACCCTCCTCGCCCCGGTGTGTAGCACTCCGTGTTGTTGCTCCTCAAGCTACCTTTCGCAAGTTGGACTTCCACTAACTTCACCACTTTCACGAGACTCTTTATAAAAGTTTGTATCTGGTGTTCCAATTGGTCTTTACTGTCGATTTAGACAAATCCAGTTATAATCTCTCGTCTTCTGAAGGTAAGATCGATTCTTTATTTATTATTGTCTCGGATTCATTGGCGAGATCCCCTCCCTTGACCTTTAAAAGAGGGTGGTAAGTACATTCAAAGAGTTTGTCCAATGAACCTTCACAAGGTTATCGTAAAATGTTAATTAGTAAAAAAGCTCCCAACTATTCCCTACACACCAGGAATTATGGATGCTTTGGAGCATCGTCTCCATGAAGTTTCCCTGAAGCATCCCTGATTCTTCTATCATCACAATTCCACCCATAATTCTATACATTTTTTTTTTCTTGCTTCACTTGTGATAGAAATTGTGTTGCTCGAATGCCCGATAAACTTCTCTTAATTACTCTATTTCATCAAATCAGGTTGATTACACATCATTTAATTGTAGAAGTCACCCCTACCACAAAACCTTAAATTGTATGCTCAGATTTTGTTAATTTTTGGTCTTTTTCGCTGTTTTAAACACCCCTTCCCCCCCTTAGAAATAATTTTAGAAAGAATATTGCAACATTTTTGAGAGGAAACATTTGCCGGTCGGTGGCGTTCATTTGTGAAATTGGTGAAATGCTCCAAGATTCTAATATGAATTAGTTCATTCCCCCCCGTCCTCCCCGGGACGAGCGGGTTTGCTATTGTTTTTATCTTCGTACGTTCTACTGTTACCGGGAGACGAGCGGGGTCGCTATTGTTGGTTATTTCGTTTTTTTTTTAATTTATATAAAATAAGACAGCCAATTTTGGGCTAAATTAATGTTTTTGTGGCTTTGCCATTTTCCC
Source organism: Ceratothoa steindachneri (assembly GCA_963969495.1). Lineage (NCBI taxonomy): Eukaryota > Metazoa > Arthropoda > Malacostraca > Isopoda > Cymothoidae > Ceratothoa > Ceratothoa steindachneri. Next base: position 12,006,755 of record OZ018331.1, on the reverse strand, counting down.
GATCGCCAGAGGAGACCGACCAATCGTGTTGCTTCCACTCGACGCCAGTTCACTTCCTTCACCTTAATACGATTTGTATCTCATCTCAAGAAGTAATTGGTTAGGGGAAGGGGGAGGGATACGCTGAACTTTATCAAGTAGGATACATTCATTGATAAAAAAGAGAGCGAAAGAGGCGAGAATTTTAGACTAAAACCACTTGGCTCGCTCTTTTAGATGTTTCGGCACTTCCTTTGGCAAATTCCATTTTCCTTAATACCAAGAAATTCCCGCTGCAAATACTTCTAACAATGATCGAAACCATGTATTTCATTATTGACTGCCCGATTGTGGCACATTTACATTTTCCTTTTTGATTTTTTTTAAGAACGTTTAACGCCATCTTTCGCCCTTTGCTGAGTCTAAACAGGCGCAAAAAAGTGGGAGATTTAAAAGAAGCACAATAGATGACCCAAGAGAGAGGGAGAGAGAGAGAGAAAGAGAGATAGAGAGAGAGAGATTGTGTGTGTATGTGTGTGGTGTGTGTGTAACAAGGAGTAACAAGGAAAAAAAGATACCCTAGTAGACCTTACGATCCATTCAAAGAGGGTACCTTTGAGTGAACACTTGAGCAGGCACAGTCCTCTAAAGGGTCAGATTGACGCTCTAGAAGAGCACTCGCGCCACGCTTCAAGTCTTCAAGCGGCTATTTTTCAAGGCTTTGTCTAGTCTGGACTTGAAGTGTTCAACAGAATTGCTGTTGACAACTTCCACTGGAAGTGCGTTCCAAGTGCCGCAGATGCTATATGTGAAAGATTTTCCACACAGATCACGCTGATAACGCTTCAGCTCAAGTTTGTAGCCGTGATTTCTTGTTCTGCTCTGGCTAAGCTGGAACATATCCCTGTAGTCTACAATGTCGAAGCCTCGAAGTATTTTGAACATTTCGTTAAGCTGACCACGCAGTCTCCGAGTCTCCAGCGAGAACAAGTCTAATTCCCGCAATATATCTTCGTAACTCTTGTGTCTGATAGAGAGAATTAGTTTGGTTGCTCTGGCTTGCACACGTTCTAATCTTGCGATATCCTTTCGAAACAAAGGACTCCAAAATTGTACGGCATACTTTGCGCTCTCTTCTCAGCCTCAATACACTGCCTCGAGAACTTGAGATTACTAGTGATAGTTACACCCAAGTCCTTCTCAGTGTCGGTGGATTCAAGAGCAGATTGGGGGTGTCGGTGGCCGATATGAATCACTTTGCATTTCCCCACGTTAAAAGGCATTTGCCACGTGTCCGACCACTCCCCAATCTTCCCAAGATCATCTTAAAGTCAGGCAGTATTTCCTTCCTTTGCGATGTTCATACCAAGCTAGGTATCTTCGGCAAATTTAGAAATCTTCGCAACCATGTCACCGTCCATGTCGTTGACGTAGATGATGAAGAGTAATGGTCCCAGGACAGAACCTTGAGGCACCCCGATAGTAACGGGCACCCACTCAGATGCCTGTCCATTCAACACCACCCGTTGCCGTCTGCCGTTTAGCAAGTTCTCTATCCAACTTGCTACATTTCTGTCTATGTCCAGCGCACGCACTTTCCGGAGGAGGAGGCGGCGGTGTGGTATCTTATCGAAGGCTTTTTGAAAGTCTAAGTAGATAACATCCACCGCCTTATCCCGATCATGCTCACTGAAAACGAAGTGGAAAAATTCTACAAGATTAATTAGGCATGACCGGTGCCTTCGGAACCCGTACTGGGAACCCCTCAATCACAACTTTGACTCTAAATATGACGTCATTTTGTCCACCATGATGCTTTCCATGAGTTTACCGACTATTGAAGTTAAGCTAATAGGTCGGTAGTTCGGCGGCTGGCTAGGGTCTCCTTTCTTGAAGATACTCGTAGGAGTCACCTCCGCTTCACGCCAGTCTCTTGGAATGCATCCGGTCCGGATTGACATGTTGAAGATTGTGCTCAGATGTCGTGACACTTCGTCGCGCACTTCGTTTAACACTTTAGGTAGAAACCCGTCCGGGCCGGGGAACTTATTCGTCTTTAGATTAGTGTGTGTGTGTGTGTGTGTGTGTGTGTGTGTGAGAGAGAGAGAGAGAGAGAGGGAGCAAAACTTTGGTCACTAGGGTCGGAAGGGTGCGCCACTACTCCACCACCCTGCGCGGAAGTGGATTTTAGTTATTCCTGGTATCTTATCTTTTTTTTATAGACGCTTTTAATATATATATATATATATATATATATATATATATATATATATATATATATATATATATATATATATATATATATATATATTGTAGGAATATGAAGACCCAGGTGATTACACTAATCATTTATTGGCCGGAAATGTCCGGCCAATAAATGATTAGTGTAATCACCTGGGTCTTCATATTCCTACTACATATCAGATTCCCAAGGAATAAATCAATTGCAAGTGTGTATATATATATATATATATATATATATATATATATATATATATATATATATATATATATATAGCCTTTCGTAATTCACACATCACATCTTGAGAGTAGGACAGAATATAATGTTCACATCTTTTCCTTGTAAAACCCCCTTCCCCTTCCCTCCCAAATCCATCATTGGTGGATTTTCATTAGATATCTAAATGGAAGGGTGTGACACATCATTGTCCCTTATATCTTGTGTAATAAGAGGTGTGGATGTGTTAAGGGCTTTATGATGATGAGAGGGGAACACGTGGTTAAATTCGAGTTGAAAGAATTACGCGTCTCCAAGAAGGTCAACTCAGCTTCCCGGGTTACGAGAGCTCGTTCATACGTGGGAACGATCTCCCTAAACACTACCTCGAGTAAGACTTGCAAATTACCTCATTTGAGATGAAAGCTTTTGGCTCGTCGAGAAGACAACACAGTTTAAGCTGCGTTTTCCTTCACCTGTTTACGCATGTTCCCTCAAGCCGATTCGCTGAAGGGAACTAAGCAAATAACTTAGTTCTTTATTAACATTATTATCTTTTTGTCCACTTTAGTTTAATAAAATGGGTTTATAATGTGACAGGATAAGTAATATGATAAAACAACGTGTTCGGTAAGTTAACTGGCATCGAATCAAAGTGACGAAAGTTCACCGGTGAGAAAATAGAAATTTATCATGAGTAAAGTACCTCTAGGAGAAAGTCTACCGTAGAAGATAATAATTAAACAACTTTTAATTGAGTTCTAATTTTAGTGATCAGCGTATCTAAACCATTTTTAAAATAAGGAAAAAGTAAATAAAAACTGACATGTGCTTTAATTTAATCATCATCACCATCATCATCCCCTCATCACCATCATCATCACTAACTATATTTTAAGAACGGGATTTTTTGGAAAATAGTAAATACTTTTTTTTTCTTAGTTTGGAAATGACTTGGTGTGTTTTGGGGATTTTTAAACATTGAGGTTAAAAGAGGAGGACCTCCTCCTTACAGAAGGTGAAGTTCAGAAAATTTATTTTTATATATCTTCTTCTATAACTATATTTTAGCAACGTGATATTTTGAAAGGATGGAAATTTAGTTCCTTTTTAAAATTATTATAATTGGCGAAGTTCAGAAAATTTATAAAAATTTAACCATGGCTGCTTTTCTTTAGATTTTAAATTTTAATCTTAGTAGCGAAGCGCAAGCCCCCCCATCGTAGGGGGGAGTCGCGAAGCCATTGCCTGGTTAATTTAAAAAATAAAACATGGCCTATTATGTGCTATCCATCTCAAGTTGTCAAGAATGCAATTTAGAACAATTCTTCGAATTTGCACAGCAAATGTAACAGATGGATTCCGTCCTTTTTTTAGTCGTTTATTGTTCAATTTTGATTTCAGGCAACCTTTGTTCATTCTTAATGCAATCCAAAAATGTCCAAATATTGGGGTCACAAGAAGTTATTTGCTCCTAAAGGTCCTATGTCCTATTCAGAGCTTTTAGCCCTGGATGTGTTTAAGCAGTTTATTCAACCCCTAAAAAAAAGTTGCTCGTGTGAGATCAGGTAGAACGTTCATCTTCATTTTTCGGCCTTCGGGATGCTACTAAAAACGTTCCTGAGATCGAAGATATGGATCATGTGAATCACGTAGTCATTGAATCCTTACCAAAGCCTCAAGTGGTGGAAGGGCTTGAGTGTTCCAAGAGGGTCACCCAAGGCGGTAAGGTCGTGGATGAAGTTCCAGACTAAACTCAACAGCAAGACCCCAACGGCGGGCCAAGCAGACATGGGTCATATAAGATTCCTATGTCTGGCTACGGCCGAGGGGGGAAGCGCCCCACGGGCAGATGCAACAAAGGCGAGCCTTGAGAGACCAAGAACCCGGCAGCCCGATGCAATGAGCCTGCCGAAACCGCATGTCTTAATGTTTTGAACCGCATTGGACGCGTTACTTGCCAAGTGCGCGCGCGTGGCCGTCGCACAGCCACGATTCCCCGAAATGAATTCCTGAGCGAATGGCATTCGTCTTTGTTTTCTTTCCTGCCTTCTTTGTCTCCTAAGTCACGTCCGGTACAAACATCAGCCGAGGAGACCGGATAACTGACGACGAAACCGATGCTCGGACACGAGCTGGAGCCCACGAGTCTATTAGTTTTTGGTAAGTTATCTCTAGGAGATAAGAAACTCACATAAATTCAGTTTGATGAGTTTTCGTAGTTTCTCCCGTTTCCTTGAGAGCATGATTTGATGGCGGTGAACTTGCCTATAATCATAAGAAAAATAGTCTTAGATGTGCACACGAGAGAAGATTTTTAATTAACGCAAAATTGACTCGTTATGTAAGGGATGTAAATTACTCTCTAGTGCGTGCGACCGGCCGTCACTGGACCAACCAATCATTGCTACCAGTTGCGTGAGATAAAACTAAATGAATCTTTGATACACATTATATAAATGTATTAGTAGTTCCTACATAGATTTCCACAGGTGAACCTTTTTTTTTGTTAATATATCCATCTTGACGGTGTCTATGTCGCTAGGAAACTCCTACGATAGCTCGGTGTAGATCTCAGGGCACTGGCGTCTCTGGTTCTGCCCAGGACGTCACCCTGACCTTTGCTTATTTGTCGCCACGCCTCTGCTTCCAAGGCTCTACAGAGCCGGGAGTATTGCGTTCGGTCTTTTTTGGAGATCACCCCATGTCACGCTGGAACCGTACCAGTGTATACGGATAGCTCCAATTCTCAGTAGGTTGTTCGTTTCCATGCCGTATCCCTTCTGTTTGAAGTCAGCGAGGATCTACCAGGCACAGCGTCTGTCTTCACGGCCAAGCTGGTTGCAATACACCGCTCGGTACGGGAGATAACGCGACGTGCCAGGTTCGGAGACCGGATTATAATTTTTACCCGCTCAAAAAATGCTCTGAGTGATCTCGAGGCATTAGAATTTCCACACCACCTCGTTCGTGGTATCCGTGACGCCATGGTTGCCGCAAACTGGGCGGATGTCGAGATTATCTCCTGCTGGGTTCCTGGACACGTAGATATTGTAGGGAAATTACTGCGCCACAGAGTCCGGGAGGGCTGGGCGACCAGGACAGCATTTGGCTCTTCTTCCTACCGAGTACATCGCAGGAATCAGGGCAGCCGCTGGGCTGCCTTGCAAAGAAGATGGAGACAGCCGAATGCGTTGTCCCCTAGACTGTTAGGCAGATTCTTGTTGAATGTCACATCTGGATGGTCTTCGCGCACGGTACCTCTCCCGGTATTGGGATGAGCGGGGTCGCTACCGCTTGTGCGTTATATTGGAGACTGGGTCGTGTGTACAGACTTATGGACTAAGACCTTTTGGAGGAGGCTGGCGTCCTCCATTCGATTTTTCTCTTTTGTTGTAGATCAAATGTTCCTACGCTGGAGTATGTTTCCTTATTCTTTTTGCTTATGTTTTTGGGGTATTTTTTTTTTTTTTTGCTCCCATGCCTTTTGCGCGTTTGTTTATCATCTATTCTAAGGGTAGGCTTTGAAAGTATTGCGGTGACTTAGGCCCAAGTATCCAGTCGCCAGGCGTCTGATAAAACAAGCCTCTTCGAATATGCCGTTAAAGGCTGAAAACTCTCCAAACTGACGCATCTTTATCCAGGGCTTCTACAGCCTCCTGGTGCAATACGAGAGTGAGCGCTCTTTTTGCTCCATTTAGCGCGTTACTCATGCCTCGGTGGCCGAGCGCATGTGAGAGTCGTTCATTTCAGGAAGTGAATGAAGGATTGTGTGTAATTATTGGTTTGTTAGTTTCATCAAAGTTTGAAAGGTACTGAGTGAATTATTCTATAATTCTGATTGAAGATTCGCTAACAGAAATAAAGTTTTATATCTTCTATCTATACCATCCGAATATTGATATTTTCACACAGATTTCAATATATATATATATATATATATATATATATATATATATATATATATATATATATTAAGCGTTATGTTCTCGTGTATGTGAGAAGAGCTCCTTCCGAGGGCTTTGATGACGAGCTAGTAAGCCAAAGAATGCCTTCATGACTGCATAATTATGTTTGCGTTATGGCAAAGAATTTTCGATATATATATATATATATATATATATATATATATATATATATATATATATATATATATATATATATATATATATATATATATATATATATATATATATATATATATATATATTCGCCCATTTGTCGACTGCCTTCAAGGACACATGCGAGCAACAACAAAAAGAGTCGAATAAAAAGGAGGAGTCCAACCTCCTCAAAAAAAATCAGATTGTTCACAAGTCAGTGTGCACGAACCGTCCCGATACCGGGACAGGTAACGTGCGCGAAGATCACCCAGACAGGGACATTCAACCCCAAAATGCCAAACAGTCTGGGGGACAACGCAATTTTCACAATAAGGCGCAGGCGAGCGCGCCTTCAAATAGCGATGCGTCCCGCGAGTGTGTCTATTTCGAAGACTACATAAAATTTTACCTCGAAAAGACAAGCTTTTAAGGCATGCTTCGCCAGGTCGATCGGAAGGACTGAAAGAGAGAGAAATTAATTGGGAAATCGCAGGACTAACTAGAAATAGAGTTCTGCTCAAGAATAAGGTGAATACATCCGTAATTCTCAGGTTGTAGAGTTTGGAATGACTGCAGCATTTGCGCATGACCCAAAGTCGTCAGTTTCAACCCAGAATAGAGACATGAAGTTGATAAAATCATCAAAAGTAGTTTCGGTGCGTGAACAGTGCCACTTCCCATTGTGGCAATTAGTAGTATCAGGTAAATGTTTCCGTTATAATGAACGTCGAATAGCCTTGAGAAAGCGAAGAAATCATCAGTAGGGAAAGTAATATTTTATCTGTCTTTCCCACAGACACAGCTCTCCTCAAGAACTTGCTTTTACACCCACACACATATCATATACTCCCTCAACTGTATATCTGCACACCCAACTACTCACGAGCCAGTCGGAACTTCGCGAGTTATGCCTCTCTGCCTCCTATTACATACACTCATCAAAGCTAATAACCTTAACTACACACGCCCTCCCCCGCACCTATGTGCGCGTCTCAGCTTTGCAATTATGCATATCTCCCTTCTCTTACTCACAAACTGCCTCAGCTACATACAAACGCACCCAAGTATCCACACGCACATAAGCACGCCACTCAACCTTTCGACCTAAGCCTCTTAACCTCCTAGAAATCGAACAATAATTCCTTCGTGATTTGCAAGACTGGCTCATTAGAATTCTGCAATATTAAAAAGGATTCACGACATTAGATGACAATGATGCACACGTCGGGGATCTGCCATTCTCACTTGCATTATAATTTTAATTTACAAAGATTACTGGCGAGGGGGACTCATTTTATTCACGAAAAGAATCTATTTGGTTTCTTTATTTGAGTTAGCAAATTATCTGGTTACCATTTAATAATTCCTCATATTTACACTCCCTAGGTATGGGGGATCTTACGTCCCACTCTCCGTGCTCTTGTATCGATTCGTTCCTTAGAGTTTATAATTTAACGTCTTTTTTAATATTTAAGGATGAAATCTTTTATTGAAGGCTTTGTCATTCTTAACCTTTTTTTTCTATATCTTTTCTCTTCCTACGTGTTTATGTCTCCCTTCCATTCTTTTTAGCTCTTTTCCAATTCTCCCACTCTTTCTAGGGCGTTGACTGTCTGAAAGTGGCAGAGTTTATAGCCCAAATCTCATAATGCAATTTTTCCCCCGCGAGTTCCTTCTTCCTCGAACAATAATCTACTCGCTTTGCCAATTTCCATTTCACACTTAAAAAAAGATTGGCAATTGGTAGCGCATTTTTACCATTAATCATTCGTTTATTCTTATTCGCTAGGGAAAGAATGGAAGAAAACGGAGGAAGGATGACTCTTATTGTAGTATAATGATATATGTAGCTGAGAAAAAGAGGTTCCGAAATGTAATGATAGAAGTTTGATTGAGAAGGATAGGCTTCGGGAATGTAATGATAGAAGAGGTTAGGGACTGAATGATAGAAGTGTGGTTGAGAAGGAGAGGTTCGGGAATTACGTACATGTGGTTGGATGAAAGTCTGAATGGTCGATTATTGGATAGGTTACATGGGGAGAGTTGGAATAAATGAAGTTAATGCTAACTCTGGTGAAAGTGTGAACGAAGAAAGATTAATAGGTTTCTGTGCTTAGAGATGGCTGTATTTGGCAAACACGTTCATTCATCACAAATGTGAAATATTACATATTAAATGGCCAAAGAGAAAATGACGATTTGTAAAAGTATGATTGATCTGATGTTTGCCTTCATACTCTCTTTGAGAATATGAAGGAAAATGGCGATCCTTGCCAATATGTCGGTTAATCGAATTGGCTTCAGTGAAGGCAAGAAATCCAGTTTTCGTAAATCTGCGCATGTATTCACTTAAATGTCGGTTCGTTTGAGCGTTTGTGAACACGAAAGCTCGAGATAGTAATCCATCGTAGGACACTAACTGGTTCTACGGGTGAGAGCGTCGATGCAGTTTAATCGTATCTGAAGTGTTAAATGGAAAAAGGGGTCTCCAACGCGTACAGGGACCTCACAAAAGAGCCATTCTGTACTCAACTCGTTTTTTTGACGAAGTACATTCTTGAGAGCTGCTGCATATCTAAATTTTCTCGCTTGAACTATAACTCCGCTATCTCGCTTGAACTATAACTCCGCTATCTCGCTTGAACTATAGCTCCGCTATCTCGCTTGAACTATAACTCCGCTATCTCGCTTGAACTATAACTCCGCTATCTCAAGTATATAATGTAATTCGTAACTGACGTTAAAAAACACGTGGGTATTCACTAGCATATATCAAGGCGGCTACTCTTCTTGGGGCGTATAGCTATAAACTTGCGTGAAGGAGAAATTGTGTTAACACTGAATACATTTCATTGTTTCGCTTAATTCCCGCAATAAAAAAAGTATACAAAAAAGTAAAAGAAAAGTGCTGAACTTATGAAAAATATAACTTTCTTCGAACCTCGAGAAAAAACACAAAACAAAAGTGAGTTGACAGCGAACCCAAACTCTCATTTGAGTTATGAAGAGTATGCCAAGAGTAATTGCGACATTTGCACAAGGAAAAAAATAAAAATACTCCTACACAAAAACACATTCGCACACAAACAATCACGTATACCGAGGAATCCATCCTAAGTATTGCGAAGCCCTTCAAAATCTGTTTTCTTGAAGCGCATTATTTGTTCGGGCAATTCTGCCGCACGGTTGTTTACTTCTAGTTAATTACCAACCTTTCCCTGCAAATCGCAGCTATGGGCTAAAATACTTTGGTTAAATATGTTTAGCAATGGCTCAAGTCCCGAGATCTCGCCAAATCCTTTCTGACCCCACCATGTCCACTCCCTTATCCTTCAAGCCCTTCCTTCTACTCTACTTCACTCTACCCCTCCATCCATGCGCAACCCCACTTATTTTCAATTATCGCTTTTATCCTAGTTGGTGAAGGCGACATGGATGAGGTCATCCTACCGGTTAATGAAATCCACATAAAAATCCGAATAACAATCGCTGGCAAGACAGATCGCGGCAAAGGGCATTCTTCTTTGGGGGCGAGACGGAAGAGTGATGTGTTGCGTGTGTACGTTGGCTGGAGCTGTCTGCGCGCTCGCCCAAGACTCGACGCACCGCCTGAGTGGCGGTTATCCGCTTACGAGCGTCGAAATCTGTTGTTTCTATCCTCCGATTTGACTCTAAATTGAACATTGCTTAATTGTGGAGCAGAAAGACGTTCCGGAGAATTGCGCGCCCTCGCGCTCTCTTACGCTCGGATACTTTCACAAAGTTCGCTTCTCTTCCTTTCTCACCTTCACTACGAATCAATTCTACCTCCAAATCTCCATTAAGCAAAGTTGTCCTCGTTGGTTTTCCACCTTTAAAAATGAGCTAAAAATAATCTTTCGAATCATGATTGAAACACTGCCAAGATTTTTAAATTGGCACTGTACAGGAATCGATGTAAATAGGCATTCATTTTAGTGCCAGGGTAGTAGGCACAGATTTGTGCACTTTTCATCATCAAACGTCTCCCCACCCCCGCAATGAGGTTAACGCACATCAATGCTAGCAACCTTCTCCTTGCACACATGTATGCCGCATCGAACCACATAGACACCTACCATTTCCTCCCCGCCAAATTAGCACATTAGAGCGATGGGGTGCGAGGTGCTGGGGGTATCTTGTCTAGTCGGGGGCCATTTCTGGGCAGAAGTCCCCTACCAAACCTCCTCTATGCACTTCTTTCGTACCCACCATCACTTGCTCTTACACCACCCTTTTCTCTCATACACTCACTCACATAATCAACTTCTTTTTATGTTTTCTTTCAACCATTTCTTTCTCCCTGACTCTCTCTCAATCCATTCCACTTATGTCCATACCATCACAGATTACTGTTAGTTGCCATTCCTCCCTATACCTCCATGCCACATCTTCACTACCATATATCACCACTGATAACAGTTTACCCTTATCCATCGTCTCGCATAACCTTTTTAACATTCAATAACACACTGAGACGTATCATTGAAATCTTTGCGGTTGCAGTCTGCTTCACCTACATCGCTATCATTCACATTGCATCTTGAACGTTGTTCAACTGTTCCACCACTCTCATGTGTGACGCTTTTGCTTTAAATTTACTCTTAGACCTTTCCTCGCAGAATCCCTCTCAAACGCTTCCAGCAACATGCACGCTACCTTCCCACAATCACCCACCAACATGAGCTATTCAGCATATACCAACATAGAACCCGATCATTCATCATTATTCATCCTCCCTGCGCTTTCCCTCATTCTTAGTCGTACTTCACTTTCTCCATCCATACAGAAATGCCGAGATACCGCACCCTTGCCTCTACCCCCTCACACACATTAAATTACACCGGCAATTTTTCACTCGAATGCACGCACTACATCCATTTACACTTTACTACATACGCTATTCTAGTCTCAGATCCTGCCACAACGCTCCACTTTACACGATCATACGTTTTCTCCAGATCCAGTGATCTAGCATACAACTTACATCCAACTCTTATCCTTTCTCTCTTTTATCTACTTCTCTCAAATACTTGACCCTCCCCTCCACCCCTCTACCGTTCATCTTATCCCTCTCTAATCAATTCCTGTTATCCATTTTACACACCCATTCAGAATTCTTTCATCTACCTCGCTTACATCACTCATTGGGCGTATTTTCCCCTTAGTTATTTTACCATTATACAACTAGCGTGCCGACGAGTGCAAGTGAGTGATTTAAAAGCTTCGCTTGAATGAGGTTTATTTTTTTGAGACTCAGGATGGCACAGTGGATTCGCCGCTCGCTAAAAGTGGTCCGGCGATGCAGGAAGCTGTTCGCAACTCACCTACGATACCTTTGTTCTTTATTTTTTATCCTCTTTTCCTACAACCCCGCTATCTACACCAATTCTATCTTGCATTCTTTCAGTTCCTAAGCGCATTTCGAGTTTCTGTCTTACAACTGTAGTTCCCAACCTGCTTTGGTTTATCGCCCTCTTAGGAACGATATTTTTGATGTGGGCCCATAACCATTATTTTCAGTAGGTGATCTGCTGTACACAGACTTGTGGACTATTTGATTTCTTGGAGTAGGCTGACCGCTTATATTTTGCATGACTGTGGTGTTGGTCGCATACTCCCGTTGTACTGCTCTATCCCCATATTCACATTTGCTTCCTCTCATACAAAAGTTCTCAGATACTTATTCCTCTCCTTTTTATTCTTTCCCTCTTCCCTCGAGCGCGCCGATCAGGGTGCCAAAGAGTTCGCGAGGAATGGGCGACCAGACCAGCGTTTGGCTTTTCCTCACACCGATTACATGGAAAGAATACGGGCTGCCCTCCGGGCAGCTTGGCAAAGAAGATGGGAGACGGTCGAGGCGAACTTAAAGTTACGTGCCATTGCGCCGCGACTGTTCCCATGGACTTACCCGGCAAGGCAGCGGCAGCTTCAATTTGCTTTCTGTCGTCTCCGAATTGGACACACTCGCGGGGCGCACCGCCATTTGATGGAGCGCTCGCCTGCGCCCTACAGTGAAGACTGCGTTGTCCCCCAGACTGTTCGGCACATTCTTGTTGAATTATCCTGTCTGGGTCATCTTCGCGCACGTTACCGCTCGTCCCTTGTGCTCGGGACTGTTCGTGCACACAGATTTTCGCACTATGCGACTTTTTGGACGAGGTTGGCCTCCTCCACTTTATTTGACTGTTTGTTGTAGGTCGTGTGTTCCTATGGCGGGGAAGGGGCACCCCCGACGCTGGAACCCGCTTCCTTGTTGCCGTTTTGCTCTTTCTTTTTTTGTTCTTCTAGCTTTATCCTTTTTCTCGCTTTATTTATTATTCACATATTGTTATTTGTTTTTTAATTAAGCCTAGTATTAGGGTGTGTTGAGTACAGCGACTTATGCCCAAGTAACCAGTGGCCAGGTGTGCTCCTAAAATTACAAAAAGAAAATCACGCCTCCCTCACGTCCTCATCAACACACCAACTAATTTAACTTTAGGGAGTATCATCATGTGGTCCGATAATCTTACACTTGCACATCTCAGATCTTTCAATTAATCGCATCCTGACATTTATTCGTACCAAAAGTTAAATCATACTCGTAAATTCTTCTTTTTTGCCCAATCTATTCACGCACAACGTTGTGCTGAATCTATTGTTTCACAGAGTTTCCTTTCTCACAGAAACCAGCCACCCTCTCGCCAGTTTCATCCCAAAGTGTCCTAAAAGTTTCAATTATCCCATCTCACATCCTTTCACCTCTTCGTTCATTCACATCTGCTACATCCAGCAACCAGAGCTCTTGCGAGTGGATACGACGTCGGTCCCCTAACGTCGTGGTACCAGGTTCGATCCCGGCATGGACGGACACAAACGTCAGCGCACGGAGAGATCTGGCTACCGACTGGTGGAGGCGCTGTGCTCAACCCTGTATTCGGGTGGGTAGATCTTACACTTCTCACGTCTTCGCACAACACAAAACACATGCACTCTCTCTGTTCCAGGGAATCCAGTCGATTGGTATCCATATCCACATACCTCTGACGTGGAACTGGTTCCTCTGACCTGGGGTGAAGAGAGTTCCACCTGAACTCTATTTAGTGTCAAAAACATAATAATTCCTGCCATTTCTCCCCAAAGACCGACCCCTAATTCCCCCGGGCTCAGCGGCGATTGTCATACTGACCTTTATGTATATTTCATTTTCCGGTCCGGATCCGCCTGGATAAAGGCATGTTGATGAACCACTACTACTACATCCATGAACCAATACCCACCCCTAATTACATTCTCTACAGCCATGTACTGTTTCACCCTCACAAATCTTAGTTTAACTCATAATTTTCGACCTCACACTTTCATACTCACCATTTGACCATGTTGCTCCAATTTCAAAATCACAATCATGTCATCTTTAATATTACTCTTCATTCCCTTTCATGTTTGCCTCACTTAGCGCAAGCCTCTTTCACACATTCCACAAACCAATTCCTCATTTATTAATACGGATTAAATGGCATGATGGAACGGGGACAGCGAGGCCAACTTTCGGGTTCGCAGTTTGCCTCGCTAGTGGCCGCTATCAGGACTTAGTCATTTTTACGACAGCTGCTGGAAGACGCCCTACTTACAGTCCAAACGGTGGAATTTGGGCGTTGCGAAGGGGGAGATGGGATGGGCGTGGCACCCCGCGTAAATGAAGAAAATGACGAAGGGGAAGAAGGCCGCCCTTGGACCATTGTTAGCACAGATGGCGTCATCGAGGTGAGGGCGGAGCGCTATCTTCCCCGAACTTTACTTTAGGGGCGTTCCAGATAGAGGGGGGGGGGGCACTCTTTCTCTCTATGTATATTGTAACCCAATTAGAGAGTGCATTTATCCCTTTCATGATTCCGAGGGAGTCCTTAGTGACGATCCGGAGCACGTAGTGAAGGCATTAAATGGGCATGTAGGGAATGTTTCCACTGCCGATGATACTAATAGCTTAACTTTACAAGACGAGGTCTTTTTTTTCGACGATTCTACACTTTAAAATATTGGTGGCAAATTCAAAGGAATTAGGAAGTGAACTATTAAACCCCATTGATAAGATTTAAAAAAATATAATTGAGAAGAAATAATTACTGATGAATTCAAAGAGAAAATGTAACACTTATTTTCACAAAGGTATAAAGACTGATCCTGGGAATTTTCGGCCATTCTCCCTTACTTCGGTCGTTTGTAAACTCCTTGCAAACCAATGTTAGTGAGAGGATTAGGAAGCATCTGGAGAGAAATTGCTTAATAATGATATAACACGGTTTTTGACGTGGACGCTAATGCTTATGTAATTTGTTTGATTTTTTTTTCACTAAATGAACAGAACCATTGATAAGCAAGATAAAAACGAATTTATGTAAAAATTCAAAAATTCCTGAGGCGAAACTAGTTAATAGGGCAAAATATCGCAGTCACTGTGATGACACCTAAAGAATTGCCCTAGAGAGATGCAATTCAATGGTTGCAAGTGTTAGCTAATACTCATAGGTTATAATAATGTCAGAAATATTATAATATGGGTGAGTAAATTTTAGACACAGTCAACATGGAAAAGAATGTAGGTGTTTTAATCTCTAGCGATATAAAATTTTGGAAGCACTACACTGGAGCCTAAGGCATAAAATAAAGCATTTTTAGTACAATTCTTACCAAAATATTGCAAAAGGACATTTTAAATTCTGAACGCGTTAACGACGAAATTCGTTCCTGATCTTAGACGTTGATCGTTCTAAAAGACTGAGGCAACCTTAATTTGATTAGTGCATTTACATCAGCGTAATTAACTGATTTAAATCTTAAAACTGCTAAACAGTTTTCCTAATATAAATCATAACTCACTCTTCTAGCTAGATTGCGATCGATAACTAGAAATAACGGTTTTAAGCTAGTAAATTAAATATTTAACAGTGTGATAGCACAAAATTTCTTTTGTTATAAAATAATACACACTTATAATAACTTGACTGGGAATGTCGAAAACGCTCCAGTAAATATGTCTTAAGAATAGAATCGATAAATATTAATTTAAAATGTCCTTACATAAATAAAGGTTGTAAGCTAATTCTTTTTTCCTATCTTTTCCTCCTTTACCTATCCTTCACTTGTGGCCCATCCGTTCTCCTCTTTCTATGTTTGTCTTTGTTTTTTATTTGTGTTATTTGGTTTTTGCTTTTTTTGTGGTTGTTTTTTAATTTAGCCTAGATTAGGCTGTAACCTTGTAACTTTTGCCCTTGTAGGTAGTCGCCAGAGGGGCTCTTATAAAAAATAAGTCTTAACCTAACTTGGGTGTATCGTATGGTTTTTGCTGGTTCGTCATTCTTTAATTTGAGTCATTGATGACTGCATGTACATGTCTTAGGTCATCTCGACCCTAATTTCGTATCTCTGTCCTTCAGGGTATGACGAACGAGAAGCGCTGCAACCAGTGAGTCTACCAAATAAACCTCTGGGACCCAAATACCCAGCCTGCACGAGGATGACGTCATCAGCGGGCAATTCTCCCCCGCTTGGGCAGACTCCTTATACCATCTCAGTCAACATTCAGAGGACGAATGAGGGTGAGTTTGCTTGCATAGTTACTAATTGGATGGTTACAGTTAGTAGTATGGATATGGTTGTATGGTTAGTAAACGACTATTTGCCTATCCAAGGGTTATATGCATAGTTTACAGCTTTATCAGACGGATGGATATAGGATAGTTATCTAGTTTTAGGTCATGCGGCAAATTTATGTGTTTTTTTATGTAAACTATGTTTTTTTTACCTGTAAATGGTAAGAAATAATGGGCCGTTTTGCAATGCTTCAATTTCTCGGTATTCGTCCATCAAAAGGATCATAACCAACCTAACCTAACCTAACCTTTTATACTTGTCCTTTTATGTAGTAAATACCTTGTATGTTGGGCATGTTTGGCAACCAGTGGGGGAATATAATTTTAAAAAATTGTACATTGGGTAATCACATTTATTGAAGATTAAGTTAAAAATTTATCTGAATATTTCATTTTTATGTGTAAAATATTGTATTTATCCATAATACTATATTTTAGGAAAGAACTTTTTCAACACTTTGAATTTTAGTTTGTACATTTTGTACATTTTGTACATTAAGTATGTTTGTAATTTTTAGCCAAGTTCTTTCCAAGATTTTTTTTTTTTCAGTTCGAAAAACAGCTTCAGGGTTTGGGTTTTCGTATATTTGAAGCTTTTTTTCAAAGTTTTTTTTCTAAGAGTTTAGAAAAAATGATTATCAAATGTGTTGGTATTTTTTAAAACAAAAGTAATTACAAAGCGTGAAGTTCTCATAATTAAAATTTACACATGGCTGTTTTTTTTTTATTTGTTCGTATATAAAAGCAAATTTAGATGAAAAAAAAAGCTGAAGATTGTCTTTTCCGTATACCAGGCAATGGCTTTGCCACTTTTTCCCTATGGGGGGGAGCTTGCGCTTCGCTACTGAAATTAAAGTTTAAAATCTTTAAAAAAACAGCCATGGTTAAATTTTTATAAATTTTATGAACTTCGCTAATTATAATAATTTTAAAAAGGAACTCTAAACTAAATTTTCTGAACTTTACCATTTGTAATTCTTTGGGTTTTAAAAAAAGTCACCAAATTTCGATACTTATATTGATTTCTGAACTTCACCATTTTGTTTTTTGATATTATAAAAGAATTATTAGAAATAACTTTTATGAAAAAAGCATAAGTCATAACCAAACTAAGATGAAATTATATTCAAATCCTCAAAAAATTACCTTCTTAAATTATAGAGTTAGTGATGATGATGATGATTATAGAAGAAGATATATAAAAATATATTTTCTGAACTTCACCATTTGTAATTCTTTGGATTTAAAAAAAAATCACAAAATTTCGATACTTATATTGATTTCTGAACTTCACCATTTTGGTTTTTGATGTTATAAAAGAATTATTAGAAATAACTGATGAAAAAAGCAAAAAAGCATAAGTCATAACCAAACTAAGATGAAAATATTATTCAACTCCTCAAAAAAATTACCTTCTTAAATTATAGAGTTAGTGATGTTGTACATCTCAATATGTACAGAATTCCGATAAAAGTGTTATTTTATTGCCTTTAGGCTTAGAAAATAAGCATGGATCTTTAAAAACTTTGCTTGCTTTGGGTAGTCCATCCTGTTCGATGATGACGGATGCCCTCATATTGAGGGCATCAAACCTGTACTAGGTTTAGACGGGTCAGAAAGTGTGCAGCCTTCGAACCTTCGTCATACAAAAAATACAACCTTCGTCATACAAAAAATACAACCTTCGTCATACAAAAAATACAAACTTCGGCATGCATAAAAATACAACCTTCGTCATACAAAAAATACAACCTTCATGATGCAAAAAATACAACCTTCCTGATGCGCGGAACAGTTTAAAAGAATGAAATGTGGCTGCATCTAAATGAGAGCGAGTCGTTCGTTGCCTGACGGAAGAAAGTTACAAGAAATCTCAGTAATGACTCAGAATGAAAAACAAATAAATGCCCGAAATATCTCGTGATGTATCAGATATATTTGTCTAAAAACGAGATATCTTGTGATAATACAGGAGGGTAACCCTTCCTGGATTATCACTAACTAGGTTAGTGGCTAGTTTGTGCCTTACATTATGGCATTTTTCCACCATTGGACGCAAGTGAATAAACTAATCATGGCAACATTTATGTAGGCGATTTATACACACAAAAATACATATGTATTCACATTGGGAAATGATTAGTACACACCTTTGGAAATCCGCAAGGGGGTCTGTTTTCAATGCCACATGGGATCAGGTTCAAGGAAACTTGTCCTAGTGCTGGTGTAGCTTTCGCACACTGATTTCACTCAACTCCACAACCTCTTTCATTTTTCCAAAACTTTCTCTAAAACCCCATCGTTTTTTTTTTATTTTTTAAAAATAAAATTTCTCACGAAGTCACTGAATGAAAATCGTCAATCCCCCCAAAGTGATTATGTTATCACATTTCGATGCAAGTTCCTCTACTCCGTATCTTCCTCTATCTAAGGATTCCTTTAGGGAGAAGCAATTCTCGCTTTTTATATTTTTCATTTTTTCCCCCTCAATCACCAAAGTGGCGACGAAATCCTACGGGGAAAATGCCGTCTTTGCTTCATTTCTCCGATAACAAGAGTGGATTTTGGTGGATTACGTACCAGGACCACGTGCGAGAGCATTACGAAACACACAACCATACATACAATTTTGAAATTAAGTTAAATACATCTACCAGTATTGCCAAATATACTAGTGTATTTCTTATCATAAAACAGCTTGAAAAAAGGTTTATGGATTAGAACGCGTTATTATTTCCCTAACCCATACTTGTATCTATTTTCCCCGATTAATTATGTTTGCAATGGAATTATATATGGCCATTATATTAATAGTTAGATATATACATACATCTATAACTTTAAGTAAACCTTGAGATCAAATTAAACTTTGCCCATTAAACCATTTTTAAGCAGAGTTTGTGATTCTCCCAAACTGTCGAATATAAGTTAGGAAATCGAAGTCAGTGTAGTAAAGGCGTCTTACTTCGTAGGATGTTGGCACATCTCATATTGGACAAAAGCTAGGTCATAGTGAAGTTTAAAAGACTGATTGTTGTTCCATTTCGAGACTCTGCTAACACGTGAGGAAAATATCCAAGATAATATACCACCGACATCAATTTAGACCATACGCGAGTAAACAGACACTGCATCAGAGAAAAATGTTCGACGAACTGGGGTGGAAGGTTAAAATTGAACCCTACACCGAGGTTTCGTTACAGCTCAAGATTATATTTCGAAGTCAAAGATTTCTCAACAAAATGACATCCATTGCTACGTACCCGGCTAAAAATAAGCCATATCTTCGTAAAACTCATGTTGCCGCAATGCTAAAGTTTGCAAAGAGGTACGTTTACTCCATTATAGTTGGAAAGAAAGTATTCTGGAGCAATATACCGAAAATAGATCTACATGGCCACAACTTCAGAAGATATGTTTGGTGGAAAGCCTCTGAAGCGCTTCCGAAAAACACCACACCAACTGTAATGCAGGGTAGAGGAAGCATAATGGTATTTATGTTGCTATGCTGCTAATGGTGCAGGGGTGATTTGATTTCAAAATTAATGTTTTGAAAGGGCCATCTCAGAGCCAGTTGAAAAAGGCGCGTCTACCGAGACACCCAACGAATAAAGTTGTGGATGGAGGCAAGTACCATATAATACCATATCTGTCTGTCATCGTAGGTGAGATCCCTCTACTTGATATTGGAATGCACATTAAGATGTATCGCAAAGTAGGGGGGGGGGGGGTCAGAATTTCCAGTGTAGTCTACTGTAAGTTATTGGAATACTAGGCGCACGTTGGACACCTAATTGCTAATAAAGGTCATACTTCAAAATATAAAGTTATTTTTCCTACGTGTATTTAAACCTTTATCTTGTGTTCAATTAATTCTTTCCCGGTGCAGAAGAGGTTAGATTTCTGTATCACCCTTTAAATGAAAATTCAATATTAACTATATCTGCTTAATTATTCTAATATTAAGAGAGTAAATAATTAAATGTTGATACTAGTACGGGTATTTAAACTTATGATCCAAACTGTATATGTACATGCGTCCATGAGCTCCAAACTACGCGTAAACGCAGTCATTGTATATTTAAGCGTATTATATAAGAACATAAGAACATAAGAAAAGAAGGAGACTGCAAAAGACCATTCATGGCCTACAGTTGGCAGCTCCTGTTCCAGTCAACACACAAAAGATTTCTTACCAGAGAAAAGTCATCAACATTGTCACCCTTTACAGGAGTTCGTCAGATCTAATCTACAATATACATAAAATGCATCCAGAGGATTATGTCCATTCATGCAACCGCAAAATATAATCTCCCCACTCCTTAGAAAAATATATACATAAAAAAAAAAGAAGTCAGTCCCATCTAGCAGCTTCATCCATATATTTATCTAATCTATTCTTAAAACTACCCAGAGAGGGGGTTTCTATCACGTGTCTAGTGAGCCTATTCCATTCATCTACCATACGATTTGTAAACCAATTCCTCCCAATCTCCTTCCTAAACCTATACTTATCAAGCTTAAACCCATTGCTACGTGTCCTGTCATGTTCACTAAGTATAAGAACCTTACCCAGATCCCCTTTATTATATCCTTTTACCCATTTGAAGACTTCAATCAATTCCCCTCTGACTCTTCTCCTTTCCAATGTATGTAGATTTAGTTTTCTGAGCCTTTCACCATAAGGTAAGTTCCTTAGCCCACCAATCATCTTGGTCATCCTTCTCTGCACAGACTCAAGCAAATCAATATCCTTCCTATAATATGGTGACCAAAATTGTACTGCATAGTCTAGATGAGGCCTAACTAGCGCCAGATACAGTTTTAGAATGACTTCAGCACTCTTATTGCTTACACTCCTCCTAATGAATCCCAATATCCTATTAGCTTTATTCTTAGCATTTAGGCATTGCTTTCTAGGACGAAGGTCTGAACTTACCAAAATACCCAAGTCCCTCTCACAATCGGTCCTCCCTAAAATTCTCCCATTTAATTTATAACTATTCAATGTATTATTCCTACCTATACTAAGTACACTACATTTGTCTATGTTAAACTTCATTTGCCATTTCTCGGCCCAATTGGACAGAATGGTCAATTCCTCCTGCATTACAACAGCACATCTCGGCATCAGTGTATGTATATTTAATCTTTATGGTTAGTAAAATGCGTTCATAAAGCTTTTCATTGTTCTCAAGGTCGCTTAAATCATGAAAAATACATAAACATGTATGCAATAATGGGCGAAGCGCTTAATTGAATATGACGTGCACGTATTTAGAATGTATCGTAAAATTGTGGAATGCACTCATTTGACCGACGTGCGGTCATTTGTTCACGTGTGCAAGCACAAGTGTACAGGGTACGATGTGTAACTTGTTACTTAACTTCACTATAAAAAATAACACCTTATATGTATATATATATTTATATATATATATATATATATATATATATATATATATATATATATATATATATATATATATATATATATATATATATATATATATATATATATTTACCAAAATTACATGCTAAAACTTGATGGCTTGTATTCATTTTATTTAATGAAATCGCCGTCGTCCTCCAGGTGGCGTTGGAATCTGCTGAAGACCTTCTCGATGGTCTCACTGTGGGTGGAAACTGTCGTGAACCTAGACTTGAGCTACACCTTGGTGGTGCACGGTGGTCTCTTTTACGGATCTTTCTTCACTAATTTTATGCCGGAGATGACCTCGTTTGTTTTCACTTTAAATAAAGTTAAATATTTCAACAGATAGAAAACGATGCCACATCGGGCAGAATCTGTGGGTTTGTAGGTGTGCCAACTAAGTGTCGTATAAACAAATGATAGAACGGAACATTCAACTTTCAAAGGGTCAAATACACGTAGGTGTATAAGTCCGCGTGTGTGTATATACAGAAATTCGAGTTTCTGTATACCAATGTGGAGTGGTTCGTTTTTGTGCGTATATTTGTGTGTCTGATTGTGTTTGTGTTTGGGTCAATTTTTGCAGATCTTACGGGGAGATCGAGGCTGATGTACAGGAGACGAGGACAGGACTAAATGACCCAGTGTTTGGGTTCGAGAGAGGATTAGGTAGAAATAATGTGTAAGTAGCTGTGAATGATAATATCTATGAGGAGGAAAATGATTTGGATTATTGGTGATTATGAGTTGATGAGTATCAAACGCTTCTCGTTTTGCCCCCTCCCTCCCTTTTGGCTTATATTAATGGTTTGTTTTAAGCTCTCGAGCCTTTATTCTCATTTTAGCTTTTGTATTATTTGTTTAAATTCTACTTATTATGTTATTTTGTCCCTTTTCTCGCACATTTTTCTTTCGTAGTTATTTTTCGTCCTTTCGGTTATCATTCTTTTTTTTTGGTGGGGGGGAGTAATTGTACTAAAAAATCCTTGCTTGTTTGGGGTTTATTCTCGGTTAACAATTTGGTAATTCATTAAAGCCTTTAGCGGCATATTGGGTTAATATACCCGACGGCTGAATCGATCTTCATCTTACATATTTGCATCGACGCAAATGACATCGGACGTCCGCGGGGAATTTGAGTGAATGGTTTCGCAGATTTGGGGCAGAGTAAATGAATGGTCGAGATTAGTGATTAAGCCAGGTGTCCCTAGAATTTGGGGCCTGTGTGCGTGGGAATGAACGAGTAATGTGCGCGCACACAAAGGAAAATGTGGGTTTTCTCCCGTTGGAAAACGACATTTAAAAGTGTACGTCCTTTGCATCGAAATGTGATAACATAATCACTTTTTGGGGTTGGACGATTTTCATTCAGTGACTTCGTAAGAAGAAAAAAAACGATGGGGTTTTATTTTAGAGGAAGTTTTGGAAAAATGAAAGAGGTTGTGGAGTTGAGTGAAATAAGTGTGCGAAAGCTACACCAGCACTAGGACAAGTTTCCTTGAACCTGCTCCCATGTGGCATTGAAAACAGGCCCCCTTGCGGATTTCCAAAGGTGTGTACTAGTCATTTCACAATGTGAATACATATGTATTTTTGTGTGTATAAATCGCCTACATAAATGTTGCCATGATTAGTTTATTCACTTGCGTCCAATGGTGGAAAAATGCCATAATGTAAGGCACAAACTAGCCACTAACCTAGTTAGTGATAATCCAGGAAGGGTTACCCTCCTGTATTATCACGAGATATCTCGTTTTTAGGCAAATATATCTGATACATCAGGAGATATTTCGGGCATTTATTTGTTTTTCATTCTGAGTCATTACTGAGATGTCTCGTAACTTTCTTCCGTCGGGCAACGAACGACTCGCTCTCATTTAGATGCAGCCACATTTCATTCTTTTAAGCTGTTCCGCGCATCAGGAAGGTTGTATTTTTTTGCATCACGAAGGTTGTATTTTTTGTATGACAAAGGTTGTATTTTTATGCATGCCGAAGTTTGTATTTTTTGTATGACGAAGGTTGTATTTTTTGTATGACGAAGGTTGTATTTTTTTCATGCCGAAGTTTGTATTTTTTGCATGACTAAGGTTGTATTTTTTGTATGACGAAGGTTGTATTTTTTGCATGCCGAAGTTTGTGTTTTTTGTATGACGAAGGTTGTATTTTTTGTATGACGAAGGTTTTATTTTTTTGCATGCCGAAGTTTGTATTGTTTGCATGACGAAGGTTGTATTTTTTTGCATGCGGAAGGTTGTATTTTTTGCTTGACGTTTGTATTTTTTGCATAACGAAGGTTGCATTTTTTTGCATGACGAAGGTTGTATTTTTTGAATGACGAATGTTGTAATTTGCATGACGAAGGTTGTATTTTTTATGACGAAGGTTGTATTTTTTGCATGACGAAGGTTGCATTTTTTTTGCATGACGAAGGTTGTATTTTTCGAATGATGATTGTTGTAATTTGCATGACGAAGGTTGTATTTTTTGCATGACTAAGGTTGTATTTTTTGTATGACGAAGGTTGTATTTTTTGCATGCCGAAGTTTGTGTTTTTTGTATGACGAAGGTTGTATTTTTTGTATGACGAAGGTTTTATTTTTTTGCATGCCGAAGTTTGTATTGTTTGCATGACGAAGGTTGTATTTTTTTGCATGCGGAAGGTTGTATTTTTTGCTTGACGTTTGTATTTTTTGCATAACGAAGGTTGCATTTTTTTGCATGACGAAGGTTGTATTTTTTGAATGACGAATGTTGTAATTTGCATGACGAAGGTTGTATTTTTTATGACGAAGGTTGTATTTTTTGCATGACGAAGGTTGCATTTTTTTTGCATGACGAAGGTTGTATTTTTCGAATGATGATTGTTGTAATTTGCATGCCGAAGGTTGTAATTTTTTGCATGACGAAGGTTGTATTTTTTGCATGAGAAAGGTTGTATTTTTTTGCATGAGCAACACGGTGTCCACTGGGACGATGCACCATAGGTACCATCCCAGAGTGTTTAAGTTAACGATAATGAAATAGTTAAAGGATCCTCGCCATAATTATTTCGATCTTCTATTGGATAATTTTGTTTAATTAAAGCGAAATCGAACTTTTGGAATCTCGCACAGATTTATACTTTAATATCTGTAAATAAATGGGGTCTGCCTTCCATACAATTTTTTTGAAAAAATGTAAAAAATATGTAAAATAACCATGTGGTTTTACTGCCTTCCATACAATTTCACCTAACTCCTCCACTGTCTGTATGGGCGAGAATATTAATTTTAGTTATCGTATCAAGTGTACACAATGAATGTATATAAATATCCCCATAAATAGGTACTAACAGAACTAGTCATCTTATCGTTGTAACAATTATTCTGAATTTCAAATACCCACTCGTCTCCACACCCACACCAACCACCAGCTCAAAGTTGAACTAAATACTACATGAAATTATTGGATATGAAATTATAAGAGGCGACAACTGAAACTTCTAAAACCATAATTTTCCTAAATTCCCTTTATACGGTTCTATTAATTTTATTCGTAATTTAAATATTCCCTTTAAAATTCTAAGAATTACATTTACCAGCCCATCAACGCCCCATTGTGATTTCATGTATTGGCTTCAAATATCTCTTCGCTCTTTACTTATAGATACCTAAATAACTATTTACGGCCGTACTAATGCGCCAACGGAATAGAATGGTGATTAATAATGAATTCGCAGCACTAATATTTCCATAATAACAGTTATTGGTTGTACCAACTGCTATACAATACGTTGACAAGGAAACCAGGTCAAGTCTAAAATTAGATAGGTCCTGGAATCTGGAACTTTGGAAATCAATGAAGGACTTATTCAGAACTTTGTCAATCTGTCTTGTGTGCAACTGCAGACAGTTTTTTCGACGTCCTTTGGTTCATTTCTACGTGTATCTGAAACCTTAGAGTCTGTACATGCGTGCTTATGTGAGTGTTTGCGTTTACTCGCACATATTTGGGATCTTTTTTTCCCCTCATTCATTTTTTCAACTGCACCTATTATCGAATAGTCATCGGTATTCCACAGTATCCGTAGGGTTGTTTCTTAACTTATTTCCTAATTATATATTATCCTTTAAATGTAAAGATGAACATTCTCAGAGAACTTCCATTAAAGTTAAATTCTTTGAAAGGAGAATGGATTTGTTAGTTTGCTATATGAATTTGGTCCATAGATTAATCCATCAGACTGAATCTAATCTATACTGAATAGACCTCAAATTGTCCCTGCAAGAATCATCTTTACTTCAATTGCAAAGAGAATCATGTCATTCTCTTCATTTATGGCTGCATTTTTCTTTTAACCATTCAGTTATTCGCATCTTTCTTGTATTTTTTACTCCTTACTAAGCCATTGGTGGAGACAATACGTTTTCCCTCAACCGAAGCATGGAAACTAGTATATTACTCCCGACTATCATGCGCATTGCTCTTTCTCATAAAGGTCTTAAAAATAATCCTATTGTGAGGAACGCTTTTGGGGAGCAAAAATCAATATATATTTAACTGCAAACCCAATTAGTCCAAGGTAGCGGCAGAATTGAGCTCAGCTCGACTGGAAATTTGTATTTTCCGTTTGTGATAAGGACAGTTTTTAAAGCAAATAATTATAGAACGCGGAGATGAAAGCCGTAATAGAAATTTCGAGGGGAGAGCTGGGGTAATGTGGGCCTTCACACGGAATTCGTACACTTACATACATACATGTAAGAACTAAATAGACGCGCATAATTTTATGGCGAAATGCATTCATTTATGAAACTGTCTTATTTACTGATATTCGTTTTATCCCTGTTCAGATTGCAGAATCCTTAGAGGAAGGATTTTTAGTTAATCTAGGGACTGTGTCCCCGACAAATCGTAGAAAACTTTAGAAAACCCTTTTTACCAGGGTAAAAACATGAATAGTATTGAACGAAAGGCGGGGAAATTGACTCATGAGCAACAGTAAACTATATTCACCACCTTGGACATGCCGCTAGGAAGAGGATGACGTGGGGGAACGAGATAAGCAACATGGCCTTGGAGATGAGGCACATCTCCAACTAACCAACCAAATTGCGCCAAAAGATGCCCGACCAAGGTTTTGATATCAATAAAGCCTGATGGTAGCTTATCTCGGTGGAACCTTTTTGGAACAATGAACGACTAGAATTGGTGAAGTATTGGCAAAATTAAAAAAAAAAATTCCCTGCTAAAATATCTATGCGATGATCAAATTGAAAAAAGGCCCTGCCTCTTTGTAGAAGACATAGCTTCGTACCATAATGGAATGAGAGGAGGAGAATGTATCATATGGGACCCGAAACCCCAAAGAGCACGAGTGGCTAGTAATAAATGTATAAATTACCACTAAAATGCTTATAAATGGGCTCAATTAACTCATTACAAATGTATTCCTTATTGAACTGTTCAGCAGAGTTGCTAGTAAAGAACCTCAAGGAGGATTAAAAGGTGAAACTTGTTTATTCCAATTTTCTTCATACTCTAAATTTCTATGTAAAGCACAGCTGTCCTCCCTGCGGCCGCCAGTAAAGAAAATAAGGATAAACACTGTTAAATCTGTGTTTATCCTTTTACACGTCTACCCAGAGAACAGATGAGATTGATTCCCCGCAAGAGATCGTGACCGGCTGTAGTCATGAGAGATGATTCTGCGTGAGGAGGGATAAGTTTGGCAGTCGGGTTTGAATTATTTAGCCTAAGTGGTGCGTTGGTAAGGGTGGTGCGGTGTTTGTGTGTGTTTAGTATGAGTTGGTGACCGCCTTGTAGCCTGGTCAAGATGACCCTTGTATGACTGGGAACGAATGGTTAATGTCAAGTTTGAATGACGTTGTAAGAAATCTTTTGTACCCAGAAATTGCATGGTTTAGTGTGGACTTTTTTTCTACGTGACGGGATCTATTTATAAACATTTGTAATAGAGCCTTGGGATAAAAGAGTGATTCAAGATTTGTGTAGTAGAGTTGAATTGAGATATGAGGTACGTGCATAGTCTGAGTAACCTCCAAAATAAGCTAGTGGTGGCACACGAGAGAAAGATGATGTAAGTGATACTCAATTTACATCTGCTTTTCCGTCGTCTCTGATGATCTTACCTCCGCCCTTCTTTTGAGTCATTGGACTGGCTTCAAATAGATCCCAGGGATTTTACCTGTTCCACGCTAGAATCCCAGGATCTTCCCCTGTTCCCATACCTTTCCGCACAGGGATCCGAGCGATTTTCCTTTTTCCTCTCGAGGTTCGGTCTGGAATACCAAGGTTCTTTCCTGTTCTATCTCGTTCCGCATTGAAACTACAGATTCCTTCCTTGTTTGTATCCCGTTTCGCACTAGGGCAAGTCTCCTTTAGTCAGGCTGAGAAGAATTACAGGTTTGTCACCTAGCGAGAAATTCATACTCTCTAACTCTCTTATTTGACCGCTTGGATAAGGACCACGGAGATTTCCTTAGAGCATTTGTACTGGAGGTCTGCCGCTGTGGCACAAATATCCGCGATGAAGAAAAGACTTGATAGTGGCAAGACGCTCAGAAAAAAAGTTCATTGGCCTGAGGATGGAAATCACAAAGAAAAACTAGGATTCCAAGTACTTACTTTTTTTACAAGGTCATTATTACAGAGATTTTTTAAATTTTGTGTTTGGCCTCGAGTCATATGGTTAGTTATTTAAAATCACAAAATATCTAAAATGAAGTATGACTCCAGGACCTCCCCTGCTCCATTATAGTTAAGATGTTTCCTTTTACTGTTATTTATCTCCTGATTCCTTGTTAAATAAGAACGAAAGCGCTTGGAATCGTGGCCTTCCTTATCCTGTGGGTAATTTCCTTTTGCTGATATATGTTTTTCATTTCTTAACCCTGAATTACATTTGAAATTGCAAATTAAATGCGCTTCTACAGTTTCCACTCCCTGCCATAACACTACTCATCTATAAGGGGTGTTTATTAGGACGTCGAAGTTGGAGAGAAGGAAGGTTTCCCATCTTTGATCCTCCGCGTAAATTCCTCAAGGGATTGGATCCTTCCTGTTAACGATTTAACCTTGTTTTTTTTGTCTTTATTGTTTGTTTTTGGTTTATTATTTTGTTGTTTGGTTTTTGTATGAATTTTAATGTGCATTTGGACCTGGGGGGGGGGGGTATTATTTTGTTTGGTTTTTGTATGAATTTTAATGCACATTTGTACTTTTTGTTTGTTTTTGGTTTATTATTTTGTTGTTTGGTTTTTGTATTAATTTTAATGCACATTTGTACCAGGCTGAACATTTAATCACGTCGACTTCTGCCTTTGGTGGCGGGCGCCAAATGGCGGCTTAAAAAAATCCTGTTGCAGACTCGCAAAATCGGCTTTCAGAAATCGTTTTTCGGGATTATATATTCGAGTCTAAGACTCGAGTTGACCCCCATAAGTCAAGTTATTTTGGTTCATAGACTTGTTTATATACGGATATTTTTTAAGGGGTTGGGGGGCTAACTGTTGAATCTTTGCTTGAAAGGTGTTGAAAAGAAAGAGAATAAAATGAATTGGCGAGAATTTGAAAGTTTTCACTTAGCCCGAGAAGACAAAAGAGGAGACTACTACGAATGCTGGGGACAGGGAAGACCCCTTGCTCTCCTGAATCCGCCTCCACCCTCAACGAAAGCAAATCCTTTGAGGGTAAATAAAGGAAAATACCAATTCTTCCTCACCATAGGTAATTTTCCTACAATGATGGGTAGGCGCGTATCAACGCCCTCAAAATGCCCTCACGTCCACTCTATGCCCTACAGCACAAATGCGACCATCATTTTGTCCATATCATATTGCCTCTTCATAGTGATGGGGGGCAGTGTGCTGGGGTATCATCCCGTCAGGGTTCTTTCCCGGACCCAAGGCCCCACCAAGTACGGCGCCTTACATGACCCCTCCTTCCACACTTTTCATACACATTTTCATTCACTTTCATTTCCATCTCCGCCCCTTTTCCCTCCCCATCCCCTCCTCATAAACTCTATATAATTATTAATGGCTTTGTGCCAATCAAAACGTGTATATACCGGGTGTCCCAGAAACAAAGTTAACCGTACTTTGAATTAGTATAACTCAAAAACTATTGGAGGTTTCTGGGTTCTGCAAAAAGTGTTTTATTTACCAACTATTTCTTTGTCGATTCTGGAAATTTCATTAAATTCCCTTTTACGATCTCGATACACTAATGGATTTAGTGGAGCCTATCAAAAATATGTTTGCGCAAGGAAGTAAAATAATGAAACGAAGCCTAGGAAGGCTAGGCCACCGGGCACTTTCAAGAGAAGCCTAGGCAGCCTGGCTAGCTTAGGTCACTGTGCCATTCTTCAAGCAAAGCCTAGGCCATTTTACAGTGGTTTTTCCGCACGCTGTCGTATGGTCTCGTCATTATTGCTTACTAAGCAAATGAAAGCATTTCTGTGTAAAAGTTTACTTCCATAGAACCTTTTATAATCATGCAGTTAACAAAAGATCAACGCATATTTGTAGTCACAAACTTTATTAAGACTGGCAGTATTTAACAAGTACAAGATTAATTTGAACAACGTTTTCCAGGTAGGCACCCACCAAGCAAGCCCACACTTTGGAAAAATGTTCGCAAATACCAACATGAAGGAACATGCTTAAATTTAAATAAAGGTCCTTCGGGTCGTATGAAGACCATAAGAACAACAGAAAATATCGAAAATGCTCATATGACACTACTTCAAAATCCACATGTATCAGTGAGAAAGAATTGGTTACAATTGTCAAAGTCATCATTTAACCGCATTATTAAACATGACTTAAAATGGCATCCCCTAAGATGCATGCAAAACAGCTTCTTGAAACTGATTTTCCCCGTCGTAGACAATTTGTCGAATGGCTTCGCCATAAACCTGCTCGTTTCTTGGAAAACATTGTGATTGGTGACGAGGCAGCCTTTTTCATGAATGGAAAGGTAAATAGCCATAACATTCGGCAATATGCGCTGCTGAACTCCCCCCCCCCCCCGCAATCAACTTTGACACACATTTGTCAGCAAAAAGTATTTTTGTGGATCGGAATATGCGGGAATGGCTATCTTGTCGGCCCATTGTTTTACGAGAATAACTTAAATGGTGCTGCCTACCTGAGCATGATCAACAAAAGGATTTTCCCGGAACTCCGCCAGATTGGTGACGAGGCAGCCTTTTTCATGAATGGAAAGGTAAATAGCCATAACATTCGGCAATATGCGCTGCTGAACTCCCCCCCCCCCAGCAATCAACTTTGACACACATTTGTCAGCAAAAAGTATTTTTGTGGATCGGAATATGCGGGAATGGCTATCTTGTCGGCCCATTGTTTTACGAGAATAACTTAAATGGTGCTGCCTACCTGAGCATGATCAACAAAAGGATCTTCCCGGAACTCCGCCAGATTTACGGCAATCAATTCAATAGACTTTGGTGGATTCAGGACGCGCACCAGCTCATAGACAGCTTGCTGTAAGAACAAAACTAAGAGAAACGTTTGACAACCACATTGTCGCGCTAAATCATGCAATTGAATGGCCCCCAAGATCCCCTGACTTAACACCATGCGATTATTTCTTATGGAGATATCAAGAGAATAAAGTGTATTCTACTCCACCACAAAGCATCAACCAGTTAAGAGATAGTATCACACGTGAAGTCAATAGACTTAAGGAAAATCACAAGTTAATAAAAAAAGTTGTTCAATCAATGCGATCAAAGGCGCAACTGTGCTTGAAAAGAAATGGAGGACATGTGGAAGGAAACAGTGCTTAGAAAATTATAAATGAATTATATTACCCATATGAAGAGGTGTTTTTGTTAAAAATGGATTTAAATATATTTGTTGAATTTAAACTTCGAAGTTTCATTATTTTACTTCCTTGCGCAAACATAATTTTGATAGCCTCCACTAAACCCATTAGTGTATCGATATCGTAAAGGGAATTTAATGAAATTTCCAGAATCGACAGATAAATAGTTGTTAAATTTGTTATATTTTGCAAGACTCAAAAACCTTTAATAGGTTTTGAGTTATACTAATTCAAATTACGGTTAACTTTTTTTCTGAGACACCTTATATATATATATATATTTAATTTTCAAAAGTCTAATCCAATGGGGGCATGCCCACCCTCAGCTAATGAATTGGGCGAAACTAGAGGTAGTAATACAAAAATAAGGTCTGCTCACCAAAAGTCGCGTGCTCTCACTTATTCTGATTTATAACCGACCTTTCTACCTTCAAAACTTTCAATAATTCCTGGGCTAACCTTGGGAGGACCTTGATAATTATATCATTCGAGAGAATGTAAAACAACATAAGGGTTTCAAATTTTGTTAGAATCGGCCGAATAGTTAGGCTGTTATTGGCAAAACAAAATAATTCCCGGGCTAACCTTGGGAGGACCTTTTCAATTTTATTATTCGAAAGAAAATATCAAACAACATAGTGCTTTCAAATTTCGTTTAAATCGGCCGAATGATTATAATGTTATTACTAAAGCAAAAAATAAAAGCAAAACTGGAACCGACCGACCGACATAGTCAGATATAGAGTCGCACGCGACTAAAAAAGAAGTATAAAACGTCGAAGAGAAGAAAGACTTCTCTGATAATTGCGTTAACCTTAAACATCGCGTACGGGAGAAAACCTTTCAACACGCTGGGTGGGGAAAACACGTTTCAAACACGCACGACGACAGAAACACGTTTTAAACAGTACAACGGCAGAAATAGGTTTCAACTTGCAGGACGGGAAAAACACTTCAAAGAGGCACTGCGAAAGAAACACGTTTCAAACCCGTAAAATGGGGAAACAGGTTTCAAACCCGTAAAACGGGGAAACACGTTTCAAACCCGTAAAACGGGGAAACACGTTTCAAAGCCATAAAACGGGGAAACACATTTCAAACACGCAGGACGGCGGAAACACGTTCAACACGCAGGACGGCAGAAATGTCTCAACATGCAGGGAGGCGGAAACACGTTTCAAACGGGCGCGACAGCAGAAATATTTTTCAGGGCGGTAGAAAATCGTCTCAAACACGCAGGCTGACGGAAACAATTGTGGATTACAGAACCTTTTTGACCCCACCAATAAATATAAATCCAAAAAGATTCATCTACGAATTCCCTTTTAAAGGATTTGGGTCTTCTTGTTTATCCGCTTTCTATTTTCTCTAGTATAATAATGATCAATTCCACTTTGCTACTTTTGCTAAATGGATTTTCAAGTGAAAGTGAATTTTATTTTACTTTATAAAGTGAAATTAATTAAGCTAATCCATACTTTTTAGTATTACTAAGTCAATCATAACAATTATTGGACTTCCATTTTAGGAAAGGATTTCTGAAATTCAATTCATTAATATTTCTTCGCATTACCAATTCATCTCCGGCATAGTTATTTGAATGATATTTAGAAATTAAATCAACTTACATGTGTGTTACGTACATATCGCCCAAACAAATCCTTCATCTTTACTGCGAGTTTGTCTTGTGTTTTTTTATGCTAAATTGAAAACATTTTATTTTTTTGGTTCCTCATAATGTTGATAGGTCTTTAGTTCTAGTGGGACAACTAATTAGAAACAATAAATTCCATAATAAATGCATTATTAATTCTTTTGACTGACACTGTCGCGCCTCGGGTTCTCTTACCTATATTGAACCCGGCATTGTTCAGGAGGACAGCCACGTCAAGTGTTCTTCTCCTGAGGTCTCCTCGTTAGATGGTAGTGAAATAAGTCAGGTTTTCCATAAAGGGTATGGTAGGCTGAGATGGGCAGTATTTTAAGTTGTTGGAGGTTACAGCGGATGCAGTTTAGGGGATGAAGGTCGGGCGTTAATCTTTTATGTAGGACCTGATCGCTGGTAGGACAGTGAAACTGGTACAGCAATCTATGTTTGCTTCAGATTCATGATTGTAAAGGGGTTGGGGATGTTTTGCTTTGCCGCTGATTTGAAATGCTATGTGGGGATATTGGGTGTGCATGTGTTTTATAGGGGTTTATTTCGGTTGCATGTGTTTTATAGGGGTTTATTTCGGTAGGAGGTGATAGGCTGATATTGGCATTAAAAGTAAATCGGTTTAAAATATATTTAATTTTTAAAAAGCGAAGTAATTAATTTAACGGCCGTTTGCTTCTATTTGCAGGGTTTGGCTTCAGCGTAGCGTGGACAAGACCTCCCCGAATTGAACGCGTTGAGCCCGGAAAAGCAGCCGATGTCTCTGGTTTGAAAACCGGCGATTACATCATCTTCGTCGGAAATCAAAATGTCGTCAAACTCGATGAAAATTCGGTTCTTAACATCATAAGGTGACTCTCATTAAAGATTCTAAGTTTAATTCGCATTAAGGTCTTCAGCTCTTGCGGGCATGCGTCTGTACTCCTTACATAATGATTGCCTTTGGTGGCGTCTGCCTTTACGTTTCGACGATGCAATTTAATTGGTGGAAAATAATAATTCAAAATAGAAATATAAAGCTGGAGTTATTGAATGTTGGTCTTGTAGGAGAGTTATATTTTTTCAGTTTAGGCACCTTTTAGTTTTTCGCACATACTTTTTCCAAGGGACTTTAGATATCCCCTCTCACGTTGGACATTTTAGTGTTAAGCAAATTTTCTCTCGTATTCTTTCAATTTTATTTTTCTCTATGTCCGTGTTATCACTCTTTTCGTGTTAGTTGAGGCTGTCTTTGTTGGCTAAGGCAAGATTATTTTTTCTTGATCGTGTAATCCAAAGATTGGAATCTAGCAAAGAAACGATTTGTTTCATTGATTAGTGAGAGCCATATAAACTGTTCCAACCCAACGAACATTGTTTGCCAGATGAGAAAAGAAGAAATCTTAAAACCGCTACTGCCTGGTCGTCAGTAACGGTTAATAAATGTGTATAGTGAGTCAGTTTTGCACTTGTGATTATGTCGTAACTTTTCTATTGTAAATGAGGTTCTCCAGCGTTTACCTAATCCATAATTATTATTTAGAATTTAACGAGAAATTTAATCAGTCCAATATCAAAGATAGCGGCAAAAATCGTGTACCTCCGAGGACCATAATGAACGAATGCAATGAAGAGAATTGGATAACTCATAATGGCAATGGACTCTAAGGGGTAGTATATCGAATGCGATTTAGCCCTTCTATGGGCATAGAATTAGAATTATTGTTGAACGCTATCATGAGTGGTGATGTTGTTGATAATCCTTGGAGCGTAGTACGCTTCAAACGAAGTGTGAAGAGGGGGAGGTTGATTACAGCAGAGGATTGACGTCAAAGGATAATCGATGAAAGATTGTGCCAAGGAGCAGTCGGTGGGAAAGACGAGAAATAATTAGTGCATGCGCCGCGCCGCGGATGAGTAACAGATTGTAACTTCGCCATGGTGAGGTCGTTAGGCGAAAGACCGGACTAATGAGTTAACTCAAAATGCTGCTGGCGCCGGAGGTGGTGTGGGGGGGGGGGGGAATGGAAAATTGGCAGAATTCGTCATTCTTAATATTCTCTTCTTGGCGATCTCTCATAATGTATTTCTCTGCAAGCGGTATTCATTATATCCTTCTTCCACAAGCATTTTGGTGTCGGCTTAATGTTTTAAGCCATTACATTTCATCGCACTTCTTTTTGCTCCATCAACAGTTAATTTGGAATATCCGATCAAACTTTCCCTCTGTTATTTCCTCTTTAATTTGCAACTGGAAAGAAACCTTGGCAGCATTCCCAAATGGCACTTGGTAAATCTTAGGCACTTCTTTTCGAGGGAGCGATTTTTTTGTGCGTTTTTAGTCATGTGCGAGGCTAGTCGCGGGCGACTCTACGTCTTTTTCTTTTTTTTGTAATAACATTGTAACTAATCGGCTGATTCTAACGAAATTCGAAACCCTTATGTTACTTTACATTCTCTTTGGAATGGTATAACTTTCAAGGTCCTCCCAAGGTTAGCCCATGAATTACTTCGTTTTGGCAATAACATCATAACTATTCAGCCGATTCTAACGAAATTTGAAACCCTTATGTTGTTTTACATTCTCTTTCGAATAATATAACTTCCAGAATCCTCCTAAGGTTAGTCTTGAATTATCGAGAGTATTGGAGATTGTAAGGTCATAAATCAGAAAGAGTGAGAGCACGCGACTTTTTGGTCTGCAGACCTTGTTTTACCACCGATTGCATCCGCTCTTATGAGGCCTTCCTTTATCATTAGGATCCGAACCATGGGTAGCTCCAGTAAATGGAACCCACCTCAGTCAAATTGACTCGGATATCCATCCGGTGACTAACCCACCAAATGTAACTTACGAGTAACTTTTTCAAATTGAAATCGGCGCTTCCACTTCTAATCTCAACAGTTTCTTCATAAAACTCTTTAATAATCATATTCATCATCTATCTTTAGGGACAGCGGTGAACAGCTTGCTCTGGAGGTCTACCGAAGAGGAGTATCGAAAACCCCCAAAACTATGCTAAATGGGTGGGCCAGACCACCCCCACTGTCCACTTCAGACCCCACATCTTCCATCACGACCCACGACACCTTCCGGAAGAATAAGATTGGTCATGGGATTCTTGGAAATGAGGTAGGAGGAGTCCTGATCTGAGTGCGAATGGCCCCTGCAAACCCTCCTCCGATTCCTCAACCTCTCCCTCATATCCTTCCCGTTACACCCCAAAAAGTTTTTAACCCTCCTTTAATCGATAGACGATTTAAAACTGATCGCTCTTTGTCTTGTTGTTTCGCCGAGCTAATTAAAACCGATCGCTCTTTGTTTAGTTGTTTCGCCGAGCCAATTAAAACCGATCGCTCTTTGTTTAGTTGTTTCGCCGAGCTAATTAAAACCGATCGCTCTTTGTCTTGTTGTTTCGCCGAGCTAATTAAAACCGATCGCTCTTTGTTTAGTTGTTTCGCCGAGCCAATTAAAACCGATCGCTCTTTGTTTAGTTGTTTCGCCGAGCCAATTAAAACCGATCGCTCTTTGTTTAGTTGTTTCGCCGAGCTAATTAAAACCGATCGCTCTTTGTCTTGTTGTTTCGCCGAGCTAATTAAAACCGATCGCTCTTTGTTTAGTTGTTTCGCCGAGCCAATTAAAACCGATCGCTCTTTGTCTTGTTGTTTCGCCGAGCTAATTAAAACCGATCGCTCTTTGTTTAGTTGTTTCGCCGAGCCAATTAAAACCGATCGCTCTTTGTTTAGTTGTTTCGCCGAGCCAATTAAAACCGATCGCTCTTTGTTTAGTTGTTTCGCCGAGCTAATTAAAACCGATCGCTCTTTGTCTTGTTGTTTCGCCGAGCTAATTAAAACCGATCGCTCTTTGTTTAGTTGTTTCGCCGAGCCAATTAAAACCGATCGCTCTTTGTTTAGTTGTTTCGCCGAGCCAATTAAAACCGATCGCTCTTTGTTTAGTTGTTTCGCCGAGCTAATTAAAACCGATCGCTCTTTGTCTTGTTGTTTCGCCGAGCTAATTAAAACCGATCGCTCTTTGTTTAGTTGTTTCGCCGAGCCAATTAAAACCGATCGCTCTTTGTTTAGTTGTTTCGCCGAGCTAATTAAAACCGATCGCTCTTTGTTTAGTTGTTTCGCCGAGCTAATTAAAACCGATCGCTCTTTGTTTAGTTGTTTCGCCGAGCCAATTAAAACCGATCGCTCTTTGTTTAGTTGTTTCGCCGAGCTAATTAAAACCGATCGCTCTTTGTCTTGTTGTTTCGCCGAGCTAATTAAAACCGATCGCTCTTTGTTTAGTTGTTTCGCCGAGCCAATTAAAACCGATCGCTCTTTGTTTAGTTGTTTCGCCGAGCCAATTAAAACCGATCGCTCTTTGTTTAGTTGTTTCGCCGAGCTAATTAAAACCGATCGCTCTTTGTCTTGTTGTTTCGCCGAGCTAATTAAAACCGATCGCTCTTTGTTTAGTTGTTTCGCCGAGCCAATTAAAACCGATCGCTCTTTGTTTAGTTGTTTCGCCGAGCTAATTAAAACCGATCGCTCTTTGTTTAGTTGTTTCGCCGAGCTAATTAAAACCGATCGCTCTTTGTTTAGTTGTTTCGCCGAGCCAATTAAAACCGATCGCTCTTTGTTTAGTTGTTTCGCCGAGCCAATTAAAACCGATCGCTCTTTGTTTAGTTGTTTCGCCGAGCCAATTAAAACCGATCGCTCTTTGTTTAGTTGTTTCGCCGAGCCAATTAAAACCGATCGCTCTTTGTTTAGTTGTTTCGCCGAGCTAATTAAAACCGATCGCTCTTTGTCTTGTTGTTTCGCCGAGCCAATTAAAACCGATCGCTCTTTGTTTAGTTGTTTCGCCGAGCTAATTAAAACCGATCGCTCTTTGTCTTGTTGTTTCGCCGAGCTAATTAAAACCGATCGCTCTTTGTTTAGTTGTTTCGCCGAGCCAATTAAAACCGATCGCTCTTTGTTTAGTTGTTTCGCCGAGCTAATTAAAACCGATCGCTCTTTGTCTTGTTGTTTCGCCGAGCTAATTAAAACCGATCGCTCTTTGTTTAGTTGTTTCGCCGAGCCAATTAAAACCGATCGCTCTTTGTTTAGTTGTTTCGCCGAGCTAATTAAAACCGATCGCTCTTTGTCTTGTTGTTTCGCCGAGCTAATTAAAACCGATCGCTCTTTGTTTAGTTGTTTCGCCGAGCCAATTAAAACCGATCGCTCCTTGTTTAGTTGTTTCGCCGAGCCAATTAAAACCGATCGCTCTTTGTTTAGTTGTTTCGCCGAGCTAATTAAAACCGATCGCTCTTTGTCTTGTTGTTTCGCCGAGCTAATTAAAACCGATCGCTCTTTGTTTAGTTGTTTCGCCGAGCCAATTAAAACCGATCGCTCTTTGTTTAGTTGTTTCGCCGAGCTAATTAAAACTGATCGTTCTTTGTTTAGTTGTTTCGCCGAGCTAATTAAAACCGATCGCTCTTTGTTTAGTTGTTTCGCCGAGCCAAAGATAAAAGATAATGCGAAACGTCTGGAAATGAAGTTTCTTTTTCCAATTTTGATCAAATTGGTTGTGTACTTTGACTACTTGACCAAGTTTCTGGTATCAATTGAAGATTCAATGGGTTTTAGGCCTCTCAGTTGAAACTGGAGAGATTTAAACCAAAAATTAAAATTTTAGAGGTTTAGTTTAGTTTTAAAATAGATGCAATCGAGTATCAAGGTCCACTCTCAGGGGTGGGTCAGCCCTCTTGTGCTCTTTGACGGGGAAGGAAGTAAATTTCCTTATGGGATGTCAACATGTTCACGTCCAATTTCTTTTGCCTTAGTAGGAAGTCGCCAGAGGGGCTCTTAAAATAAAAAAAAACCCGCCCAATTTGGTTGTGTGAATCTTTAAAATCTTTCTTTGTCAGATTCACGCGTTTGAGTTTCACAAATCTCCTCTTTCTTCATTGTTCCATTTCTCTTATTTGTTCGAAACAGATACATTTCTCTTATTTGTTCGAAACAGATACATTTCTCTTATTTGTTCGAAACAGATACATTTCTCTTATTTGTTCGAAACAGATACATTTCTCTTATTTGTTCGAAACAGATACATTTCTCTTATTTGTTCGAAACAGATACATTTCTCTTATTTGTTCGAAACAGATACATTTCTCTTATTTGTTCGAAACAGATACATTTCTCTTATTTGTTCGAAACAGATACATTTCTCTTATTTGTTCGAAACAGATACATTTCTCTTATTTGTTCGAAACAGATACATTTCTCTTATTTGTTCGAAACAGATACATTTCTCTTATTTGTTCGAAACAGATACATAACTTCTTTTATCAATCATTATAATTGTATAAAATCTGTACGTATTTGCATTTATAAACTTGCATATGCTTCTTTAAAAGGGCATATTGTGTATGTATATTTTGTAGAATTTGATTGTAAATGTATATTTTCTTTTGTATGATGTAAATATATATATTTTTAATTTTTTTGTAGTTTGATTTATTTCATTATTTAAGCTCTGTTTTTAAACATTTGTTTTTTTTTTATTTATTACAAACTGACAACTTTTTAGGACCTCGTACATTTTTTCTTTTTTTATTATTTCGAGAAGAAAATATATCTGGTATCCACGACCAAGTAGCTCAATGCATTGATTGACTTTCAGTATCCGTTTGTTTGATTTCTCCTACTTGTTTTGATTGCGTAATATAACATTGTTTTTCGTTTCGCTAATGTATTATCCAGCAAACCTTCAAACGAACGTAAAAGGTCTCTTTTGTACATAATATAAGAAAATGTTCGGATGACCACCAATTTCCCCGCATCTATTCCTCGAGTCTCAGTTTCAAACTTCCTTCATCGGGTCTTCGAGTCTTTAACGTCTGCATAAAGCGCGATTTTAAAATGAATTTTCAGAAGATTCATTTTGGCGCACAACACCATTGTTTCAGTTTATGGTAAAAAAAATCATTTTCATTTTGTGGTAAACAATTAATTCCCTCATTTTTGAAATAAATAAGCCATTACCTTATCTCTGTGTTAAATAAGTCACTGTCCCATCTGTGCGCATAAGACATTGCCTCATCTTTGTGGGAAATAAGTCATTGCCTATCTTGGTGCACAACGCCATCGTCTCATAGGTGTGTAAATAAGTCATTGCCCCATCTTTGTGGGAAATTAGCCATTGCCTCGTCTTTCCATTATATCATGAAAAGGGGGGAAACAGCCAGAACAAAGTTTTGTAAAAGAGGTGGTTAATGTCGGTTGAGTTAGGGAAAATTAAAACGAGTAGGAAGTATATAAGCAGAGTCCTAGTCATCAATGCAGAGGATCCTATTAATCAATCCTTCACGATAACGGAGGGTATCGAACTGTTGTGAACACATCGACTTCCTCCCGCTGTTCCCTAGCGGGATATAGGTTGAGGCTCGTCGGCCATCAGATGGGTTTAAATTACAACCCCACTCCTATATACACGTGCTCTTATGCCCATGTGTATACATGATTTGTAGCTGGTATCGATGTGATTGTTTTTTCCCCGTTCCCCGAGATGTCCTTAAACGAAATTAGGGAAGGGTATTGGGATTATTCGACGACCGATTGTTTCAGGTACCCATTAGTTGGTAATTAATGGCCCCACCCCCCAAACTCATAATTAGCGACTTTCCTAGAATTTATGGCTGGTGCGCATCAACACCACTCATCACGCAGAGGAACAGAACTTTATGGTACGCCGCTCTCCAGACCAGCAGCCCATATCCGGTTTTAGTCACTATTACACGCTGGATAATGGTATGGGTATTCTTACTGCCACACAGGAGAATCATTTCTCAAGTATGAGTGAATTTTTACTGTTTTGTATAAAGATTTAAAAAAAAAATCAGAAAGAATCGAGCATTCGTGATAAGTGAGACAGAAATACATGAAAGACAGTTAAAAGGGGCCAGTGCGGTGATGGAGGAGTATGTACTGTTTGAAAGCTCGAGATATCCGAAGTTGGGATTGAAGAGTAAGCATGTAATATGCCTACTCGGAGTTTTGACACTTTTTTTTCACTTTATCTTCGGTTCTTTCAACATTTTCTGTTTGACCTCGTTGGTTTCGTCTTTTAATTTCAATGCCAAGTCAGCTCAACAGTCGGGTAAAGGTAAGGTCTTTCATTGAGCACCTCTATAATGTGTTGTGTGAAGTTTTTGGCGATATGGTTGAGTGTCCTTTTCTGAATCCGTCTTGTGTTTGTGAAAGTCGGTATGTTTGGAACTATTCTTTAGTATTTTTCTCGGATATTGGTTAAATTGCAGGGTAATTACCTAGTCACTTTGAGCTTGGTTAAATTGCAGGGTAATTACCTAGTTAGTCACTTTGAGATTGGTTAAATTGCAGGGTAATTACCTAGTCAATTTGAGCTTGGTTAAATTGCAGGGTAATTACCTAGTCAATTTGAGCTTGGTTAAATTTCAGGGTAATTACCTAGTCAATTTGAGCTTGGTTAAATTGCAGAGTAATTACCTAGTCAATTTGAGCTTGGTTAAATTGCAGGGTAATTACCTAGTCAATTTGAGCTTGGTTAAATTGCAGCGTAATTACCTAGTCAGTTTAAGCTTAGTTGTTTTGGAGACTTGCCTAGTTTCAGTATTGTTATGTATGTTTTTTTTACCAGATTTTTATTTTATAGCCCCATCTGGTGACTCCAGATTGAGGGGATGGTATTAGTAAGCCAGGTTTAGTAGTAGTAAATGTTAGTAAACACTGAGATAG
Organism: Ceratothoa steindachneri; assembly: GCA_963969495.1. Classification (NCBI taxonomy): domain Eukaryota; kingdom Metazoa; phylum Arthropoda; class Malacostraca; order Isopoda; family Cymothoidae; genus Ceratothoa; species Ceratothoa steindachneri. Next base: position 11,964,895 of record OZ018331.1, on the reverse strand, counting down.
CTGTGTTAATTAAGTTTTAGGTGTATATTTGATATATTGAAAAATTGATGTCTAATTTAATACTTTGTGGGGAGCTTTGTCTTTGGTTGTTTTGTTTTTATGTTTAGCGATTTATATTTTTGGGGTATGTTCTTATAAAGCTGATATTTGAATAGTGTTTCATCAGTATGCTGCAGTGGTTCTTTTTGATGAGTTTATTATCGTCTATTTTATGTAAAGGTTGTGGGAGCTTTCTCCGAGCAAGTACGGCAACCAGAGAATGTCCGGGAGCGAAATGTCCTCGCCGTCTCTCTCTTTACCATGAACATCACATTTTTTTCTCAGTGTCTCCGGTCAATGTCCTGGCTATGTTGTACGTAGACCAACTTTAGATCTCATTTGGTGCGGCTCAGATGCCTAACCCGGAACGCCGGCACTTTTTTTGCATTCATTGATATCACCCCGACCCCGACTTCGTTCTAAATAGGGCTTAACTGGATATATTAGACTCGCTCCGATTTCCTGGTCTTGTATTTAACCTAGTATTAGGCCGTACCGTGATTAAGGTAACTTTTCCTAGTAAGCAGTCACTAGATGGGCTCCTAAAAAACTCCGATGCATCACCTTAGGTCTGTTGTATGGACTTTCGTTGCTCTGTGGCGTTAAATGCATGAGTTGCTGATAGAGCTACAATTCTAGCGTTTATTTGTTTGCTCAAAGGTCGACTACAAATGTGAGATTTACCCCTCATCATCCAAACATCTATTGCCCAATGGTAATTTGATCCACCACAACAGTCTCCGATTGGCTACTGGTACCGTTCGCATGTTGCCTATAGAGAATATCTTTGTCCAGAGACGTCGATTATGTCCTATATCTTTCTAGTCTACGGTTAGGAACCTCCTTCGATAGTTTGGTTCTGGCCAAGAAATCATAATCGAGAATAGCACGTTTATCTCACACCTCTGCATCCAAAGCTGGCTCCCAAGTTCGAAGAGGGAGTTGGTGTCAATGCTTTACCCGCCTTCTCTGAAGTCGATGGGTCTTTTCCTAGAGCGGCGTCTATCTTCGCGATCGAAATGGCTACATTACACTTCTCGGTACTGAAGATTAGGAAGCGTGCTCGGGTCGGAAACGGATTGGTAATTCAGTGCGAATCACAGATCGCCCTAAGCGGCCTTGAGCTATTGGAATCTCAGCATCACATATTTGGCAGTATGCATTACGCCATGACTGCTACGAGGTGGGAGGATGTCGAGATTGTCTTCTGCTGGCTTTCTGGACATGTAAGGTTTGCGTGAAATAGGCGCGTAGAAGAGAATGCCAGGATGAGTGATCAGACTGGCATTTTCCTCTTGCCTTCTTTGACTATATGGTAAATATCAGGACAGCCAAGTAAAACTCCAATTATACGAGTCAGCTGTATACCCTCAGAGGTCTAAGGTATGCCTGACCTTCTCAGTGACCCAAGCTGGCCATCAAAAAAAAATTTCAAATTATACGGAAGAGTTTCGCCACCAAAACTAAAAAATATATCGCTATCTGGCACGCAAGATTCTGTCCCAAAGATATGTTCCATGCGATAGTGACCTCGCCTGTCAAAGTATTGTGACAAGTACCGCTAATTGATGTCTCCCAGACTAAGACACAACCAAAACGTGCCTTACCCCCCCCCCCACCGCAGGCAAATTGTCTAGCCACCCTTTAAGGCAAGAGAAAAGAGTTAGAAGGGTTAGTCACTTCCAAGTGGACACCCCACCTGGATGCCAGCCATCCTGTAGTGGGACCACTCCACTCGGATGTATTCTACGCGAGGTTAAGTTGCAATAGAACTTCCAATTCCTAGATGTTTCATGGATGACTGGCAGAGAGGAAGGGGGTGTTATAACATTCACAGCATGCAACAGCATGCCTACAATCGAACCTGGTTCTCTCAGGCCTACTTAATTGTGGTAACGTTGGTGGGGCCTACAGCACATGCTGTAGGCTCGAAGGCTTTCTCCCTTAATCGCCCAAGTTGTCAGAAGGAGTAGAGATTCCATCTGCTCCCTGGGACCCATAAACAACAACAAACAGTATCCCCCATTCAGGGGCGACAAAAGTGACTACGGGAACAGTTGCGAGCGATGCGATGCCGTTTCCCATATGCTCTGCCATGTTGCTCGGATGGATGTCATGATCACTGTCATGTTGCTCTGATGGCTGTCATGATCACTGTCATGTAATCAGTGCGTAAAGTGAAACGTCGTTCCATGTAACCCTTACAAGCCAAGTGACCCAACAAAAAATAATCTCTACTTTCCAAAGATACGCTACAGCTGTGACGTCACGGATGCTACTAACGAATAGATACGGAGATTCGAAGAACCTAAAGCACTCAGCGCTCTCTCTGAGTCGATTTGAATTAGGATATGGCATGTAAACCCAGTAACGTAATCTCCCCTACCGAGCAGTATATTGCAAACAGCTTTACCGAGAAGACGGACGCAGCGCTCGGATGGGGAAGAGAAGGCATTAAAACCAAGTCCCTCCTCAGACTTGAAGCCATTTGTGTATACTGGAACAGCTCCAGCATGAAAGTATGCATGCCCCAAGAATAACAAACGCTCGGTGCTGTGGAGGTTTTGTGAGAACAGACGTGAATCTTGAATCTTGAAATATAAAGATAGAATAAGAGGGGGGAGAGTTTGGAAGGGAGGGTGGAGGGTAATAGTGAGAAAAGGAAGGAAGTAGTAGTCAGATATGTATGTGTGTGGCTGCCCGGTGTACACTGCAACCATGGGTTCATGGATCTCTTTTGCATTCTTGCCTTCCTTGGTCAAAAATTTGACCACTGCGCGGTGCTCAACCTTCTCCATTGTTGAAAAATTTGTGACTGACGATCTGCGATCAGCTACTGCTTCTTAAATAGACGAGGCAGGAGCGTGCGGCTGCAGGTCCTGTATATGTTCATGCCAGTACTGGCAAGTTTGTAGCCGAGGACTGACACGTGCGGGATCCTTTAATTATTTTGTATTTGTTATTGTCATCTAATTTGTCCCATTTGGGGATTTTTGTACTCTCTGGAGTCTTTTCATATTTTTCCTTGACGCTGCGATGAGCGGAATAGCAGGGTACACAAGTTTTGATCTGACTAGACTGCTGTACAACTTCTTTTTATTGGTTGTGCTAAGGTTTCTGAATCGGAGGGGTTTGTCGAGTTCAGTGTTGGCGTATCCAATCCTGGAGCTGACGTACGAGGGGCGGTCAATAGGTTTTGCAATTCGGATATAAGGAAACGAGATATGAGGAAAAGTTTTTTATTATTTTTCAATATAACTACCCTCCACTTCAATGCACTTGCGCCACTTGTCCCTGAGGCTTCGAATTCCCGACAACCAGAAATCTCCCGACTGCTGTTCAATCCACTCCTGGACGGCGAGCTGGACATCTTCATTGTCCCCAAACCAGCATCCACGCAGTGCCGCCTTTAGCTGGCGGAATAAAAAGTAGTCGCTAGGGGCCAGATCTGGACTGTAGGGGGGATGGTTGAGCTCCTCGAATCCGCACTCGCGCAGGGCAGCTTGTGCAACTCTGGCCTTGTGGACTTTGACGACGTTGAAGTCGATCATGGGGCGTGAGGTTTCTAGGGACCCAACGGGCAGAAACCTTGGTCATGTCCAAATCATCGTGGATGATGTTTATAAGACTTCCATGTGATATTCAAAGTTCTCGCTCGATTTCTTCGACCTTCACCCGTCGATTTTCGAGGATCCTCTCCACACGGGCCACATTGTCCTCGTTGGTCACGTCTGACGGGCTTCCTGGATGGGGGTCATCTTCAAGGGACTCACGACCATGGCGGAACTCCCTATTCTAGCGAGCAATGGTTGCATAGGAAGGGGCAGTGTCGGTGTACACTGCAACCATGCGTTCATGGATCTCTTTTGCATTCTTTCCTTCCTTGGTCAAAAATTTGATCACTGCGCGGTGCTCAACCCTCTCCATTGTTGAAAAATTTGTGACTGACGATCTACGATCAGCTACTGCTTCTTAAATAGACGAGGCAGGAGCGTGCGGCTGCAGGTCCTGACTTTTCATAACATGTACTAACACCCCCACAAATAGCCATCCCCCTTCCTCTGTTTTGCCGTACCGATTCGCAAAACTATTTGACCACCCCTCGTATATGTTCATGCCAGTACTGGCAAGTTTGTAGCCGAGGACTGACACGTGTGGTAAGTAGTCAATTTCGGAGTTTTCTAGATTGAGAGGGACGGAACGACGTCTCCCTATTGCAGTTGCTGAGAATTTTGATACATTGGTCTGTATTTTCCAGCGTTTCTCGAAACTGGAGATTCTCTCAGCTTCTGCTTTCGTGGCTCTGGCCATCGTCCTTCTAGAATTTGTTCTCCGAACTACAACTTGGGTAATATCGTCCGCATATTGGATGTTAAGAGTTCTCCCATCAGTTGGTTTGGAGACGTCTCTCGTAAAGATGGTGTAGAGAGTGGGGCTGAGGCATCCTCCCCGAGAGACGCTGGACAGGAGCTCGAAGGCTTCCCCTCTATACTTCTCGAAGGCAATGACAGCTTGTCTGTTGGTCAATTAGCTACAGAGGATCTTTTCGAAGTGGGGGATGAGTCTTAGTGCGAGATTTTGTACTTAAGGCCGTTGATCCATAATTTTCATAGGCCTTCTTTATGTATCTGCAAACGACGTCGATCCAGGACCTCCTGGCTTTCCCTGCCGCTGCGTGTTGAAGCATGTGGGCTATGGCTGTTTCCGTGCCTCGGTGTCTTCTGAATCCGTGCTGTTCCTCATTCAACAGAGAGTACTCTGAAAGGTGTTTTGATAGTATGTTGTTGAGAATTTTCTTAAAAACCTTCCCAATAGTCTCCAGAAATGAGATAGGTCTGAAATCATGACCTGGTTCGCTGGCCTACCAGGCTTAGGGATGAAAATCATTTTCGAGATTTTCAGGCCATCTGGGAAATATTCCATTGCTGGGGGAAGAATTGAGTAGGTTCAACAGACTAGTCCGAAATCTTTCGGGTGCCTCCTTAAGGTGCCTGATGGTGATTTGGATGAGGCCTGGGGCTCTAGGCTTAAATGAAGCGATTGCTTCCCACAATTCCGCACTGGTGATGGTTTTCCCTCTTGAGAGTTGCCCATATAGACGGTGGAGGTACGAGGTTCCATAAGAGTCGAACCTGCCCTCCCGCATCTCAATGTACTCGAAAACCAGATCCTCGAAGCCTAGATCAACCTAAAAGCAAACTTTGCAAAAAAAGTTCAAAGATGCAATCTTCTATGCTGGCGTCTGCGACAAAACTATGTGCCACACCGGTTCTAGAGTTACACAATCTGACGAAGGACTTTGCTGCCCCTAAACCCAAATGCCTCAAGGTATTTTTACGTCTATCGTTGGCATAGGCATCATCGAGATCCGTTACGAACAAAACGAGATGCGTTTGCGAACGAAACTTGCAGAATTCGGAATTACATGCGCATCATGTACTGTCCACGACATAAACGAGTGTCATCTAAAACTAAAAGAAACCTACGGAAACTACCGCTCGCCAACCAGAGACAAGTGTGTTCGATCGAGTCCACTTTCCACAATAAACACTCGGATGCGTAGGAGTAGAACCCCTAACTGACAAGGAAACGGTAGAACATTAATTAGGTTGCCCTTAAAACCCATGTGCTGAACGTCACGGAACCGAAAATATTCATGGTTATGTGACAATAAGCCCTAAGGATGAAAACTGTGCCCTTTATTATAGGTATCGGTTGAATACAAAGCTAAGAGTCCGAAACCTCCAGGAGTACACCATTCACGATCAAGTTAATATCAGGGTGGTGTCCTTGATGTTACCAGAATTATGCGACCTTGAACTTAGACAAATAAAAACAAACGAAACTCGTGTCCTTCAGCATAACGCGAGACAGTTTAGAGCCATTTTGAGATAGCGTTCCAGGGTAGGCATCTGAGCCGCCCCGAAAGAGATCTATAGGTATTCTATGTAGGTAGAGTGGAGCGAGAACATCTCGCGTTACCGAGATGATGCAGTTGTTACTGATGTAAAAGTTTGGCTATAATGACTCTTTTATGTGTCTAAATAATAAGCTACCTTAACATTTGCCAATTTCTTTATCAACTTCATCAACCAGAAGATTTAAGCAATTGGGAGAAAACCACCCGGGCTGGCTTGAGCTCTCCTTGGCATTTGAAAAGCAAGCATGCCAGCTATTAGCCAGGAATCTGGAAGGATACTCTTTGATCAGATAAAGTTAAAAAGGTAGAAGAAAAGCCACGCCTAGTTCGTCTGTATCTAAGCATGGCGTATTTGATATAATTTGGACAGGGAATGCTGGGGGAGTAGAATCTAGGCTAAATATTGGTGAGAAATGGTGGTCGCAAAAAAAAGAAGATTTCACCATTGGTATGGGGTGCGAGATGGTGGTCCCATCTTCCAGGAGAGCGTAGGAGGGTTCCGGTAGGGACTTACGCAGCATCTTTTTGACACAACTCCATACCTCTGAAAGAGGAGTGCTTACATTGAGTAAAGACACGTATGCCCGCCATAATGAGCGGCTAGCGTGTTTCGAAGCAAAATGGAATTTGGGCTTTGCCTAAAGAAGGTCACAGAGGATAAATCGTTTCAACGGTTTTTATAGCTTGTAGTTCTATCGCTTATTCCCGAGCAACATTTCACACTCGGTACACGACCATGGAAGCAGAAGGCAAGCAAAATGGCCAAACATTCAAGGAATAGAAAACTAGCCTAAAAGCAGAAGGATGCCGAAAAGTATATGGTGGAAAGTATGTGGTGCTGGAACCACATTATAGAATCAAATATGACTCAAAACCACCACCTCAAAGACGAACATTTTAAAGTTTTATGAAGTTCTATAATTGGTTTACAGTGAATCGGTCCTCACAATTCTTTACTGAGCTTAGGCATTTTTGGAGTCTCCTTAACAGTTACCTCCTTTACCCGGTAGCGACATGCCAATAGCAAATTTATTTCGCCGAAGAATTCAAAACAAAAAATATGTATGAATGAAAGGGAAAGTGGGAGAAAAAGTTTTAGATCCCCGTACTCCTCCCTCCCGGACCAATAATATAATTCTTCTATACTACTATTTTTTCTTCTTAAATACTAGTTATATCGACATATATACACTTATATTGTTTTCATTCAAAAACATTCATTCATGTTTGTAAGTGTATTTGTTAATATATATTGTGTGTAGTAGTTTGTTCAGTGTGTTTTCTATGTAAACAACGGTGCCAACTCTTCCTCGGAGCATTGTCTCGAGCTGGTAAATTACATTGTTCTGGTCACTCTCTCCCTTTTGTTTGCTGGGATGTTTAGATCCTCAGCTAGGTCGGGTGCCGTTTCATTCAGGATCCTCTCCATGTTCTTTTGGCCAGAATTTGGGTCGCCAGATTGAGTGATGCCAAGGCGACTCTCCGGTGGAGTTCTCTTTGGACTATTCGATATCTCTTTCTACGTTTGTTTATATAGAGAGTTACCTTGTTCTGGACTCTTTGCAGGCGCTTCAAGCGAGACTTATTTGAGTGTTGCTCGAATATGCATAAGATATATTTTTCTGATGTTGTTAAGATCATATTTCTAAATCTGTGAAGTTTGCTGTGTTCTAACTTCGCCAGATTTTCCCGCGTTATGAAGTGCTGGCTATATCCGGTGAAGGTGATGTTGAGCCCCAGGAACACTCCCTTCTTGGTGGTAGGGGAATATTAGCTCACCTATTGTTACATCCGCTGCTTTTCTGCGGCAGAGGACGAGGATCTTGAATTTTCGGCTATTCGTGCGGATCTTCCACTTTCTTTCGTATTCATTTACGTTGCGAATTTCATTTGCAGTCTCGAGAGCCTGAGTCCTGGGATGCCTGAATGTAACAGGGATCACCTGGGTTATATCATCCGCAAACTGGAGATATAATGCCTCTTCCTTTACCGGAGTTGTTAAATCTATTGTGTAGATTAGATAAATGAGGGGGCTCAGACAACTTTCCTGTGGGACTCCGGCCTCGAGGAGGAACTCTGGTCCTTGGTGATCCTCTATCATGATCCGAGCGCGCCGTTCCATGAAGAAGTCTCAGATGATTCGTTCCAAGATCGGGTTAGCTGAAGGTTCAGGATCTTATGTTGAAGGCCCCTCAGCCAGACCTTATCGAAAGCCTTTTGCACCTCCCTTAGTACGATATCAATGTACTTTCCATCCGCTTGGCAGTTTGCGATTTTCTTGGTTAGGAGCAGGACTGTGGTGTCCATTCGGCGCTTCTTCCATAATCTGTGTTGTTGTGATTTGTGGGCCCCCTTCTCGTCAAGTTGATTCTGAAGCCTTTCTTCTAGGATCATTTCCAGAATCTTGCCAATGATTTCCAAGAGGGAAATGGGCCTGTAGTCCATCGGCTGTTATGGCAACCTTTTTCCCTTTAGGATAAAGATGATTTTTTCCCACCTTGTATTCGTCAGGGAAGTAACCAGTGTTCAGGGCCGCATTCATTACGTTGGTAATGCCCTGAAGCAGGCGTTCGGGAGCATTTACCAGATGTTTTTTGGTAATCCCTCTCCAGCCAGGAGCTCTCTGATTGAAGGATTTGAGCGTGCTCAGGAATTTCCTCAGCAATGATCGGTCGGCCGTGATCCTCTATTCTCCTCTCCTCGGAAACATGCGGCTGGGAATGCGTGCGGTTAATTATATTATTGAGTTCGCCCATCACCTGGCGTTCGAATACCAGGTCGAAATCCTCGTTCTCTTCTGGCGTGATGAAGAATATTTGTCGCCAGTACCTCCTGAACCTTCTTTCAAGTCTCTCTGGATCTTCTATGATTTTCCTATATTCTTCCAGCCTAAATTTCTCCTTCGGCTGCATACCTCCAGAATTTCTGGGGGTTCTGCTCTGTGTCGAGCCTCTTGATAATTCAGTCCCATATGGCCCGTTGTTGTCCGTTGATACGCGTTTTGAGTGCCTCTCTGAGTTGTCGGAGTTTTCTAGCGATCTCTGTTTGGGCCAAATGGCCTGACTTCCTCATAGATCTCTCTGTGTTCTGAGGCAATATCGCGCATCTCCTCGGTCCACCTGGGTTGCGGAGGACTTCTCGTCCGCTTCCATGATCAGGTGTTTTATGCGGTTGATTTCTTCGTCAGTATCTTCCAGGATAGCTTCGCTTAGGTTGGCTGGTTCAAAGCTGTTGAGCATTCGTTTGCACAGCTCCTAGTTTGCTTTTGCAAAGCTTTACCTGGGTGGGATAGGAAGCAGAATAGGTGCGAGGGAGATGGTGGTCATGATGGAGATATGGTCGCTTGGAACCGTGGGGCCAAGCATACTGACCAGCTTGAAAGGGAAGTTGATGCTTGTCAGCGCCTCTTAATGTTTGTTTGTGTTTGAACATAAATTGTTCCTAAAAATCTATTTGATGCTGATTGTTCAATTTTTGCGGCGCTTATGTGTAAAACATAAAATTTGTTTTAAAGTTGAATGAATAAATTAAACTTAAGATTGTCATTAAAAATCTGCTTAATCCTGATTGGTTGAATTTTGTATAATTATGACTAGAGGGAATGACTATTTATATAACTGTATTTTGTGGTTTAAAGATAGAATTCAGGGCTACAGAGGACCCGAATTCGAACTTGAGGCGGGCGTTCCACAAGGTAGCTGTCTGTGAGGGTATGGAACGTACATACTCGCATGCCGCCAGACAATCGTGGGAACGAAAGAAATTTGTCGTTTGAGTTGACCTTCGTCTCCTCTCTCTCCCCCCACCCTTCCCCCAACTGGCGACAGGAAGTTGGACGAAAGAACGCCTATCTCACAAAGAAGCTTAAATCTTATTTGCTTTCTTTATGATACCGTGGAGATTGTCCAGAAGGCGCTGCGATAAGCGAATTGTCGTGAATGGGATCTCTTTCTCGATTTCCCACAATCCGCGATATAAATAACATCACCGTTTACCCCTCTACAGCAGTGTCCCAAATCTACTCGCGTAATCCTCACGTTGAACGAGAGTCGTTACCGTAACGTATCGACTACCAACGCGCCGTCGAGTCAACTTGGTCGCTGTCTCAATGTGTTCCTGGAAGTAAATCCCGCCCCTCAGAGTCTGTGACTAGAAGAATACGCTCTGTTGCTCAACGTAACTTGAGAAAGAAAAGGAACATCCAAATAGTTACTGGAAGTTACTATTTGTTAGTGTCACATCCAGTTAAGAGTGAACTAACCGGAACTGCAGTCAGCAGCCCTGAAACCATCGTCTCATCCCCCCTCTCCCCGAGAACTAGTGTTAACGCCACCCGAACCACTCCATCTAGACCTGAGTAGTCGTCTCTCCAATCCATCACAATTAATGGTAATCTGTAAACCCAGTGTCCCTCTATTCTTAAATTACCTATTTAATTAACAGTGATTGATACTCCCATTGAGTCATTATAAATCTAGACGCTTAACGTAAGTGTTTAATATTTAATCCTTAATTTTGCCCGTTTAACTATTGCTAATTATTATATTTGTTTAAATTAAAGTTTATTTTTGTACGTGTGTTTATTTGTGGCTCCTCCTTTTGGACGTACCCTTGGCAAGACTTTAATTAAGAATCCCTTCGGCTAATTTATCCAACCTGTATTATGCACTCTTAGAATTCAACTATCACAAACCTTCCCCCAGTAACAAGTGGGACTTTTATAGTGAGAATCCTGGCTACGGCACAACACGCCTCTAACCAGCTTTCGCACGTTCAGTAGGAATTAAAGCCTATATATATATATATATATATATATATATATATATATATATATATATATATATATATATATATGATCGTAGATTGAGTCATAAGGTCAATACCATCGACTTAAGCAAAAGCGGTGTGTCCAGATCAAGGACTAGAATAATTATTGGACCGGACTATGAGCAATTCTACGACACTGTCTAAGTCCATTCTGTACCTAGTGTACATATTAGACCTACCTGCTCCAGTAGGGGAGGATGTGATGTATCTGAAGTTTGCGGATGACATCACACAAATCATCCCCATTACCCACAAAACTCCTGGAATTCAAGCAGGGCAGACAGCCACCGAAATCGACAACATCAATCGATACGAAAGGTGGAAGACCAAGACCAACCGCCCAAAGAAAAAGAGGCGAAGTGCCTACATCTAAAAAACAAACAACAAAAAAACTGAACAAAAGAGGCGAAATGCCCACATACCGGTAATACAAACAAATATATGTAAATTATCAGAGAAAATGTAGATACATTAAGAGATAGCAAATATAACACGCGAAAGGCTCGAAAGCCGTGAAGAAGGAAATAGAGTTTATTTATATTTATAGAAATATTTAAATAGAAAAAAAGGAAGAAATATTAAATAAATATAGTCCAAAGAACAACGAGAGGGGTAAAGTCAAAGGCAAAGGTCGCAATGCGGCCAAACAAGCACCAGAAGCAACCACTGATGGTGCACACGAAGAAGGCAAATGAGACAAAACAAGAAAAGAGAAGTAACTTACAGATGCCCTCTACACCGGAGCAAAACTCACTATCTATTTTACCTATATTTATCTTTTACACTTTTTCACTCATTGTACATCAATCAATCAATCAATTAATAGATAGTCTTAGCAGTCATTATTCAAGAAGAAGTTATCCTTACCGTTCGCCTTTTCAAGACGTGCTCCAGCTATTTACGACGAAATAAAGAATCCAGCTGAATATTTTCTTTTATCCTAAGTAAGCTCGTTTGGTCACTTAACCCAGCCTGCTACACAAAAAGAGCTCCCCTTTCGCACTTTAAATAAAAGGGGCATCTAATGTCTGAATAGCCATGCCTATAAGTATACATCTCCAATAAATACCTCTCATCATGGTGGAACTGAACTAGCACCACCTGAAAGGGGTTATGTACATAGATATAAAGAGAGAACAGAGATGTCATTTAGAGTATAAATTGCGCATCCGCCAACCCGACACCCATTCCGTGCTAGTGAGGTCGTGAAACCCTTATACCATAGGAACGGTGCGAGAGGGACGCATTCAACATGGTGTACTGAGAGGTACTGAGAGCAGACATTTAAGGGATAAACGAAGAGACACTTCTCTTCAGCCCCTCTCAATTACCTAGAAATCTACGGAATCCATTTGTAGGATAATGTAGTCTTGTCCTCCTGCATCGAAGCTCCCTTCTGTTGCTGCGCTTTAAGGATCGTCCTCCACTTATTTTGAGGGAGGATGCGACCATATGTCACGCCCCATTTAACTTTAGGCAGAATCAAATAGCCAGATATCATTTGGTGCTGCCCTTCTTTAGAAACAGGGCTTGTGCCATTGTTCCTGATAGCCAGAATAGTTCCTAATGGGAGTAGGAGCTACTACGTTTGTAGGCGTAGATGGAACGGAACAGAGAGTGCTTTCTTGAGTTGAGAGCCATAGGACTGACTGTTCCCGCAAACCACAAAAGAACTAGCTCTATAGCCTTCTAACGAAACCAGATGAGCAGCTTGGACACCAATATTTTTCAAACAAATACGAATCACAGTGCTTAGAGAAAACATGGTGCGATCTGCCATAATTTAAAAACTTAGCCTTACATAAATCATTAACATTTCCTGCATAAGAACAGTTTGCACAAATGTGGGAATGACTCGATTTGGCGCGTTACATCATTTATGTGGCTGTGGTAACACCAGTGATAACTGCACGAATGCTTTCGCGCGATATTGATACTTAACAACGCAACTCAGGTAGCTAATCAACTTAGAAAGTAACAAAGAGCCTGGTAGTGAGTCAAGAGGCCCATCTCTGCTTTCTGGTAACTCACTCAAACCCTGCCCGCTGCTTCTTCAGTCAGCTCTTTTGAAATATCCACGGAGTAGTTTACGGGTCTCATACATACAAAACCCCCCTTAGAATAGCTCATGAACAGTGTAGGGGTTAACTACATCAGTGTACTATTGAAAGTCCGGAGACCTCTCCATCTGTCATTCTGGGTATTGATGTGCCCAGGGATGGGATTGAGTTTGAGGGCGGCTCTTACTTATTCCTAATCCGGTCCCGTGAAGGGATCCGCCTACTGGGCTAGGGCCTAGGGCAACCATAGTCCAGTATACGGTGCGGAGTGGGCATGGTAATATCCCTCTCGAGACACGGGGGGACCCAACCTAGCCTTGTCTCTCTTTGACCTCCACGAGTGTGGGAACAAATTATTCTAGCAGATTCAAAAGAGGTCTGACATTGAAGGTTCCCCAAAGAGATCCGCCACTGCTCCCAATTATTTGTGTGACAATGTGAGTTTTCGACACTACTCTTGGTCTTACGGAGGTGCCTCTTGTAAAGAGGTCATCGGCGACCTATATAGGGATCAACTTGGGGGCGTTTAACAAAGGGAAAAGGTTTAATAGGGTCGGCATTGTGACAATCTAATTTAAATATCAAAGTGCTATCCTGTTATTATTGTAATAAGATGGAGATTAGAGAAATATTATCAAAGACGATTTTAAATACCGGATGCGAATGGTAATGGCATATAGATAAGGTCTACTTCAGGAAGTTCCAACTGTTAGAGAAGAATGTAGATATTTAGGTCACAAAGCTATGAGTACATACACACGATTTAGCGTGTTGCGCTAAAAAAACAGGATAGGTAAGACGGAGAGTTTGGTCAAAAATATTCTGACGTTAAGCAAAAGGAATAAGAGGACGATAACAGGCATGTAATGAAATTTCGACCAGGATACTCCTGGAAGAACATTGGTAAGTAGATATCACAAACAGTCAGTTGAATAATGAGTCAGTGTTTGCGTGTATTTAACATGTTTCTGAACAAGCACCAACGTCTAATGCTTGATGGTTGCATTGCGAGATAATGTTGGCAAGGCTGTGTACAACATACGGCGTTATTGTCATATTTTTCATGGTACCAGCACAAACCCTTTGATTTATGATAATTAAATTTAAGCGGATGAGGATAGGCAGAAGAAGGATGAAAAAAAGAATGCTTCATTTCATCTCATGTGTTGGAATGTTCACGATAGTTTCGTGTTCTGGAGAATGAACGGATCCTGTCACTCCGCCTTTCCTGCTCATAACTGTGCTCTCGTTGTGTTTCCCGCTCACTTTCGGCTCACGGATTTCATTTTCAATCCTCTCCAACCAAGCAGTAAAATCCAGAGGCAGAAGAGTTGAAACCTGGCTACACCTCGATTGGAGGAAGATTCCGTCAGTACCTGAACCTGAAAAATTGTGGCATTAGAATTTTGCGTCTGGTCATATGGTGCAATTTCCCAGTTTACGAGGGGCGGTCAATACGTTTTGCGAATCGGTAAGGCAAAACAGAGGAAGGGGGATGGCTGTTTGTGGGGGTGTTAGGACATGTTATGAAAAGTCAGGACCTGAAGCCGCACGCTCCTGCCTCGTCTATTTAAGAAGCAGTAGCTGATCGCAGATCGTCAGTCACAAATTTTTCAACAATGGAGAGGTTGAGCACCGCGCAGTGATCAAATTTTTGACTAAGGAAGGCAAGTGTGCAAAAGAGATCCATGAACGCATGGTTGCAGTGTACAGCGACACCACCTCTTCCTATGAAACAATTGCTCGCTAGAATAGGGAGTTCCGCCATGGTCGTGAGTCCCTTGAAGATGACCCCCGTCTAGGAAGCCCGTAAGACGTGACCAACGAGGACAATGTGGCCCGTGTGGAGAGGAAGATCCGCGAAAATTGATGAGTGAAGGTCGAAGAAATCGAGCGAGAACTTGGAATATCACATGGAAGTGTTATCAACATCATCCACGACAATTTGGCCATGACCAAGGTCTGTGCCCGTTGGGTCCCTAGAAACCTCACGCCCCATGAGCGACTTCAACGTCGTCAAAGTCCACAAGGCCAGAGTTGCACAAGCTGCCTTGCCCAAGTGCGGATTCCAGGAGCTCAACCATTCCCCCTACAGTCCAGATCTGGCCCCTAGCGACTACTTTTTATTCCGCCAGCTCAAGGCTGCACTGCGTGGACGCCGGTTTGGGGACGATGAAGATGTCCAGCTCGCCGTCCAGGAGTGGATTGAACAGCAGTTGGGAGATTTCTGGTTGTCGGGAATTCCAAGCCTCAGGGACAAGTGGCGCAAGTGCATTGAAGTCGAGGGTAGTTATATTGAAAAATAATAAAACACTTTTCCTCATATCTCGTTTCCTTATATCCGATTTGCAAAACTTATTGACCGCCCCTCCTACATATAGGTTATTAAAAACCTTATCGGGGGAAATAAATAATATTAGGCAGGGACGTCATGCAAGCCAAAATTTCGCGGGGATACAATTAAAAAATCAAAAAAATCTCAGTGGCTTAAATTCACAGATTAAATGCTAATCTATTTAGAGAATAAAATTAATAATGCCACGTAATAAAGTCACAAATGATTGGATTTAATGATTGAAAAGATGAAGAGGAGTTCCATCCCTCAGGCCACCGTCTACTAAACTCCAAACCATACTGTATGACTGCACTATACTGAATATCTGGGGTGAAGATACAATTGCACTTCCATACACATTTGAATCCACATGCCACGTTTGTCTCTGTATGAATTATCCTTATACATGCCCATATATATCTCATCTTTATTTATTTATTTAATATGATACTTCTTTGTATATATACTGTTTTTTTAATGGTGCAGGTAAAAAAATACATTCCACTATGCATTTTACAAAGTACTTGTGTATGCGACAAATAAAACTCTTGAAATTCTTGAAATATAATGTGTGTGTGTAAGGTTCACATTCAATGTGTATGTGTGTACGTGTGTGTGTGTCTGGTATCACCAGTAGCCTATTTTTATTATGTTGACTCATTAGTGATCGGGTTTACCCTAACAAAGAGAAATAATATTCAAAATGACAACTCTTAAGTAAAGAATTTTATGTCTATCCTAACGTCTGTTAGCCATACTCCAGAAGGAATCCTTAACTCTCTGCAAGTTTACTTCCTGGGTCGTCTCTGCCTTGACTACAATGGCCATCAGATCAGCTGTCCTTTCACATCAAATAAAATCACTTTATTAGGATGACAGATTTGCATTTGTATTGCCAAAACTTTAGATACATTTGAATGTACATTGCACCGAAAAGAAAAAAAAAGATGTAGAAATAAAACTAACAACAAACATGTGTAGGAATAACAATAACAGATATACAAGACTAATACTATCTGTGTGTGTGCGCATCTGTATGTGTAAGTAGATGAAATAAACATAAATAAATACAAAAATTACCTTACCTTTCTTGCAACATTGTGGTCCGCATCTTTCATTGCTACATGATGTGACTGGAAGTGTGATGGTGAGCTGGTAGAGCTTGCTGATTTCAGGATATGCCTCAAGAAGATTTTTCTCAACCATAAACTGTAATTGGTAAATAGCCATAATCCTACTAGGTGGCATTTCTTCTCTCTAGAGTCTGTGTGTCAAGAGTTGTTACTCCTTTTCAGCTTGTTCTGGTTTGCATTCCCACTGTAGTATGTACAAAGCTTTTGAAGTTGCTGGATCTTCTCTATTGATGACTTTGTGAGGCTTCTACCAAATGGGCAGCTGTGCTGATGTTCATGTCTGCACTCTGAAGGTATTTTAAGCAGCACACCAGTCACCGTGATAGTTAGGGATATCAGATGGAGACAGAACTCAAAATCAATGGCTTTCCTCAGTACCATTGCAGTTGCTGATGTCTCTCGGTCAAATGCATCACTATTCTGAATCTGATTCAGTGTCTCCACTACAAGTTCTATGCTAACAAGTAGGGCTGAGCAGTTGTCGATTCTTGCTATCCATCTTGTGCCACTCAAAGCCTTTAGTGCCATGGGTCTCCCTGTGTTGCGGGCAATTTTTATCAGTTCCTTTTAAACATCGATTAACAAGCCATGTCTTTGGGTGGAACCTTCCATAAAGGTGTACATTTGCTCAATAACACCAAAGAAGTTGCCTGAGTATATGGTCTTACAACACACATCAATCCCTACTAGGTTCAACCGATGTGCATTGCAATGCACAAAATATGCCTTCTCTCTACTTTGTTTTATGATAGCTTGAACACCCCTTTATATTCCAGACATAGCAGCACAACTATGATATCATTTGCCCCCTGATGTTTGCAACATCAAGTTCATAGTTCTCTAGTGTCTCTATGAGAATCATGGCAATACCAGCGCCCGTTGTGTATTTAGCATGTATTATATCAATGAGGCACTCCTGTATCTTGGCTTTGTCTTTGTCAACAAATCGAAAAATGGCAGACAACTGATCCTGCTCCAATGAGTCTGGAGTTGTGTCTAAACACACTGAGAAGAATTTTGCCTCCTTTACTTCGTCTATGATTTTACCTCTGACTTCTTTTGCAAAACATGCAATCATCTCATTCTGAATTTGAGAAGATAGATAGCTGGAGACACATTTGGGATTTTTATGGACAGATATAAAGTGTTTAGCAAGAACATCATATATTCCGACCAATTAGGCTATTTCTCTAAATGCACTTTTGTTTGTGGAAGTGGCTGATTCGTTGTGGCCTCTGAAGGGTAAACTCAGGTGAGCTAGTGTGGAGGTTATGTCTACTAGCCTGTAGAGAGCATTGTATCTATTGTCCTTCTCTATTGTCTTCTTCCTTATTTGCTTCACTTTTGCGCTGACAGCTGCTCATTAATTGGAGTATTCATCAATTACATCTGCCACTTTTGAAGGTTTTCCACATGCTGTTGGCTTGTATTGTGTCTCATATAACCTTTCTTTGTCTACAAAGCTGACCTCCAATCTCTAAATCCGTCAATGGAAATGTCCCGTTATAGTTTTCAGCGCATCTAAACACACTATATGGGAATCAAAAGGTTGCATATGATGTTGTCTTGTACTCTAACCACTGGTAGTGTTCTGACCAAGTTTTGTTGAAGCTACTATGTTTATTTCAATTATTGCCTTGGGATAGTTTTCTTCTTCTCTTCGAATGGGCCCACTCCTTATGTTATTATCCCTTGCCAGAAGCTCATGAGGAATAATAAAATCATCTTCCCCTGAAAAGTATATGCTTAGAAAGTGTAAACAATTCCACGTGGAATAGAATGTTTAGCCTACCTAATGTCACAAAGAAGAGTCCCGATTCACCATTCACACCTAGGATTAGCCTAACTTCTATCTCACTTCTCAGAATTGTGGAGGGCAGGGATTCCTCGTGCTCAACAATGTGCCTGTCAGTCTGAAAGTTTGAGAATAAAACATTATTAAATCCCTTGCTGACTGAAGCCTTGATCGCTTTCTTTTATCAAACCACATAATTTGGTTTCTTTTACATATCAATATATTTACATAAAAGAAATTGACTATAATTCTACATCTCCCTTTAGATATCTTGCTAATCTAAGTTAACATTACCTCTTTTGGCCTTAAACCCCTGACTGAGAACAAGGGAAGGATTGGGGGCTTCCGGCTTTTGTTCTTCAAGAAACTAGATATTTTTCGTTGCAATTTTCACCTGGTTGGAGAGATATGAAAATAATTCAGCTCACTACCACAAGATCTACACACCAGAATCAACCTGAGGAGTTGTTAACAATGGTCGCTAACCGCTAACCTTAGCTAGAAGCTAGCCTAATTTATTAGTGCCGGCTACATTTAGTATCTTATCATTCGATGATGTATAGTACCCCGTCCAACGCTGCTATTAAACAAAGTGTACTGTTGGCTACTATTCGATTTTTGTAAAGGCATGTAAGTTTGCTAATAACTATAGATTTTATATTGCATTTTATACTGCCAAGTTATTTTAATATATGAATAGAGTCACATTCCTACTTTGCAACGGTACATTTGAGTAAAAAAATTCGTTCCTTTCTTTCTGTCCAATTGTTCGATGCTTCGTGAGATGTGACTAACTAAAGGACAGGAGAAAAGTTCCTTTCACTGATGGAGATGAATTTAGAAACAAGGCAGACACCAAAATTGCCTCATTTCCAGAAATTGTCTTCACAAAAATAAAAACTAAATAGGATTTTTCTCGGGAGAGGAAAGACGTCTATTCGGAGCTTAAATAGCGCTCTCTGCTGTCGCGTCTGACGTAAATGAAAGGTAAGAAAGGAGGGTGACGTTCGTCCTCGAGTCTTGGGCTAAAAAGGAAATTTCGCTGCACTCGTCTGTTTGCCTCGTTTAATTACCTTATTTTTTTCTATTCTCATTTATGTGACATGAATACGTGGCAGAGTGAAAGAAACAAAGCCTTGTTGATTCTTTAATCATGAGTGCTAAGGAATCAAATTGTAGCTTAGGGATGTTGAGTAAGGTTGAAAGATTGGAAGTTTACACTTCGACGCCTTTAGTGTACTTAGGTGTAGGGCAAAGGTTGTAAATAAAAGTTTAGTATAAATAAAATTCTGAAGGGATTAATAAAACTGCATCTAATAAAATTATTTGTCGTAGGAAATAAATTATTCTGAATCGGGGTAAAAGTTTTAAATCGGGAATTTCTTCCAATGCTCTTTTCTAATCAGGCTTAATTTCTTAAATGGTTACATTTTTTTTTCTAATTTTACAGCTCTTCATTTCCATCAGACAGTACATATGACTTTGTTAGTGAAGCTAAGAAATAATTTTCCCACTCCTTATTGAAATGAACAGCTGTAAAAGTAAAAATTCGCGATTTTAAACTTTTACTCCGATTCAGAATAATTTGAGGCTCTATGATTTCATCGTTAGACTGAAATTCAAAGAATCTTAAGTAATTTTAGATTATCTCAAGTTAATTTCAAGGAAATATAGCATTTATAGCACGTAAAGCCTACTTTTATTGCCCGAGGTAATGGCAATGTGGTCGTGTTAGAGTTAATTACCATTTAATATTCTCATTTTATTATGTTCTATTCTCACCATTATTATAAAAAAAGCTGCAGAGGTACTTAATCATTTAATGGTAGGTATGGGGAACTGCTCGCTATAAATACATGCTGAACTGAATGGCATTCCTAATTAAATGGTGATACCAGACAACCGAGAGGAATTACTGAATCGGATATCAACCATCCAAAAGATTCTGAAAAATGAAGCAATCATCTCTGACCGCATATCCTTAAAGAAGAAAAGAACCATACAGTGAATGGTGCTTCACTAACAGGGAAACTAACAAGCAGAGAAGCATGCTTTACCTATTTTTTATCATTTGTTTCCATATTGAGGTACTCTAAGGCAAATATGTAGCCTTACAATCCTAATGGGGTTAAAAAGGACTCTGGAGTCCCATTTTGTGTTTGCTTTTGTAATTGATTTTATACATTAAGAGACGATTCACATTTGCACCAACGCTTCATAAAAAACAACACAAACGGTAAATTTGCACCAACGCTTCATAAAAAAACAACACAAACGGTACATTAGCACCACCGCTTTATAAAAAAAACAACACAAACAGTACATTTGCACCAACGCTTTATAAAAAAACAACACAAACGGTACATTTGCAACACCGCTTCATAAAAAAACAACACAAACGGTACATATTTGCACCAACGCTTCATAAAAAACAACACAAACGGTACATTTGAACCAACGCTTCATAAAAAGCACAAACGGTACATTTGCACCAACGCTTTATAAAAAAACAACACAGACGGTAATTTGCACCAACGCTTCATAAAAAAACAACACAAACGGTACATTTGCACCACCGCTTTATAAAAAACAACACAGACGGTAATTTGCACCAACGCTTCATTAATAAAACACAAACGGTACATTTGCACCAACGCTTTATAAAAAAACAACACAGACGGTAATTTGCACCAACGCTTCAAAAAAACAACACAAACGGTACATTTGCACCAACGCTTCATAAAAAAACAACACAAACGGTACATTTGCACCACCGCTTCATAAAAAACACAAACGGTACATTTGCACCAACGCTTTATAAAAAAACAACACAGAAGGTAATTTGCACCAACGCTTCATAAAAAAACAACACAAACGGTACATTTGCACCACCGCTCTATAAAAAAACAACACAGACGGTAATTTGCACCAACGCTTCATAAAAAAACAACACAAACGGTACATTTGCACCAATGCTTCATAAAAAACAACACAAACGGTACATTTGCACCACCGCTTTATAAAAAAATAACATAAACGGTACATTTGCACCAACGCTTCATAAAAAACAACACAAACGGTACATTTGCACCAACGCTTCATAAACAACAACACAAACGGTACATTTGCACCAACGCTTGATAAAAAACAACACAAACGGTAATTTGCACCAACGCTTCATAAAAAAACAACACAAACGGTACATTTGCACCAACGCTTAATAAAAAAACAACACAAACGGTACATTTGCACCAACGCTTCATAAAAAAAACAACACAAACGGTACATTTGCACCAACGCTTCATAAAAAAAACAACACAAACGGTACATTTGCACCACCGCTTTATAAAAAAACAACACAAACGGTACATTTGCACCAACGCTTAAAAAAAAACAACACAAACGGTACATTTGCACCAACGCTTCATAAAAAACAACACAAACGGTACATTTGCACCACCGCTTTATAAAAAAACAACACAAACGGTACATTTGCACCACCGCTTTATAAAAAAACAACACAAACAGGACATTTGCACCAACGCTTCATAAAAAAACAACACAAACGGTACATTTGCACCAACGCTTGATAAAAAAAACAACAGAACGGTACATGTGCACCAACGCTTCATAAAAAACAACACAAACGGTACATTTGCACCACCGCTTTATAAAAAAACAACACAAACGGTACATTTGCACCAACGCTTCATAAAAAAAACAACACAAACGGTACATTTGCACCAACGCTTCATAAAAAACAACACAAACGGTACATTTGCACCAACGCTTCATAAAAAAACAACACAAACGGTACATTTGCACTAACGCTTCATAAAAAAACAACACAGACGGTAATTTGCACCAACGCTTCGTAAAAAAACAACACAAACGGTACATTTGCACCAACGCTTCATAAAAAACAACACAAACGGTACATTTGCACCACCGCTTTATAAAAAAAACAACACAAACGGTACATTTGCACCAACGCTTCATAAAAAACAACACAAACGGTACATTTTCACCACCGCTTTATAAAAAACAACACAAAAGGTACATTTGCACCAACGCGTTTATAAAAAAAACAACACAAACGGTACATTTGCACCAACGCTTCATAAAAAAACAACACAAACGGTACATTCGCACCAACGCTTCATAAAAAAACAACACAAACGGTACATTTGCACCAACGCTTCATAAAAAAAACAACACAAACGGTACATTCGCACCAACGCTTCATAAAAAAACAACACAAACGGTACATTTGCACCACCGCTTTATAAAAAACAACACAAACGGTACATTTGCACCACCGCTTCAAAGAAATAACAACACAAACGGTACATTTGCACCACCGCTTTATAAAAAACAACACAAACGGTACATTTGCACCAACGCTTCATAAAAAAAACAACACAAACGGTACATTTGCACCACCGCTTCATAAAAAAACAACACAGACGGTAATTTGCACCAACGCTTCATAAAAAAACAACACAAACGGTACATTTGCACCAACGCTTCATAAAAAAAACAACACAAACGGTATATGTGAACTTCCAACCAAAGACCCCAGGAAAATATACAACGTTACAAATGACATCGTAATTAATGCGGGCCTTAGTCTTCTTATATGGAATTCTGCCCTGGGAAGGGGGAGGGAACGCTCTTTTAAATCTATTTTTCCCCTAGCATTAATAAAGGTTGCTGCGAACAAGCAGGAATGTGTGCGTAAATGTGAGAAAAAGGCATGAATGTGTGTTTAAATATGAGAACAGGCATGATGTATTAGTAACTGCAAGAACAGGCATGAATGTGTGCGTAAATGTGAGAACAATCCTTTTCGTGTCTGTAAATGTGAGAACAGGAATTAATGTGTGCGTAAATGTTTGGACAGGCATGAATGTGTGCGTAAATGTGAGAACGAGCATGGATGCATGCGTAAATGTGAGCAAATGCCTTTTTGTGTGTGTAAATGTCAGGACAGACATTTTGTGTGCGTAAATATGAGAACATGCATGAATGTATTCGTAAATGTGAGAACAGACATGAATGTGTGGAGAAGTGTGAGAAAAGGAATGAATGCGTGCGTAAATGTGAGAACGGGCCTTTTTGTGTGCGAAAGTGTGAGAACAAACAGTTCGTGTGCGTAAATGTGAGAACGGGCCTTTTTGTGTGCGAAAGTGTGAGAACAAACAGTTCGTGTGCGTAAATGTGAGAACGGGCCTTTTTGTGTGCGAAAGTGTGAGAACAAACAGTTCGTGTGCGTAAATGTAAGAACGGGCCTTTTTGTGTGCGAAAGTGTGAGAACAAACAGTTCGTGTGCGTAAATGTGAGAACGGGCCTTTTTGTGTGCGAAAGTGTGAGGACAAACAGTTCGTGTGCGTAAATGTGAGAACGGGCATGAATATGATATTTTCCCTACTTTCTTCCCTTCTATCTCTTGTTCCTTATTTTCTATTCTTCTCTTTTAGTTTTCTCCTTTCTCTTATCCTGCTCCAACTCTCTTCCCCTTGTATTTTTTTCTGTTTATGCTCTTCTTCAGCTTCTCTTCCTCTCTATTCTCTTCATTCTCCCCTTTGGTTTCCTTCTGAGTTTCTTCTTGATTGCTTTTTGTTTCTCCGTTAATTTTATTATTTTCATGTTATTATCATTTTCTGTTGCTGTTCTTCTTCCTTTTCCTTGTTGTACTTTTGTCTATCTACCCCTCTCCCCTTCTCTCTCTCTCTTTCCTTCTCTTACACACATTCATCCACTAACTAACTAACTAAATAATATATATATATATATATATATATATATATAAATAATGAAAAAACCCACAAAGTGGCACGCGAGGAAAGCAATAATATGAAAATTAACCCACAGGAAAATGAAAAGATGAATCCAAGCACTTTCAAACTAGGCAATTGAACTTGCAAATATAGTTCGAAACTGCTTGGATTCATCTTTTTATTTTCCTGTGGGTTAATTCTCATATATATATATATATATATATATATATATATATATATATATATATATATATATATATATATATATATATATATTCGATCTAGATACCACTCTATCTCCCTCCTTTATTTAGTAGAATTTGATCTCATATTTCGTTGTTTGTGGCCACGTTTATTGTACCATTACCCTTTCTTCTTTTTATTCGCCTACTCCTCTTCTCTTCTTCTTCTTCTTCTTCTTCTTCTCCTTCCTCCCAATCTCTATTTTCTGCAAAATTATGTGTGTACGCGAGATATTTTTGTGCATATGTATGTATGTGTATACCTTACCTCCCACCTTCCTCATCCTCTTTCTTTTGTTAATTTTTTTTTGTACATCCTTTTCTTGTGTTTCTTCCCCTTTCTTCCTCACCTTCTCTTATTTTCTTTTCCACAGTTTTACACCCTTTTTCCTTTATTCTATTTCTGCCCCTTCCCTCCTCGTCCTTTTCCTGAGTATAATAGAAAATCGGCTCCCGTCATTATCACAAAAGAGATCAGTTTATCACAAAGTTGATCCGAATTCTTCAATAATCTAAATGTTCCATCTTTCACTTATTCCACTCCCCTTAATCCTTGTTTATTTGCTTCTTTGTTTCGTCTATCCATCTCCTTCTCTAAATATTTTTTATTGTCCTATCATCAACTTCTTACACTGGCCTGCGTTTCACAACTTTTTTTTCAACTCATTTGGAATCATTTATGCTTTGCTGAATTTAAGAATATAATTAGTTTCCTTTGGTCAGGTTTGGTTTCTCAGATTGGGCATACCCTTGTTTCTGGACGCAATCCTCTGGATGTAGTTTTCTTGGGAGTTTGGGTGCCTTAAAAAAGAGGCCGTTTGACTCGGATGACCTATGATGAGCCCTTGTGGCTTTTGTCATCTGTTATATTATATTGTGGGGGACTTTGATTTTGTCTTCCCCTGGCGATGGTGCTTTTTGTAGGTGGGTTTTGACGGAGGCGGATGACCTTTGATAGGCCCTTGTGGCTTTTGTCATCCGTGAAATTATGTTATGTTATCTCGTCGATTTATAGTAGAACCTATATTTCAAGATAGCCCTATCATCCAACCGTTTATTACTTCTGTTTGGTCACATCTAGTGCTGAGTAACCATACATAACATATTTTATTCATGTTTTCAGGTCTAGATTTACATTACAATGGATCGTACCTGGAATAGAATCATCAGGATAGGTTTGGTTGCATCTGCGGATATGTCGATCTTACAGACTGTCAAGCAAAAATCACAGATTTTGTGAAAAAGGAAAATCATGCTTACTTTGGAGTGAAACTAGGGAACCAGGATAAGCCATTTGCTCCCCAGATATGCTGTAAAACATGTGTGGAAAGTTTACGGGATTGGAGTAATAAGAAAAGGAAGAGTATTCCATTTGGTGTCCAAAGGGTGAAGGGGAAATGCAAAGATTACGTCACCAACAGCTACTTCTGCAGGACAAATTCGAAAGGCATCGATCGCGAGAACAAGCGCCATGTTCAATACCCCAATGTTCCTTCTGCTATAAAAACAGTCCCACAGGGCCCGATCTTCCTGTTCTTGAGCCTGATTTTACCATGGTTTCTAGCTCTAATTCGGAGGCTAGTTTGATACATACAAGCCTGAAGCGGGCGATCAGCTGGTGTCATTTATGCAAGCCAAACTCAACGACCTGAATCTTGCTGAACTCTCTGCCTGGTTGCCCCTTAAGACAATCATTGCAAATTTCCTTGACAACCACAAAAATAAGTCCTCAGTATGAGAAGGCGGTTGATGAGTTAATGGA
This sequence comes from Ceratothoa steindachneri, assembly GCA_963969495.1. Lineage (NCBI taxonomy): Eukaryota > Metazoa > Arthropoda > Malacostraca > Isopoda > Cymothoidae > Ceratothoa > Ceratothoa steindachneri. Next base: position 11,939,002 of record OZ018331.1, on the reverse strand, counting down.
GAATTTTCGCAAACTTGGTGCTCGCATGTCACTGAAAATGAACTTTCTTCTGTCCCACCTGGACGATTTTACCGAGAATTGTGAAGACTTTTGTGAAGAACAGGGTAAGAGCTTTCACTAAAATATCCGTGTGATGGAGGGACGCTACCGAGGGCGTTGGGATGTCAACTTTCTGTCCGACTACTGCTGGTGCCTGAAAAGGGATTTGGTGTCTACTAGGCACAATCGGAAGTCTCTGAAGAGACCATTCATTCATGAGTAACTTCTTTTTTGTATGTTGTACTCTCCTGCGTATCAATTAAAACATTCTCTAAGCCATCTGTTTATAAATCAGTTCAAAAATTTACTACGGTGTGTACATTCGCCTATAAGATCGGAATATAGGAATTTCTGTCATGCACTTATATCTCAAAAACTTGATCTGATTAGATAAAATGAACATGATCTTCGGATTCAGCGTGAAAAAGGGGCCTAAACTCAGGTATTATGTGTTAGACAATGTTATTATTTGATATTATTGTTTTTGTTGTTTCCAATTTATTTATTTTATCTATATCTAATCTCTCTCTTTCTCTTCATTTTCATATTATTATTATCATCATATTAGATGATGTCAGGAATCTCTGTTTAGAGGGCACAGAAACGAGCGAGGCGAGGTTTAAATACCCTCCTATATTTGCCAACGCCTCGGTCCAAACCTCCGCACCTATATAACGGAGATATGAACCCCCCAACCTGAGATTTGCCTACTCAATTTCCACCTACCCCTCAATTATTTTATGAAACCGATAGTGTTCTCCTGAAGCGATCATATAGCAATTTCCCTATCGATTAACAGAAACACATTCAAATCCCCACTATACCTAAGAAACAAAAATACTAAAAGCGAATTTGGAAAACATATAGACGAATACTAAGCACATATACCCTCTCAATCCCAAAGGCGAAGCAATAAACGAGGAAATAGACGAGGCAATTGAAAGGTTCGCAGAGGTAATGATTTAAGCAGACAAGGAATCAATTCAGAAATCGGCAAACAAGCTCATATCAACTTAGAAGGAAACAAACCACATGCCAAGGCTGCATCGTGAGTCGGAAGATCTCCATCAACGAATCCTAGTACGAGAGCCATCTAGACCAATTATAATAAGAAGAAAAGGATGAACCGAACTCGCTGATATTGGAACAACAATAGCAAAGGTGGGACAAATCCATCAATGAGCACTATAGAGAAGTGTTCCCTAAAGAGTTCTGGAATGAATAATACCCAAGGCTAAATTAGAAATCCAGGATCAATAGGTAAAATTGTAACGGAAGAGGTGAGAATAGAAAAAAAATATTCCGCGATTACTAAAAAAAATTTTTAATATCAGCAACAAAGACAATGATAACTTTCATATAGTTTCCGAGCTCTGAATAATCGACTATCTTAACATCAAGATCCATAGGACGCATCCCAACCGCCAGGTGGAATAGAGTCACATCAGGCTAGAAGGGAACGCAACTATAATTAGAATGGAGGAAATAACAACTACGCTCCAACTCTTTCAAACAGAAACCCCAAGCTCAATCAGGCCTCACTCAGGTAAATTATAGCGTAAGTTACCCCCACTCATGCATTTGTACTACATGGAATGAAGAGCATTCTTAATGCATGCCTAAATACACGATACTTCCTTGAAGGGAATATAGTAATGAAAATGATCTATATTGCACAGCCTGGAAAGCCACCGACCGATAAAGAGAGTTATTGGAATTTAGCAGCAAGTTCTTCGAAAAAGTCTTAAACAGAAAAATTGGCCACCTGTAAACAAAATCCCTTGACAACGAATACCAGTACGGATTTAGCAAAATCAGGAATACGGAAATGGCAATTAGTGTCATTTCCGAAAACAAGAGGGAAAGTTCCTCTAATGACCTGCGGCGTTTTATGATAAGATGATAAATGGTTATTGCATTGATGGTTTCCCTTGGTTCAAATCACTTACAAGTGCCTTTGAATGGCTAAATGAGGCTTCTGCCATTAGATGGCACCACCCAGCGCCAAATCCAATGGCAGATTTGAAATCTCCAGGGTGAATAACCATATGTCCCATGGTCATATGGGTCATTTCATGGCTCTAAATGGGTACAAATGAACTTTAATCCTTTCGAAAAAAAGCGACACCTAGACTTGGCGCTTCGCCGTAGGTAAAAATAGGCTAGGCTAAAAGGATATGGAGTTATGTGGATATTTTCTGCCGTGGTGTATTGAAAGCGTTTGACGGTAAGGTGTGACAGAGGGGGATACAACATAAGATCTTCCAGGAGATTATCCTTAGAGAGGATAATATCCGGCTATGTAATGGAGAGAGCAGTGTACGCCCTGATCCATGAAAATAGCTTGGTAGGGAAAATTAGGATTTTCGTTTCTCTGTTAATCAATTTTAATGCAACCTTTCCTCGCTGGTATGCACAACATGACTATATATGTCGTGGTATGACATTACATTATATCAATACCATATTATATCTTTGGGAGAGGACCAATAACTTGAAAGCGAACCGACAAAAGGGACGGAAAACCACGCGTTCAGACGGGCTAGGTAACGAGAGAGTGCAACGAGGTCAGGCAAATTATGGAAAATGGCAAAGTTCAAGGTTATTTAAAGAGGCATGTATAAAAATATAATTTTATTTACACAAAAATAATGAGAGAATTGATGGGTAAAATTTCCTCAGAGAATTAACGGGCAAAATCGCATCAGTAATTGAAAGGGAGAATTGTAGTTATAAATCAGGCTATGAAGTTAGAACTTAAGGTATTCCCGGAAGAGACTATTCAAATGCGGGGGGTGGGGGGATTAACTCAATTGGGTTACTAAAAGGGGGAGAGGGGTTGGCTTACGGATGTCTTCTGCACTTGAGATGAGGCCGTTGGAGTGATGACGGTTCTCCAAAAGCAAGTGTTGGGGGGAGGGGTAACTTCCGGTCCAGGGGATGGTATCTCGGCTACCCAAAATGAGGAGGGCTTCGGCAGGAGTTGATAGAAGAAGTCGGGGAAATCACTCGGGGCGATCGTTCAGTGGAATTACCTCCTGGCTGGGGCTAATTCCAAATACACAAAATAGTCCAGCTGTCACTTTATTTTGTTGCTATCACTTGACTTGCAACCATGGGGAAATCTTCTGGGTTCTGGCGAGACTTCTCAAAACTGTGTGTCTTCCGGGGAGTCGAGCGTTATTTATATCCGAGGCTCTCCCCGGAGTTGGGGGTTAGGGGGAAACAGCTCTACTCTCGAAGGGCCTCGAATCTTCTGGCAGAGCTGTTTTAGCCCGCATAAAAGGGGAATCGTGGGGACTCGATTCGAGGCTATCGCTTGTGGAATGGGGGGAAGGGGGTAGGCTTACTACTTTAGTCCTAGCCTGCCTTTTGCTGCACATGGGAGTTCCTTTCTTCTAAAGATCTTCAACGTGGGGATTCCCTCACAAATACTAATATTATGTTTTCATTATGCTGTTATGTCCTCCAATTGCTATTTCAGATTCGTCATTTTGGCAGTGAAAGTACCCCATCTAGAAATTTTTGGGAGAAAATGGATGATAATTATGCACATCAAACATATCATGCGTATATATTTAACAAAAAAACAACATAATTATAATACTAGATTGATAAGCATATTGAATTATTTGCCCACATGAGCGCTATTTCGACGGATTTGTCAATTTATTAATAGTACCTCTGCTGCAGCTTTGATGGTAGCCCATAAGACTTCTTTAGACGAAATTTGGCGTCCATCGACATTGTCGTAGGTCAAGTATGAGCTCCATGACCTTCGCTTGCTTCCATGGATGCGAGGAAATAAGGCGACAAGCAGGCCCGGGAGAATGCCCCGTTTTGGCTTAGGTCACACTAAAATTATATACGAGTGCTTATTCGACCTTTGGGCGATTTCAGTCAAAATGGCTATGTGGTTCTGGGAATCAAACAGAAAAGCAAAAATAATATTTACTACTATATAAACAATAAAATTTAACAACAAAGGGGATACTATGGGAAATACACTTGACTAATTGGAAAGCAAAATTGATTTAAATGGATGATTCGGCACGCGCCGCGAGAATGCACAAACCCAAAGAAAATGGGAGAAGGCGATCACGGGTGAATCGTCGAGGTCGAAGAGCGTCGCGCCTCTTCGAAGTTGATAGAGAGAAAACGTAATTGTCTTACAATTTCCGAGGTGAGCCTCGAGGGTTTGGATTGAGAGAGTATTCTCGTCTGAAGGAGCTAAGCTCATTATTACAGAAAGACACGTCTTCACGTTGCTTGACTGTCGTTAATTCTGAATAAATATTTCTTGCCTGGAGCCTTTGGGTGCAGGAGTCGCTTGAGAATTTGCGCGGCGTGTCCTTTGCTGATTCTGGCGAATACTGGAGAATACTAATTTTCTCATGCTTGTGCTGGGAATTATATACGGGTTCGCCGGAAACAGATCCCACTCCATCTGAAGGGGCACGGCGGACGTGAACTTCACACCCTCTCGCTGATTTCTCCCCAGGCTCCAGTTTGGCTCGTCTCGGTTCGTCTTGTCACCACAGAAATTTACCCAAAGACGCCGATTGAAGGTCTTCTCGTCTGTGAGATACTTCCTAGGCCTCTGCATCCGCGTGACTCTCTCTCTCTCTCTCTTTCTCTCTCTGACAGGAATAAACATCTTCGTTAATGATTGACCAAATATTTTAGTTGGGATTGAGATCCGGAGAGGCTAGCGGCCACACCATCATCTTGTCACTCGTATGCAGTAAGAGCCTAGGAACGCTTGGATGGCCCTGGCAGAGTGAGATGGAGCGTTGTTATGCATGCAAATTAGAGTCCTTAGAAGTGACAACGGTATGTCATCTAGCCAGAGATCCAAGACCTCCTTCAAGCGATGCAATAGGTAGCTGCAGTCACGTTAAAACCATCGGGAACTTTGGTTGGGCCAATAAGTTTGTGTTCAATTATACGTGGCCACAACATGACTCCTCCTTCTTGTAGTTGACGTCGCAACGTTGGTGACGTTCATCTCTGAAATAGACCCAAACATTTGCCCAACCCTCAGGTCCGTTAAGCGTTACCCTGTTCTCCTCAGTGAAAGGAACCCAACTCATGTCCAACGCCATGTACTTCCAGGCCGATTGAAGTCTCCAAGTCTTGTAACAGGGCGTTAAAGGAGGTATTTTCAAGGGAGCTCGCACGGAAGTCATGGTTTCTGTGATAGAGATTCTGGTGGTCTTCGTTACATGAGGACGCCTAGTGGCGGTGAAAATGACTTTCCTTGTTTGTCCAGGTTTCCCACGCAATTGGTGGTCAATATTCCTCAAATCTCTAGTTGCCATAATCTTGGCGGCCCCACACTCGGATCCCTTCCTCCTGAGCAAAGGACTCTTCATAAAACGTCTAACCGTGTCCACATGGCGAACTAACTTCTCCGCAATTACATGAAGAGAGGTGCCTTCAGCACTTTCCTTGATGATTTAAAATTTTCTTCTTTGTTGATGCCTCTGTGACGCCCTATTTTATTGTTCTTACAAAATATAAATGCTATTAGCCTTGTCACCCAAAATACGATTAATCTGAAATAAAAAAAATGAAGGACGTAACACAGCATAATGAAAACCTGACATTAGTGTTACCCTATTTTACAGACCAGCTGGGAAAAGTTTTATCAAAATTGATTCACAGAGAACCGAGAAATCCTAACTGTCTCTTCCAAGTTATTAGCGTGGTTCAGGGTGTACATGAGTATAGAGAGGGTGGATGGGCCGATTACCGCAGGGGAGGATGCTTAAGCCCAACCTCGTACTCAATGTATGTTGCGGATATCCCATCCACAAGCAACCCCAAATACCTCAACTTGCAATTCGCCGATGCCACACAGATCATCGAATGTGCACTTAAGAACGCACCTTTTCAAGCTCGAATGATGCCATGGACATAAGAAACACCTACCCGCCCCCACCGTGAGGCCCAGTCACGGAGGTAACCTCGCTAGTAAATATTGTCAGCTTAAAAAGAATCCGGACGGAGATTCGAACAGTTGACCCAACGATTGCCGGGCAAGCGCGCTAACCACTATACTAGCCGGAAGGCAAGTCGGTTCTTGAACATATTTACTAACGTTGCCTTCTACTACACGGTAGGGAAAGCTATTCCACGTTTGCGTGATCATACAAGTGAAGTAAATTTGAGCTATAGTAGAGTTAAAGCACTTATTCATTAATTTGAAACCGTTTTGACGTGAGTTGCCCCTTTCGTCCATCTCGAACAATAGTCTGTAATCAATATTAGCAAATCCTTTTAAGATTTTGAATACCTCGATCAACTACCCACACAATCGTCTACTTTCAAGGGATAGTAGGATTAGTGAGAGGAGAGTCTATTCGTACGATTTGTTTTGAATTCAAGGAACTAGTTTAGTAGCCCTACGTTGCAATCTTTCTAACTGCGCTATATCTTTGTTTAGGTGAGAAGCCCCAAATTAAAAAACATATTTGAGGCGTGGGCGCACGAGCGATTTGTATAGTGGCAGGATTATATCTTTCGATTTTAAAGTGAAATTCCGAGCGATATATCCTAGCATTCGGTTTGCTTTCTTACAAGTTTCTGCGCATTGTTTCGATACTTTAAAAGGTCGTTCAAGATTAAAATCCCTAGTTCTTTTTCTAAGTTAACGGAGTCAAGGATTTGGCCTTTCATATGGTACTCTACTTTTAAGTTATGACATACTAAATGCATAATCTTGCATTTACCTATGTTGAAGCCCATCTGTCATTTGTCCGCCCATTCGACAGTTTTATCAAGGACTCTCTGCTCTATAACGGATCTAGAATGGGCTCGGCTTCTTAGCTTAGTGCCATCAGCAATTTTAGAGATCCTACTAATCACTCCATTATCCAGTTCGTTAATGTAAAGGATAAATAAGAATGGGCCCTGAACTGACCCCTGTGGAACCACACTTGTGACTGGGGCCCACTCTGAACACATTCCATTTATAACAACCCGTTGTGAACGATTTGAGAGCCAGTTTTTGATCCATTTTCGTATGTTTCCCGTCACTCCAATTGCTCTAATTTTCATCAATAGCCTCTCGTGCGGGACTGTATCAAAGGCCTTTTTAAAGTAAAGGTAGATTATATCCACCTCTTTGGTTTCATCATAGATGCAAATCATATCATGAAAAGATTCGAGTAATTTGGTTGGCCACGAGCGCCCTCGTCTAAATCCATGCTGGGTGTCTGCAAATAAATTATTTGTTTCACAATGGCTCACCAACCTATCTCTAATTATCGATTCTAAGAGTTTTCTAATTACAGAAGTTAGACTGATGGGACGGAAATTAGGAGGCTCAGTTTTATCCCCTTTTTTGAATATCGGCGTAACATTAGCACGCTTTAACTCTAATAGAACTAGGCCTTCCTCTATTGATCGATTAAAAATCGTGCAGAGCGGTCTTACTAATTCATTTTTTAGTTCTTTAAGATGTGTTGGGTACACCCCATCGGGTCGGGTGACTTCGACTTTTTCATTTTATTAATATATGAGAGAATCTCCCCTTCATTTATACTTATGTTGGATAGGGTATTTTGTCTTTCAAAATTTATGTCCTCGCCTAGTGTTCCTAATTGCGTCATGTCTTCAATAGTAAAAACGCTCGAGAAGTGCTCATTTAATATTTTAGCAAATTGTTCTGGGACGTCCGTCATAACACCATCTTTACCTCTGATCGGCCCTATTGAACCCTTTACGGGCTTTTTACTGTTTACGTAACTATTAAACTGTTTCGGTTCGTGCTTCCAATTTAAGGCAAGATCTCTTTCATATTTCAGCTTAGCTTCCCTAACGGCCCGCTTTACCAGCCTCTTGAGTGTACGTATCTTTCCTGATTTGCCATCATTTCGCTTATTTTAAAATTTTGATAGTCTTTATTACGCTCACGAATTAAGTTTATTATTAAAGAGAGAGAGAGAGAGAGAGAGAGAGAGAGAGAGAGAGAGAGAGAGAGAGAGAGAGAGAGAGAGAGAGAGAGAGAGAGAGAGAGAGAGAGAGAGAGAGAGAGAGAGAGAGAGAGAGAGAGAGAGAGAGAGAGAGAGAGAGAGAGAGAGAGAGAAAGCCAGAGGAAAAGGCGGATGGACATCCACAGGTCAGCCAATACCAAACCCTTACTTAAATAGAAGATGTATGAAAGGATGGAACTCAACCTAGGAGAAGAGAAGAACACACTCTTAGAGGAAAAACAAAAGAAGAAGAAGGTACGCTAGGTTTACAAGCAATGCCTCTCTGCCCCAACAAGGCGAGGAAGATATATTTTACACATGCGAACCAGAAAACCAAAATCACTCAAATTACTCGAAAAATACAAAAGTAAACACAAAGATTGACACGCGGATTAGACATCAAAAGGAACTAAACATACCAAACAAAAACAGATAAAATAATATGAAAGAGTAACAATAAAAGAAAAGAACAAATAACTACCCCCTAAAAAATAATGAGATAATAACCAAAACGAAGAACTAAAAAAGATAATACCAGCTTGAAAACCAATAAAACCATTACTTAAAAAACACAACACGTAAAGTTGATACCAAATGAATATAATAAAATAGCAGCGATTTGCTTGATCTCAGCCATATTGCATCGCTTTTCGAATCTGTTGCTTCCTTCCCATTTCGCTACGATTTTTTGATCCGTTTCTCACCATTACTAACTCCACCTCTTGACCAATACGAATCATGTTAAATTCTTCTTCTTCTTCTTCTTTTTTCTTCGTCTTCTTCTTCTTCTTCTTCTTTTTTCTCCTTCTTTTTTTCCTTTTTCTTCTTCTTTTTCTTCTTCTTCTTCTTCTTCTTCTTCTTCTTCTTCTTCTTCTTCTTCTTCTTCTTCTTCATTCGTCCCACCGACTCTCTACTGAAAAGACGTGCTCGCTCTGTGCTCCCGCTAATTTCACTCTGCTCAGAATTTATCGTGCCTCTGCTACTGAATACTTTTATATATATCGCCTATTCAATATTCGTCGCCGTATTATAAAGTTCCATCTTTCAATTACAGTATATTAGCTTGTGCAGCTTGTTTTCTAAATTAGTTCCGAATTAAAAAAAACAAAAAACCGACAATGCCCGTTATAAAGATCGAATGCTCAAGGTGCGCTGCTTCATTTAATAAGGAAATTTACGTTCCCTCGAACCTTGAGCAAATTAGAATATGTCGATTTTGTATGTTGAACGAAGCGTTTGAACGCAAGTTGTCAAGTGCGATCAGCGAGATCAAACTGGAATTAAATACCGTTGCGAGGGATGTGATCTCGACTAACCGTAAAGTCGATGACTTAAATTCCAAACTAGACTCTGCTATTCACGACATGCGCGGGAGGGAAGATAGTAATAGAGATAGGCGGCCTGCAAATTCGAATCATCAGGTAATTGTTGACGAGCAACAACGAATTTTAAACTCGTTTAGGCCTCAGGAATCGCAATTTCGACGTGTTAGAAATGGGGCTAGACCAACGAGGGACCAGAACTTCGTTTTACCCTGTTCGAACCCTTTCGCGTTGCTAACTCCTATCGAGGGGGAAGAGGAAACCGTTTTAATGGGGGACTCCTTAATTAGAAGGCAGGATCAGGAGTTTGCTGCGCGTAACCCTTCTAAGCGTAAGCGCTTTTGCTATCCCGGTGGCCGCATTAACAACGTGGCCGCCGAGATCGAGAAATTGGAAGATACGCGTGGTGAACGAACGATCATCACGATGGTAGGGGGCAACGACGTCCATAGGTATGACAGCACCCCGGAAGATATAGTTTATCGTGCCAGAACCATGATAGATACGGCGAAATCCAAAGCAACCAACGTGTGAATTATTGGTGTTCTCCCCCGACTTAAATCCACGTTGCGCCTCCAATCTAGAGCGATCTATACTAACGAATGTCTTAAGCGGCTGTGTCGAGAAACTGGTGTTAGCTTTTTTAACTTATGGGATTCATTCCAGGACCATCCGTCACTTTTCCAAAAGGACGGAATTCACCTAAGCGATGTGGGTAATAGTCGGCTGGGTAGGATCTTAGACGAGTCCGTACGTAGCATTTTAGGTAGGAGAGTTGCGCGGCCACGTGATGCCGATGCGCCGGGCCGGCCCACGCGTGAAGAGGGCACTATCGACGGGGTGCAGGGAAACGGAACGGATCTGAGTGTTATAGAAGAGTTAACGTAAAGCGCAAACTGAGATGCATATATGCGAATGTTCGTAGCTTAAAAAATAAAATTGCCGAAATAAAAGCCGTTATTCTAGAGGGTAATTTCGACCTCGTATTCCTAAGTGAAACATGGTTAGACACTCATACGGGGATCAGTGTTTGCGAGTTCGATATAGCGGGGTACAAAATTCATTACAGAAATAGACAAACCGGTAGAGGAGGGGGCGTATTAATGTATATAAAAGAGGATCTAAACGCCATAACGATGGACTCGTCTAAGGATGATATGCGAAGTGATGCTTTATTAGTCCAGCTAAGTTTAGATGCTATAAATAAAATTAACTTAGTCGTGCTATATCGTCCGCCTTGCCAATTGGAAAGAGAAGATGCTGCACTCTTCGATACGCTTACGTCTTGGATTAGAAAAGGGACCACATTAGTCTGCGGCGATTTTAATTTACCTAATGTTAACTTTAGCAACCTTACTTCTGATAAACCGGGTGAGAGGCTATTAAACTTTATGTTGGAGAATTTTCTCGTACAAAAAGTGGAAGAGCCTACTCGTGATAGCAATATTCTTGATTTAATCATGGCAACCGATGAGTCATTGTTAGAAAACGTACGTGTGGGTGAACATTTAGCTTCCAGCGACCATAATGCGATTAGATTCGATCTAAACACCTGCGTAGAAGTTAGAATGAGCTCGCAGCTCATCCCTCGTTTTGGTAGCTGTGATTTCGATATTTTTCGCGAAAGGATTAAGGATATAGACTGGGGAATACGATTCGAGAACAGGTCGGTAGGAGAGATGTACGCAGAACTTCGATGTACGCTGCTTCGTGTGAATTCTGATTTGGTTAAGTATGTGCGTAAGAGCGGGAAGTCGGTGAGAGCTCCGTGGCTTAGTCCGTTAATACTACGCTTAATCCGGGACCGAAATAGAAAATTTAAAATTCATAAAAACAATGGGTCAGTTATAAGTCGGCAAAATTACATAGATTCTCGTAGGGAAGTTAAACGTGCGGTCAGAGATGCGAAGAGGAAGTATGAAATAAACCTCGCTAAGGATTCAAAGAATGAACCGAAACGGTTTTATGGGTACGTAAATAATAGGAAACCCGTAAAAGGATCGATAGGGCCGATCAAAGATAAGGATGGTCGTTTGACTGAACTTCCGACAGAAATGTCTAAAATTTTAAATGAGCATTTTACGAGCGTGTTTACTGTGGAAGATTCTTCCGAATTGGAATCGTTAATTGGGGAAGTTCGTAGTGCTGATAAATGTATATCCGATGTAAGTATAAAGGACGAGGAAATTCTTAAATTTATTAAGCTAATGAAAAAGTCGAAATCTCCGGGCCCCGATGGGGTATATCCAATTCATTTAAAGGAGCTTCAAAATGAACTCGTTAAGCCATTGCGTGAGATTTTCAATCGCTCATTAGAGGATGGCGTAGTTCCGTTGGATTTCAAGCGAGCAAACGTTACACCTATATTTAAGAAGGGGAATAGATTTGAAGCAACGAATTTTCGGCCTATTAGTCTAACTTCGGTAGTTGGGAAGCTTTTAGAATCTGTAATTAAAGATAGAATAGTGAGCCACCTCGAGGCAAATAAGCTGATTAACGATACCCAGCATGGATTTAGGCGTGCGAGATCGTGCTTGACTAACTTGCTCGAATTCTTCCACAAAATGATTTGCGTGTACGATGAAAGCAAAGCTGTAGACGTAATATATTTAGACTTTAAAAAGGCGTTCGACACCGTCCCCCACCAAAGGTTATTAATGAAAGTTAAAGCGATTGGGGTGACTGGTAAGATTTTAAACTGGATTAGAAATTGGCTGAAAGATCGCTCGCAGCGGGTAGTAATAAATGGGGAATGTTCAGATTGGGCCAGCGTTAGTAGTGGGGTACCGCAGGGCTCTGTTTTAGGCCCTTTATTGTTTTTAATTTATATTAACGATTTAGATAAAGGCATACTTAGTCGGATTTCGAAATTTGCGGACGACACGAAGCTGGGTAATCGTGCCTATGTAAGATCGGATGTCGATAAATTGCAGGGGGACCTAAACTCGATTGCCAATTGGGCGGACAAGTGGCAAATGGAATTTAATTTAAGCAAATGCAAGGTAATGCACTTGGGTTGCCATAATTTAAGAGTAGAATATACCATGAAAGGCCAAGTCCTCGACGCGGTTAAATTAGAAAAAGACTTGGGAGTATTAGTCTCAGACGATTTTAAATTCTCGAAGCAATGCGCGGATGCGTGTAAAAAAGCAAATCGCGTTTTGGGTTATATCGCGCGCAATTTCATCTTCAAATCTAAGGATGTAATTTTACCTTTATATAAATCCCTTGTGCGGCCACTTCTCGAATACGCTGTTCAATTTTGGGCTCCATATTTAATGAAAGATATTGCGCAATTAGAAAGAGTGCAGCGTAGGGCTACGAAATTAATTCCAGAGCTGAGGAATAGATCATACGAGGAAAGGCTCAGGGCTTTAGATTTGCCATCGCTAGAAAGCAGAAGATTACGTGGCCAGCTAATAGAAGTATTTAAAATACTAAAGGGTTTCTCAAACGTGGACTTTCGCAATCTGTTCGAACTGGATCATAGGGGAAATACTCGTCAGCACGGGTTAAAATTAGTGAACAAGCGTTTTAACACTAGTATAGCCCAAAACTATTTTACATTTAAAGTTACTCAAAATTGGAATCGGCTGCCCACCCACGTAGTAGATAGCACTTCGGTTAATATGTTCAAAAATCGTCTCGACGTGCATTTGAATAGTTTAAATATAACGTAGTTGAGCACTGTGAATTTAAACGTCCTTGCAGAGAGAGAGTTTGGAGCGGAGGTTTAAGGATATGAAATTATGATGACTAAAAATGATGCCGACGATTCTCTGCATGTGTAGCTTAGATGTCCCATTTCTTTTCCGCCTATCCTATAAGTAGTCTCTATCCCTAAATTAGCTTTTCACCACTAGCAGTCGAGTGGCTGCGGAAGATGAGAAGAAAAACTTTCTATCTCCCCCGACCCCTAGTTTGATTAGTTAAAATTGCACGATAATGTACACATGTAGATAAGTGTGTACAGTAGATAGTATTAAAAAAAAAAAAAAATAGCATGTTAGAGATACACTCGTAGATAAGGGTGTATCGTAGTTTTTGATTTAGTGTAGCGGACTAGCCTCGAGCGGACCTTAGGGTCTTTGCTGGTCCTAGATTCTGTAGTTCTGTAGTTCATCTTATAGGGCCGATTAAAGACAAAGATGGTCGTTTGACGGAATTTCCAGCGGAAATGTCTAAAATTTTAAATGAACATTTCACAAGCGTCTTTACTGTTGAAGATTCGTCCCAATTAGGATCGTTAGTTGAAGAAGTAGATAATAGTGATATTTGCATATCCGATATAACGGTTAATGAAGTGGAAATATTTAAATATATTAACCTGATGAAAAAGTCGAAATCACCCAGGCCCGATGGCGTTTACCCCACTCATTTAAAGGAACCTAAGAATGAGCTTGCGAAGCCGTTGCGTGCAATTTTCAATCGCTCATTAGAAGTTGGCGTAGTCCCTTTAGACTTCAAGCGTGCAAACGTTACACCAATATTTAAGAATAGGAATAGATACGAAGCAACGAATTTTCGTCCTATTAATCTAACTTCGGTAGTTGGAAAGCTTTTAGAATCGGTTATTAGAGATAGAATAGTGAGCCACCTCGAGCTAAATAATCTGATTAAAGATTCCCAACATGGGTTTAGGCGGGCGAGATCGTGCTTGACAAATTTGCTCGAATTCTTCCATAAAATGATTTGCGTTTACGACGAAAGCAAAGCTGTAGATGTAATCTATCTAGACTTTAAAAAGGCGTTTGACACCGTTCCGCTGGAGAGATTATTAATGAAAGTTAAAGCAATCGGTGTGAAGGGTAAGATTTTAAATTGGATTAGAAATTGGCTGAAGGATCGTTCGCAGCGAGTAGTTATAAATGGTGAATGTTCTGATTGGGTCAACGTCAGTAGTGGAGTGCCACAAGGCTCCGTTCTTGGCCCATTATTGTTTCTAATATATATAAACGATTTGGATAATGGCGTATTTAGTACGATTTCTAAATTTGCTGACGACACGAAGCTGGGCAACCGTGCCTATGTAAGATCGGATGTAGAAAAATTACAAAAGGACCTAAACTTGATTGTCAGATGGGCGGATAAGTGGCAAATGCAGTTTAATTTAAGTAAATGTAAGGTGATGCATTTGGGTTGCCATAATTTGAGGGTAGAGTATACCATGAAAGGCCAGGTCCTCGACGTAGTTAAATTGGAAAAAGACCTGGGAGTTTTAGTCTCGGATGACTTCAAAGTCACGAAACAATGCGCGGATGCATGTAAAAAAGCAAATCGTGTGCTGGGTTATATCGCGCGTAATTTCACGTTCAAATCCAAAGAGATAATTTTACCATTGTATAAATCACTTGTGCGTCCACTGCTCGAATATGCGGTTCCATACTTAAACAAAGATATCGCGCAATTAGAAAGAGTGCAGCGTAGGGCTACAAAATTAATTCCCGAGGTGAGAAACAGGCCCTACGAGGAAAGACTCAGGGCATTAGATTTGCCATCTCTCGAAGGCAGAAGATTACGTGGCCAGCTAATAGAAGTATTTAAAATATTGAAAGGATTTTCAAACGTTGATTATAGAAATTTGTTCGAATTGGATCATAGGGGAAATACTCGGCAACACGGATTAAAATTAGTGAACAAGCGATTTAACACTAGTATAGCCCCAAACTATTTTACGTTTAAAATTACTCAAATTTGGAATAGGCTACCCACCCACGTAGTGGATAGTAGGTCGGTAAATATGTTTAAAAACCGTCTCGACGCGCACTTAAATAGTATAAATATAACATAGTCTGAGCACAGTAAATAAAAACGTCTTTGCAAAAGGAGTTTGGAGCGGAGGAACAACGAGAGTAAAAATGATGACTAAAAATGATGCCAGCGATTTCTCTTGCATGTGTAGTTTAGATATCCATTTTCTTTTCCGCCTATCCTATAAATAGTCATACTATCCTAAAACTAGATTTTCACCACTAGCAGTCGAGGGCTGCGGAAGTTGAGAAGAAAAACTTTCTATCACCCCCCCTAGGTTGAAGTAGTTAATATGCATGACAATGTACACATGTAGATAAGTGTGTACAGTAGATTATATATTAAAAAAAATAAATAAATAAATAAAAATAATAATAAAAAAAATAAGCATGTTAGAAAAACACTCGTAGATAAGTGTGTATCGTAGTTTTGGATTTAGTGTAGCGGACTAGCCTCGAGCGGACCTTAGGGTCTTTGCTGGTCCTAGATTCTGTAGTTCTAATTCTGTAGTTCTCTTTTTCTTCTCCTTCTTCTCTTTTTCTTCGTTTTCTTCTTCTTTGTCTTCTTCTTCTTCTTCTTCTTATTATTATATTATGACGTCTTTTTGTTCTTCCTTCTTTGTTTGTTTGTTTCTTTCATCTCTACACCTTTCTCCGCCCCTCCTTCTCTATCTCTCCTATCTCTGTGTTAATACAGCGTGTGATGAAGTCATCATGTATGCACACGTGCGTGATGCCATGATGACGTGTCCTACAAGTATTCCACTTGTGTATGTGTATAGGCTATTATTACTATTTACATTATTACCGCTTGTATGTGAGTTGGCGTCATGATGACGTCACGACTCTTCACTGGATTGTGAACGCGTAAAATGACTAAATATATTTATATGCACGTATGATAATGCCGAATAAATGAGAAAGATGCGAGTACATGTGACCTCTGTACGGTAGCTTACAACATTTAGTTATTATCATTATCCGATATATGTGTGGTTGGCGCCTCGATGAGGTCAGGACCCGGTGTTGACACTTGCCCGGAACACCCAAGCTATTCGCCTAACACCCCCATCCCATCCAAATGAAAACAAAGCCTATAGTTGACCATATATGAAAAATATATGTTTCAGTCCACCATTAAAACAGATTTTCATGAAACTAAAGAAAACTGATTTCAAATGATAACTAAATTATATTGTCTTATTTTGCTCGTGAATTGAGTCAATTTCTTAATTTTTAGTAATTCTATAGCCATTTATATGATATCAGGTTTCAAGGGGAGGGGAGTCTCTCCAAAACGGTGCTGTAGGTTATTATGATTTTGGAAGGAATAAAAGGGTTTTTAATGAGCTTTAATTTCATATATGATAATCTAACGTAGTAAAAGGTTTCAACACATGAATGGTGTATCTCCTTAAATTTTCAATATTTCTGAGATATTGTGTGCTTAAGTTGGAAAAATAAGAAATTTGAAAGGAAAGTACATAAGTTGAATGATGAAAATAAAGTTTCCAGAGACTGGATATTCGAGTTCTTATGCAAATATGTTTATTTTGAGTTTTAACATATTATTAAATCCATGGCTTTTTGCTTAGTTCTATTTCCTGTAATACTTATGCAATTTTAAATATTTTACCACATATGAATTTAAACACTTCTAACTTTGCCTGTTATTAGCAGGTACTAATTCTTTAAATTTTGATATTTCTTTAACTTACACTTGGTTATTATATTAATGATACTGAAGCTTACTATCACTTTTTCTAATTGTTAAATCTCTTTAATTTAAATACTTTTAACTGCCGATATTTTATAAGCTTCCACTTGATTATTATATTATATTATATTATATTATATTATATTATATTATGTTATGTTATGTTATGCTATATTATATTATATTATATTATATTATATTATATTATATTATATTATTTTATGTTATATTATATTATATTATATTATATTATATTATATTATATTATATTATATTATATTATATTATATTATATTATATTATATTATATTATATTATTTTATATTATATTATGTTATGTTATATTATATTATATTATATTATATTATATTATATTATATTATGTTATGTTATGTTATATTATATTATATTATATTATATTATATTATATTATATTATATTATATTATATTATATTATATTATTTTATGTTATATTATATTATATTATATTATATTATATTATATTATATTATATTATATTATGTTATATTATATTATATTATATTATATTATATTATATTATATTATATTATATTATATTATATTATATTATATTATGTTATGTTATATTATATTATATTATATTATATTATATTATATTATATTATATTATATTATATTATATTATGTTATATTATATTATATTATATTATATTATATTATATTATATTATATTATATTATATTATTTTATGTTATGTTATGCTATATTATATTATATTATATTATATTATATTATATTATATTATATTATATTATATTATGTTATGTTATGTTATGTTATGTTATGTTATATTACTGTAACGTGTTTAGGTTTGTTATCAACCCTTTTCAACCATATTATTCAACTATTTTAAAAACTTAATCACTTTTATTTCAATCACTTTCAAGTTGTTTTATCCCTCATTGCACTTAATTTTTTCATTTATTGATATCCGAAGTCTTTTGTCCACTTTGAAAAATTTGGAAGGTTTGTGAGGGGACTGTGTGCATGCTCGAGTCTGGGATGAAAATGGCTCCTTCCAGCAGCACTCCTTGCATTTCCTCTTGGGTGTAAGTTTCCTCGTACGTCCACTTATACTTTCCATTGTGTAGTTTTGGGAGTAGTTTTTCTTCATTTTCCTTTGGTAGTTAACACCATGGAAAGGAAAATATTTTTATGTCATCGTTTTCCCTTTCTACGAGGTAGCTTTTCCCAAGGACATCCCTTTTCACTGATACGGGTACACTTTTAATGGATGACTTCGGTTGAGGTTTTTTGGGTTGGTGTCATTGGTGTTTTCTTCTGTTTGTGCTTTTTTTGGTGCTATTCTTTTCGTGTTTGTCGATTTCTTATCACGGGCAGGGGAAGCGTCTGACCTTCTTCTGTGTTCTGGTTGACGATCTCGTTTATGCCTTCCTCTTCCTCCGTTTTATCCTCTTCTTCAGGTTCATTGTCGATTATGCTGATCCTCAGTATTTCTTCTGATGGGGAATTGGGGAGGTGATCAGATTTGCCATATGGTCGAAAATAATCATGGTTATGATTCTTTGTTTTCTTTTGCTATTATTATTTTGTACCGTTGTGGTAGTATGAACTGCGGCTTCAACATATGTTCTTTTTTGGCCTCCTCTACTTGTTCTATTTATCCTTCTTTTTCCTGAGTGCTTCTTTGCGTATCCGGCACCTCATGGAAAGGGTCGTTTGGTCCTCTCCGCACTCAGGTTATGGTTTTTACAGTCCTTTCAGCCATGCCCCAAATCCGTGGATAGATGAGACCAGTTCAGTTGTCTGCCACTCTCTTGCGGGGTGACTTAAGAACATAAGAAAACAAGGAGACTACAAAAGACCATTCATGGCCTACACTTGGCAGCTCCTGGAAGAGGTCATTCTCCTCGAAGGTTGCTACATGGGCTATGTTCTTTTTTGGCCTCCTTTGGCATAGCCCATGTAGCAACCTTCGAGGAGAATGACTTCTTCCTTTTCTACTTGTTCCGGTGCTATTTTCAGGTTAAAACTTAAAAGTCCTTCAGTCTTTGCCTACTGGACCATTTCGATGTCTGCTAATATCACTTTTGACTGTATTTTGTATCTTCCCGAACTCTTTTACTTCGGTGATGTTCGCCCATTTTTTGTTTTTTTAGTTTCCTCAACATTGATTTCCTCGCAGGAATGGACCGAAAAGGAGTCGAGCCATCAGAGTAGGATGGTTCTTTGTACGAAAATTTCTTAGGGTTTGGAGGTCTGCAGTCCAATTTTTTTTGTTGAGCTTTTTTGGCTTCTTCCGATACAGTTTTTGTACATCATAGGGCATCATGACCCCATGAGGTTTGTCGGGTAACAAGCGTTTTCTTCTCATTTTTTTTAGGTGAAAAAGTTCATCATTATTGAATGACTGAAGTTAATTTTTGTTAAATACTTTTGTCACCTGCTAAATTTTGTTTATTAACAATTGTCATCATCATCATATGATCACTAACTCTATAATTTAAGAACGGGTTTTGAGGATTATTTGAATAATAATTTCATCTTAGTTTGGTTATGACTTATAAATATTTTAAATTTTTATCAAGGTAATTTCGAAGAATTTCTTTAGAGTTTGAAAAAACAAATTAGTTTAGTTCAGAAAAAAATAAATAGGATTATCCAATTCTTTATAATGTTTTAAAAGGAAATGAGTTACAATTGGTGAAGTTCAGAAAATTTATTAAAAGTTCAGTAAGGCTGCTTTTTTATTTTATCTATAACTATATTTTAGCAACGTGATATTTTGAAAGGGGGGAAATTTAGTTTAAGAGTTCCTTTTTAAAATTATTATAATTGGCGAAGTTCAGATAATTTATTAAAATTTAACCATGGCTGCTTTTTTTTTAGATTTTAAATTTTAATCTTAGTAGCGAAGCGCAAGCTCCCCCGTAGGGAAAATGGCCAAGCCATTGTCTGGTTTTTATATACAAAGGAAAATCTATTTAATGTGTATTTCTTCTGTTAAATATATGTTTACTGATGTTCCTGTTAGTTCTATAACGAGACAAAGCACGACATATTTCAGAAAGATTAAAAGCTTAAGTAAGTGTCCAAATACTTGCGTAATATCATATATATATATATATATATATATATATATATATATATATATATATATATATATAAGCTATGGCTTCGCCACTCACTCCCTACGGGGGGAGCTTGCACCTAGCTTCGCTCGCTACCAGCCCTTCGGGTTTTTGGCCTTCGGCCTATCTATTTGATCTTTGAAAATCGATTGTAATCATCTCTTCCCCCCTCCCCTCACCTCCATGTTCCCCTACCCTCTCATCTCCTTCTTCCTCTACCCCTATCACATCACCTACTCCTCCCCTACCTATCTCAATTCTTTCCCCCTTTCCTCTTCCCTATCTTCCCTAATCCCTTTTCTCTCTCTCTCTCCTCTGCCCCCACTATTTCGTCCTTCACCCCTCCCTACTATTTTCCACCTTCCCCGCTCCCTTCTCCCCTCCCCCCTACATTTCCCTCTCTCTCCCCTCCATTTTTCCCTCTCCCACAACTCTCTCCCCGTTCTCCATCCTCTCCAAAACTCTACCCATAGGAGAGAATAAATAAGTTGAACGGTATAGGAGATAGATAGAGATGGAGTGATAGATATAGGTGAAAAGAGTGGGGAGAGGGGTTAGATGGAAGCAAGAGAAAAGGGGAGAACGGGAGTGGGGGAGAGTGGGTAAGATAGAGGAGGGTGAGAATCACAAGGAGTCACAAGGAATTGTAGTACCTCAAATGGCATTGCTGACTATACCGTGGAGTTACTATTTTGGGAAAGCCCGAACCTATAACATAAGGGAAAGCGAAACACGGGCGAAGGCTCTCCCCGCCCACCTCCCCCACCCGCTTTGGTGGGCCAGAAAGTGAAAAAGATACCTGAATGTGCTGTAAAAAGAACACAATCAGGAAATTGAAAAAAAAGAAAAGTTGAAACCTATCTAATTGCCTCTAATCTATAATCTATACCAAGGTGATACCATCTAGGTCAAGTCGTGGATTATCTCGTCAATTGGAGATTTGAACTGTTCGACTGACGAACTGTTCACCACTTCTGGCGGTAGACGGTTCCACGTTACGCAGATTTTGTACGAGAAGAAGAAGAGGGGGAGTGCGCGAGAGAGGAGAGGAGGAGGGGGAGAAAAAGGGGAGAGAGGGAGATGGAGAGAGAGGGGGGGGGAGGGGAAAGGGGATAGAGATATGCAGAAGAAAGAGAGATGGGGGGAAGGGGGGAGGGGGGATAGAGATATGCAGAAGAGAGATGAAGGAGATAGAGGGGAGAGGAATGGGGGAGAGGGAGTGGGAATAGGTAGAGTGGGGGAGAGAAAGTTGGGGAGGAGGGAGGGGGGGAGAGATAAGGGGCAGGAGGATAGAAAAGAAGGGGATTCGGGGAGAGAGGGGGAGAAAGGATCTGATAAAGTGAGGAGGAAATTAGGGGGGGGGGAAGAAAGTAAGGAGAGGAAGTGGTAGAAGTAGGGGGGGGGGAGCAAAGAATGCATTGGAAATTCATACCAGTTTACTTGTCCACTTTAAAAAAATAAAACTATATATATATATATATATATATATATATATATAGAGAAATACTAACTTAGTCACCTAAAATGTCGACTCAGTCAAAAATAGAAGATCGGTGCATCTAAGGAGAAGTATTCCTTAAGCGAAAGGAAAATTCTTAGATATTGGAGATTTGTTAATAATATTAAACATTAATTTATCTCAATTATAAGAGGTCTTATTCCCAATACAACATTGTTTATTTATTATGCGATAAACTTATGCGATTTGTTTTATTTCAACGTCTTTAATATTGATAATAGGCCCCCAAATCTTTTTTACCGATATTATAATCTCTATTTTCCCGATGTTTGACAAGATTAGCGCTAAGGTTAGCCAATTGGAGATCACTTTTGTGTTGTTTAAATCTTTCGAGATCAATAAAGATAACACCAAGATGACATTTTCAAATTTCTCCTTACATAATTATATCTTTGGAGTTTACCGAAAATGTCTTCGATAGACTTGAACAGTGCAGATGAAATGGTGTATTTAGTTTGAGTAGAGCATAAAATCATTGGATATGAGTTTATCTGCAGATATGTAGATTGCGAAAAAAATGTCATTATTATTATTTTAAATTGGCTCTAATTTAAAACTGCGAAGGAATAATTAGAATAATCGAAAATGGCGTAATAGTCCCCCTGAAGTTTCTGCCATGTCATAATTTCGCTGTTTTACTTGTTTGCCACAGGAAAAATAATTAAAT
This sequence comes from Ceratothoa steindachneri, assembly GCA_963969495.1. NCBI lineage: Eukaryota > Metazoa > Arthropoda > Malacostraca > Isopoda > Cymothoidae > Ceratothoa > Ceratothoa steindachneri. The sequence continues at coordinate 11,916,874 of OZ018331.1, read as the reverse complement.
GCTATTGATTATTGTGAGGGAAGTTTCATCGTTATCTACCAATCGTTCGATTGCGTGATATAAAAGAGAATAGGGAGAACAACATCGCATTACCTTGGGAACTAATTCATAAGGTCAGTAATTTCGGAAATACTGAGGATTTTGTTGTTATTATTATGTGGTAAACAAAGGCGACTGGTTGAAATATAAAGGTAATATCTAAAAGCAGGTTAGAAAATGGAAATAAGTTCTTTGTCTGCGCATCAACAAAACAGGGTATAAGACGCATACCCTAGCCAAGAGAGAGTTTGAAAAACTGGAAAGATATACACTGCCCTGGTGCACTCAACACCGGTGAACCCGGCAGTGGTAATGCAGGCAGTAAGTTCTACCTCTCTCAGAGAGATGCAGAGAGTTCAGAACAAAGCTGCCCTGCTGATAGCTGGTGCGCGCAGGATGGACCGTATTCGGCAGACGGAACTGTACGTAAGAGCAGGACTAAAACCATCGAGTATGGTCCGGCAGAGGCTAAGGAGAAGGACCTGAGAAAAGGTAGAAGAAATACTTCAGCTTATAGATGCAAATCTCGAGATACCACAACCCTTAATTGGACGGGTCACCGGGAGAGCCTTATTCCCCAGCGGGAGATTGTGCTCCCAACTAATTAAGAAGAAATCTCGAAATAACCATAAAAACAAAACGATAATCCACAAAAGAGGACACAAGAATAGAATATAGCAAAGGAAGCGAAGTGCCCAAAACAACAAAGCAGTAAGTAAATAAATAAATAAATAAAAAGAGGCGAAGAGCACCCAAATTAAAACTAAATTAAAATTTAAGTATATAAATAAATAAATGAATAAAAAGAGGCAAAGTGCACAACTAAATCAAAGAAGAAAAATAATAGAACAAAAATTGAAACTAAAAAGACACAAGCAAAACAATAATAAAAATAAATAAAATAAAAATTAAAAATGAAAGCCAATGAGTAATAAAAATCATATTTGAAAGGTTTAAATGCCACCTTGACGGAGGAAAAGTATATATATATATATATATATATATATATATATATATATATATATATATATATATATATATATATATATATGCAATTAAAGAAAAAATAAAAAATAAATAAAAGAAGAAAAATGAAGGAAGAGAAAAAAGAGAGGAAATACAAAGATAACAACGGTTTCTAGAGCGACCAACCCAGCCACCAGTTACCACACGAGGTGCAAAAGGAGATCAAAAATAAAGGAAGATGAAGAATAAAAATGCAAGAGATGCCCTCAACACCAGAGCAAAACTAAATATATTCCTCACATCTACTTTTAACTACTACACATTTCACCACCTATTACATCATCATTTATACAATTAAAAAAAAGAGGCAAGCAAATTAGTTCGGTAGTTTTACAACTCATTCAAACAAAATGCAATCAACATTAGGAAACACCCAGTTTGCCATCCAAATTGGTCTGGTTTTGCTCGCCCTTCGAAGAGGTCGTTTCAGGGATGCAATAACCGTTCCAAATGGATCAGTAACGTTTTTTGCACCAGACCAAAAGCACACACAATCATTTTAACACAATCATTTAAATGGTCTTCTCACTAGACGACCACTTTCATGGGGAAAGATTCAAGAGAGCTGCCTCCTCTATCACTCCCTATCTCTCGAAATAGTCTATTTAAGCTAGGTTCCCCCAACACATTTTCCATTTTATCTTTTCAATAGTCGCCATATCCTCATTGGCTCCACCTCTCTATACCGTGCGATATTTAGGGTCTAGAAGTTCAAACATTTCTAAAAGTCCAATATAAAATTGCCTGTTGTTAGAATTATTACCCCGAAAGCAGGGCATGGCTAAGCAAGATGGTAGCGCTTAAGTGAGAGAACTTATTCGAAAGGATGCTTACTTCCGAATGACCTCGTTAGTAAGAGTTTAGTTTAAGGGTAGTCTGAGAGTTTGAAGAAAGTTTGAGAGATGTTTGATGGTTCCGAAATGGATAGAAGGTTAAGAATTTGAAGGACGGAAGGTTAAATGAATTTAGGCGAGAGAGATAGATAGAGAGAGAGTAACAAGGAATAACAAGGAAAATAAGTACCCTAGAAGACCGTACGGTCCATTCAATATGGGTACCTTTGGACTAGCTGCCGCTCAATTGCCTTACATCTTCCCTAAACGGCCACTTTTCAAGACTTTGTCTAGTCTTGTCTTGAACTGGTCAACAGAATTGCTGTTGACAACCTCCATCGAAAGTGAATTCCAGCTACCGCAGATACTGTACGTGAAAAATTTCCCACACAGATCGTGGTTGTAATGCTTTGAGCTCGTTTGAAGCCGTGATTTCTTGTTCAGCTCTCATTAAGGTTGAAAATATCCTTGTAGTCAACATTGTCCAAACCTCGAAGTATTTTGAAAACTTCGATGAGCTGACCACGAAGTCTACGGGAGAGAGAACTATAGAACTACAGAAACAAGAACCAGCAAAGACCCTAAGATCCGCTCAAGGCCAGTCCGCTTACACATTCTAACGTTAGTGGATCGTGCTTTTTTTTCATGCTGTTCTTTTTGTTATATTTTTTTAACTATTTCAACTCTACGGTCCACACTTTTTTACATGTGTACCCTTGACATGCAGGTTCAGCTATCCCTCAAATACACGAACACGCTTCTTCGAACTAGGGGTGAGGGCGGGTTTGATAGGACAGTACTCTCTTCTCCCGCAGGCGTCGCCTGCTAGTGATGAAAATTATATACTTATAGGACAGACAGAAAAGAAAAGGGGAATTCACATTCACTCCATGCATGGAGGCGTCGCTGGCATCTTTCTATTCATCATTTCATTTTAATCCTCAACTCCTTATAATATATGACGTTTTAATCTGTGCTCCTACTACGTTATATTTACGCTATTGAAGTACTCATTAAGTCGTTTTTGAACATATTAACTGACGTGCTTTCACTACACGGTTGGGCAGGCTATTCCACGTTTTGCGTGATTTTAAACGTGAAGTAATTTTGAGCTATAGTAGACTTAAATCGCATGGTCACTAATTTTAAACCATTTTGGCGTGTGTTGGCCCTTTCGTCCATCTCGAACAATAGTCTGTAATCAATATTAGTAAATCCTTTCAAGATTTTGAATAATTCTATCAATTGTCCACGTAATCGTCTACTTTCAAGTGATAGTAGGTTTAATAAGCGTAGTCTATCTTCGTACGATTTGTTTCGGATTTCAGGAATTAGTTTCGTAGCCCGACGTTGCACTCTTTCTAACTGCGCTATATTCTTATTTAGGGAGGGACACCAAAATTGGACCGTGTATTCGAGGTGTGGGCGCACGAGCGATTTGTATAGTGGCATGATTATATCTTTCGATTTGAAAGTAAAATTCCGAGCAATATATCCTAGCATTCGGTTTGCTTTTTTGCAAGCTTCTGCGCATTGCTATGATACTTTAAGGTCCTCCGAGATTAAAATCCCAAGGTCTTTTTCTAAGTTGATGGATTCGAGAGTTTGGTCTTTCATATGGTATTCTACTTTTAAGTTCTGACATCCTAAATGCATGACCTTGCATTTACCTATGTTGAAGCCCATTTTCCATTTATCCGCCCATTCCACAATTTTATTAAGGTCCCTTTGCATTTGCTCTACATTGGGTCTCGCAAGGGCACGGCTTCCTAGCTCTGTGTCATCTGCAAATTTAGAGATCCTATTAAACACTCCATTATCCAAGTCATTAATGTAAACAATAATAATAATGGGCCCAGAACTGGACCCTGTGGTACCCCGCTGGTGACTGGGGCCCAGTCTGAAAACGCTCCATTTACAACAACCCGCTGTGAACGATTTGATAGTCAGTTTCTAATCCATGTAAGAAAGAGAGAGAGAGAGAGAGAGAGAGAGAGAGAGAGAGAGAGAGAGAGAGAGAGAGAGAGAGAGAGAGAGAGAGAGAGAGAGAGAGAGAAGAGAGAGAGAGAGAGAGAGTAACAAGGAAAGTAAGTACCCTAGGAGACCTTACGGTGCATTCAAAGAGGGTACCTTTGGACTAGCAATCGAGCGGGCACAAGGCTGCTCAATTGTTTTGCGTCCCTAAACGGCCACTTTTCAAGACTTTGTCTAGTCTTGACTTGAACTGGTCAACAGATTCACTGTTGACAACTTCCACTGGAAGTACGTTCCACTTAACGCAGATACTGTAAGTGAAAAAAATTCCACACAGATTTCGGTTGTAACGCTTCAGTTCAAGTTTGAAGCCGCGATTGCGCGTTCTGTTCTCACTCAATGTGAAAATATCCCGGTAGTCAACATTTTCGAACCCTTGAAGTATTTTGAAAACTTCGATGAGCTGACCACGCAGTCTACGGGTTTCCAGCGACAACAGATTTAATTCCCTTAGTCTATTTTCATAACTTTTATGTCGGATAGAGGGAATCAGATTGGTTGCCCTGGCTTGTATGCGTTCCAACCTTGCGATATCCTTTCAAAACGAAGGACTCCAAAATTGTACGGCATACTCCAGGTGCGGCCGAACGAGGGAGTTGTACAGACAAAGTACTATCTCCTTGTTACGGTATCCAAACTGGCGCTTTATGTACCCTAACATCCTTTGAGCTTTCTTATCTGCCTCGATGCACTGTTTCGAGAACTTGAGGTCGCTAGTAATAGTTACACCCAAGTCCTTCTCAGTGTCGGTGGATTCAATAGCAGTGCCCTTAAGGATATACTGAGATTGGGGGTTTCTGTGGCCGATATGCATTACTTTGCATTTGTTCACGTTAAAAGGAATTTTCCACGTGTCCGACCACTCCCCAATCTTCTTAAGATCTTCCTGCAGGCGGGCAGTATTTCCATCATTTGCAACGTTCATACCAAACTTGGTATCGTCGGCAAATTTGAAAATCTTGGCAACCATGTCACCGTCCATGTCGTTGACGTAGATGATGAATAGTAGTGGTCCCTTCACAGAACCTTGAGGCACCCCGATAGTAACGGGCACCCACTCAAAAGACTGTCCATTTACCACCACCCATTACCGTCTGCCACTTAGCCAGTTCTCGATCCAGCCAGCTACCTTTCCGTCTATGCTCAGCGCTCGCACTTTCCGGAGAAGGCGGCAGTGTGGTACCTTATCAAAGGCCTTCTGAAAGTCTAGGTAGACCACATCCACCGCCTTGTCCCGATCGTGCTCACTGAAAACGAAGTGGAATAATTCCACAAGGTTCGTCAGGCATGACCGTTGCCTTCAGAAGCCGTGCTGGGAACTCCTCAGTAGCAGGTTTGACTCTAAATACGACGTCACTTTGTCCATTATGATGCTTTCCATGAGTTTACCGACTATCGAAGTCAGACTGATTGGTCGGTAGTTCGACGGTTGGTTACGTTCTCCTTTCTTGAAGATAGGAGTCACCTCCGCCTCACGCCAGTCTCTAGGAACGCATTTGGTCCGGATTGACATGTTGAAGATTGCGCTCAGGTGTGGTGACACTTGATCGCGCAATTCTTTCAACACTTTAGGTAGAAACCCATCCGGGCCAGGTGACTTATTCGTCATTAGGTCACTGATCTTCTTTTTGATTTCAACTTTGGTGAAGTCCATATCCTCCAGCTTTCCCCCCCCGAGTAGGAATCCGTCGGCTGGGGGATGGGACCACATTCTTCAGTAAACACTGAAGAGAAGTAGTCGTTGAGGAGGTTAGCATTTTCTGCATCTGAATGCTTTAATGTCCCCTCCTCACTCCTCAAAGGGCCAATCGTTCGACGGATTTTTTTACGGCTGTTTACATATCCAAAGAACTCCTTGGGATTCTCTTTACAGAGTCTCGCCACTCGGAGTTCCTCAGACCACTTAGCCGCCCTTATGCTGGACTTCACTCTCCTGGCTAACCTCCGGTATTCGTCAAAGTCACCCGAGATCTTCGATTGCCGGTACACAGTTCTCTTCTCCTTAAGCAGTTGGCCGATTTCTCGATTAAACAACTTTGGTTGAACAGAAGACCGAAGGGGGCAATTTCAGAGGGATGAAACGCGATTGAAGACTCATGAATGTGGTTTTGAAACTGTTCCACGAGTCTTCAACAGCATCGCACACTTCTAGCCTCGCGTCAGTCAGTCCAGCACGAAGACCTGCAAAGGGTGCTCTTTTCAAATCGAGTTTCCTCGATTTACTATTTGCAGGCCCTTGCAGACTTTGACTACAAATCTAATTAGTCAGTGGTTACTGCCACCGAGCTCTTCGCCAACAGAGAGGTCCTCAACGATGTCATCCTCAGAGGTGAAAACCAAGTCGAGGATATTGTCTCCTCTCGTTGGCACTCTCACCCATTGAGTGAGGAACTCGTGTTCGCGAACTCCAGGAGTAGTGCGTTCTCGCCACAGGGTTCTCTGGTTTCCCAGTCAACTTGTGTGTTGAAATCACCCATGACGATACACACTCTGTCTTCGACAAGTTCTTCTAGTAGCTGGTAAAGATCTCTGTTCTTTTCAACGAGTTGGGCAGGAGGTCTATAAAGCACCAGGGTCCTGCATTTGGCAGGACCTATCTCTAGGTCAACACCTAGTAGTTCATGGTGGCCTATCTTTCAGGAAGAGCTGGTAACCGGGAATCATGAATTCACCTTCAAAATCTCGGCTTGAGGTTTTTATCCACGACTCCGTTATGGCCACCATCTCCGGTTCTTCTGTTGCTACGAAGTTCTAGAAACTTGTTTCTGATAGACCTCGCATTAAACAGAAGAACTTTGAGGGAGTCCCAGACTGTAGGACTCCCTACGCTCTTCCGTTTCCCGCTTTTTTTCTCTGTGGCGGGGTCACTCCCCTCTTTGTGACTTCAGAAAAGGTCGTTCCTGGAGTAACACAGGTGTACTGGCCTACGTCTTCTTTTACTCGGGGTCTGACACTTCTTTGGGTCCGCTCCACAACATCCTGGATCATGTTTGCGAGTGCAGCTTTTCCTTTAAAGGAAAGATGCACTCCGTCATTTTTGTACAGGTCATTTCTCCCGTAAAAGGTGCGGTAAGGGTCTACAAAAAAAGACTCCTTCCGCCGTACAAAGATCTTCCAGGCGTTGGTCTATGGAGACATTCCTCTCGTGAGCATTGCGGTATGGACCCTGTCTTGGGAGTATCCCGACCACGACACGTCTGCGGGTTTTTAGCCCACAGTCGTCAACTCCTCCCATAACCGTGGTCAGGGTCTTTCCACTGGCGCCTACTTTACCTCCTCGTAGGTAGAAATCGTTGCCACTTGCCATCAGGGCAACTACTGAGTTCTCAGAGATCTGGGATTTCTCAGCCTCCACCCTTATTTCTCCGTTCCCCTTTCCTAGAAGGCAGCTTACCTTTACACTGGTGCGAAGGCGGGCCGCTAGCAAGGGTTGTAGATCCCGCGCTTGGGAGTCACCGATCACGATGATCCTCGCGCATTTAGCTTCAGAGGACAGAGGCTTTCCTTTCAGTATGAGCTCTTTCGATTCCTCTTTCTTCCCCACTTTTTTTGTTTCTTCTTCTTTTTCTTCTTCGTTTTTTCTTCCGTTTCTACTTTCCTTTTCTGTTTTATCTACTGTTTTTCCTTTCTTACTCTTCCTTTTCTTCTTTCTGACGCCCTGAGTAACCCCAGCAGCAGCTGGCTCTGGGACGTCGGATGGATGGCCTATCTCTATCGACGCGGTGCTTGAGGGCTCAACAGAGGAGCCATCGGCGCGTTGACAGTCGATACGTTACGGCAACGACTCTCGTTCAACGTGAGAGTTACGCGATACGCGAGTAGGTTTGGGACACTGCTGTAGAGGGGTGAACGGCGATGTTATTTATACCGCGGATTGTGGGAAATCGAGAGAGAGATTCCATTCACGACAATTCGCTTATCGCAGCGCCTTCTGGACAATCTCTATGGTATCATAAAGAAGGCAAATAGAATTTAGGCTTATCTGTGAGATAGGCCTTCTTTCTTTAGACTTCCTGTCGCCAGTTGGGAAAAGGGTGTGTGGGGGGGGGGGGAGAGGTGACGAAGGTCAACTCAAACGACAGATTTCTTTCGTTCCCACGATTGTCTGGCGGCTTGCGAGTATGTACGTTCCATACCCTCACACGCCTACCTATTTCGAGGAACATTATTCCGCCATGAAATAAGGAATAATGTGAAAATTAACTTCACCGGGGGAATTTGTAATTATCCTCCTCGACTCGAACAATTGAGTCGGTAATTTTATCAAAACCGTTAGGAATTTACCTTAGTATCTAATGGCTACAAAATACTACTGCTACGTCAGTTTCTCTAATTTACATATACAAAACAAAACAAAACACATACGGAGTACAGACAAGAAATAATTATTAATACAAAGAGATACACACAAAAAAATGACCGTAATTGCTTCTTGGTGCGCGGTAGGGGCATATTTACAATAGCCTTTACCTTCTCTTTCTTTGGGGCCAGATGACTTTCGCCTATTTTAAATCCAAGGTATTCTATGGATTTCTAAGAAAAATGGCATTTCGAGGGTTTAATAGTTAAGCCATGATGCTTTAAGCGTTCTAAAAGCGGGCGGAGGGACAAGATATGGTCGTTCCATGAACGTGTAGCCACATACACGTTATCAAAATAAAAATAAACATTTTATAACCTGTCTATTACGCGGCGCATTATGTGGTTGTAGCTACTACAGGCAGTGACTAGGCCAAAAGGAAGACGAGTGAATTCCATTAAGCCTTTGTCTGTAGGAAAGACTGTTAGTTTCCTCGCTGATGCCTTTGGGGGAATCTGATAATAGGCCTTACATAGGTCTATCTCAGTGATGTAGGCGGCTCCTTCGAAGAGATGTAAATTTTGGTCAATTAGGGAAAGAGGCTTGGCGTCGAACACGGATCCGCCCTTCTCACTAAAACACCTCCCGCCGCATCCCCCCTTCTCACTAAAACACCTCCCGCCGCATCCGCCCTTCTCACTAAAACACCTCCCGCCGCATCCCCCCTTCTCACTAAAACACATCCCGCCGCATCCGCCCTTCTCACTAAAACACCTCCCGCCGCATCCGCCCTTCTCACTAAAACACCTCCCGCAGCATCCGCCCTTCTCACTAAAACACCCCCCCGCCGCATCCGCCCTTCTCACTAAAACACCCCCCGCCGCATCCGCCCTTCTCACTAAAACACCCCCCGCCGCATCCGCCCTTCTCACTAAAACACCTCCCGCCGCATCTACCCTTCTCACTAAAACACCTCCCGCCGCATCCGCCCTTCTCACTAAAACACCTCCCGCCGCATCCACCCTTCTCACTAAAACACCTCCCGCCGCATCCACCCTTCTCACTAAAACACCTCCCGCCGCATCCGCCCTTCTCACTAAAACACCTCCCGCCACATCCACCCTTCTCACTAAAACACCTCCCGCCGCATCCGCTCTTCTTACTATGCCTCATTACTGTGAATACCTCATTAATACATCAGTTGACACATCAACTGAAACATCTCTACAAGTATATTGGCACGTTATTATTAATTGTGTCACCCATTTTTCAATTTAATGGGCACCTTCGAACGGGTAAGAAAATCCATATAAAGATCAGTATGACAATCGATACTTAGCCCGTCGGCACCATGTACCCGCCCTGTTGGGGAGAAGGGTACGAAGAACGATCGCAAATGTGTTTAACGACCAAACACGGCAACCCTTTAAGAGTAAAGGGAGATCCCCCTCCCCCCCAGTGCGTGACGTCAGGGGAGTGTGGGTTTGAAACCGTGAATTGGGAGTGTGAGGGGGTTGGAGAAAAGCCCTCCTTTCCCCCTTACCTCACACATGGAGGTATGTATTGCAGGGACATTCACCGGCCCAAAGAATCTACCTTGCAAGCGGGGGTCAGGAATAGCATAAGCCCGCTTGCAGCAGCTGACCTTTGAACGGCTGCGTACCCTCCTGGCCTCACTGGTCGTGGGGGGGTCTGTGGTAAATACATCTTCGATGCATTTTGACTTCCTCTTTCTTCATCTCTCCTTACAAACATTCTGCGGGGGAATTCATCGCTGGGTCTTCTGTTCAGGAGGGGGCGTTAATTATGGGTACGATGCATTTTACTGTTATTAATATCAATAATATTAATAATATGGATAATTAAGATCATCAAAGGGGGCTTATGTAGTAGTTATGGTTGTTTTTTTATTTTTAGATTTGTTCCTTCGGTACGAGACTGAGTCTCTGACGAGGACAAAAGGACGACTCACAAAAATAAGATTTCTGTCTATTGATGTGCTGATGGAACCAACGAGGGAATTTTTTTTCGGTGGCTAAAGAATAGGGAGAGGGGCAGGAAGGAAAATGGATAAATAAAAAAAAAGAGTAAAAGGGTAGAATAGCAAACCTTAGCTTTTACTTAGCTGAGTTAATAACTTCTTTGGAAAAAAGTTTCATCGCGAATGTGTTGAAGTTAGGGACATTGAAAATTAGTGATACATATTCGGGTATTTAGAAGGGGAGCTTACCTTGAGCCATGGAAATTGGGAAGGCAAAACAACAACTTCAACTCCCGGTCTGTTTCTGCTCCACCAAAGAAGGTGGCTCTCATTTTGAGATTATTCAGAACGCGAAAATAAGGGTAATTTCTGGTCTTCTTCACACACGTACTTCATTAATGATTCTGAAAATATATTGCGAAAAAAGGTTACCCACTCAACTCGAGAATCCGCCCTCCAGATGTCTGGGGTGGCGGATTCTCCAGTTGAGTAATTCTGTCTGGCGGATTCTACAGTTGGAGACTAAATATTCTAAAGTTGACATTATAATTTTTTTTTATTCATAATCTAATCTACATAAAATCTAAATGATAAGATTTAAAGTCCTAAAAGGTAAAAGATATTCTAATCTTATCGCCATATTCAACGAGATCTTGGACTTATGCACAGGATAGTAAATCATAGCATTAACTTTGTAGATCCTCACACGGGTGTGCATATCCAAGCTATTGAGTCATATTGGAATAAACTTTTCATTCCCGTTATAAATTATATGTAATTTTAACTTATTAATTTTGCACTTTTAGATTTAGGTTTTTGAGTAATGCGGGATTAAAATGAGGGATAGGAACGAACCTGATATATTTCGAGTTAATTTTAAAGAAATTTATTAGCAACCTATTTAAGTGAAATGATGTGGCGAGATAGGTTTGGAACCAATGCTTTCAGTATTTATGCGAACATATAAACGAACTATATTCATTGTAGGTTTTTACTCTATAAAAAAAGTAAAATCATTTAATCTTTTATAATTATTTACTGTTTATTATGTTAACTTACATATTTAATTTGTATATAATAAAGATAAACATTATTTGCTTTTTGCTATTCTATGCCTTTAAATTATCTATATAAGCTGGGGTTTCTAAGTTGTGCAAGGGGGAAACAAAGCTAAATTTGGGGTTTCTACCATTGTTTTAACCTGTGCAGGTACAAACAAAGGTTAATTTGGAGTCTTTAAGTTGTGCAGAGAGAAAGAAAGTTTACTTTGAGGTCTCTAGGTTGAGCAGGGGGGAAACAAAGATTACTTTGGTGTGTCTTTAAGTTGTGCAGTGGGAAACAATAGTTATTTTGGTTTCTCAAAATTGTGAAGGAAAAACAAAGGCTATTTTAATGTTTCTAAGCCTTGCAATGGAAAGAAAGATTACATTGAGGTATCTGAGTTGTGAAGAGGGGAAAGGTTACTGTAGGGTATTTAATTTGTGCAGGGGCGAACAATGCTTACTCTGGTGTCTCTAAGTTGTGCATTTTAACGAGGACCCCATCAAACTTGGTGGGCCCATGGTAAAATTGTGAAAATTGATGAGGGCTGTTTTAGCCATGAATTAAAGCATCGTTAGGGAGGTGCACCTCATAATCTCCTCTATTATTGGGATTCGCAATTGTCAATTAATTCTTCATCGTTATATATATATATATATATATATATATATATATATATATATATATATATATATATATATATATATATATATATATATGAAAATTAACCCACAGGAAAATGAAAAGATGAATCCAAGCACTTTCGAACTATATTTGCAAGTTCATTTTCAAGGAATAGCATGAAAATGGAGAAGACAACTTTATATAGGGTACAAAGATACGGAGGGGACGCCCATCACATAGTACAGAACAATGGAAGAAACAAAAACAAGACAGAAAATACCAGGAAAAAGAACAATAGGCAACTAATAACAGACATATGCATCCATAACACGATATACACACAACAACGCCGTGTATATGAATGGAAATGGTGGGTGAAAAAAACAAAAACATTTTAAAGGAAAATCATTAGAACGAAAACATTTAGGGCTAAGAGTTAATCCACAAGCACAACAAAGTCACGTGGAGGGGGAGGCAATGCGAATGATATTACACTAATAAAGAGTGACAACAGGCTGCATTATGAAGTTATTTCCTCAAAGGCATATTATATGTCTTTGGCCTTCCTCAAAAGATATTCATAATTTTCTATGTAATCTTAATTCTCTAGTCCCTTCTATTAAATTTACACTTAAAATTGAGGAAAATGGGACTCTTCCTTTTCTTGACCTTTTAATACATAGGACGACGTCAGGTTTTAAATACTCTGTTTATCGCAAACCGTCTAACTCCAGTTCATATATTCACTTTTATTCTTATCACACTGTTAAAATTAAACGGTCTGTATTCACTTCTATGTTCCTGCGCGCATTATGCCTTGTTAGTCCGGAATATTTAGATAAGGAATTGTCCAATATCTTTGAAATAGGTAGGAAACTTTGTTATCATCGTCAATCTTTGCACACTTCATTAAACTTTGCAAAGAGAACTTTTTATAGAAATGATAACCCACCAGTTTTCAATTACAAAAATTGACTTATCTTGCTATACTTTGAACCATTTTTTTGTCTCACCCGTATTTGTAAGCAACTTAATATCTCTGTAAATTTTAGATATGAATCCACTTTATATAAAATGTTAGTCCACAATAATACAAGGAAAAAAGGTGGAGTATATTCTATAGAATGTTCTGTTTGTAATTTATCTTACTTCGGGCAAACTAGTAAATCTTTATCAACTAGAATTTACCAACATAAGTATAATATTAGAAGGGGTGAAATAAACAGCGCTATATTTTTACATTTATCTGAAAATAACGACCCCATTGACTGGAATTCCTCAAAATTCCTTTATCATTCCACTGATTTCACACAAAGAAATATTGTCGAGTGTTCTTCAATTGGCATCCTACCCAATATGAACATTTCCCCTGGCTTATTTAAACTCGACCCTGTTTTTTAAAAATCTTGTACTAAATGAAATAATTTCATAATGTAGCCTGTTGTCACTCTTTATTAGTGTAATATCATTCGCATTGCCTCCCCCACCACGTCTTTCTTATGCCTGTGGATTAACTCTAGACCCTAAATCATTTAATGTTTTTTTTGTTTGTTTTTCATCCAACTATATTCCATTCATATTAATGGCGTGGCTGTGTGTATATCGTTTTAGGGATGCACATGTACGAGTATGTTATTAGTTGACCATTGTTCTTTTTCCTGGTATTTTTTTCTGTCTTGTTTTTGCGTTTTTTCTATTCGTCTGTACTATGTGATGGGCGTCCCCTACGTATCTTTGTACCCTATATAAAGTTGTCTTCTCTATTTTCATGCTATTTCTTGAAAATGAACTTGCAAATATAGTTCGAAAGTGCTTGGATTCATCTTTTCATTTTCCTCTGGGTTAATTTTAATATTATTGCTTTCCTCAGGTGCCACTTTGTAAATTTTTTCATATATATATATATATATATATATATATATATATATATATATATATATATATATATATATATATATATATATATATATATATATATGAAGAGTTCAGATGCAAAACCCGCAAAACACTACTTCCGTCAAAAATGAGATAACGATAGTTAGTGAAGGCACTCCGCACCTAAAATACATTAATCAAATCATTTCACTTCAAAACCCGCTAAATCCCACTCTTTTCCTGGTCTGAAATCTCAAAGTGTAGCCAAATCCTCTAAACGCAACTTCTCTTTGGCAGCAAAAGCCGCTACCTTCTGAGAACCAATCACAACTCAGCATAGATTCGCGTGACTTCAACCAGTTGCAAGATGGCCACGCGCTAAGCAGCCGGCTTTTTTTTTTTGTAAACAGTGTTTTGGATTTGGAGATTAGTAAGATACTCAGTTGATAATTCAGATCGTTTTAGGCATGGAGTATGATGAAATGGATGAACCTGTCCTAGGGACTCTAAATGGAAGGAAATAACGTCGCCTGCCTCTCAACTCTGCCTGTTGTAAGGCAAAAGAGCATAGATATAGTGGGAATGACTCGGTCACGAGCATAGCTTTCAACCATAATAGTTTGCCTTGCGCTGCTATTACTTTGACGGATATACTTGATTACACACTATAGTATTTGAATGTAATGTGTTTTTTATACTTGAGTCTTCATAAAGATGTTTTTCACTTTGTTTGCATACTTGCTTGTACACTATAATGTATTAATCTAATAAGCTTCTTATACGATCATTTTTAAATGTCCTCGCATACTTGTCTTTATCAGAATGTTTTGCACTTTGTTTACATACTTGTGCATACACTACACTATCTAATAAGCTTTATACTAGATATACATACATATATGATTATATAGCAAATATTTTTGAATGTTGTAATGCAAGCCTTGAAATTTTTATACTTCTTTACACTTGCTATACTTAAATCTGATGCCCAAACTTCAGAAAAGAACTTAATTGACCACTTTTCACTTATTTATTTTTGAACATAATTTATTTTTTATTCATGATTTGTTTTGTTTATAAATCATCGCTATTCATTTATACATCAGATTTTTAATTCTAATTTAATATGTATGTATTTTTTAATGTATTTTGAATGTTTGGTTTGTTTAACATCTGTTCTGTTATTGTTAAAATAAATGTGTTGCCATTTTGTGCACTTGTGGTTATACTGTGTGTTTTTGGATCCTATTTTTTTTTTTTTTTTTTGCTTTATTTAGTGACGAGCACATGACTGTAGGTTTCATCCGAAAATGGTTATGTAAAATGGATGGATGTACTACCATAACCACAACAAACCCACCACTCCTCCTTAAAAATAAGGAATTTCTTATTGCATCTTAACTCATTTTGCAATGTTTTACTGTTTTGTACAAAGACATCGATTTAGAGGTTTTTGCGAAATAAAGACCGTTGGATTTAGCTGGTTTTAACGCAAAAGAAAATCTAATTTATTAAAATAACAGTAAATAGACTAAATTGAAATTTTTGGAAAAAAGATATTTTATTCATTAACTAATAACCTCATCATTTTTTTAAAATGAAATTACTGAACTTGAACATAGAAGCTTGATAAAAAATGTTAATCTATCAGACAGAAAAGTGGTCCGACAGATTTAGAGTGTTTTGCATCCTATATATATATATATATATATATATATATAATAAATAAAAATACTAATTTAAGTATTGCAGAGCCAAATCGACCTTTAATTATAATTAATAAGTGACTATTCATTTACTGAATTTGGTTGAGAATCGTACTTAGCATTGGAATGGATCTTTTCAATGAGGTTTATGTTGGAGCTTACGTGATCCGAAAATTGTTAACAATTTATTCATAATTGTTTATAGTTAATAGTGCCCTCTTTAAGTCTCGAAATTTAATTTGCCCTTGTCGTCTGACCAATAGTTTTTCACTATGGGAAATACCCTCTTTTTTGGAGGATTACATCCTGGTACACTCAAAATGAAATGGGCAAATATTTCAACCTATCAATTCTAAACCTCAATTTCCCGATCATTCCAGTCTTTAATTTTTTTTCTAATGCGACAAAATTATTTAGACAAGTTCATCGAAGAGATCATTATCATATATAAGGAACCTTAATCGACTCCAGAGGATTAAGTTGAAATATTCAATCTCTTCTAATTGCAGTCCACTCGTTCAAATATTCTATTCATTCTCTGACTGCAAAACATCGGGCTGAAAAACATTAGAATTGCTGCATCTTTAGTTTGAGCGCAAGATTTTTTTTTATTGAAGCATTTTCTAATCAGGTTTGAAGTGCAATCTTTAGATATAAAAAAAATTGGTTGTGTATGACTAAACGGGAAAGTCAAGTTCCTTCTGATGTTTTACTTTTTAAAAACGATTTCAAAGACATTTTTGATGACTCACAGACATCACAGTTCGTTTATGCATATCCGAGCTCGAAGGCTTTTAATATCGCATTACCCGCCACATGCAATTAAGAAGCTAGAAAAAAACATCTGTCGCATCTTACCATGCATTCATACTTTGTCTTTCTAATGAATAGATATTCTTTCTCTAAGTCTTCACTAAAGCAACACTTTCTTTTTGAAGTCATCTAAAAATAAAATGATAACTCATAAAATGAATTGTACAGACGCACGTGACAAATAAAAGAAATAATTATTAGTGAGTCGGATAACTAATGACTCCTGATTGAGGCACGACAGTCAACATTAGTGTAACTATTATTCGATGCGGCATTGAAAATTTTTTCAAAATATATAATAATTGATGTACATCATCTCGATGGCATTGGGGAATGATTTTGTTGGACCAAAGAAGTAAAAATCGGAAAATGCCGGACAGTCCAGCAAAATGCTGGACGCATGTATGGACAGTAGGTTGGAGTGGATCGAAAAAGAGGGAGGGGGTCAAATATTTTGAAATTCATTTTCCCACCGTGATTTTCTGATGAACCCAACACCAAAAACTATTGTGTTGAAATTTCAGACTTCTAAATTAATATTTTCAGGTTCCTCAACGCAATTGAAATTTAAAAAAAAAAAGTGGGAAAGTTCAATTTGTTTTTACATGTTATATCAACATTTATGTTCTATATAGAGTATATTATTTCCACAAAACTTAAAAAAAATCTATTTCCATGAAACTTTGCAATTAATACTTCTACTTCCATTTTATTGAATAAAGCTAATATATTAACTACTCGATTAGTTTTCCTCTCTTCCCTCCGTTTCTTTCCATGCAATCTTCAGATTTTTACCATCACTCTGAAATAGAAGAAATTGAACAATTAACAATCGAATATTTAAATTTTCACTATTATTCAATATCCATTTATTCAATGCAATTAGATTTTTGTAGTATTATTACCTTTCATTACGAAGTCCTTCTTGGTATTAAATGAGGGTATTTTTCTCCTGGACTCAATTCTATTTCTCATATAGCCGTCCCGTTTGTCTTCTCCACAAACTGCTAGTGACGCTTCTGTGACCAGTTTGATGCATCTCTCAACCGCTTTTGTGTGACAAAGACACTTCGGAATATCCGATTTAGGTTGTTGACGGATAAAGTCTTCAAGTTGATCATCAGAGAGCTTCCTCGTCAGCGGAGGCTCGGTCACAACGGTCTGCCTCCAATAATTAGGTGGATGTAGTCGTCAGCTTCAAAGTTTATATCTGGGATCTTGGAATTGCGAATTGATTTCCCTTTATAATCTTTTCGTGTTTTCATAATTCTTCTCCATGCGAGTTCCCGGATACGATTTCTCTTATCTTGCAGCATACAGAGAAGGTTTTCCGCCTGTGCAAAATAAGCATCCCTTTGAATCACTGGGGCAATTATATCTTTAATCTGTGTTTTCATCCTTTGCAGTGATTGCATTTTCTTGAAGAGGTTGAGTGCTTCATCTTGCGAAGAAGAGTTAGCTTTTATTTCAAACCAGCATGGGGCATACACCATCATGATGAACAAGACAATGGATTTCAGCGTGTCAGAAGGGTCGGAAGTGGAAACATATAATCGAAGTATCCGATTTGCCGTTGTAAGCCATGGTGCATGCGGCATTTTTCCAGGACTCTTAAGAGCCATTTCAGCCGAACATTTACCTTGTGAGATAGTTAGAAGGATATCAACAGATACTTTTGATCGGTGCTCAGATTTCCTCTGCCAGCAGACGGC
Source organism: Ceratothoa steindachneri (assembly GCA_963969495.1). Lineage (NCBI taxonomy): Eukaryota > Metazoa > Arthropoda > Malacostraca > Isopoda > Cymothoidae > Ceratothoa > Ceratothoa steindachneri. Next base: position 11,898,890 of record OZ018331.1, on the reverse strand, counting down.
AAGTTAGTCGGAATTGGCTCGAATTCAACAACACTTAGAGTCTCACATTTATCCACTTGTTTCCCTATAGCACCGACAAATACACGAGGCCCCGTTGTTTTCTCACTTAAATTATTGATGAGATGGCACAATGGGAGCTCATTTGCATGAAGCTGGCAAATAAACCAATGCAGTGGTCGATTAAGTTTTTATTCTAACCTTCTGATCACACCCCCTTTTGTTCTTGTATTCACTGCCGTTACATCAACGAGTTCATCAGTTTCGATGTTATTTGCTTCTAGATACGAGAATATTGCGTCGCATATAGCTTTTGCAGAACCTGTCTTCATTGTCAGGTGTCCAAGTTATTCTGAACCAGGTTCTTCTAATATTTCTTATTAAAGCCTGATATTTTGAATAATAATTTAAGATTCTTTTTCTAACTGCCTCTATTGACACACGAGGGAGTAATGCCGTTTTCCTAATAGAAATTAACTTCTCCGCTACTGATGTGATAATTTGTCTAATTGGCGGGTCTTTTCTATTGTGGTTCTTTTCCTTTTCCCGCTCAAACAAAACATATTTTATAACATCTTTATAAGTTGGCAACACTCGTTTACTAATGGCACAGGGTGCGCCAAACAAAGGGCTTTCAATTTCATGACGCGTTCTAGGTTTAAATGCCATAATTAAATATTGTTTTAATTTTTTTCTTACCTATTATTTAGTTCTGAAATATAATGAAACGTGTATAAATATTTGTTGTACACTATAAATAGCTGTTCTTAAATACAAATAGAAGAATATAATTAAAACAAAAGACACTAGACAGAGCCCCCCCTCCACACACACATCCAATCTCAACGAGATCCTCCGCGCTACTGAAACATAATTGTCACGCACGCCACTATAATATGTCATTGAGGAACCTCTAAATATCATTCGATTACTTTCAAATTTCGTTTACTTGTTCTTTAAAATACAATAATTATTTGTGTGGAGGTATCAATTCAAAATTCGAATTTGATTTTCAGATATAATCAACGAAAGTCAAAATAGAGTTGAAAATCGCATTATTTTCAATTTTCAATGGCGTTAAGGAACCTTTAAAAATTATTATATAAAAAATCCTTTTAGGAGGTTTAATTTGACAGATATAACCATAAAAAATCGTGGTGTGAAAATGAATTTCAAAAGAATTTTTTTCGCTTCACCCTAATTGGACAGCCTAGGTATTGTTAGCATATTAACATCCTTAACATAAATTTGTATATAAAATGAAAATAATGTATTAATTTCTTACAAGGATATTTTACTAATATTTAAATTTTCACTATAAACTATCCAAACGATGACGTCAGAAAATTAATGGTTGTTTGTCTTCTCTACTAACATATAGTTTCAATGTTATAAAGGCAAAACCTACATAACAATCACCTAGCTCGAATACTTTAAATAATATTTTGGTACGTCTGATGCCAGTGACCAGTGTGGTTGACAAGCATCTTTATTAAAATGGAATAATTAATCAATCTTTTGGTTAACCTCTTTTGGAGGAGAAAGTTAAGAAACTACCTTTGAAAATTGAGGTCGCCTGTAATTCCGTAGATTAACTACTCTAACGCAATTGAATGAGCTTTGTTATAAATAATTATATATATTTTTTTTAAATACGCAAAATGCTCTATAGTGTATTTTTTAGATATAACTTTCGCTATTTAAGGCGTGTAAATTTCTAATTATTATGTAACGAAAAATAGATTAGCAGCCATCTTGTCATTGATAGTTCAATTTAATTTTAATCCGTTGGGGATCTCGTCCAGATTACGGGAGGCAGATGACACAACATACGGGCAAATGTTATTTGCATTAATCTTCTACTTTTGATTTGTTTAAATTGTTTATTCATTTATTAGATATTAAATTTATTTCTCAAATTATTTCTATGTAAATTAAGTATAAACAAAACTCGAGAGAGCAATTCTACATTCCCTGGTTATAGATCAATAAAAAACCTGTGAATTCAGACGTACAAAAGTGAGAAAAAAATAGATCAAAATCAGATACATTTATTAGTTTAGAAACGAGAGGGATTCTACAAAGGAAATTTGAAGCTTTATTTAGGTTAACATTATTAAGTCATTCAATAAGTAATGCGGAATTTTTTTATAAGAATCATTTTGTGGATCGAATTAATCCAAAGCAGGTTTGTTTTTATACGAACCTAGTCTATGAATTCGAAGCCTAGGTATCTGTATGTCTTAGCCTAACCTAAGGCTTAAATTTTGACAAAGCTTTGCCGTCTTTTGATGGGATATTAATTTTGCTTTATTATTGTTATTTTAATGAGGCTTGTCGTTAAATAATGAATATTATGGAAGTTTAAAAAAATTACAATCGCAACGTAATGTTTTGGGACTTTGAAAAAGACACCACTGCTAAGTTTGCCACAGATTTGTGGCATGTATGTATACGGTGAAGATACAATTAGTGTAAACCAGTACAGAAGATGGTTTCAGAACATTCGTTCGGAAAACAGTCTCAAAGATGAACACTTTTTAAGACGATGAGTGGAATTTGAATAAAATCTTTTAAAAATAAGAGGGAAAGAAAATCGGATTGTAACTGTTGAACAATTGGCTGAAAAACTACATTCAACCACTTCCACTGTGCCTCGTCATTTAAAGGATATATCCAAGGTTTCACGATTTAGGCAATTGATTCATCATCTCTGAGGTATACTTGCAAAAAATAAATCACCATTAGTTCATCTCTCTTTTGTCGATTAAAAAGTTTAACCATTTTTTAGTAAGATTATTACACGAGACGAGAAGTGGGTTATGTACAATAATATTAAACTAAATTGAATTAGTCCTGGGGAACAACAAATACACCAGCCAAAACAAGGGATCCACGGAAAATCTCTTGTGTATAATTCATAGTATAATTCTTGGTATAATTCATTTTGAACTTAACCTAAATCAGGCTATTACCAGTGAGGTTTATTTTGCTCAGTTAGACTCCTTACATGAAGCATGTGAAGAAAGAAAGGGCAGGATTAATCACTGAAAGAGGAGTGCTCTTTCATAGATATTGCACGACATACGAGGGGCGGTCAATAAGTTTCGCGAATCGGTAGGGCAAAACAGAGGAAGGGGGATGGCTGTTTGTGAGGGTGTTAGGACAAGTTATGACAAGTCAGGACCTGCAGCCGCACGCTCCTGCCTCGTCTATTTAAGAAGCAACAATGGAGAAGGTTGAGCACCGCGCAGTGATCAAATCTTTGACCAAGGAAGGCAAGAATGCAAAAGAGATCCATAAATGCATGGTTGAAGTGTACACCGACACCGCCCCTTCCTATGCAACCATTGCTCGCTGGAATAGGGAGTTCCGCCATGGTCGTGAGTCCCTTGAAGATAACCCCCGTCCAACGAGGATAATGTGGCCCGTGTGGAGAGAAGGATCCTCGAAAATCGGCGGGTGAAGGTCGAAAAAATCGAGCGACAACTTGGAATATCACATGGAAGTGTTATCAACATCATCCACGACAATTTAACCATGACCAATGTCTCTGCCCGTTGGGTCCCTAGAAACCTCACGCCCCATGATCGACTTCAACATCGTCAAAGTCCACAAGGCCAGAGTTGCACAAGCTGCCCAGCTCGAGTGCAGATTCCAGGAGATCAACCATCCCCCCTACAGTCCAGATCTGGCCCTTAGCGACTACTTTTTATTCCGCCAGTTCAAGGCTGCACTGCGTGGACGCCGGTTTGGGGACGATGAAGATGTCCAGCGCCCCCTCCAGGACTGGATTGAACAGCAGTCGGGAATTCGAAGCTTCAGGGACAAGTGGCGCAAGTGCATTGAAGTCGAGGGTAGTTATATTGAAAAATAATAAAACACTTTTCCTCATATCTCGTTTCCTTATATATGAATTGCAAAACTTATTGACCGCCTTTCGTATCGAAAGAAATATCTTACCAAAACAAATTTCGATTGGGGACTAAATCAAAGTCAAACGATTTTTACAAACATGGTATTGAAAATTGAGTAGAAATATAGTGACTACTGGTAGGAACTGGTGGAAAATCTATTACTTATTAAATTCATAAATATATACTTATTTAAATATAACTTTTAAAGAGTTGTTTGATTTCTAGCTATAAAATGCTGATTAACATGAAATGACCTTATACTTTAAAAATGATCTGGATGGAATATATTAAATTCCTTTAACTTAGTTAATCCTTTTCCCTTTGATGAAGCGGATCAGAAAATTACAGTCTGGTAATCATTTTGCAGAAGTGTGAAAGTTCTTCAATACGAGAAAATGAAAGAGAGAATTATAACAGGGTGTTCATACAACTCTTGGTTGGAACCCAAGCTAGAGGAGCTTGATTGAATAGGGTTATTTACATCTGTTGTCAAATATGTATGACCCATAACTTACTTCCTCGGACAAATTTTCTAAGCCATTAACCCGATAACCAACTCCAGTTTTGAGATCCTCTTCTTTACCAACAAAGAGATTGAAAGATAATAAGATGTTCACCCACACCTGAATTCCTCCGAGTAATCTGAGAAAAGTGTATTGATGATTAATAATAGTTATCTTACACAGCATTGAAAATAAATAACAGTATCTTACACACGCTAGAACACTAACTCTCTCAGATCCGATTTTTTTTCACACATCAGAAAATTATCAGTTGTAGTTTATGGACGTCAGCTAAGGTATAATACTGAAGTTAATAATTATTTTTGAGATTTGCCTCTATTTTAGACATGTATCATATAAGATACATTCGATCGGGACGATTTAAAACTTCATATATATATATTCTATATAATTACATAACTCCTTCTGAATAGCAGAATATAGCTTAAAGAATAAATATAAACATAAACGGGTTTGAAATTTGCGGTGAGATTCAGTCCCCTAACCCTTCTCTCCCCTGGATCCGCTCCTGGCCTAATACAAGATTCTTCGCGGAAAATAAAATAGAAAATATTTCGTTTCCATTGACGTCTTCTTTTAATGGACTTCTCCCTCTTGAATTGGAGTTCTGTCGAAAGGAAAGACGTACCGCAGGCTGGCAGAGGCCACAAACCAAGTTAAATAATCGCAGGGAAATGGTAGCGTTGGTACGCGGGTCCAGGTACTCTTTGGTTAATTAAAGTGAAAACTGTTAAATACTTTTGATAATCATGTTAATTTCCTATCTGGTCACCGGTGGACCCACTTTTTCCTTCCTTTTCTTCTTATGAGTATTAAGAGACCAAATTTAAGGATAATATTCGTATTGATTTTATCAGAGTCTAACATACTTGGCCCGGAAGCTTTTTTGTTTAGATCTCTAGAGTGAAGGGGGTAGGATAAGGGGATAAATGCCAGTTGCGCTGATATTCTGACGTCATTTTATGTTATTATGACGCACATACCAGCAACTCGAAAGAGATGTTCAATTAATTAGGGGTGAATTTAGAGTGATTTCTTTTAAGTGGAAAAGGAAATAAACAGAGTGTAAAAACAAAAGTTTCTTGTCGAAAATTACATGTGTAAGAAATGAAATATTTAACAATTACGAGCAAGCAGGGTCCATTAGATCCAGTCCAGGCTAGGTCAAGTAATAAAGGAAAGAGTGGAGATTAAAGGTGAAGAACAAGTAAACCCGATAAAAGATGGCGATAAAGAAATAGCCTGACTTATTTCTGTTATATTTTAATGTAATATTCTTTTCTTGAACATATATACTGAAGTCCTTTTGAAGACCTTCCTAGGCATGTGATTCCAAGTTTGTGTTATTTGATAATAAAAGAAATTTGACCTATCGCAGAGTTCAATCTTTTGTTTACTAGCTTAAAACCGTTATTTCTTGTGGTTCCTCTTTTGTCTAGTTCAATAAATTGGTTGCCTTTCAATACTGTAATTCTATATTACAAATATAGAGGTCAGAATTGCACCGCATACTCAGAATGTGGTCATATGAGAGACTAGCATCGATACCCAGCGTTGCCCGGGATAAAAAGTCCTGTCTCAAATAAATACAGATGAATATTGGTGGTAATTCTTACATTGTGGCACTATATTACCTTTGCTTGCTTATTATTTGAGGGGTGAAGGCAGATTCAGGAGAGTTGAGCACCCGCGTGAATGACCGTTATTTCTGAGTGAACATCGTTGTGGCCACAGGAACAGTTCGAGCCTCTTATAGATACAGACTCATATACGGGAAGAAATATATCCTTCGATTTAAATGCAAAATGGTCATGTATCCTTTAACCATATATGACTTATGTGATGTTAAAGTACAGAACTTTGGAATTTTAGATCACGCGAGATTAAGACACCTAAATCCTTTTCCATTTTGCCTGTATTTAAAACTTAACCACCCGCATTGTGATATCTTCGCAGATTATCTTCACCCATGCTCATATTGTTACTCTTGTTCACGTTGAATTCTATCTTCCATACTTCTGACCATTTGACTAACTATTCTATCCAAGTCTTTTTTTACAAATTTTAACAACTTACGATTTACAATCACTGGACCGAGTTTTTTTGCTTGAAGTCTGTCTTAACCTCGGAGCTGGCTGGGTCTAGTTCGGAGACCTGATCGTGATCTATAACGACTAACAAAGCGACCTGAGTGCTCATAAAACATTAGAATATCCACATCCACATCTCCGCAACGGTTGCTGCGAGCCGAGTGGATGAGATTATATTTTGCTGGGTCCCTGGACATGTAGGGCTTCCTGGGAATGAACGCTCCGATGAAGGCGCCAAAGAGTCCGCGATGACTAGGCGACCAAACTACGCCGACTACATTGCAGGAATCAGGACAGCCCTCCAGTCTTCCTAGCAAAGAAGATGGGGGACGGTCGATGGGAACATAAAGTTACGTGCCGTCAAGCGGAAGCTGTTCCCGTGGACATACTTCTACACTTCAGTGGATTCAGGTCGCTTTATGTTGTCTTCGAATTAGCCAGACTCGCGAGACGCAACGCCATTTGGTGGGATGCTTCTCTGCAGGATACTGCGATGTCTGCGTTGTCTCCCAGACTGTTCGGCACAATCTTGTTGAATGTTCCAGTCTGAGTGATCTTCGCGCACGTTACCTGTCCAAGTACCGGGACGAATAGGGTCGCTACAGCTTGCCCCTAGTGTTCGGGATAAGTTCGTGCTTACAAACCTGTAGACTATCTGACTTTTTGTAGGAGGCTGGCCTCCTCCATATTTAGTTGCGTGCGAGTCTAATCGAGAGCAACTCTACATCTTACTATGTCGGTCGGTCGATCCCCGGTTTGCTTCTATTTTGTAATAACATCATAACTATTCGGCCGATTCTAACGGAATTTTAAACCCTTATGTTGTTTTTACATTCTCTTTCGAATGATATAATTGCCAAAAGTCTTCCCAAGGTTAGCCCGGGAATTATTTTGTTTAGGCAATAACATCATATCTATTTGGCCCATTCTAACATAATTTGAAACCCTTAAGGTGTTTACATTCTCTTTTGAGTGAAAGAATTGCCAAGGTCCTCCCAAGGTCACTCCGTGAATTATTGAAAGTTTTAAAGGTCTTAAGTTCATAAATCAGAATGAGTGAGGGCACGCGACCTTTTGGTCAGCAGACCTTGTTTTTATTGTGTATAGTTCTTGCGGGAATTTTCAAGTAGTCTAGTAATAGATTGGATTTTTCAATTAGGGCTATTAATAAGTTTGGTGGCAGTTGTTCAATATGCGCTATTTAAAAAATAATATCTGATAAAATGTATCTATTTTTGTATTTAGTTTTTGCAGTATTTTCATCGTTTAATATTGTAATTACTAAACATGTCTAGGAAGCAAAATTCCAAGGAAAGTTTAGATTTTTAAAGAAGACGGATTTAGAAATTTTAAAATAACCCTTTCTTCTGTTAACAGAATTGTAGTTCAATTTAATTAAAAAGATAAACGTCACCGGAGTTAAACCTGCTCTTCATGACCTTCGGAAAGATGTTTTCCTGCTTTTCACAGATAAATTTAGAACGAGCCGAGGTTAAAGGTTTTGAAGTTGCATAAAAATTCCAAATCAGCACTAAACAACACTAAATTATAGGGGGCGGTCAATAAGTTTGGCAAATCGGTAGTGCAAAACAGAGGAAGAGGGATGGCTGTTTGTGGGGGTGTTAGGACAAGTTATGACAAGTCAGGACCTGCAGCCACACGATCCTGCCTCGTCTATTTAAGAAGCAGTAGCTGATCGCAGATCGCCAGTCACAAATTTTTGAACAATGGAGAAGGTTGAGCACCGCACAGTGATCAAATCTTTGACCAAGGAAGGCAAGAATGCAAAAGAGATCCATGAACGCATGGTTGCAGTGTACACTGACACCGCCCCTTCCTATGCAACCATTGCTCGCTGGAATAGGAAGTTCCGCCATGGTCGTGAGTCCCTTGAAGATGACCCTCATCCAGGACGCCCGTCAGACGTGACCAACGAGGACAATGTGGCCCGTGTGGAGAGGATGATACTCGAAAATCGACGGGTAAAGGTCGAAGAAATCGAGCGAGAACTTGGAATATCACATGAAAGTGTTATCAACATCATCCACGACAATTTGGCCATGACCAAGGTCTCTGCCCATTGGGTCCCTAGAAACCTCACGCCCCATGATCGACTTCAACGTCGTCAAAGTCCACAAGGCCAGAGTTGTACAAGCTACCCTGCTTGAGTGCAGATTCCAGGAGCTCAACCATCCCCCCTACAGTCCAGATCTGGCCCCTAACGACTACTTTTCATTCCGCCAGCTCAAAGCTGCACTGCGTGGATGCCAGTTTGGGGACGATGGAGATGTTCAGCTCGCCATCCAGGAGTGGATTGAACAGCAGTCGGGAGATTTCTGTTTGTCGGGAATTCGAAGCTTCAGGGACAAGTGGCGCAAGTGCATTGAAGTCGAGGGTATTTATATTGAAAAATAATAAAACACTTTTCCTCATATCTCGTTTCCTTATATCCGAATTGCAAAACTTATTGACTGCCCCTCGTACGTGCCGTCTCTTGGATACTAACTATGGATGTATTGCTAGGAGGAAGCTCATTTAACTCTGAACAATATTAACAAGAGGATTACGTTGACTGAAGAAATGAGTGACAAATATTATGAATTTTGGCACAATGTAATTTTATCTGACGAATCAAGGTTTCTTCAATTTTAGGACAGTGAACCGTAATGAATTTGAAGATTGCACATTCAGGAGTTTGACCTAAGCAGGTTACAACATGAAGTGAAACATGATTGATTTTCTGTCAAAGTGTGGGGAGCAATTTGGAATGATTCAAGGTCAGAGTTGATTGTGTTGACAATATCGACTCCGAAGGAGGCATTGAAAAAGAATGTTGTTTATTCATTGAAGTTGAGGCTTCCTGGCATAGAGCAAAAATGACAAAAGAATAGGAGAACCAAAGCGGAATCAGATGACTGGGCGAATCACTTCCTTGACATTAAAACCAATAGAAATGGTCGGAAATACCATAAAATGTAAACTCAGATTTTATTAATTATATGCTTAGGCGTGTTTCATCTCTAAAACCGACTAAACAGAAGTTTACATCGTTTTAATAATGTCTATTTATTTTTCAAAATGTATTTCATTCCTTAAATTTCCAAATAGAGGTATTTCATTTTTAACTGCCTGTCTATTTACCTATTTACTTATTGCACATCTTTGCACATTTTACATCTCCTATCCTTATTTTTCTCAGCTAGTTGCGTCAGTGTATATAATTGATTCCCACATCCCTTTACCCGATCTATTCTCCATTTGTTTATCCCTTATCAATCCATCAGTTATCCTTCTCATACGCAGTATTAAAAATTGTACAAGCAGTTTACCTACAGGACCCAGCAGACGTATCCATCAGTAGTACTTGCATTCACCTATATACCCTTTAGCCTTATACAAAGGCACTATTACTGTATTTTTCCAGTCTTCAGGCACTGTTTTACTTTGAAAAATCTTACAGCAACCAGATCCATTCCGTAATACAATCACCGCCACCTTTTAGCATCTCAACATATCATCTACTCCAGCAGCTTACCATATTTCGGATCCCTGAATGAGGTAACAACTTCTTGTAAGCTTATCTCTTACATACCTACGTACGACACCCGATTTATAACCACGAACTCAATCATATTTAGATTTGCATTATCTTCCATACGTACGCCTACTCATTGTTCACAAATACCTTGCCATTCTTGTCTTTGATGTTAATACACCTATTTTCTCCTGATTTCTCACCCTTCCCACCTTCCAGAATAAGTTCCTGTTCCCATCGGGATCCTTTTTCATATTCTTGTTCCCATAGGGATGCTTATTCATCGTCCTGTTCTCATAGGGATCCTAACTCATCTTCCTGTTCACTTCTGGATCTTCATTCATGTTCCTGTTCCAAGAAAAATCCTCATTCACTTTCCGGTTCCTATCGAGATCTTCATTAATCTTCGTTTAACCTCGAGATCCTCCTTCGTCTTCCTATTCCCGTTGGGGTCCTCGTTCATCTTCCTGTTCCAATCGAGATCCTCATTATCTTCCTGTTCATTTCGGGATCCTAATTTATCTTTATATTTCTATGTGGATCCATATTTATCTTCCTGTTCCCAACAAGATTCTCATTCATCTTCTTGTTCCCATCGGAATCCCATTCATCTTTTTGTTCGCATCGGGATCATCATTCATTTTCTTGTTCCTATCGGGATCCTCATTTATCTCCTTGTTCCCAACGCGATCCTCATTACTCTTTATAATTCCATTAGATCCTCATTCAGCTTTCTATTCTCAGCGAGATCCTCATTCACTTTCCTGGTCCTAGCAAGATCTTAATTAATTTTTCTCTTCCAATCGGGATCCTCATTAAAATTCTTGTTCCCATCGGAATTCTAATTCATCTTCCTGTTCTTATTGGGATCCTTACTCGTCTTCTTGTTCCCATCTGGATCCTCATTTATCTTCCTCATTACTCTTTATAATTCCATTGGGATCCTCGTTTATATTTCTATTCCCAGCGAGATCCTCATTCACCTTCCTGGTCCTAGCAAGATCCTAATTAATTTTTCTCTTCTAATCGGGATCCTCATTCAAATTCTTGTTCCCATCGGAATCCTAATTCATCTTCCTGTTCTTATTGGGATCCTTACTCGTCTTCTTGTTCCTATCTGGATCCTCACTCATCTTCCTGTTTACACCGGGATCCTCATTCATCATCCTGTTTCCCTCAGTATCTGCATTCATCTTCCTTTTCGCGTCGGGATATTCATTCTTCTTCCTGTTCCAAGCGAGATCCTCATTTGTCTTCCTGTTCAGGTCAGGATTCTTATTCATTTTTCTGATATCATTGAGATCCTCATTATCTTCTTGTTCCCATCGGGATCCTCATTCTTCTTCTTGTTATCATCGGGATCCTTACTCATCTTCTTGCTCCCATCTAGATCCCCTTTATCTTCTTGTTTCCATTGAGATCCTTATTCATCATCCTGTTCCCCTTCAAATTTTCACTCATCTTCCTGTTGCCATCGGAATATTCATTCATCTTTCTGTTCCCCTCAAAATCCTCATTCAGCTTCCTGTTCCAGCGGGATCCTTACACATCTTCTTGTTCCTATCAGTATCCTTATTCATCCCCATGTTCCTTCAAGATCCTCATTCATCATCTTGTTCCCATCGCGATTCTCATTCATCATCATGTTCCCATCGGGATCCCCATTTATCTTCCCGTTCTCCTAGAGATCCTCATTATCTTCCTATTCACATGGGAATCCTAATTCATCATCTTGTTCCCATCGGGATCCTTACTAATCGTCTTGTTCCCATCGGGATCCTTACTAATCGTCTTGTTCCCATCAGGATCCTCATTCAGCTTCTTGTTCCCATCAGGATCCTGATTCATCTTCCTTTTCCACCATGATCTATAGTCCCCATCGGGATCCTTACTTATTTTCTTGTTCCCATCAAGATCCTCATTCATCTTCATGTCCCCATCGGGACCTTCATTCATCTTCCTGTTCCCTCGTAATCTTTATTCATCTTCCTGTTGGCATTGGTATCTTCATTCACCTTCCTGTTCCTATCGGAATCCTCATTCATCTTCTTGTTCCACCAGGACTCTTATTCATCTTCTTGTTTCAAGCACGATCCTCATTCATTTTCCTGTTTCCATTAGAATCCTCATTCATCTTTTTGTTCCAATCGAGATCCTCATTATCTTCCTGTTTACATCGTGATTCTCATTCATCTTCTTGTTCCCATCGGATCCTCAATCCTCCTTTTCTAATTGCCTTACTTCATTTGTTGTTTTATTACTTTGTTTAAAAACTTCATTTCAGCTTCTTTTCTTCCTTTATACATTCATCAACGTCACCATATCATTCCGATCTGCACTATTAAGCATTTGCATGTCCGTCTCACTTTTGTAATCCACTACACGTTTAAACATTGTCATCCTACATTTCAATATTCCTGTTTCCAGTTCTGGTACACCCACATGCCCTTGCACAAAAAAATACACCTAATACACCTAATACACTAATACACCTATGTTTACACATTTGCTCGTTCTCCATGCGTGCACTTGTTTCATCTCATCTAATCTCAAACATTCAGCCATACTCTCCCCTTTGTCTCTAATTAATATAATTTTAATTCTAGTTTTCTCTTCTTCTCCGCCTTTCTTAAGTCTCCTCTTATCTGCGCTTCTCGTTGAACCTTAGACAGCACATTTAGCAAATATGTAACAAACTGTAGTTTTTCTTAAAAGACTTAAATCAATTAGACAATTTAGTTTTCTCCCTCTCATTTGCCTAACCCATGTTCTGAAAGAACATGTTTGCCACAAATAAGTTTCTTTCAGCACAGAAAAATAGATTTTCACCTGTGAACACATTTTTGTAAATCTTTAATTCCTTAGAAATCATTTCCTGATTTAGAACAGGTCTCTTCTTTACCATTTCTAACTCTTGGCTCGCACCGATAAACTCGAATCCCCTTAAAGGCCTTCAATTTCAAACTCTTTGTATTATTTTTCTCCGAAAAGTAGGAAATACAAAGGTCACCCGCAGTCTGTCTTTGGGATCAAGGGTCTCGTTGCAGCCTCCAGGGGTGATATTTTTTATCACTGCAACTTGCTTCTTCACCTCTTTTAAATTCCTATTATAGGATGATTAATAAGATGAAGTTAATATACAAATAATCCTATTCTTCTCTATTATAGCGATTTTTAGCCTCCAGACGTGTTTTTTTTATGCATTGATCTGAGCTCTTTTCATCGTTCTATTTAATTTCTAGACACTGACGAATTCAATTCTTACCCGGAAATTCATGAATATTTCTTGTTATAATTCCACTTTATTCTTTAAAACATTTTTCTGTAATGGATTTGATACTTTGAGCTCAAGACCTAAAAAAAAGACTTACATTCGTTTTGATTATTTTCGAGTGCATTTCCGAAAGGGCGAACACATGTTAGGATCAAGTCACGTTATTTTTAGACGTTTTTTTTAAAGTTTTACAGTGATTATATGACATTTGGGCTCTTTTGGATGTCCTTTGTCGTTTTATTTACATGCGTCGATTTGAATGCTTATATTTAGGTTATTTTTAGGATATCCTCGAGGATTTATTTTTTCGTTTTACGTAAATGTAGTTGTTGCAATGCTCCCAAGGAGCAGAAGACCTCTGCATTTACCGACCGCTTGTGTATAGAGAGAGCCATGATAATGTTGTACTATCAGTGATCAAAACTCTCCCAAATTGAGGTGAAGTATAAAGTAGCATAAACGATTAACATTTCAATATTTGTTGTACTTTTTCATTAGGATTTAAAGTGATATAAAAAAATCATACTAATATGTAATTCACCAAATGAATTTGTTAGTAAAAATATTTTCGATTTTGCGGTTTTACTGAAAAATAAAAATCATTATTTTATTAACAGAATTAGTGACGGAATCCCCAAATCTACCCCTCACCACCAACCTTTGTGGTCACTTCTTGACACAAATTATGTAGAGACCAATGAAACCTGATAACATTAAATTGTAACCCAATAGGATCTATTTGCTTTTGCTGTAGTAACATAAACAACGCATAATTGATTTAACTATAATAATTTAATAAGAGAAAGGAAACTAGTAGCATATACGGAGGAGAGTTGTTCACTTCAACTGAAATTATTTATGCGAATTTTGTATTAATGCAGTATATAACTTCACTTTAGGCACTATGAAGACACTGTAATTAAATAGGAAATAATATCTACGGTAATGTATGCTGCGATGAATGGCCGGGCACGTCGCTAAGAGGAGAGTGGAGCGGTTAGCGGATCCGGTCAACTTCGACAGGAGTAAAGACGGATACGATTCTCAAGGGAGGCGTTACTGAACTTTTCATGACCTAAATAAAGTGTCATGAAACTGAATGATCTGAATTCGCATCTGATCGTGAAACTGGTTTTATTCTCCATATATTCGGGAAGTCTGTATTTCCTCTGTTTGGAGAAGAATTGGGGTTTCAGGGCAAGTTGCTTCTCGCTGTTCTTCTCTCTTTCTCTCTCCCTTTCTCCAGCTCTCGCTCTCTCTACCTATAACCCTCTCTCTAACACATCCTCTCTCTCTCTCCGAAGGATGTCCCAATTTCTACATTTATTTATATAAATATATATATATATATATATATATATATATATATATATATATATATATATATATATATCGCTCTATTTTGCGCGCTATCTCTCTTTTCTTCTCACTCACTCTCTCTTTATTTCTCTATACATACATAAATATATAATATATTATATATATATATTTATATTAATATATTCCCTTCTCTTTCTCGCTTATCTCACGTTTTGTCTCCCCCTTCTCTCGCTCTTTTGCTGGCGCTTCCATTCTCTCTCTCGCTCTTCATTCCTCTACATCTCACTCCACTTTTAAATCACGACATCTCTCTACATCCCTCTGTCTGTCTATATGTGTATGTGCATGTATGTGTCTCTGTCGCACGCGCGCTCCCAATTACTGCCGTCCCGCCCGGAAGCCTTCCCGTTCGCTCCCGATGTCTGCAAGTGGTGTTGAAAAAGCCAGCTCCTGGCGTCCCTCACAAACTTTCTTTTCTCTTATCTACTCTAAAAGAACGATTTCTCTAATCTTCAATAAGCTTAATTACCTATCAATGTACTTTTTCCCTTTCTTTATAAATGAATAAACAAACTCTTTGATATTTATCGTTTAATACTCAAAATTAGTATAGCGAGATAGATATTTTAGAGACATGAATTTTTCTGTTGCTAGTAAAGTGCCCATTTTCATAACGTCTATTAACTCTAGGACTTCAAAATCTCTCACTACGTACGCTTATTTGAAAACAAGTTACCTGTTTCATGTAGTTTTTAGTAAAGTATGGATTAATTTCTTTCCTACTTTTCCACACACTCAAACGATTGTCACATGGATATGTGTTTTATTAATTAGTAAGCTCTTAATAATTTTTTTGCTACATATATTTGATAGTTCGTATCTTCATTACGGGTGGCCAAAGAAAGGCAGAGAGGCTATGTAGCAGAATGACTCGAAATTGCTGTAATTTAAATTCTTCAGTGAGTGACAAAGCCGCAGATTAAAGAAATTGAAGCACCGCGATTGCCTTTTCAAATAATAATGATCAAATAGTACGTAAACAACTTACCTGGCTAGGTAGATATAGGTAGCCTGCAAAAGTATAAAGATAATCGTAATAGAGAGAACCAGCTCGCTTTCAAAACCATCCCATGGTTAGGGTTTACATACATTCCTGATTAGATAAAGGCTATGGAATCAGGCTTTCGAACTGTGTTATTAACCCCTGTAAATTTAAAATTGCTTCCCGACCAAATAAGGCAACTGTCAAATGATCCCATCACGATGATAAGATTTCTCACTTCATTCATATCAGTTTCCTCTGTGAAATTTACAGACTTAATTACAAAATATTAATGTTTGATTCATTCGCACTGTGGAACAACTACACTTTCATTTACATAACACTCACCTTTGTTTGTCTTTCCCGTTCATTAATGAAGTTTGGGATGGAAGTTGTGGCCCTGTAAATAGTGTTTTGGAATCCCTACTGCCCAATTAGTTTCCTCTCATAGTCTCCTCAGTTATGCATCTGCTGTATATTTTCACCTCCTTAATTTTCACAAGATTCATCCTTTTCTACTTTATTTCCACAATTCTTTTGGGCAAGTTGCCTCTATTTATTTTATTCTATCTTGTAATAAAACAAGGTCAACAGACCTTTGTCGGGGGCTCTCAATTAACCAAATTTATGACCTTAAGACCGTCAAAACTTTTAACAAGTGAGGCACTCCGACCCATAGTTAGTTTTCTTTTGATAATTCCCGGGCTAACCTTGGGAGGACCTTGGAAATTATATCATTCGAAATAAAATGTGAAACAACATAAGGGTTTCAAATTTCCTTAGACTCAGCCGAATAGTTACGATGTTATTGCCAAAAAACTCATTTTAAAGGAAAATGGTTACCCTCCGACCGACAGACCTACACACCGACATAGTAACATATAGAATCGTTTGCACGCGACTAAAAAAAGGTATCATATTATTCTGTGTCGACGGAAACCTCACTTAATTTGGGGGGCGAAATGGAACCAAATAATCTAAACCCAGTCTCAACAATTTACCTGAAAAACACAAAAAAACCTCGACGTTCCATAATTACATCCTTCAAAGGCGGAAGATTGGAGTACGTGGTCGAGTAAATACTGGAAAAAAACACTGATTTGTACGTGTTAATTGATAATAAAAACCAAGTACTAATTTTAAATTTTCCAATTTTAAATCCTATTGTCAGGAGGATCTATTGATAGGATTTTTTGTATCATTATCATTTCAAGGAATCCTGAATGATTCCGAGTTAGGGAAATTATAGACAGATGATTCTAAACCCCTTACATTTTAGTCTCTCAATCCAAGCTTGCGAACCTTCTACGGACAAATACCATTAAGAAAAAAAAGGACAAATGTGGATAGAATGAACTTATGCGGATTTACCACAGAAAAAAAGTCGAAATATCCATGCAACATTTCCTTTTTGCTTTCGAAATAAGGGTTTTATTTTCCTGCTAGGTTTTTAATGGCGCAACAGAGGCGAGCCGAGTGTGGGCGAAGTTTCATTTAACTATTTATTATTTTTGGAATATAAAAAATCCCAATGAAGGTATCAATTCACACACATAATTTTTGCAGGTCTTCGCTCATAAATAGATTAAACAGCCAAGACTACATCACATTCCCTTGCCTCAAACTCCCACTCTATCGAACGACTCATTCCAGCCATCTTTCACCCAAACAAACGTCTTACTTCCACTATAAATCTCTACACACCATCCAAATGTTTATTACCCTATCAATATATTCTCAAAACCACCCATAATGCTTCTCTATCGACACACATTCTGCAGATCCATACACACACATTCTGAAAATCCATACACACTTTCTGCAGATCCATACACAGACTGTCTGCAGACCCATACATACACTTTCTGAAAATCCAGACACTCACTTTATGCAGATCCATACACACACACTTTATGCAGATCCATACACACACTCTCTGTAGATCCACACATGTACTTTCTGAAAATCCATACACACAACTTTATGCAAGTCCATACACACACTGTATGCAGATCTATACAAACACTCTCTGCAGATCCATACATGCACTTTCTGAACTCCATGCACACACTTTATGTAAATCCATACACACACTTTATGCAGATCCATACACACATACTATCTGCAGATCCATACACACACTTTCTGCAGATTCATACAACCGGCAGATGTTTTAGAACGCTTTTCCCTTGCTGTTTCCGATATGTCTCACTGTAAACACTTGATCCATACAACCCTTCATCCTCCCTCATTGTTTTTATTATTGATGCCTTTGTTTGTCCGGTTAAGCCTCACAAATGTTATACCAGTATTCTTTCTTCATCTCTAAATTATTTTCATTTATTTGATATGTAATAAAATCCCAATTTCAACACTAATATTTTAATAATTATACTTTTCAACTACAACTCTTTGTAATTTTTCTTTTGATACTTTATTTATTTGACTCATTTTTCTTTGTCACTCCTTTGATACGTCTCGAATCCATCTATGACGTCACGGAGAGGAAATTAGGGCAGGAGGGAAAATTTGTCTCTTTTTTTTTTTGTTACGTCGTCGAAAAAGGCGGATTGAGTGTACACAGCTTTAAGACGTAAACAAATAAATTAGCATGTGTAACAATGTTTTTATTTGTGTTTATAGTTATAATATAATATTACTATTATTCTTTATACTTACCAGCATTCCTTTAACTTGTGGCCTTTGTCCTAACCATCATAATCGTTGAACATTTTCAGAATTTTAGTTCAGTTCATTGATGACTAATATTTACTGATGCCAAATTTTAAGTTACGAATCTCGTTTTCTTTGACCGAAATTCACTCACAATTCTTTTACGCCTCGCAGAATTTACACCGATATTCTTTGTTCATCTCTAAATTATTTAAATTAGTTTACAAGTCACACGGATTCTGCAGACTTCTCCATGCATCCGTATTTCCATTCATCCATGATGTCTCAGCTCATTCAGCTCAGCACACTTCGATCAACACAATCTCACTCACCAGAAGTTTCCTGGAAGTTGGCTTGCTTTACATGAAGCGGATTCATAACACTTACATTGTTCACAATTTTAGTAAATAGACAAGGTCAACAGATCTAAGTCGCGTGCTCTCAAATATTCAAACCTGTGACGTTACGGCCGTAAAAATTTCAACAAGTGGGAAAACTAAACGCATAGTTAGTTTTCTTTTAATAATTCCCAAATTATCCTTCAAAGGACCTTATAAATCATAAAATTCAAAGTAGAATGTAAAACAACATAAGGGTTTCAAATTTCGTCAGAATCGACCGAATAGTTACGATGTTATTGCCAAAAAACAAATTAAAAAATAAAACGGATACCATCCGCCCGATGACCTACCCATAAACATAGGAACTTATAGTTAGAGTCGCTTACACGCGACTAAAAATGCACGTTTTATATAATTAGCGAATCGAAAGGCAAGTTGGTTTTGATGCAGGTGGGCATTTCTCACCAAAAAAGACAGTCGAGTCAGATGATTTGCGAGTCAGGTAATGTTGCGAGTCACAATAGTCAACATTACCTGATTGACTAAAGTTTTAAAGCCTAAAAAATGATTTTGAATTTTATTGGTTTAATTACATGGGTTTTGTCGATAAAAATCAAATACCGGTATTGGCATTTTAATAGCAATACAATTCAATAGCCGGTTTTCGCAGTTACCGGTATTCACGCCGGGTTCACACCGACTCCCACTCTTTTAATTTAAAGTATTCTCACCTCTTCTTTTTTTCTCTCTCTAATTTAATAATCGTTCACTTTTTATCTTCCCTTTCCTTTACTTCTTTACATCCATACACCTTACTCAGCATATTCATGTGGTCAGATAGTCCCATACTCTAACGTCCTTCTACTTTCACAGCAAATTATTTCTTTCTAGTTAAAAAGCAATATGAATCATACCTTCTCCCTTGCTCAACCCATGTAATTATACACATCCTTCTGCTAAAATAATGTCTTCATCACATACAAGTTTCTTTCAGCACAAAACTCTACCACCTCTGTTCTCAGGGTTTACTAAATGTTCCACCTCTTTTATAATCATATGTTTTGCAACCATCAACCGATACCCCCTCCAAATTCTATCTAACATTCATCCAAAGTCATTTTATAACATATCTTTCTCACCGGATAAAATATTAGTCACCTAGGGAGAAAAAACATAATTTAAAATCTGAAGCGTGTAGGAACCTTAGGCAGCCGAGAGGCGTAGCTTAGTTTACGTCGAAACGTTAGTTCGGCTTTATTTGTGTTGCGGACGGCGTGAAGATGTGTAGATAGCAAATCAGCTCTACTTAAAATGGGCCGGAAAAGCGACGCCATGGAATGTCAAAAAGGTGTGATTGCATTTGGCTGCGCCCAAAGTCATCATGTGAAGGAGGTGGCGGAATTTGGCACTGTTTTAACGAGTACGGTCATCCGGAATTACAAGCAATGGCAGAACTCCCAAAATGCGAAAAACTCTCGCCAGAATTGCAGACGGAAGAAGGCGTTGAGAGTCGGACCGTCGTAGAATCTCCGGGATTGTAATTGCAAATCGATTTGCTTCCAGGCGGGAATTGCTACAAAACTTCAATTCTGATCCTTCACCATCCATTTCAGAAAGAACATTACACAGGGAGTTCCATGCAATGAACATATAAAGCAAAGGGGCGTGCAAGAGGCCCTTACTATGGTTACAAGTGACTAATTTTTTGTGCGGTGAGCTTATATATATATATATATATATATATATATATATATATATATATATATATATATATATATATATATATATATATATATATATATATATATATATGAATATAAATGATTTTGTGCTTATGGACATATGGAGATGGAGGATAAGAGAACCAGATATGGTATGTGGTTCCTTTTACCTGGCGTTTCGCTCCTCTGGAGTTTCTTTAGTTTCATGTCACTCTGAAAGCTCAAGAGGAGCGAAACATTGGTAAAGTCAAACATGGTACCACATATGGCTTCACTTATCCATCCCCTCAATTTGTGGTCGAACACACTCATCGATCCTTTTCTACATATATATATATATATATATATATATATATATATATATATATATATATATATATATATATATATATAATATTTAGAAAGTAGGAACTTTCATTGATAGCCTTTTGTAGAAGTATAAACAGAAAAAGGGCTCCTGTTTTTCTGTAAAATCATTCTTATTTTTATAAAATACAGCTTGCAAACTGTTTTCTCAAAGAAACCCTTTTAAATGTATAAACTTGTATAATTTTATTATGAAAAAATATTTTGCAGTTATGAATAGGAAAAATAGTTCCATTCAAGTCCTTTCGCAGGACAAAACTTCATTTCAATCGTTTTTCAACAAATTGATACATTTGAAGGCAGAAATTAACCTCTATTTTCAGTGTTATATGTTTTAGTGTTTTTCTTTATTTTTTCTTTTTTTAGCGTTTCTTTCTTTTATTTTTCAGTGTTTTCTATTTTCAGTGCATCGCTTTCTTCTATTTTTCAGTGGTTGTTTTTTTTTATTTTTGCGGTTTTTCTTTCTTTTATTTTTCAGTGTTTTCAATCTTTTAGTTTTCATTCTTTTATTCCTTTTATTTTCTGTTTTTTTTCTTTCTTTTATTTGCAGTGTTTTCTATCTTTTATTTTTCAGTGTTTTCTTTATTTTTTAAGTAGTTACTTTTTATTGTCAGTGTTTTGTTTCTTTTATCTTAAGTGTCTTTCTTTCTTTTATTTTTCACTGTTTTTCGTTCCTTTATTCTTCGCTGTTTTTCTTTTCTTTATTTTCACTGTTTTTCTTTCTTTTATTTTTTACTGTTTTCTTCCTTTTATTTTTTATTGTTTTCTTTCTTTTATTTTTCAATATTTCCATTTTTTTATTTTTCAGTCTTTGTTTCTTCAATTTTTCAGTGTTTTCTTTCTTTTATATTTTATCCAGTGTTTTCGATCTCTAGTGTCTTTCTTTTTGCAGTATTTACTTTTATTATCAGTGTTTTTCGTTCTTTTATTTTCGCTGTTTTTTTCCTTTATTTTTCACGGATTTTGTTACTTTTATTTTTTACTCCTTTTCCTTCTTTTAGTTTTACTGTTTTTGTTTTCTTCGACTTTATTTTTTAGTATTTTCTTTTATTTTTCAGTGTTTTTCTTTCTTTTATGTTTCAGTGTTTTCTTTCGTTGTGTTTCAGTTCTTTCTTTCTTTTATTTTTCAGTGTTTTCTTTCTTTTACTTTCTCTTTTACCACGTACTCCCCAATAAGAAGAGCAGTGATATCAGCGTTGCCGTAGTGGTAAAATAGAGCGGAAGCTAAAATGGCAGATACACCAAAGGCGCTCTCAACGGAGACATGAAAGCCGGCCAGTTTCCTGACCCAATCCATTTGTTTTTAATCGGTCTCATCTGTCGACCACCAGCAAGGGCATAAGTCACCGTAATTAGGACCCCATCCATTTGTTTTTCAATCGGTCTCATCTGTCGACCACCAGCAAGGGCATAAGTCGCCGTAATTAAGGACCCAATCCATTTGTTTTTTAATCGGTCTCATCGTCGACCACCAGCAAGGGCATAAGTCACGGTAATTAGGACCCAATCCATTTGTTTTTAATCGGTCTCATCTGTCGATCACCAGCAAGGGCATAAGTCACCGTAATTAGGACCCCATCCATTTGTTTTTAATCGGTCTCATCTGTCGACCACCAGCAAGGGCATAGGTCGCCGTAATTAGGACCCAATCCATTTGTTTTTTAATCGGTCTCATCTGTCGACCACCAGCAAGGGCATAAGTCGCCGTAATTAGGACCCAATCCATTTGTTTTTAATCGGTCTCATCTGTCGACCACCAGCAAGGGCATAAGTCGCGGTAATTAGGACCCCATCCATTTGTTTTTAATCGGTCTCATCTGTCGACCACCAGCAAGGGCATAAGTCACCGTAATTAGGACCCCATCCATTTGTTTTTAATCGGTCTCATCTGTCGACCACCAGCAAGGGCATAAGTCGCCGTAATTAGGACCCCATCCATTTGTTTTTAATCGGTCTCATCTGTCGACCACCAGCAAGGGCATAAGTCGCCGTAATTAGGACCCAATACATTTGTTTTTTAATCGGTCTCATCTGTCGACCACCAGCAATGGCATAAGTCGCGGTAATTAGGACCCAATCCATTTGTTTTTAATCGGTCTCATCTGTCGACCACCAGCAAGGGCATAAGTCGCGGTAATTAGGACCCAATCGATTTGTTTTTAATCGGTCTCATCTGTCGACCACCAGCAAGGGCATAAGTCACCGTAATTAGGACCCCATCCATTTGTTTTTAATCGGTCTCATCTGTCGACCACCAGCAATGGCATAAGTCGCCGTAATTAGGACCCAATCCATTTGTTTTTTAATCGGTCTCATCTGTCGACCACCAGCAAGGGCATAAGTCGCCGTAATTAGGACTTCATCCATTTGTTTTTAATCGGTCTCATCTGTTGACCACCAGCAAGGGCATAAGTCGCCGTAATTAGGACCCAATCCATTTGTTTTTTTAATCGGTCTCATCTGTCGCCTACCAGCAAGGGCATAAGTCGCCGTAATTAGGACCCCATCCATTTGTTTTTAATCGGTCTCATCTGTCGACCACCAGCAAGGGCATAAGTCGCGGTAATTAGGACCCAATCCATTTGTTTTTAATCGGTCTCATCTGTCGACCACCAGCAAGGGCATAAGTCGCGGTAATTAGGACCCCATCCATTTGTTTTTAATCGGTCTCATCTGTCGACCACCAGCAAGGGCATAAGTCGCCGTAATTAGGACCCAATCCATTTGTTTTTAATCGGTCTCATCTGTCGACCACCAGCAAGGGCATAAGTCGCGATAATTAGGACCCAATCTATTTGTTTTTTAATCTGTCTCATCTCTCGACCACCAGCAAGGGCATAAGTCGCCGTAATTAGGACCCAATCTATTTGTTTTTAATCGGTCTCATCTGTCGACCACCAGCAAGGGCATAAGTCGCGGTAATTAGGACCCAATCTATTTGTTTTTTAATCGGTCTCATCTGTCGACCACCAGCAAGGGCATAAGTCACCGTAATTAGGACCCAATCTATTTGTTTTTTAATCGGTCTCATCTGTCGACCACCAGCAAGGGCATAAGTCGCCGTAATTAGGACCCAATCCATTTGTTTTTAATCGGTCTCATCTGTCGACCACCAGCAAGGGCATAAGTCGCGGTAATTAGGACCAAATCTATTTGTTTTTTAATCGGTCTCATCTGTCGACCACCAGCAAGGGCATAAGTCGCGGTAATTAGGACCCCATCCATTTGTTTTTCAATCGGTCTCATCTGTCGACCACCAGCAAGGGCATAAGTCGCCGTAATTAGGACCCAATCCATTTGTTTTTAATCGGTCTCATCTGTCAACCACCAGCAAGGGCATAAGTCGCGGTAATTAGGACCCCATCCATTTGTTTTTAATCGGTCTCATCTGTCGACCACCAGCAAGGGCATAAGTCGCGGTAATTAGGACCCAATCCATTTGTTTTTAATCGGTCTCATCTGTCGACCACCAGCAAGGGCATAAGTCGCAGTAATTAGGACCCCATCCATTTGTTTTTAATCGGTCTCATCTGTCGACCACCAGCAAGGGCATAAGTCGCCGTAATTAGGACCCAATCCATTTGTTTTTAATCGGTCTCATCTGTCGACCACCAGCAAGGGCATAAGTCGCGATAATTAGGACCCAATCTATTTGTTTTTTAATCGGTCTCATCTCTCGACCACCAGCAAGGGCATAAGTCGCCGTAATTAGGACCCAATCTATTTGTTTTTAATCGGTCTCATCTGTCGACCACCAGCAAGGGCATAAGTCGCGGTAATTACGACCCAATCTATTTGTTTTTTAATCGGTCTCATCTGTCGACCACCAGCAAGGGCATAAGTCACCGTAATTAGGACCCAATCTATTTGTTTTTTAATCGGTCTCATCTGTCGACCACCAGCAAGGGCATAAGTCGCGGTAATTAGGACACAATCCATTTGTTTTTAATCGGTCTCATCTGTCGACCACCAGCAAGGGCATAAGTCACCGTAATTAGGACCCCATCCATTTGTTTTTCAATCGGTCTCATCTGTCGACCACCAGCAAGGGCATAAGTCGCGGTAATTAGGACCCAATCCATTTGTTTTTTAATCGGTCTCATCGTCGACCACCAGCAAGGGCATAAGTCGCGGTAATTAGGACCCAATCGATTTGTTTCTAATCGGTCTCATCTGTCGATCACCAGCAAGGGCATAAGTCACCGTAATTAGGACCCCATCCATTTGTTTTTAATCGGTCTCATCTGTCGACCACCAGCAAGGGCATAAGTCACCGTAATTAGGACCCAATCCATTTGTTTTTTTTTAATCGGTCTCATCTGTCGACCACCAGCAAGGGCATAAGTCGCCGTAATTAGGACCCCATCCATTTGTTTTTAATCGGTCTCATCTTTCGACCACCAGCAAGGGCATAAGTCGCTGTAATTAGGACCCAATCCATTTGTTTTTAATCGGTCTCATCTGTCGACCACCAGGAGGGGGTAAGTCGCGGTAATTAGGACCCAATCTATTTGTTTTTTAATCGGTCTCATCTGTCTTCCACCAGCAAGGGCATAAGTCGCGGTAATTAGGACCCAATCTATTTGTTTTTTAATCGGTCTCATCTGTCGACCACCAGCAAGGGCATAAGTCGCCGTAATTAGGACCCAATCCATTTGTTTTTAATCGGTCTCATCTGTCGACCACCAGCAAGGGCATAAGTCGCCGTAATTAGGACCCAATCCATTTGTTTTTAATCGGTCTCATCTGTCGACCACCAGCAAGGGCATAAGTCGCGGTAATTAGGACCAAATCTATTTGTTTTTTAATCGGTCTCATCTGTCGACCACCAGCAAGGGCATAAGTCGCGGTAATTAGGACCCAATCTATTTGTTTTTTAATCGGTCTCAAACGTCGACCAACAGCAAGGGCATAAGTCGCCGTAATTAGGACCCAATCCATTTGTTTTTTAATCGGTCTCATCTGTCGACCACCAGCAAGGGCATAAGTCGCCGTAATTAGGACCCAATCCATTTGTTTTTAATCGGTCTCATCTGTTGACCACCAGCAAGGGCATAAGTCGCCGTAATTAGGACCCAATCCATTTGTTTTTAATCGGTCTCATCTGTCAACCACCAGCAAGGGCATAAGTCGCGGTAATTAGGACCCTATTTATTTGTTTTTAATCGGTCTCATCTGTCGACCACCAGCAAGGGCATAAGTCGCCGTAATTAGGACCCCATCCATTTGTTTTCAATCGGTCTCATCTGTCGACCACCAGCAAGGGCATTAGTCGCCGTAATTAGGACCCAATCCATTTGTTTTTAATCGGTCTCATCTGTCGACCACCAGCAAGGGCATAAGTCGCCGTAATTAGGACCCCATCCATTTGTTTTTAATCGGTCTCATCTGTCGACCACCAGCGAGGGCATAAATCGCGGTAATTAGGACCCAATCTATTTGTTTTTTAATCGGTCTCATCTGTCGACCACCAGCAAGGGCATAAGTCGCGGTAATTACGACCCAATCAATTGTTTTTAATCGGTCTCATCTGTCGACCACCAGCAAGGGCATAAGTCGCGGTAATTAGGACCCCATCCATTTGTTTTTAATCGGTCTCATCTGTCGACCACCAGCAAGGGCATAAGTCACCGTAATTAAGACCCAATCCATTTGTTTTTTTAATCGGTCTCATCTGTCGACCACCAGCAAGGGCATAAGTCGCGGTAATTAGGACCCAATCCATTTGTTTTTAATCGGTCTCATCTGTCGACCACCAGCAAGGGCATAAGTCGCCGTAATTAGGACCCAATCCATTTGTTTTTAATCGGTCTCATCTGTCGACCACCAGCAAGGGCATCAGTCGCCGTAATTAGGACCCAATCCATTTGTTTTTAATCGGTCTCATCTGTCGACCACCAGCAAGGGCATAAGTCGCCGTAATTAGGACCCCATCCATTTGTTTTTAATCGGTCTCATCTCTCGACCACCAGCAAGGGCATAAGTCGCCGTAATTAGGACCCAATCTATTTGTTTTTAATCGGTCTCATCTGTCGACCACCAGCAAGGGCATAAGTCGCGGTAATTAGGACCCAATTTATTTGTTTTTTAATCGGTCTCATCTGTCGACCACCAGCAAGGGCATAAGTCACCGTAATTAGGACCCAATCTATTTGTTTTTTAATCGGTCTCATCTGTCGACCACCAGCAAGGGCATAAGTCGCGGTAATTAGGACACAATCCATTTGTTTTTAATCGGTCTCATCTGTCGACCACCAGCAAGGGCATAAGTCGCCGTAATTAGGACCCAATCTATTTGTTTTTTAATCGGTCTCATCTGTCGACCACCAGCAAGGGCATAAGTCGCGGTAATTAGGACCCAATCCATTTGTTTTTAATCGGTCTCATCTGTCGACCACCAGCAAGGGCATAAGTCGCCGTAATTAGGACCCCATCCATTTGTTTTTAATCGGTCTCATCTCTCGACCACCAGCAAGGGCATAAGTCGCCGTAATTAGGACCCAATCTATTTGTTTTTAATCGGTCTCATCTGTCGACCACCAGCAAGGGCATAAGTCGCGGTAATTAGGACCCAATTTATTTGTTTTTTAATCGGTCTCATCTGTCGACCACCAGCAAGGGCATAAGTCACCGTAATTAGGACCCAATCTATTTGTTTTTTAATCGGTCTCATCTGTCGACCACCAGCAAGGGCATAAGTCGCGGTAATTAGGACCCAATCCATTTGTTTTTAATCGGTCTCATCTGTCGACCACCAGCAAGGGCATAAGTCGCCGTAATTAGGACCCAATCTATTTGTTTTTTAATCGGTCTCATCTGTCGACCACCAGCAAGGGCATAAGTCGCGGTAATTAGGACCCAATCCATTTGTTTTTAATCGGTCTCATCTGTCGACCACCAGCAAGGGCATAAGTCGCCGTAATTAGGACCCAATCCATTTGTTTTTAATCGGTCTCATCTGTCGACCACCAGCAAGGGCATCAGTCGCCGTAATTAGGACCCAATCCATTTGTTTTTAATCGGTCTCATCTGTCGACCACCAGCAAGGGCATAAGTCGCCGTAATTAGGACCCCATCCATTTGTTTTTAATCGGTCTCATCTCTCGACCACCAGCAAGGGCATAAGTCGCCGTAATTAGGACCCAATCTATTTGTTTTTAATCGGTCTCATCTGTCGACCACCAGCAAGGGCATAAGTCGCGGTAATTAGGACCCAATTTATTTGTTTTTTAATCGGTCTCATCTGTCGACCACCAGCAAGGGCATAAGTCACCGTAATTAGGACCCAATCTATTTGTTTTTTAATCGGTCTCATCTGTCGACCACCAGCAAGGGCATAAGTCGCGGTAATTAGGACACAATCCATTTGTTTTTAATCGGTCTCATCTGTCGACCACCAGCAAGGGCATAAGTCACCGTAATTAGGACCCCATCCATTTGTTTTTCAATCGGTCTCATCTGTCGACCACCAGCAAGGGCATAAGTCGCGGTAATTAGGACCCAATCCATTTGTTTTTTAATCGGTCTCATCGTCGACCACCAGCAAGGGCATAAGTCGCGGTAATTAGGACCCAATCGATTTGTTTCTAATCGGTCTCATCTGTCGATCACCAGCAAGGGCATAAGTCACCGTAATTAGGACCCAATCCATTTCTTTTTAATCGGTCTCATCTGTCGACCACCAGCAAGGGCATAAGTCACCGTAATTAGGACCCAATCCATTTGTTTTTTTTAATCGGTCTCATCTGTCGACCACCAGCAAGGGCATAAGTCACCGTAATTAGGACCCCATCCATTTGTTTTTAATCGGTCTCATCTTTCGACCACCAGCAAGGGCATAAGTCGCTGTAATTAGGACCCAATCCATTTGTTTTTAATCGGTCTCATCTGTCGACCACCAGCAAGGGCGTAAGTCGCGGTAATTAGGACCCAATCTATTTGTTTTTTAATCGGTCTCATCTGTCGACCACCAGCAAGGGCATAAGTCGCGGTAATTAGGACCCAATCTATTTGTTTTTTAATCGGTCTCATCTGTCGACCACCAGCAAGGGCATAAGTCGCCGTAATTAGGACCCAATCCATTTGTTTTTAATCGGTCTCATCTGTCGACCACCAGCAAGGGCATAAGTCGCCGTAATTAGGACCCAATCCATTTGTTTTTAATCGGTCTCATCTGTCGACCACCAGCAAGGGCATAAGTCGCGGTAATTAGGACCAAATCTATTTGTTTTTTAATCGGTCTCATCTGTCGACCACCAGCAAGGGCATAAGTCGCGGTAATTAGGACCCAATCTATTTGTTTTTTAATCGGTCTCATCTGTCGACCACCAGCAAGGGCATAAGTCGCCGTAATTAGGACCCAATCCATTTGTTTTTTAATCGGTCTCATCTGTCGACCACCAGCAAGGGCATAAGTCGCCGTAATTAGGACCCAATCCATTTGTTTTTAATCGGTCTCATCTGTTGACCACCAGCAAGGGCATAAGTCGCCGTAATTAGGACCCAATCCATTTGTTTTTAATCGGTCTCATCTGTCAACCACCAGCAAGGGCATAAGTCGCGGTAATTAGGACCCCATTTATTTGTTTTTAATCGGTCTCATCTGTCGACCACCAGCAAGGGCATAAGTCGCCGTAATTAGGACCCCATCCATTTGTTTTCAATCGGTCTCATCTGTCGACCACCAGCAAGGGCATTAGTCGCCGTAATTAGGACCCAATCCATTTGTTTTTAATCGGTCTCATCTGTCGCCAACCAGCAAGGGCATAAGTCGCCGTAATTAGGACCCCATCCATTTGTTTTTAATCGGTCTCATCTGTCGACCACCAGCAAGGGCATAAGTCGCGGTAATTAGGACCCAATCTATTTGTTTTTTAATCGGTCTCATCTGTCGACCACCAGCAAGGGCATAAGTCGCGGTAATTACGACCCAATCAATTGTTTTTAATCGGTCTCATCTGTCGACCACCAGCAAGGGCATAAGTCGCCGTAATTAGGACCCCATCCATTTGTTTTTAATCGGTCTCATCTGTCGACCACCAGCAAGGGCATAAGTCACCGTAATTAGGACCCAATCCATTTGTTTTTTTAATCGGTCTCATCTGTCGACCACCAGCAAGGGCATAAGTCGCGGTAATTAGGACCCAATCCATTTGTTTTTAATCGGTCTCATCTGTCGACCACCAGCAAGGGCATAAGTCGCCGTAATTAGGACCCAATCCATTTGTTTTTAATCGGTCTCATCTGTCGACCACCAGCAAGGGCATCAGTCGCCGTAATTAGGACCCAATCCATTTGTTTTTAATCGGTCTCATCTGTCGACCACCAGCAAGGGCATAAGTCGCCGTAATTAGGACCCCATCCATTTGTTTTTAATCGGTCTCATCTGTCGACCACCAGCAAGGGCATAAGTCGCGGTAATTAGGACCCAATCTATTTGTTTTTTTAATCGGTCTCATCTGTCGACCACCAGCAAGGGCATAAGTCGCCGTAATTAGGACCCCATCCATTTGTTTTTTAATCGGTCTCATCTGTCGACCACCAGCAAGGGCATAAGTCGCCGTAATTAGGACCCAATCCATTTGTTTTTAATCGGTCTCATCTGTCGACCACCAGCAAGGGCATAAGTCGCCGTAATTAGGACCCAATCCATTTGTTTTTAATCGGTCTCATCTGTCGACCACCAGCAAGGGCATAAGTCGCCGTAATTAGGACCCAATCTATTTGTTTTTTAATCGGTCTCATCTGTCGACCACCAGCAAGGGCATAAGTCGCGGTAAATAGGACCCAATCCATTTGTTTTTAATCGGTCTCATCTGTCGACCACCAGCAAGGGCATAAGTCGCGGTAATTAGGACCCCATGCATTTGTTTTTAATCGGTCTCATCTGTCGACCACTAGCAAGGGCATAAGTCGCGGTAATTAGGACCCCATTTATTTGTTTTTAATCGGTCTCATCTGTCGACCACCAGCAAGGGCATAAGTCGCCGTAATTAGGACCCCATCCATTTGTTTTTAATCGGTCTCATCTGTCGACCACCAGCAAGGGCATAAGTCGCCGTAATTAGGACCCAATCCATTTGTTTTTCAATCGGTCTCATCTGTCGACCACCTGCAAGGGCATAAGTCGCGGTAATTAGGACCAAATCTATTTGTTTTTTAATATGTCTCATCTGTCGACCACCAGCAAGGGCATAAGTCGCGGCAATTAGGACCCAATCCATTTGTTTTTTAATTGGTCTCATCTGTCGACCACCAGCAAGGGCATAAGTCGCCGTAATTAGGACCCAATCCATTTCTTTTTAATCGGTCTCATCTGTCGACCACCAGCAAGGGCATAAGTCGCCGTAATTAGGACCCCATCCATTTGTTTTTTAATCGGTCTCATCTGTCGACCACCAGCAAGGGCATAAGTCGCCGTAATTAGGACCCCATCCATTTGTTTTTTAATCGGTCTCATCTGTCGACCACCAGCAAGGGCATAAGTCGCCGTAATTAGGACCCCATCCATTTGTTTTTAATCGGTCTCATCTGTCGACCACCAGCAAGGGCATAAGTCGCCGTAATTAGGACCCCATCCATTTGTTTTAATCGGTCTCATCTGTCGACCACCAGCAAGGGCATAAGTCGCCGTAATTAGGACCCAATCCATTTGTTTTTAATCGGTCTCATCTGTCGACCACCAGCAAGGGCATAAGTCGCGGTAATTAGGACCCAATCTATTTTTTTTTAATCGGTCTCATCTGTCGACCACCAGCAAGGGCATAAGTCGAGGTAATTAGGACCCAATCCATTTGTTTTTAATCGGTCTCATCTGTCGACCACCAGCAAGGGCATAAGTCGTGGTAATAAGGACCCAATCCATTTGTTTTTTAATCGGTCTCATCTGTCGACCACCAGCAAGGGCATAAGTCGCGGTAATTAGGACCCAATCTATTTGTTTTTTAATCGGTCTCATCTGTCGACCACCAGCAAGGGCATAAGTCGCCGTAATTAGGACCCAATCCATTTGTTTTTAATCGGTCTCATCTGTCGACCACCAGCAAGGGCATAAGTCGCCGTAATTAGGACCCAATCCATTTGTTTTTAATCGGTCTCATCTGTCGACCACCAGCAAGGGCATCAGTCGCCGTAATTAGGACCCAATCCATTTGTTTTTAATCGGTCTCATCTGTCGACCACCAGCAAGGGCATAAGTCGCGGTAATTAGGACCCAATCTATTTGTTTTTTAATCGGTCTCATCTGTCGACCACCAGCAAGGGCATAAGTCGCGGTAATTAGGACCCAATCTATTTGTTTTTTAATCGGTCTCATCTGTCGACCACCAGCAAGGGCATAAGTCGCCGTAATTAGGACCCCATACATTTGTTTTTTAATCGGTCTCATCTGTCGACCACCAGCAAGGGCATAAGTCGCCGTAATTAGGACCCAATCCATTTGTTTTTAATCGGTCTCATCTGTCGACCACCAGCAAGGGCATAAGTCGCCGTAATTAGGACCCAATCCATTTGTTTTTAATCGGTCTCATCTGTCGACCACCAGCAAGGGCATAAGTCGCGGTAATTAGGACCCAATCCATTTGTTTTTAATCGGTCTCATCTGTCGACCACCAGCAAGGGCATAAGTCGCGGTAATTAGGACCCCATCCATTTGTTTTTAATCGGTCTCATCTGTCGACCACCAGCAAGGGCATAAGTCGCGGTAATTAGGACCCCATCCATTTGTTTTTAATCAGGCTCATCTGTCGACCACCAGCAAGGGCATAAGTCGCCGTAATTAGGACCCCATCCATTTGTTTTTAATCGGTCTCATCTGTCGACCACCAGCAAGGGCATAAGTCGCCGTAATTAGGACCCAATCCATTTGTTTTTAATCGGTCTCATCTGTCGACCACCAGCAAGGGCATAAGTCGCCGTAATTAGGACCCAATCCATTTGTTTTTCAATCGGTCTCATCTGTCGACCACCTGCAAGGGCATAAGTCAGGGTAATTAGGACCCAATCTATTTTTTTTTTAATCGGTCTCATCTGTCGACCACCAGCAAGGGCATAAGTCGCCGTAATTAGGACCCCATCCATTTGTTTTCAATCGGTCTCATCTGTCGACCACCAGCAAGGGCATTAGTCGCCGTAATTAGGACCCAATCCATTTGTTTTTAATCGGTCTCATCTGTCGACCACCAGCAAGGGCATAAGTCGCCGTAATTAGGACCCCATCCATTTGTTTTTAATCGGTCTCATCTGTCGACCACCAGCAAGGGCATAAATCGCGGTAATTAGGACCCAATCTATTTGTTTTTTAATCGGTCTCATCTGTCGACCACCAGCAAGGGCATAAGTCGCGGTAATTACGACCCAATCAATTGTTTTTAATCGGTCTCATCTGTCGACCACCAGCAAGGGCATAAGTCGCGGTAATTAGGACCCCATCCATTTGTTTTTAATCGGTCTCATCTGTCGACCACCAGCAAGGGCATAAGTCACCGTAATTAAGACCCAATCCATTTGTTTTTTTAATCGGTCTCATCTGTCGACCACCAGCAAGGGCATAAGTCGCCGTAATTAGGACCCAATCCATTTGTTTTTAATCGGTCTCATCTGTCGACCACCAGCAAGGGCATAAGTCGCCGTAATTAGGACCCAATCCATTTGTTTTTAATCGGTCTCATCTGTCGACCACCAGCAAGGGCATCAGTCGCCGTAATTAGGACCCAATCCATTTGTTTTTAATCGGTCTCATCTGTCGACCACCAGCAAGGGCATAAGTCGCGGTAATTAGGGTTCAATCTATTTGTTTTTTAATCGGTCTCATCTGTCGACCACCAGCAAGGGCATAAGTCACCGTAATTAGGACCCAATCTATTTGTTTTTTAATCGGTCTCATCTGTCGACCACCAGCAAGGGCATAAGTCGCGGTAATTAGGACACAATCCATTTGTTTTTAATCGGTCTCATCTGTCGACCACCAGCAAGGGCATAAGTCACCGTAATTAGGACCCCATCCATTTGTTTTTCAATCGGTCTCATCTGTCGACCACCAGCAAGGGCATAAGTCGCGGTAATTAGGACCCAATCCATTTGTTTTTTAATCGGTCTCATCGTCGACCACCAGCAAGGGCATAAGTCGCGGTAATTAGGACCCAATCGATTTGTTTCTAATCGGTCTCATCTGTCGATCACCAGCAAGGGCATAAGTCACCGTAATTAGGACCCCATCCATTTGTTTTTAATCGGTCTCATCTGTCGACCACCAGCAAGGGCATAAGTCACCGTAATTAGGACCCAATCCATTTGTTTTTTTTAATCGGTCTCATCTGTCGACCACCAGCAAGGGCATAAGTCGCCGTAATTAGGACCCCATCCATTTGTTTTTAATCGGTCTCATCTTTCGACCACCAGCAAGGGCATAAGTCGCTGTAATTAGGACCCAATCCATTTGTTTTTAATCGGTCTCATCTGTCGACCACCAGCAAGGGCGTAAGTCGCGGTAATTAGGACCCAATCTATTTGTTTTTTAATCGGTCTCATCTGTCGACCACCAGCAAGGGCTTAAGTCGCGGTAATTAGGACCCAATCTATTTGTTTTTTAATCGGTCTCATCTGTCGACCACCAGCAAGGGCATAAGTCGCCGTAATTAGGACCCAATCCATTTGTTTTTAATCGGTCTCATCTGTCGACCACCAGCAAGGGCATAAGTCGCCGTAATTAGGACCCAATCCATTTGTTTTTAATCGGTCTCATCTGTCGACCACCAGCAAGGGCATAAGTCGCGGTAATTAGGACCAAATCTATTTGTTTTTTAATCGGTCTCATCTGTCGACCACCAGCAAGGGCATAAGTCGCGGTAATTAGGACCCAATCTATTTGTTTTTTAATCGGTCTCATCTGTCGACCACCAGCAAGGGCATAAGTCGCCGTAATTAGGACCCAATCCATTTGTTTTTTAATCGGTCTCATCTGTCGACCACCAGCAAGGGCATAAGTCGCCGTAATTAGGACCCAATCCATTTGTTTTTAATCGGTCTCATCTGTTGACCACCAGCAAGGGCATAAGTCGCCGTAATTAGGACCCAATCCATTTGTTTTTAATCGGTCTCATCTGTCAACCACCAGCAAGGGCATAAGTCGCGGTAATTAGGACCCCATTTATTTGTTTTTAATCGGTCTCATCTGTCGACCACCAGCAAGGGCATAAGTCGCCGTAATTAGGACCCCATCCATTTGTTTTCAATCGGTCTCATCTGTCGACCACCAGCAAGGGCATTAGTCGCCGTAATTAGGACCCAATCCATTTGTTTTTAATCGGTCTCATCTGTCGACCACCAGCAAGGGCATAAGTCGCCGTAATTAGGACCCAATCCATTTGTTTTTAATCGGTCTCATCTGTCGACCACCAGCAAGGGCATAAGTCGCCGTAATTAGGACCCAATCTATTTGTTTTTTAATCGGTCTCATCTGTCGACCACCAGCAAGGGCATAAGTCGCGGTAAATAGGACCCAATCCATTTGTTTTTAATCGGTCTCATCTGTCGACCACCAGCAAGGGCATAAGTTGCGGTAATTAGGACCCCATCCATTTGTTTTTAATCGGTCTCATCTGTCGACCACTAGCAAGGGCATAAGTCGCGGTAATTAGGACCCCATTTATTTGTTTTTAATCGGTCTCATCTGTCGACCACCAGCAAGGGCATAAGTCGCCGTAATTAGGACTCCATCCATTTGTTTTTAATCGGTCTCATCTGTCGACCACCAGCAAGGGCATAAGTCGCCGTAATTAGGACCCAATCCATTTGTTTTTCAATCGGTCTCATCTGTCGACCACCTGCAAGGGCATAAGTCGCGGTAATTAGGACCAAATCTATTTGTTTTTTAATCGGTCTCATCTGTCGACCACCAGCAAGGGCATAAGTCGCGGTAATTAGGACCCAATCCATTTGTTTTTTAATTGGTCTCATCTGTCGACCACCAGCAAGGGCATAAGTCGCCGTAATTAGGACCCAATCCATTTCTTTTTAATCGGTCTCATCTGTCGACCACCAGCAAGGGCATAAGTCGCCGTAATTAGGACCCCATCCATTTGTTTTTTAATCGGTCTCATCTGTCGACCACCAGCAAGGGCATAAGTCGCCGTAATTAGGACCCCATCCATTTGTTTTTTAATCGGTCTCATCTGTCGACCACCAGCAAGGGCATAAGTCGCCGTAATTAGGACCCCATCCATTTGTTTTTAATCGGTCTCATCTGTCGACCACCAGCAAGGGCATAAGTCGCCGTAATTAGGACCCCATCCATTTGTTTTAATCGGTCTCATCTGTCGACCACCAGCAAGGGCATAAGTCGCCGTAATTAGGACCCAATCCATTTGTTTTTAATCGGTCTCATCTGTCGACCACCAGCAAGGGCATAAGTCGCGGTAATTAGGACCCAATCTATTTTTTTTTAATCGGTCTCATCTGTCGACCACCAGCAAGGGCATAAGTCGAGGTAATTAGGACCCAATCCATTTGTTTTTAATCGGTCTCATCTGTCGACCACCAGCAAGGGCATAAGTCGTGGTAATAAGGACCCAATCCATTTGTTTTTTAATCGGTCTCATCTGTCGACCACCAGCAAGGGCATAAGTCGCGGTAATTAGGACCCAATCTATTTGTTTTTTAATCGGTCTCATCTGTCGACCACCAGCAAGGGCATAAGTCGCCGTAATTAGGACCCAATCCATTTGTTTTTAATCGGTCTCATCTGTCGACCACCAGCAAGGGCATAAGTCGCCGTAATTAGGACCCAATCCATTTGTTTTTAATCGGTCTCATCTGTCGACCACCAGCAAGGGCATCAGTCGCCGTAATTAGGACCCAATCCATTTGTTTTTAATCGGTCTCATCTGTCGACCACCAGCAAGGGCATAAGTCGCGGTAATTAGGACCCAATCTATTTGTTTTTTAATCGGTCTCATCTGTCGACCACCAGCAAGGGCATAAGTCGCGGTAATTAGGACCCAATCTATTTGTTTTTTAATTGGTCTCATCTGTCGACCACCAGCAAGGGCATAAGTCGCCGTAATTAGGACCCCATACATTTGTTTTTTAATCGGTCTCATCTGTCGACCACCAGCAAGGGCATAAGTCGCCGTAATTAGGACCCAATCCATTTGTTTTTAATCGGTCTCATCTGTCGACCACCAGCAAGGGCATAAGTCGCCGTAATTAGGACCCAATCCATTTGTTTTTAATCGGTCTCATCTGTCGACCACCAGCAAGGGCATAAGTCGCGGTAATTAGGACCCAATCCATTTGTTTTTAATCGGTCTCATCTGTCGACCACCAGCAAGGCCATAAGTCGCGGTAATTAGGACCCCATCCATTTGTTTTTAATCGGTCTCATCTGTCGACCACCAGCAAGGGCATAAGTCGCGGTAATTAGGACCCCATCCATTTGTTTTTAATCAGGCTCATCTGTCGACCACCAGCAAGGGCATAAGTCGCCGTAATTAGGACCCCATCCATTTGTTTTTAATCGGTCTCATCTGTCGACCACCAGCAAGGGCATAAGTCGCCGTAATTAGGACCCAATCCATTTGTTTTTAATCGGTCTCATCTGTCGACCACCAGCAAGGGCATAAGTCGCCGTAATTAGGACCCAATCCATTTGTTTTTCAATCGGTCTCATCTGTCGACCACCTGCAAGGGCATAAGTCAGGGTAATTAGGACCCAATCTATTTTTTTTTTAATCGGTCTCATCTGTCGACCACCAGCAAGGGCATAAGTCGCCGTAATTAGGACCCCATCCATTTGTTTTCAATCGGTCTCATCTGTCGACCACCAGCAAGGGCATTAGTCGCCGTAATTAGGACCCAATCCATTTGTTTTTAATCGGTCTCATCTGTCGACCACCAGCAAGGGCATAAGTCGCCGTAATTAGGACCCCATCCATTTGTTTTTAATCGGTCTCATCTGTCGACCACCAGCAAGGGCATAAATCGCGGTAATTAGGACCCAATCTATTTGTTTTTTAATCGGTCTCATCTGTCGACCACCAGCAAGGGCATAAGTCGCGGTAATTACGACCCAATCAATTGTTTTTAATCGGTCTCATCTGTCGACCACCAGCAAGGGCATAAGTCGCGGTAATTAGGACCCCATCCATTTGTTTTTAATCGGTCTCATCTGTCGACCACCAGCAAGGGCATAAGTCACCGTAATTAAGACCCAATCCATTTGTTTTTTTAATCGGTCTCATCTGTCGACCACCAGCAAGGGCATAAGTCGCCGTAATTAGGACCCAATCCATTTGTTTTTAATCGGTCTCATCTGTCGACCACCAGCAAGGGCATAAGTCGCCGTAATTAGGACCCAATCCATTTGTTTTTAATCGGTCTCATCTGTCGACCACCAGCAAGGGCCTCAGTCGCCGTAATTAGGACCCAATCCATTTGTTTTTAATCGGTCTCATCTGTCGACCACCAGCAAGGGCATAAGTCGCCGTAATTAAGACCCCTTCCATTTGTTTTTAATCGGTCTCATCTCTCGACCACCAGCAAGGGCATAAGTCGCCGTAATTAGGACCCAATCTATTTGTTTTTAATCGGTCTCATCTGTTGACCACCAGCAAGGGCATAAGTCGCCGTAATTAGGACCCAATCCATTTGTTTTTAATCGGTCTCATCTGTCAACCACCAGCAAGGGCATAAGTCGCGGTAATTAGGACCCAATCTATTTGTTTTTTAATCGGTCTCATCTTTCGACCACCAGCAAGGGCATAAGTCGCCGTAATTAGGACCCAATCCATTTGTTTTTTAATCGGTCTCATCTGTCGACCACCAGCAAGGGCATAAGTCGCCGTAATTAGGACCCAATCCATTTGTTTTTAATCGGTCTCATCTGTTGACCACCAGCAAGGGCATAAGTCGCCGTAATTAGGACCCAATCCATTTGTTTTTAATCGGTCTCATCTGTCAACCACCAGCAAGGGCATAAGTCGCGGTAATTAGGACCCCATTTATTTGTTTTTAATCGGTCTCATCTGTCGACCACCAGCAAGGGCATAAGTCGCCGTAATTAGGACCCCATCCATTTGTTTTCAATCGGTCTCATCTGTCGACCACCAGCAAGGGCATTAGTCGCCGTAATTAGGACCCAATCCATTTGTTTTTAATCGGTCTCATCTGTCGACCACCAGCAAGGGCATAAGTCGCCGTAATTAGGACCCAATCCATTTGTTTTTAATCGGTCTCATCTGTCGACCACCAGCAAGGGCATAAGTCGCCGTAATTAGGACCCAATCTATTTGTTTTTTAATCGGTCTCATCTGTCGACCACCAGCAAGGGCATAAGTCGCGGTAAATAGGACCCAATCCATTTGTTTTTAATCGGTCTCATCTGTCGACCACCAGCAAGGGCATAAGTTGCGGTAATTAGGACCCCATCCATTTGTTTTTAATCGGTCTCATCTGTCGACCACTAGCAAGGGCATAAGTCGCGGTAATTAGGACCCCATTTATTTGTTTTTAATCGGTCTCATCTGTCGACCACCAGCAAGGGCATAAGTCGCCGTAATTAGGACTCCATCCATTTGTTTTTAATCGGTCTCATCTGTCGACCACCAGCAAGGGCATAAGTCGCCGTAATTAGGACCCAATCCATTTGTTTTTCAATCGGTCTCATCTGTCGACCACCTGCAAGGGCATAAGTCGCGGTAATTAGGACCAAATCTATTTGTTTTTTAATCGGTCTCATCTGTCGACCACCAGCAAGGGCATAAGTCGCGGTAATTAGGACCCAATCCATTTGTTTTTTAATTGGTCTCATCTGTCGACCACCAGCAAGGGCATAAGTCGCCGTAATTAGGACCCAATCCATTTCTTTTTAATCGGTCTCATCTGTCGACAACCAGCAAGGGCATAAGTCGCCGTAATTAGGACCCCATCCATTTGTTTTTTAATCGGTCTCATCTGTCGACCACCAGCAAGGGCATAAGTCGCCGTAATTAGGACCCCATCCATTTGTTTTTTAATCGGTCTCATCTGTCGACCACCAGCAAGGGCATAAGTCGCCGTAATTAGGACCCCATCCATTTGTTTTTAATCGGTCTCATCTGTCGACCACCAGCAAGGGCATAAGTCGCCGTAATTAGGACCCCATCCATTTGTTTTAATCGGTCTCATCTGTCGACCACCAGCAAGGGCATAAGTCGCCGTAATTAGGACCCAATCCATTTGTTTTTAATCGGTCTCATCTGTCGACCACCAGCAAGGGCATAAGTCGCGGTAATTAGGACCCAATCTATTTTTTTTTAATCGGTCTCATCTGTCGACCACCAGCAAGGGCATAAGTCGAGGTAATTAGGACCCAATCCATTTGTTTTTAATCGGTCTCATCTGTCGACCACCAGCAAGGGCATAAGTCGTGGTAATAAGGACCCAATCCATTTGTTTTTTAATCGGTCTCATCTGTCGACCACCAGCAAGGGCATAAGTCGCGGTAATTAGGACCCAATCTATTTGTTTTTTAATCGGTCTCATCTGTCGACCACCAGCAAGGGCATAAGTCGCCGTAATTAGGACCCAATCCATTTGTTTTTAATCGGTCTCATCTGTCGACCACCAGCAAGGGCATAAGTCGCCGTAATTAGGACCCAATCCATTTGTTTTTAATCGGTCTCATCTGTCGACCACCAGCAAGGGCATCAGTCGCCGTAATTAGGACCCAATCCATTTGTTTTTAATCGGTCTCATCTGTCGACCACCAGCAAGGGCATAAGTCGCGGTAATTAGGACCCAATCTATTTGTTTTTTAATCGGTCTCATCTGTCGACCACCAGCAAGGGCATAAGTCGCGGTAATTAGGACCCAATCTATTTGTTTTTTAATTGGTCTCATCTGTCGACCACCAGCAAGGGCATAAGTCGCCGTAATTAGGACCCCATACATTTGTTTTTTAATCGGTCTCATCTGTCGACCATCAGCAAGGGCATAAGTCGCCGTAATTAGGACCCAATCCATTTGTTTTTAATCGGTCTCATCTGTCGACCACCAGCAAGGGCATAAGTCGCCGTAATTAGGACCCAATCCATTTGTTTTTAATCGGTCTCATCTGTCGACCACCAGCAAGGGCATAAGTCGCGGTAATTAGGACCCAATCCATTTGTTTTTAATCGGTCTCATCTGTCGACCACCAGCAAGGCCATAAGTCGCGGTAATTAGGACCCCATCCATTTGTTTTTAATCGGTCTCATCTGTCGACCACCAGCAAGGGCATAAGTCGCGGTAATTAGGACCCCATCCATTTGTTTTTAATCAGGCTCATCTGTCGACCACCAGCAAGGGCATAAGTCGCCGTAATTAGGACCCCATCCATTTGTTTTTAATCGGTCTCATCTGTCGACCACCAGCAAGGGCATAAGTCGCCGTAATTAGGACCCAATCCA
Source organism: Ceratothoa steindachneri (assembly GCA_963969495.1). Taxonomy (NCBI): domain Eukaryota; kingdom Metazoa; phylum Arthropoda; class Malacostraca; order Isopoda; family Cymothoidae; genus Ceratothoa; species Ceratothoa steindachneri. The sequence continues at coordinate 11,857,667 of OZ018331.1, read as the reverse complement.
TTTGTTTTTAATCGGTCTCATCTGTCGACCACCAGCAAGGGCATAAGTCGCCGTAATTAGGACCCAATCCATTTGTTTTTCAATCGGTCTCATCTGTCGACCACCTGCAAGGGCATAAGTCAGGGTAATTAGGACCCAATCTATTTTTTTTTTAATCGGTCTCATCTGTCGACCACCAGCAAGGGCATAAGTCGCCGTAATTAGGACCCCATCCATTTGTTTTCAATCGGTCTCATCTGTCGACCACCAGCAAGGGCATTAGTCGCCGTAATTAGGACCCAATCCATTTGTTTTTAATCGGTCTCATCTGTCGACCACCAGCAAGGGCATAAGTCGCCGTAATTAGGACCCCATCCATTTGTTTTTAATCGGTCTCATCTGTCGACCACCAGCAAGGGCATAAATCGCGGTAATTAGGACCCAATCTATTTGTTTTTTAATCGGTCTCATCTGTCGACCACCAGCAAGGGCATAAGTCGCGGTAATTACGACCCAATCAATTGTTTTTAATCGGTCTCATCTGTCGACCACCAGCAAGGGCATAAGTCGCGGTAATTAGGACCCCATCCATTTGTTTTTAATCGGTCTCATCTGTCGACCACCAGCAAGGGCATAAGTCACCGTAATTAAGACCCAATCCATTTGTTTTTTTAATCGGTCTCATCTGTCGACCACCAGCAAGGGCATAAGTCGCCGTAATTAGGACCCAATCCATTTGTTTTTAATCGGTCTCATCTGTCGACCACCAGCAAGGGCATAAGTCGCCGTAATTAGGACCCAATCCATTTGTTTTTAATCGGTCTCATCTGTCGACCACCAGCAAGGGCCTCAGTCGCCGTAATTAGGACCCAATCCATTTGTTTTTAATCGGTCTCATCTGTCGACCACCAGCAAGGGCATAAGTCGCCGTAATTAGGACCCCATCCATTTGTTTTTAATCGGTCTCATCTCTCGACCACCAGCAAGGGCATAAGTCGCCGTAATTAGGACCCAATCTATTTGTTTTTAATCGGTCTCATCTGTTGACCACCAGCAAGGGCATAAGTCGCCGTAATTAGGACCCAATCCATTTGTTTTTAATCGGTCTCATCTGTCAACCACCAGCAAGGGCATAAGTCGCGGTAATTAGGACCCAATCTATTTGTTTTTTAATCGGTCTCATCTGTCGACCACCAGCAAGGGCATAAGTCGCCGTAATTAGGACCCAATCCATTTGTTTTTTAATCGGTCTCATCTGTCGACCACCAGCAAGGGCATAAGTCGCCGTAATTAGGACCCAATCCATTTGTTTTTAATCGGTCTCATCTGTTGACCACCAGCAAGGGCATAAGTCGCCGTAATTAGGACCCAATCCATTTGTTTTTAATCGGTCTCATCTGTCAACCACCAGCAAGGGCATAAGTCGCGGTAATTAGGACCCCATTTATTTGTTTTTAATCGGTCTCATCTGTCGACCACCAGCAAGGGCATAAGTCGCCGTAATTAGGACCCCATCCATTTGTTTTCAATCGGTCTCATCTGTCGACCACCAGCAAGGGCATTAGTCGCCGTAATTAGGACCCAATCCATTTGTTTTTAATCGGTCTCATCTGTCGACCACCAGCAATGGCATAAGTCGCCGTAATTAGGACCCAATCCATTTGTTTTTAATCGGTCTCATCTGTCGACCACCAGCAAGGGCATAAGTCGCCGTAATTAGGACCCAATCTATTTGTTTTTTAATCGGTCTCATCTGTCGACCACCAGCAAGGGCATAAGTCGCGGTAAATAGGACCCAATCCATTTGTTTTTAATCGGTCTCATCTGTCGACCACCAGCAAGGGCATAAGTTGCGGTAATTAGGACCCCATCCATTTGTTTTTAATCGGTCTCATCTGTCGACCACTAGCAAGGGCATAAGTCGCGGTAATTAGGACCCCATTTATTTGTTTTTAATCGGTCTCATCTGTCGACCACCAGCAAGGGCATAAGTCGCCGTAATTAGGACTCCATCCATTTGTTTTTAATCGGTCTCATCTGTCGACCACCAGCAAGGGCATAAGTCGCCGTAATTAGGACCCAATCCATTTGTTTTTCAATCGGTCTCATCTGTCGACCACCTGCAAGGGCATAAGTCGCGGTAATTAGGACCAAATCTATTTGTTTTTTAATCGGTCTCATCTGTCGACCACCAGCAAGGGCATAAGTCGCGGTAATTAGGACCCAATCCATTTGTTTTTTAATTGGTCTCATCTGTCGACCACCAGCAAGGGCATAAGTCGCCGTAATTAGGACCCAATCCATTTCTTTTTAATCGGTCTCATCTGTCGACCACCAGCAAGGGCATAAGTCGCCGTAATTAGGACCCCATCCATTTGTTTTTTAATCGGTCTCATCTGTCGACCACCAGCAAGGGCATAAGTCGCCGTAATTAGGACCCCATCCATTTGTTTTTTAATCGGTCTCATCTGTCGACCACCAGCAAGGGCATAAGTCGCCGTAATTAGGACCCCATCCATTTGTTTTTAATCGGTCTCATCTGTCGACCACCAGCAAGGGCATAAGTCGCCGTAATTAGGACCCCATCCATTTGTTTTAATCGGTCTCATCTGTCGACCACCAGCAAGGGCATAAGTCGCCGTAATTAGGACCCAATCCATTTGTTTTTAATCGGTCTCATCTGTCGACCACCAGCAAGGGCATAAGTCGCGGTAATTAGGACCCAATCTATTTTTTTTTAATCGGTCTCATCTGTCGACCACCAGCAAGGGCATAAGTCGAGGTAATTAGGACCCAATCCATTTGTTTTTAATCGGTCTCATCTGTCGACCACCAGCAAGGGCATAAGTCGTGGTAATAAGGACCCAATCCATTTGTTTTTTAATCGGTCTCATCTGTCGACCACCAGCAAGGGCATAAGTCGCGGTAATTAGGACCCAATCTATTTGTTTTTTAATCGGTCTCATCTGTCGACCACCAGCAAGGGCATAAGTCGCCGTAATTAGGACCCAATCCATTTGTTTTTAATCGGTCTCATCTGTCGACCACCAGCAAGGGCATAAGTCGCCGTAATTAGGACCCAATCCATTTGTTTTTAATCGGTCTCATCTGTCGACCACCAGCAAGGGCATCAGTCGCCGTAATTAGGACCCAATCCATTTGTTTTTAATCGGTCTCATCTGTCGACCACCAGCAAGGGCATAAGTCGCGGTAATTAGGACCCAATCTATTTGTTTTTTAATCGGTCTCATCTGTCGACCACCAGCAAGGGCATAAGTCGCGGTAATTAGGACCCAATCTATTTGTTTTTTAATTGGTCTCATCTGTCGACCACCAGCAAGGGCATAAGTCGCCGTAATTAGGACCCCATACATTTGTTTTTTAATCGGTCTCATCTGTCGACCACCAGCAAGGGCATAAGTCGCCGTAATTAGGACCCAATCCATTTGTTTTTAATCGGTCTCATCTGTCGACCACCAGCAAGGGCATAAGTCGCCGTAATTAGGACCCAATCCATTTGTTTTTAATCGGTCTCATCTGTCGACCACCAGCAAGGGCATAAGTCGCGGTAATTAGGACCCAATCCATTTGTTTTTAATCGGTCTCATCTGTCGACCACCAGCAAGGCCATAAGTCGCGGTAATTAGGACCCCATCCATTTGTTTTTAATCGGTCTCATCTGTCGACCACCAGCAAGGGCATAAGTCGCGGTAATTAGGACCCCATCCATTTGTTTTTAATCAGGCTCATCTGTCGACCACCAGCAAGGGCATAAGTCGCCGTAATTAGGACCCCATCCATTTGTTTTTAATCGGTCTCATCTGTCGACCACCAGCAAGGGCATAAGTCGCCGTAATTAGGACCCAATCCATTTGTTTTTAATCGGTCTCATCTGTCGACCACCAGCAAGGGCATAAGTCGCCGTAATTAGGACCCAATCCATTTGTTTTTCAATCGGTCTCATCTGTCGACCACCTGCAAGGGCATAAGTCAGGGTAATTAGGACCCAATCTATTTTTTTTTTAATCGGTCTCATCTGTCGACCACCAGCAAGGGCATAAGTCGCCGTAATTAGGACCCCATCCATTTGTTTTCAATCGGTCTCATCTGTCGACCACCAGCAAGGGCATTAGTCGCCGTAATTAGGACCCAATCCATTTGTTTTTAATCGGTCTCATCTGTCGACCACCAGCAAGGGCATAAGTCGCCGTAATTAGGACCCCATCCATTTGTTTTTAATCGGTCTCATCTGTCGACCACCAGCAAGGGCATAAATCGCGGTAATTAGGACCCAATCTATTTGTTTTTTAATCGGTCTCATCTGTCGACCACCAGCAAGGGCATAAGTCGCGGTAATTACGACCCAATCAATTGTTTTTAATCGGTCTCATCTGTCGACCACCAGCAAGGGCATAAGTCGCGGTAATTAGGACCCCATCCATTTGTTTTTAATCGGTCTCATCTGTCGACCACCAGCAAGGGCATAAGTCACCGTAATTAAGACCCAATCCATTTGTTTTTTTAATCGGTCTCATCTGTCGACCATCAGCAAGGGCATAAGTCGCCGTAATTAGGACCCAATCCATTTGTTTTTAATCGGTCTCATCTGTCGACCACCAGCAAGGGCATAAGTCGCCGTAATTAGGACCCAATCCATTTGTTTTTAATCGGTCTCATCTGTCGACCACCAGCAAGGGCCTCAGTCGCCGTAATTAGGACCCAATCCATTTGTTTTTAATCGGTCTCATCTGTCGACCACCAGCAAGGGCATAAGTCGCCGTAATTAGGACCCCATCCATTTGTTTTTAATCGGTCTCATCTCTCGACCACCAGCAAGGGCATAAGTCGCCGTAATTAGGACCCAATCTATTTGTTTTTAATCGGTCTCATCTGTCGACCACCAGCAAGGGCATAAGTCGCGGTAATTAGGGTTCAATCTATTTGTTTTTTAATCGGTCTCATCTGTCGACCACCAGCAAGGGCATAAGTCACCGTAATTAGGACCCAATCTATTTGTTTTTTAATCGGTTTCATCTGTCGACCACCAGCAAGGGCATAAGTCGCGGTAATTAGGACACAATCCATTTGTTTTTAATCGGTCTCATCTGTCGACCACCAGCAAGGGCATAAGTCACCGTAATTAGGACCCCATCCATTTGTTTTTCAATCGGTCTCATCTGTCGACCACCAGCAAGGGCATAAGTCGCGGTAATTAGGACCCAATCCATTTGTTTTTTAATCGGTCTCATCGTCGACCACCAGCAAGGGCATAAGTCGCGGTAATTAGGACCCAATCGATTTGTTTCTAATCGGTCTCATCTGTCGATCACCAGCAAGGGCATAAGTCACCGTAATTAGGACCCCATCCATTTGTTTTTAATCGGTCTCATCTGTCGACCACCAGCAAGGGCATAAGTCACCGTAATTAGGACCCAATCCATTTGTTTTTTTTAATCGGTCTCATCTGTCGACCACCAGCAAGGGCATAAGTCGCCGTAATTAGGACCCCATCCATTTGTTTTTAATCGGTCTCATCTTTCGACCACCAGCAAGGGCATAAGTCGCTGTAATTAGGACCCAATCCATTTGTTTTTAATCGGTCTCATCTGTCGACCACCAGCAAGGGCGTAAGTCGCGGTAATTAGGACCCAATCTATTTGTTTTTTAATCGGTCTCATCTGTCGACCACCAGCAAGGGCATAGGTCGCGGTAATTAGGACCCAATCGATTTGTTTTTAATCGGTCTCATCTGTCGACCACCAGCAAGGGCATAAGTCACCGTAATTAGGACCCCATCCATTTGTTTTTAATCGGTCTCATCTGTCGACCACCAGCAATGGCATAAGTCGCCGTAATTAGGACCCAATCCATTTGTTTTTTAATCGGTCTCATCTGTCGACCACCAGCAAGGGCATAAGTCGCCGTAATTAGGACTTCATCCATTTGTTTTTAATCGGTCTCATCTGTTGACCACCAGCAAGGGCATAAGTCGCCGTAATTAGGACCCAATCCATTTGTTTTTTTAATCGGTCTCATCTGTCGCCTACCAGCAAGGGCATAAGTCGCGGTAATTAGGACCCCATCCATTTGTTTTTAATCGGTCTCATCTGTCGACCACCAGCAAGGGCATAAGTCGCGGTAATTAGGACCCAATCCATTTGTTTTTAATCGGTCTCATCTGTCGACCACCAGCAAGGGCATAAGTCGCGGTAATTAGGACCCCATCCATTTGTTTTTAATCGGTCTCATCTGTCGACCACCAGCAAGGGCATAAGTCGCCGTAATTAGGACCCAATCCATTTGTTTTTAATCGGTCTCATCTGTCGACCACCAGCAAGGGCATAAGTCGCGATAATTAGGACCCAATCTATTTGTTTTTTAATCTGTCTCATCTCTCGACCACCAGCAAGGGCATAAGTCGCCGTAATTAGGACCCAATCTATTTGTTTTTAATCGGTCTCATCTGTCGACCACCAGCAAGGGCATAAGTCGCGGTAATTAGGACCCAATCTATTTGTTTTTTAATCGGTCTCATCTGTCGACCACCAGCAAGGGCATAAGTCACCGTAATTAGGACCCAATCTATTTGTTTTTTAATCGGTCTCATCTGTCGACCACCAGCAAGGGCATAAGTCGCCGTAATTAGGACCCAATCCATTTGTTTTTAATCGGTCTCATCTGTCGACCACCAGCAAGGGCATAAGTCGCGGTAATTAGGACCAAATCTATTTGTTTTTTAATCGGTCTCATCTGTCGACCACCAGCAAGGGCATAAGTCGCGGTAATTAGGACCCAATCTATTTGTTTTTTAATCGGTCTCATCTGTCGACCACCAGCAAGGGCATAAGTCGCTGTAATTAGGACCCAATCCATTTGTTTTTTAATCGGTCTCATCTGTCGACCACCAGCAAGGGCATAAGTCGCCGTAATTAGGACCCAATCCATTTGTTTTTAATCGGTCTCATCTGTTGACCACCAGCAAGGGCATAAGTCGCCGTAATTAGGACCCAATCCATTTGTTTTTAATCGGTCTCATCTGTCAACCACCAGCAAGGGCATAAGTCGCGGTAATTAGGACCCCATCCATTTGTTTTTAATCGGTCTCATCTGTCGACCACCAGCAAGGGCATAAGTCGCGGTAATTAGGACCCAATCCATTTGTTTTTAATCGGTCTCATCTGTCGACCACCAGCAAGGGCATAAGTCGCAGTAATTAGGACCCCATCCATTTGTTTTTAATCGGTCTCATCTGTCGACCACCAGCAAGGGCATAAGTCGCCGTAATTAGGACCCAATCCATTTGTTTTTAATCGGTCTCATCTGTCGACCACCAGCAAGGGCATAAGTCGCGATAATTAGGACCCAATCTATTTGTTTTTTAATCGGTCTCATCTCTCGACCACCAGCAAGGGCATAAGTCGCCGTAATTAGGACCCAATCTATTTGTTTTTAATCGGTCTCATCTGTCGACCACCAGCAAGGGCATAAGTCGCGGTAATTACGACCCAATCTATTTGTTTTTTAATCGGTCTCATCTGTCGACCACCAGCAAGGGCATAAGTCACCGTAATTAGGACCCAATCTATTTGTTTTTTAATCGGTCTCATCTGTCGACCACCAGCAAGGGCATAAGTCGCGGTAATTAGGACACAATCCATTTGTTTTTAATCGGTCTCATCTGTCGACCACCAGCAAGGGCATAAGTCGCGGTAATTAGGACCCAATCCATTTGTTTTTTAATCGGTCTCATCGTCGACCACCAGCAAGGGCATAAGTCGCGGTAATTAGGACCCAATCGATTTGTTTCTAATCGGTCTCATCTGTCGATCACCAGCAAGGGCATAAGTCACCGTAATTAGGACCCCATCCATTTGTTTTTAATCGGTCTCATCTGTCGACCACCAGCAAGGGCATAAGTCACCGTAATTAGGACCCAATCCATTTGTTTTTTTTAATCGGTCTCATCTGTCGACCACCAGCAAGGGCATAAGTCGCCGTAATTAGGACCCCATCCATTTGTTTTTAATCGGTCTCATCTTTCGACCACCAGCAAGGGCATAAGTCGCTGTAATTAGGACCCAATCCATTTGTTTTTAATCGGTCTCATCTGTCGACCACCAGGAGGGGGTAAGTCGCGGTAATTAGGACCCAATCTATTTGTTTTTTAATCGGTCTCATCTGTCGACCACCAGCAAGGGCATAAGTCGCGGTAATTAGGACCCAATCTATTTGTTTTTTAATCGGTCTCATCTGTCGACCACCAGCAAGGGCATAAGTCGCCGTAATTAGGACCCAATCCATTTGTTTTTAATCGGTCTCATCTGTCGACCACCAGCAAGGGCATAAGTCGCCGTAATTAGGACCCAATCCATTTGTTTTTAATCGGTCTCATCTGTCGACCACCAGCAAGGGCATAAGTCGCGGTAATTAGGACCAAATCTATTTGTTTTTTAATCGGTCTCATCTGTCGACCACCAGCAAGGGCATAAGTCGCGGTAATTAGGACCCAATCTATTTGTTTTTTAATCGGTCTCATCTGTCGACCACCAGCAAGGGCATAAGTCGCCGTAATTAGGACCCAATCCATTTGTTTTTTAATCGGTCTCATCTGTCGACCACCAGCAAGGGCATAAGTCACCGTAATTAGGACCCAATCCATTTGTTTTTAATCGGTCTCATCTGTTGACCACCAGCAAGGGCATAAGTCGCCGTAATTAGGACCCAATCCATTTGTTTTTAATCGGTCTCATCTGTCAACCACCAGCAAGGGCATAAGTCGCGGTAATTAGGACCCCATTTATTTGTTTTTAATCGGTCACATCTGTCGACCACCAGCAAGGGCATAAGTCGCCGTAATTAGGACCCCATCCATTTGTTTTCAATCGGTCTCATCTGTCGACCACCAGCAAGGGCATTAGTCGCCGTAATTAGGACCCAATCCATTTGTTTTTAATCGGTCTCATCTGTCGACCACCAGCAAGGGCATAAGTCGCCGTAATTAGGACCCCATCCATTTGTTTTTAATCGGTCTCATCTGTCGACCACCAGCGAGGGCATAAATCGCGGTAATTAGGACCCAATCTATTTGTTTTTTAATCGGTCTCATCTGTCGACCACCAGCAAGGGCATAAGTCGCGGTAATTACGACCCAATCAATTGTTTTTAATCGGTCTCATCTGTCGACCACCAGCAAGGGCATAAGTCGCGGTAATTAGGACCCCATCCATTTGTTTTTAATCGGTCTCATCTGTCGACCACCAGCAAGGGCATAAGTCACCGTAATTAAGACCCAATCCATTTGTTTTTAATCGGTCTCATCTGTCGACCACCAGCAAGGGCATCAGTCGCCGTAATTAGGACCCAATCCATTTGTTTTTAATCGGTCTCATCTGTCGACCACCAGCAAGGGCATAAGTCGCCGTAATTAGGACCCCATCCATTTGTTTTTAATCGGTCTCATCTCTCGACCACCAGCAAGGGCATAAGTCGCCGTAATTAGGACCCAATCTATTTGTTTTTAATCGGTCTCATCTGTCGACCACCAGCAAGGGCATAAGTCGCGGTAATTAGGACCCAATCTATTTGTTTTTTAATCGGTCTCATCTGTCGACCACCAGCAAGGGCATAAGTCACCGTAATTAGGACCCAATCTATTTGTTTTTTAATCGGTCTCATCTGTCGACCACCAGCAAGGGCATAAGTCGCGGTAATTAGGACACAATCCATTTGTTTTTAATCGGTCTCATCTGTCGACCACCAGCAAGGGCATAAGTCACCGTAATTAGGACCCCATCCATTTGTTTTTCAATCGGTCTCATCTGTCGACCACCAGCAAGGGCATAAGTCGCGGTAATTAGGACCCAATCCATTTGTTTTTTAATCGGTCTCATCGTCGACCACCAGCAAGGGCATAAGTCGCGGTAATTAGGACCCAATCGATTTGTTTTTAATCGGTCTCATCTGTCGATCACCAGCAAGGGCATAAGTCACCGTAATTAGGACCCCATCCATTTGTTTTTAATCGGTCTCATCTGTCGACCACCAGCAAGGGCATAAGTCACCGTAATTAGGACCCAATCCATTTGTTTTTTTTAATCGGTCTCATCTGTCGACCACCAGCAAGGGCATAAGTCACCGTAATTAGGACCCCATCCATTTGTTTTTAATCGGTCTCATCTTTCGACCACCAGCAAGGGCATAAGTCGCTGTAATTAGGACCCAATCCATTTGTTTTTAATCGGTCTCATCTGTCGACCACCAGCAAGGGCGTAAGTCGCGGTAATTAGGACCCAATCTATTTGTTTTTTAATCGGTCTCATCTGTCGACCACCAGCAAGGGCATAAGTCGCGGTAATTAGGACCCAATCTATTTGTTTTTTAATCGGTCTCATCTGTCGACCACCAGCAAGGGCATAAGTCGCCGTAATTAGGACCCAATCCATTTGTTTTTAATCGGTCTCATCTGTCGACCACCAGCAAGGGCATAAGTCGCCGTAATTAGGACCCAATCCATTTGTTTTTAATCGGTCTCATCTGTCGACCACCAGCAAGGGCATAAGTCGCGGTAATTAGTACCAAATCTATTTGTTTTTTAATCGGTCTCATCTGTCGACCACCAGCAAGGGCATAAGTCGCGGTAATTAGGACCCAATCTATTTGTTTTTTAATCGGTCTCATCTGTCGACCACCAGCAAGGGCATAAGTCGCCGTAATTAGGACCCAATCCATTTGTTTTTTAATCGGTCTCATCTGTCGACCACCAGCAAGGGCATAAGTCGCCGTAATTAGGACCCAATCCATTTGTTTTTAATCGGTCTCATCTGTCAACCACCAGCAAGGGCATAAGTCGCGGTAATTAGGACCCCATTTATTTGTTTTTAATCGGTCTCATCTGTCGACCACCAGCAAGGGCATAAGTCGCCGTAATTAGGACCCCATCCATTTGTTTTCAATCGGTCTCATCTGTCGACCACCAGCAAGGGCATTAGTCGCCGTAATTAGGACCCAATCCATTTGTTTTTAATCGGTCTCATCTGTCGACCACCAGCAAGGGCATAAGTCGCCGTAATTAGGACCCCATCCATTTGTTTTTAATCGGTCTCATCTGTCGACCACCAGCAAGGGCATAAGTCGCGGTAATTAGGACCCAATCTATTTGTTTTTTAATCGGTCTCATCTGTCGACCACCAGCAAGGGCATAAGTCGCGGTAATTACGACCCAATCAATTGTTTTTAATCGGTCTCATCTGTCGACCACCAGCAAGGGCATAAGTCGCCGTAATTAGGACCCCATCCATTTGTTTTTAATCGGTCTCATCTGTCGACCACCAGCAAGGGCATAAGTCACCGTAATTAGGACCCAATCCATTTGTTTTTTTAATCGGTCTCATCTGTCGACCACCAGCAAGGGCATAAGTCGCGGTAATTAGGACCCAATCCATTTGTTTTTAATCGGTCTCATCTGTCGACCACCAGCAAGGGCATAAGTCGCCGTAATTAGGACCCAATCCATTTGTTTTTAATCGGTCTCATCTGTCGACCACCAGCAAGGGCATCAGTCGCCGTAATTAGGACCCAATCCATTTGTTTTTAATCGGTCTCATCTGTCGACCACCAGCAAGGGCATAAGTCGCCGTAATTAGGACCCCATCCATTTGTTTTTAATCGGTCTCATCTGTCGACCACCAGCAAGGGCATAAGTCGCGGTAATTAGGACCCAATCTATTTGTTTTTTTAATCGGTCTCATCTGTCGACCACCAGCAAGGGCATAAGTCGCCGTAATTAGGACCCCATCCATTTGTTTTTTAATCGGTCTCATCTGTCGACCACCAGCAAGGGCATAAGTCGCCGTAATTAGGACCCAATCCATTTGTTTTTAATCAGTCTCATCTGTCGACCACCAGCAAGGGCATAAGTCGCCGTAATTAGGACCCAATCCATTTGTTTTTAATCGGTCTCATCTGTCGACCACCAGCAAGGGCATAAGTCGCCGTAATTAGGACCCAATCTATTTGTTTTTTAATCGGTCTTATCTGTCGACCACCAGCAAGGGCATAAGTCGCGGTAAATAGGACCCAATCCATTTGTTTTTAATCGGTCTCATCTGTCGACCACCAGCAAGGGCATAAGTCGCGGTAATTAGGACCCCATCCATTTGTTTTTAATCGGTCTCATCTGTCGACCACTAGCAAGGGCATAAGTCGCGGTAATTAGGACCCCATTTATTTGTTTTTAATCGGTCTCATCTGTCGACCACCAGCAAGGGCATAAGTCGCCGTAATTAGGACCCCATCCATTTGTTTTTAATCGGTCTCATCTGTCGACCACCAGCAAGGGCATAAGTCGCCGTAATTAGGACCCAATCCATTTGTTTTTCAATCGGTCTCATCTGTCGACCACCTGCAAGGGCATAAGTCGCGGTAATTAGGACCAAATCTATTTGTTTTTTAATCGGTCTCATCTGTCGACCACCAGCAAGGGCATAAGTCGCGGTAATTAGGACCCAATCCATTTGTTTTTTAATTGGTCTCATCTGTCGACCACCAGCAAGGGCATAAGTCGCCGTAATTAGGACCCAATCCATTTCTTTTTAATCGGTCTCATCTGTCGACCACCAGCAAGGGCATAAGTCGCCGTAATTAGGACCCCATCCATTTGTTTTTTAATCGGTCTCATCTGTCGACCACCAGCAAGGGCATAAGTCGCCGTAATTAGGACCCCATCCATTTGTTTTTTAATCGGTCTCATCTGTCGACCACCAGCAAGGGCATAAGTCGCCGTAATTAGGACCCCATCCATTTGTTTTTAATCGGTCTCATCTGTCGACCACCAGCAAGGGCATAAGTCGCCGTAATTAGGACCCCATCCATTTGTTTTAATCGGTCTCATCTGTCGACCACCAGCAAGGGCATAAGTCGCCGTAATTAGGACCCAATCCATTTGTTTTTAATCGGTCTCATCTGTCGACCACCAGCAAGGGCATAAGTCGCGGTAATTAGGACCCAATCTATTTTTTTTTAATCGGTCTCATCTGTCGACCACCAGCAAGGGCATAAGTCGAGGTAATTAGGACCCAATCCATTTGTTTTTAATCGGTCTCATCTGTCGACCACCAGCAAGGGCATAAGTCGTGGTAATAAGGACCCAATCCATTTGTTTTTTAATCGGTCTCATCTGTCGACCACCAGCAAGGGCATAAGTCGCGGTAATTAGGACCCAATCTATTTGTTTTTTAATCGGTCTCATCTGTCGACCACCAGCAAGGGCATAAGTCGCCGTAATTAGGACCCAATCCATTTGTTTTTAATCGGTCTCATCTGTCGACCACCAGCAAGGGCATAAGTCGCCGTAATTAGGACCCAATCCATTTGTTTTTAATCGGTCTCATCTGTCGACCACCAGCAAGGGCATCAGTCGCCGTAATTAGGACCCAATCCATTTGTTTTTAATCGGTCTCATCTGTCGACCACCAGCAAGGGCATAAGTCGCGGTAATTAGGACCCAATCTATTTGTTTTTTAATCGGTCTCATCTGTCGACCACCAGCAAGGGCATAAGTCGCGGTAATTAGGACCCAATCTATTTGTTTTTTAATCGGTCTCATCTGTCGACCACCAGCAAGGGCATAAGTCGCCGTAATTAGGACCCCATACATTTGTTTTTTAATCGGTCTCATCTGTCGACCACCAGCAAGGGCATAAGTCGCCGTAATTAGGACCCAATCCATTTGTTTTTAATCGGTCTCATCTGTCGACCACCAGCAAGGGCATAAGTCGCCGTAATTAGGACCCAATCCATTTGTTTTTAATCGGTCTCATCTGTCGACCACCAGCAAGGGCATAAGTCGCGGTAATTAGGACCCAATCCATTTGTTTTTAATCGGTCTCATCTGTCGACCACCAGCAAGGGCATAAGTCGCGGTAATTAGGACCCCATCGATTTGTTTTTAATCGGTCTCATCTGTCGACCACCAGCAAGGGCATAAGTCGCGGTAATTAGGACCCCATCCATTTGTTTTTAATCAGGCTCATCTGTCGACCACCAGCAAGGGCATAAGTCGCCGTAATTAGGACCCCATCCATTTGTTTTTAATCGGTCTCATCTGTCGACCACCAGCAAGGGCATAAGTCGCCGTAATTAGGACCCCATCCATTTGTTTTTAATCGGTCTCATCTGTCGACCACTAGCAAGGGCATAAGTCGCGGTAATTAGGACCCCATTTATTTGTTTTTAATCGGTCTCATCTGTCGACCACCAGCAAGGGCATAAGTCGCCGTAATTAGGACCCCATCCATTTGTTTTTAATCGGTCTCATCTGTCGACCACCAGCAAGGGCATAAGTCGCCGTAATTAGGACCCAATCCATTTGTTTTTCAATCGGTCTCATCTGTCGACCACCTGCAAGGGCATAAGTCGCGGTAATTAGGACCAAATCTATTTGTTTTTTAATCGGTCTCATCTGTCGACCACCAGCAAGGGCATAAGTCGCGGTAATTAGGACCCAATCCATTTGTTTTTTAATTGGTCTCATCTGTCGACCACCAGCAAGGGCATAAGTCGCCGTAATTAGGACCCAATCCATTTCTTTTTAATCGGTCTCATCTGTCGACCACCAGCAAGGGCATAAGTCGCCGTAATTAGGACCCCATCCATTTGTTTTTTAATCGGTCTCATCTGTCGACCACCAGCAAGGGCATAAGTCGCCGTAATTAGGACCCCATCCATTTGTTTTTTAATCGGTCTCATCTGTCGACCACCAGCAAGGGCATAAGTCGCCGTAATTAGGACCCCATCCATTTGTTTTTAATCGGTCTCATCTGTCGACCACCAGCAAGGGCATAAGTCGCCGTAATTAGGACCCCATCCATTTGTTTTAATCGGTCTCATCTGTCGACCACCAGCAAGGGCATAAGTCGCCGTAATTAGGACCCAATCCATTTGTTTTTAATCGGTCTCATCTGTCGACCACCAGCAAGGGCATAAGTCGCGGTAATTAGGACCCAATCTATTTTTTTTTAATCGGTCTCATCTGTCGACCACTAGCAAGGGCATAAGTCGAGGTAATTAGGACCCAATCCATTTGTTTTTAATCGGTCTCATCTGTCGACCACCAGCAAGGGCATAAGTCGTGGTAATAAGGACCCAATCCATTTGTTTTTTAATCGGTCTCATCTGTCGACCACCAGCAAGGGCATAAGTCGCGGTAATTAGGACCCAATCTATTTGTTTTTTAATCGGTCTCATCTGTCGACCACCAGCAAGGGCATAAGTCGCCGTAATTAGGACCCAATCCATTTGTTTTTAATCGGTCTCATCTGTCGACCACCAGCAAGGGCATAAGTCGCCGTAATTAGGACCCAATCCATTTGTTTTTAATCGGTCTCATCTCTCGACCACCAGCAAGGGCATCAGTCGCCGTAATTAGGACCCAATCCATTTGTTTTTAATCGGTCTCATCTGTCGACCACCAGCAAGGGCATAAGTCGCGGTAATTAGGACCCAATCTATTTGTTTTTTAATCGGTCTCATCTGTCGACCACCAGCAAGGGCATAAGTCGCGGTAATTAGGACCCAATCTATTTGTTTTTTAATCGGTCTCATCTGTCGACCACCAGCAAGGGCATAAGTCGCCGTAATTAGGACCCCATACATTTGTTTTTTAATCGGTCTCATCTGTCGACCACCAGCAAGGGCATAAGTCGCCGTAATTAGGACCCAATCCATTTGTTTTTAATCGGTCTCATCTGTCGACCACCAGCAAGGGCATAAGTCGCCGTAATTAGGACCCAATCCATTTGTTTTTAATCGGTCTCATCTGTCGACCACCAGCAAGGGCATAAGTCGCGGTAATTAGGACCCAATCCATTTGTTTTTAATCGGTCTCATCTGTCGACCACCAGCAAGGGCATAAGTCGCGGTAATTAGGACCCTATCCATTTGTTTTTAATCGGTCTCATCTGTCGACCACCAGCAAGGGCATAAGTCGCGGTAATTAGGACCCCATCCATTTGTTTTTAATCAGGCTCATCTGTCGACCACCAGCAAGGGCATAAGTCGCCGTAATTAGGACCCCATCCATTTGTTTTTAATCGGTCTCATCTGTCGACCACCAGCAAGGGCATAAGTCGCCGTAATTAGGACCCAATCCATTTGTTTTTAATCGGTCTCATCTGTCGACCACCAGCAAGGGCATAAGTCGCCGTAATTAGGACCCAATCCATTTGTTTTTCAATCGGTCTCATCTGTCGACCACCTGCAAGGGCATAAGTCAGGGTAATTAGGACCCAATCTATTTTTTTTTTAATCGGTCTCATCTGTCGACCACCAGCAAGGGCATAAGTCGCCGTAATTAGGACCCCATCCATTTGTTTTCAATCGGTCTCATCTGTCGACCACCAGCAAGGGCATTAGTCGCCGTAATTAGGACCCAATCCATTTGTTTTTAATCGGTCTCATCTGTCGACCACCAGCAAGGGCATAAGTCGCCGTAATTAGGACCCCATCCATTTGTTTTTAATCGGTCTCATCTGTCGACCACCAGCAAGGGCATAAATCGCGGTAATTAGGACCCAATCTATTTGTTTTTTAATCGGTCTCATCTGTCGACCACCAGCAAGGGCATAAGTCGCGGTAATTACGACCCAATCAATTGTTTTTAATCGGTCTCATCTGTCGACCACCAGCAAGGGCATAAGTCGCGGTAATTAGGACCCCATCCATTTGTTTTTAATCGGTCTCATCTGTCGACCACCAGCAAGGGCATAAGTCACCGTAATTAAGACCCAATCCATTTGTTTTTTTAATCGGTCTCATCTGTCGACCACCAGCAAGGGCATAAGTCGTGGTAATAAGGACCCAATCCATTTGTTTTTTAATCGGTCTCATCTGTCGACCACCAGCAAGGGCATAAGTCGCGGTAATTAGGACCCAATCTATTTGTTTTTTAATCGGTCTCATCTGTCGACCACCAGCAAGGGCATAAGTCGCCGTAATTAGGACCCAATCCATTTGTTTTTAATCGGTCTCATCTGTCGACCACCAGCAAGGGCATAAGTCGCCGTAATTAGGACCCAATCCATTTGTTTTTAATCGGTCTCATCTGTCGACCACCAGCAAGGGCATCAGTCGCCGTAATTAGGACCCAATCCATTTGTTTTTAATCGGTCTCATCTGTCGACCACCAGCAAGGGCATAAGTCGCGGTAATTAGGACCCAATCTATTTGTTTTTTAATCGGTCTCATCTGTCGACCACCAGCAAGGGCATAAGTCGCGGTAATTAGGACCCAATCTATTTGTTTTTTAATCGGTCTCATCTGTCGACCACCAGCAAGGGCATAAGTCGCCGTAATTAGGACCCCATACATTTGTTTTTTAATCGGTCTCATCTGTCGACCACCAGCAAGGGCATAAGTCGCCGTAATTAGGACCCAATCCATTTGTTTTTAATCGGTCTCATCTGTCGACCACCAGCAAGGGCATAAGTCGCCGTAATTAGGACCCAATCCATTTGTTTTTAATCGGTCTCATCTGTCGACCACCAGCAAGGGCATAAGTCGCCGTAATTAGGACCCAATCCATTTGTTTTTAATCGGTCTCATCTGTCGACCACCAGCAAGGGCATAAGTCGCGGTAATTAGGACCCCATCCATTTGTTTTTAATCGGTCTCATCTGTCGACCACCAGCAAGGGCATAAGTCGCGGTAATTAGGACCCCATCCATTTGTTTTTAATCAGGCTCATCTGTCGACCACCAGCAAGGGCATAAGTCGCCGTAATTAGGACCCCATCCATTTGTTTTTAATCGGTCTCATCTGTCGACCACCAGCAAGGGCATAAGTCGCCGTAATTAGGACCCAATCCATTTGTTTTTAATCGGTCTCATCTGTCGACCACCAGCAAGGGCATAAGTCGCCGTAATTAGGACCCAATCCATTTGTTTTTCAATCGGTCTCATCTGTCGACCACCTGCAAGGGCATAAGTCAGGGTAATTAGGACCCAATCTATTTTTTTTTTAATCGGTCTCATCTGTCGACCACCAGCAAGGGCATAAGTCGCCGTAATTAGGACCCCATCCATTTGTTTTCAATCGGTCTCATCTGTCGACCACCAGCAAGGGCATTAGTCGCCGTAATTAGGACCCAATCCATTTGTTTTTAATCGGTCTCATCTGTCGACCACCAGCAAGGGCATAAGTCGCCGTAATTAGGACCCCATCCATTTGTTTTTAATCGGTCTCATCTGTCGACCACCAGCAAGGGCATAAATCGCGGTAATTAGGACCCAATCTATTTGTTTTTTAATCGGTCTCATCTGTCGACCACCAGCAAGGGCATAAGTCGCGGTAATTACGACCCAATCAATTGTTTTTAATCGGTCTCATCTGTCGACCACCAGCAAGGGCATAAGTCGCGGTAATTAGGACCCCATCCATTTGTTTTTAATCGGTCTCATCTGTCGACCACCAGCAAGGGCATAAGTCACCGTAATTAAGACCCAATCCATTTGTTTTTTTAATCGGTCTCATCTGTCGACCACCAGCAAGGGCATAAGTCGCCGTAATTAGGACCCAATCCATTTGTTTTTAATCGGTCTCATCTGTCGACCACCAGCAAGGGCATAAGTCGCCGTAATTAGGACCCAATCCATTTGTTTTTAATCGGTCTCATCTGTCGACCACCAGCAAGGGCATCAGTCGCCGTAATTAGGACCCAATCCATTTGTTTTTAATCGGTCTCATCTGTCGACCACCAGCAAGGGCATAAGTCGCCGTAATTAGGACCCCATCCATTTGTTTTTAATCGGTCTCATCTCTCGACCACCAGCAAGGGCATAAGTCGCCGTAATTAGGACCCAATCTATTTGTTTTTAATCGGTCTCATCTGTCGACCACCAGCAAGGGCATAAGTCGCGGTAATTAGGGTTCAATCTATTTGTTTTTTAATCGGTCTCATCTGTCGACCACCAGCAAGGGCATAAGTCACCGTAATTAGGACCCAATCTATTTGTTTTTTAATCGGTCTCATCTGTCGACCACCAGCAAGGGCATAAGTCGCGGTAATTAGGACCCAATCCATTTGTTTTTAATCGGTCTCATCTGTCGACCACCAGCAAGGGCATAAGTCGCCGTAATTAGGACCCCATCCATTTGTTTTTAATCGGTCTCATCTGTCGACCACCAGCAAGGGCATAAATCGCGGTAATTAGGACCCAATCTATTTGTTTTTTAATCGGTCTCATCTGTCGACCACCAGCAAGGGCATAGGTCGCGGTAATTACGACCCAATCAATTGTTTTTAATCGGTCTCATCTGTCGACCACCAGCAAGGGCATAAGTCGCGGTAATTAGGACCCCATCCATTTGTTTTTAATCGGTCTCATCTGTCGACCACCAGCAAGGGCATAAGTCACCGTAATTAAGACCCAATCCATTTGTTTTTTTAATCGGTCTCATCTGTCGACCACCAGCAAGGGCATAAGTCGCCGTAATTAGGACCCCATCCATTTGTTTTTAATCGGTCTCATCTTTCGACCACCAGCAAGGGCATAAGTCGCTGTAATTAGGACCCAATCCATTTGTTTTTAATCGGTCTCATCTGTCGACCACCAGCAAGGGCGTAAGTCGCGGTAATTAGGACCCAATCTATTTGTTTTTTAATCGGTCTCATCTGTCGACCACCAGCAAGGGCTTAAGTCGCGGTAATTAGGACCCAATCTATTTGTTTTTTAATCGGTCTCATCTGTCGACCACCAGCAAGGGCATAAGTCGCCGTAATTAGGACCCAATCCATTTGTTTTTAATCGGTCTCATCTGTCGACCACCAGCAAGGGCATAAGTCGCCGTAATTAGGACCCAATCCATTTGTTTTTAATCGGTCTCATCTGTCGACCACCAGCAAGGGCATAAGTCGCGGTAATTAGGACCAAATCTATTTGTTTTTTAATCGGTCTCATCTGTCGACCACCAGCAAGGGCATAAGTCGCGGTAATTAGGACCCAATCTATTTGTTTTTTAATCGGTCTCATCTGTCGACCACCAGCAAGGGCATAAGTCGCCGTAATTAGGACCCAATCCATTTGTTTTTTAATCGGTCTCATCTGTCGACCACCAGCAAGGGCATAAGTCGCCGTAATTAGGACCCAATCCATTTGTTTTTAATCGGTCTCATCTGTTGACCACCAGCAAGGGCATAAGTCGCCGTAATTAGGACCCAATCCATTTGTTTTTAATCGGTCTCATCTGTCAACCACCAGCAAGGGCATAAGTCGCGGTAATTAGGACCCCATTTATTTGTTTTTAATCGGTCTCATCTGTCGACCACCAGCAAGGGCATAAGTCGCCGTAATTAGGACCCCATCCATTTGTTTTCAATCGGTCTCATCTGTCGACCACCAGCAAGGGCATTAGTCTCCGTAATTAGGACCCAATCCATTTGTTTTTAATCGGTCTCATCTGTCGACCACCAGCAAGGGCATAAGTCGCCGTAATTAGGACCCAATCCATTTGTTTTTAATCGGTCTCATCTGTCGACCACCAGCAAGGGCATAAGTCGCCGTAATTAGGACCCAATCTATTTGTTTTTTAATCGGTCTCATCTGTCGACCACCAGCAAGGGCATAAGTCGCGGTAATTAGGACCCCATCCATTTGTTTTTAATCGGTCTCATCTGTCGACCACTAGCAAGGGCATAAGTCGCGGTAATTAGGACCCCATTTATTTGTTTTTAATCGGTCTCATCTGTCGACCACCAGCAAGGGCATAAGTCGCCGTAATTAGGACCCCATCCATTTGTTTTTAATCGGTCTCATCTGTCGACCACCAGCAAGGGCATAAGTCGCCGTAATTAGGACCCAATCCATTTGTTTTTCAATCGGTCTCATCTGTCGACCACCTGCAAGGGCATAAGTCGCGGTAATTAGGACCAAATCTATTTGTTTTTTAATCGGTCTCATCTGTCGACCACCAGCAAGGGCATAAGTCGCGGTAATTAGGACCCAATCCATTTGTTTTTTAATTGGTCTCATCTGTCGACCACCAGCAAGGGCATAAGTCGCCGTAATTAGGACCCAATCCATTTCTTTTTAATCGGTCTCATCTGTCGACCACCAGCAAGGGCATAAGTCGCCGTAATTAGGACCCCATCCATTTGTTTTTTAATCGGTCTCATCTGTCGACCACCAGCAAGGGCATAAGTCGCCGTAATTAGGACCCCATCCATTTGTTTTTTAATCGGTCTCATCTGTCGACCACCAGCAAGGGCATAAGTCGCCGTAATTAGGACCCCATCCATTTGTTTTTAATCGGTCTCATCTGTCGACCACCAGCAAGGGCATAAGTCGCCGTAATTAGGACCCCATCCATTTGTTTTAATCGGTCTCATCTGTCGACCACCAGCAAGGGCATAAGTCGCCGTAATTAGGACCCAATCCATTTGTTTTTAATCGGTCTCATCTGTCGACCACCAGCAAGGGCATAAGTCGCGGTAATTAGGACCCAATCTATTTTTTTTTAATCGGTCTCATCTGTCGACCACCAGCAAGGGCATAAGTCGAGGTAATTAGGACCCAATCCATTTGTTTTTAATCGGTCTCATCTGTCGACCACCAGCAAGGGCATAAGTCGTGGTAATAAGGACCCAATCCATTTGTTTTTTAATCGGTCTCATCTGTCGACCACCAGCAAGGGCATAAGTCGCGGTAATTAGGACCCAATCTATTTGTTTTTTAATCGGTCTCATCTGTCGACCACCAGCAAGGGCATAAGTCGCCGTAATTAGGACCCAATCCATTTGTTTTTAATCGGTCTCATCTGTCGACCACCAGCAAGGGCATAAGTCGCCGTAATTAGGACCCAATCCATTTGTTTTTAATCGGTCTCATCTGTCGACCACCAGCAAGGGCATCAGTCGCCGTAATTAGGACCCAATCCATTTGTTTTTAATCGGTCTCATCTGTCGACCACCAGCAAGGGCATAAGTCGCGGTAATTAGGACCCAATCTATTTGTTTTTTAATCGGTCTCATCTGTCGACCACCAGCAAGGGCATAAGTCGCGGTAATTAGGACCCAATCTATTTGTTTTTTAATCGGTCTCATCTGTCGACCACCAGCAAGGGCATAAGTCGCCGTAATTAGGACCCCATACATTTGTTTTTTAATCGGTCTCATCTGTCGACCACCAGCAAGGGCATAAGTCGCCGTAATTAGGACCCAATCCATTTGTTTTTAATCGGTCTCATCTGTCGACCACCAGCAAGGGCATAAGTCGCCGTAATTAGGACCCAATCCATTTGTTTTTAATCGGTCTCATCTGTCGACCACCAGCAAGGGCATAAGTCGCGGTAATTAGGACCCAATCCATTTGTTTTTAATCGGTCTCATCTGTCGACCACCAGCAAGGGCATAAGTCGCGGTAATTAGGACCCCATCCATTTGTTTTTAATCGGTCTCATCTGTCGACCACCAGCAAGGGCATAAGTCGCGGTAATTAGGACCCCATCCATTTGTTTTTAATCAGGCTCATCTGTCGAC
The DNA here is from genome assembly GCA_963969495.1 of Ceratothoa steindachneri. Classification (NCBI taxonomy): domain Eukaryota; kingdom Metazoa; phylum Arthropoda; class Malacostraca; order Isopoda; family Cymothoidae; genus Ceratothoa; species Ceratothoa steindachneri. Next base: position 11,835,160 of record OZ018331.1, on the reverse strand, counting down.
CACCAGCAAGGGCATAAGTCGCCGTAATTAGGACCCCATCCATTTGTTTTTAATCGGTCTCATCTGTCGACCACCAGCAAGGGCATAAGTCGCCGTAATTAGGACCCCATCCATTTGTTTTTAATCGGTCTCATCTGTCGACCACTAGCAAGGGCATAAGTCGCGGTAATTAGGACCCCATTTATTTGTTTTTAATCGGTCTCATCTGTCGACCACCAGCAAGGGCATAAGTCGCCGTAATTAGGACCCCATCCATTTGTTTTTAATCGGTCTCATCTGTCGACCACCAGCAAGGGCATAAGTCGCCGTAATTAGGACCCAATCCATTTGTTTTTCAATCGGTCTCATCTGTCGACCACCTGCAAGGGCATAAGTCGCGGTAATTAGGACCAAATCTATTTGTTTTTTAATCGGTCTCATCTGTCGACCACCAGCAAGGGCATAAGTCGCGGTAATTAGGACCCAATCCATTTGTTTTTTAATTGGTCTCATCTGTCGACCACCAGCAAGGGCATAAGTCGCCGTAATTAGGACCCAATCCATTTCTTTTTAATCGGTCTCATCCGTCGACCACCAGCAAGGGCATAAGTCGCCGTAATTAGGACCCCATCCATTTGTTTTTAAATCGGTCTCATCTGTCGACCACCAGCAAGGGCATAAGTCGCCGTAATTAGGACCCCATCCATTTGTTTTTTAATCGGTCTCATCTGTCGACCACCAGCAAGGGCATAAGTCGCCGTAATTAGGACCCCATCCATTTGTTTTTAATCGGTCTCATCTGTCGACCACCAGCAAGGGCATAAGTCGCCGTAATTAGGACCCCATCCATTTGTTTTAATCGGTCTCATCTGTCGACCACCAGCAAGGGCATAAGTCGCCGTAATTAGGACCCAATCCATTTGTTTTTAATCGGTCTCATCTGTCGACCACCAGCAAGGGCATAAGTCGCGGTAATTAGGACCCAATCTATTTTTTTTTAATCGGTCTCATCTGTCGACCACTAGCAAGGGCATAAGTCGAGGTAATTAGGACCCAATCCATTTGTTTTTAATCGGTCTCATCTGTCGACCACCAGCAAGGGCATAAGTCGTGGTAATAAGGACCCAATCCATTTGTTTTTTAATCGGTCTCATCTGTCGACCACCAGCAAGGGCATAAGTCGCGGTAATTAGGACCCAATCTATTTGTTTTTTAATCGGTCTCATCTGTCGACCACCAGCAAGGGCATAAGTCGCCGTAATTAGGACCCAATCCATTTGTTTTTAATCGGTCTCATCTGTCGACCACCAGCAAGGGCATAAGTCGCCGTAATTAGGACCCAATCCATTTGTTTTTAATCGGTCTCATCTGTCGACCACCAGCAAGGGCATCAGTCGCCGTAATTAGGACCCAATATATTTGTTTTTAATCGGTCTCATCTGTCGACCACCAGCAAGGGCATAAGTCGCGGTAATTAGGACCCAATCTATTTGTTTTTTAATCGGTCTCATCTGTCGACCACCAGCAAGGGCATAAGTCGCGGTAATTAGGACCCAATCTATTTGTTTTTTAATCGGTCTCATCTGTCGACCACCAGCAAGGGCATAAGTCGCCGTAATTAGGACCCCATACATTTGTTTTTTAATCGGTCTCATCTGTCGACCACCAGCAAGGGCATAAGTCGCCGTAATTAGGACCCAATCCATTTGTTTTAATCGGTCTCATCTGTCGACCACCAGCAAGGGCATAAGTCGCCGTAATTAGGACCCAATCCATTTGTTTTTAATCGGTCTCATCTGTCGACCACCAGCAAGGGCATAAGTCGCGGTAATTAGGACCCAATCCATTTGTTTTTAATCGGTCTCATCTGTCGACCACCAGCAAGGGCATAAGTCGCGGTAATTAGGACCCCATCCATTTGTTTTTAATCGGTCTCATCTGTCGACCACCAGCAAGGGCATAAGTCGCGGTAATTAGGACCCCATCCATTTGTTTTTAATCAGGCTCATCTGTCGACCACCAGCAAGGGCATAAGTCGCCGTAATTAGGACCCCATCCATTTGTTTTTAATCGGTCTCATCTGTCGACCACCAGCAAGGGCATAAGTCGCCGTAATTAGGACCCAATCCATTTGTTTTTAATCGGTCTCATCTGTCGACCACCAGCAAGGGCATAAATCGCGGTAATTAGGACCCAATCTATTTGTTTTTTAATCGGTCTCATCTGTCGACCACCAGCAAGGGCATAGGTCGCGGTAATTACGACCCAATCAATTGTTTTTAATCGGTCTCATCTGTCGACCACCAGCAAGGGCATAAGTCGCGGTAATTAGGACCCCATCCATTTGTTTTTAATCGGTCTCATCTGTCGACCACCAGCAAGGGCATAAGTCACCGTAATTAAGACCCAATCCATTTGTTTTTTTTAATCGGTCTCATCTGTCGACCACCAGCAAGGGCATAAGTCGCCGTAATTAGGACCCCATCCATTTGTTTTTAATCGGTCTCATCTGTCGACCACCAGCAAGGGCATAAGTCGCAGTAATTAGGACCCAATCCATTTGTTTTTAATCGGTCTCATCTGTCGACCACCAGCAAGGGCATAAGTCGCCGTAATTAGGACCCAATCCATTTGTTTTTAATCGGTCTCATCTGTCGACCACCAGCAAGGGCATAAGTCGCGGTAATTAGGACCAAATCTATTTGTTTTTTAATCGGTCTCATCTGTCGACCACCAGCAAGGGCATAAGTCGCGGTAATTAGGACCCAATCTATTTGTTTTTTAATCGGTCTCATCTGTCGACCACCAGCAAGGGCATAAGTCGCCGTAATTAGGACCCAATCCATTTGTTTTTTAATCGGTCTCATCTGTCGACCACCAGCAAGGGCATAAGTCGCCGTAATTAGGACCCAATCCATTTGTTTTTAATCGGTCTCATCTGTTGACCACCAGCAAGGGCATAAGTCGCCGTAATTAGGACCCAATCCATTTGTTTTTAATCGGTCTCATCTGTCAACCACCAGCAAGGGCATAAGTCGCGGTAATTAGGACCCCATTTATTTGTTTTTAATCGGTCTCATCTGTCGACCACCAGCAAGGGCATAAGTCGCCGTAATTAGGACCCCATCCATTTGTTTTCAATCGGTCTCATCTGTCGACCACCAGCAAGGGCATTAGTCGCCGTAATTAGGACCCAATCCATTTGTTTTTAATCGGTCTCATCTGTCGACCACCAGCAAGGGCATAAGTCGCCGTAATTAGGACCCAATCCATTTGTTTTTAATCGGTCTCATCTGTCGACCACCAGCAAGGGCATAAGTCGCCGTAATTAGGACCCAATCTATTTGTTTTGTAATCGGTCTCATCTGTCGACCACCAGCAAGGGCATAAGTCGCGGTAAATAGGACCCAATCCATTTGTTTTTAATCGGTCTCATCTGTCGACCACCAGCAAGGGCATAAGTCGCGGTAATTAGGACCCCATCCATTTGTTTTTAATCGGTCTCATCTGTCGACCACTAGCAAGGGCATAAGTCGCGGTAATTAGGACCCCATTTATTTGTTTTTAATCGGTCTCATCTGTCGACCACCAGCAAGGGCATAAGTCGCCGTAATTAGGACTCCATCCATTTGTTTTTAATCGGTCTCATCTGTCGACCACCAGCAAGGGCATAAGTCGCCGTAATTAGGACCCAATCCATTTGTTTTTCAATCGGTCTCATCTGTCGACCACCTGCAAGGGCATAAGTCGCGGTAATTAGGACCAAATCTATTTGTTTTTTAATCGGTCTCATCTGTCGACCACCAGCAAGGGCATAAGTCGCGGTAATTAGGACCCAATCCATTTGTTTTTTAATTGGTCTCATCTGTCGACCACCAGCAAGGGCATAAGTCGCCGTAATTAGGACCCAATCCATTTCTTTTTAATCGGTCTCATCTGTCGACCACCAGCAAGGGCATAAGTCGCCGTAATTAGGACCCCATCCATTTGTTTTTTAATCGGTCTCATCTGTCGACCACCAGCAAGGGCATAAGTCGCCGTAATTAGGACCCCATCCATTTGTTTTTTAATCGGTCTCATCTGTCGACCACCAGCAAGGGCATAAGTCGCCGTAATTAGGACCCCATCCATTTGTTTTTAATCGGTCTCATCTGTCGACCACCAGCAAGGGCATAAGTCGCCGTAATTAGGACCCCATCCATTTGTTTTAATCGGTCTCATCTGTCGACCACCAGCAAGGGCATAAGTCGCCGTAATTAGGACCCAATCCATTTGTTTTTAATCGGTCTCATCTGTCGACCACCAGCAAGGGCATAAGTCGCGGTAATTAGGACCCAATCTATTTTTTTTTAATCGGTCTCATCTGTCGACCACCAGCAAGGGCATAAGTCGAGGTAATTAGGACCCAATCCATTTGTTTTCAATCGGTCTCATCTGTCGACCACCAGCAAGGGCATAAGTCGTGGTAATAAGGACCCAATCCATTTGTTTTTTAATCGGTCTCATCTGTCGACCACCAGCAAGGGCATAAGTCGCGGTAATTAGGACCCAATCTATTTGTTTTTTAATCGGTCTCATCTGTCGACCACCAGCAAGGGCATAAGTCGCCGTAATTAGGACCCAATCCATTTGTTTTTAATCGGTCTCATCTGTCGACCACCAGCAAGGGCATAAGTCGCCGTAATTAGGACCCAATCCATTTGTTTTTAATCGGTCTCATCTGTCGACCACCAGCAAGGGCATCAGTCGCCGTAATTAGGACCCAATCCATTTGTTTTTAATCGGTCTCATCTGTCGACCACCAGCAAGGGCATAAGTCGCGGTAATTAGGACCCAATCCATTTGTTTTTTAATCGGTCTCATCGTCGACCACCAGCAAGGGCATAAGTCGCGGTAATTAGGACCCAATCGATTTGTTTCTAATCGGTCTCATCTGTCGACCACCAGCAAGGGCATAAGTCGCCGTAATTAGGACCCAATCCATTTGTTTTTAATCGGTCTCATCTGTCGACCACCAGCAAGGGCATAAGTCGCCGTAATTAGGACCCAATCCATTTGTTTTTCAATCGGTCTCATCTGTCGACCACCTGCAAGGGCATAAGTCAGGGTAATTAGGACCCAATCTATTTTTTTTTTAATCGGTCTCATCTGTCGACCACCAGCAAGGGCATAAGTCGCCGTAATTAGGACTCCATCCATTTGTTTTCAAACGGTCTCATCTGTCGACCACCAGCAAGGGCATTAGTCGCCGTAATTAGGACCCAATCCATTTGTTTTTAATCGGTCTCATCTGTCGACCACCAGCAAGGGCATAAGTCGCCGTAATTAGGACCCCATCCATTTGTTTTTAATCGGTCTCATCTGTCGACCACCAGCAAGGGCATAAATCGCGGTAATTAGGACCCAATCTATTTGTTTTTTAATCGGTCTCATCTGTCGACCACCAGCAAGGGCATAAGTCGCGGTAATTACGACCCAATCAATTGTTTTTAATCGGTCTCATCTGTCGACCACCAGCAAGGGCATAAGTCGCGGTAATTAGGACCCCATCCATTTGTTTTTAATCGGTCTCATCTGTCGACCACCAGCAAGGGCATAAGTCACCGTAATTAAGACCCAATCCATTTGTTTTTTTAATCGGTCTCATCTGTCGACCACCAGCAAGGGCATAAGTCGCCGTAATTAGGACCCAATCCATTTGTTTTTAATCGGTCTCATCTGTCGACCACCAGCAAGGGCATAAGTCGCCGTAATTAGGACCCAATCCATTTGTTTTTAATCGGTCTCATCTGTCGACCACCAGCAAGGGCCTCAGTCGCCGTAATTAGGACCCAATCCATTTGTTTTTAATCGGTCTCATCTGTCGACCACCAGCAAGGGCATAAGTCGCCGTAATTAGGACCCCATCCATTTGTTTTTAATCGGTCTCATCTCTCGACCACCAGCAAGGGCATAAGTCGCCGTAATTAGGACCCAATCTATTTGTTTTTAATCGGTCTCATCTGTCGACCACCAGCAAGGGCATAAGTCGCGGTAATTAGGGTTCAATCTATTTGTTTTTTAATCGGTCTCATCTGTCGACCACCAGCAAGGGCATAAGTCACCGTAATTAGGACCCAATCTATTTGTTTTTTAATCGGTCTCATCTGTCGACCACCAGCAAGGGCATAAGTCGCGGTAATTAGGACACAATCCATTTGTTTTTAATCGGTCTCATCTGTCGACCACCAGCAAGGGCATAAGTCACCGTAATTAGGACCCCATCCATTTGTTTTTCAATCGGTCTCATCTGTCGACCACCAGCAAGGGCATAAGTCGCGGTAATTAGGACCCAATCCATTTGTTTTTTGATCGGTCTCATCGTCGACCACCAGCAAGGGCATAAGTCGCGGTAATTAGGACCCAATCGATTTGTTTCTAATCGGTCTCATCTGTCGATCACCAGCAAGGGCATAAGTCACCGTAATTAGGACCCCATCCATTTGTTTTTAATCGGTCTCATCTGTCGACCACCAGCAAGGGCATAAGTCACCGTAATTAGGACCCAATCCATTTGTTTTTTTTAATCGGTCTCATCTGTCGACCACCAGCAAGGGCATAAGTCGCCGTAATTAGGACCCCATCCATTTGTTTTTAATCGGTCTCATCTTTCGACCACCAGCAAGGGCATAAGTCGCTGTAATTAGGACCCAATCCATTTGTTTTTAATCGTTCTCATCTGTCGACCACCAGCAAGGGCGTAAGTCGCGGTAATTAGGACCCAATCTATTTGTTTTTTAATCGGTCTCATCTGTCGACCACCAGCAAGGGCATAAGTCGCGGTAATTAGGACCCAATCTATTTGTTTTTTAATCGGTCTCATCTGTCGACCACCAGCAAGGGCATAAGTCGCCGTAATTAGGACCCAATCCATTTGTTTTTAATCGGTCTCATCTGTCGACCACCAGCAAGGGCATAAGTCGCCGTAATTAGGACTCAATCCATTTGTTTTTAATCGGTCTCATCTGTCGACCACCAGAAAGGGCATAAGTCGCGGTAATTAGGACCAAATCTATTTGTTTTTTAATCGGTCTCATTTGTCGACCACCAGCAAGGGCATAAGTCGCGGTAATTAGGACCCAATCTATTTGTTTTTTAATCGGTCTCATCTGTCGACCACCAGCAAGGGCATAAGTCGCCGTAATTAGGACCCAATCCATTTGTTTTTTAATCGGTCTCATCTGTCGACCACCAGCAAGGGCATAAGTCGCCGTAATTAGGACCCAATCCATTTGTTTTTAATCGGTCCCATCTGTTGACCACCAGCAAGGGCATAAGTCGCCGTAATTAGGACCCAATCCATTTGTTTTTAATCGGTCTCATCTGTCAACCACCAGCAAGGGCATAAGTCGCGGTAATTAGGACCCCATTTATTTGTTTTTAATCGGTCTCATCTGTCGACCACCAGCAAGGGCATAAGTCGCCGTAATTAGGACCCCATCCATTTGTTTTCAATCGGTCTCATCTGTCGACCACCAGCAAGGGCATTAGTCGCCGTAATTAGGACCCAATCCATTTGTTTTTAATCGGTCTCATCTGTCGACCACCAGCAAGGGCATAAGTCGCCGTAATTAGGACCCCATCCATTTGTTTTTAATCGGTCTCATCTGTCGACCACCAGCAAGGGCATAAGTCGCGGTAATTAGGACCCAATCTATTTGTTTTTTAATCGGTCTCATCTGTCGACCACCAGCAAGGGCATAAGTCGCGGTAATTACGACCCAATCAATTGTTTTTAATCGGTCTCATCTGTCGACCACCAGCAAGGGCATAAGTCGCCGTAATTAGGACCCAATCCATTTGTTTTTTAATTGGTCTCATCTGTCGACCACCAGCAAGGGCATAAGTCACCGTAATTAGGACCCAATCCATTTGTTTTTTTAATCGGTCTCATCTGTCGACCACCAGCAAGGGCATAAGTCGCGGTAATTAGGACCCAATCCATTTGTTTTTAATCGGTCTCATCTGTCGACCACCAGCAAGGGCATAAGTCGCCGTAATTAGGACCCAATCCATTTGTTTTTAATCGGTCTCATCTGTCGACCACCAGCAAGGGCATCAGTCGCCGTAATTAGGACCCAATCCATTTGTTTTTAATCGGTCTCATCTGTCGACCACCAGCAAGGGCATAAGTCGCCGTAATTAGGACCCCATCCATTTGTTTTTAATCGGTCTCATCTGTCGACCACCAGCAAGGGCATAAGTCGCGGTAATTAAGACCCCATTTATTTGTTTTTAATCGGTCTCATCTGTCGACCACCAGCAAGGGCATAAGTCGCCGTAATTAGGACCCCATCCATTTGTTTTTAATCGGTCTCATCTATCGACCACCAGCAAGGGCATAAGTCGCCGTAATTAGGACCCAATCCATTTGTTTTTCAATCGGTCTCATCTGTCGACCACCTGCAAGGGCATAAGTCGCGGTAATTAGGACCAAATCTATTTGTTTTTTAATCGGTCTCATCTGTCGACCACCAGCAAGGGCATAAGTCGCGGTAATTAGGACCCAATCCATTTGTTTTTTAATTGGTCTCATCTGTCGACCACCAGCAAGGGCATAAGTCGCCGTAATTAGGACCCAATCCATTTCTTTTTAATCGGTCTCATCTGTCGACCACCAGCAAGGGCATAAGTCGCCGTAATTAGGACCCCATCCATTTGTTTTTTAATCGGTCTCATCTGTCGACCACCAGCAAGGGCATAAGTCGCCGTAATTAGGACCCCATCCATTTGTTTTTTAATCGGTCTCATCTGTCGACCACCAGCAAGGGCATAAGTCGCCGTAATTAGGACCCCATCCATTTGTTTTTAATCGGTCTCATCTGTCGACCACCAGCAAGGGCATAAGTCGCCGTAATTAGGACCCCATCCATTTGTTTTAATCGGTCTCATCTGTCGACCACCAGCAAGGGCATAAGCCGCCGTAATTAGGACCCAATCCATTTGTTTTTAATCGGTCTCATCTGTCGACCACCAGCAAGGGCATAAGTCGCGGTAATTAGGACCCAATCTATTTTTTTTTAATCGGTCTCATCTGTCGACCACCAGCAAGGGCATAAGTTGAGGTAATTAGGACCCAATCCATTTGTTTTTAATCGGTCTCATCTGTCGACCACCAGCAAGGGCATAAGTCGTGGTAATAAGGACCCAATCCATTTGTTTTTTAATCGGTCTCATCTGTCGACCACCAGCAAGGGCATAAGTCGCGGTAATTAGGACCCAATCTATTTGTTTTTTAATCGGTCTCATCTGTCGACCACCAGCAAGGGCATAAGTCGCCGTAATTAGGTCCAATCCATTTGTTTTTAATCGGTCTCATCTGTCGACCACCAGCAAGGGCATAAGTCGCCGTAATTAGGACCCAATCCATTTGTTTTTAATCGGTCTCATCTGTCGACCACCAGCAAGGGCATCAGTCGCCGTAATTAGGACCCAATCCATTTGTTTTTAATCGGTCTCATCTGTCGACCACCAACAAGGGCATAAGTCGCGGTAATTAGGACCCAATCTATTTGTTTTTTAATCGGTCTCATCTGTCGACCACCAGCAAGGGCATAAGTCGCGGTAATTAGGACCCAATCTATTTGTTTTTTAATTGGTCTCATCTGTCGACCACCAGCAAGGGCATAAGTCGCCGTAATTAGGACCCCATACATTTGTTTTTTAATCGGTCTCATCTGTCGACCACCAGCAAGGGCATAAGTCGCCGTAATTAGGACCCAATCCATTTGTTTTTAATCGGTCTCATCTGTCGACCACCAGCAAGGGCATAAGTCGCCGTAATTAGGACCCAATCCATTTGTTTTTAATCGGTCTCATCTGTCGACCACCAGCAAGGGCATAAGTCGCGGTAATTAGGACCCAATCCATTTGTTTTTAATCGGTCTCATCTGTCGACCACCAGCAAGGGCATGAGTCGCGGTAATTAGGACCCCATCCATTTGTTTCTAATCGGTCTCATCTGTCGACCACCAGCAAGGGCATAAGTCGCGGTAATTAGGACCCCATCCATTTGTTTTTAATCAGGCTCATCTGTCGACCACCAGCAAGGGCATAAGTCGCCGTAATTAGGACCCCATCCATTTGTTTTTAATCGGTCTCATCTGTCGACCACCAGCAAGGGCATAAGTCGCCGTAATTAGGACCCAATCCATTTGTTTTTAATCGGTCTCATCTGTCGACCACCAGCAAGGGCATAAGTCGCCGTAATTAGGACCCAATCCATTTGTTTTTCAATCGGTCTCATCTGTCGACCACCTGCAAGGGCATCAGTCAGGGTAATTAGGACCCAATCTATTTTTTTTTAATCGGTCTCATCTGTCGACCACCAGCAAGGGCATAAGTCGCCGTAATTAGGACCCCATCCATTTGTTTTCAATCGGTCTCATCTGTCGACCACCAGCAAGGGCATTAGTCGCCGTAATTAGGACCCAATCCATTTGTTTTTAATCGGTCTCATCTGTCGACCACCAGCAAGGGCATAAGTCGCCGTAATTAGGACCCCATCCATTTGTTTTTAATCGGTCTCATCTGTCGACCACCAGCAAGGGCATAAATCGCGGTAATTAGGACCCAATCTATTTGTTTTTTAATCGGTCTCATCTGTCGACCACCAGCAAGGGCATAAGTCGCGGTAATTACGACCCAATCAATTGTTTTTAATCGGTCTCATCTGTCGACCACCAGCAAGGGCATAAGTCGCGGTAATTAGGACCCCATCCATTTGTTTTTAATCGGTCTCATCTGTCGACCACCAGCAAGGGCATAAGTCACCGTAATTAAGACCCAATCCATTTGTTTTTTTAATCGGTCTCATCTGTCGACCACCAGCAAGGGCATAAGTCGCCGTAATTAGGACCCAATCCATTTGTTTTTAATCGGTCTCATCTGTCGACCACCAGCAAGGGCATAAGTCGCCGTAATTAGGACCCAATCCATTTGTTTTTAATCGGTCTCATCTGTCGACCACCAGCAAGGGCATCAGTCGCCGTAATTAGGACCCAATCCATTTGTTTTTAATCGGTCTCATCTGTCGACCACCAGCAAGGGCATAAGTCGCCGTAATTAGGACCCCATCCATTTGTTTTTAATCGGTCTCATCTCTCGACCACCAGCAAGGGCATAAGTCGCCGTAATTAGGACCCAATCTATTTGTTTTTAATCGGTCTCATCTGTCGACCACCAGCAAGGGCATAAGTCGCGGTAATTAGGGTTCAATCTATTTGTTTTTTAATCGGTCTCATCTGTCGACCACCAGCAAGGGTATAAGTCACCGTAATTAGGACCCAATCTATTTGTTTTTTAATCGGTCTCATCTGTCGACCACCAGCAAGGGCATAAGTCGCGGTAATTAGGACACAATCCATTTGTTTTTAATCGGTCTCATCTGTCGACCACCAGCAAGGGCATAAGTCACCGTAATTAGGACCCCATCCATTTGTTTTTCAATCGGTCTCATCTGTCGACCACCAGCAAGGGCATAAGTCGCGGTAATTAGGACCCAATCCATTTGTTTTTTAATCGGTCTCATCGTCGACCACCAGCAAGGGCATAAGTCGCGGTAATTAGGACCCAATCGATTTGTTTCTAATCGGTCTCATCTGTCGATCACCAACAAGGGCATAAGTCACCGTAATTAGGACCCCATCCATTTGTTTTTAATCGGTCTCATCTGTCGACCACCAGCAAGGGCATAAGTCACAGTAATTAGGACCCAATCCATTTGTTTTTTTTAATCGGTCTCATCTGTCGACCACCAGCAAGGGCATAAGTCGCCGTAATTAGGACCCCATCCATTTGTTTTTAATCGGTCTCATCTTTCGACCACCAGCAAGGGCATAAGTCGCTGTAATTAGGACCCAATCCATTTGTTTTTAATCGGTCTCATCTGTCGACCACCAGCAAGGGCGTAAGTCGCGGTAATTAGGACCCAATCTATTTGTTTTTTAATCGGTCTCATCTGTCGACCACCAGCAAGGGCATAAGTCGCGGTAATTAGGACCCAATCTATTTGTTTTTTAATCGGTCTCATCTGTCGACCACCAGCAAGGGCATAAGTCGCCGTAATTAGGACCCAATCCATTTGTTTTTAATCGGTCTCATCTGTCGACCACCAGCAAGGGCATAAGTCGCCGTAATTAGGACCCAATCCATTTGTTTTTAATCGGTCTCATCTGTCGACCACCAGCAAGGGCATAAGTCGCGGTAATTAGGACCAAATCTATTTGTTTTTCAATCGGTCTCATCTGTCGACCACCAGCAAGGGCATAAGTCGCGGTAATTAGGACCCAATCTATTTGTTTTTTAATCGGTCTCATCTGTCGACCACCAGCAAGGGCATAAGTCGCCGTAATTAGGACCCAATCCATTTGTTTTTTAATCGGTCTCATCTGTCGACCACCAGCAAGGGCATAAGTCGCCGTAATTAGGACCCAATCCATTTGTTTTTAATCGGTCCCATCTGTTGACCACCAGCAAGGGCATAAGTCGCCGTAATTAGGACCCAATCCATTTGTTTTTAATCGGTCTCATCTGTCAACCACCAGCAAGGGCATAAGTCGCGGTAATTAGGACCCCATTTATTTGTTTTTAATCGGTCTCATCTGTCGACCACCAGCAAAGGCATAAGTCGCCGTAATTAGGACCCCATCCATTTGTTTTCAATCGGTCTCATCTGTCGACCACCAGCAAGGGCATTAGTCGCCGTAATTAGGACCCAATCCATTTGTTTTTAATCGGTCTCATCTGTCGACCACCAGCAAGGGCATAAGTCGCCGTAATTAGGACCCCATCCATTTGTTTTTAATCGGTCTCATCTGTCGACCACCAGCAAGGGCATAAGTCGCGGTAATTAGGACCCAATTTATTTGTTTTTTAATCGGTCTCATCTGTCGACCACCAGCAAGGGCATAAGTCGCGGTAATTACGACCCAATCAATTGTTTTTAATCGGTCTCATCTGTCGACCACCAGCAAGGGCATAAGTCGCCGTAATTAGGACCCCATCCATTTGTTTTTAATCGGTCTCATCTGTCGACCACCAGCAAGGGCATAAGTCACCGTAATTAGGACCCAATCCATTTGTTTTTTTAATCGGTCTCATCTGTCGACCACCAGCAAGGGCATAAGTCGCGGTAATTAGGACCCAATCCATTTGTTTTTAATCGGTCTCATCTGTCGACCACCAGCAAGGGCATAAGTCGCCGTAATTAGGACCCAATCCATTTGTTTTTAATCGGTCTCATCTGTCGACCACCAGCAAGGGCATCAGTCGCCGTAATTAGGACCCAATCCATTTGTTTTTAATCGGTCTCATCTGTCGACCACCAGCAAGGGCATAAGTCGCCGTAATTAGGACCCCATCCATTTGTTTTTAATCGGTCTCATCTGTCGACCACCAGCAAGGGCATAAGTCGCGGTAATTAGGACCCAATCTATTTGTTTTTTTAATCGGTCTCATCTGTCGACCACCAGCAAGGGCATAAGTCGCCGTAATTAGGACCCAATCCATTTGTTTTTAATCGGTCTCATCTGTCGACCACCAGCAAGGGCATAAGTCGCGGTAATTAGGACCCAATCTATTTTTTTTTAATCGGTCTCATCTGTCGACCACCAGCAAGGGCATAAGTCGAGGTAATTAGGACCCAATCCATTTGTTTTTAATCGGTCTCATCTGTCGACCACCAGCAAGGGCATAAGTCGTGGTAATAAGGACCCAATCCATTTGTTTTTTAATCGGTCTCATCTGTCGACCACCAGCAAGGGCATAAGTCGCGGTAATTAGGACCCAATCTATTTGTTTTTTAATCGTTCTCATCTGTCGACCACCAGCAAGGGCATAAGTCGCCGTAATTAGGACCCAATCCATTTGTTTTTAATCGGTCTCATCTGTCGACCACCAGCAAGGGCATAAGTCGCCGTAATTAGGACCCAATCCATTTGTTTTTAATCGGTCTCATCTGTCGACCACCAGCAAGGGCATCAGTCGCCGTAATTAGGACCCAATCCATTTGTTTTTAATCGGTCTCATCTGTCGACCACCAGCAAGGGCATAAGTCGCGGTAATTAGGACCCAATCTATTTGTTTTTTAATCGGTCTCATCTGTCGACCACCAGCAAGGGCATAAGTCGCGGTAATTAGGACCCAATCTATTTGTTTTTTAATCGGTCTCATCTGTCGACCACCAGCAAGGGCATAAGTCGCCGTAATTAGGACCCCATACATTTGTTTTTTAATCGGTCTCATCTGTCGACCACCAGCAAGGGCATAAGTCGCCGTAATTAGGACCCAATCCATTTGTTTTTAATCGGTCTCATCTGTCGACCACCAGCAAGGGCATAAGTCGCCGTAATTAGGACCCAATCCATTTGTTTTTAATCGGTCTCATCTGTCGACCACCAGCAAGGGCATAAGTCGCGGTAATTAGGACCCAATCCATTTGTTTTTAATCGGTCTCATCTGTCGACCACCAGCAAGGGCATAAGTCGCGGTAACTAGGACCCCATCCATTTGTTTTTAATCGGTCTCATCTGTCGATCACCAGCAAGGGCATAAGTCGTGGTAATTAGGACCCCATCCATTTGTTTTTAATCAGGCTCATCTGTCGACCACCAGCAAGGGCATAAGTCGCCGTAATTAGGACCCCATCCATTTGTTTTTAATCGGTCTCATCTGTCGACCACCAGCAAGGGCATAAGTCGCCGTAATTAGGACCCAATCCATTTGTTTTTAATCGGTCTCATCTGTCGACCACCAGCAAGGGCATAAGTCGCCGTAATTAGGACCCAATCCATTTGTTTTTCAATCGGTCTCATCTGTCGACCACCTGCAAGGGCATAAGTCAGGGTAATTAGGACCCAATCTATTTTTTTTTTAATCGGTCTCATCTGTCGACCACCAGCAAGGGCATAAGTCGCCGTAATTAGGACCCCATCCATTTGTTTTCAATCGGTCTCATCTGTCGACCACCAGCAAGGGCATTAGTCGCCGTAATTAGGACCCAATCCATTTGTTTTTAATCGGTCTCATCTGTCGACCACCAGCAAGGGCATAAGTCGCCGTAATTAGGACCCCATCCATTTGTTTTTAATCGGTCTCATCTGTCGACCACCAGCAAGGGCATAAATCGCGGTAATTAGGACCCAATCTATTTGTTTTTTAATCGGTCTCATCTGTCGACCACCAGCAAGGGCATAGGTCGCGGTAATTACGACCCAATCAATTGTTTTTAATCGGTCTCATCTGTCGACCACCAGCAAGGGCATAAGTCGCGGTAATTAGGACCCCATCCATTTGTTTTTAATCGGTCTCATCTGTCGACCACCAGCAAGGGCATAAGTCACCGTAATTAAGACCCAATCCATTTGTTTTTTTAATCGGTCTCATCTGTCGACCACCAGCAAGGGCATAAGTCGCCGTAATTAGGACCCAATCCATTTGTTTTTAATCGGTCTCATCTGTCGACCACCAGCAAGGGCATAAGTCGCCGTAATTAGGACCCAATCCATTTGTTTTTAATCGGTCTCATCTGTCGACCACCAGCAAGGGCATCAGTCGCCGTAATTAGGACCCAATCCATTTGTTTTTAATCGGTCTCATCTGTCGACCACCAGCAAGGGCATAAGTCGCCGTAATTAGGACCCCATCCATTTGTTTTTAATCGGTCTCATCTCTCGACCACCAGCAAGGGCATAAGTCGCCGTAATTAGGACCCAATCTATTTGTTTTTAATCGGTTCTCATCTGTCGACCACCAGCAAGGGCATAAGTCGCGGTAATTAGGGTTCAATCTATTTGTTTTTTAATCGGTCTCATCTGTCGACCACCAGCAAGGGCATAAGTCACCGTAATTAGGACCCAATCTATTTGTTTTTTAATCGGTCTCATCTGTCGACCACCAGCAAGGGCATAAGTCGCGGTAATTAGGACACAATCCATTTGTTTTTAATCGGTCTCATCTGTCGACCACCAGCAAGGGCATAAGTCACCGTAATTAGGACCCCATCCATTTGTTTTTCAATCGGTCTCATCTGTCGACCACCAGCAAGGGCATAAGTCGCGGTAATTAGGACCCAATCCATTTGTTTTTTAATCGGTCTCATCGTCGACCACCAGCAAGGGCATAAGTCGCGGTAATTAGGACCCAATCGATTTGTTTCTAATCGGTCTCATCTGTCGATCACCAGCAAGGGCATAAGTCACCGTAATTAGGACCCCATCCATTTGTTTTTAATCGGTCTCATCTGTCGACCACCAGCAAGGGCATAAGTCACCGTAATTAGGACCCAATCCATTTGTTTTTTTTAATCGGTCTCATCTGTCGACCACCAGCAAGGGCATAAGTCGCCGTAATTAGGACCCCATCCATTTGTTTTTAATCGGTCTCATCTTTCGACCACCAGCAAGGGCATAAGTCGCTGTAATTAGGACCCAATCCATTTGTTTTTAATCGGTCTCATCTGTCGACCACCAGCAAGGGCGTAAGTCGCGGTAATTAGGACCCAATCTATTTGTTTTTTAATCGGTCTCATCTGTCGACCACCAGCAAGGGCATAAGTCGCGGTAATTAGGACCCAATCTATTTGTTTTTTAATCGGTCTCATCTGTCGACCACCAGCAAGGGCATAAGTCGCCGTAATTAGGACCCAATCCATTTGTTTTTAATCGGTCTCATCTGTCGACCACCAGCAAGGGCATAAGTCGCCGTAATTAGGACCCAATCCATTTGTTTTTAATCGGTCTCATCTGTCGACCACCAGCAAGGGCATAAGTCGCGGTAATTAGGACCAAATCTATTTGTTTTTTAATCGGTCTCATCTGTCGACCACCAGCAAGGGCATAAGTCGCGGTAATTAGGACCCAATCTATTTGTTTTTTAATCGGTCTCATCTGTCGACCACCAGCAAGGGCATAAGTCGCCGTAATTAGGACCCAATCCATTTGTTTTTTCATCGGTCTCATCTGTCGACCACCAGCAAGGGCATAAGTCGCCGTAATTAGGACCCAATCCATTTGTTTTTAATCGGTCTCATCTGTTGACCACCAGCAAGGGCATAAGTCGCCGTAATTAGGACCCAATCCATTTGTTTTTAATCGGTCTCATCTGTCAACCACCAGCAAGGGCATAAGTCGCGGTAATTAGGACCCCATTTATTTGTTTTTAATCGGTCTCATCTGTCGACCACCAGTAAGGGCATAGGTCGCCGTAATTAGGACCCCATCCATTTGTTTTCAATCGGTCTCATCTGTCGACCACCAGCAAGGGCATTAGTCGCCGAAATTAGGACCCAATCCATTTGTTTTTAATCGGTCTCATCTGTCGACCACCAGCAAGGGCATAAGTCGCCGTAATTAGGACCCCATCCATTTGTTTTTAATCGGTCTCATCTGTCGACCACCAGCAAGGGCATAAGTCGCCGTAATTAGGACCCCATCCATTTGTTTTTAATCGGTCTCATCTGTCGACCACCAGCAAGGGCATAAGTCACCGTAATTAGGACCCAATCCATTTGTTTTTTTAATCGGTCTCATCTGTCGACCACCAGCAAGGGCATAAGTCGCGGTAATTAGGACCCAATCCATTTGTTTTTAATCGGTCTCATCTGTCGACCACCAGCAAGGGCATAAGTCGCCGTAATTAGGACCCAATCCATTTGTTTTTAATCGGTCTCATCTGTCGACCACCAGCAAGGGCATAAGTCGCCGTAATAAGGACCCAATCTATTTGTTTTTTAATCGGTCTCATCTGTCGACCACCAGCAAGGGCATAAGTCGCGGTAAATAGGACCCAATCCATTTGTTTTTAATCGGTCTCATCTGTCGACCACCAGCAAGGGCATAAGTCGCGGTAATTAGGACCCCATCCATTTGTTTTTAATCGGTCTCATCTGTCGACCACTAGCAAGGGCATAAGTCGCGGTAATTAGGACCCCATTTATTTGTTTTTAATCGGTCTCATCTGTCGACCACCAGCAAGGGCATAAGTCGCCGTAATTAGGACCCCATCCATTTGTTTTTAATCGGTCTCATCTGTCGACCACCAGCAAGGGCATAAGTCGCCGTAATTAGGACCCAATCCATTTGTTTTTCAATCGGTCTCATCTGTCGACCACCTGCAAGGGCATAAGTCGCGGTAATTAGGACCAAATCTATTTGTTTTTTAATCGGTCTCATCTGTCGACCACCAGCAAGGGCATAAGTCGCGGTAATTAGGACCAAATCCATTTGTTTTTTAATTGGTCTCATCTGTCGACCACCAGCAAGGGCATAAGTCGCCGTAATTAGGACCCAATCCATTTCTTTTTAATCGGTCTCATCTGTCGACCACCAGCAAGGGCATAAGTCGCCGTAATTAGGACCCCATCCATTTGTTTTTTAATCGGTCTCATCTGTCGACCACCAGCAAGGGCATAAGTCGCCGTAATTAGGACCCAATCCATTTGTTTTTAATCGGTCTCATCTGTCGACCACCAGCAAGGGCATAAGTCGAGGTAATTAGGACCCAATCCATTTGTTTTTAATCGGTCTCATCTGTCGACCACCAGCAAGGGCATAAGTCGTGGTAATAAGGACCCAATCCATTTGTTTTTTAATCGGTCTCATCTGTCGACCACCAGCAAGGGCATAAGTCGCGGTAATTAGGACCCAATCTATTTGTTTTTTAATCGGTCTCATCTGTCGACCACAGGCAAGGGCATAAGTCGCCGTAATTAGGACCCAATCCATTTGTTTTTAATCGGTCTCATCTGTCGACCACCAGCAAGGGCATAAGTCGCCGTAATTAGGACCCAATCCATTTGTTTTTAATCGGTCTCATCTGTCGACCACCAGCAAGGGCATCAGTCGCCGTAATTAGGACCCAATCCATTTGTTTTTAATCGGTCTCATCTGTCGACCACCAGCAAGGGCATAAGTCGCGGTAATTAGGACCCAATCTATTTGTTTTTTAATCGGTCTCATCTGTCGACCACCAGCAAGGGCATAAGTCGCGGTAATTAGGACCCAATCTATTTGTTTTTTAATTGGTCTCATCTGTCGACCACCAGCAAGGGCATAAGTCGCCGTAATTAGGACCCCATACATTTGTTTTTTAATCGGTCTCATCTGTCGACCACCAGCAAGGGCATAAGTCGCCGTAATTAGGACCCAATCCATTTGTTTTTAATCGGTCTCATCTGTCGACCACCAGCAAGGGCATAAGTCGCCGTAATTAGGACCCAATCCATTTGTTTTTAATCGGTCTCATCTGTCGACCACCAGCAAGGGCATAAGTCGCCGTAATTAGGACCCCATCCATTTGTTTTTAATCGGTCTCATCTGTCGACCACCAGCAAGGGCATAAATCGCGGTAATTAGGACCCAATCTATTTGTTTTTTAATCGGTCTCATCTGTCGACCACCAGCAAGGGCATAAGTCGCGGTAATTACGACCCAATCAATTGTTTTTAATCGGTCTCATCTGTCGACCACCAGCAAGGGCATAAGTCGCGGTAATTAGGACCCCATCCATTTGTTTTTAATCGGTCTCATCTGTCGACCACCAGCAAGGGCATAAGTCGCGGTAATTAGGGTTCAATCTATTTGTTTTTTAATCGGTCTCATCTGTCGACCACCAGCAAGGGCATAAGTCACCGTAATTAGGACCCAATCTATTTGTTTTTTAATCGGTCTCATCTGTCGACCACCAGCAAGGGCATAAGTCGCGGTAATTAGGACACAATCCATTTGTTTTTAATCGGTCTCATCTGTCGACCACCAGCAAGGGCATAAGTCACCGTAATTAGGACCCCATCCATTTGTTTTTCAATCGGTCTCATCTGTCGACCACCAGCAAGGGCATAAGTCGCGGTAATTAGGACCCAATCCATTTGTTTTTTAATCGGTCTCATCGTCGACCACCAGCAAGGGCATAAGTCGCGGTAATTAGGACCCAATCGATTTGTTTCTAATCGGTCTCATCTGTCGATCACCAGCAAGGGCATAAGTCACCGTAATTAGGACCCCATCCATTTGTTTTTAATCGGTCTCATCTGTCGACCACCAGCAAGGGCATAAGTCACCGTAATTAGGACCCAATCCATTTGTTTTTTTTAATCGGTCTCATCTGTCGACCACCAGCAAGGGCATAAGTCGCCGTAATTAGGACCCCATCCATTTGTTTTTAATCGGTCTCATCTTTCGACCACCAGCAAGGGCATAAGTCGCTGTAATTAGGACCCAATCCATTTGTTTTTAATCGGTCTCATCTGTCGACCACCAGCAAGGGCGTAAGTCGCGGTAATTAGGACCCAATCTATTTGTTTTTTAATCGGTCTCATCTGTCGACCACCAGCAAGGGCATAAGTCGCGGTAATTAGGACCCAATCTATTTGTTTTTTAATCGGTCTCATCTGTCGACCACCAGCAAGGGCATAAGTCGCCGTAATTAGGACCCAATCCATTTGTTTTTAATCGGTCTCATCTGTCGACCACCAGCAAGGGCATAAGTCGCCGTAATTAGGACCCAATCCATTTGTTTTTAATCGGTCTCATCTGTCGACCACCAGCAAGGGCATAAGTCGCGGTAATTAGGACCAAATCTATTTGTTTTTTAATCGGTCTCATCTGTCGACCACCAGCAAGGGCATAAGTCGCGGTAATTAGGACCCAATCTATTTGTTTTTTAATCGGTCTCATCTGTCGACCACCAGCAAGGGCATAAGTCGCCGTAATTAGGACCCAATCCATTTGTTTTTTCATCGGTCTCATCTGTCGACCACCAGCAAGGGCATAAGTCGCCGTAATTAGGACCCAATCCATTTGTTTTTAATCGGTCTCATCTGTTGACCACCAGCAAGGGCATAAGTCGCCGTAATTAGGACCCAATCCATTTGTTTTTAATCGGTCTCATCTGTCAACCACCAGCAAGGGCATAAGTCGCGGTAATTAGGACCCCATTTATTTGTTTTTAATCGGTCTCATCTGTCGACCACCAGTAAGGGCATAGGTCGCCGTAATTAGGACCCCATCCATTTGTTTTCAATCGGTCTCATCTGTCGACCACCAGCAAGGGCATTAGTCGCCGAAATTAGGACCCAATCCATTTGTTTTTAATCGGTCTCATCTGTCGACCACCAGCAAGGGCATAAGTCGCCGTAATTAGGACCCCATCCATTTGTTTTTAATCGGTCTCATCTGTCGACCACCAGCAAGGGCATAAGTCGCCGTAATTAGGACCCCATCCATTTGTTTTTAATCGGTCTCATCTGTCGACCACCAGCAAGGGCATAAGTCACCGTAATTAGGACCCAATCCATTTGTTTTTTTAATCGGTCTCATCTGTCGACCACCAGCAAGGGCATAAGTCGCGGTAATTAGGACCCAATCCATTTGTTTTTAATCGGTCTCATCTGTCGACCACCAGCAAGGGCATAAGTCGCCGTAATTAGGACCCAATCCATTTGTTTTTAATCGGTCTCATCTGTCGACCACCAGCAAGGGCATAAGTCGCCGTAATAAGGACCCAATCTATTTGTTTTTTAATCGGTCTCATCTGTCGACCACCAGCAAGGGCATAAGTCGCGGTAAATAGGACCCAATCCATTTGTTTTTAATCGGTCTCATCTGTCGACCACCAGCAAGGGCATAAGTCGCGGTAATTAGGACCCCATCCATTTGTTTTTAATCGGTCTCATCTGTCGACCACTAGCAAGGGCATAAGTCGCGGTAATTAGGACCCCATTTATTTGTTTTTAATCGGTCTCATCTGTCGACCACCAGCAAGGGCATAAGTCGCCGTAATTAGGACCCCATCCATTTGTTTTTAATCGGTCTCATCTGTCGACCACCAGCAAGGGCATAAGTCGCCGTAATTAGGACCCAATCCATTTGTTTTTCAATCGGTCTCATCTGTCGACCACCTGCAAGGGCATAAGTCGCGGTAATTAGGACCAAATCTATTTGTTTTTTAATCGGTCTCATCTGTCGACCACCAGCAAGGGCATAAGTCGCGGTAATTAGGACCAAATCCATTTGTTTTTTAATTGGTCTCATCTGTCGACCACCAGCAAGGGCATAAGTCGCCGTAATTAGGACCCAATCCATTTCTTTTTAATCGGTCTCATCTGTCGACCACCAGCAAGGGCATAAGTCGCCGTAATTAGGACCCCATCCATTTGTTTTTTAATCGGTCTCATCTGTCGACCACCAGCAAGGGCATAAGTCGCCGTAATTAGGACCCAATCCATTTGTTTTTAATCGGTCTCATCTGTCGACCACCAGCAAGGGCATAAGTCGAGGTAATTAGGACCCAATCCATTTGTTTTTAATCGGTCTCATCTGTCGACCACCAGCAAGGGCATAAGTCGTGGTAATAAGGACCCAATCCATTTGTTTTTTAATCGGTCTCATCTGTCGACCACCAGCAAGGGCATAAGTCGCGGTAATTAGGACCCAATCTATTTGTTTTTTAATCGGTCTCATCTGTCGACCACAGGCAAGGGCATAAGTCGCCGTAATTAGGACCCAATCCATTTGTTTTTAATCGGTCTCATCTGTCGACCACCAGCAAGGGCATAAGTCGCCGTAATTAGGACCCAATCCATTTGTTTTTAATCGGTCTCATCTGTCGACCACCAGCAAGGGCATCAGTCGCCGTAATTAGGACCCAATCCATTTGTTTTTAATCGGTCTCATCTGTCGACCACCAGCAAGGGCATAAGTCGCGGTAATTAGGACCCAATCTATTTGTTTTTTAATCGGTCTCATCTGTCGACCACCAGCAAGGGCATAAGTCGCGGTAATTAGGACCCAATCTATTTGTTTTTTAATTGGTCTCATCTGTCGACCACCAGCAAGGGCATAAGTCGCCGTAATTAGGACCCCATACATTTGTTTTTTAATCGGTCTCATCTGTCGACCACCAGCAAGGGCATAAGTCGCCGTAATTAGGACCCAATCCATTTGTTTTTAATCGGTCTCATCTGTCGACCACCAGCAAGGGCATAAGTCGCCGTAATTAGGACCCAATCCATTTGTTTTTAATCGGTCTCATCTGTCGACCACCAGCAAGGGCATAAGTCGCCGTAATTAGGACCCCATCCATTTGTTTTTAATCGGTCTCATCTGTCGACCACCAGCAAGGGCATAAATCGCGGTAATTAGGACCCAATCTATTTGTTTTTTAATCGGTCTCATCTGTCGACCACCAGCAAGGGCATAAGTCGCGGTAATTACGACCCAATCAATTGTTTTTAATCGGTCTCATCTGTCGACCACCAGCAAGGGCATAAGTCGCGGTAATTAGGACCCCATCCATTTGTTTTTAATCGGTCTCATCTGTCGACCACCAGCAAGGGCATAAGTCACCGTAATTAAGACCCAATCCATTTGTTTTTTTAATCGGTCTCATCTGTCGACCACCAGCAAGGGCATAAGTCGCCGTAATTAGGACCCAATCCATTTGTTTTTAATCGGTCTCATCTGTCGACCACCAGCAAGGGCATAAGTCGCCGTAATTAGGACCCAATCCATTTGTTTTTAATCGGTCTCATCTGTCGACCACCAGCAAGGGCATCAGTCGCCGTAATTAGGACCCAATCCATTTGTTTTTAATCGGTCTCATCTGTCGACCACCAGCAAGGGCATAAGTCGCCGTAATTAGGACCCCATCCATTTGTTTTTAATCGGTCTCATCTCTCGACCACCAGCAAGGGCATAAGTCGCCGTAATTAGGACCCAATCTATTTGTTTTTAATCGGTCTCATCTGTCGACCACCAGCAAGGGCATAAGTCGCGGTAATTAGGGTTCAATCTATTTGTTTTTTAATCGGTCTCATCTGTCGACCACCAGCAAGGGCATAAGTCACCGTAATTAGGACCCAATCTATTTGTTTTTTAATCGGTCTCATCTGTCGACCACCAGCAAGGGCATAAGTCGCGGTAATTAGGACACAATCCATTTGTTTTTAATCGGTCTCATCTGTCGACCACCAGCAAGGGCATAAGTCACCGTAATTAGGACCCCATCCATTTGTTTTTCAATCGGTCTCATCTGTCGACCACCAGCAAGGGCATAAGTCGCGGTAATTAGGACCCAATCCATTTGTTTTTTAATCGGTCTCATCGTCGACCACCAGCAAGGGCATAAGTCGCGGTAATTAGGACCCAATCGATTTGTTTCTAATCGGTCTCATCTGTCGATCACCAGCAAGGGCATAAGTCACCGTAATTAGGACCCCATCCATTTGTTTTTAATCGGTCTCATCTGTCGACCACCAGCAAGGGCATAAGTCACCGTAATTAGGACCCAATCCATTTGTTTTTTTTAATCGGTCTCATCGGTCGACCACCAGCAAGGGCATAAGTCGCCGTAATTAGGACCCCATCCATTTGTTTTTAATCGGTCTCATCTTTCGACCACCAGCAAGGGCATAAGTCGCTGTAATTAGGACCCAATCCATTTGTTTTTAATCGGTCTCATCTGTCGACCACCAGCAAGGGCGTAAGTCGCGGTAATTAGGACCCAATCTATTTGTTTTTTAATCGGTCTCATCTGTCGACCACCAGCAAGGGCATAAGTCGCGGTAATTAGGACCCAATCTATTTGTTTTTTAATCGGTCTCATCTGTCAACCACCAGCAAGGGCATAAGTCGCCGTAATTAGGACCCAATCCATTTGTTTTTAATCGGTCTCATCTGTTTGACCACCAGCAAGGGCATAAGTCGCCGTAATTAGGACCCAATCCATTTGTTTTTAATCGGTCTCATCTGTCGACCACCAGCAAGGGCATAAGTCGCGGTAATTAGGACCAAATCTATTTGTTTTTTAATCGGTCTCATCTGTCGACCACCAGCAAGGGCATAAGTCGCGGTAATTAGGACCCAATCTATTTGTTTTTTAATCGGTCTCATCTGTCGACCACCAGCAAGGGCATAAGTCGCCGTAATTAGGACCCAATCCATTTGTTTTTTAATCGGTCTCATCTGTCGACCACCAGCAAGGGCATAAGTCGCCGTAATTAGGACCCAATCCATTTGTTTTTAATCGGTCCCATCTGTTGACCACCAGCAAGGGCATAAGTCGCCGTAATTAGGACCCAATCCATTTGTTTTTAATCGGTCTCATCTGTCAACCACCAGCAAGGGCATAAGTCGCGGTAATTAGGACCCCATTTATTTGTTTTTAATCGGTCTCATCTGTCGACCACCAGCAAGGGCATAAGTCGCCGTAATTAGGACCCCATCCATTTGTTTTCAATCGGTCTCATCTGTCGACCACCAGCAAGGGCATTAGTCGCCGTAATTAGGACCCAATCCATTTGTTTTTAATCGGTCTCATCTGTCGACCACCAGCAAGGGCATAAGTCGCCGTAATTAGGACCCCATCCATTTGTTTTTAATCGGTCTCATCTGTCGACCACCAGCAAGGGCATAAGTCGCGGTAATTAGGACCCAATCTATTTGTTTTTTAATCGGTCTCATCTGTCGACCACCAGCAAGGGCATAAGTCGCGGTAATTACGACCCAATCAATTGTTTTTAATCGGTCTCATCTGTCGACCACCAGCAAGGGCATAAGTCGCCGTAATTAGGACCCCATCCATTTGTTTTTAATCGGTCTCATCTGTCGACCACCAGCAAGGGCATAAGTCACCGTAATTAGGACCCAATCCATTTGTTTTTTTAATCGGTCTCATCTGTCGACCACCAGCAAGGGCATAAGTCGCGGTAATTAGGACCCAATCCATTTGTTTTTAATCGGTCTCATCTGTCGACCACCAGCAAGGGCATAAGTCGCCGTAATTAGGACCCAATCCATTTGTTTTTAATCGGTCTCATCTGTCGACCACCAGCAAGGGCATCAGTCGCCGTAATTAGGACCCAATCCATTTGTTTTTAATCGGTCTCATCTGTCGACCACCAGCAAGGGCATAAGTCGCCGTAATTAGGACCCCATCCATTTGTTTTTAATCGGTCTCATCTGTCGACCACCAGCAAGGGCATAAGTCGCGGTAATTAGGACCCAATCTATTTGTTTTTTTAATCGGTCTCATCTGTCGACCACCAGCAAGGGCATAAGTCGCCGTAATTAGGACCCCATCCATTTGTTTTTTAATCGGTCTCATCTGTCGACCACCAGCAAGGGCATAAGTCGCCGTAATTAGGACCCAATCCATTTGTTTTTAATCGGTCTCATCTGTCGACCACCAGCAAGGGCATAAGTCGCCGTAATTAGGACCCAATCCATTTGTTTTTAATCGGTCTCATCTGTCGACCACCAGCAAGGGCATAAGTCGCCGTAATTAGGACCCAATCTATTTGTTTTTTAATCGGTCTCATCTGTCGACCACCAGCAAGGGCATAAGTCGCGGTAAATAGGACCCAATCCATTTGTTTTTAATCGGTCTCATCTGTCGACCACCAGCAAGGGCATAAGTCGCGGTAATTAGGACCCCATCCATTTGTTTTTAATCGGTCTCATCTGTCGACCACCAGCAAGGGCATAAGTCGCGGTAATTAGGACCCCATTTATTTGTTTTTAATCGGTCTCATCTGTCGACCACCAGCAAGGGCATAAGTCGCCGTAATTAGGACCCCATCCATTTGTTTTTAATCGGTCTCATCTGTCGACCACCAGCAAGGGCATAAGTCGCCGTAATTAGGACCCAATCCATTTGTTTTTCAATCGGTCTCATCTGTCGACCACCTGCAAGGGCATAAGTCGCGGTAATTAGGACCAAATCTATTTGTTTTTTAATCGGTCTCATCTGTCGACCACCAGCAAGGGCATAAGTCGCGGTAATTAGGACCCAATCCATTTGTTTTTTAATTGGTCTCATCTGTCGACCACCAGCAAGGGCATAAGTCGCCGTAATTAGGACCCAATCCATTTCTTTTTAATCGGTCTCATCTGTCGACCACCAGCAAGGGCATAAGTCGCCGTAATTAGGACCCCATCCATTTGTTTTTTAATCGGTCTCATCTGTCGACCACCAGCAAGGGCATAAGTCGCCGTAATTAGGACCCCATCCATTTGTTTTTTAATCGGTCTCATCTGTCGACCACCAGCAAGGGCATAAGTCGCCGTAATTAGGACCCCATCCATTTGTTTTTAATCGGTCTCATCTGTCGACCACCAGCAAGGGCATAAGTCGCCGTAATTAGGACCCCATCCATTTGTTTTAATCGGTCTCATCTGTCGACCACCAGCAAGGGCATAAGTCGCCGTAATTAGGACCCAATCCATTTGTTTTTAATCGGTCTCATCTGTCGACCACCAGCAAGGGCATAAGTCGCGGTAATTAGGACCCAATCCATTTGTTTTTAATCGGTCTCATCTGTCGACCACCAGCAAGGGCATAAGTCGAGGTAATTAGGACCCAATCCATTTGTTTTTAATCGGTCTCATCTGTCGACCACCAGCAAGGGCATAAGTCGTGGTAATAAGGACCCAATCCATTTGTTTTTTAATCGGTCTCATCGTCGACCACCAGCAAGGGCATAAGTCGCGGTAATTAGGACCCAATCGATTTGTTTCTAATCGGTCTCATCTGTCGATCACCAGCAAGGGCATAAGTCACCGTAATTAGGACCCCATCCATTTGTTTTTAATCGGTCTCATCTGTCGACCACCAGCAAGGGCATAAGTCACCGTAATTAGGACCCAATCCATTTGTTTTTTTTAATCGGTCTCATCTGTCGACCACCAGCAAGGGCATAAGTCGCCGTAATTAGGACCCCATCCATTTGTTTTTAATCGGTCTCATCTTTCGACCACCAGCAAGGGCATAAGTCGCTGTAATTAGGACCCAATCCATTTGTTTTTAATCGGTCTCATCTGTCGACCACCAGCAAGGGCGTAAGTCGCGGTAATTAGGACCCAATCTATTTGTTTTTTAATCGGTCTCATCTGTCGACCACCAGCAAGGGCATAAGGCGCGGTAATTAGGACCCAATCTATTTGTTTTTTAATCGGTCTCATCTGTCGACCACCAGCAAGGGCATAAGTCGCCGTAATTAGGACCCAATCCATTTGTTTTCAATTGGTCTCATCTGTCGACCACCAGCAAGGGCATTAGTCGCCGTAATTAGGACCCAATCCATTTGTTTTTAATCGGTCTCATCTGTCGACCACCAGCAAGGGCATAAGTCGCCGTAATTAGGACCCCATCCATTTGTTTTTTAATCGGTCTCATCTGTCGACCACCAGCAAGGGCATAAGTCGCCGTAATTAGGACCCCATCCATTTGTTTTAATCGGTCTCATCTGTCGACCACCAGCAAGGGCATAAGTCGCCGTAATTAGGCCCCAATTCATTTGTTTTTAATCGGTCTCATCTGTCGACCACCAGCAAGGGCATCAGTCGCCGTAATTAGGACCCAATCCATTTGTTTTTAATCGGTCTCATCTGTCGACCACCAGCAAGGGCATAAGTCGCGGTAATTAGGACCCAATCTATTTGTTTTTTAATCGGTCTCATCTGTCGACCACCAGCAAGGGCATAAGTCGCGGTAATTAGGACCCAATCTATTTGTTTTTTAATCGGTCTCATCTGTCGACCACCAGCAAGGGCATAAGTCGCCGTAATTAGGACCCCATACATTTGTTTTTCAATCGGTCTCATCTGTCGACCACCAGCAAGGGCATAAGTCGCCGTAATTAGGACCCAATCCATTTGTTTTTAATCGGTCTCATCTGTCGACCACCAGCAAGGGCATAAGTCGCCGTAATTAGGACCCAATCCATTTGTTTTCAATCGGTCTCATCTGTCGACCACCAGCAAGGGCATAAGTCGCGGTAATTAGGACCCAATCCATTTGTTTTTAATCGGTCTCATCTGTCGACCACCAGCAAGGGCATAAGTCGCGGTAATTAGGACCCCATCCATTTGTTTTTAATCGGTCTCATCTGTCGACCACCAGCAAGGGCATAAGTCGCGGTAATTAGGACCCCATCCATTTGTTTTTAATCAGGCTCATCTGTCGACCACCAGCAAGGGCATAAGTCGCCGTAATTAGGACCCCATCCATTCCTTTTTAATCGGTCTCATCTGTCGACCACCAGCAAGGGCATAAGTCGCCGTAATTAGGACCCAATCCTTTTGTTTTTAATCGGTCTCATCTGTCGACCACCAGCAAGGGCATAAGTCGCCGTAATTAGGACCCAATCCATTTGTTTTTCAATCGGTCTCATCTGTCGACCACCAGCAAGGGCATAAGTCAGGGTAATTAGGACCCAATCTATTTTTTTTTTTAATCGGTCTCATCTGTCGACCACCAGCAAGGGCATAAGTCGCCGTAATTAGGACCCAATCCATTTGTTTTTTTAATCGGTCTCATCTGTCGACCACCAGCAAGGGCATAAGTCGCGGTAATTAGGACCCAATCCATTTGTTTTTAATCGGTCTCATCTGTCGACCACCAGCAAGGGCATAAGTCGCCGTAATTAGGACCCAATCCATTTGTTTTTAATCGGTCTCATCTGTCGACCACCAGCAAGGGCATCAGTCGCCGTAATTAGGACTAAATCCATTTGTTTTTAATCGGTCTCATCTGTCGACCACCAGCAAGGGCATAAGTCGCCGTAATTAGGACCCCATCCATTTGTTTTTAATCGGTCTCATCTGTCGACCACCAGCAAGGGCATAAGTCGCGGTAATTAGGACCCAATCTATTTGTTTTTTTAATCGGTCTCATCTGTCGACCACCAGCAAGGGCATAAGTCGCCGTAATTAGGACCCCATCCATTTGTTTTTTAATCGGTCTCATCTGTCGACCACCAGCAAGGGCATAAGTCGCCGTAATTAGGACCCAATCCATTTGTTTTTAATCGGTCTCATCTGTCGACCACCAGCAAGGGCATAAGTCGCCGTAATTAGGACCCAATCCATTTGTTTTTAATCGGTCTCATCTGTCGACCACCAGCAAGGGCATAAGTCGCGGTAATTAGGACCCAATCTATTTGTTTTTTAATCGGTCTCATCTGTCGACCACCAGCAAGGGCATAAGTCGCGGTAAATAGGACCCAATCCATTTGTTTTTAATCGGTCTCATCTGTCGACCACCAGCAAGGGCATAAGTCGCGGTAATTAGGACCCCATCCATTTGTTTTTAATCGGTCTCATCTGTCGACCACCAGCAAGGGCATAAGTCGCGGTAATTAGGACCCCATTTATTTGTTTTTAATCGGTCTCATCTGTCGACCACCAGCAAGGGCATAGGTCGCCGTAATTAGGACCCACATCCATTTGTTTTTAATCGGTCTCATCTGTCGACCACCAGCAAGGGCATAAGTCGCCGTAATTAGGACCCAATCCATTTGTTTTTCAATCGGTCTCATCTGTCGACCACCTGCAAGGGCATAAGTCGCGGTAATTAGGACCAAATCTATTTGTTTTTTAATCGGTCTCATCTGTCGACCACCAGCAAGGGCATAAGTCGCGGTAATTAGGACCCAATCCATTTGTTTTTTAATTGGTCTCATCTGTCGACCACCAGCAAGGGCATAAGTCGCCGTAATTAGGACCCAATCCATTTCTTTTTAATCGGTCTCATCTGTCGACCACCAGCAAGGGCATAAGTCGCCGTAATTAGGACCCCATCCATTTGTTTTTTAATCGGTCTCATCTGTCGACCACCAGCAAGGGCATAAGTCGCCGTAATTAGGACCCCATCCATTTGTTTTTTAATCGGTCTCATCTGTCGACCACCAGCAAGGGCATAAGTCGCCGTAATTAGGACCCCATCCATTTGTTTTTAATCGGTCTCATCTGTCGACCACCAGCAAGGGCATAAGTCGCCGTAATTAGGACCCCATCCATTTGTTTTAATCGGTCTCATCTGTCGACCACCAGCAAGGGCATAAGTCGCCGTAATTAGGACCCAATCCATTTGTTTTTAATCGGTCTCATCTGTCGACCACCAGCAAGGGCATAAGTCGCGGTAATTAGGACCCAATCTATTTTTTTTTAATCGGTCTCATCTGTCGACCACCAGCAAGGGCATAAGTCGAGGTAATTAGGACCCAATCCATTTGTTTTTAATCGGTCTCATCTGTCGACCACCAGCAAGGGCATAAGTCGTGGTAATAAGGACCCAATCCATTTGTTTTTTAATCGGTCTCATCTGTCGACCACCAGCAAGGGCATAAGTCGCGGTAATTAGGACCCAATCTATTTGTTTTTTAATCGGTCTCATCTGTCGACCACCAGCAAGGGCATAAGTCGCCGTAATTAGGACCCAATCCATTTGTTTTTAATCGGTCTCATCTGTCGACCACCAGCAAGGGCATAAGTCGCCGTAATAATGACCCAATCCATTTGTTTTTAATCGGTCTCATCTGTCGACCACCAGCAAGGGCATCAGTCGCCGTAATTAGGACCCAATCCATTTGTTTTTAATCGGTCTCATCTGTCGACCACCAGCAAGGGCATAAGTCGCGGTAATTAGGACCCAATCTATTTGTTTTTTAATCGGTCTCATCTGTCGACCACCAGCAAGGGCATAAGTCGCGGTAATTAGGACCCAATCTATTTGTTTTTTAATCGGTTTTATCTGTCGACCACCAGCAAGGGCATAAGTCGCCGTAATTAGGACCCCATACATTTGTTTTTTAATCGGTTTTATCTGTCGACCACCAGCAAGGGCATAAGTCGCCGTAATTAGGACCCAATCCATTTGTTTTTAATCGGTCTCATCTGTCGACCACCAGCAAGGGCATAAGTCGCCGTAATTAGGACCCAATCCATTTGTTTTTAATCGGTCTCATCTGTCGACCACCAGCAAGGGCATAAGTCGCGGTAATTAGGACCCAATCCATTTTTTTTTAATCGATCTCATCTGTCGACCACCAGCAAGGGCATTAGTCGCGGTAATTAGGACCCCATCCATTTGTTTTTAATCGGTCTCATCTGTCGACCACCAGCAAGGGCATAAGTCGCGGTAATTAGGACCCCATCCATTTGTTTTTAATCAGGCTCATCTGTCGACCACCAGCAAGGGCATAAGTCGCCGTAATTAGGACCCCATCCATTTGTTTTTAATCGGTCTCATCTGTCGACCACCAGCAAGGGCATAAGTCGCCGTAATTAGGACCCAATCCATTTGTTGTTAATCGGTCTCATCTGTCGACCACCAGCAAGGGCATAAGTCGCCGTAATTAGGACCCAATCCATTTGTTTTTCAATCGGTCTCATCTGTCGACCACCTGCAAGGGTATAAGTCAGGGTAATTAGGACCCAATCTATTTTTTTTTTAATCGGTCTCATCTGTCGACCACCAGCAAGGGCATAAGTCGCGCAATTAGGACCCAATCCATTTGTTTTTTATTCAGTCTCATCTGTCGACCACCAGCAAGTGCATAAGTCGCCGTAATTTGGACCCAATACATTTGTTTTTAATCGGTCTCATCTGTCGACCACCAGCAAGGGCATAAGTCGCCGTAATTAGGACCCCATCCATTTGTTTTTTAATCGGTCTCATCTGTCGACCACCAGCAAGGGCATAAGTCGCTATAATTAGGACCCCATCCATTTGTTTTTTAATCGGTCTCATCTGTCGACCACCAGCAAGGGCATAAGTCGCCGTAATTAGGACCCCATCCATTTGTTTTTAATCGGTCTCATCTGTCGACCACCAGCAAGGGCATAAGTCGACGTAATTAGGACCCCATCCATTTGTTTTTAATCGGTCTCATCTGTCGACCACCAGCAAGGGCATAAGTCGCCGTAATTAGGACCCAATCCATTTGTTTTTAATCGGTCTCATCTGTCGACCACCAGCAAGGGCATAAGTCGCGGTAATTAGGACCCAATCTATTTCTTTTTTAATCGGTCTCATCTGTCGACCACCAGCAAGGGCATAAGTCGCGGTAAATAGGACCCAATCCATTTGTTTTTAATCGGTCTCATCTGTCGACCACCAGCAAGGGCATAAGCCGCGGTAATTAGGACCCCATCCATTTGTTTTTAATCGGTCTCATCTGTCGACCACCAGCAAGGGCATAAGTCGCGGTAATTAGGACCCCATCCATTTGTTTTTAATCGGTCTCATCTGTCGACCACCAGCAAGGGCAAAAGTCGCCGTAATTAGGACCCCATCCATTTGTTTTTAATCGGTCTCATCTGTCGACCACCAGCAAGGGCATAAGGCGCCGTAATTAGGACCCAATCCATTTGTTTTTCAATCGGTCTCATCTGTCGACCACCTGCAAGGGCATAAGTCGCGGTAATTAGGACCAAATCTATTTGTTTTTTAATCGGTCTCATCTGTCGACCACCAGCAAGGGCATAAGTCGCGGTAATTAGGACCCAATCCATTTGTTTTTTAATTGGTCTCATCTGTCGACCACCAGCAAGGGCATAAGTCGCCGTAATTAGGACCCAATCCATTTCTTTTTAATCGGTCTCATCTGTCGACCACCAGCAAGGGCATAAGTCGCCGTAATTAGGACCCCATCCATTTGTTTTTTAATCGGTCTCATCTGTCGACCACCAGCAAGGGCATAAGTCGCCGTAATTAGGACCCCATCCATTTGTTTTTTAATCGGTCTCATCTGTCGACCACCAGCAAGGGCATAAGTCGCCGTAATTAGGACCCCATCCATTTGTTTTAATCGGTCTCATCTGTCGACCACCAGCAAGGGCATAAGTCGCCGTAATTAGGCCCCAATTCATTTGTTTTTAATCGGTCTCATCTGTCGACCACCAGCAAGGGCATCAGTCGCCGTAATTAGGACCCAATCCATTTGTTTTTAATCGGTCTCATCTGTCGACCACCAGCAAGGGCATAAGTCGCGGTAATTAGGACCCAATCTATTTGTTTTTTAATCGGTCTCATCTGTCGACCACCAGCAAGGGCATAAGTCGCGGTAATTAGGACCCAATCTATTTGTTTTTTAATCGGTCTCATCTGTCGACCACCAGCAAGGGCATAAGTCGCCGTAATTAGGACCCCATACATTTGTTTTTCAATCGGTCTCATCTGTCGACCACCAGCAAGGGCATAAGTCGCCGTAATTAGGACCCAATCCATTTGTTTTTAATCGGTCTCATCTGTCGACCACCAGCAAGGGCATAAGTCGCCGTAATTAGGACCCAATCCATTTGTTTTCATTCGGTCTCATCTGTCGACCACCAGCAAGGGCATAAGTCGCGGTAATTAGGACCCAATCCATTTGTTTTTAATCGGTCTCATCTGTCGACCACCAGCAAGGGCATAAGTCGCGGTAATTAGGACCCCATCCATTTGTTTTTAATCGGTCTCATCTGTCGACCACCAGCAAGGGCATAAGTCGCGGTAATTAGGACCCCATCCATTTGTTTTTAATCAGGCTCATCTGTCGACCACCAGCAAGGGCATAAGTCGCCGTAATTAGGACCCCATCCATTCGTTTTTAATCGGTCTCATCTGTCGACCACCAGCAAGGGCATAAGTCGCCGTAATTAGGACCCAATCCTTTTGTTTTTAATCGGTCTCATCTGTCGACCACCAGCAAGGGCATAAGTCGCCGTAATTAGGACCCAATCCATTTGTTTTTCAATCGGTCTCATCTGTCGACCACCAGCAAGGGCATAAGTCAGGGTAATTAGGACCCAATCTATTTTTTTTTTTAATCGGTCTCATCTGTCGACCACCAGCAAGGGCATAAGTCGCGCTAATTAGGACCCAATCCATTTGTTTTTTAATCAGTCTTATCTGTCGACCACCAGCAAGGGCATAAGTCGCCGTAATTAGGACCCAATACATTTGTTTTTAATCGGTCTCATCTGTCGACCACCAGCAAGGGCATAAGTCGCCGTAATTAGGACCCCATCCATTTGTTTTTTAATCGGTCTCATCTGTCGACCACCAGCAAGGGCATAAGTCGCCGTAAATAGGACCCCATCCATTTGTTTTTTAATCGGTCTCATCTGTCGACCACCAGCAAGGGCATAAGTCGCCGTAATTAGGACCCCATCCATTTGTTTTTAATCGGTCTCATCTGTCGACCACCAGCAAGGGCATAAGTCGCCGTAATTAGGACCCCATCCATTTGTTTTTAATCGGTCTCATCTGTCGACCACCAGCAAGGGCATATGTCGCCGTAATTAGGACCCAATCCATTTGTTTTTAATCGGTCTCATCTGTCGACCACCAGCAAGGGCATAAGTCGCGGTAATTAGGACCCAATCTATTTGTTTTTTAATCGGTCTCATCTGTCGACCACCAGCAAGGGCATAAGTCGCGGTAAATAGGACCCAATCCATTTGTTTTTAATCGGTCTCATCTGTCGACCACCAGCAAGGGCATAAGTCGCGGTAATTAGGACCCCATCCATTTGTTTTTAATCGGTCTCATCTGTCGACCACCAGCAAGGGCATAAGTCGCGGTAATTAGGACCCCATCCATTTGTTTTTAATCGGTCTCATCTGTCGACCACCAGCAAGGGCATAAGTCGCCGTAATTAGGACCCAATCCATTTGTTTTTAATCGGTCTCATCTGTCGACCACCAGCAAGGGCATAAGTCGCCGTAATTAGGACCCAATCCATTTGTTTTTAATCGGTCTCATCTGTCGACCACCAGCAAGGGCATAAGTCGCCGTAATTAGGACCCAATCCATTTGTTTTTAATCGGTCTCATCTGTCGACCACCAGCAAGGGCATCAGTCGCCGTAATTAGGACCCAATCCATTTGTTTTTAATCGGTCTCATCTGTCGACCACCAGCAAGGGCATAAGTCGCGGTAATTAGGACCCAATCTATTTGTTTTTTAATCGGTCTCATCTGTCGACCACCAGCAAGGGCATAAGTCGCGGTAATTAGGACCCAATCTATTTGTTTTTTAATCGGTCTCATCTGTCGACCACCAGCAAGGGCATAAGTCGCCGTAATTAGGACCCCATACATTTGTTTTTTAATCGGTTTTATCTGTCGACCACCAGCAAGGGCATAAGTCGCCGTAATTAGGACCCAATCCATTTGTTTTTAATCGGTCTCATCTGTCGACCACCAGCAAGGGCATAAGTCGCCGTAATTAGGACCCAATCCATTTGTTTTTAATCGGTCTCATCTGTCGACCACCAGCAAGGGCATAAGTCGCGGTAATTAGGACCCAATCCATTTTTTTTTAATCGATCTCATCTGTCGACCACCAGCAAGGGCATTAGTCGCGGTAATTAGGACCCCATCCATTTGTTTTTAATCGGTCTCATCTGTCGACCACCAGCAAGGGCATAAGTCGCGGTAATTAGGACCCCATCCATTTGTTTTTAATCAGGCTCATCTGTCGACCACCAGCAAGGGCATAAGTCGCCGTAATTAGGACCCCATCCATTTGTTTTTAATCGGTCTCATCTGTCGACCACCAGCAAGGGCATAAGTCGCCGTAATTAGGACCCAATCCATTTGTTGTTAATCGGTCTCATCTGTCGACCACCAGCAAGGGCATAAGTCGCCGTAATTAGGACCCAATCCATTTGTTTTTCAATCGGTCTCATCTGTCGACCACCTGCAAGGGTATAAGTCAGGGTAATTAGGACCCAATCTATTTTTTTTTTAATCGGTCTCATCTGTCGACCACCAGCAAGGGCATAAGTCGCGCAATTAGGACCCAATCCATTTGTTTTTTATTCAGTCTCATCTGTCGACCACCAGCAAGTGCATAAGTCGCCGTAATTTGGACCCAATACATTTGTTTTTAATCGGTCTCATCTGTCGACCACCAGCAAGGGCATAAGTCGCCGTAATTAGGACCCCATCCATTTGTTTTTTAATCGGTCTCATCTGTCGACCACCAGCAAGGGCATAAGTCGCTATAATTAGGACCCCATCCATTTGTTTTTTAATCGGTCTCATCTGTCGACCACCAGCAAGGGCATAAGTCGCCGTAATTAGGACCCCATCCATTTGTTTTTAATCGGTCTCATCTGTCGACCACCAGCAAGGGCATAAGTCGACGTAATTAGGACCCCATCCATTTGTTTTTAATCGGTCTCATCTGTCGACCACCAGCAAGGGCATAAGTCGCCGTAATTAGGACCCAATCCATTTGTTTTTAATCGGTCTCATCTGTCGACCACCAGCAAGGGCATAAGTCGCGGTAATTAGGACCCAATCTATTTCTTTTTTAATCGGTCTCATCTGTCGACCACCAGCAAGGGCATAAGTCGCGGTAAATAGGACCCAATCCATTTGTTTTTAATCGGTCTCATCTGTCGACCACCAGCAAGGGCATAAGCCGCGGTAATTAGGACCCCATCCATTTGTTTTTAATCGGTCTCATCTGTCGACCACCAGCAAGGGCATAAGTCGCGGTAATTAGGACCCCATCCATTTGTTTTTAATCGGTCTCATCTGTCGACCACCAGCAAGGGCAAAAGTCGCCGTAATTAGGACCCCATCCATTTGTTTTTAATCGGTCTCATCTGTCGACCACCAGCAAGGGCATAAGGCGCCGTAATTAGGACCCAATCCATTTGTTTTTCAATCGGTCTCATCTGTCGACCACCTGCAAGGGCATAAGTCGCGGTAATTAGGACCAAATCTATTTGTTTTTTAATCGGTCTCATCTGTCGACCACCAGCAAGGGCATAAGTCGCGGTAATTAGGACCCAATCCATTTGTTTTTTAATTGGTCTCATCTGTCGACCACCAGCAAGGGCATAAGTCGCCGTAATTAGGACCCAATCCATTTCTTTTTAATCGGTCTCATCTGTCGACCACCAGCAAGGGCATAAGTCGCCGTAATTAGGACCCCATCCATTTGTTTTTTAATCGGTCTCATCTGTCGACCACCAGCAAGGGCATAAGTCGCCGTAATTAGGACCCCATCCATTTGTTTTTTAATCGGTCTCATCTGTCGACCACCAGCAAGGGCATAAGTCGCCGTAATTAGGACCCCATCCATTTGTTTTAATCGGTCTCATCTGTCGACCACCAGCAAGGGCATAAGTCGCCGTAATTAGGCCCCAATTCATTTGTTTTTAATCGGTCTCATCTGTCGACCACCAGCAAGGGCATCAGTCGCCGTAATTAGGACCCAATCCATTTGTTTTTAATCGGTCTCATCTGTCGACCACCAGCAAGGGCATAAGTCGCGGTAATTAGGACCCAATCTATTTGTTTTTTAATCGGTCTCATCTGTCGACCACCAGCAAGGGCATAAGTCGCGGTAATTAGGACCCAATCTATTTGTTTTTTAATCGGTCTCATCTGTCGACCACCAGCAAGGGCATAAGTCGCCGTAATTAGGACCCCATACATTTGTTTTTCAATCGGTCTCATCTGTCGACCACCAGCAAGGGCATAAGTCGCCGTAATTAGGACCCAATCCATTTGTTTTTAATCGGTCTCATCTGTCGACCACCAGCAAGGGCATAAGTCGCCGTAATTAGGACCCAATCCATTTGTTTTCATTCGGTCTCATCTGTCGACCACCAGCAAGGGCATAAGTCGCGGTAATTAGGACCCAATCCATTTGTTTTTAATCGGTCTCATCTGTCGACCACCAGCAAGGGCATAAGTCGCGGTAATTAGGACCCCATCCATTTGTTTTTAATCGGTCTCATCTGTCGACCACCAGCAAGGGCATAAGTCGCGGTAATTAGGACCCCATCCATTTGTTTTTAATCAGGCTCATCTGTCGACCACCAGCAAGGGCATAAGTCGCCGTAATTAGGACCCCATCCATTCGTTTTTAATCGGTCTCATCTGTCGACCACCAGCAAGGGCATAAGTCGCCGTAATTAGGACATAATCCTTTTGTTTTTAATCGGTCTCATCTGTCGACCACCAGCAAGGGCATAAGTCGCCGTAATTAGGACCCAATCCATTTGTTTTTCAATCGGTCTCATCTGTCGACCACCAGCAAGGGCATAAGTCAGGGTAATTAGGACCCAATCTATTTTTTTTTTAATCGGTCTCATCTGTCGACCACCAGCAAGGGCATAAGTCGCGCTAATTAGGACCCAATCCATTTGTTTTTTAATCAGTCTTATCTGTCGACCACCAGCAAGGGCATAAGTCGCCGTAATTAGGACCCAATACATTTGTTTTTAATCGGTCTCATCTGTCGACCACCAGCAAGGGCATAAGTCGCCGTAATTAGGACCCCATCCATTTGTTTTTTAATCGGTCTCATCTGTCGACCACCAGCAAGGGCATAAGTCGCCGTAAATAGGACCCCATCCATTTGTTTTTTAATCGGTCTCATCTGTCGACCACCAGCAAGGGCATAAGTCGCCGTAATTAGGACCCCATCCATTTGTTTTTAATCGGTCTCATCTGTCGACCACCAGCAAGGGCATAAGTCGCCGTAATTAGGACCCCATCCATTTGTTTTTAATCGGTCTCATCTGTCGACCACCAGCAAGGGCATATGTCGCCGTAATTAGGACCCAATCCATTTGTTTTTAATCGGTCTCATCTGTCGACCACCAGCAAGGGCATAAGTCGCGGTAATTAGGACCCAATCTATTTGTTTTTTAATCGGTCTCATCTGTCGACCACCAGCAAGGGCATAAGTCGCGGTAAATAGGACCCAATCCATTTGTTTTTAATCGGTCTCATCTGTCGACCACCAGCAAGGGCATAAGTCGCGGTAATTAGGACCCCATCCATTTGTTTTTAATCGGTCTCATCTGTCGACCACCAGCAAGGGCATAAGTCGCGGTAATTAGGACCCCATCCATTTGTTTTTAATCGGTCTCATCTGTCGACCACCAGCAAGGGCATAAGTCGCCGTAATTAGGACCCAATCCATTTGTTTTTAATCGGTCTCATCTGTCGACCACCAGCAAGGGCATAAGTCGCCGTAATTAGGACCCAATCCATTTGTTTTTTAATCGGTCTCATCTGTCCACCACCAGCAAGGGCATAAGTCGCGGTAATTAGGACCCAATCTATTTTTTTATTAATCGGTCTCATCTCTCGACCACCAGCAAGGGCATAAGTCGAGGTAATTAGGACCCAATCTATTTGTTTTTAATCGGTCTCATCTGTCGACCACCAGCAAGGGCATAAGTCGCGGTAATTAGGACCCAATCCATTTGTTTTTTAATCGGTCTCATCTGTCGACCACCAGCAAGGGCATAAGTCGCCGTAATTAGGACCCCATCCATTTGTTTTAATCGGTCTCATCTGTCGACCACCAGCAAGGGCATAAGTCGCCGTAATTAGGACCCAATCCATTTGTTTTTAATCGGTCTCATCTGTCGACCACCAGCAAGGGCATAAGTCGCGGTAATTAGGACCCAATCTATTTTTTTTTAATCGGTCTCATCTGTCGACCACCAGCAAGGGCATAAGTCGAGGTAATTAGGACCCAATCCATTTGTTTTTAATCGGTCTCATCTGTCGACCACCAGCAAGGGCATAAGTCGTGGTAATAAGGACCCAATCCATTTGTTTTTTAATCGGTCTCATCTGTCGACCACCAGCAAGGGCATAAGTCGCGGTAATTAGGACCCAATCTATTTGTTTTTTAATCGGTCTCATCTGTCGACCACCAGCAAGGGCATAAGTCGCCGTAATTAGGACCCAATCCATTTGTTTTTAATC
The DNA here is from genome assembly GCA_963969495.1 of Ceratothoa steindachneri. Classification (NCBI taxonomy): domain Eukaryota; kingdom Metazoa; phylum Arthropoda; class Malacostraca; order Isopoda; family Cymothoidae; genus Ceratothoa; species Ceratothoa steindachneri. Next base: position 11,794,632 of record OZ018331.1, on the reverse strand, counting down.
GGTCTCATCTGTCGACCACCAGCAAGGGCATAAGTCGCCGTAATTAGGACCCAATCCATTTGTTTTTAATCGGTCTCATCTGTCGACCACCAGCAAGGGCATCAGTCGCCGTAATTAGGACCCAATCCATTTGTTTTTAATCGGTCTCATCTGTCGACCACCAGCAAGGGCATAAGTCGCGGTAATTAGGACCCAATCTATTTCTTTTTTAATCGGTCTCATCTGTCGACCACCAGCAAGGGCATAAGTCGCGGTAATTAGGACCCAATCTATTTGTTTTTTAATCGGTCTCATCTGTCGACCACCAGCAAGGGCATAAGTCGCCGTAATTAGGACCCCATACATTTGTTTTTTAATCGGTCTCATCTGTCGACCACCAGCAAGGGCATAAGTCGCCGTAATTAGGACCCAATCCATTTGTTTTTAATCGGTCTCATCTGTCGACCACCAGCAAGGGCATAAGTCGCCGTAATTAGGACCCAATCCATTTGTTTTTAATCGGTCTCATCTGTCGACCACCAGCAAGGGCATAAGTCGCGGTAATTAGGACCCAATCCATTTGTTTTTAATCGGTCTCATCTGTCGACCACCAGCAAGGGCATAAGTCGCGGTAATTAGGACCCCATCCATTTGTTTTTAATCGGTCTCATCTGTCGACCACCAGCAAGGGCATAAGTCGCGGTAATTTGGACCCCATCCATTTGTTTTTAATCAGGCTCATCTGTCGACCACCAGCAAGGGCATAAGTCGCTGTAATTAGGACCCCATCCATTTGTTTTTAATCGGTCTCATCTGTCGACCACCAGCAAGGGCATAAGTCGCCGTAATTAGGACCCAATCCATTTGTTTTTAATCGGTCTCATCTGTCGACCACCAGCAAAGGCATAAGTCGCCGTAATTAGGACCCAATCCATTTGTTTTTCAATCGGTCTCATCTGTCGACCACCTGCAAGGGCATAAGTCAGGGTAATTAGGACCCAATCTATTTTTTTTTTAATCGGTCTCATCTGTCGACCACCAGCAAGGGCATAAGTCGCGCAATTAGGACCCAATCCTTTTGTTTTTTATTCAGTCTCATCTGTCGACCACCAGCAAGTGCATAAGTCGCCGTAATTTGGACCCAATACATTTGTTTTTAATCGGTCTCATCTGTCGACCACCAGCAAGGGCATAAGTCGCCGTAATTAGGACCCCATCCATTTGTTTTTTAATCGGTCTCATCTGTCGACCACCAGCAAGGGCATAAGTCGCTATAATTAGGACCCCATCCATTTGTTTTTTAATCGGTCTCATCTGTCGACCACCAGCAAGGGCATAAGTCGCCGTAATTAGGACCCCATCCATTTGTTTTTAATCGGTCTCATCTGTCGACCACCAGCAAGGGCATAAGTCGCCGTAATTAGGACCCCATCCATTTGTTTTTAATCGGTCTCATCTGTCGACCACCAGCAAGGGCATAAGTCGCCGTAATTAGGACCCAATCCATTTGTTTTTAATCGGTCTCATCTGTCGACCACCAGCAAGGGCATAAGTCGCGGTAATTAGGACCCAATCCATTTGTTTTTAATCGGTCTCATCTGTCGACCACCAGCAAGGGCATAAGTCGCGGTAATTAGGACCCCATCCATTTGTTTTTAATCGGTCTCATCTGTCGACCACCAGCAAGGGCATAAGTCGCGGTAATTAGGACCCCATCCATTTGTTTTTAATCAGGCTCATCTGTCGACCACCAGCAAGGGCATAAGTCGCCGTAATTAGGACCCCATCCATTTGTTTTTAATCGGTCTCATCTGTCGACCACCAGCAAGGGCATAAGTCGCCGTAATTAGGACCCAATCCATTTGTTTTTCAATTGGTCTCATCTGTCGACCACCTGCAAGGGCATAAGTCAGGGTAATTAGGACCCAATCTATTTTTTTTAATCGGTCTCATCTGTCGACCACCAGCAAGGGCATAAGTCGCGCAATTAGGACCCAATCCATTTGTTTTTTATTCAGTCTCATCTGTCGACCACCAGCAAGTGCATAAGTCGCCGTAATTTGGACCCAATACATTTGTTTTTAATCGGTCTCATCTGTCGACCACCAGCAAGGGCATAAGTCGCCGTAATTAGGACCCCATCCATTTGTTTTTTAATCGGTCTCATCTGTCGACCACCAGCAAGGGCATAAGTCGCTATAATTAGGACCCCATCCATTTGTTTTTTAATCGGTCTCATCTGTCGACCACCAGCAAGGGCATAAGTCGCCGTAATTAGGACCCCATCCATTTGTTTTTAATCGGTCTCATCTGTCGACCACCAGCAAGGGCATAAGTCGCCGTAATTAGGACCCCATCCATTTGTTTTTAATCGGTCTCATCTGTCGACCACCAGCAAGGGCATAAGTCGCCGTAATTAGGACCCAATCCATTTGTTTTTAATCGGTCTCATCTGTCGACCACCAGCAAGGGCATAAGTCGCGGTAATTAGGACCCAATCTATTTCTTTTTTAATCGGTCTCATCTGTCGACCACCAGCAAGGGCATAAGTCGCGGTAAATAGGACCCAATCCATTTGTTTTTAATCGGTCTCATCTGTCGACCACCAGCAAGGGTATAAGCCGCGGTAATTAGGACCCCATCCATTTGTTTTTAATCGGTCTCATCTGTCGACCACCAGCAAGGGCATAAGTCGCGGTAATTAGGACCCCATCCATTTGTTTTTAATCGGTCTCATCTGTCAACCACCAGCAAGGGCAAAAGTCGCCGTAATTAGGACCCCATCCATTTGTTTTTAATCGGTCTCATCTGTCGACAACCAGCAAGGGCATAAGGCGCCGTAATTAGGACCCAATCCATTTGTTTTTCAATCGGTCTCATCTGTCGACCACCTGCAAGGGCATAAGTCGCGGTAATTAGGACCAAATCTATTTGTTTTTTAATCGGTCTCATCTGTCGACCACCAGCAAGGGCATAAGTCGCGGTAATTAGGACCCAATCCATTTGTTTTTTAATTGGTCTCATCTGTCGACCACCAGCAAGGGCATAAGTCGCCGTAATTAGGACCCAATCCATTTCTTTTTAATCGGTCTCATCTGTCGACCACCAGCAAGGGCATAAGTCGCGGTAATTAGGACCCCATCCATTTGTTTTTTAATCGGTCTCATCTGTCGACCACCAGCAAGGGCATAAGTCGCCGTAATTAGGACCCCATCCATTTGTTTTTTAATCGGTCTCATCTGTCGACCACCAGCAAGGGCATAAGTCGCCGTAATTAGGACCTTTTCCATTTGTTTTAATCGGTCTCATCTGTCGACCACCAGCAAGGGCATAAGTCGCCGTAATTAGGACCCAATCCATTTGTTTTTAATCGGTCTCATCTGTCGACCACCAGCAAGGGCATAAGTCGCCGTAATTAGGACCCAATCCATTTGTTTTTTAATCGGTCTCATCTGTCGACCACCAGCAAGGGCATAAGTCGCGGTAATTAGGACCCAATCTATTTTTTTTTAATCGGTCTCATCTGTCGACCACCAGCAAGGGCATAAGTCGAGGTAATTAGGACCCAATCCATTTGTTTTTAATCGGTCTCATCTGTCGACCACCAGCAAGGGCATAAGTCACCGTAATTAGGACCCAATCCATTTGTTTTTAATCGGTCTCATCTGTCGACCACCAGCAAGGGCATAAGTCGCCGTAATTAGGACCCAATCCATTTGTTTTTAATCGGTCTCATCTGTCGACCACCAGCAAGGGCATCAGTCGCCGTAATTAGGACCCAATCCATTTGTTTTTAATCGGTCTCATCTGTCGACCACCAGCAAGGGCATAAGTCGCGGTAATTAGGACCCAATCTATTTGTTTTTTAATCGGTCTCATCTGTCGACCACCAGCAAGGGCATAAGTCGCGGTAATTAGGACCCAATCTATTTGTTTTTTAATCGGTCTCATCTGTCGACCACCAGCAAGGGCATAAGTCGCCGTAATTAGGACCCCATACATTTGTTTTTTAATCGGTCTCATCTGTCGACCACCAGCAAGGGCATAAGTCGCCGTAATTAGGACCCAATCCATTTGTTTTTAATCGGTCTCATCTGTCGACCACCAGCAAAGGCATAAGTCGCCGTAATTAGGACCCAATCCATTTGTTTTTAATCGGTCTCATCTGTCGACCACCAGCAAGGGCATAAGTCGCGGTAATTAGGACCCAATCCATTTGTTTTTAATCGGTCTCATCTGTCGACCACCAGCAAGGTCATAAGTCGCGGTAATTAGGACCCCATCCATTTGTTTTTAATCGGTCTCATCTGTCGACCACCAGCAAGGGCATAAGTCGCGGTAATTAGGACCCCATCCATTTGTTTTTAATCAGGCTCATCTGTCGACCACCAGCAAGGGCATAAGACGCCGTAATTAGGACCCCATCCATTTGTTTTTAATCGGTCTCATCTGTCGACCACCAGCAAGGGCATAAGTCGCCGTAATTAGGACCCAATCCATTTGTTTTTAATCGGTCTCATCTGTCGACCACCAGCAAGGGCATAAGTCGCCGTAATTAGGACCCAATCCATTTGTTTTTCAATCGGTCTCATCTGTCGACCACCTGCAAGGGCATAAGTCAGGGTAATTAGGACCCAATCTATTTTTTTTTTAATCGGTCTCATCTGTCGACCACCAGCAAGGGCATAAGTCGCGCAATTAGGACCCAATCCATTTGTTTTTTATTCAGTCTCATCTGTCGACCACCAGCAAGTGCATAAGTCGCCGTAATTTGGACCCAATACATTTGTTTTTAATCGGTCTCATCTGTCGACCACCAGCAAGGGCATAAGTCGCCGTAATTAGGACCCCATCCATTTGTTTTTTAATCGGTCTCATCTGTCGACCACCAGCAAGGGCATAAGTCGCCATAATTAGGACCCCATCCATTTGTTTTTTAATCGGTCTCATCTGTCGACCACCAGCAAGGGCATAAGTCGCCGTAATTAGGACCCCATCCATTTGTTTTTAATCGGTCTCATCTGTCGACCACCAGCAAGGGCATAAGTCGCCGTAATTAGGACCCCATCCATTTGTTTTTAATCGGTCTCATCTGTCGACCACCAGCAAGGGCATAAGTCGCCGTAATTAGGACCCAATCCATTTGTTTTTAATCGGTCTCATCTGTCGACCACCAGCAAGGGCATAAGTCGCGGTAATTAGGACCCAATCTATTTCTTTTTTAATCGGTCTCATCTGTCGACCACCAGCAAGGGCATAAGTCGCGGTAAATAGGACCCAATCCATTTGTTTTTAATCGGTCTCATCTGTCGACCACCAGCAAGGGCATAAGCCGCGGTAATTAGGACCCCATCCATTTGTTTTTCATCGGTCTCATCTGTCGACCACCAGCAAGGGCATAAGTCGCGGTAATTAGGACCCCATCCATTTGTTTTTAATCGGTCTCATCTGTCGACCACCAGCAAGGGCATAAGTCGCCGTAATTAGGACCCCATCCATTCGTTTTTAATCGGTCTCATCTGTCGACCACCAGCAAGGGCATAAGTCGCCGTAATTAGGACCCAATCCATTTGTTTTTCAATCGGTCTCATCTGTCGACCACCTGCAAGGGCATAAGTCGCGGTAATTAGGACCAAATCTATTTGTTTTTTAATCGGTCTCATCTGTCGACCACCAGCAAGGGCATAAGTCGCGGTAATTAGGACCCAATCCATTTGTTTTTTAATTGGTCTCATCTGTCGACCACCAGCAAGGGCATAAGTCGCCGTAATTAGGACCCAATCCATTTCTTTTTAATCGGTCTCATCTGTCGACCACCAGCAAGGGCATAAGTCGCCGTAATTAGGACCCCATCCATTTGTTTTTTAATCGGTCTCATCTGTCGACCACCAGCAAGGGCATAAGTCGCCGTAATTAGGACCCCATCCATTTGTTTTTTAATCGGTCTCATCTGTCGACCACCAGCAAGGGCATAAGTCGCCGTAATTAGGACCCCATCCAGTTGTTTTAATCGGTCTCATCTGTCGACCACCAGCAAGGGCATAAGTCGCCGTAATTAGGACCCAATCCATTTGTTTTTAATCGGTCTCATCTGTCGACCACCAGCAAGGGCATCAGTCGCCGTAATTAGGACCCAATCCATTTGTTTTTAATCGACCTCATCTGTCGACCACCAGCAAGGGCATAAGTCGCGGTAATTAGGACCCAATCTATTTGTTTTTTAATCGGTCTCATCTGTCGACCACCAGCAAGGGCATAAGTCGCGGTAATTAGGACCCAATCTATTTGTTTTTTAATCGGTCTCATCTGTCGACCACCAGCAAGGGCATAAGTCGCCGTAATTAGGACCCCATACATTTGTTTTTCAATCGGTCTCATCTGTCAACCACCAGCAAGGGCATAAGTCGCCGTAATTAGGACCCAATCCATTTGTTTTTAATCGGTCTCATCTGTCGACCACCAGCAAGGGCATAAGTCGCCGTAATTAGGACCCAATCCATTTGTTTTCAATCGGTCTCATCTGTCGACCACCAGCAAGGGCATAAGTCGCGGTAATTAGGACCCAATCCATTTGTTTTTAATCGGTCTCATCTGTCGACCACCAGCAAGGGCATAAGTCGCGGTAATTAGGACCCCATCCATTTGTTTTTAATCGGTCTCATCTGTCGACCACCAGCAAGGGCATAAGTCGCGGTAATTAGGACCCCATCCATTTGTTTTTAATCAGGCTCATCTGTCGACCACCAACAAGGGCATAAGTCGCCGTAATTAGGACCCCATCCATTCGTTTTTAATCGGTCTCATCTGTCGACCACCAGCAAGGGCATAAGTCGCCGTAATTAGGACCCAATCCTTTTGTTTTTAATCGGTCTCATCTGTCGACCACCAGCAAGGGCATAAGTCGCCGTAATTAGGACCCAATCCATTTGTTTTTTAATCGGTCTCATCTGTCGACCACCAGCAAGGGCATAAGTCAGGGTAATTAGGACCCAATCTATTTTTTTTTTAATCGGTCTCATCTGTCGACCACCAGCAAGGGCATAAGTCGCGCTAATTAGGACCCAATCCATTTGTTTTTTAATCAGTCTCATCTGTCGACCACCAGCAAGGGCATAAGTCGCCGTAATTAGGACCCAATACATTTGTTTTTAATCGGTCTCATCTGTCGACCACCAGCAAGGGCATAAGTCGCCGTAATTAGGACCCCATCCATTTGTTTTTTAATCGGTCTCATCTGTCGACCACCAGCAAGGGCATAAGTCGCCGTAAATAGGACCCCATCCATTTGTTTTTTAATCGGTCTCATCTGTCGACCACCAGCAAGGGCATAAGTCGCCGTAATTAGGACCCCATCCATTTGTTTTTAATCGATCTCATCTGTCGACCACCAGCAAGGGCATAAGTCGCCGTAATTAGGACCCCATCCATTTGTTTTTAATCGGTCTCATCTGTCGACCACCAGCAAGGGCATATGTCGCCGTAATTAGGACCCAATCCATTTGTTTTTAATCGGTCTCATCTGTCGACCACCAGCAAGGGCATAAGTCGCGGTAATTAGGACCCAATCTATTTGTTTTTTAATCGGTCTCATCTGTCGACCACCAGCAAGGGCATAAGTCGCGGTAAATAGGACCCAATCCATTTGTTTTTAATCGGTCTCATCTGTCGACCACCAGCAAGGGCATAAGTCGCGGTAATTAGGACCCCATCCATTTGTTTTTAATCGGTCTCATCTGTCGACCACCAGCAAGGGCATAAGTCGCGGTAATTAAGACCCCATCCATTTGTTTTTAATCGGTCTCATCTGTCGACCACCAGCAAGGGCATAAGTCGCGGTAATTAGGACCCCATCCATTTGTTTTTAATCGGTCTCATCTGTCGACCACCAGCAAGGGCATAAGTCGCCGTAATTAGGACCCAATCCATTTGTTTTTTAATCGGTCTCATCTGTCCACCACCAGCAAGGGCATAAGTCGCGGTAATTAGGACCCAATCTATTTTTTTTTAATCGGTCTCATCTCTCGACCACCAGCAAGGGCATAAGTCGAGGTAATTAGGACCCAATCTATTTGTTTTTAATCGGTCTCATCTGTCGACCACCAGCAAGGGCATAAGTCGCCGTAATTAGGACCCAATCCATTTGTTTTTTAATCGGTCTCATCTGTCCACCACCAGCAAGGGCATAAGTCGCGGTAATTAGGACCCAATCTATTTTTTTATTAATCGGTCTCATCTCTCGACCACCAGCAAGGGCATAAGTCGAGGTAATTAGGACCCAATCTATTTGTTTTTAATCGGTCTCATCTGTCGACCACCAGCAAGGGCATAAGTCGCGGTAATTAGGACCCAATAAATTTGTTTTTTAATCGGTCTCATCTGTCGACCACCAGCAAGGGCATAAGTCGCCGTAATTAGGACCCCATCCATTTGTTTTAATCGGTCTCATCTGTCGACCACCAGCAAGGGCATAAGTCGCCGTAATTAGGACCCAATCCATTTGTTTTTAATCGGTCTCATCTGTCGACCACCAGCAAGGGCATAAGTCGCGGTAATTAGGACCCAATCTATTTTTTTAATCGGTCTCATCTGTCGACCACCAGCAAGGGCATAAGTCGAGGTAATTAGGACCCAATCCATTTGTTTTTAATCGGTCTCATCTGTCGACCACCAGCAAGGGCATAAGTCGTGGTAATAAGGACCCAATCCATTTGTTTTTTAATCGGTCTCATCTGTCGACCACCAGCAAGGGCATAAGTCGCGGTAATTAGGACCCAATCTATTTGTTTTTTAATCGGTCTCATCTGTCGACCACCAGCAAGGGCATAAGTCGCCGTAATTAGGACCCAATCCATTTGTTTTTAATCGGTCTCATCTGTCGACCACCAGCAAGGGCATAAGTCGCCGTAATTAGGACCCAATCCATTTGTTTTTAATCGGTCTCATCTGTCGACCACCAGCAAGGGCATCAGTCGCCGTAATTAGGACCCAATCCATTTGTTTTTAATCGGTCTCATCTGTCGACCACCAGCAAGGGCATAAGTCGCGGTAATTAGGACCCAATCTATTTCTTTTTTAATCGGTCTCATCTGTCGACCACCAGCAAGGGCATAAGTCGCGGTAATTAGGACCCAATCTATTTGTTTTTTAATCGGTCTCATCTGTCGACCACCAGCAAGGGCATAAGTCGCCGTAATTAGGACCCCATACATTTGTTTTTTAATCGGTCTCATCTGTCGACCACCAGCAAGGGCATAAGTCGCCGTAATTAGGACCCAATCCATTTGTTTTTAATCGGTCTCATCTGTCGACCACCAGCAAGGGCATAAGTCGCCGTAATTAGGACCCAATCCATTTGTTTTTAATCGGTCTCATCTGTCGACCACCAGCAAGGGCATAAGTCGCGGTAATTAGGACCCAATCCATTTGTTTTTAATCGGTCTCATCTGTCGACCACCAGCAAGGGCATAAGTCGCGGTAATTAGGACCCCATCCATTTGTTTTTAATCGGTCTCATCTGTCGACCACCAGCAAGGGCATAAGTCGCGGTAATTTGGACCCCATCCATTTGTTTTTAATCAGGCTCATCTGTCGACCACCAGCAAGGGCATAAGTCGCCGTAATTAGGACCCCATCCATTTGTTTTTAATCGGTCTCATCTGTCGACCACCAGCAAGGGCATAAGTCGCCGTAATTAGGACCCAATCCATTTGTTTTTAATCGGTCTCATCTGTCGACCACCAGCAAGGGCATAAGTCGCCGTAATTAGGACCCAATCCATTTGTTTTTCAATCGGTCTCATCTGTCGACCACCTGCAAGGGCATAAGTCAGGGTAATTAGGACCCAATCTATTTTTTTTTTAATCGGTCTCATCTGTCGACCACCAGCAAGGGCATAAGTCGCGCAATTAGGACCCAATCCTTTTGTTTTTTATTCAGTCTCATCTGTCGACCACCAGCAAGTGCATAAGTCGCCGTAATTTGGACCCAATACATTTGTTTTTAATCGGTCTCATCTGTCGACCACCAGCAAGGGCATAAGTCGCCGTAATTAGGACCCCATCCATTTGTTTTTTAATCGGTCTCATCTGTCGACCACCAGCAAGGGCATAAGTCGCTATAATTAGGACCCCATCCATTTGTTTTTTAATCGGTCTCATCTGTCGACCACCAGCAAGGGCATAAGTCGCCGTAATTAGGACCCCATCCATTTGTTTTTAATCGGTCTCATCTGTCGACCACCAGCAAGGGCATAAGTCGCCGTAATTAGGACCCCATCCATTTGTTTTTAATCGGTCTCATCTGTCGACCACCAGCAAGGGCATAAGTCGCCGTAATTAGGACCCAATCCATTTGTTTTTAATCGGTCTCATCTGTCGACCACCAGCAAGGGCATAAGTCGCGGTAATTAGGACCCAATCCATTTGTTTTTAATCGGTCTCATCTGTCGACCACCAGCAAGGGCATAAGTCGCGGTAATTAGGACCCCATCCATTTGTTTTTAATCGGTCTCATCTGTCGACCACCAGCAAGGGCATAAGTCGCGGTAATTAGGACCCCATCCATTTGTTTTTAATCAGGCTCATCTGTCGACCACCAGCAAGGGAATAAGTCGCCGTAATTAGGACCCCATCCATTTGTTTTTAATCGGTCTCATCTGTCGACCACCAGCAAGGGCATAAGTCGCCGTAATTAGGACCCAATCCATTTGTTTTTCAATTGGTCTCATCTGTCGACCACCTGCAAGGGCATAAGTCAGGGTAATTAGGACCCAATCTATTTTTTTTTTAATCGGTCTCATCTGTCGACCACCAGCAAGGGCATAAGTCGCGCAATTAGGACCCAATCCATTTGTTTTTTATTCAGTCTCATCTGTCGACCACCAGCAAGTGCATAAGTCGCCGTAATTTGGACCCAATACATTTGTTTTTAATCGGTCTCATCTGTCGACCACCAGCAAGGGCATAAGTCGCCGTAATTAGGACCCCATCCATTTGTTTTTTAATCGGTCTCATCTGTCGACCACCAGCAAGGGCATAAGTCGCTATAATTAGGACCCCATCCATTTGTTTTTTAATCGGTCTCATCTGTCGACCACCAGCAAGGGCATAAGTCGCCGTAATTAGGACCCCATCCATTTGTTTTTAATCGGTCTCATCTGTCGACCACCAGCAAGGGCATAAGTCGCCGTAATTAGGACCCCATCCATTTGTTTTTAATCGGTCTCATCTGTCGACCACCAGCAAGGGCATAAGTCGCCGTAATTAGGACCCAATCCATTTGTTTTTAATCGGTCTCATCTGTCGACCACCAGCAAGGGCATAAGTCGCGGTAATTAGGACCCAATCTATTTCTTTTTTAATCGGTCTCATCTGTCGACCACCAGCAAGGGCATAAGTCGCGGTAAATAGGACCCAATCCATTTGTTTTTAATCGGTCTCATCTGTCGACCACCAGCAAGGGTATAAGCCGCGGTAATTAGGACCCCATCCATTTGTTTTTAATCGGTCTCATCTGTCGACCACCAGCAAGGGCATAAGTCGCGGTAATTAGGACCCCATCCATTTGTTTTTAATCGGTCTCATCTGTCAACCACCAGCAAGGGCAAAAGTCGCCGTAATTAGGACCCCATCCATTTGTTTTTAATCGGTCTCATCTGTCGACAACCAGCAAGGGCATAAGGCGCCGTAATTAGGACCCAATCCATTTGTTTTTCAATCGGTCTCATCTGTCGACCACCTGCAAGGGCATAAGTCGCGGTAATTAGGACCAAATCTATTTGTTTTTTAATCGGTCTCATCTGTCGACCACCAGCAAGGGCATAAGTCGCGGTAATTAGGACCCAATCCATTTGTTTTTTAATTGGTCTCATCTGTCGACCACCAGCAAGGGCATAAGTCGCCGTAATTAGGACCCAATCCATTTCTTTTTAATCGGTCTCATCTGTCGACCACCAGCAAGGGCATAAGTCGCGGTAATTAGGACCCCATCCATTTGTTTTTTAATCGGTCTCATCTGTCGACCACCAGCAAGGGCATAAGTCGCCGTAATTAGGACCCCATCCATTTGTTTTTTAATCGGTCTCATCTGTCGACCACCAGCAAGGGCATAAGTCGCCGTAATTAGGACCTTTTCCATTTGTTTTAATCGGTCTCATCTGTCGACCACCAGCAAGGGCATAAGTCGCCGTAATTAGGACCCAATCCATTTGTTTTTAATCGGTCTCATCTGTCGACCACCAGCAAGGGCATAAGTCGCCGTAATTAGGACCCAATCCATTTGTTTTTTAATCGGTCTCATCTGTCGACCACCAGCAAGGGCATAAGTCGCGGTAATTAGGACCCAATCTATTTTTTTTTAATCGGTCTCATCTGTCGACCACCAGCAAGGGCATAAGTCGAGGTAATTAGGACCCAATCCATTTGTTTTTAATCGGTCTCATCTGTCGACCACCAGCAAGGGCATAAGTCACCGTAATTAGGACCCAATCCATTTGTTTTTAATCGGTCTCATCTGTCGACCACCAGCAAGGGCATAAGTCGCCGTAATTAGGACCCAATCCATTTGTTTTTAATCGGTCTCATCTGTCGACCACCAGCAAGGGCATCAGTCGCCGTAATTAGGACCCAATCCATTTGTTTTTAATCGGTCTCATCTGTCGACCACCAGCAAGGGCATAAGTCGCGGTAATTAGGACCCAATCTATTTGTTTTTTAATCGGTCTCATCTGTCGACCACCAGCAAGGGCATAAGTCGCGGTAATTAGGACCCAATCTATTTGTTTTTTAATCGGTCTCATCTGTCGACCACCAGCAAGGGCATAAGTCGCCGTAATTAGGACCCCATACATTTGTTTTTTAATCGGTCTCATCTGTCGACCACCAGCAAGGGCATAAGTCGCCGTAATTAGGACCCAATCCATTTGTTTTTAATCGGTCTCATCTGTCGACCACCAGCAAGGGCATAAGTCGCCGTAATTAGGACCCAATCCATTTGTTTTTAATCGGTCTCATCTGTCGACCACCAGCAAGGGCATAAGTCGCGGTAATTAGGACCCAATCCATTTGTTTTTAATCGGTCTCATCTGTCGACCACCAGCAAGGTCATAAGTCGCGGTAATTAGGACCCCATCCATTTGTTTTTAATCGGTCTCATCTGTCGACCACCAGCAAGGGCATAAGTCGCGGTAATTAGGACCCCATCCATTTGTTTTTAATCAGGCTCATCTGTCGACCACCAGCAAGGGCATAAGACGCCGTAATTAGGACCCCATCCATTTGTTTTTAATCGGTCTCATCTGTCGACCACCAGCAAGGGCATAAGTCGCCGTAATTAGGACCCAATCCATTTGTTTTTAATCGGTCTCATCTGTCGACCACCAGCAAGGGCATAAGTCGCCGTAATTAGGACCCAATCCATTTGTTTTTCAATCGGTCTTATCTGTCGACCACCTGCAAGGGCATAAGTCAGGGTAATTAGGACCCAATCTATTTTTTTTTTAATCGGTCTCATCTGTCGACCACCAGCAAGGGCATAAGTCGCGCAATTAGGACCCAATCCATTTGTTTTTTATTCAGTCTCATCTGTCGACCACCAGCAAGTGCATAAGTCGCCGTAATTTGGACCCAATACATTTGTTTTTAATCGGTCTCATCTGTCGACCACCAGCAAGGGCATAAGTCGCCGTAATTAGGACCCCATCCATTTGTTTTTTAATCGGTCTCATCTGTCGACCACCAGCAAGGGCATAAGTCGCCATAATTAGGACCCCATCCATTTGTTTTTTAATCGGTCTCATCTGTCGACCACCAGCAAGGGCATAAGTCGCCGTAATTAGGACCCCATCCATTTGTTTTTAATCGGTCTCATCTGTCGACCACCAGCAAGGGCATAAGTCGCCGTAATTAGGACCCCATCCATTTGTTTTTAATCGGTCTCATCTGTCGACCACCAGCAAGGGCATAAGTCGCCGTAATTAGGACCCAATCCATTTGTTTTTAATCGGTCTCATCTGTCGACCACCAGCAAGGGCATAAGTCGCGGTAATTAGGACCCAATCTATTTCTTTTTTAATCGGTCTCATCTGTCGACCACCAGCAAGGGCATAAGTCGCGGTAAATAGGACCCAATCCATTTGTTTTTAATCGGTCTCATCTGTCGACCACCAGCAAGGGCATAAGCCGCCGTAATTAGGACCCCATCCATTTGTTTTTCATCGGTCTCATCTGTCGACCACCAGCAAGGGCATAAGTCGCGGTAATTAGGACCCCATCCATTTGTTTTTAATCGGTCTCATCTGTCGACCACCAGCAAGGGCATAAGTCGCCGTAATTAGGACCCCATCCATTCGTTTTTAATCGGTCTCATCTGTCGACCACCAGCAAGGGCATAAGTCGCCGTAATTAGGACCCAATCCATTTGTTTTTCAATCGGTCTCATCTGTCGACCACCTGCAAGGGCATAAGTCGCGGTAATTAGGACCAAATCTATTTGTTTTTTAATCGGTCTCATCTGTCGACCACCAGCAAGGGCATAAGTCGCGGTAATTAGGACCCAATCCATTTGTTTTTTAATTGGTCTCATCTGTCGACCACCAGCAAGGGCATAAGTCGCCGTAATTAGGACCCAATCCATTTCTTTTTAATCGGTCTCATCTGTCGACCACCAGCAAGGGCATAAGTCGCCGTAATTAGGACCCCATCCATTTGTTTTTTAATCGGTCTCATCTGTCGACCACCAGCAAGGGCATAAGTCGCCGTAATTAGGACCCCATCCATTTGTTTTTTAATCGGTCTCATCTGTCGACCACCAGCAAGGGCATAAGTCGCCGTAATTAGGACCCCATCCAGTTGTTTTAATCGGTCTCATCTGTCGACCACCAGCAAGGGCATAAGTCGCCGTAATTAGGACCCAATCCATTTGTTTTTAATCGGTCTCATCTGTCGACCACCAGCAAGGGCATCAGTCGCCGTAATTAGGACCCAATCCATTTGTTTTTAATCGACCTCATCTGTCGACCACCAGCAAGGGCATAAGTCGCGGTAATTAGGACCCAATCTATTTGTTTTTTAATCGGTCTCATCTGTCGACCACCAGCAAGGGCATAAGTCGCGGTAATTAGGACCCAATCTATTTGTTTTTTAATCGGTCTCATCTGTCGACCACCAGCAAGGGCATAAGTCGCCGTAATTAGGACCCCATACATTTGTTTTTCAATCGGTCTCATCTGTCGACCACCAGCAAGGGCATAAGTCGCCGTAATTAGGACCCAATCCATTTGTTTTTAATCGGTCTCATCTGTCGACCACCAGCAAGGGCATAAGTCGCCGTAATTAGGACCCAATCCATTTGTTTTCAATCGGTCTCATCTGTCGACCACCAGCAAGGGCATAAGTCGCGGTAATTAGGACCCAATCCATTTGTTTTTAATCGGTCTTATCTGTCGACCACCAGCAAGGGCATAAGTCGCGGTAATTAGGACCCCATCCATTTGTTTTTAATCGGTCTCATCTGTCGACCACCAGCAAGGGCATAAGTCGCGGTAATTAGGACCCCATCCATTTGTTTTTAATCAGGCTCATCTGTCGACCACCAACAAGGGCATAAGTCGCCGTAATTAGGACCCCATCCATTCGTTTTTAATCGGTCTCATCTGTCGACCACCAGCAAGGGCATAAGTCGCCGTAATTAGGACCCAATCCTTTTGTTTTTAATCGGTCTCATCTGTCGACCACCAGCAAGGGCATAAGTCGCCGTAATTAGGACCCAATCCATTTGTTTTTTAATCGGTCTCATCTGTCGACCACCAGCAAGGGCATAAGTCAGGGTAATTAGGACCCAATCTATTTTTTTTTTAATCGGTCTCATCTGTCGACCACCAGCAAGGGCATAAGTCGCGCTAATTAGGACCCAATCCATTTGTTTTTTAATCAGTCTCATCTGTCGACCACCAGCAAGGGCATAAGTCGCCGTAATTAGGACCCAATACATTTGTTTTTAATCGGTCTCATCTGTCGACCACCAGCAAGGGCATAAGTCGCCGTAATTAGGACCCCATCCATTTGTTTTTTAATCGGTCTCATCTGTCGACCACCAGCAAGGGCATAAGTCGCCGTAAATAGGACCCCATCCATTTGTTTTTTAATCGGTCTCATCTGTCGACCACCAGCAAGGGCATAAGTCGCCGTAATTAGGACCCCATCCATTTGTTTTTAATCGATCTCATCTGTCGACCACCAGCAAGGGCATAAGTCGCCGTAATTAGGACCCCATCCATTTGTTTTTAATCGGTCTCATCTGTCGACCACCAGCAAGGGCATATGTCGCCGTAATTAGGACCCAATCCATTTGTTTTTAATCGGTCTCATCTGTCGACCACCAGCAAGGGCATAAGTCGCGGTAATTAGGACCCAATCTATTTGTTTTTTAATCGGTCTCATCTGTCGACCACCAGCAAGGGCATAAGTCGCGGTAAATAGGACCCAATCCATTTGTTTTTAATCGGTCTCATCTGTCGACCACCAGCAAGGGCATAAGTCGCGGTAATTAGGACCCCATCCATTTGTTTTTAATCGGTCTCATCTGTCGACCACCAGCAAGGGCATAAGTCGCGGTAATTAGGACCCCATCCATTTGTTTTTAATCGGTCTCATCTGTCGACCACCAGCAAGGGCATAAGTCGCGGTAATTAGGACCCCATCCATTTGTTTTTAATCGGTCTCATCTGTCGACCACCAGCAAGGGCATAAGTCGCCGTAATTAGGACCCAATCCATTTGTTTTTTAATCGGTCTCATCTGTCCACCACCAGCAAGGGCATAAGTCGCGGTAATTAGGACCCAATCTATTTTTTTTTAATCGGTCTCATCTCTCGACCACCAGCAAGGGCATAGGTCGAGGTAATTAGGACCCAATCCATTTGTTTTTAATCGACCTCATCTGTCGACCACCAGCAAGGGCATAAGTCGCGGTAATTAGGACCCAATCTATTTGTTTTTTAATCGGTCTCATCTGTCGACCACCAGCAAGGGCATAAGTCGCGGTAATTAGGACCCAATCTATTTGTTTTTTAATCGGTCTCATCTGTCGACCACCAGCAAGGGCATAAGTCGCCGTAATTAGGACCCCATACATTTGTTTTTCAATCGGTCTCATCTGTCGACCACCAGCAAGGGCATAAGTCGCCGTAATTAGGACCCAATCCATTTGTTTTTAATCGGTCTCATCTGTCGACCACCAGCAAGGGCATAAGTCGCCGTAATTAGGACCCAATCCATTTGTTTTCAATCGGTCTCATCTGTCGACCACCAGCAAGGGCATAAGTCGCGGTAATTAGGACCCAATCCATTTGTTTTTAATCGGTCTTATCTGTCGACCACCAGCAAGGGCATAAGTCGCGGTAATTAGGACCCCATCCATTTGTTTTTAATCGGTCTCATCTGTCGACCACCAGCAAGGGCATAAGTCGCGGTAATTAGGACCCCATCCATTTGTTTTTAATCAGGCTCATCTGTCGACCACCAACAAGGGCATAAGTCGCCGTAATTAGGACCCCATCCATTCGTTTTTAATCGGTCTCATCTGTCGACCACCAGCAAGGGCATAAGTCGCCGTAATTAGGACCCAATCCTTTTGTTTTTAATCGGTCTCATCTGTCGACCACCAGCAAGGGCATAAGTCGCCGTAATTAGGACCCAATCCATTTGTTTTTTAATCGGTCTCATCTGTCGACCACCAGCAAGGGCATAAGTCAGGGTAATTAGGACCCAATCTATTTTTTTTTTAATCGGTCTCATCTGTCGACCACCAGCAAGGGCATAAGTCGCGCTAATTAGGACCCAATCCATTTGTTTTTTAATCAGTCTCATCTGTCGACCACCAGCAAGGGCATAAGTCGCCGTAATTAGGACCCAATACATTTGTTTTTAATCGGTCTCATCTGTCGACCACCAGCAAGGGCATAAGTCGCCGTAATTAGGACCCCATCCATTTGTTTTTTAATCGGTCTCATCTGTCGACCACCAGCAAGGGCATAAGTCGCCGTAAATAGGACCCCATCCATTTGTTTTTTAATCGGTCTCATCTGTCGACCACCAGCAAGGGCATAAGTCGCCGTAATTAGGACCCCATCCATTTGTTTTTAATCGATCTCATCTGTCGACCACCAGCAAGGGCATAAGTCGCCGTAATTAGGACCCCATCCATTTGTTTTTAATCGGTCTCATCTGTCGACCACCAGCAAGGGCATATGTCGCCGTAATTAGGACCCAATCCATTTGTTTTTAATCGGTCTCATCTGTCGACCACCAGCAAGGGCATAAGTCGCGGTAATTAGGACCCAATCTATTTGTTTTTTAATCGGTCTCATCTGTCGACCACCAGCAAGGGCATAAGTCGCGGTAAATAGGACCCAATCCATTTGTTTTTAATCGGTCTCATCTGTCGACCACCAGCAAGGGCATAAGTCGCGGTAATTAGGACCCCATCCATTTGTTTTTAATCGGTCTCATCTGTCGACCACCAGCAAGGGCATAAGTCGCGGTAATTAGGACCCCATCCATTTGTTTTTAATCGGTCTCATCTGTCGACCACCAGCAAGGGCATAAGTCGCGGTAATTAGGACCCCATCCATTTGTTTTTAATCGGTCTCATCTGTCGACCACCAGCAAGGGCATAAGTCGCCGTAATTAGGACCCAATCCATTTGTTTTTTAATCGGTCTCATCTGTCCACCACCAGCAAGGGCATAAGTCGCGGTAATTAGGACCCAATCTATTTTTTTTTAATCGGTCTCATCTCTCGACCACCAGCAAGGGCATAAGTCGAGGTAATTAGGACCCAATCTATTTGTTTTTAATCGGTCTCATCTGTCGACCACCAGCAAGGGCATAAGTCGCGGTAATTAGGACCCAATCAATTTGTTTTTTAATCGGTCTCATCTGTCGACCACCAGCAAGGGCATAAGTCGCGGTAATTAGGACCCAATCTATTTGTTTTTTAATCGGTCTCATCTGTCGACCACCAGCAAGGGCATAAGTCGCCGTAATTAGGACCCAATCCATTTGTTTTTAATCGGTCTCATCTGTCGACCACCAGCAAGGGCATAAGTCGCCGTAATTAGGACCCAATCCATTTGTTTTTAATCGGTCTCATCTGTCGACCACCAGCAAGGGCATCAGTCGCCGTAATTAGGACCCAATCCATTTGTTTTTAATCGGTCTCATCTGTCGACCACCAGCAAGGGCATAAGTCGCCGTAATTAGGACCCAATCCATTTGTTTTTAATCGGTCTCATCTGTCGACCACCAGCAAGGGCATCAGTCGCCGTAATTAGGACCCAATCCATTTGTTTTTAATCGGTCTCATCTGTCGACCACCAGCAAGGGCATAAGTCGCGGTAATTAGGACCCAATCTATTTGTTTTTTAATCGGTCTCATCTGTCGACCACCAGCAAGGGCATAAGTCGCGGTAATTAGGACCCAATCTATTTGTTTTTTAATCGGTCTCATCTGTCGACCACCAGCAAGGGCATAAGTCGCCGTAATTAGGACCCCATACATTTGTTTTTTAATCGGTCTCATCTGTCGACCACCAGCAAGGTCATAAGTCGCGGTAATTAGGACCCCATCCATTTGTTTTTAATCGGTCTCATCTGTCGACCACCAGCAAGGGCATAAGTCGCGGTAATTAGGACCCCATCCATTTGTTTTTAATCAGGCTCATCTGTCGACCACCAGCAAGGGCATAAGACGCCGTAATTAGGACCCCATCCATTTGTTTTTAATCGGTCTCATCTGTCGACCACCAGCAAGGGCATAAGTCGCCGTAATTAGGACCTAATCCATTTGTTTTTAATCGGTCTCATCTGTCGACCACCAGCAAGGGCATAAGTCGCCGTAATTAGGACCCAATCCATTTGTTTTTCAATCGGTCTTATCTGTCGACCACCTGCAAGGGCATAAGTCAGGGTAATTAGGACCCAATCTATTTTTTTTTTAATCGGTCTCATCTGTCGACCACCAGCAAGGGCATAAGTCGCGCAATTAGGACCCAATCCATTTGTTTTTTATTCAGTCTCATCTGTCGACCACCAGCAAGTGCATAAGTCGCCGTAATTTGGACCCAATACATTTGTTTTTAATCGGTCTCATCTGTCGACCACCAGCAAGGGCATAAGTCGCCGTAATTAGGACCCCATCCATTTGTTTTTTAATCGGTCTCATCTGTCGACCACCAGCAAGGGCATAAGTCGCCATAATTAGGACCCCATCCATTTGTTTTTTAATCGGTCTCATCTGTCGACCACCAGCAAGGGCATAAGTCGCCGTAATTAGGACCCCATCCATTTGTTTTTAATCGGTCTCATCTGTCGACCACCAGCAAGGGCATAAGTCGCCGTAATTAGGACCCCATCCATTTGTTTTTAATCGGTCTCATCTGTCGACCACCAGCAAGGGCATAAGTCGCCGTAATTAGGACCCAATCCATTTGTTTTTAATCGGTCTCATCTGTCGACCACCAGCAAGGGCATAAGTCGCGGTAATTAGGACCCAATCTATTTCTTTTTTAATCGGTCTCATCTGTCGACCACCAGCAAGGGCATAAGTCGCGGTAAATAGGACCCAATCCATTTGTTTTTAATCGGTCTCATCTGTCGACCACCAGCAAGGGCATAAGCCGCGGTAATTAGGACCCCATCCATTTGTTTTTCATCGGTCTCATCTGTCGACCACCAGCAAGGGCATAAGTCGCGGTAATTAGGACCCCATCCATTTGTTTTTAATCGGTCTCATCTGTCGACCACCAGCAAGGGCATAAGTCGCCGTAATTAGGACCCCATCCATTCGTTTTTAATCGGTCTCATCTGTCGACCACCAGCAAGGGCATAAGTCGCCGTAATTAGGACCCAATCCATTTGTTTTTCAATCGGTCTCATCTGTCGACCACCTGCAAGGGCATAAGTCGCGGTAATTAGGACCAAATCTATTTGTTTTTTAATCGGTCTCATCTGTCGACCACCAGCAAGGGCATAAGTCGCGGTAATTAGGACCCAATCCATTTGTTTTTTAATTGGTCTCATCTGTCGACCACCAGCAAGGGCATAAGTCGCCGTAATTAGGACCCAATCCATTTCTTTTTAATCGGTCTCATCTGTCGACCACCAGCAAGGGCATAAGTCGCCGTAATTAGGACCCCATCCATTTGTTTTTTAATCGGTCTCATCTGTCGACCACCAGCAAGGGCATAAGTCGCCGTAATTAGGACCCCATCCATTTGTTTTTTAATCGGTCTCATCTGTCGACCACCAGCAAGGGCATAAGTCGCCGTAATTAGGACCCCATCCAGTTGTTTTAATCGGTCTCATCTGTCGACCACCAGCAAGGGCATAAGTCGCCGTAATTAGGACCCAATCCATTTGTTTTTAATCGGTCTCATCTGTCGACCACCAGCAAGGGCATCAGTCGCCGTAATTAGGACCCAATCCATTTGTTTTTAATCGACCTCATCTGTCGACCACCAGCAAGGGCATAAGTCGCGGTAATTAGGACCCAATCTATTTGTTTTTTAATCGGTCTCATCTGTCGACCACCAGCAAGGGCATAAGTCGCGGTAATTAGGACCCAATCTATTTGTTTTTTAATCGGTCTCATCTGTCGACCACCAGCAAGGGCATAAGTCGCCGTAATTAGGACCCCATACATTTGTTTTTCAATCGGTCTCATCTGTCGACCACCAGCAAGGGCATAAGTCGCCGTAATTAGGACCCAATCCATTTGTTTTTAATCGGTCTCATCTGTCGACCACCAGCAAGGGCATAAGTCGCGGTAATTAGGACCCCATCCATTTGTTTTTAATCGGTCTCATCTGTCGACCACCAGCAAGGGCATAAGTCGCGGTAATTAGGACCCCATCCATTTGTTTTTAATCAGGCTCATCTGTCGACCACCAACAAGGGCATAAGTCGCCGTAATTAGGACCCCATCCATTCGTTTTTAATCGGTCTCATCTGTCGACCACCAGCAAGGGCATAAGTCGCCGTAATTAGGACCCAATCCTTTTGTTTTTAATCGGTCTCATCTGTCGACCACCAGCAAGGGCATAAGTCGCCGTAATTAGGACCCAATCCATTTGTTTTTTAATCGGTCTCATCTGTCGACCACCAGCAAGGGCATAAGTCAGGGTAATTAGGACCCAATCTATTTTTTTTTTAATCGGTCTCATCTGTCGACCACCAGCAAGGGCATAAGTCGCGCTAATTAGGACCCAATCCATTTGTTTTTTAATCAGTCTCATCTGTCGACCACCAGCAAGGGCATAAGTCGCCGTAATTAGGACCCAATACATTTGTTTTTAATCGGTCTCATCTGTCGACCACCAGCAAGGGCATAAGTCGCCGTAATTAGGACCCCATCCATTTGTTTTTTAATCGGTCTCATCTGTCGACCACCAGCAAGGGCATAAGTCGCCGTAAATAGGACCCCATCCATTTGTTTTTTAATCAGGCTCATCTGTCGACCACCAGCAAGGGCATAAGTCGCCGTAATTAGGACCCCATCCATTTGTTTTTAATCGATCTCATCTGTCGACCACCAGCAAGGGCATAAGTCGCCGTAATTAGGACCCCATCCATTTGTTTTTAATCGGTCTCATCTGTCGACCACCAGCAAGGGCATATGTCGCCGTAATTAGGACCCAATCCATTTGTTTTTAATCGGTCTCATCTGTCGACCACCAGCAAGGGCATAAGTCGCGGTAATTAGGACCCAATCTATTTGTTTTTTAATCGGTCTCATCTGTCGACCACCAGCAAGGGCATAAGTCGCGGTAAATAGGACCCAATCCATTTGTTTTTAATCGGTCTCATCTGTCGACCACCAGCAAGGGCATAAGTCGCGGTAATTAGGACCCCATCCATTTGTTTTTAATCGGTCTCATCTGTCGACCACCAGCAAGGGCATAAGTCGCGGTAATTAGGACCCCATCCATTTGTTTTTAATCGGTCTCATCTGTCGACCACCAGCAAGGGCATAAGTCGCGGTAATTAGGACCCCATCCATTTGTTTTTAATCGGTCTCATCTGTCGACCACCAGCAAGGGCATAAGTCGCCGTAATTAGGACCCAATCCATTTGTTTTTTAATCGGTCTCATCTGTCCACCACCAGCAAGGGCATAAGTCGCGGTAATTAGGACCCAATCTATTTTTTTTTAATCGGTCTCATCTCTCGACCACCAGCAAGGGCATAAGTCGAGGTAATTAGGACCCAATCTATTTGTTTTTAATCGGTCTCATCTGTCGACCACCAGCAAGGGCATAAGTCGCGGTAATTAGGACCCAATCCATTTGTTTTTTAATCGGTCTCATCTGTCGACCACCAGCAAGGGCATAAGTCGCGGTAATTAGGACCCAATCTATTTGTTTTTTAATCGGTCTCATCTGTCGACCACCAGCAAGGGCATAAGTCGCCGTAATTAGGACCCAATCCATTTGTTTTTAATCGGTCTCATCTGTCGACCACCAGCAAGGGCATAAGTCGCCGTAATTAGGACCCAATCCATTTGTTTTTAATCGGTCTCATCTGTCGACCACCAGCAAGGGCATCAGTCGCCGTAATTAGGACCCAATCCATTTGTTTTTAATCGGTCTCATCTGTCGACCACCAGCAAGGGCATAAGTCGCCGTAATTAGGACCCAATCCATTTGTTTTTAATCGGTCTCATCTGTCGACCACCAGCAAGGGCATCAGTCGCCGTAATTAGGACCCAATCCATTTGTTTTTAATCGGTCTCATCTGTCGACCACCAGCAAGGGCATAAGTCGCGGTAATTAGGACCCAATCTATTTGTTTTTTAATCGGTCTCATCTGTCGACCACCAGCAAGGGCATAAGTCGCGGTAATTAGGACCCAATCTATTTGTTTTTTAATCGGTCTCATCTGTCGACCACCAGCAAGGGCATAAGTCGCCGTAATTAGGACCCCATACATTTGTTTTTTAATCGGTCTCATCTGTCGACCACCAGCAAGGGCATAAGTCGCCGTAATTAGGACCCAATCCATTTGTTTTTAATCGGTCTCATCTGTCGACCACCAGCAAGGGCATAAGTCGCCGTAATTAGGACCCAATCCATTTGTTTTTAATCGGTCTCATCTGTCGACCACCAGCAAGGGCATAAGTCGCGGTAATTAGGACCCAATCCATTTGTTTTTAATCGGTCTCATCTGTCGACCACCAGCAAGGGCATAAGTCGCGGTAATTAGGACCCCATCCATTTGTTTTTAATCGGTCTCATCTGTCGACCACCAGCAAGGGCATAAGTCGCGGTAATTAGGACCCCATCCATTTGTTTTTAATCAGGCTCATCTGTCGACCACCAGCAAGGGCATAAGTCGCCGTAATTAGGACCCCATCCATTTGTTTTTAATCGGTCTCATCTGTCGACCACCAGCAAGGGCATAAGTCGCCGTAATTAGGACCCAATCCATTTGTTTTTAATCGGTCTCATCTGTCGACCACCAGCAAGGGCATAAGTCGCCGTAATTAGGACCCAATCCATTTGTTTTTCAATCGGTCTCATCTGTCGACCACCTGCAAGGGCATAAGTCAGGGTAATTAGGACCCAATCTATTTTTTTTTAATCGGTCTCATCTGTCGACCACCAGCAAGGGCATAAGTCGCGCTAATTAGGACCCAATCCATTTGTTTTTTAATCAGTCTCATCTGTCAACCACCAGCAAGGGCATAAGTCGCCGTAATTAGGACCCAATACATTTGTTTTTAATCGGTCTCATCTGTCGACCACCAGCAAGGGCATAAGTCGCCGAAATTAGGACCCCATCCATTTGTTTTTTAATCGGTCTCATCTGTCGACCACCAGCAAGGGCATAAGTCGCCGTAATTAGGACCCCATCCATTTGTTTTTTAATCGGTCTCATCTGTCGACCACCAGCAAGGGCATAAGTCGCCGTAATTAGGACCCCCTCCATTTGTTTTTAATCGGTCTCATCTGTCGACCACCAGCAAGGGCATAAGTCGCCGTAATTAGGACCCCATCCATTTGTTTTTTAATCGGTCTCATCTGTCGACCACCAGCAAGGGCATAAGTCGCCGTAATTAGGACCCCATCCATTTGTTTTAATCGGTCTCATCTGTCGACCACCAGCAAGGGCATAAGTCGCCGTAATTAGGACCCAATCCTTTTGTTTTTAATCGGTCTCATCTGTCGACCACCAGCAAGGGCATAAGTCGCCGTAATTAGGACCCAATCCATTTGTTTTTCAATCGGTCTCATCTGTCGACCACCAGCAAGGGCATAAGTCAGGGTAATTAGGACCCAATCTATTTTTTTTTTTAATCGGTCTCATCTGTCGACCACCAGCAAGGGCATAAGTCGCGCTAATTAGGACCCAATCCATTTGTTTTTTAATCAGTCTCATCTGTCGACCACCAGCAAGGGCATAAGTCGCCGTAATTAGGACCCAATACATTTGTTTTTAATCGGTCTCATCTGTCGACCACCAGCAAGGGCAGAAGTCGCCGTAATTAGGACCCCATCCATTTGTTTTTTAATCGTTCTCATCTGTCGACCACCAGCAAGGGCATAAGTCGCCGTAAATAGGACCCCATCCATTTGTTTTTTAATCGGTCTCATCTGTCGACCACCAGCAAGGGCATAAGTCGCCGTAATTAGGACCCCATCCATTTGTTTTTTATCGGTCTCATCTGTCGACCACCAGCAAGGGCATAAGTCGCCGTAATTAGGACCCCATCCATTTGTTTTTAATCGGTCTCATCTGTCGACCACCAGCAAGGGCATATGTCGCCGTAATTAGGACCCAATCCATTTGTTTTTAATCGGTCTCATCTGTCGACCACCAGCAAGGGCATAAGTCGCGGTAATTAGGACCCAATCTATTTGTTTTTTAATCGGTCTCATCTGTCGACCACCAGCAAGGGCATAAGTCGCGGTAAATAGGACCCAATCCATTTGTTTTTAATCGGTCTCATCTGTCGACCACCAGCAAGGGCATAAGTCGCGGTAATTAGGACCCCATCCATTTGTTTTTAATCGGTCTCATCTGTCGACCACCAGCAAGGGCATAAGTCGCCGTAATTAGGACCCAATCCATTTGTTTTTAATCGGTCTCATCTGTCGACCACCAGCAAGGGCATAAGTCGCCGTAATTAGGACCCAATCCATTTGTTTTTTAATCGGTCTCATCTGTCCACCACCAGCAAGGGCATAAGTCGCGGTAATTAGGACCCAATCTATTTTTTTTTTAATCGGTCTCATCTCTCGACCACCAGCAAGGGCATAAGTCGAGGTAATTAGGACCCAATCTATTTGTTTTTAATCGGTCTCATCTGTCGACCACCAGCAAGGGCATAAGTCGCGGTAATTAGGACCCAATCCATTTGTTTTTTAATCGGTCTCATCTGTCGACCACCAGCAAGGGCATAAGTCGCGGTAATTAGGACCCAATCTATTTGTTTTTTAATCGGTCTCATCTGTCGACCACCAGCAAGGGCATAAGTCGCCGTAATTAGGACCCAATCCATTTGTTTTTAATCGGTCTCATCTGTCGACCACCAGCAAGGGCATAAGTCGCCGTAATTAGGACCCAATCCATTTGTTTTTAATCGGTCTCATCTGTCGACCACCAGCAAGGGCATCAGTCGCCGTAATTAGGACCCAATCCATTTGTTTTTAATTGGTCTCATCTGTCGACCACCAGCAAGGGCATAAGTCGCGGTAATTAGGACCCAATCTATTTGTTTTTTAATCGGTCTCATCTGTCGACCACCAGCAAGGGCATAAGTCGCGGTAATTAGGACCCAATCTATTTGTTTTTTAATCGGTCTCATCTGTCGACCACCAGCAAGGGCATAAGTCGCCGTAATTAGGACCCCATACATTTGTTTTTTAATCGGTCTCATCTGTCGACCACCAGCAAGGGCATAAGTCGCCGTAATTAGGACCCAATCCATTTGTTTTTAATCGGTCTCATCTGTCGACCACCAGCAAGGGCATAAGTCGCCGTAATTAGGACCCAATCCATTTGTTTTTAATCGGTCTCATCTGTCGACCACCAGCAAGGGCATAAGTCGCGGTAATTAGGACCCAATCCATTTGTTTTTAATCGGTCTCATCTGTCGACCACCAGCAAGGGCATAAGTCGCGGTAATTAGGACCCCATCCATTTGTTTTTAATCGGTCTCATCTGTCGACCACCAGCAAGGGCATAAGTCGCGGTAATTAGGACCCCATCCATTTGTTTTTAATCAGGCTCATCTGTCGACCACCAGCAAGGGCATAAGTCGCCGTAATTAGGACCCCATCCATTTGTTTTTAATCGGTCTCATCTGTCGACCACCAGCAAGGGCATAAGTCGCCGTAATTAGGACCCAATCCATTTGTTTTTAATCGGTCTCATCTGTCGACCACCAGCAAGGGCATAAGTCGCCGTAATTAGGACCCAATCCATTTGTTTTTCAATCGGTCTCATCTGTCGACCACCTGCAAGGGCATAAGTCAGGGTAATTAGGACCCAATCTATTTTTTTTTTAATCGGTCTCATCTGTCGACCACCAGCAAGGGCATAAGTCGCGCTAATTAGGACCCCATCCATTTGTTTTTTAATCAGTCTCATCTGTCGACCACCAGCAAGGGCATAAGTCGCCGTAATTAGGACCCAATACATTTGTTTTTAATCGGTCTCATTTGTCGACCACCAGCAAGGGCATAAGTCGCCGTAATTAGGACCCCATCCATTTGTTTTTTAATCGGTCTCATCTGTCGACCACCAGCAAGGGCATAAGTCGCCGTAATTAAGACCCCATCCATTTGTTTTTTAATCTGTCTCATCTGTCGACCACCAGCAGGGGCATAAGTCGCCGTAATTAGGACCCCCTCCATTTGTTTTTAATCGGTCTCATCTGTCGACCACCAGCAAGGGCATAAGTCGCCGTAATTAGGACCCCATCCATTTGTTTTTTAATCGGTCTCATCTGTCGACCACCAGCAAGGGCATAAGTCCCCGTAATTAGGACCCCATCCATTTGTTTTTTTATCGGTCTCATCTGTCGACCACCAGCAAGGGCATAAGTCGCCGTAATTAGGACCCCATCCATTTGTTTTTAATCGGTCTCATCTGTCGACCACCAGCAAGGGCATAAGTCGCCGTAATTAGGACCCCATCCATTTGTTTTAATCGGTCTCATCTGTCGACCACCAGCAAGGGCATAAGTCGCCGTAATTAGGACCCAATCCATTTGTTTTTAATCGGTCTCATCTGTCGACCACCAGCAAGGGCATAAGTCGCCGTAATTAGGACCCAATCCATTTGTTTTTAATCGGTCTCATCTGTCGACCACCAGCAAGGGCATAAGTCGCCGTAATTAGGACCCAATCCATTTGTTTTTCAATCGGTCTCATCTGTCGAACACCTGCAAGGGCATAAGTCAGGGTAATTAGGACCCAATCTATTTTTTTTTTAATCGGTCTCATCTGTCGACCACCAGCAAGGGCATAAGTCGCGCTAATTAGGACCCAATCCATTTGTTTTTTAATCAGTCTCATCTGTCGACCACCAGCAAGGGCATAAGTCGCCGTAATTAGGACCCAATACATTTGTTTTTAATCGTTCTTATCTGTCGACCACCAGCAAGGGCATAAGTCGCCGTAATTAGGACCCCATCCATTTGTTTTTTAATCGGTCTCATCTGTCGACCACCAGCAAGGGCATAAGTCGCCGTAATTAGGACCCCATCCATTTGTTTTTTAATTGGTCTCATCTGTCGACCACCAGCAAGGGCATAAGTCGCCGTAATTAGGACCCCCTCCATTTGTTTTTAATCGGTCTCATCTGTCGACCACCAGCAAGGGCATAAGTCGCCGTAATTAGGACCCCATCCATTTGTTTTTTAATCGGTCTCATCTGTCGACCACCAGCAAGGGCATAAGTCGCCGTAATTAGGACCCCATCCATTTGTTTTTTAATCGGTCTCATCTGTCGACCACCAGCAAGGGCATAAGTCGCCGTAATTAGGATTCCATCCATTTGTTTTTAATCGGTCTCATCTGTCGACCACCAGCAAGGGCATAAGTCGCCGTAATTAGGACCCCATCCATTTGTTTTAATCGGTCTCATCTGTCGACCACCAGCAAGGGCATAAGTCGCCGTAATTAGGACCCAATCCATTTGTTTTTAATCGGTCTCATCTGTCGACCACCAGCAAGGGCATAAGTCGCCGTAATTAGGACCCAATCCATTTGTTTTTTAATCGGTCTCATCTGTCGACCACCAGCAAGGGCATATGTCGCGGTAATTAGGACCCAATCTATTTTTTTTTTAATCGGTCTCATCTGTCGACCACCAGCAAGGGCATAAGTCGAGGTAATTAGGACCCAATCCATTTGTTTTTAATCGGTCTCATCTGTCGACCACCAGCAAGGGCATAAGTCGCGGTAATTAGGACCCAATCCATTTGTTTTTTAATCGGTCTCATCTGTCGACCACCAGCAAGGGCATACGTCGCGGTAATTAGGACCCAATCTATTTGTTTTTTAATCGGTCTCATCTGTCGACCACCAGCAAGGGCGTAAGTCGCCGTAATTAGGACCCAATCCATTTGTTT
Organism: Ceratothoa steindachneri; assembly: GCA_963969495.1. NCBI lineage: Eukaryota > Metazoa > Arthropoda > Malacostraca > Isopoda > Cymothoidae > Ceratothoa > Ceratothoa steindachneri. The sequence continues at coordinate 11,765,022 of OZ018331.1, read as the reverse complement.
TTAATCGGTCTCATCTGTCGACCACCAGCAAGGGCATAAGTCGCCGTAATTAGGACCCAATCCATTTGTTTTTAATCGGTCTCATCTGTCGACCACCAGCAAGGGCATCAGTCGCCGTAATTAGGACCCAATCCATTTGTTTTTAATCGGTCTCATCTGTCGACCACCAGCAAGGGCATAAGTCGCGGTAATTAGGACCCAATCTATTTGTTTTTTAATCGGTCTCATCTGTCGACCACCAGCAAGGGCATAAGTCGCGGTAATTAGGACCCAATCTATTTGTTTTTTAATCGGTCTCATCTGTCGACCACCAGCAAGGGCATAAGTCGCGGTAATTAGGACCCCATACATTTGTTTTTTAATCGGTCTTATCTGTCGACCACCAGCAAGGGCATAAGTCGCCGTAATTAGGACCCAATCCATTTGTTTTGAATCGGTCTCATCTGTCGACCACCAGCAAGGGCATAAGTCGCCGTAATTAGGACCCAATCCATTTGTTTTTAATCGGTCTCATCTGTCGACCACCAGCAAGGGCATAAGTCGCGGTAATTAGGACCCAATCCATTTGTTTTTAATCGGTCTCATCTGTCGACCACCAGCAAGGGCATAAGTCGCGGTAATTAGGACCCCATCCATTTGTTTTTAATCGGTCTCATCTGTCGACCACCAGCAAGGGCATAAGTCGCGGTAATTAGGACCCCATCCATTTGTTTTTATTTAGGCTCATCTGTCGACCACCAGCAAGGGCATAAGTCGCCGTAATTAGGACCCCATCCATTTGTTTTTAATCGGTCTCATCTGTCGACCACCAGCAAGGGCATAAGTCGCCGTAATTAGGACCCAATCCATTTGTTTTTAATCGGTCTCATCTGTCGACCACCAGCAAGGGCATAAGTCGCCGTAATTAGGACCCAATCCATTTGTTTTTTAATCGGTCTCATCTGTCGACCACCTGCAAGGGCATAAGTCAGGGTATTTAGGACCCAATCTATTTTTTTTTTAATCGGTCTTATCTGTCGACCACCAGCAAGGGCATAAGTCGCGCTAATTAGGACCCAATCCATTTGTTTTTTAATCAGTCTCATCTGTCGACCAGCAGCAAGGGCATAAGTCGCCGTAATTAGGACCCAATACATTTGTTTTTAATCGGTCTCATCTGTCGACCACCAGCAAGGGCATAAGTCGCCGTAATTAGGACCCAATCCATTTGTTTTTTAATCGGTCTCATCTGTCGACCACCAGCAAGGGCATAAGTCGCCGTAATTAGGAACCCATCCATTTGTTTTTTAATCGGTCTCATCTGTCGACCACCAGCAAGGGCATAAGTCGCCGTAATTAGGACCCCATCCATTTGTTTTTAATCGGTCTCATCTGTCGACCACCAGCAAGGGCATAAGTCGCCGTAATTAGGACCCCATCCATTTGTTTTTAATCGGTCTCATCTGTCGACCACCAGCAAGAGCATAAGTCGCCGTAATTAGGACCCAATCCATTTGTTTTTAATCGGTCTTATCTGTCGACCACCAGCAAGGGCATAAGTCGCCGTAATTAGGAACCAATCCATTTGTTTTTTAATCGGTCTCATCTGTCGACCACCAGCAAGGGCATAAGTCGCGGTAATTAGGACCCAATCTATTTGTTTTTTAATCGGTCTTATCTGTCGACCACTAGCAAGGGCATAAGTCGCGGTAATTAGGACCCAATCTATTTGTTTTTTAATCGGTCTCATCTGTCGACCACCAGCAAGGGCATAAGTCGCGGTAATTAGGACCCAATCTATTTGTTTTTTAATCGGTCTCATCTGTCGACCACCAGCAAGGGCATAAGCCGCGGTAATTAGGACCCAATCTATTTGTTTTTTAATCGGTCTCATCTGTCGACCACCAGCAAGGGCATAAGTCGCCGTAATTAGGACCCAATCTATTTGTTTTTCAATCGGTCTCATCAGTCGACCACTACCAAGGGCATAAGTCGCCGTAATTAGGACCCAATCCATTTGTTTTTTAATCGGTCTCATCTGTCGACCACCAGCAAGGGCATAAGTCGCGGTAATTAGGACCCCATCCATTTGTTTTTTAATCGGTCTCATCTGTCGACCACCAGCAAGGGCATAAGTCGCCGTAATTAGGACCCCATCCATTTGTTTTTTAATCGGTCTCATCTGTCGACCACCAGTAAGGGCATAAGTCGCGGTAATTAGGACCCAATCCATTTGTTTTTAATCGGTCTCATCTGTCGACCACCAGCAAGGGCATAAGTCGCCGTAATTAGGACCCAATCCATTTGTTTTTAATCGGTCTCATCTGTCGACCACCAGCAAGGGCATAGGTCGCCGTAATTAGGACCCAATCCATTTGTTTTTAATCGGTCTCATCTGTCGACCACCAGCAAGGGCATAAGTCGCGGTAATTAGGACCCAATCTATTTGTTTTTTAATCGGTCTCATCTGTCGACAACCAGCAAGGGCCTAAGTCGCGGTAATTAGGACCCAATCCATTTGTTTTTTAATCGGTCTCATCTGTCGACCACCAGCAAGGGCATAAGTCGCCGTAATTAGGACCCAATCCATTTGTTTTTAATCGGTCTCATCTGTCGACCAACAGCAAGGGCATAAGTCGCCGTAATTAGGACCCCATCCATTTGTTTTTTAATCGGTCTCATCTGTCGACCACCAGCAAGGGCATAAGTCGCGGTAATTAGGACCCAATCTATTTGTTTTTTAATCGGTCTCATCTGTCGAGCACCAGCAAGGGCATAAGTCGCCGTAATTAGGACCCCATCCATTTGTTTTTTAATCGGTCTCATCTGTCGACCACCAGCAAGGACATAAGTCGCGGTAATTATGACCCCATCCATTTGTTTTTAATCGGTCTCATCTGTCGACCACCAGCAAGGGCATAAGTCGCGGTAATTAGGACCCAATCCATTTGTTTTTTAATCGGTCTCATCTGTCGACCACCAGCAAGGGCATAAGTCGCGGTAATTAGGACCCAATCTATTTGTTTTTTAATCGGTCTCATCTGTCGACCACCAGCAAGGGCATAAGTCGCCGTAATTAGGACCCAATCCATTTGTTTTGAATCGGTCTCATCTGTCGACCACCAGCAAGGGCATAAGTCGCCGTAATTAGGACCCAATCCATTTGTTTTTAATCGGTCTCATCTGTCGACCAACAGCAAGGGCATAAGTCGCCGTAATTAGGACCCCATCCATTAGTTTTTACAAACGGTCTCATCTGTCGACCACCAGCAAGGGCATAAGTCGCGGTAATTAGGACCCAATCTATTTGTTTTTTAATCGGTCTCATCTGTCGAGCACCAGCAAGGGCATAAGTCGCCGTAATTAGGACCCCATCCATTTGTTTTTTTATCGGTCTCATCTGTCGACCACCAGCAAGGGCATAAGTCGCGGTAATTATGACCCCATCCATTTGTTTTTAATCGGTCTCATCTGTCGACCACCAGCAAGGGCATAAATCGCGGTAATTAGGACCCAATCCATTTGTTTTTTAATCGGTCTCATCTGTCGACCACCAGCAAGGGCATAAGTCGCCGTAATTAGGACCCAATCCATTTGTTTTTAATCGGTCTCATGTGTCGACCACCAGCAAGGGCATAAGTCGCGGTAATTAGGACCCAATCGATTTGTTTTTAATCGGTCTCATCTGTCGACCACCAGCAAGGGCATAAGTCACCGTAATTAGGACCCTATCCATTTGTTTTTAATCGGTCTCATCTGTCGACCACCAGCAATGGCATAAGTCGCCGTAATTAGGACCCAATCCATTTGTTTTTAATCGGTCTCATCTGTCGATCACCAGCAAGGGCATCAGTCGCCGTAATTAGGACCCCATCCATTTGTTTTTTAATCGGTCTCATCTGTCGACCACCAGCAAGGGCATAAGTCGCCGTAATTAGGACCCCATCCATTTGTTTTTTAATCGGTCTCATCTGTCGACCACCAGCAAGGGCATAAGTCGCCGTAATTAGGACCCCATCCATTTGTTTTTAATCGGTCTCATCTGTCGACCACCAGCAAGGGCATAAGTCGCCGTAATTAGGACCCCATCCATTTGTTTTTAATCGGTCTCATCTGTCGACCACCAGCAAGAGCATAAGTCGCCGTAATTAGGACCCAATCCATTTGTTTTTAATCGGTCTTATCTGTCGACCACCAGCAAGGGCATAAGTCGCGGTAATTAGGACCCCATCCATTTGTTTTTAATCGGTCTCATCTGTCGACCACCAGCAAGGGCATAAGTCGCCGTAATTAGGACCCCATCCATTTGTTTTTAATCGGTCTCATCTGTCGACCACCAGCAAGGGCATAAGTCGCCGTAATTAGGACCCAATCCATTTGTTTTTAATCGGTCTCATCTGTCGACCACCAGCAAGGGCATAAGTCGCCGTAATTAGGACCCAATCTATTTGTTTTTTAATCGGTCTCATCTGTCGAACACCAGCAAGGGCATAAGTCGCGGTAATTAGGACCTAATCTATTTGTTTTTTAATCGGTCTCATCTGTCGACCACCAGCAAGGGCATAAGTCGCCGTAATTAGGACCCAATCTATTTGTTTTTCAATCGGTCTCATCAGTCGACCACTACCAAGGGCATAAGTCGCCGTAATTAGGACCCAATCCATTTGTTTTTTAATCGGTCTCATCTGTCGACCACCAGCAAGGGCATAAGTCGCGGTAATTAGGACCCCATCCATTTGTTTTTTAATCGGTCTCATCTGTCGACCACCAGCAAGGGCATAAGTCGCCGTAATTAGGACCCCATCCATTTGTTTTTTAATCGGTCTCATCTGTCGACCACCAGTAAGGGCATAAGTCGCGGTAATTAGGACCCAATCCATTTGTTTTTAATCGGTCTCATCTGTCGACCACCAGCAAGGGCATAAGTCGCGGTAATTAGGACCCAATCTATTTGTTTTTTAATCGGTCTTATCTGTCGACCACCAGCAAGGGCATAAGTCGCCGTAATTAGGACCCAATCTATTTGTTTTTCAATCGGTCTCATCAGTCGACCACTACCAAGGGCATAAGTCGCCGTAATTAGGACCCAATCCATTTGTTTTTTAATCGGTCTCATCTGTCGACCACCAGCAAGGGCATAAGTCGCGGTAATTAGGACCCCATCCATTTGTTTTTTAATCGGTCTCATCTGTCGACCACCAGCAAGGGCATAAGTCGCCGTAATTAGGACCCCATCCATTTGTTTTTTAATCGGTCTCATGTGTCGACCACCAGTAAGGGCATAAGTCGCGGTAATTAGGACCCAATCCATTTGTTTTTAATCGGTCTCATCTGTCGACCACCAGCAAGGGCATAAGTCGCGGTAATTAGGACCCCATCCATTTGTTTTTAATCGGTCTCATCTGTCGACCACCAGCAAGGGCATAAGTCGCCGTAATTAGGACCCCATCCATTTGTTTTTAATCGGTCTCATCTGTCGACCACCAGCAAGGGCATAAGTCGCCGTAATTAGGACCCAATCCATTTGTTTTTAATCGGTCTCATCTGTCGACCACCAGCAAGGGCATAAGTCGCCGTAATTAGGACCCAATCCATTTGTTTTTAATCGGTCTCATCTGTCGACCACCAGCAAGGGCATAAGTCGCGGTAATTAGGACCCAATCTATTTGTTTTTTAATCGGTCTCATCTGTCGACCACCAGCAAGGGCCTAAGTCGCGGTAATTAGGACCCAATTCATTTGTTTTTTAATCGGTCTCATCTGTCGACCACCAGCAAGGGCATAAGTCGCCGTAATTAGGACCCAATCCATTTGTTTTTAATCGGTCTCATCTGTCGACCAACAGCAAGGGCATAAGTCGCGGTAATTAGGACCCCATCCATTTGTTTTTTAATCGGTCTCATCTGTCAACCACCAGCAAGGGCATAAGTCGCGGTAATTAGGACCCAATCTATTTGTTTTTTAATCGGTCTCATCTGTCGAGCACCAGCAAGGGCATAAGTCGCCGTAATTAGGACCCCATCCATTTGTTTTTAATCGGTCTCATCTGTCGACCACCAGCAAGGGCATAAGTCGCCGTAATTAGGACCCCATCCATTTGTTTTTAATCGGTCTCATCTGTCGACCACCAGCAAGGGCATAAGTCGCCGTAATTAGGACCCAATCCATTTGTTTTTAATCGGTCTCATCTGTCGACCACCAGCAAGGGCATAAGTCGCCGTAATTAGGACCCAATCCATTTGTTTTTAATCGGTCTCATCTGTCGACCACCAGCAAGGGCATAAGTCGCGGTAATTAGGACCCAATCTATTTGTTTTTTAATCGGTCTCATCTGTCGACCACCAGCAAGGGCCTAAGTCGCGGTAATTAGGACCCAATCCATTTGTTTTTAATCGGTCTCATCTGTCGACCACCAGCAAGGGCATAAGTCGCCGTAATTAGGACCCAATCCATTTGTTTTTAATCGGTCTCATCTGTCGACCACCAGCAAGGGCATCAGTCGCCGTAATTAGGACCCAATCCATTTGTTTTTAATCGGTCTCATCTGTCGACCACCAGCAAGGGCATAAGTCGCGGTAATTAGGACCCAATCTATTTGTTTTTTAATCGGTCTCATCTGTCGACCACCAGCAAGGGCATAAGTCGCGGTAATTAGGACCCAATCTATTTGTTTTTTAATCGGTCTCATCTGTCGACCACCAGCAAGGGCATAAGTCGCGGTAATTAGGACCCCATACATTTGTTTTTTAATCGGTCTTATCTGTCGACCACCAGCAAGGGCATAAGTCGCCGTAATTAGGACCCAATCCATTTGTTTTGAATCGGTCTCATCTGTCGACCACCAGCAAGGGCATAAGTCGCCGTAATTAGGACCCAATCCATTTGTTTTTAATCGGTCTCATCTGTCGACCACCAGCAAGGGCATAAGTCGCGGTAATTAGGACCCAATCCATTTGTTTTTAATCGGTCTCATCTGTCGACCACCAGCAAGGGCATAAGTCGCGGTAATTAGGACCCCATCCATTTGTTTTTAATTGGTCTCATCTGTCGACCACCAGCAAGGGCATAAGTCGCGGTAATTAGGACCCCATCCATTTGTTTTTATTTAGGCTCATCTGTCGACCACCAGCAAGGGCATAAGTCGCCGTAATTAGGACCCCATCCATTTGTTTTTAATCGGTCTCATCTGTCGACCACCAGCAAGGGCATAAGTCGCCGTAATTAGGACCCAATCCATTTGTTTTTAATCGGTCTCATCTGTCGACCACCAGCAAGGGCATAAGTCGCCGTAATTAGGACCCAATCCATTTGTTTTTTAATCGGTCTCATCTGTCGACCACCTGCAAGGGCATAAGTCAGGGTAATTAGGACCCAATCTATTTGTTTTTTAATCGGTCTCATCTGTCGACCACCAGCAAGGGCATAAGTCGCGCTAATTAGGACCCAATCCATTTGTTTTTTAATCGGTCTCATCTGTCGACCACCAGCAAGGGCATAAGTCGCCGTAATTAGGACCCAATACATTTGTTTTTAATCGGTCTCATCTGTCGACCACCAGCAAGGGCATAAGTCGCCGTAATTAGGACCCAATCCATTTGTTTTTTAATCGGTCTCATCTGTCGACCACCAGCAAGGGCATAAGTCGCCGTAATTAGGAACCCATCCATTTGTTTTTTAATCGGTCTCATCTGTCGACCACCAGCAAGGGCATAAGTCGCCGTAATTAGGACCCCATCCATTTGTTTTTAATCGGTCTCATCTGTCGACCACCAGCAAGGGCATAAGTCGCCGTAATTAGGACCCCATCCATTTGTTTTTAATCGGTCTCATCTGTCGACCACCAGCAAGAGCATAAGTCGCCGTAATTAGGACCCAATCCATTTGTTTTTAATCGGTCTTATCTGTCGACCACCAGCAAGGGCATAAGTCGCCGTAATTAGGAACCAATCCATTTGTTTTTTAATCGGTCTCATCTGTCGACCACCAGCAAGGGCATAAGTCGCGGTAATTAGGACCCAATCCATTTGTTTTTTAATCGGTCTCATCTGTCGACCACCAGCAAGGGCATAAGTCGCGGTAATTAGGACCCCATCCATTTGTTTTTTAATCGGTCTCATCTGTCGACCACCAGCAAGGGCATAAGTCGCCGTAATTAGGACCCCATCCATTTGTTTTTTAATCGGTCTCATCTGTCGACCACCAGTAAGGGCATAAGTCGCGGTAATTAGGACCCAATCCATTTGTTTTTAATCGGTCTCATCTGTCGACCACCAGCAAGGGCATAAGTCGCGGTAATTAGGACCCCATCCATTTGTTTTTAATCGGTCTCATCTGTCGACCACCAGCAAGGGCATAAGTCGCCGTAATTAGGACCCCATCCATTTGTTTTTAATCGGTCTCATCTGTCGACCACCAGCAAGGGCATAAGTCGCCGTAATTAGGACCCAATCCATTTGTTTTTAATCGGTCTCATCTGTCGACCACCAGCAAGGGCATAGGTCGCCGTAATTAGGACCCAATCCATTTGTTTTTAATCGGTCTCATCTGTCGACCACCAGCAAGGGCATAAGTCGCGGTAATTAGGACCCAATCTATTTGTTTTTTAATCGGTCTCATCTGTCGACCACCAGCAAGGGCATAAGTCGCCGTAATTAGGACCCAATCCATTTGTTTTTAATCGGTCTCATCTGTCGACCAACAGCAAGGGCATAAGTCGCCGTAATTAGGACCCCATCCATTTGTTTTTTAATCGGTCTCATCTGTCGACCACCAGCAAGGGCATAAGTCGCGGTAATTAGGACCCAATCTATTTGTTTTTTAATCGGTCTCATCTGTCGAGCACCAGCAAGGGCATAAGTCGCCGTAATTAGGACCCCATCCATTTGTTTTTTAATCGGTCTCATCTGTCGACCACCAGCAAGGGCATAAGTCGCGGTAATTATGACCCCATCCATTTGTTTTTAATCGGTCTCATCTGTCGACCACCAGCAAGGGCATAAGTCGCGGTAATTAGGACCCAATCCATTTGTTTTTTAATCGGTCTCATCTGTCGACCACCAGCAAGGGCATAAGTCGCGGTAATTAGGACCCAATCTATTTGTTTTTTAATCGGTCTCATCTGTCGACCACCAGCAAGGGCATAAGTCGCGGTAATTAGGACCCAATCTATTTGTTTTTTAATCGGTCTCATCTGTCGACCACCAGCAAGGGCATAAGTCGCGGTAATTAGGACCCAATCTATTTGTTTTTTAATCGGTCTCATCTGTCGACCACCAGCAAGGGCATAAGTCGCCGTAATTAGGACCCAATCTATTTGTTTTTCAATCGGTCTCATCAGTCGACCACTACCAAGGGCATAAGTCGCCGTAATTAGGACCCAATCCATTTGTTTTTTAATCCGTCTCATCTGTCGACCACCAGCAAGGGCATAAGTCGCGGTAATTAGGACCCCATCCATTTGTTTTTTAATCGGTCTCATCTGTCGACCACCAGCAAGGGCATAAGTCGCCGTAATTAGGACCCCATCCATTTGTTTTTTAATCGGTCTCATCTGTCGACCACCAGTAAGGGCATAAGTCGCGGTAATTAGGACCCAATCCATTTATTTTTACAAACGGTCTCATCTGTCGACCACCAGCAAGGGCATAAGTCGCGGTAATTAGGACCCAATCTATTTGTTTTTAATCGGTCTCATCTGTCGAGCACCAGCAAGGGCATAAGTCGCCGTAATTTGGACCCCATCCATTTGTTTTTTAATCGGTCTCATCTGTCGACCACCAGCAAGGGCATAAGTCGCGGTAATTATGACCCCATCCATTTGTTTTTAATCGGTCTCATCTGTCGACCACCAGCAAGGGCATAAGTCGCCGTAATTAGGACCCCATCCATTTGTTTTTAATCGGTCTCATCTGTCGACCACCAGCAAGGGCATAAGTCGCCGTAATTAGGACCCAATCCATTTGTTTTTAATCGGTCTCATCTGTCGACCACCAGCAAGGGCATAAGTCGCCGTAATTAGGACCCAATCCATTTGTTTTTAATCGGTCTCATCTGTCGACCACCAGCAAGGGCATAAGTCGCGGTAATTAGGACCCAATCTATTTGTTTTTTAATCGGTCTCATCTGTCGACCACCAGCAAGGGCCTAAGTCGCGGTAATTAGGACCCAATCCATTTGTTTTTTAATCGGTCTCATCTGTCGACCACCAGCAAGGGCATAAGTCGCCGTAATTAGGACCCAATCCATTTGTTTTTAATCGGTCTCATCTGTCGACCAACAGCAAGGGCATAAGTCGCCGTAATTAGGACCCCATCCATTTGTTTTTACAAACGGTCTCATCTGTCGACCACCAGCAAGGGCATAAGTCGCGGTAATTAGGACCCAATCTATTTGTTTTTTAATCGGTCTCATCTGTCGAGCACCAGCAAGGGCATAAGTCGCCGTAATTAGGACCCCATCCCTTTGTTTTTTTATCGGTCTCATCTGTCGACCACCAGCAAGGGCATAAGTCGCGGTAATTATGACCCCATCCATTTGTTTTTAATCGGTCTCATCTGTCGACCACCAGCAAGGGCATAAGTCGCGGTAATTAGGACCCAATCCATTTGTTTTTTAATCGGTCTCATCTGTCGACCACCAGCAAGGGCATAAGTCGCCGTAATTAGGACCCAATCCATTTGTTTTTAATCGGTCTCATGTGTCGACCACCAGCAAGGGCATAAGTCGCGGTAATTAGGACCCAATCGATTTGTTTTTAATCGGTCTCATCTGTCGACCACCAGCAAGGGCATAAGTCACCGTAATTAGGACCCCATCCATTTGTTTTTAATCGGTCTCATCTGTCGACCACCAGCAATGGCATAAGTCGCCGTAATTAGGACCCAATCCATTTGTTTTTAATCGGTCTCATCTGTCGATCACCAGCAAGGGCATCAGTCGCCGTAATTAGGACCCCATCCATTTGTTTTTTAATCGGTCTCATCTGTCGACCACCAGCAAGGGCATAAGTCGCCGTAATTAGGACCCCATCCATTTGTTTTTTAATCGGTCTCATCTGTCGACCACCAGCAAGGGCATAAGTCGCCGTAATTAGGACCCCATCCATTTGTTTTTAATCGGTCTCATCTGTCGACCACCAGCAAGGGCATAAGTCGCCGTAATTAGGACCCCATCCATTTGTTTTTAATCGGTCTCATCTGTCGACCACCAGCAAGAGCATAAGTCGCCGTAATTAGGACCCAATCCATTTGTTTTTAATCGGTCTTATCTGTCGACCACCAGCAAGGGCATAAGTCGCGGTAATTAGGACCCCATCCATTTGTTTTTAATCGGTCTCATCTGTCGACCACCAGCAAGGGCATAAGTCGCCGTAATTAGGACCCAATCCATTTGTTTTTAATCGGTCTCATCTGTCGACCACCAGCAAGGGCATAAGTCGCCGTAATTAGGACCCAATCTATTTGTTTTTTAATCGGTCTCATCTGTCGAACACCAGCAAGGGCATAAGTCGCGGTAATTAGGACCTAATCTATTTGTTTTTTAATCGGTCTCATCTGTCGACCACCAGCAAGGGCATAAGTCGCCGTAATTAGGACCCAATCTATTTGTTTTTCAATCGGTCTCATCAGTCGACCACTACCAAGGGCATAAGTCGCCGTAATTAGGACCCAATCCATTTGTTTTTTAATCGGTCTCATCTGTCGACCACCAGCAAGGGCATAAGTCGCGGTAATTAGGACCCCATCCATTTGTTTTTTAATCGGTCTCATCTGTCGACCACCAGCAAGGGCATAAGTCGCCGTAATTAGGACCCCATCCATTTGTTTTTTAATCGGTCTCATCTGTCGACCACCAGTAAGGGCATAAGTCGCGGTAATTAGGACCCAATCCATTTGTTTTTAATCGGTCTCATCTGTCGACCACCAGCAAGGGCATAAGTCGCGGTAATTAGGACCCAATCTATTTGTTTTTTAATCGGTCTTATCTGTCGACCACCAGCAAGGGCATAAGTCGCCGTAATTAGGACCCAATCTATTTGTTTTTCAATCGGTCTCATCAGTCGACCACTACCAAGGGCATAAGTCGCCGTAATTAGGACCCAATCCATTTGTTTTTTAATCAGTCTCATCTGTCGACCACCAGCAAGGGCATAAGTCGCGGTAATTAGGACCCCATCCATTTGTTTTTTAATCGGTCTCATCTGTCGACCACCAGCAAGGGCATAAGTCGCCGTAATTAGGACCCCATCCATTTGTTTTTTAATCGGTCTCATCTGTCGACCACCAGTAAGGGCATAAGTCGCGGTAATTAGGACCCAATCCATTTGTTTTTAATCGGTCTCATCTGTCGACCACCAGCAAGGGCATAAGTCGCGGTAATTAGGACCCCATCCATTTGTTTTTAATCGGTCTCATCTGTCGACCACCAGCAAGGGCATAAGTCGCCGTAATTAGGACCCCATCCATTTGTTTTTAATCGGTCTCATCTGTCGACCACCAGCAAGGGCATAAGTCGCCGTAATTAGGACCCAATCCATTTGTTTTTAATCGGTCTCATCTGTCGACCACCAGCAAGGGCATAAGTCGCCGTAATTAGGACCCAATCCATTTGTTTTTAATCGGTCTCATCTGTCGACCACCAGCAAGGGCATAAGTCGCGGTAATTAGGACCCAATCTATTTGTTTTTTAATCGGTCTCATCTGTCGACCACCAGCAAGGGCCTAAGTCGCGGTAATTAGGACCCAATCCATTTGTTTTTTAATCGGTCTCATCTGTCGACCACCAGCAAGGGCATAAGTCGCCGTAATTAGGACCCAATCCATTTGTTTTTAATCGGTCTCATCTGTCGACCAACAGCAAGGGCATAAGTCGCGGTAATTAGGACCCCATCCATTTGTTTTTTAATCGGTCTCATCTGTCGACCACCAGCAAGGGCATAAGTCGCGGTAATTAGGACCCAATCTATTTGTTTTTTAATCGGTCTCATCTGTCGAGCACCAGCAAGGGCATAAGTCGCCGTAATTAGGACCCCATCGATTTGTTTTTTAATCGGTCTCATCTGTCGACCACCAGCAAGGGCATAAGTCGCGTTTATTATGACCCCATCCATTTGTTTTTAATCGGTCTTATCTGTCGACCACCAGCAAGGGCATAAGTCGCGGTAATTAGGACCCAATCCATTTGTTTTTTAATCGGTCTCATCTGTCGACCACCAGCAAGGGCATAAGTCGCCGTAATTAGGACCCAATCCATTTGTTTTTAATCGGTCTCATGTGTCGACCACCAGCAAGGGCATAAGTCGCCGTAATTAGGACCCCATCCATTTGTTTTTTAATCGGTCTCATCTGTCGACCACCAGCAAGGGCATAAGTCGCCGTAATTAGGACCCAATCCATTTGTTTTTAATCGGTCTCATCTGTCGACCACCAGCAAGGGAAGAGTCGCCGTAATTAGGACCCCATCCATTTGTTTTTTAATCGGTCTCATCTGTCGCCTACCAGAAAACGCATAAGTCGCCGTAATTAGGACCCAATCCATTTGTTTTTAATCGGTTTTATCTGTCGACCACCAGCAAGGGCATAAGTCGCCGTAATTAGGACCCAATCCATTTGTTTTTAATCGGTCTCATCTGTCGAACACCAGCAAGGGCATAAGTCGCCGTAATTATGACCCCATCCATTTGTTTTTAATCGGTCTCATCTGTCGACCACCAGCAAGGGCATAAGTCGCCGTAATTAGGACCCAATCCATTTGTTTTTAATCGGTCTCATCTGTCGACCACCAGCAAGGGCATAAGTCGCCGTAATTAGGACCCAATCCATTTGTTTTTAATCGGTCTCATCTGTCGACCACCAGCAAGGGCATAAGTCGCGGTAATTAGGACCCAATCTATTTGTTTTTTAATCGGTCTCATCTGTCGCCTACCAGCAAGGGCATAAGTCGCGGTAATTAGGACCCAATCCATTTGTTTTTAATCGGTCTCATCTGTCGACCACCAGCAAGGGCATCAGTCGCTGTAATTAGGACCCCATCCATTTGTTTTTAATCGGTCTCATCTGTCGACCACCAGCAAGGGCATAAGTCGCGGTAATTAGGACCCCATCCATTTGTTTTTATTTAGGCTCATCTGTCGACCACCAGCAAGGGCATAAGTCGCCGTAATTAGGACCCCATCCATTTGTTTTTAATCGGTCTCATCTGTCGACCACCAGCAAGGGCATAAGTCGCCGTAATTAGGACCCAATCCATTTGTTTTTAATCGGTCTCATCTGTCGACCACCAGCAAGGGCATAAGTCGCAGTAATTAGGACCCAATCCATTTGTTTTTCAATCGGTCTCATCTGTCGACCACCTGCAAGGGCATAAGTCAGGGTAATTAGGACCCAATCTATTTTTTTTTTAATCGGTCTCATCTGTCGACCACCAGCAAGGGCATAAGTCGCGCTAATTAGGACCCATTCCATTTGTTTTTTAATCAGTCTCATCTGTCGACCACCAGCAAGGGCATAAGTCGCGGTAATTAGGACCCAATCCATTTGTTTTTAATCGGTCTCATCTGTCGACCACCAGCAAGGGCATAAGTCGCGGTAATTAGGACCTTATCCATTTGTTTTTAATCGGTCTCATCTGTCGACCACCAGCAAGGGCATAAGTCGCCGTAATTAGGACCCAATCCATTTGTTTTTAATCGGTCTCATCTGTCGACCACCAGCAAGGGCATAAGTCGCCGTAATTAGGACCCAATCCATTTGTTTTTAATCGGTCTCATCTGTCGACCACCAGCAAGGGCATAAGTCGCGGTAATTAGGACCCAATCTATTTGTTTTTTAATCGGTCTCATCTGTCGAGCACCAGCAAGGGCATAAGTCGCCGTAATTAGGACCCCATCCATTTGTTTTTTAATCGGTCTCATCTGTCGACCACCAGCAAGGGCATAAGTCGCGGTAATTATGACCCCATCCATTTGTTTTTAATCGGTCTCATCTGTCGACCACCAGCAAGGGCATAAGTCGCGGTAATTAGGACCCAATCCATTTGTTTTTTAATCGGTCTCATCTGTCGACCACCAGCAAGGGCATAAGTCGCCGTAATTAGGACCCAATCCATTTGTTTTTAATCGGTCTCATGTGTCGACCACCAGCAAGGGCATAAGTCCCTGTAATTAGGACCCCATCCATTTGTTTTTTAATCGGTCTCATCTGTCGACCACCAGCAAGGGCATAAGTCGCCGTAATTAGGACCCAATCCATTTGTTTTTAATCGGTCTCATCTGTCGACCACCAGCAAGGGCATAAGTCGCCGTAATTAGGACCCCATCCATTTGTTTTTTAATCGGTCTCATCTGTCGCCTACCAGAAAGGGCATAAGTCGCCGTAATTAGGACCCAATCCATTTGTTTTTAATCGGTCTCATCTGTCGACCACCAGCAAGGGCATAAGTCGCCGTAATTAGGACCCAATCCATTTGTTTTTAATCGGTCTCATCTGTCGAACACCAGCAAGGGCATAAGTCGCCGTAATTATGACCCCATCCATTTGTTTTTAATCGGTCTCATCTGTCGACCACCAGCAAGGGCATAAGTCGCCGTAATTAGGACCCAATCCATTTGTTTTTAATCGGTCTCATCTGTCGACCACCAGCAAGGGCATAAGTCGCCGTAATTAGGACCCAATCCATTTGTTTTTAATCGGTCTCATCTGTCGACCACCAGCAAGGGCATAAGTCGCGGTAATTAGGGCCCAATCTATTTGTTTTTTAATCGGTCTCATCTGTCGCCTACCAGCAAGGGCATAAGTCGCGGTAATTAGGACCCAATCCATTTGTTTTTAATCGGTCTCATCTGTCGACCACCAGCAAGGGCATCAGTCGCGGTAATTAGGACCCCATCCATTTGTTTTTAATCGGTCTCATCTGTCGCCCACCAGCAAGGGCATAAGTCGCGGTAATTAGGACCCCATCCATTTGTTTTTAATCGGTCTCATCTGTCGACCACCAGCAAGGGCATAAGTCGCGGTAATTAGGACCCAATCCATTTGTTTTTTAATCGGTCTCATCTGTCGACCACCAGCAAGGGCATAAGTCGCCGTAATTCGGACCCAATTCATTTGTTTTTAATCGGTCTCATCTGTCGACCACCAGCAAGGGCATAAGTCGCCGTAATTAGGACCCAATCCATTTGTTTTTCAATCGGTCTCATCTGTCGACCACCTGCAAGGGCATAAGTCAGGGTAATTAGGACCCAATCTATTTTTTTTTTAATCGGTCTCATCTGTCGACCACCAGCAAGGGCATAAGTCGCCGTAATTAGGACCCCATCCATTTGTTTTTAATCGGTCTCATCTGTCGACCACCAGCAAGGGCATAAGTCACCGTAATTAGGACCCAATCCATTTGTTTTTAATCGGTCTCATCTGTCGATCACCAGCAAGGGCATCAGTCGCCGTAATTAGGACCCAATCCATTTTTTTTTAATCGGTCTCATCTGTCGACCACCAGCAAGGGCATAAGTCGCCGTAATTAGGACCCAATCCATTTGTTTTTCAATCGGTCTCATCTGTCGACCACCTGCAAGGGCATAAGTCAGGGTAATTAGGACCCAATCTATTTTTTTTTAATCGGTCTCATCTGTCGACCACCAGCAAGGGCATAAGTCGCGCTAATTAGGACCCAATCCATTTGTTTTTTAATCAGTCTCGTCTGTCGACCACCAGCAAGGGCATAAGTCGCCGTAATTAGGACCCAATACATTTGTTTTTAATCGGTCTCATCTGTCGACCACCAGCAAGGGCATAAGTCCCTGTAATTAGGACCCCATCCATTTGTTTTTTAATCGGTCTCATCTGTCGACCATCAGCAAGGGCATAAGTCGCCGTAATTAGGACCCCATCCCTTTGTTTTTTAATCGGTCTCATTTGTCGACCACCAGCAAGGGCATAAGTCGCCGTAATTAGGACCCCATCCATTTGTTTTTAATCGGTCTCATCTGTCGACCACCAGCAAGGGCATAAGTCGCCGTAATTAGGACCCCATCCATTTGTTTTTAATCGGTCTCATCTGTCGACCACCAGCAAGAGCATAAGTCACCGTAATTAGGACCATATCCATTTGTTTTTAATCGGTCTTATCTGTCGACCAAGAGCAAGGGCATAAGTCGCCGTAATTAGGAACCAATCCATTTGTTTTTTAATCGGTCTCATCTGTCGACCACCAGCAAGGGCATAAGTCGCGGTAATTAGGACCCAATCTATTTGTTTTTTAATCGGTCTTATCTGTCGACCACCAGCAAGGGCATAAGTCGCGGTAATTAGGACCCAATCTATTTGTTTTTTAATCGGTCTCATCTGTCGACCACCAGCAAGGGCATAAGTCGCGGTAATTATGACCCAATCTATTTGTTTTTTAATCGGTCTCATCTGTCGACCACCAGCAAGGGCATAAGTCGCGGTAATTAGGACCCAATCTATTTGTTTTTTAATCGGTCTCATCTGTCCACCACCAGCAAGGGCATAAGTCGCCGGAATTAGGACCCAATCTATTTGTTTTTCAATCGGTCTCATCAGTCGACCACTACCAAGGGCATAAGTCGCCGTAATTAGGACCCAATCCATTTGTTTTTTAATCGGTCTCATCTGTCGACCACCAGCAAGGGCATAAGTCGCGGTAATTAGGACCCCATCCATTTGTTTTTTAATCGGTCTCATCTGTCGACCACCAGCAAGGGCATAAGTCGCCGTAATTAGGACCCCATACATTTGTTTTTTAATCGGTCTCATCTGTCGACCACCAGTAAGGGCATAAGTCGCGGTAATTATGACCCAATCCATTTGTTTTTAATCGGTCTCATCTGTCGACCACCAGCAAGGGCATAAGTCGCGGTAATTAGGACCCCATCCATTTGTTTTTAATCGGTCTCATCTGTCGACCACCAGCAAGGGCATAAGTCGCCGTAATTAGGACCCCATCCATTTGTTTTTAATCGGTCTCATCTGTCGACCACCAGCAAGGGCATAAGTCGCCGTAATTAGGACCCAATCCATTTGTTTTTAATCGGTCTCATCTGTCGACCACCAGCAAGGGCATAAGTCGCCGTAATTAGGACCCAATCCATTTGTTTTTAATCGGTCTCATCTGTCGACCACCAGCAAGGGCATAAGTCGCGGTAATTAGGACCCAATCTATTTGTTTTTTAATCGGTCTCATCTGTCGACCACCAGCAAGGGCCTAAGTCGCGGTAATTAGGACCCAATCCATTTGTTTTTTAATCGGTCTCATCTGTCGACCACCAGCAAGGGCATAAGTCGCCGTAATTAGGACCCAATCCATTTGTTTTTAATCGGTCTCATCTGTCGACCAACAGCAAGGGCATAAGTCGCCGTAATTAGGACCCCATCCATTTGTTTTTTAATCGGTCTCATCTGTCGACCACCAGCAAGGGCATAAGTCGCGGTAATTAAGGCCCAATCTATTTGTTTTTTAATCGGTCTCATCTGTCGAGCACCAGCAAGGGCATAAGTCGCCGTAATTAGGACCCCATCCATTTGTTTTTTAATCGGTCTCATCTGTCGACCACCAGCAAGGGCATAAGTCGCGGTAATTATGACCCCATCCATTTGTTTTTAATCGGTCTCATCTGTCGACCACCAGCAAGGGCATAAGTCGCGGTAATTAGGACCCAATCCATTTGTTTTTTAATCGGTCTCATCTGTCGACCACCAGCAAGGGCATAAGTCGCCGTAATTAGGACCCAATCCATTTGTTTTTAATCGGTCTCATCTGTCGACCACCAGCAAGGGCATAAGTCGCCGTAATTAGGACCCCATCCATTTGTTTTTTAATCGGTCTCATCTGTCGACCACCAGCAAGGGCATAAGTCGCCGTAATTAGGACCCAATCCATTTGTTTTTAATCGGTCTCATCTGTCGACCACCAGCAAGGGCATAAGTCGCCGTAATTAGGACCCCATCCATTTGTTTTTTAATCGGTCTCATCTGTCGCCTACCAGAAAGGGCATAAGTCGCCGTAATTAAGACCCCATCCATTTGTTTTTTAATCGGTCTCATCTGTCGCCTACCAGAAAGGGCCTAAGTCGCCGTAATTAGGACCCAATCCATTTGTTTTTAATCGGTCTCATCTGTCGACCACCAGCAAGGGCATAAGTCGCCGTAATTAGGACCCCATCCATTTGTTTTTTATTCGGTCTCATCTGTCGACCACCAGCAAGGGCATAAGTCGCCGTAATTAGGACCCAATCCATTTGTTTTTAATCGTTCTCATCTGTCGACCACCAGCAAGGGCATAAGTCGCCGTAATTAGGACCCCATCCATTTGTTTTTTAATCGGTCTCATCTGTCGAACACCAGCAAGGGCATAAGTCGCCGTAATTAGGACCCCATCCATTTGTTTTTAATCGGTCTCATCTGTCGAACACCAGCAAGGGCATAAGTCGCCGTAATTATGACCCCATCCATTTGTTTTTAATCGGTCTCATCTGTCGACCACCAGCAAGGGCATAAGTCGCCGTAATTAGGACCCAATCCATTTGTTTTTAATCGGTCTCATCTGTCGACCACCAGCAAGGGCATAAGTCGCGGTAATTAGGACCCAATCTATTTGTTTTTTAATCGGTCTCATCTGTCGCCTACCAGCAAGGGCATAAGTCGCGGTAATTAGGACCCAATCCATTTGTTTTTAATCGGTCTCATCTGTCGACCACCAGCAAGGGCATAAGTCGCCGTAATTAGGACCCAATCTATTTGTTTTTTAATCGGTCTCATCTGTCGACCACCAGCAAGGGCATAAGTCGCGGTAATTAGGACCCAATCTATTTGTTTTTTAATCGGTCTCATCTGTCGACCACCAGCAAGGGCATAAGTCGCGGTAATTAGGACCCCATCCATTTGTTTTTTAATCGGTCTCATCTGTCGACCACCAGCAAGGGCATAAGTCGCGGTAATTAGGACCCCATCCATTTGTTTTTAATCGGTCTCATCTGTCGACCACCAGCAAGGGCATAAGTCGCCGTAATTAGGACCCAATCCATTTGTTTTTAATCGGTCTCATCTGTCGATCACCAGCAAGGGCATCAGTCGCCGTAATTAGGACCCCATCCATTTGTTTTTTAATCGGTCTCATCTGTCGACCATCAGCAAGGGCATAAGTCGCCGTAATTAGGACCCCATCCATTTGTTTTTTAATCGGTCTCATCTGTCGACCACCAGCAAGGGCATAAGTCGCCGTAATTAGGACCCCATCCATTTGTTTTTAATCGGTCTCATCTGTCGACCACCAGCAAGGGCATAAGTCGCCGTAATTAGGACCCCATCCATTTGTTTTTAATCGGTCTCATCTGTCGACCACCAGCAAGAGCATAAGTCACCGTAATTAGGACCCAATCCATTTGTTTTTAATCGGTCTTATCTGTCGACCAAGAGCAAGGGCATAAGTCGCCGTAATTAGGAACCAATCCATTTGTTTTTTAAACGGTCTCATCTGTCGACCACCAGCAAGGGCATAAGTCGCGGTAATTAGGACCCAATCTATTTGTTTTTTAATCGGTCTTATCTGTCGACCACCAGCAAGGGCATAAGTCGCGGTAATTAGGACCCAATCTATTTGTTTTTTAATCGGTCTCATCTGTCGACCACCAGCAAGGGCATAAGTCGCGGTAATTAGGACCCAATCTATTTGTTTTTTAATCGGTCTCATCTGTCGACCACCAGCAAGGGCATAAGTCGCGGTAATTAGGACCCAATCTATTTGTTTTTTAATCGGTCTCATCTGTCCACCACCAGCAAGGGCATAAGTCGCCGGAATTAGGACCCAATCTATTTGTTTTTCAATCGGTCTCATCAGTCGACCACTACCAAGGGCATAAGTCGCCGTAATTAGGACCCAATCCATTTGTTTTTTAATCGGTCTCATCTGTCCACCACCAGCAAGGGCATAAGTCGCGGTAATTAGGACCCCATCCATTTGTTTTTTAATCGGTCTCATCTGTCGACCACCAGCAAGGGCATAAGTCGCCGTAATTAGGACCCCATCCATTTGTTTTTTAATCGGTCTCATCTGTCGACCACCAGTAAGGGCATAAGTCGCGGTAATTAGGACCCAATCCATTTGTTTTTAATCGGTCTCATCTGTCGACCACCAGCAAGGGCATAGGTGGCGGTAATTAGGACCCCATCCATTTGTTTTTAATCGGTCTCATCTGTCGACCACCAGCAAGGGCATAAGTCGCCGTAATTAGGACCCCATCCATTTGTTTTTAATCGGTCTCATCTGTCGACCACCAGCAAGGGCATAAGTCGCCGTAATTAGGACCCAATCCATTTGTTTTTAATCGGTCTCATCTGTCGACCACCAGCAAGGGCATAAGTCGCCGTAATTAGGACCCAATCCATTTGTTTTTAATCGGTCTCATCTGTCGACCACCAGCAAGGGCATAAGTCGCGGTAATTAGGACCCAATCTATTTGTTTTTTAATCGGTCTCATCTGTCGACCACCAGCAAGGGCCTAAGTCGCGGTAATTAGGACCCAATCCATTTGTTTTTTAATCGGTCTCATCAGTCGACCACCAGCAAGGGCATAAGTCGCCGTAATTAGGACCCAATCCATTTGTTTTTAATCGGTCTCATCTGTCGACCACCAGCAAGGGCATAAGTCGCCGTAATTAGGACCCAATCCATTTGTTTTTAATCGGTCTCATCTGTCGATCACCAGCAAGGGCATCAGTCGCCGTAATTAGGACCCAATCCATTTTTTTTTAATCGGTCTCATCTGTCGACCACCAGCAAGGGCATAAGTCGCTGTAATTAGGACCCAATCCATTTGTTTTTCAATCGGTCTCATCTGTCGACCACCTGCAAGGGCATAAGTCAGGGTAATTAGGACCCAATCTTTTTTTTTTTTTAATCGGTCTCATCTGTCGACCACCAGCAAGGGCATAAGTCGCGCTAATTAGGACCCAATCCATTTGTTTTTTAATCAGTCTCATCTGTCGACCACCAGCAAGGGCATAAGTCGCCGTAATTAGGACCCAATACATTTGTTTTTAATCGGTCTCATCTGTCGACCACCAGCAAGGGCATAAGTCGCCGTAATTAGGACCCCATCCATTTGTTTTTAATCGGTCTCATCTGTCGACCACCAGCAAGAGCATAAGTCACCGTAATTAGGACCCAATCCATTTGTTTTTAATCGGTCTTATCTGTCGACCAAGAGCAAGGGCATAAGTCGCCGTAATTAGAAACCAATCCATTTGTTTTTTAATCGGTCTCATCTGTCGACCACCAGCAAGGGCATAAGTCGCGGTAATTAGGACCCAATCTATTTGTTTTTTAATCGGTCTCATCTGTCCACCACCAGCAAGGGCATAAGTCGCCGGAATTAGGACCCAATCTATTTGTTTTTCAATCGGTCTCATCAGTCGACCACTACCAAGGGCATAAGTCGCCGTAATTAGGACCCAATCCATTTGTTTTTTAATCGGTCTCATCTGTCCACCACCAGCAAGGGCATAAGTCGCGGTAATTAGGACCCCATCCATTTGTTTTTTAATCGGTCTCATCTGTCGACCACCAGCAAGGGCATAAGTCGCCGTAATTAGGACACCATCCATTTGTTTTTTAATCGGTCTCATCTGTCGACCACCAGCAAGGGCATAAGTCGCCGTAATTAGGACCCAATCTATTTGTTTTTTAATCGGACTCATCTGTCGACCACCAGCAAGGGCATAAGTCGTGGTAATTAGGACCCAATCTATTTGTTTTTAATCGGTCTCATCTGTCGACCACCAGCAAGGGCATAAGTCGCCGAAATTAGGACCCCATCCATTTGTTTTTTAATCGGTCTCATCTGTCGACCACCAGCAAGGGCATAAGTCGCCGTAATTAGGACCCAATCCATTTGTTTTTAATCGGTCTCATCTGTCGACCACCAGCAAGGGCATAAGTCGCCGTAATTAGGACCCAATCCATTTGTTTTTAATCGGTCTCATCTGTCGACTACCAGCAAGGGCATAAGTCGCGGTAATTAGGACCCCATCCATTTGTTTTTTAATCGGTCTCATCTGTCGACCACCAGCAAGGGCATAAGTCGCGGTAATTAGGACCCAATCCATTTGTTTTTAATCGGTCTCATCTGTCGACCACCAGCAAGGGCATAAGTCGCGGTAATTAGGACCCAATCCATTTGTTTTTTAATCGGTCTCATCTGTCGACCACCAGCAAGGGCATAAGTCGCGGTAATTAGGACCCAATCCATTTGTTTTTAATCGGTCTCATCTGTCGACCACCAGCAAGGGCATAAGTCGCCGTAATTAGGACCCCATCCATTTGTTTTTTAATCGGTCTCATCTGTCGACCACCAGCAAGGGCATAAGTCGCCGTAATTAGGACCCCATCCATTTGTTTTTTAATCGGTCTCATCTGTCGCCTACCAGAAAGGGCATAAGTCGCCGTAATTAGGACCCAATCCATTTGTTTTTAATCGGTCTCATCTGTCGACCACCAGCAAGGGCATAAGTCGCCGTAATTAGGACCCAATCTATTTGTTTTTTAATCGGACTCATCTGTCGACCACCAGCAAGGGCATAAGTCGTGGTAATTAGGACCCAATCTATTTGTTTTTAATCGGTCTCATCTTTCGACCACCAGCAAGGGCATAAGTCGCCGTAATTAGGACCCCATCCATTTGTTTTTTAATCGGTCTCATCTGTCGACCACCAGCAAGGGCATAAGTCGCCGTAATTAGGACCCAATCTATTTGTTTTTAATCGGTCTCATCTGTCGACCACCAGCAAGGGCATAAGTCGCCGTAATTAGGACCCAATCCATTTGTTTTTAATCGGTCTCATCTGTCGACTACCAGCAAGGGCATAAGTCGCGGTAATTAGGACCCAATCTATTTGTTTTTTAATTGGTCTCATCTGTCGACCACCAGCAAGGGCATAAGTCGCGGTAATTAGGACCCAATCCATTTGTTTTTAATCGGTCTCATCTGTCGACCACCAGCAAGGGCATAAGTCGCGGTAATTAGGACCCCATCCATTTGTTTTTAATCGGTCTCATCTGTCGACCACCAGCAAGGGCATAAGTCGCGGTAATTAGGACCCCATCCATTTGTTTTTAAACGGGCTCATCTGTCGACCACCAGCAATGGTATAAGTCGCCGTAATTAGGACCCCATCCATTTGTTTTTAATCGGTCTCATCTGTCGACCACCAGCAAGGGCATAAGTCGCCGTAATTAGGACCCAATCCATTTGTTTTTAATCGGTCTCATCTGTCGACCACCAGCAAGGGCATAAGTCGCGGTAATTAGGACCCAATCCATTTGTTTTTCAATCGGTCTCATCTGTCGACCACCTGCAAGGGCATAAGTCGCGGTAATTAGGACCAAATCTATTTGTTTTTTAATCGGTCTCATCTGTCGACCACCAGCAAGGGCATAAGTCGCGGTAATTAGGACCCAATCCATTTGTTTTTTAATTGGTCTCATCTGTCGACCACCAGCAAGGGCATAAGTCGCCGTAATTAGGACCCAATCCATTTGTTTTTTAATCGGACTCATCTGTCGACCACCAGCAAGGGCATAAGTCGCCGTAATTAGGACCCAATCTATTTGTTTTTTAATCGGTCTCATCTGTCGACCACCAGCAAGGGCATAAGTCGCCGTAATTAGGACCCCATCCATTTGTTTTTTAATCGGTCTCATCTGTCGACCACCAGCAAGGGCATAAGTCGCCGTAATTAGGACCCAATCCATTTGTTTTTAATCGGTCTCATCTGTCGACTACCAGCAAGGGCATAAGTCGCGGTAATTAGGACCCAATCTATTTGTTTTTTAATTGGTGTCATCTGTCGACCACCAGCAAGGGCATAAGTCGCGGTAATTAGGACCCAATCCATTTGTTTTTAATCGGTCTCATCTGTCGACCACCAGCAAGGGCATAAGTCGCGGTAATTAGGACTTCATCCATTTGTTTTTAATCGGTCTCATCTGTCGACCACCAGCAAGGGCATAAGTCGCGGTAATTAGGACCCCATCCATTTGTTTTTAAACGGGCTCATCTGTCGACCACCAGCAAGGGCATAAGTCGCCGTAATTAGGACCCCATCCATTTGTTTTTAATCGGTCTCATCTGTCGACCACCAGCAAGGGCATAAGTCGCCGTAATTAGGACCCAATCCATTTGTTTTTAATCGGTCTCATCTGTCGACCACCAGCAAGGGCATAAGTCGCGGTAATTAGGACCCAATCCATTTGTTTTTCAATCGGTCTCATCTGTCGACCACCTGCAAGGGCATAGGTCGCCGTAATTAGGACCAAATATATTTGTTTTTTAATCGGTCTCATCTGTCGACCACCAGCTAAGGCATAAGTCGCGGTAATTAGGACCCAATCCATTTGTTTTTTAATTGGTCTCATCTGTCGACCACCAGCAAGGGCATAAGTCGCCGTAATTAGGACCCAATCCATTTGTTTTTAATCGGTCTCATCTGTCGACCACCAGCAAGGGCATAAGTCGCCGTAATTAGGACCCCATCCATTTGTTTTTTAATCGGTCTCATCTGTCGACCACCAGCAAGGGCATAAGTCGCCGTAATTAGGACCCCATCCATTTGTTTTTTAATCGGTCTCATCTGTCGACCACCAGCAAGGGCATAAGTCGCCGTAATTAGGACCCCATCCATTTGTTTTTAATCGGTCTCATCTGTCGACCACCAGCAAGGGCATAAGTCGCCGTAATTAGGACCCCATCCATTTGTTTTAATCGGTCTCATCTGTCGACCACCAGCAAGGGCATAAGTCGCCGTAATTAGGACCCAATCCATTTGTTTTTAATCGGTCTCATCTGTCGACCACCAGCAAGGGCATAAGTCGCCGTAATTAGGACCCAATCCATTTGTTTTTTAATCGGTCTCATCTGTCGACCACCAGTAAGGGCATAAGTCGCGGTAATTAGGACCCAATCTATTTTTTTTTAATCGGTCTCATCTGTCGACCACCAGCAAGGGCATAAGTCGAGGTAATTAGGACCCAATCCATTTGTTTTTAATCGGTCTCATCTGTCGACCACCAGCAAGGGCATAAGTCGCGGTAATTAGGACCCAATCCATTTGTTTTTTAATCGGTCTCATCTGTCGACCACCAGCAAGGGCATAAGTCGCCGTAATTAGGACCCAATCCATTTGTTTTTAATCGGTCTCATCTGTCGACCACCAGCAAGGGCATAAGTCGCCGTAATTAGGACCCAATCCATTTTTTTTTAATCGGTCTCATCTGTCGACTACCAGCAAGGGCATAAGTCGCGGTAATTAGGACCCAATCTATTTGTTTTTTAATTGGTCTCATCTGTCGACCACCAGCAAGGGCATAAGTCGCGGTAATTAGGACCCAATCCATTTGTTTTTAATCGGTTTCATCTGTCGACCACCAAAAAGGGCATAAGTCGCGGTAATTAGGACCCCATCCATTTGTTTTTAATCGGTCTCATCTGTCGACCACCAGCAAGGGCATAAGTCGCGGTAATTAGGACCCCATCCATTTGTTTTTAAACAGGCTCATCTGTCGACCACCAGCAATGGTATAAGTCGCCGTAATTAGGACCCCATCCATTTGTTTTTAATCGGTCTCATCTGTCGACCACCAGCAAGGGCATAAGTCGCCGTAATTAGGACCCAATCCATTTGTTTTTAATCGGTCTCATCTGTCGACCACCAGCAAGGGCATAAGTCGCGGTAATTAGGACCCAATCCATTTGTTTTTCAATCGGTCTCATCTGTCGACCACCTGCAAGGGCATAAGTCGCGGTAATTAGGACCAAATCTATTTGTTTTTTAATCGGTCTCATCTGTCGACCACCAGCAAGGGCATAAGTCGCGGTAATTAGGACCCAATCCATTTGTTTTTTGATTGGTCTCATCTGTCGACCACCAGCAAGGGCATAAGTCGCCGTAATTAGGACCCAATCCATTTTTTTTTAATCGGACTCATCTGTCGACCACCAGCAAGGGCATAAGTCGCGGTAATTAGGACCCAATCTATTTATTTTTTAATCGGTCTCATCTGTCGACCACCAGCAAGGGCATAAGTCGCCGTAATTAGGACCCCATCCATTTGTTTTTTAATCGGTCTCATCTGTCGACCACCAGCAAGGGCATAAGTCGCCGTAATTAGGACCCAATCCATTTGTTTTTAATCGGTCTCATCTGTCGACCACCAGCAAGGGCATAAGTCGCCGTAATTAGGACCCAATCCATTTGTTTTTTAATCGGTCTCATCTGTCGACCACCAGTAAGGGCATAAGTCGCGGTAATTAGGACCCAATCTATTTGTTTTTTAATTGGTCTCATCTGTCGACCACCAGCAAGGGCATAAGTCGCGGTAATTAGGACCCAATCCATTTGTTTTTAATCGGTTTCATCTGTCGACCACCAAAAAGGGCATAAGTCGCGGTAATTAGGACCCCATCCATTTGTTTTTAATCGGTCTCATCTGTCGACCACCAGCAAGGGCATAAGTCGCGGTAATTAGGACCCCATCCATTTGTTTTTAAACAGGCTCATCTGTCGACCACCAGCAATGGTATAAGTCGCCGTAATTAGGACCCCATCCATTTGTTTTTAATCGGTCTCATCTGTCGACCACCAGCAAGGGCATAAGTCGCCGTAATTAGTACCCAATCCATTTGTTTTTAATCGGTCTCATCTGTCGACCACCAGCAAGGGCATAAGTCGCGGTAATTAGGACCCAATCCATTTGTTTTTCAATCGGTCTCATCTGTCGACCACCTGCAAGGGCATAAGTCGCGGTAATTAGGACCAAATCTATTTGTTTTTTAATCGGTCTCATCTGTCGACCACCAGCAAGGGCATAAGTCGCGGTAATTAGGACCCAATCCATTTGTTTTTTAATTGGTCTCATCTGTCGACCACCAGCAAGGGCATAAGTCGCCGTAATTAGGACCCAATCCATTTTTTTTTAATCGGACTCATCTGTCGACCACCAGCAAGGGCATAAGTCGCGGTAATTAGGACCCAATCTATTTGTTTTTTAATCGGTCTCATCTGTCGACCACCAGCAAGGGCATAAGTCGCCGTAATTAGGACCCCATCCATTTGTTTTTTAATCGGTCTCATCTGTCGACCACCAGCAAGGGCATAAGTCGCCGTAATTAGGACCCAATCCATTTGTTTTTAATCGGTCTCATCTGTCGACCACCAGCAAGGGCATAAGTCGCCGTAATTAGGACCCAATCCATTTGTTTTTAATCGGTCTCATCTGTCGACTACCAGCAAGGGCATAAGTCGCGGTAATTAGGACCCAATCTATTTGTTTTTTAATTGGTGTCATCTGTCGACCACCAGCAAGGGCATAAGTCGCGGTAATTAGGACCCAATCCATTTGTTTTTAATCGGTCTCATCTGTCGACCACCAGCAAGGGCATAAGTCGCGGTAATTAGGACCCCATCCATTTTTTTTAATCGGTCTCATCTGTCGACCACCAGCAAGGGCATAAGTCGCGGTAATTAGGACCCCATCCATTTGTTTTTAAACGGGCTCATCTGTCGACCACCAGCAAGGGCATAAGCCGCCGTAATTAGGACTCCATCCATTTGTTTTTAATCGGTCTCATCTGTCGACCACCAGCAAGGTCATAAGTCGCCGTAATTAGGACCCAATCCATTTGTTTTTAATCGCTCTCATCTGTCGACCACCAGCAAGGGCATAAGTCGCGGTAATTAGGACCCAATCCATTTGTTTTTCAATCGGTCTCATCTGTCGACCACCTGCAAGGGCATAAGTCGCGGTAATTAGGACCAAATCTATTTGTTTTTTAATCGGTCTCATCTGTCGACCACCAGCAAGGGCATAAGTCGCGGTAATTAGGACCCAATCCATTTGTTTTTTAATTGGTCTCATCTGTCGACCACCAGCAAGGGCATAAGTCGCCGTAATTAGGACCCAATCCATTTGTTTTTAATCGGTCTCATCTGTCGACCACCAGCAAGGGCATAAGTCGCCGTAATTAGGACCCCATCCATTTGTTTTTTAATTGGTCTCATCTGTCGACCACCAGCAAGGGCATAAGTCGCCGTAATTAGGACCCCATCCATTTGTTTTTTAATCGGTCTCATCTGTCGACCACCAGCAAGGGCATAAGTCGCCGTAATTAGGACCCCATCCATTTGTTTTTAATCGGTCTCATCTGTCGACCACCAGCAAGGGCATAAGTCGCCGTAATTAGGACCCCATCCATTTGTTTTAATCGGTCTCATCTGTCGACCACCAGCAAGGGCATAAGTCGCCGTAATTAGGACCCAATCCATTTGTTTTTAATCGGTCTCATCTGTCGACCACCAGCAAGGGCATAAGTCGCCGTAATTAGGACCCAATCCATTTGTTTTTTAATCGGTCTCATCTGTCGACCACCAGTAAGGGCATAAGTCGCGGTAATTAGGACCCAATCTATTTTTTTTTAATCGGTCTCATCTGTCGACCACCAGCAAGGGCATAAGTCGAGGTAATTAGGACCCAATCCATTTGTTTTTAATCGGTCTCATCTGTCGACCACCAGCAAGGGCATAAGTCGCGGTAATTAGGACCCAATCCATTTGTTTTTTAATCGGTCTCATCTGTCGACCACCAGCAAGGGCATAAGTCGCGGTAATTAGGACCCAATCTATTTTTTTTTAATCGGTCTCATCTGTCGACCACCAGCAAGGGCATAAGTCGCCGTAATTAGGACCCAATCCATTTGTTTTTAATCGGTCTCATCTGTCGACCACCAGCAAGGGCATAAGTCGCCGTAATTAGGACCCAATCCATTTGTTTTTAATCGGTCTCATCTGTCGACCACCAGCAAGGGCATCAGTCACCGTAATTAGGACCCAATCCATTTGTTTTTAATCGGTCTCATCTGTCGACCACCAGCAAGGGCATAAGTCGCGGTAATTAGGACCCAATCTATTTGTTTTTTAATCGGTCTCATCTGTTAACCACCAGCAAGGGCATAAGTCGCGGTAATTAGGACCCAATCTATTTGTTTTTTAATCGGTCTCATCTGTCGACCACCAGCAAGGGCATAAGTCGCCGTAATTAGGACCCCATCCATTTGTTTTTTAATCGGTCTCATCTGTCGACCACCAGCAAGGGCATAAGTCGCCGTAATTAGGACCCAATCCATTTGTTTTTAATCGGTCTCATCTGTCGACTACCAGCATGGGCATAAGTCACCGTAATTAGGACCCAATCCATTTGTTTTTAATCGGTCTCATCTGTCGACCACCAGCAAGGGCATAAGTCGCGGTAATTAGGACCCAATCCATTTGTTTTTAATCGGTCTCATCTGTCGACCACCACCAAGGGCATAAGTCGCGGTAATTAGGACCCCATCCATTTGTTTTTAATCGGTCTCATCTGTCGACCACCAGCAAGGGCATAAGTCGCGGTAATTAGGACCCCATCCATTTGTTTTTAATCGGTCTCATCTGTCGACCACCAGCAAGGGCATAAGTCGCCGTAATTAGGACCCCATCTATTTGTTTTTAATCGGTCTCATCTGTCGACCACCAGCAAGGGCATAAGTCGCCGTAATTAGGACCCAATCCATTTGTTTTTAATCGGTCTCATCTGTCGACCACCAGCAAGGGCATAAGTCGCGGTAATTAGGACCCAATCCATTTGTTTTTCAATCGGTCTCATCTGTCGACCACCTGCAAGGGCATAAGTCGCGGTAATTAGGACCAAATCTATTTGTTTTTTAATCGGTCTCATCTGTCGACCACCAGCAAGGGCATAAGTCGAGGTAATTAGGACCCAATCCATTTGTTTTTAATCGGTCTCATCTGTCGACCACCAGCAAGGGCATAAGTCGCCGTAATTAGGACCCAATCCATTTGTTTTTAATCGGTCTCATCTGTCGACCACCAGCAAGGGCATAAGTCGCCGTAATTAGGACCCAATCCATTTGTTTTTAATCGGTCTCATCTGTCGACCACCAGCAAGGGCATCAGTCGCCGTAATTAGGACCCAATCCATTTGTTTTTAATCGGTCTCATCTGTCGACCACCAGCAAGGGCATAAGTCGCGGTAATTAGGACCCAATCTATTTGTTTTTTAATCGGTCTCATCTGTTGACCACCAGCAAGGGCATAAGTCGCGGTAATTAGGACCCAATCTATTTGTTTTTTAATCGGTCTCATCTGTCGACCACCAGCAAGGGCATAAGTCGCCGTAATTAGGACCCCATCCATTTGTTTTTTAATCGGTCTCATCTGTCGACCACCAGCAAGGGCATAAGTCGCCGTAATTAGGACCCAATCCATTTGTTTTTAATCGGTCTCATCTGTCGACTACCAGCATGGGCATAAGTCACCGTAATTAGGACCCAATCCATTTGTTTTTAATCGGTCTCATCTGTCGACCACCAGCAAGGGCATAAGTCGCGGTAATTAGGACCCAATCCATTTGTTTTTAATCGGTCTCATCTGTCGACCACCACCAAGGGCATAAGTCGCGGTAATTAGGACCCCATCCATTTGTTTTTAATCGGTCTCATCTGTCGACCACCAGCAAGGGCATAAGTCGCGGTAATTAGGACCCCATCCATTTGTTTTTAATCGGTCTCATCTGTCGACCACCAGCAAGGGCATAAGTCGCCGTAATTAGGACCCCATCCATTTGTTTTTAATCGGTCTCATCTGTCGACCACCAGCAAGGGCATAAGTCGCCGTAATTAGGACCCAATCCATTTGTTTTTAATCGGTCTCATCTGTCGACCACCAGCAAGGGCATAAGTCGCGGTAATTAGGACCCAATCCATTTGTTTTTCAATCGGTCTCATCTGTCGACCACCTGCAAGGGCATAAGTCGCGGTAATTAGGACCAAATCTATTTGTTTTTTAATCGGTCTCATCTGTCGACCACCAGCAAGGGCATAAGTCGCGGTAATTAGGACCCAATCCATTTGTTTTTTAATTGGTCTCATCTGTCGACCACCAGCAAGGGCATAAGTCGCCGTAATTAGGACCCAATCCATTTGTTTTTAATCGGTCTCATCTGTCGACCACCAGCAAGGGCATAAGTCGCCGTAATTAGGACCCCATCCATTTGTTTTTTAATCGGTCTCATCTGTCGACCACCAGCAAGGGCATAAGTCGCCGTAATTAGGACCCCATCCATTTGTTTTTAATCGGTCTCATCTGTCGACCACCAGCAAGGGCATAAGTCGCCGTAATTAGGACCCCATCCATTGGTTTTTAATCGGTCTCATCTGTCGACCACCAGCAAGGGCATAAGTCGCCGTAATTAGGACCCCATCCATTTGTTTTAATCGGTCTCATCTGTCGACCACCAGCAAGGGCATAAGTCGCCGTAATTAGGACCCAATCCATTTGTTTTTAATCGGTCTCATCTGTCGACCACCAGCAAGGGCATAAGTCGCCGTAATTAGGACCCAATCCATTTGTTTTTTAATCGGTCTCATCTGTCGACCACCAGTAAGGGCATAAGTCGCGGTAATTAGGACCCAATCTATTTTTTTTTAATCGGTCTCATCTGTCGACCACCAGCAAGGGCATAAGTCGAGGTAATTAGGACCCAATCCATTTGTTTTTAATCGGTCTCATCTGTCGACCACCAGCAAGGGCATAAGTCGCGGTAATTAGGACCCAATCTATTTGTTTTTTAATCGGTCTCATCTGTTGACCACCAGCAAGGGCATAAGTCGCGGTAATTAGGACCCAATCTATTTGTTTTTTAATCGGTCTCATCTGTCGACCACCAGCAAGGGCATAAGTCGCCGTAATTAGGACCCCATCCATTTGTTTTTTAATCGGTCTCATCTGTCGACCACCAGCAAGGGCATAAGTCGCCGTAATTAGGACCCAATCCATTTGTTTTTAATCGGTCTCATCTGTCGACTACCAGCATGAGCATAAGTCACCGTAATTAGGACCCAATCCATTTGTTTTTAATCGGTCTCATCTGTCGACCACCAGCAAGGGCATAAGTCGCGGTAATTAGGACCCAATCCATTTGTTTTTAATCGGTCTCATCTGTCGACCACCACCAAGGGCATAAGTCGCGGTAATTAGGACCCCATCCATTTGTTTTTAATCGGTCTCATCTGTCGACCACCAGCAAGGGCATAAGCCGCGGTAATTAGGACCCCATCCATTTGTTTTTAATCGGTCTCATCTGTCGACCACCAGCAAGGGCATAAGTCGCCGTAATTAGGACCCCATCCATTTGTTTTTAATCGGTCTCATCTGTCGACCACCAGCAAGGGCATAAGTCGCCGTAATTAGGACCCAATCCATTTGTTTTTAATCGGTCTCATCTGTCGACCACCAGCAAGAGCATAAGTCGCCGTAATTAGGACCCAATCCATTTGTTTTTCAATCGGTCTCATCTGTCGACCACCTGCAAGGGCATAAGTCGCGGTAATTAGGACCCAATCTATTTTTTTTTAATCGGTCTCATCTGTCGACCACCAGCAAGGGCATAAGTCGCGGTAATTAGGACCCAATCCATTTGTTTTTTAATCGGTCTCATCTGTCGACCACCAGCAAGGGCATAAGTCGCCGTAATTAGGACCCAATACATTTGTTTTTAATCGGTCTCATCTGTCGACCACCAGCAAGGGCATAAGTCGCCGTAATTAGGACCCCATCCATTTGTTTTTTAATCGGTCTCATCTGTCGACCACCAGCAAGGGCATAAGTCGCCGTAATTAGGACCCCATCTATTTGTTTTTAATCGGTCTCATCTGTCGACCACCAGCAAGGGCATAAGTCGCCGTAATTAGGACCCCATCCATTTGTTTTTAATCGGTCTCATCTGTCGACCACCAGCAAGGGCATAAGTCGCCGTAATTAGGACCCCATCCATTGGTTTTTAATCGGTCTCATCTGTCGACCACCAGCAAGGGCATAAGTCGCCGTAATTAGGACCCCATCCATTTGTTTTAATCGGTCTCATCTGTCGACCACCAGCAAGGGCATAAGTCGCCGTAATTAGGAACCAATCCATTTGTTTTTAATCGGTCTCATCTGTCGACCACCAGCAAGGGCATAAGTCGCCGTAATTAGGACCCAATCCATTTGTTTTTTAATCGGTCTCATCTGTCGACCACCAGTAAGGGCATAAGTCGCGGTAATTAGGACCCAATCTATTTTTTTTTAATCGGTCTCATCTGTCGACCACCAGCAAGGGCATAAGTCGAGGTAATTAGGACCCAATCCATTTGTTTTTAATCGGTCTCATCTGTCGACCACCAGCAAGGGCATAAGTCGCGGTAATTAGGACCCAATCTATTTGTTTTTTAATCGGTCTCATCTGTTGACCACCAGCAAGGGCATAAGTCGCGGTAATTAGGACCCAATCTATTTGTTTTTTAATCGGTCTCATCTGTCGACCACCAGCAAGGGCATAAGTCGCCGTAATTAGGACCCCATCCATTTGTTTTTTAATCGGTCTCATCTGTCGACCACCAGCAAGGGCATAAGTCGCCGTAATTAGGACCCAATCCATTTGTTTTTAATCGGTCTCATCTGTCGACTACAAGCATGAGCATAAGTCACCGTAATTAGGACCCAATCCATTTGTTTTTAATCGGTCTCATCTGTCGACCACCAGCAAGGGCATAAGTCGCGGTAATTAGGACCCAATCCATTTGTTTTTAATCGGTCTCATCTGTCGACCACCACCAAGGGCATAAGTCGCGGTAATTAGGACCCCATCCATTTGTTTTTAATCGGTCTCATCTGTCGACCACCAGCAAGGGCATAAGCCGCGGTAATTAGGACCCCATCCATTTGTTTTTAATCGGTCTCATCTGTCGACCACCAGCAAGGGCATAAGTCGCCGTAATTAGGACCCCATCCATTTGTTTTTAATCGGTCTCATCTGTCGACCACCAGCAAGGGCATAAGTCGCCGTAATTAGGACCCAATCCATTTGTTTTTAATCGGTCTCATCTGTCGACCACCAGCAAGAGCATAAGTCGCCGTAATTAGGACCCAATCCATTTGTTTTTCAATCGGTCTCATCTGTCGACCACCTGCAAGGGCATAAGTCGCGGTAATTAGGACCCAATCTATTTTTTTTTAATCGGTCTCATCTGTCGACCACCAGCAAGGGCATAAGTCGCGGTAATTAGGACCCAATCCATTTGTTTTTTAATCGGTCTCATCTGTCGACCACCAGCAAAGGCATAAGTCGCCGTAATTAAGACCCAATACATTTGTTTTTAATCGGTCTCATCTGTCGACCACCAGCAAGGGCATAAGTCGCCGTAATTAGGACCCCATCCATTTGTTTTTTAATCGGTCTCATCTGTCGACCACCAGCAAGGGCATAAGTCGCCGTAATTAGGACCCCATCTATTTGTTTTTAATCGGTCTCATCTGTCGACCACCAGCAAGGGCATAAGTCGCCGTAATTAGGACCCCATCCATTTGTTTTTAATCGGTCTCATCTGTCGACCACCAGCAAGAGCATAAGTCGCCGTAATTAGGACCCAATCCATTTGTTTTTAATCGGTCTTATCTGTCGACCACCAGCAAGGGCATAAGTCTCCGTAATTAGGAACCAATCCATTTGTTTTTTAATCGGTCTCATCTGTCTACCACCAGCAAGGGCATAAGTCGCGGTAATTAGGACCCAATCTATTTGTTTTTTAATCGGTCTTATCTGTCGACCACCAGCAAGGGCATAAGTCGCGGTAATTAGGACCCAATCTATTTGTTTTTTAATCGGTCTCATCTGTCGACCACCAGCAAGGGCATAAGTCGCGGTAATTAGGACCCAATCTACTTGTTTTTTAATCGGTCTCATCTGTCGACCACCATCAAGGGCATAAGTCGCGGTAATTAGGACCCAATCTATTTGTTTTTTAATCGGTCTCATCTGTCGACCACCAGCAAGGGCATAAGTCGCCGTAATTAGGACCCAATCTACTTGTTTTTTAATCGGTCTCATCTGTCGACCACCAGCAAGGGCATAAGTCGCTGTAATTAGGACCCAATCCATTTGTTTTTTAATCGGTCTCATCTGTCGACCACCAGTAAGGGCATAAGTCGCGGTAATTAGGACCCAATCCATTTGTTTTTAATCGGTCTCATCTGTCGACCACCAGCAAGGGCATAAGTCGCGGTAATTAGGACCCAATCCATTTGTTTTTCAATCGGTCTCATCTGTCGACCACCTGCAAGGGCATAAGTCGCGGTAATTAGGACCAAATCTATTTGTTTTTTAATCGGTCTCATCTGTCGACCACCAGCAAGGGCATAAGTCGCGGTAATTAGGACCCAATCCATTTGTTTTTTAATTGGTCTCATCTGTCGACCACCAGCAAGGGCATAAGTCGCCGTAATTAGGACCCAATCCATTTGTTTTTAATCGGTCTCATCTGTCGACCACCAGCAAGGGCATAAGTCGCCGTAATTAGGACCCCATCCATTTGTTTTTTAATCGGTCTCATCTGTCGACCACCAGCAAGGGCATAAGTCGCCGTAATTAGGACCCCATCCATTTGTTTTTAATCGGTCTCATCTGTCGACCACCAGCAAGGGCATAAGTCGCCGTAATTAGGACCCCATCCATTTGTTTTTAATCGGTCTCATCTGTCGACCACCAGCAAGGGCATAAGTCGCCGTAATTAGGACCCCATCCATTTGTTTTAATCGGTCTCATCTGTCGACCACCAGCAAGGGCATAAGTCGCCGTAATTAGGACCCAATCCATTTGTTTTTAATCGGTCTCATCTGTCGACCACCAGCAAGGGCATAAGTCGCCGTAATTAGGACCCAATCCATTTGTTTTTTAATCGGTCTCATCTGTCGACCACCAGTAAGGGCATAAGTCGCGGTAATTAGGACCCAATCTATTTTTTTTTAATCGGTCTCATCTGTCGACCACCAGCAAGGGCATAAGTCGAGGTAATTAGGACCCAATCCATTTGTTTTTAATCGGTCTCATCTGTCAACCACCAGCAAGGGCATAAGTCGCGGTAATTAGGACCCAATCTATTTGTTTTTTAATCGGTCTCATCTGTTGACCACCAGCAAGGGCATAAGTCGCGGTAATTAGGACCCAATCTATTTGTTTTTTAATCGGTCTCATCTGTCGACCACCAGCAAGGGCATAAGTCGCCGTAATTAGGACCCCATCCATTTGTTTTTTAATCGGTCTCATCTGTCGACCACCAGCAAGGGCATAAGTCGCCGTAATTAGGACCCAATCCATTTGTTTTTAATCGGTCTCATCTGTCGACTACCAGCATGGGCATAAGTCACCGTAATTAGGACCCAATCCATTTGTTTTTAATCGGTCTCATCTGTCGACCACCAGCAAGGGCATAAGTCGCGGTAATTAGGACCCAATCCATTTGTTTTTAATCGGTCTCATCTGTCGACCACCACCAAGGGCATAAGTCGCGGTAATTAGGACCCCATCCATTTGTTTTTAATCGGTCTCATCTGTCGACCACCAGCAAGGGCATAAGTCGCGGTAATTAGGACCCCATCCATTTGTTTTTAATCGGTCTCATCTGTCGACCACCAGCAAGGGCATAAGTCGCCGTAATTAGGACCCCATCCATTTGTTTTTAATCGGTCTCATCTGTCGACCACCAGCAAGGGCATAAGTCGCCGTAATTAGGACCCAATCCATTTGTTTTTAATCGGTCTCATCTGTCGACCACCAGCAAGGGCATAAGTCGCCGTAATTAGGACCCAATCCATTTGTTTTTCAATCGGTCTCATCTGTCGACCACCTGCAAGGGCATAAGTCGCGGTAATTAGGACCCAATCTATTTTTTTTTAATCGGTCTCATCTGTCGACCACCAGCAAGGGCATAAGTCGCGGTAATTAGGACCCAATCCATTTGTTTTTTAATCGGTCTCATCTGTCGACCACCAGCAAGGGCATAAGTCGCCGTAATTAGGACCCAATACATTTGTTTTTAATCGGTCTCATCTGTCGACCACCAGCAAGGGCATAAGTCGCCGTAATTAGGACCCCATCCATTTGTTTTTTAATCGGTCTCATCTGTCGACCACCAGCAAGGGCATAAGTCGCCGTAATTAGGACCCCATCCATTTGTTTTTTAATCGGTCTCATCTGTCGACCACCAGCAAGGGCATAAGTCGCCGTAATTAGGACCCCATCTATTTGTTTTTAATCGGTCTCATCTGTCGACCACCAGCAAGGGCATAAGTCGCCGTAATTAGGACCCAATACATTTGTTTTTAATCGGTCTCATCTGTCGACCACCAGCAAGGGCATAAGTCGCCGTAATTAGGACCCAATCCATTTGTTTTTAATCGGTCTCATCTGTCGACCACCAGCAAGGGCATCAGTCGCCGTAATTAGGACCCCATCCATTTGTTTTTTAATCGGTCTCATCTGTCGACCACCAGCAAGGGCATAAGTCGCGGTAATTAGCACCCAATCTATTTGTTTTTTAATCGGTCTCATCTGTTGACCACCAGCAAGGGCATAAGTCGCGGTAATTAGGACCCAATCTATTTGTTTTTTAATCGGTCTCATCTGTCGACCACCAGCAAGGGCATAAGTCGCCGTAATTAGGACCCCATCCATTTGTTTTTCAATCGGTCTCATCTGTCGACCACCTGCAAGGGCATAAGTCGCGGTAATTAGGACCCAATCTATTTTTTTTTAATCGGTCTCATCTGTCGACCACCAGCAAGGGCATAAGTCGCGGTAATTAGGACCCAATCCATTTGTTTTTTAATCGGTCTCATCTGTCGACCACCAGCAAGGGCATAAGTCGCCGTAATTAGGACCCAATACATTTGTTTTTAATCGGTCTCATCTGTCGACCACCAGCAAGGGCATAAGTCGCCGTAATTAGGACCCCATCCATTTGTTTTTTAATCGGTCTCATCTGTCGACCACCAGCAAGGGCATAAGTCGCCGTAATTAGGACCCCATCGATTTGTTTTTTAATCGGTCTCATCTGTCGACCACCAGCAAGGGCATAAGTCGCCGTAATTAGGACCCCATCCATTTGTTTTTAATCGGTCTCATCTGACGACCACCAGCAAGGGCATAAGTCGCCGTAATTAGGACCCCATCCATTTGTTTTTAATCGGTCTCATCTGTCGACCACCAGCAAGAGCATAAGTCGCCGTAATTAGGACCCAATCCATTTGTTTTTAATCGGTCTTATCTGTCGACCACCAGCAAGGGCATAAGTCTCCGTAATTAGGAACCAATCCATTTGTTTTTAATCGGTCTCATCTGTCGACCACCAGCAAGGGCATAAGTCACGGTAATTAGGACCCAATCTATTTGTTTTTTAATCGGTCTTATCTGTCGACCACCAGCAAGGGCATAAGTCGCGGTAATTAGGACCCAATCTATTTGTTTTTTAATCGGTCTCATCTGTCGACCACCAGCAAGGGCATAAGTCGCGGTAATTAGGACCCAATCTACTTGTTTTTTAATCGGTCTCATCTGTCGACCACCAGCAAGGGCATAAGTCGCGGTAATTAGGACCCAATCTATTTGTTTTTTAATCGGTCTCATCTGTCGACCACCAGCAAGGGCATAAGTCGCCGTAATTAGGACCCAATCTATTTGTTTTTTAATCGTTCTCATCAGTCGACCACTACCAAGGGCATAAGTCGCCGTAATTAGGACCTAATCCATTTGTTTTTTAATCGGTCTCATCTGTCGACCACCAGCAAGGGCATAAGTCGCGGTAATTAGGACCCCATCCATTTGTTATTTAATCGGTCTCATCTGTCGACCACCAGCAAGGGCATAAGTCGCCGTAATTAGGACTCCATCCATTTGTTTTTTAATCGGTCTCATCTGTCGACCACCAGTAAGGGCATAAGTCGCGGTAATTAGGACCCAATCCATTTGTTTTTAATCGGTCTCATCTGTCGACCACCAGCAAGGGCATAAGTCGCGGTAATTAGGACCCCATCCATTTGTTTTTAATCGGTCTCATCTGTCGACCACCAGCAAGGGCATAAGTCGCCGTAATTAGGACCCCATCCATTTGTTTTTAATCGGTCTCATCTGTCGACCAC
Organism: Ceratothoa steindachneri; assembly: GCA_963969495.1. Taxonomy (NCBI): domain Eukaryota; kingdom Metazoa; phylum Arthropoda; class Malacostraca; order Isopoda; family Cymothoidae; genus Ceratothoa; species Ceratothoa steindachneri. The sequence goes on along the minus strand of OZ018331.1, from coordinate 11,724,974 downwards.
CAGCAAGGGCATAAGTCGCCGTAATTAGGACCCAATCCATTTGTTTTTTAATCGGTTTCATCTGTCGACCACCAGTAAGGGCATAAGTCGCGGTAATTAGGACCCAATCTATTTTTTTTTAATCGGTCTCATCTGTCGACCACCAGCAAGGGCATAAGTCGAGGTAATTAGGACCCAATCCATTTGTTTTTAATCGGTCTCATCTGTCGACCACCAGCAAGGGCATAAGTCGCGGTAATTAGGACCCAATCCATTTGTTTTTTAATCGGTCTCATCTGTCGACCACCAGCAAGGGCATAAGTCGCGGTAATTAGGACCCAATCTATTTGTTTTTTAATCGGTCTCATCTGTCGACCACCAGCAAGGGCATAAGTCACCGTAATTAGGACCCAATCTATTTGTTTTTAATCGGTCTCATCTGTCGACCACCAGCAAGGGCATCAGTCGCCGTAATTAGGACCCAATCCATTTGTTTTTAATCGGTCTCATCTGTCGACCACCAGCAAGGGCATAAGTCGCGGTAATTAGGACCCAATCTATTTGTTTTTTAATCGGTCTCATCTGTTGACCACCAGCAAGGGCATAAGTCGCGGTAATTAGGACCCAATCTATTTTTTTTTAATCGGTCTCATCTGTCGACCACCAGCAAGGGCATCAGTCGCCGTAATTAGGACCCAATCCATTTGTTTTTAATCGGTCTCATCTGTCGACCACCAGCAAGGGCATAAGTCGCGGTAATTAGGACCCAATCTATTTGTTTTTTAATCGGTCTCATCTGTTGACCACCAGCAAGGGCATAAGTCGCGGTAATTAGGACCCAATCTATTTTTTTTAATCGGTCTCATCTGTCGACCACCAGCAAGGGCATAAGTCGCCGTAATTAGGACCCCATCCATTTGTTTTTTAATCGGTCTCATCTGTCGACCACCAGCAAGGGCATAAGTCGCCGTAATTAGGACCCAATCCATTTGTTTTTAATCGGTCTCATCTGTCGACCACCAGCAAGGGCATAAGTCGCCGTAATTAGGACCCCATCCATTTGTTTTTAATCGGTCTCATCTGTCGACCACCAGCAAGAGCATAAGTCGCCGTAATTAGGACCCAATCCATTTGTTTTTAATCGGTCTTATCTGTCGACCACCAGCAAGGGCATAAGTCTCCGTAATTAGGAACCAATCCATTTGTTTTTTAATCGGTCTCATCTGTCGACCACCAGCAAGGGCATAAGTCGCGGTAATTAGGACCCAATCTATTTGTTTTTTAATCGGTCTTATCTGTCGACCACCAGCAAGGGCATAAGTCGCGGTAATTAGGACCCAATCTATTTGTTTTTTAATCGGTCTCATCTGTCGACCACCAGCAAGGGCATAAGTCGCGGTAATTAGGACCCAATCTACTTGTTTTTTAATCGGTCTCATCTGTCGACCACCAGCAAGGGCATAAGTCGCGGTAATTAGGACCCAATCTATTTGTTTTTTAATCGGTCTCATCTGTCGACCACCAGCAAGGGCATAAGTCGCCGTAATTAAGACCCAATCTATTTGTTTTTTAATTGTTCTCATCAGTCGACCACTACCAAGGGCATAAGTCGCCGTAATTAGGACCTAATCCATTTGATTTTTAATCGGTCTCATCTGTCGACCACCAGCAAGGGCATAAGTCGCGGTAATTAGGACCCCATCCATTTGTTTTTTAATCGGTCTCATCTGTCGACCACCAGCAAGGGCATAAGTCGCCGTAATTAGGACTCCATCCATTTGTTTTTTAATCGGTCTCATCTGTCGACCACCAGTAAGGGCATAAGGCGCGGTAATTAGGACCCAATCCATTTGTTTTTAATCGGTCTCATCTGTCGACCACCAGCAAGGGCATAAGTCGCGGTAATTAGGACCCCATCCATTTGTTTTTAATCGGTCTCATCTGTCGACCACCAGCAAGGGCATAAGTGACGTAATTAGGACCCCATCCATTTGTTTTTAATCGGTCTCATCTGTCGACCACCAGCAAGGGCATTGTTCGCCGTAATTAGGACCCAATCCATTTGTTTTTTAATCGGTCTCATCTGTCGACCACCAGTAAGGGCATAAGTCGCGGTAATTAGGACCCAATCTATTTTTTTTTAATCGGTCTCATCTGTCGACCACCAGCAAGGGCATAAGTCGAGGTAATTAGGACCCAATCCATTTGTTTTTAATCGGTCTCATCTGTCAACCACCAGCAAGGGCATAAGTCGCGGTAATTAGGACCCAATCTATTTGTTTTTTAATCGGTCTCATCTGTTGACCACCAGCAAGGGCATAAGTCGCGGTAATTAGGACCCAATCTATTTGTTTTTTAATCGGTCTCATCTGTCGACCACCAGCAAGGGCATAAGTCGCCGTAATTAGGACCCCATCCATTTGTTTTTTAATCGGTCTCATCTGTCGACCACCAGCAAGGGCATAAGTCGCCGTAATTAGGACCCAATCCATTTGTTTTTAATCGGTCTCATCTGTCGACTACCAGCATGGGCATAAGTCACCGTAATTAGGACCCAATCCATTTGTTTTTAATCGGTCTCATCTGTCGACCACCAGCAAGGGCATAAGTCGCGGTAATTAGGACCCAATCCATTTGTTTTTAATCGGTCTCATCTGTCGACCACCAGCAAGGGCATAAGTCGCGGTAATTAGGACCCCATCCATTTGTTTTTAATCGGTCTCATCTGTCGACCACCAGCAAGGGCATAAGTCGCGGTAATTAGGACCCCATCCATTTGTTTTTAATCGGTCTCATCTGTCGACCACCAGCAAGGGCATAAGTCGCCGTAATTAGGACCCCATCCATTTGTTTTTAATCGGTCTCATCTGTCGACCACCAGCAAGGGCATCAGTCGCCGTAATTAGGACCCAATCCATTTGTTTTTAATCGGTCTCATCTGTCGACCACCAGCAAGGGCATAAGTCGCGGTAATTAGGACCCAATCTATTTGTTTTTTAATCGGTCTCATCTGTTGACCACCAGCAAGGGCATAAGTCGCGGTAATTAGGACCCAATCTATTTTTTTTTAATCGGTCTCATCTGTCGACCACCAGCAAGGGCATCAGTCGCCGTAATTAGGACCCAATCCATTTGTTTTTAATCGGTCTCATCTGTCGACCACCAGCAAGGGCATAAGTCGCGGTAATTAGGACCCAATCTATTTGTTTTTTAATCGGTCTCATCTGTTGACCACCAGCAAGGGCATAAGTCGCGGTAATTAGGACCCAATCTATTTTTTTTAATCGGTCTCATCTGTCGACCACCAGCAAGGGCATAAGTCGCCGTAATTAGGACCCCATCCATTTGTTTTTTAATCGGTCTCATCTGTCGACCACCAGCAAGGGCATAAGTCGCCGTAATTAGGACCCAATCCATTTGTTTTTAATCGGTCTCATCTGTCGACCACCAGCAAGGGCATAAGTCGCCGTAATTAGGACCCCATCCATTTGTTTTTAATCGGTCTCATCTGTCGACCACCAGCAAGAGCATAAGTCGCCGTAATTAGGACCCAATCCATTTGTTTTTAATCGGTCTTATCTGTCGACCACCAGCAAGGGCATAAGTCTCCGTAATTAGGAACCAATCCATTTGTTTTTTAATCGGTCTCATCTGTCGACCACCAGCAAGGGCATAAGTCGCGGTAATTAGGACCCAATCTATTTGTTTTTTAATCGGTCTTATCTGTCGACCACCAGCAAGGGCATAAGTCGCGGTAATTAGGACCCAATCTATTTGTTTTTTAATCGGTCTCATCTGTCGACCACCAGCAAGGGCATAAGTCGCGGTAATTAGGACCCAATCTACTTGTTTTTTAATCGGTCTCATCTGTCGACCACCAGCAAGGGCATAAGTCGCGGTAATTAGGACCCAATCTATTTGTTTTTTAATCGGTCTCATCTGTCGACCACCAGCAAGGGCATAAGTCGCCGTAATTAAGACCCAATCTATTTGTTTTTTAATTGTTCTCATCAGTCGACCACTACCAAGGGCATAAGTCGCCGTAATTAGGACCTAATCCATTTGATTTTTAATCGGTCTCATCTGTCGACCACCAGCAAGGGCATAAGTCGCGGTAATTAGGACCCCATCCATTTGTTTTTTAATCGGTCTCATCTGTCGACCACCAGCAAGGGCATAAGTCGCCGTAATTAGGACTCCATCCATTTGTTTTTTAATCGGTCTCATCTGTCGACCACCAGTAAGGGCATAAGGCGCGGTAATTAGGACCCAATCCATTTGTTTTTAATCGGTCTCATCTGTCGACCACCAGCAAGGGCATAAGTCGCGGTAATTAGGACCCCATCCATTTGTTTTTAATCGGTCTCATCTGTCGACCACCAGCAAGGGCATAAGTGACGTAATTAGGACCCCATCCATTTGTTTTTAATCGGTCTCATCTGTCGACCACCAGCAAGGGCATTGTTCGCCGTAATTAGGACCCAATCCATTTGTTTTTTAATCGGTCTCATCTGTCGACCACCAGTAAGGGCATAAGTCGCGGTAATTAGGACCCAATCTATTTTTTTTTAATCGGTCTCATCTGTCGACCACCAGCAAGGGCATAAGTCGAGGTAATTAGGACCCAATCCATTTGTTTTTAATCGGTCTCATCTGTCAACCACCAGCAAGGGCATAAGTCGCGGTAATTAGGACCCAATCTATTTGTTTTTTAATCGGTCTCATCTGTTGACCACCAGCAAGGGCATAAGTCGCGGTAATTAGGACCCAATCTATTTGTTTTTTAATCGGTCTCATCTGTCGACCACCAGCAAGGGCATAAGTCGCCGTAATTAGGACCCTATCCATTTGTTTTTTAATCGGTCTCATCTGTCGACCACCAGCAAGGGCATAAGTCGCCGTAATTAGGACCCAATCCATTTGTTTTTAATCGGTCTCATCTGTCGACTACCAGCATGGGCATAAGTCACCGTAATTAGGACCCAATCCATTTGTTTTTAATCGGTCTCATCTGTCGACCACCAGCAAGGGCATAAGTCGCGGTAATTAGGACCCAATCCATTTGTTTTTAATCGGTCTCATCTGTCGACCACCAGCAAGGGCATAAGTCGCGGTAATTAGGACCCCATCCATTTGTTTTTAATCGGTCTCATCTGTCGACCACCAGCAAGGGCATAAGTCGCGGTAATTAGGACCCCATCCATTTGTTTTTAATCGGTCTCATCTGTCGACCACCAGCAAGGGCATAAGTCGCCGTAATTAGGACCCCATCCATTTGTTTTTAATCGGTCTCATCTGTCGACCACCAGCAAGGGCATAAGTCGCCGTAATTAGGACCCAATCCATTTGTTTTTAATCGGTCTCATCTGTCGACCACCAGCAAGGGCATAAGTCGCCGTAATTAGGACCCAATCCATTTGTTTTTCAATCGGTCTCATCTGTCGACCACCTGCAAGGGCATAAGTCGCGGTAATTAGGACCCAATCTATTTTTTTTTAATCGGTCTCATCTGTCGACCACCAGCAAGGGCATAAGTCGCGGTAATTAGGACCCAATCCATTTGTTTTTTAATCGGTCTCATCTGTCGACCACCAGCAAGGGCATAAGTCGCCGTAATTAGGACCCAATACATTTGTTTTTAATCGGTCTCATCTGTCGACCACCAGCAAGGGCATAAGTCGCCGTAATTAGGACCCCATCCATTTGTTTTTTAATCGGTCTCATCTGTCGACCACCAGCAAGGGCATAAGTCGCCGTAATTAGGACCCCATCCATTTGTTTTTTAATCGGTCTCATCTGTCGACCACCAGCAAGGGCATAAGTCGCCGTAATTAGGACCCCATCTATTTGTTTTTAATCGGTCTCATCTGTCGACCACCAGCAAGGGCATAAGTCGCCGTAATTAGGACCCCATCCATTTGTTTTTAATCGGTCTCATCTGTCGACCACCAGCAAGAGTATAAGTCGCCGTAATTAGGACCCAATCCATTTGTTTTTAATCGGTCTTATCTGTCGACCACCAGCAAGGGCATAAGTCTCCGTAATTAGGAACCAATCCATTTGTTTTTTAATCGGTCTCATCTGTCGACCACCAGCAAGGGCATAAGTCGCGGTAATTAGGACCCAATCTATTTGTTTTTTAATCGGTCTTATCTGTCGACCACCAGCAAGGGCATAAGTCGGGGTAATTAGGACCCAATCTATTTGTTTTTTAATCGGTCTCATCTGTCGACCACCAGCAAGGGCATAAGTCGCGGTAATTAGGACCCAATCTACTTGTTTTTTAATCGGTCTCATCTGTCGACCACCAGCAAGGGCATAAGTCGCGGTTATTAGGACCCAATCTATTTGTTTTTTAATCGGTCTCATCTGTCGACCACCAGCAAGGGCATAAGTCACCGTAATTAGGACCCAATCTACTTGTTTTTTAATCGGTCTCATCTGTCGACCACCAGCAAGGGCATAAGTCGCTGTAATTAGGACCCAATCCATTTGTTTTTTAATCGGTCTCATCTGTCGACCACCAGTAAGGGCACAAGTCGCGGTAATTAGGACTTAATCTATTTTTTTTTAATCGGTCTCATCTGTCGACCACCAGCAAGGGCATAAGTCGAGGTAATTAGGACCCAATCCATTTGTTTTTAATCGGTCTCATCTGTGACCACCAGCAAGGGCATAAGTCGCGGTAATTAGGACCCAATCCATTTGTTTTTTAATCGGTCTCATCTGTCGACCACCAGCAAGGGCATAAGTCGCGGTAATTAGGACCCAATCTATTTGTTTTTTAATCGGTCTCATCTGTCGACCACCAGCAAGGGCATAAGTCGCCGTAATTAGGACCCAATCCATTTGTTTTTAATCGGTCTCATCTGTCGACCACCAGCAAGGGCATAAGTCGCCGTAATTAGGACCCAATCCATTTGTTTTTAATCGGTCTCATCTGTCGACCACCAGCAAGGGCATCAGTCGCCGTAATTAGGACCCCATCCATTTGTTTTTTAATCGGTCTCATCTGTCGACCACCAGCAAGGGCATAAGTCGCGGTAATTAGGACCCAATCTATTTGTTTTTTAATCGGTCTCATCTGTTGACCACCAGCAAGGGCATAAGTCGCGGTAATTAGGACCCAATCTATTTGTTTTTTAATCGGTCTCATCTGTCGACCACCAGCAAGGGCATAAGTCGCCGTAATTAGGACCCCATCCATTTGTTTTTTAATCGGTCTCATCTGTCGACCACCAGCAAGGGCATAAGTCGCCGTAATTAGGACCCAATCCATTTGTTTTTAATCGGTCTCATCTGTCGACCACCAGCAACGGCATAAGTCACCGTAATTAGGACCCAATCCATTTGTTTTTAATCGGTCTCATCTGTCGACCACCAGCAAGGGCATAAGTCGCGGTAATTAGGACCCAATCCATTTGTTTTTAATCGGTCTCATCTGTCGACCACCAGCAAGGGCATAAGTCGCGGTAATTAGGACCCCATCCATTTGTTTTTAATCGGTCTCATCTGTCGACCACCAGCAAGGGCATAAGTCGCCGTAATTAGGACCCCATCCATTTGTTTTTAATCGGTCTCATCTGTCGACCACCAGCAAGGGCATAAGTCGCCGTAATTAGGACCCCATCCATTTGTTTTTAATCGGTCTCATCTGTCGACCACCAGCAAGGGCATAAGTCGCCGTAATTAGGACCCAATCCATTTGTTTTTAATCGGTCTCATCTGTCGACCACCAGCAAGGGCATAAGACGCCGTAATTAGGACCCAATCCATTTGTTTTTCAATCGGTCTCATCTGTCGACCACCTGCAAGGGCATAAGTCGCGGTAATTAGGACCCAATCTATTTTTTTTAATCGGTCTCATCTGTCGACCACCAGCAAGGGCATAAGTCGCGGTAATTAGGACCCAATCCATTTGTTTTTTAATCGGTCTCATCTGTCGACCACCAGCAAGGGCATAAGTCGCCGTAATTAGGACCCAATACATTTGTTTTTAATCGGTCTCATCTGTCGACCACCAGCAAGGGCATAAGTCGCCGTAATTAGGACCCCATCCATTTGTTTTTTAATCGGTCTCATCTGTCGACCACCAGCAAGGGCATAAGTCGCCGTAATTAGGACCCCATCCATTTGTTTTTTAATCGGTCTCATCTGTCGACCACCAGCAAGGGCATAAGTCGCCGTAATTAGGACCCCATCCATTTGTTTTTAATCGGTCTCATCTGTCGACCACCAGCAAGGGCATAAGTCGCCGTAATTAGGACCCCATCCATTTGTTTTTAATCGGTCTCATCTGTCGACCACCAGCAAGAGCATAAGTCGCCGTAATTAGGACCCAATCCATTTGTTTTTAATCGGTCTTATCTGTCGACCACCAGCAAGGGCATAAGTCTCCGTAATTAGGAACCAATCCATTTGTTTTTAATCGGTCTCATCTGTCGACCACCAGCAAGGGCATAAGTCACGGTAATTAGGACCCAATCTATTTGTTTTTTAATCGGTCTTATCTGTCGACCACCAGCAAGGGCATAAGTCGCGGTAATTAGGACCCAATCTATTTGTTTTTTAATCGGTCTCATCTGTCGACCACCAGCAAGGGCATAAGTCGCGGTAATTAGGACCCAATCTACTTGTTTTTTAATCGGTCTCATCTGTCGACCACCAGCAAGGGCATAAGTCGCGGTAATTAGGACCCAATCTATTTGTTTTTTAATCGGTCTCATCTGTCGACCACCAGCAAGGGCATAAGTCGCCGTAATTAGGACCCAATCTATTTGTTTTTTAATCGTTCTCATCAGTCGACCACTACCAAGGGCATAAGTCGCCGTAATTAGGACCTAATCCATTTGTTTTTTAATCGGTCTCATCTGTCGACCACCAGCAAGGGCATAAGTCGCGGTAATTAGGACCCCATCCATTTGTTATTTAATCGGTCTCATCTGTCGACCACCAGCAAGGGCATAAGTCGCCGTAATTAGGACTCCATCCATTTGTTTTTTAATCGGTCTCATCTGTCGACCACCAGTAAGGGCATAAGTCGCGGTAATTAGGACCCAATCCATTTGTTTTTAATCGGTCTCATCTGTCGACCACCAGCAAGGGCATAAGTCGCGGTAATTAGGACCCCATCCATTTGTTTTTAATCGGTCTCATCTGTCGACCACCAGCAAGGGCATAAGTCGCCGTAATTAGGACCCCATCCATTTGTTTTTAATCGGTCTCATCTGTCGACCACCAGCAAGGGCATAAGTCGCCGTAATTAGGACCCAATCCATTTGTTTTTTAATCGGTCTCATCTGTCGACCACCAGTAAGGGCATAAGTCGCGGTAATTAGGACCCAATCTATTTTTTTTTAATCGGTCTCATCTGTCGACCACCAGCAAGGGCATAAGTCGAGGTAATTAGGACCCAATCCATTTGTTTTTAATCGGTCTCATCTGTCGACCACCAGCAAGGGCATAAGTCGCGGTAATTAGGACCCAATCCATTTGTTTTTTAATCGGTCTCATCTGTCGACCACCAGCAAGGGCATAAGTCGCGGTAATTAGGACCCAATCTATTTGTTTTTTAATCGGTCTCATCTGTCGACCACCAGCAAGGGCATAAGTCTCCGTAATTAGGAACCAATCCATTTGTTTTTTAATCGGTCTCATCTGTCGACCACCAGCAAGGGCATAAGTCGCGGTAATTAGGACCCAATCTATTTGTTTTTTAATCGGTCTTATCTGTCGACCACCAGCAAGGGCATAAGTCGCGGTAATTAGGACCCAATCTATTTGTTTTTTAATCGGTCTCATCTGTCGACCACCAGCAAGGGCATAAGTCGCGGTAATTAGGACCCAATCTACTTGTTTTTTAATCGGTCTCATCTGTCGACCACCAGCAAGGGCATAAGTCGCGGTAATTAGGACCCAATCTATTTGTTTTTTAATCGGTCTCATCTGTCGACCACCAGCAAGGGCATAAGTCGCCGTAATTAAGACCCAATCTATTTGTTTTTTAATTGTTCTCATCAGTCGACCACTACCAAGGGCATAAGTCGCCGTAATTAGGACCTAATCCATTTGATTTTTAATCGGTCTCATCTGTCGACCACCAGCAAGGGCATAAGTCGCGGTAATTAGGACCCCATCCATTTGTTTTTTAATCGGTCTCATCTGTCGACCACCAGCAAGGGCATAAGTCGCCGTAATTAGGACTCCATCCATTTGTTTTTTAATCGGTCTCATCTGTCGACCACCAGTAAGGGCATAAGGCGCGGTAATTAGGACCCAATCCATTTGTTTTTAATCGGTCTCATCTGTCGACCACCAGCAAGGGCATAAGTCGCGGTAATTAGGACCCCATCCATTTGTTTTTAATCGGTCTCATCTGTCGACCACCAGCAAGGGCATAAGTGACGTAATTAGGACCCCATCCATTTGTTTTTAATCGGTCTCATCTGTCGACCACCAGCAAGGGCATTGTTCGCCGTAATTAGGACCCAATCCATTTGTTTTTTAATCGGTCTCATCTGTCGACCACCAGTAAGGGCATAAGTCGCGGTAATTAGGACCCAATCTATTTTTTTTAATCGGTCTCATCTGTCGACCACCAGCAAGGGCATAAGTCGAGGTAATTAGGACCCAATCCATTTGTTTTTAATCGGTCTCATCTGTCGACCACCAGCAAGGGCATAAGTCGCGGTAATTAGGACCCAATCCATTTGTTTTTTAATCGGTCTCATCTGTCGACCACCAGCAAGGGAATAAGTCGCGGTAATTAGGACCCAATCTATTTGTTTTTTAATCGGTCTCATCTGTCGACCACCATCAAGGGCATAAGTCGCCGTAATTAGGACCCAATCCATTTGTTTTTTATCGGTCTCATCTGTCGACCACCAGCAAGGGCATAAGTCGCCGTAATTAGGACCCAATCCATTTGTTTTTAATCGGTCTCATCTGTCGACCACCAGCAAGGGCATCAGTCGCCGTAATTAGGACCCAATCCATTTGTTTTTAATCGGTCTCATCTGTCGACCACCAGCAAGGGCATAAGTCGCGGTAATTAGGACCCAATCTATTTGTTTTTTAATCGGTCTCATCTGTTGACCACCAGCAAGGGCATAAGTCGCGGTAATTAGGACCCAATCTATTTTTTTTTTAATCGGTCTCATCTGTCGACCACCAGCAAGGGCATAAGTCGCCGTAATTAGGACCCCATCCATTTGTTTTTTAATCGGTCTCATCTGTCGACCACCAGCAAGGGCATAAGTCGCCGTAATTAGGACCCAATTCATTTGTTTTTAATCGGTCTCATCTGTCGACCACCAGCAAGGGCATAAGTCGCCGTAATTAGGACCCAATCCATTTGTTTTTAATCGGTCTCATCTGTCGACCACCAGCAAGGGCGTAAGTCGCGGTAATTAGGACCCAATCCATTTGTTTTTAATCGGTCTCATCTGTCGACCACCAGCAAGTGCATAAGTCGCTGTAATTAGGACCCAATCCATTTGTTTTTTAATCGGTCTCATCTGTCGACCACCAGCAAGGGCATAAGTCGCCGTAATTAGGACCCAATACATTTGTTTTTAATCGGTCTCATCTGTCGACCACCAGCAAGGGCATAAGTCGCCGTAATTAGGACCCCATCCATTTGTTTTTTAATCGGTCTCATCTGTCGACCACCAGCAAGGGCATAAGTCGCCGTAATTAGGACCCCATCCATTTGTTTTTTAATCGGTCTCATCTGTCGACCACCAGCAAGGGCATAATTTGCCGTAATTAGGACCCCATCCATTTGTTTTTAATCGGTCTCATCTGTCGACCACCAGCAAGGGCATAAGTCGCCGTAATTAGGACCCCATCCATTTGTTTTTAATCGGTCTCATCTGTCGACCATCAGCAAGAGCATAAGTCGCCGTAATTAGGACCCAATCCATTTGTTTTTAATCGGTCTTATCTGTCGACCACCAGCAAGGGCATAAGTCTCCTTAATAGGAACCAATCCATTTGTTTTTTAATAGGTCTCATCTGTCGACCACCAGCAAAGGCATAAGTCGCGGTAATTAGGACCTAATCTATTTGTTTTTTAATCGGTCTTATCTGTCGACCACCAGCAAGGGCATAAGTCGCGGTAATTAGGACCCAATCTATTTGTTTTTTAATCGGTCTCATCTGTCGACCACCAGCAAGGGCATAAGTCGCGGTAATTAGGACCCAATCTATTTGTTTTTTAATCGGTCTCATCTGTCAACCACCAGCAAGGGCATAAGTCGCGGTAATTAGGACCCAATCTATTTGTTTTTTAATCGGTCTCATCTGTCGACCACCAGCAAAAGCATAAGTCGCCGTAATTAGGACCCAATCTATTTGTTTTTTAATCGTTCTCATCAGTCGACCACTACCAAGGGCATAAGTCGCCGTAATTAGGACCCAATACATTTGTTTTTAATCGGTCTCATCTGTCGACCACCAGCAAGGGCATAAGTCGCCGTAATTAGGACCCCATCCATTTGTTTTTTAATCGGTCTCATCTGTCGACCACCAGCAAGGGCATAAGTCGCGGTAATTAGGACCCCATCCATTTGTTTTTAAACGGGCTCATCTGTCGACCACCAGCAATGGCATGAGTCGCCGTAATTAGGACCCCATCCATTTGTTTTTAATCGGTCTCATCTGTCGACCACCAGCAAGGGCATAAGTCGCGGTAATTAGGACCCAATCCATTTGTTTTTCAATCGGTCTCATCTGTCGACCACCAGCAAGGGCATAAGTCGCGGTAATTAGGACCCAATCCATTTGTTTTTTAATTGGTCTCATCTGTCGACCACCAGCAAGGGCATAAGTCGCCGTAATTAGGACCCAATCCATTTGTTTTTTAATCGGACTCATCTGTCGACCACCAGCAAGGGCATAAGTCGCGGTAATTAGGACCCAATCTATTTGTTTTTTAATCGGTCTCATCTGTCGACCACCAGCAAGGGCATAAGTTGCCGTAATTAGGACCCCATCCATTTGTTTTTTAATCGGTCTCATCTGTCGACCACCAGCAAGGGCATAAGTCGCCGTAATTAGGACCCAATCCATTTGTTTTTAATCGGTCTCATCTGTCGACCACCAGCAAGGGCATAAGTCGCCGTAATTAGGACCCAATCCATTTGTTTTTAATCGGTCTCATCTGTCGACTACCAGCAAGGGCATAAGTCGCGGTAATTAGGACCCAATCTATTTGTTTTTTAATTGGTGTCATCTGTCGACCACCAGCAAGGGCATAAGTCGCGGTAATTAGGACCCATTCCATTTGTTTTTAATCGGTCTCATCTGTCGACCACCAACAAGGTCATAAGTCGCGGTAATTAGGACCCCATCCATTTGTTTTTAATCGGTCTCATCTGTCGACCACCAGCAAGGGCATAAGTCGCGGTAATTAGGATCCCATCCATTTGTTTTTAAACGGGCTTATCTGTCGACCACCTGCAAGGGCATAAGACGCGGTAATTAGGACCACATCTATTTGTTTTTTTAATCGGTCTCATCTGTCGACCACCAGCAAGGGCATAAGTCGCCGTAATTAGGACCCAATCCATTTGTTTTTAATCGGTCTCATCTGTCGGCCACCGTTTAGGGCATTAGTCGCCGTAATTAGGACCCAATCCATTTGTTTTTAATCGGTCTCATCTGTCGACCACCAGCAAGGGCATAAGTCGCGGTAATTAGGACCCCATCCATTTGTTTTTAATCGGTCTTATCTGTCGACCACCAGCAAGGGCATAAGTCGCGGTAATTAGGACCCCATCCATTTGTTTTTAATCGGTCTCATCTGTCGACCACCAGCAAGGGCATAAGTCGCCGTAATTAGGACCCAATCCATTTGTTTTTAATCGGTCTCATCTGTCGACCACCAGCAAGGGCGTAAGTCGCGGGAATTAGGACCCAATCCATTTGTTTTTAATCGGTCTCATCTGTCGACCACCAGCAAGTGCATAAGTCGCGGTAATTAGGACCCAATCCATTTGTTTTTTAATCGGTCTCATCTGTCGACCACCAGCAAGGGCATAAGTCGCCGTAATTAGGACCCAATACATTTGTTTTTAATCGGTCTCATCTGTCGACCACCAGCAAGGGCATAAGTCGCCGTAATTAGGACCCCATCCATTTGTTTTTTAATCGGTCTCATCTGTCGACCACCAGCAAGGGCATAAGTCGCCGTAATTAGGACCCCATCCATTTGTTTTTTAATCGGTCTCATCTGTCGACCACCAGCAAGGGCATAATTCGCCGTAATTAGGACCCCATCCATTTGTTTTTAATCGGTCTCATCTGTCGACCACCAGCAAGGGCATAAGTCGCCGTAATTAGGACCCCATCCATTTGTTTTTAATTGGTCTCATCTGTCGACCATCAGCAAGAGCATAAGTCGCCGTAATTAGGACCCAATCCATTTGTTTTTAATCGGTCTTATCTGTCGACCACCAGCAAGGGCATAAGTCTCCGTAATTAGGAACCAATCCATTTGTTTTTTAATCGGTCTCATCTGTCGACCACCAGCAAGGGCATAATTCGCCGTAATTAGGACCCCATCCATTTGTTTTTAATCGGTCTCATCTGTCGACCACCAGCAAGGGCATAAGTCGCCGTAATTAGGACCCCATCCATTTGTTTTTAATTGGTCTCATCTGTCGACCATCAGCAAGAGCATAAGTCGCCGTAATTAGGACCCAATCCATTTGTTTTTAATCGGTCTTATCTGTCGACCACCAGCAAGGGCATAAGTCTCCGTAATTAGGAACCAATCCATTTGTTTTTTAATAGGTCTCATCTGTCGACCACCAGCAAAGGCATAAGTCGCGGTAATTAGGACCTAATCTATTTGTTTTTTAATCGGTCTTATCTGTCGACCACCAGCAAGGGCATAAGTCGCCGTAATTAGGACCCAATCTATTTGTTTTTTAATCGTTCTCATCAGTCGACCACTACCAAGGGCATAAGTCGCCGTAATTAGGACCCAATACATTTGTTTTTAATCGGTCTCATCTGTCGACCACCAGCAAGGGCATAAGTCGCCGTAATTAGGACCCCATCCATTTGTTTTTTAATCGGTCTCATCTGTCGACCACCAGCAAGGGCATAAGTCGCGGTAATTAGGACCCCATCCATTTGTTTTTAAACGGGCTCATCTGTCGACCACCAGCAATGGCATGTGTCGCCGTAATTAGGACCCCATCCATTTGTTTTTAATCGGTCTCATCTGTCGACCACCAGCAAGGGCATAAGTCGCGGTAATTAGGACCCAATCCATTTGTTTTTCAATCGGTCTCATCTGTCGACCACCAGCAAGGGCATAAGTCGCGGCAATTAGGACCCAATCCATTTGTTTTTTAATTGGTCTCATCTGTCGACCACCAGCAAGGGCATAAGTCGCCGTAATTAGGACCCAATCCATTTGTTTTTTAATCGGACTCATCTGTCGACCACCATCAAGGGCATAAGTCGCGGTAATTAGGACCCAATCTATTTGTTTTTTAATCGGTCTCATCTGTCGACCACCAGCAAGGGCATAAGTCGCCGTAATTAGGACCCCATCCATTTGTTTTTTAATCGGTCTCATCTGTCGACCACCAGCAAGGGCATAAGTCGCCGTAATTAGGACCCAATCCATTTGTTTTTAATCGGTCTCATCTGTCGACCACCAGCAAGGGCATAAGTCGCCGTAATTAGGACCCAATCCATTTGTTTTTAATCGGTCTCATCTGTCGACTACCAGCAAGGGCATAAGTCGCGGTAATTAGGACCCAATCTATTTGTTTTTTAATTGGTGTCATCTGTCGACCACCAGCAAGGGCATAAGTCGCGGTAATTAGGACCCATTCCATTTGTTTTTAATCGGTCTCATCTGTCGACCACCAGCAAGGTCATAAGTCGCGGTAATTAGGACCCCATCCATTTGTTTTTAATCGGTCTCATCTGTCGACCACCAGCAAGGGCATAAGTCGCGGTAATTAGGATCCCATCCATTTGTTTTTAAACGGGCTTATCTGTCGACCACCTGCAAGGGCATAAGACGCGGTAATTAGGACCAAATCTATTTGTTTTTTTAATCGGTCTCATCTGTCGACCACCAGCAAGGGCATAAGTCGCCGTAATTAGGACCCAATCCATTTGTTTTTAATCGGTCTCATCTGTCGACCACCGTTTAGGGCATTAGTCGCCGTAATTAGGACCCAATCCATTTGTTTTTAATCGGTCTCATCTGTCGACCACCAGCAAGGGCATAAGTCGCGGTAATTAGGACCCCATCCATTTGTTTTTAATCGGTCTCATCTGTCGACCACCAGCAAGGGCATAAGTCGCGGTAATTAGGACCCCATCCATTTGTTTTTAATCGGTCTCATCTGTCGACCACCAGCAAGGGCATAAGTCGCCGTAATTAGGACCCCATCCATTTGTTTTTAATCGGTCTCATATGTCGACCACCAGCAAGGGCATAAGTCGCGGTAATTAGGACCCCATCCATTTGTTTTTAATCGGTCTCATCTGTCGACCACCAGCAAGGGCATAAGTCGCCGTAATTAGGACCCCATCCATTTGTTTTTAATCGGTCTCATCTGTCGACCACCAGCAAGGGCATAAGTCGCCGTAATTAGGACCCAATCCATTTGTTTTTTAATCGGTCTCATCTGTCGACCACCAGCAAGGGCATAAGTCGCCGTAATTAGGACCCAATACATTTGTTTTTAATCGGTCTCATCTGTCGACCACCAGCAAGGGCATAAGTCGCCGTAATTAGGACCCCATCCATTTGTTTTTTAATCGGTCTCATCTGTCGACCACCAGCAAGGGCATAAGTCGCCGTAATTAGGACCCCATCCATTTGTTTTTTAATCGGTCTCATCTGTCGACCACCAGCAAGGGCATAAGTCGCCGTAATTAGGACCCCATCCATTTGTTTTTAATCGGTCTCATCTGTCGACCACCAGCAAGGGCATAAGTCGCCGTAATTAGGACCCCATCCATTTGTTTTTAATCGGTCTCATTTGTCGACCACCAGCAAGAGCATAAGTCGCCGTAATTAGGACCCAATCCATTTGTTTTTAATCGGTCTTATCTGTCGACCACCAGCAAGGGCATAAGTCTCCGTAATTAGAAACCAATCCATTTGTTTTTTAATCGGTCTCATCTGTCGACCACCAGCAAGGGCATAAGTCGCGGTAATTAGGACCCAATCTATTTGTTTTTTAATCGGTCTTATCTGTCGACCACCAGCAAGGGCATAAGTCGCGCTAATTAGGACCCAATCTATTTATTTTTTAATCGGTCTCATCTGTCGACCACCAGCAAGGGCATAAGTCGCGGTAATTAGGACCCAATCCATTTGTTTTTAATCGGTCTCATCTGTCGACCACCAGCAAGGGCATAAGTCGCGGTAATTAGGACCCCATCCATTTGTTTTTAATCGGTCTCATCTGTCGACCACCAGCAAGGGCATAAGTCGCCGTAATTAGGACCCCATCCATTTGTTTTTAATCGGTCTCATCTGTCGACCACCAGCAAGGGCATAAGTCGCCGTAATTAGGACCCAATCCATTTGTTTTTTAATCGGTCTCATCTGTCGACCACCAGTAAGTGCATAAGTCGCGGTAATTAGGACCCAATCTATTTTTTTTTAATCTGTCTCATCTGTCGACCACCAGCAAGGGCATAAGTCGAGGTAATTAGGACCCAATCCATTTGTTTTTAATCGGTCTCATCTGTCGACCACCAGCAAGGGCATAAGTCGCGGTAATTAGGACCCAATCCATTTGTTTTTTAATCGGTCTCATCTGTCGACCACCAGCAAGGGCATAAGTCGCGGTAATTAGGACCCAATCTATTTGTTTTTTAATCGGTCTCATCTGTCGACCACCAGCAAGGGCATAAGTCGCGGTAATTAGGACCCAATCCATTTGTTTTTAATCGGTCTCATCTGTCGACCACCAGCAAGGGCATAAGTCGCCGTAATTAGGACCCAATCCATTTGTTTTTAATCGGTCTCATCTGTCGACCACCAGCAAGGGCATCAGTCGCCGTAATTAGGACCCAATCCATTTGTTTTTAATCGGTCTCATCTGTCGACCACCAGCAAGGGCATAAGTCGCGGTAATTAGGACCCAATCTATTTGTTTTTTAATCGGTCTCATCTGTTGACCACCAGCAAGGGCATAAGTCGCCGTAATTAGGACCCAATCTATTTTTTTTTTAATCGGTCTCATCTGTCGACCACCAGCAAGGGCATAAGTCGCCGTAATTAGGACCCCATCCATTTGTTTTTTAATCGGTCTCATCTGTTGACCACCAGCAAGGGCATAAGTCGCCGTAATTAGGACTCAATCCATTTGTTTTTAATCGGTCTCATCTGTCGACCACCAGCAAGGGCATAAGTCGCCGTAATTAGGACCCAATCCATTTGTTTTCAATCGGTCTCATCTGTCGACCACCAGCAAGGGCATAAGCCGCGGTAATTAGGACCCAATCCATTTGTTTTTAATTGGCCTCATCTGTCGACCACTAGCAAGGGCATAAGGCGCGGTAATTAGGACCCCATCCATTTGTTTTTAATCGGTCTCATCTGTCGACCACCAGCAAGGGCATAAGTCGCGGTAATTAGGACCCCATCCATTTGTTTTTAATCGGTCTCATCTGTCGACCACCAGCAAGGGCATAAGTCGCCGTAATTAGGACCCCATCCATTTGTTTTTAATCGGTCTCATCTGTCGACCACCAGCAAGGGCATAAGTCGCCGTAATTAGGACCCAATCCATTTGTTTTTAATCGGTCTCATCTGTCGACCACCAGCAAGGGCATAAGTCGCCGTAATTAGGACCCAATCCATTTATTTTTCAATCGGTCTCATCTGTCGACCACCTGCAAGGGCATAAGTCGCGGTAATTAGGACCCAATCTTTTTTTTTTTTACCGGTCTCATCTGTCGACCACCAGCAAGGGCATAAGTCGCCGTAATTAGGACCCCATCCATTTGTTTTTTAATCGGTCTCATCTGTCGACCACCAGCAAGGGCATAAGTCGCCGTAATTAGGACCCCATCCATTTGTTTTTAATCGGTCTCATCTGTCGACCACCAGCAAGGGCATAAGTCGCCGTAATTAGGACCCCATCCATTTGTTTTTAATCGGTCTCATCTGTCGACCACCAGCAAGAGCATAAGTCGCCGTAATTAGGACCCAATCCATTTGTTTTTAATCGGTCTTATCTGTCGACCACCAGCAAGGGCATAAGTCTCCGTAATTAGAAACCAATCCATTTGTTTTTTAATCGGTCTCATCTGTCGACCACCAGCAAGGGCATAAGTCGCGGTAATTAGGACCCCATCCATTTGTTTTTAAACGGGCTCATCTGTCGACCACCAGCAATGGCATAAGTCGCCGTAATTAGGACCCTATCCATTTGTTTTTAATCGGTCTCATCTGTCGACCACCAGCAAGGGCATAAGTCGCCGTAATTAGGACCCAATCCATTTGTTTTTAATCGGTCTCATCTGTCGACCACCAGTAAGGGCATAAGTCGCGGTAATTAGGACCCAATCCATTTGTTTTTCAATCGGTCTCATCTGTCGACCACCAGCAAGGGCATAAGTCGCGGTAATTAGGACCCAATCCATTTGTTTTTTAATTGGTCTCATCTGTCGACCACCAGCAAGGGCATAAGTCACCGTAATTAGGACCCAATCCATTTGTTTTTTAATCGGACTCATCTGTCGACCACCAGCAAGGGCATAAGTCGCGGTAATTAGGACCCAATCTATTTGTTTTTTAATCGGTCTCATCTGTCGACCACCTGCAAGGGCATAAGTCGCGGTAATTAGGACCCCATCCATTTGTTTTTTAATCGGTCTCATCTGTCGACCACCAGCAAGGGCATAAGTCGCCGTAATTAGGACCCAATCCATTTGTTTTTAATCGGTCTCATCTGTCGACCACCAGCAAGGGCATAAGTCGCCGTAATTAGGACCCAATCCTTTTGTTTTTAATCGGTCTCATCTGTCGACTACCAGCAAGGGCATAAGTCGCGGTAATTAGGACCCAATCTATTTGTTTTTTAATTGGTGTCATCTGTCGACCACCAGCAAGGGCATAAGTCGCGGTAATTAGGACCCATTCCATTTGTTTTTAATCGGTCTCATCTGTCGACCACCAGCAAGGTCATAAGTCGCGGTAATTAGGACCCCATCCATTTGTTTTTAATCGGTCTCATCTGTCGACCACCAGCAAGGGCATAAGTCGCGGTAATTAGGATCCCATCCATTTGTTTTTAAACGGGCTCATCTGTCGACCACCTGCAAGGGCATAAGTCGCGGTAATTAGGACCAAATCTATTTGTTTTTTTAATCGGTCTCATCTGTCGACCACCAGCAAGGGCATAAGTCGCCGTAATTAGGACCCAATCCATTTGTTTTTAATCGGTCTCATCTGTCGACCACCAGCAAGGGCATAAGTCGCCGTAATTAGGACCCCATCGATTTGTTTTTTAAGCGGTCTCATCTGTCGACCACCAGCAAGGGCATAAGTCGCCGTAATTAGGACCCCATCCATTTGTTTTTTAATCGGTCTCATCTGTCGACCACCAGCAAGGGCATAAGTCGCCGTAATTAGGACCCCATCCATTTGTTTTTAATCGGTCTTATCTGTCGACCACCAGCAAGGGCATAAGTCGCCGTAATTAGGACCCCATCCATTTGTTTTAATCGGTCTCATCTGTCGACCACCAGCAAGGGCATAAGTCACCGTAATTAGGACCCAATCCATTTGTTTTTAATCGGTCTCATCTGTCGACCACCAGCAAGGGCATAAGTCGCCGTAAATAGGACCCAATCCATTTGTTTTTTAATCGGTCTCATCTGTCGACCACCAGTAAGGGCATAAGTCGCCGTAATTAGGACCCAATCTATTTTTTTTCAAACGGTCTCATCTGTCGACCACCAGCAAGGGCATAAGTCGAGGTAATTAGGACCCAATCCATTTGTTTTTAATCGGTCTCATCTGTCGACCACCAGCAAGGGCATAAGTCGCGGTAATTAGGACCAAATCCATTTGTTTTTTAATCGGTCTCATCTGTCGACCACCAGCAAGGGCATAAGTCGCGGTAATTAGGACCCAATCTATTTGTTTTTAAATCGGTCTCATCTGTCGACCACCAGCAAGGGCATAAGTCGCCGTAATTAGGACCCAATCCATTTGTTTTTAATCGGTCTCATCTGTCGACCACCAGCAAGGGCATAAGTCGCCGTAATTAGGACCCAATCCATTTGTTTTTAATCGGTCTCATCTTTTGACCACCAGCAAGGGCATCAGTCGCCGTAATTAGGACCCAATCCATTTGTTTTTAATCGGTCTCATCTGTCGACCACCAGCAAGGGCATAAGTCGCGGTAATTAGGACCCAATCTATTTGTTTTTTAATCGGTCTCATCTGTTGACCACCAGCAAGGGCATAAGTCGCGGTAATTAGGACCCAATCTATTTGTTTTTTAATCGGTCTCATCTGTCGACCACCAGCAAGGGCATAAGTCGCCGTAATTAGGACCCCATCCATTTGTTTTTTAATCGGTCTCATCTGTCGACCACCAGCAAGGGCATAAGTCGCCGTAATTAGGACCCAATCCATTTGTTTTTAATCGGTCTCATCTGTCGACAACCAGCAAGGGCATAAGTCGCCGTAATTAGGACCCAATCCATTTGTTTTTAATCGGTCTCATCTGTCGACCACCGTTTAGGGCATAAGTCGCGGTAATTAGGACCCAATCCATTTGTTTTTAATCGGTCTCATCTGTCGACCACCAGCAAGGGCATAAGTCGCGGTAATTAGGACCCCATCCATTTGTTTTTAATCGGTCTCATCTGTCGACCACCAGCAAGGGCATAAGTCGCGGTAATTAGGACCCCATCCATTTGTTTTTAATCGGTCTCATCTGTCGACCACCAGCAAGGGCATAGGTCGCCGTAATTAGGACCCCATCCATTTGTTTTTAATCGGTCTCATCTGTCGACCACCAGCAAGGGCATAAGTCGCGGTAATTAGGACCCCATCCATTTGTTTTTAATCTGTCTCATCTGCGACCACCAGCAAGGGCATAAGTCGCCGTAATTAGGACCCCATCCATTTGTTTTTAATCGGTCTCATCTGTCGACCACCAGCAAGGGCATAAGTCGCCGTAATTAGGACCCAATCCATTTGTTTTTTAATCGGTCTCATCTGTCGACCACCAGCAAGGGCATAAGTCGCCGTAATTAGGACCCAATACATTTGTTTTTAATCGGTCTCATCTGTCGACCACCAGCAAGGGCATAAGTCGCCGTAATTAGGACCCCATCCATTTGTTTTTTAATCGGTCTCATCTGTCGACCACCAGCAAGGGCATAAGTCGCCGTAATTAGGACCCCATCCATTTGTTTTTTAATCGGTCTCATCTGTCGACCACCAGCAAGGGCATAAGTCGCCGTAATTAGGACCCAATCCATTTGTTTTTAATCGGTCTCATCTGTCGACCACCAGCAAGGGCATAAGTCGCCGTAATTAGGACCACATCCATTTGTTTTTAATCGGTCTCATCTGTCGACCACCAGCAAGAGCATAAGTCGCCGTAATTAGGACCCAATCCATTTGTTTTTAATCGGTCTTATCTGTCGACCACCAGCAAGGGCATAAGTCTCCGTAATTAGAAACCAATCCATTTGTTTTTTAATCGGTCTCATCTGTCGACCACCAGCAAGGGCATAAGTCGCGGTAATTAGGACCCAATCTATTTGTTTTTTAATCGGTCTTATCTGTCGACCACCAGCAAGGGCATAAGTCGCGCTAATTAGGAACCAATCTATTTATTTTTTAATCGGTCTCATCTTTCGACCACCAGCAAGGGCATAAGTCGCGGTAATTAGGACCCAATCCATTTGTTTTTAATCGGTCTCATCTGTCGACCACCAGCAAGGGCATAAGTCGCGGTAATTAGGACCCCATCCATTTGTTTTTAATCGGTCTCATCTGTCGACCACCAGCAAGGGCATAAGTCGCCGTAATTAGGACCCCATCCATTTGTTTTTAATCGGTCTCATCTGTCGACCACCAGCAAAGGCATAAGTCGCCGTAATTAGGACCCAATCCATTTGTTTTTTAATCGGTTTCATCTGTCGACCACCAGTAAGTGCATAAGTCGCGGTAATTAGGACCCAATCTATTTTTTTTTAATCTGTCTCATCTGTCGACCACCAGCAAGGGCATAAGTCGAGGTAATTAGGACCCAATCCATTTGTTTTTAATCGGTCTCATCTGTCGACCACCAGCAAGGGCATAAGTCGCGGTAATTAGGACCCAATCCATTTGTTTTTTAATCGGTCTCATCTGTCGACCACCAGCAAGGGCATAAGTCGCGGTAATTAGGACCCAATCTATTTGTTTTTTAATCGGTCTCATCTGTCGACCACCAGCAAGGGCATAAGTCGCGGTAATTAGGACCCAATCCATTTGTTTTTAATCGGTCTCATCTGTCGACCACCAGCAAGGGCATAAGTCGCCGTAATTAGGACCCAATCCATTTGTTTTTAATCGGTCTCATCTGTCGACCACCAGCAAGGGCATCAGTCGCCGTAATTAGGACCCAATCCATTTGTTTTTAATCGGTCTCATCTGTCGACCACCAGCAAGGGCATAAGTCGCGGTAATTAGGACCCAATCTATTTGTTTTTTAATCGGTCTCATCTGTTGACCACCAGCAAGGGCATAAGTCGCGGTAATTAGGACCCAATCTATTTTTTTTAATCGGTCTCATCTGTCGACCACCAGCAAGGGTATAAGTCGCCGTAATTAGGACCCCATCCATTTGTTTTTTAATCGGTCTCATCTGTCGACCACCAGCAAGGGCATAAGTCGCCGTAATTAGGACTCAATCCATTTATTTTTAATCGGTCTCATCTGTCGACCACCAGCAAGGGCATAAGTCGCCGTAATTAGGACCCAATCCATTTGTTTTTAATCGGTCTCATCTGTCGACCACCAGCAAGGGCATAAGTCGCGGTAATTAGGACCCAATCCATTTGTTTTTAATCGGTCTCATCTGTCGACCACCAGCAAGGGCATAAGTCGCGGTAATTAGGACCCCATCCATTTGTTTTTAATCGGTCTCATCTGTCGACCACCAGCAAGGGCATAAGTCACGGTAATTAGGACCCCATCCATTTGTTTTTAATCGGTCTCATCTGTCGACCACCAGCAAGGGCATAAGTCGCCGTAATTAGGACCCATCCATTTGTTTTTAATCGGTCTCATCTGTCGACCACCAGCAAGGGCATAAGTCGCCGTAATTAGGACCCAATCCATTTGTTTTTAATCGGTCTCATCTGTCGACCACCAGCAAGGGCATAAGTCGCCGTAATTAGGACCCAATCCATTTGTTTTTCAATCGGTCTCATCTGTCGACCACCTGCAAGGGCATAAGTCGCGGTAATTAGGACCCAATCTATTTTTTTTTTAATCGGTCTCATCTGTCGACCACCAGCAAGAGCATAAGTCGCCGTAATTAGGACCCAATCCATTTGTTTTCAATCGGTCTTATCTGTCGACCACCAGCAAGGGCATAAGTCTCTGTAATTAGGAACCAATCCATTTGTTTTTTAATAGGTCTCATCTGTCGACCACCAGCAAGGGCATAAGTCGCGGTAATTAGGACCCAATCTATTTGTTTTTTAATCGGTCTTATCTGTCGACCACCAGCAAGGGCATAAGTCGCGGTAATTAGGACCCAATCTATTTGTTTTTTAATCGGTCTCATCTGTCGACCACCAGCAAGGGCATAAGTCGCGGTAATTCGGACCCAATCTATTTGTTTTTTAATCGGTCTCATCTGTCGACCACCAGCAAGGGCATAAGTCGCGGTAATTAGGACCCAATCTATTTGTTTTTTATTCGGTCTCATCTGTCGACCACCAGCAAGGGCATAAGTCGCCGTAATTAGGACCCAATCTATTTGTTTTTTAATCGTTCTCATCAGTCGACCACTACCAAGGGCATAAGTCGCCGTAATTAGGACCCAATCCATTTGTTTTTTAATCGGTCTCATCTGTCGACCACCAGCTAGGGCATAAGTCGCGGTAATTAGGACCCCATCCATTTGTTTTTTAATCGGTCTCATCTGTCGACCACCAGCAAGGGCATAAGTCGCCGTAATTAGGACTCAATCCATTTGTTTTTTAATCGGTCTCATCTGTCGACCACCAGTAAGGGCATAAGTCGCGGTAATTAGGACCCAATCCATTTGTTTTTAATCGGTCTCATCTGTCGACCACCAGCAAGGGCATAAGTCGCGGTAATTAGGACCCCATCCATTTGTTTTTAATCGGTCTCATCTGTCGACCACCAGCAAGGGCATAAGTCGCCGTAATTAGGACCCCATCCATTTGTTTTTAATCGGTCTCATCTGTCGACCACCAGCAAGGGCATAAGTCGCCGTAATTAGGACCCAATCCATTTGTTTTTAATCGGTCTCATCTGTCGACCACCAGCAAGGGCATAAGTCGCCGTAATTAGGACCCAATCCATTTGTTTTTAATCGGTCTCATCTGTCGACCACCAGCAAGGGCATAAGTCGCGGTAATTAGGACCTAATCTATTTGTTTTTTAATCGGTCTCATCTGTCGACCACCAGCAAGGGCATAAGTCGCCGTAATTAGGACCCAATCCATTTGTTTTTAATCGGTCTCATCTGTCGACCACCAGCAAGGGCATAAGTCGCCGTAATTAGGACCCAATCCATTTGTTTTTAATCGGTCTCATCTGTCGACCACCAGCAAGGGCATAAGTCGCGGTAATTAGGACCCAATCCATTTGTTTTTAATCGTTCTCATCTGTCGACCACCAGCAAGGGCATAAGTCGCGGTAATTAGGACCCCATCCATTTGTTTTTAATCGGTCTCATCTGTCGACCACCAGCAAGGGCATAAGTCGCGGTAATTAGGACCCCATCCATTTGTTTTTAATCGGTCTCATCTGTCGACCACCAGCAAGGGCATAAGTCGCGGTAATTAGGACCCCATCCATTTGTTTTTAATCGGTCTCATCTGTCGACCACCAGCAAGGGCATAAGTCGCCGTAATTAGGACCCAATCCATTTGTTTTTAATCGGTCTCATCTGTCGACCACCAGCAAGGGCATAAGTCGCCGTAATTAGGACCCAATCCATTTGTTTTTCAATCGGTCTCATCTGTCGACCACCTGCAAGGGCATAAGTCGCGGTAATTAGGACCCAATCTATTTTTTTTTTAATCGGTCTCATCTGTCGACCACCAGCAAGGGCATAAGTCGCGGTAATTAGGACCCAATCCATTTGTTTTTTAATCGGTCTCATCTGTCGACCACCAGCAAGGGCATAAGTCGCCGTAATTAGGACCCAATACATTTGTTTTTAATCGGTCTCATCTGTCGACCACCAGCAAGGGCATAAGTCGCCGTAATTAGGACCCCATCCATTTGTTTTTTAATCGGTCTCATCTGTCGACCACCAGCAAGGGCATAAGTCGCCGTAATTAGGACCCCATCCATTTGTTTTTTAATCGGTCTCATCTGTCGACCACCAGCAAGGGCATAAGTCGCCGTAATTAGGACCCCATCCATTTGTTTTTAATCGGTCTCATCTGTCGACCACCAGCAAGGGCATAAGTCGCCGTACTTAGGACCCCATCCATTTGTTTTTAATCGGTCTCATCTGTCGACCACCAGCAAGAGCATAAGTCGCCGTAATTAGGACCCAATCCATTTGTTTTTAATCGGTCTTATCTGTCGACCACCAGCAAGGGCATAAGTCTTTGTAATTAGGAACCAATCCATTTGTTTTTTAATAGGTCTCATCTGTCGACCACCAGCAAGGGCATAAGTCGCGGTAATTAGGACCCAATCTATTTGTTTTTTAATCGGTCTTATCTGTCGACCACCAGCAAGGGCATAAGTCGCGGTAATTAGGACCCAATCTATTTGTTTTTTAATCGGTCTCATCTGTCGACCACCAGCAAGGGCATAAGTCGCGGTAATTAGGACCCAATCTATTTGTTTTTTAATCGGTCTCATCTGTCGACCACCAGCAAGGGCATAAGTCGCGGTAATTAGGACCCAATCTATTTGTTTTTTATTCGGTCTCATCTGTCGACCACCAGCAAGGGCATAAGTCGCCGTAATTAGGACCCAATCTATTTGTTTTTTAATCGTTCTCATCAGTCGACCACTACCAAGGGCATAAGTCGCCGTAATTAGGACCATCCATTTGTTTTTTAATCGGTCTCATCTGTCGACCACCAGCAAGGGCATAAGTCGCGGTAATTAGGACCCCATCCATTTGTTTTTTAATCGGTCTCATCTGTCGACCACCAGCAAGGGCATAAGTCGCCGTAATTAGGACTCAATCCATTTGTTTTTTAATCGGTCTCATCTGTCGACCACCAGTAAGGGCATAAGTCGCGGTAATTAGGACCCAATCCATTTGTTTTTAATCGGTCTCATCTGTCGACCACCAGCAAGGGCATAAGTCGCGGTAATTAGGACCCCATCCATTTGTTTTTAATCGGTCTCATCTGTCGACCACCAGCAAGGGCATAAGTCGCCGTAATTAGGACCCCATCCATTTGTTTTTAATTGGTCTCATCTGTCGACCACCAGCAAGGGCATAAGTCGCCTTAATTAGGACCCAATCCATTTGTTTTTAATCGGTCTCATCTGTCGACCACCAGCAAGGGCATAAGTCGCCGTAATTAGGACCCAATCCATTTGTTTTTAATCGGTCTCATCAGTCGACCACCAGCAAGGGCATAAGTCGCGGTAATTAGGACCCAATCCATTTGTTTTTTAATCGGTCTCATCTGTCGACCAGCAGCAAGGGCATAAGTCGCGGTAATTAGGACCCAATCTATTTGTATTTTAATCGGTCTCATCTGTCGACCACCAGCAAGGGCATAAGTCGCCGTAATTAGGACTCCATCCATTTGTTTTTTAATCGGTCTCATCTGTCGACCACCAGCAAGGGCATAAGTCGCCGTAATTAGGACTCAATCCATTTATTTTTAATCGGTCTCATCTGTCGACCACCAGCAAGGGCATAAGTCGCCGTAATTAGGACCCAATCCATTTGTTTTTAATCGGTCTCATCTGTCGACCACCAGCAAGGGCATAAGTCGCGGTAATTAGGACCCAATCCATTTGTTTTTAATCGGTCTCATCTGTCGACCACCAGCAAGGGCATAAGTCGCGGTAATTAGGACCCCATCCATTTGTTTTTAATCGGTCTCATCTGTCGACCACCAGCAAGGGCATAAGTCACGGTAATTAGGACCCCATCCATTTGTTTTTAATCGGTCTCATCTGTCGACCACCAGCAAGGGCATAAGTCGCCGTAATTAGGACCCCATCCATTTGTTTTTAATCGGTCTCATCTGTCGACCACCAGCAAGGGCATAAGTCGCCGTAATTAGGACCCAATCCATTTGTTTTTAATCGGTCTCATCTGTCGACCACCAGCAAGGGCATAAGTCTCCGTAATTAGGACCCAATCCATTTGTTTTTCAATCGGTCTCATCTGTCGACCACCTGCAAGGGCATAAGTCGCGGTAATTAAGACCCAATCTATTTTTTTTTTAATCGGTCTCATCTGTCGACCACCAGCAAGAGCATAAGTCGCCGTAATTAGGACCCAATCCATTTGTTTTCAATCGGTCTTATCTGTCGACCACCAGCAAGGGCATAAGTCTCTGTAATTAGGAACCAATCCATTTGTTTTTTAATAGGTCTCATCTGTCGACCACCAGCAAGGGCATAAGTCGCGGTAATTAGGACCCAATCTATTTGTTTTTTAATCGGTCTTATCTGTCGACCACCAGCAAGGGCATAAGTCGCGGTAATTAGGACCCAATCTATTTGTTTTTTAATCGGTCTCATCTGTCGACCACCAGCAAGGGCATAAGTCGCGGTAATTCGGACCCAATCTATTTGTTTTTTAATCGGTCTCATCTGTCGACCACCAGCAAGGGCATAAGTCGCGGTAATTAGGACCCAATCTATTTGTTTTTTATTCGGTCTCATCTGTCGACCACCAGCAAGGGCATAAGTCGCCGTAATTAGGACCCAATCTATTTGTTTTTTAATCGTTCTCATCAGTCGACCACTACCAAGGGCATAAGTCGCCGTAATTAGGACCCAATCCATTTGTTTTTTAATCGGTCTCATCTGTCGACCACCAGCTAGGGCATAAGTCGCGGTAATTAGGACCCCATCCATTTGTTTTTTAATCGGTCTCATCTGTCGACCACCAGCAAGGGCATAAGTCGCCGTAATTAGGACTCAATCCATTTGTTTTTTAATCGGTCTCATCTGTCGACCACCAGTAAGGGCATAAGTCGCGGTAATTAGGACCCAATCCATTTGTTTTTAATCGGTCTCATCTGTCGAGCACCAGCAAGGGCATAAGTCGCGGTAATTAGGACCCCATCCATTTGTTTTTAATCGGTCTCATCTGTCGACCACCAGCAAGGGCATAAGTCGCCGTAATTAGGACCCCATCCATTTGTTTTTAATCGGTCTCATCTGTCGACCACCAGCAAGGGCATAAGTCGCGGAAATTAGGACCCAATCCATTTGTTTTTAATCGGTCTCATCTGTCGACCACCAGGAAGGGCATAAGTCGCCGTAATTAGGACCCAATCCATTTGTTTTTAATCGGTCTCATCTGTCGACCACCAGGAAGGGCATAAGTCGCGGTAATTAGGACCTAATCTATTTGTTTTTTAATCGGTCTCATCTGTCGACCACCAGCAAGGGCATAAGTCGCCGTAATTAGGACCCAATCCATTTGTTTTTAATCGGTCTCATCTGTCGACCACCAGCAAGGGCATAAGTCGCCGTAATTAGGACCCAATCCATTTGTTTTTAATCGGTCTCATCTGTCGACCACCAGCAAGGGCATAAGTCGCGGTAATTAGGACCCAATCCATTTGTTTTTAATCGGTCTCATCTGTCGACCACCAGCAAGGGCATAAGTCGCGGTAATTAGGACCCCATCCATTTGTTTTTAATCGGTCTCATCTGTCGACCACCAGCAAGGGCATAAGTCGCGGTAATTAGGACCCCATCCATTTGTTTTTAATCGGTCTCATCTGTCGACCACCAGCAAGGGCATAAGTCGCCGTAATTAGGACCCCATCCATTTGTTTTTAATCGGTCTCATCTGTCGACCACCAGCAAGGGCATAAGTCGCCGTAATTAGGACCCAATCCATTTGTTTTTAATCGGTCTCATCTGTCGACCACCAGCAAGGGCATAAGTCGCCGTAATTAGGACCCAATCCATTTGTTTTTCAATCGGTCTCATCTGTCGACCACCTGCAAGGGCATAAGTCGCGGTAATTAGGACCCAATCTATTTTTTTTTAATCGGTCTCATCTGTCGACCACCAGCAAGGGCATAAGTCGCCGTAATTAGGACCCCATCCATTTGTTTTTTAATCGGTCTCATCTGTCGACCACCAGCAAGGGCATAAGTCGCCGTAATTAGGACCCCATCCATTTGTTTTTTAATCGGTCTCATCTGTCGACCACCAGCAAGGGCATAAGTCGCCGTAATTAGGACCCCATCCATTTGTTTTTAATCGGTCTCATCTGTCGACCACCAGCAAGGGCATAAGTCGCCGTAATTAGGACCCCATCCATTTGTTTTTAATCGGTCTCATCTGTCGACCACCAGCAAGAGCATAAGTCGCCGTAATTAGGACCCAATCCATTTGTTTTTAATCGGTCTTATCTGTCGACCACCAGCAAGGGCATAAGTCTTTGTAATTAGGAACCAATCCATTTGTTTTTTAATAGGTCTCATCTGTCGACCACCAGCAAGGGCATAAGTCGCGGTAATTAGGACCCAATCTATTTGTTTTTTAATCGGTCTTATCTGTCGACCACCAGCAAGGGCATAAGTCGCGGTAATTAGGACCCAATCTATTTGTTTTTTAATCGGTCTCATCTGTCGACCACCAGCAAGGGCATAAGTCGCGGTAATTAGGACCCAATCTATTTGTTTTTTAATCGGTCTCATCTGTCGACCACCAGCAAGGGCATAAGTCGCGGTAATTAAGACCCAATCTATTTGTTTTTTATTCGGTCTCATCTGTCGACCACCAGCAAGGGCATAAGTCGCCGTAATTAGGACCCAATCTATTTGTTTTTTAATCGTTCTCATCAGTCGACCACTACCAAGGGCATAAGTCGCCGTAATTAGGACCCAATCCATTTGTTTTTTAATCGGTCTCATCTGTCGACCACCAGCAAGGGCATAAGTCGCGGTAATTAGGACCCAATCCATTTGTTTTTTAATCGGTCTCATCTGTCGACCACCAGCAAGGGCATAAGTGGCCGTAATTAGGACTCAATCCATTTGTTTTTTAATCGGTCTCATCTGTCGACCACCAGTAAGGGCATAAGTCGCGGTAATTAGGACCCAATCCATTTGTTTTTAATCGGTCTCATCTGTCGACCACCAGCAAGGGCATAAGTCGCGGTAATTAGGACCCCATCCATTTGTTTTTAATCGGTCTCATCTGTCGACCACCAGCAAGGGCATAAGTCGCCGTAATTAGGACCCCATCCATTTGTTTTTAATTGGTCTCATCTGTCGACCACCAGCAAGGGCATAAGTCGCCGTAATTAGGACCCAATCCATTTGTTTTTAATCGGTCTCATCTGTCGACCACCAGCAAGGGCATAAGTCGCCGTAATAAGGACCCAATCCATTTGTTTTTAATCGGTCTCATCAGTCGACCACCAGCAAGGGCATAAGTCGCGGTAATTAGGACCCAATCCATTTGTTTTTTAATCGGTCTCATCTGTCGACCACCAGCAAGGGCATAAGTCGCGGTAATTAGGACCCAATCTATTTGTTTTTTAATCGGTCTCATCTGTCGACCACCAGCAAGGGCATAAGTCGCCGTAATTAGGACCCCATCCATTTGTTTTTTAATCGGTCTCATCTGTCGACCACCAGCAAGGGCATAAGTCGCCGTAATTAGGACTCAATCCATTTATTTTTAATCGGTCTCATCTGTCGACCACCAGCAAGGGCATAAGTCGCCGTAATTAGGACCCAATCCATTTGTTTTTAATCGGTCTCATCTGTCGACCACCAGCAAGGGCATAAGTCGCGGTAATTAGGACCCAATCCATTTGTTTTTAATCGGTCTCATCTGTCGACCACCAGCAAGGGCATAAGTCGCGGTAATTAGGACCCCATCCATTTGTTTTTAATCGGTCTCATCTGTCGACCACCAGCAAGGGCATAAGTCACGGTAATTAGGACCCCATCCATTTGTTTTTAATCGGTCTCATCTGTCGACCACCAGCAAGGGCATAAGTCGCCGTAATTAGGACCCCATCCATTTGTTTTTAATCGGTCTCATCTGTCGACCACCAGCAAGGGCATAAGTCGCCGTAATTAGGACCCAATCCATTTGTTTTTAATCGGTCTCATCTGTCGACCACCAGCAAGGGCATAAGTCTCCGTAATTAGGACCCAATCCATTTGTTTTTCAATCGGTCTCATCTGTCGACCACCTGCAAGGGCATAAGTCGCGGTAATTAGGACCCAATCTATTTTTTTTTTAATCGGTCTCATCTGTCGACCACCAGCAAGAGCATAAGTCGCCGTAATTAGGACCCAATCCATTTGTTTTCAATCGGTCTTATCTGTCGACCACCAGCAAGGGCATAAGTCTCTGTAATTAGGAACCAATCCATTTGTTTTTTAATAGGTCTCATCTGTCGACCACCAGCAAGGGCATAAGTCGCGGTAATTAGGACCCAATCTATTTGTTTTTTAATCGGTCTTATCTGTCGACCACCAGCAAGGGCATAAGTCGCGGTAATTAGGACCCAATCTATTTGTTTTTTAATCGGTCTCATCTGTCGACCACCAGCAAGGGCATAAGTCGCGGTAATTCGGACCCAATCTATTTGTTTTTTAATCGGTCTCATCTGTCGACCACCAGCAAGGGCATAAGTCGCGGTAATTAGGACCCAATCTATTTGTTTTTTATTCGGTCTCATCTGTCGACCACCAGCAAGGGCATAAGTCGCCGTAATTAGGACCCAATCTATTTGTTTTTTAATCGTTCTCATCAGTCGACCACTACCAAGGGCATAAGTCGCCGTAATTAGGACCCAATCCATTTGTTTTTTAATCGGTCTCATCTGTCGACCACCAGCTAGGGCATAAGTCGCGGTAATTAGGACCCCATCCATTTGTTTTTTAATCGGTCTCATCTGTCGACCACCAGCAAGGGCATAAGTCGCCGTAATTAGGACTCAATCCATTTGTTTTTTAATCGGTCTCATCTGTCGACCACCAGTAAGGGCATAAGTCGCGGTAATTAGGACCCAATCCATTTGTTTTTAATCGGTCTCATCTGTCGACCACCAGCAAGGGCATAAGTCGCGGTAATTAGGACCCCATCCATTTGTTTTTAATCGGTCTCATCTGTCGACCACCAGCAAGGGCATAAGTCGCCGTAATTAGGACCCCATCCATTTGTTTTTAATCGGTCTCATCTGTCGACCACCAGCAAGGGCATAAGTCGCCGTAATTAGGACCCAATCCATTTGTTTTTAATCGGTCTCATCTGTCGACCACCAGCAAGGGCATAAGTCGCCGTAATTAGGACCCAATCCATTTGTTTTTAATCGGTCTCATCTGTCGACCACCAGCAAGGGCATAAGTCGCGGTAATTAGGACCTAATCTATTTGTTTTTTAATCGGTCTCATCTGTCGACCACCAGCAAGGGCATAAGTCGCCGTAATTAGGACCCAATCCATTTGTTTTTAATCGGTCTCATCTGTCGACCACCAGCAAGGGCATAAGTCGCCGTAATTAGGACCCAATCCATTTGTTTTTAATCGGTCTCATCTGTCGACCACCAGCAAGGGCATAAGTCGCGGTAATTAGGACCCAATCCATTTGTTTTTAATCGGACTCATCTGTCGACCACCAGCAAGGGCATAAGTCGCGGTAATTAGGACCCCATCCATTTGTTTTTAATCGGTCTCATCTGTCGACCACCAGCAAGGGCATAAGTCGCGGTAATTAGGACCCCATCCATTTGTTTTTAATCGGTCTCATCTGTCGACCACCAGCAAGGGCATAAGTCGCCGTAATTAGGACCCCATCCATTTGTTTTTAATCGGTCTCATCTGTCGACCACCAGCAAGGGCATAAGTCGCCGTAATTAGGACCCAATCCATTTGTTTTTAATCGGTCTCATCTGTCGACCACCAGCAAGGGCATAAGTCGCCGTAATTAGGACCCAATCCATTTGTTTTTCAATCGGTCTCATCTGTCGACCACCTGCGAGGGCATAAGTCGCGGTAATTAGGACCCAATCTATTTTTTTTTTAATCGGTCTCATCTGTCGACCACCAGCAAGGGCATAAGTCGCGGTAATTAGGACCCAATCCATTTGTTTTTTAATCGGTCTCATCTGTCGACCACCAGCAAGGGCATAAGTCGCCGTAATTAGGACCCAATACATTTGTTTTTAATCGGTCTCATCTGTCGACCACCAGCAAGGGCATAAGTCGCCGTAATTAGGACCCCATCCATTTGTTTTTTAATCGGTCTCATCTGTCGACCACCAGCAAGGGCATAAGTCGCCGTAATTAGGACCCCATCCATTTGTTTTTTAATCGGTCTCATCTGTCGACCACCAGCAAGGGCATAAGTCGCCGTAATTAGGACCCCATCCATTTGTTTTTAATCGGTCTCATCTGTCGACCACCAGCAAGGGCATAAGTCGCCGTAATTAGGACCCCATCCATTTGTTTTTAATCGGTCTCATCTGTCGACCACCAGCAAGAGCATAAGTCGCCGTAATTAGGACCCAATCCATTTGTTTTTAATCGGTCTTATCTGTCGACCACC
The DNA here is from genome assembly GCA_963969495.1 of Ceratothoa steindachneri. Taxonomy (NCBI): domain Eukaryota; kingdom Metazoa; phylum Arthropoda; class Malacostraca; order Isopoda; family Cymothoidae; genus Ceratothoa; species Ceratothoa steindachneri. Next base: position 11,690,038 of record OZ018331.1, on the reverse strand, counting down.
AGCAAGGGCATAAGTCTTTGTAATTAGGAACCAATCCATTTGTTTTTTAATAGGTCTCATCTGTCGACCACCAGCAAGGGCATAAGTCGCGGTAATTAGGACCCAATCTATTTGTTTTTTAATCGGTCTTATCTGTCGACCACCAGCAAGAGCATAAGTCGCGGTAATTAGGACCCAATCTATTTGTTTTTTAATCGGTCTCATCTGTCGACCACCAGCAAGGGCATAAGTCGCGGTAATTAGGACCCAATCTATTTGTTTTTTAATCGGTCTCATCTGTCGACCACCAGCAAGGGCATAAGTCGCGGTAATTAGGACCCAATCTATTTGTTTTTTATTCGGTCTCATCTGTCGACCACCAGCAAGGGCATAAGTCGCCGTAATTAGGACCCAATCTATTTGTTTTTTAATCGTTCTCATCAGTCGACCACTACCAAGGGCATAAGTCGCCGTAATTAGGACCCAATCCATTTGTTTTTTAATCGGTCTCATCTGTCGACCACCAGCAAGGGCATAAGTCGCGGTAATTAGGACCCAATCCATTTGTTTTTTAATCGGTCTCATCTGTCGACCACCAGCAAGGGCATAAGTCGCCGTAATTAGGACTCAATCCATTTGTTTTTTAATCGGTCTCATCTGTCGACCACCAGTAAGGGCATAAGTCGCGGTAATTAGGACACAATCCATTTGTTTTTAATCGGTCTCATCTGTCGACCACCAGCAAGGGCATAAGTCGCGGTAATTAGGACCCCATCCATTTGTTTTTAATCGGTCTCATCTGTCGACCACCAGCAAGGGCATAAGTCGCCGTAATTAGGACCCCATCCATTTGTTTTTAATTGGTCTCATCTGTCGACCACCAGCAAGGGCATAAGTCGCCGTAATTAGGACCCAATCCATTTGTTTTTAATCGGTCTCATCTGTCGACCACCAGCAAGGGCATAAGTCGCCGTAATTAGGACCCAATCCATTTGTTTTTAATCGGTCTCATCAGTCGACCACCAGCAAGGGCATAAGTCGCGGTAATTAGGACCTAATCTATTTGTTTTTTAATCGGTCTCATCTGTCGACCACCAGCAAGGGCATAAGTCGGGGTAATTAGGACCCAATCCATTTGTTTTTTAATCGGTCTCATCTGTCGACCACCAGCAAGGGCATAAGTCGCTGTAATTAGGACCCAATCCATTTGTTTTTAATCGGTCTCATCTGTCGACCAACAGCAAGGGCATAATTCGCCGTAATTAGGACCCCATCTATTTGTTTTTTAATCGGTCTCATCTGTCGACCACCAGCAAGGGCATAAGTCGCCGTAATTAGGAACCAATCCATTTGTTTTTAATCGGTCTCATCTGTCGACCACCAGCAAGGGCATAAGTTGCCGTAATTAGGACCCCATCAATTTGTTTTTAATCGGTCTCATCTGTCGACCACCAGCAAGGGCATAAGTCACCGTAATTAGGACCCAATCCATTTGTTTTTTTTTATCGGTCTCATCTGTCGACCACCAGCAAGGGTATAAGTCGCCGTAATTAGGACCCAATCCATTTTTTTTAAGCGGTCTCATCTGTCGACCACCAGCAAGGGCATAAGTCACCGTAATTAGGACCCCATCCATTTGCTTTTAATCGGTCTCATCTGTCGACCACCAGCAAGGGCATAAGTCGCCGTAATTAGGACCCAATCCATTTGTTTTTCAATCGGTCTCATCTGTCGACCACCTGCAAGGGCATAAGTCGCGGTAATTAGGACCCAATCTATTTTTTTTTTAATCGGTCTCATCTGTCGACCACCAGCAAGGGCATAAGTCGCGGTAATTAGGACCCAATCCATTTGTTTTTTAATCGGTCTCATCTGTCGACCACCAGCAAGGGCATAAGTCGCCGTAATTAGGACCCAATACATTTGTTTTTAATCGGTCTCATCTGTCGACCACCAGCAAGGGCATAAGTCGCCGTAATTAGGACCCCATCCATTTGTTTTTTAATCGGTCTCATCTGTCGACCACCAGCAAGGGCATAAGTCGCCGTAATTAGGACCCCATCCATTTGTTTTTTAATCGGTCTCATCTGTCGACCACCAGCAAGGGCATAAGTCGCCGTAATTAGGACCCCATCCATTTGTTTTTAATCGGTCTCATCTGTCGACCACCAGCAAGGGCATAAGTCGCCGTAATTAGGACCCCATCCATTTGTTTTTAATCGGTCTCATCTGTCGACCACCAGCAAGAGCATAAGTCGCCGTAATTAGGACCCAATCCATTTGTTTTTAATCGGTCTTATCTGTCGACCACCAGCAAGGGCATAAGTCTTTGTAATTAGGAACCAATCCATTTGTTTTTTAATAGGTCTCATCTGTCGACCACCAGCAAGGGCATAAGTCGCGGTAATTAGGACCCAATCTATTTGTTTTTTAATCGGTCTTATCTGTCGACCACCAGCAAGGGCATAAGTCGCGGTAATTAGGACCCAATCTATTTGTTTTTTAATCGGTCTCATCTGTCGACCACCAGCAAGGGCATAAGTCGCGGTAATTAGGACCCAATCTATTTGTTTTTTAATCGGTCTCATCTGTCGACCACCAGCAAGGGCATAAGTCGCGGTAATTAGGACCCAATCTATTTGTTTTTTATTCGGTCTCATCTGTCGACCACCAGCAAGGGCATAAGTCGCCGTAATTAGGACCCAATCTATTTGTTTTTTAATCGTTCTCATCAGTCGACCACTACCAAGGGCATAAGTCGCCGTAATTAGGACCCAATCCATTTGTTTTTTAATCGGTCTCATCTGTCGACCACCAGCAAGGGCATAAGTCGCGGTAATTAGGACCCAATCCATTTGTTTTTTAATCGGTCTCATCTGTCGACCACCAGCAAGGGCATAAGTCGCCGTAATTAGGACTCAATCCATTTGTTTTTTAATCGGTCTCATCTGTCGACCACCAGTAAGGGCATAAGTCGCGGTAATTAGGACCCAATCCATTTGTTTTTAATCGGTCTCATCTGTCGACCACCAGCAAGGGCATAAGTCGCGGTAATTAGGACCCCATCCATTTGTTTTTAATCGGTCTCATCTGTCGACTACCAGCAAGGGCATAAGTCGCCGTAATTAGGACCCCATCCATTTGTTTTTAATTGGTCTCATCTGTCGACCACCAGCAAGGGCATAAGTCGCCGTAATTAGGACCCAATCCATTTGTTTTTAATCGGTCTCATCTGTCGACCACCAGCAAGGGCATAAGTCGCCGTAATTAGGACCCAATCCATTTGTTTTTAATCGGTCTCATCAGTCGACCACCAGCAAGGGCATAAGTCGCGGTAATTAGGACCTAATCTATTTGTTTTTTAATCGGTCTCATCTGTCGACCACCAGCAAGGGCATAAGTCGGGGTAATTAGGACCCAATCCATTTGTTTTTTAATCGGTCTCATCTGTCGACCACCAGCAAGGGCATAAGTCGCTGTAATTAGGACCCAATCCATTTGTTTTTAATCGGTCTCATCTGTCGACCAACAGCAAGGGCATAAGTCGCCGTAATTAGGACCCCATCTATTTGTTTTTTAATCGGTCTCATCTGTCGACCACCAGCAAGGGCATAAGTCGCCGTAATTAGGAACCAATCCATTTGTTTTTAATCGGTCTCATCTGTCGACCACCAGCAAGGGCATAAGTTGCCGTAATTAGGACCCCATCAATTTGTTTTTAATCGGTCTCATCTGTCGACCACCAGCAAGGGCATAAGTCACCGTAATTAGGACCCAATCCATTTGTTTTTTTTTATCGGTCTCATCTGTCGACCACCAGCAAGGGCATAAGTCGCCGTAATTAGGACCCAATCCATTTTTTTTAAGCGGTCTCATCTGTCGACCACCAGCAAGGGCATAAGTCACCGTAATTAGGACCCCATCCATTTGCTTTTAATCGGTCTCATCTGTCGACCACCAGCAAGGGCATAGGTCGCCGTAATTAGGACCCCATCCATTTATTTTTTAATCGGTCTCATCTGTCGACCACCAGCAAGGGCATAAGTCGCCGTAATTAGGACCCAATCCATTTGTTTTTAATCGGTCTCATCTGTCGACCACCAGCAAGGGCATAAGTCACCGTAATTAGGACCCCATCCATTTGTTTTTTAATCGGTCTCATCTGTCGACCACCAGAAAGGGCATAAGTCGCCGTAATTAGGACCCAATCCATTTGTTTTTAATCGTTCTCATCTGTCGACCACCAGCAAGGGCATAAGTCGCCGTAATTAGGACCCCATCCATTTGTTTTTTAATCGGTCTCATCTGTCGACCACCAGCAAGGGCATAAGTCGCCGTAATTAGGACCCCATCCATTTGTTTTTTAATCGGTCTCATCTGTCGACCACCAGCAAGGGCATAAGTCGCCGTAATTAGGACCCAATCCATTTGTTTTTAATCGGTCTCATCTGTCGACCACCAGCAAGGGCCTAAGTCGCGGTAATTAGGACCCAATCTATTTGTTTTTTAATCGGTCTCATCTGTCGACCACCAGCAAGGGCATAAGTCGCGGTAATTAGGACCCAAGCCATTTGTTTTTAATCGGTCTCATCTGTCAACCAACAGCAAGGGCATAAGTCGCCATAATTAGGACCCAATCTATTTGTTTTTTAATCGGTCTCATCTGTCGACCACCAGCAAGGGCATAAGCCGCCGTAATTAGGACCCAATCTATTTGTTTTTTAATCGGTCTCATCTGTCGACCACCAGCAAGGGCATAAGTCGCGGTAATTAGGACCCAATCTATTTGTTTTTTAATCGGTCTCATCTGTCGACCACCAGCAAGGGCATAAGTCGCGGTAATTAGGACCCCATCCATTTGTTTTTTAATCGGTCTCATCTGTCGACCACCAGCAAGGGCATAAGTCGCGGTAATTAGGACCCCATCCATTTGTTTTTTAATCGGTCTCATCTGTCGACCACCAGCAAGGGCATAAGTCGCGGTAATTAGGACCCCATCCATTTGTTTTTTAATCGGTCTCATCTGTCGACCACCAGCAAGGACATAAGTCGCGGTAATTAGGATCCCATCCATTTGTTTTTTAATCGGTCTCATCTATCGACCACCAGCAAGGGCATAAGTCGCCGTAATTAGGACCCCATCCATTTGTTTTTAATCGGTCTCATCTGTCGACCACCAGCAAGGGCATAAGTCGCCGTAATTAGTACCCCATCCATTTGTTTTTTAATCGGTCTCATCTGTCGACCACCAGCAAGGGCATAAGTCGCCGTAATTAGGACCCCATCCATTTGTTTTTAATCGGTCTCATCTGTCGACCACCAGCAATGGCATAAGTCGCCGTAATTAGGACCCAATCCATTTGTTTTTAATCGGTCTCATCTGTCGACCACCAGCAAGGGCATAAGTCGCCGTAATTAGGACCCCATCCATTTGTTTTTAATCGGTCTCATCTGTCGACCACCAGCAAGGGCATAAGTCGCCGTAATTAGGACCCAATCCATTTGTTTTTAATCGGTCTCATCTGTCGACCACCAGCAAGGGCATAAGTCGCCGTAATTAGGACCCCATCCATTTGTTTTTTAATCGGTCTCATCTGTCGACCACCAGCAAGGGCATAAGTCGCCGTAATTAGGACCCCATCCATTTGTTTTTTAATCGGTCTCATCTGTCGACCACCAGCAAGGGCATAAGTCGCCGTAATTAGTACCCCACCCATTTGTTTTTTAATCGGTCTTATCTGTCGACCACCAGCAAGGGCATAAGTCGCCGTAATTAGGACCCCATCCATTTGTTTTTTAATCGGTCTCATCTGTCGACCACCAGCAAGGGCATAAGTCGCCGTAATTAGGACCCCATCCATTTGTTTTTAATCGGTCTCATCTGTCGACCACCAGCAAGAGCATAAGTCGCCGTAATTAGGACCCAATCCATTTGTTTTTAATCGGTCTTATCTGTCGACCACCAGCAAGGGCATAAGTCTTTGTAATTAGGAACCAATCCATTTGTTTTTTAATAGGTCTCATCTGTCGACCACCAGCAAGGGCATAAGTCGCGGTAATTAGGACCCAATCTATTTGTTTTTTAATCGGTCTTATCTGTCGACCACCAGCAAGGGCATAAGTCGCGGTAATTAGGACCCAATCTATTTGTTTTTTAATCGGTCTCATCTGTCGACCACCAGCAAGGGCATAAGTCGCGGTAATTAGGACCCAATCTATTTGTTTTTTAATCGGTCTCATCTGTCGACCACCAGCAAGGGCATAAGTCGCGGTAATTAGGACCCAATCTATTTGTTTTTTATTCGGTCTCATCTGTCGACCACCAGCAAGGGCATAAGTCGCCGTAATTAGGACCCAATCTATTTGTTTTTTAATCGTTCTCATCAGTCGACCACTACCAAGGGCATAAGTCGCCGTAATTAGGACCCAATCCATTTGTTTTTTAATCGGTCTCATCTGTCGACCACCAGCAAGGGCATAAGTCGCGGTAATTAGGACCCAATCCATTTGTTTTTTAATCGGTCTCATCTGTCGACCACCAGCAAGGGCATAAGTCGCCGTAATTAGGACTCAATCCATTTGTTTTTTAATCGGTCTCATCTGTCGACCACCAGTAAGGGCATAAGTCGCGGTAATTAGGACCCAATCCATTTGTTTTTAATCGGTCTCATCTGTCGACCACCAGCAAGGGCATAAGTCGCGGTAATTAGGACCCCATCCATTTGTTTTTAATCGGTCTCATCTGTCGACCACCAGCAAGGGCATAAGTCGCCGTAATTAGGACCCCATCCATTTGTTTTTAATTGGTCTCATCTGTCGACCACCAGCAAGGGCATAAGTCGCCGTAATTAGGACCCAATCCATTTGTTTTTAATCGGTCTCATCTGTCGACCACCAGCAAGGGCATAAGTCGCCGTAATTAGGACCCAATCCATTTGTTTTTAATCGGTCTCATCAGTCGACCACCAGCAAGGGCATAAGTCGCGGTAATTAGGACCTAATCTATTTGTTTTTTAATCGGTCTCATCTGTCGACCACCAGCAAGGGCATAAGTCGGGGTAATTAGGACCCAATCCATTTGTTTTTTAATCGGTCTCATCTGTCGACCACCAGCAAGGGCATAAGTCGCTGTAATTAGGACCCAATCCATTTGTTTTTAATCGGTCTCATCTGTCGACCAACAGCAAGGGCATAAGTCGCCGTAATTAGGACCCCATCTATTTGTTTTTTAATCGGTCTCATCTGTCGACCACCAGCAAGGGCATAAGTCGCCGTAATTAGGAACCAATCCATTTGTTTTTAATCGGTCTCATCTGTCGACCACCAGCAAGGGCATAAGTTGCCGTAATTAGGACCCCATCAATTTGTTTTTAATCGGTCTCATCTGTCGACCACCAGCAAGGGCATAAGTCACCGTAATTAGGACCCAATCCATTTGTTTTTTTTTATCGGTCTCATCTGTCGACCACCAGCAAGGGCATAAGTCGCGGTAATTAGGACCCAATCCATTTTTTTTAGGCGGTCTCATCTGTCGACCACCAGCAAGGGCATAAGTCACCGTAATTAGGACCCCATCCATTTGCTTTTAATCGGTCTCATCTGTCGACCACCAGCAAGGGCATAGGTCGCCGTAATTAGGACCCCATCCATTTATTTTTTAATCGGTCTCATCTGTCGACCACCAGCAAGGGCATAAGTCGCCGTAATTAGGACCCAATCCATTTGTTTTTAATCGGTCTCATCTGTCGACCACCAGCAAGGGCATAAGTCACCGTAATTAGGACCCCATCCATTTGTTTTTTAATCGGTCTCATCTGTCGACCACCAGAAAGGGCATAAGTCGCCGTAATTAGGACCCAATCCATTTGTTTTTAATCGTTCTCATCTGTCGACCACCAGCAAGGGCATAAGTCGCCGTAATTAGGACCCCATCCATTTGTTTTTTAATCGGTCTCATCTGTCGACCACCAGCAAGGGCATAAGTCGCCGTAATTAGGACCCCATCCATTTGTTTTTTAATCGGTCTCATCTGTCGACCACCAGCAAGGGCATAAGTCGCCGTAATTAGGACCCAATCCATTTGTTTTTAATCGGTCTCATCTGTCGACCACCAGCAAGGGCCTAAGTCGCGGTAATTGGGACCCAATCTATTTTTTTTTTTAATCGGTCTCATCTGTCGACCACCAGCAAGGGCATAAGTCGCGGTAATTAGGACCCAAGCCATTTGTTTTTAATCGGTCTCATCTGTCAACCAACAGCAAGGGCATAAGTCGCCATAATTAGGACCCAATCTATTTGTTTTTTAATCGGTCTCATCTGTCGACCACCAGCAAGGGCATAAGCCGCCGTAATTAGGACCCAATCTATTTGTTTTTTAATCGGTCTCATCTGTCGACCACCAGCAAGGGCATAAGTCGCGGTAATTAGGACCCAATCTATTTGTTTTTTAATCGGTCTCATCTGTCGACCACCAGCAAGGGCATAAGTCGCGGTAATTAGGACCCCATCCATTTGTTTTTTAATCGGTCTCATCTGTCGACCACCAGCAAGGGCATAAGTCGCGGTAATTAGGACCCCATCCATTTGTTTTTTAATCGGTCTCATCTGTCGACCACCAGCAAGGGCATAAGTCGCGGTAATTAGGACCCCATCCATTTGTTTTTTAATCGGTCTCATCTGTCGACCACCAGCAAGGACATAAGTCGCGGTAATTAGGACCCCATCCATTTGTTTTTTAATCGGTCTCATCTATCGACCACCAGCAAGGGCATAAGTCGCCGTAATTAGGACCCCATCCATTTGTTTTTAATCGGTCTCATCTGTCGACCACCAGCAAGGGCATAAGTCGCCGTAATTAGTACCCCATCCATTTGTTTTTTAATCGGTCTCATCTGTCGACCACCAGCAAGGGCATAAGTCGCCGTAATTAGGACCCCATCCATTTGTTTTTAATCGGTCTCATCTGTCGACCACCAGCAATGGCATAAGTCGCCGTAATTAGGACCCAATCCATTTGTTTTTAATCGGTCTCATCTGTCGACCACCAGCAAGGGCATAAGTCGCCGTAATTAGGACCCCATCCATTTGTTTTTAATCGGTCTCATCTGTCGACCACCAGCAAGGGCATAAGTCGCCGTAATTAGGACCCAATCCATTTGTTTTTAATCGGTCTCATCTGTCGACCACCAGCAAGGGCATAAGTCGCCGTAATTAGGACCCCATCCATTTGTTTTTTAATCGGTCTCATCTGTCGACCACCAGCAAGGGCATAAGTCGCCGTAATTAGGACCCCATCCATTTGTTTTTTAATCGGTCTCATCTGTCGACCACCAGCAAGGGCATAAGTCGCCGTAATTAGTACCCCACCCATTTGTTTTTTAATCGGTCTTATCTGTCGACCACCAGCAAGGGCATAAGTCGCCGTAATTAGGACCCCATCCATTTGTTTTTTAATCGGTCTCATCTGTCGACCACCAGCAAGGGCATAAGTCGCCGTAATTAGGACCCCATCCATTTGTTTTTTAATCGTTCTCATCTGTCGACCACCAGCAAGGGCATAAGTCGCCGTAATTAGGACCCCATCCATTTGTTTTTTAATCGGTCTCATCTGTCGACCACCAGCAAGGGCATAAGTCGCCGTAATTAAGACCCCATCCATTTGTTTTTAATCGGTCTCATCTGTCGACCACCAGCAAGGGCATAAGTCGCCGTAATTAGGACCCCATCCATTTGTTTTTTAATCGGTCTCATCTGTCGACCACCAGCAAGGGCATAAGTCGCCGTAATTAGGACCCCATCCATTTGTTTTTTTAATCGGTCTCATCTGTCGACCACCAGCAAGGGCATAAGTCGCCGTAATTAGGACCCCATCCATTTGTTTTTTAATCGGTCTCATCTATCGACCACCAGCAAGGGCATAAGTCGCCGTAATTAGGACCCCATCCATTTGTTTTTAATCGGTCTCATCTGTCGACCACCAGCAAGGGCATAAGTTGCCGTAATTAGGACCCAATCTATTTGTTTTTTAATCGGTCTCATCTGTCGACCACCAGCAAGGGCATAAGTCGCGGTAATTAGGACCCCATCCATTTGTTTTTTAATCGGTCTCATCTGTCGACCACCAGCAAGGGCATAAGTCGCGGTAATTAGGACCCCATCCATTTGTTTTTTAATCGGTCTCATCTGTCGACCACCAGCAAGGGCATAAGTCGCGGTAATTAGGACCCCATCCATTTGTTTTTTAATCGGTCTCATCTGTCGACCACCAGCAAGGACATAAGTCGCGGTAATTAGGACCCCATCCATTTGTTTTTTAATCGGTCTCATCTATCGACCACCAGCAAGGGCATAAGTCGCCGTAATTAGGACCCCATCCATTTGTTTTTAATCGGTCTCATCTGTCGACCACCAGCAAGGGCATAAGTCGCCGTAATTAGTACCCCATCCATTTGTTTTTTAATCGGTCTCATCTGTCGACCACCAGCAAGGGCATAAGTCGCCGTAATTAGGACCCCATCCATTTGTTTTTAATCGGTCTCATCTGTCGACCACCAGCAAGGGCATAAGTCGCCGTAATTAGGACCCAATCCATTTGTTTTTAATCGGTCTCATCTGTCGACCACCAGCAAGGGCATAAGTCGCCGTAATTAGGACCCCATCCATTTGTTTTTAATCGGTCTCATCTGTCGACCACAACAAGGGCATAAGTCGCCGTAATTAGGACCCAATCCATTTGTTTTTAATCGGTCTCATCTGTCGACCACCAGCAAGGGCATAAGTCGCCGTAATTAGGACCCAATCCATTTGTTTTTCAATCGGTCTCATCTGTCGACCACCTGCAAGGGCATAAGTCGCGGTAATTAGGACCCAATCTATTTTTTTTTTTATCGGTCTCATCTGTCGACCACCAGCAAGGGCATAAGTCGCGGTAATTAGGACCAAATCCATTTGTTTTTTAATCGGTCTCATCTGTCGACCACCAGCAAGGGCATAAGTCGCCGTAATTAGGACCCAATACATTTGTTTTTAATCGGTCTCATCTGTCGACCACCAGCAAGGGCATAAGTCGCCGTAATTAGGACCCCATCCATTTGTTTTTTAATCGGTCTCATCTGTCGACCACCAGCAAGGGCATAAGTCGCCGTAATTAGGACCCCATCCATTTGTTTTTTAATCGGTCTCATCTGTCGACCACCAGCAAGGGCATAAGTCGCCGTAATTAGGACCCCATCCATTTGTTTTTAATCGGTCTCATCTGTCGACCACCAGCAAGGGCATAAGTCGCCGTAATTAGGACCCCATCCATTTGTTTTTAATCGGTCTCATCTGTCGACCACCAGCAAGAGCATAAGTCGCCGTAATTAGGACCCAATCCATTTGTTTTCAATCGGTCTTATCTGTCGACCACCAGCAAGGGCATAAGTCTCTGTAATTAGGAACCAATCCATTTGTTTTTTAATAGGTCTCATCTGTCGACCACCAGCAAGGGCATAAGTCACGGTAATTAGGACCCAATCTATTTGTTTTTTAATCGGTCTTATCTGTCGACCACCAGCAAGGGCATAAGTCGCGGTAATTAGGACCCAATCTATTTGTTTTTTAATCGGTCTCATCTGTCGACCACCAGCAAGGGCATAAGTCGCGGTAATTAGGACCCAATCTATTTGTTTTTTAATCGGTCTCATCTGTCGACCACCAGCAAGGGCATAAGTCGCGGTAATTAGGACCCAATCTATTTGTTTTTTATTCGGTCTCATCTGTCGACCACCAGCAAGGGCATAAGTCGCCGTAATTAGGACCCAATCTATTTGTTTTTTAATCGTTCTCATCAGTCGACCACTACCAAGGGCATAAGTCGCCGTAATTAGGACCCAATCCATTTGTTTTTTAATCGGTCTCATCTGTCGACCACCAGCTAGGGCATAAGTCGCGGTAATTAGGACCCCATCCATTTGTTTTTTAATCGGTCTCATCTGTCGACCACCAGCAAGGGCATAAGTCGCCGTAATTAGGACTCAATCCATTTTTTTTTTAATCGGTCTCATCTGTCGACCACCAGTAAGGGCATAAGTCGCGGTAATTAGGACCCAATCCATTTGTTTTTAATCGGTCTCATCTGTTGACCACCAGCAAGGGCATAAGTCGCGGTAATTAGGACCCCATCCATTTGTTTTTAATCGGTCTCATCTGTCGACCACCAGCAAGGGCATAAGTCGCCGTAATTAGGACCCCATCCATTTGTTTTTAATCGGTCTCATCTGTCGACCACCAGCAAGGGCATAAGTCGCCGTAATTAGGACCCAATCCATTTGTTTTTAATCGGTCTTATCTGTCGACCACCAGCAAGGGCATAAGTCGCCGTAATTAGGACCCAATCCATTTGTTTTTAATCGGTCTCATCTGTCGACCACCAGCAAGGGCATAAGTCGCGGTAATTAGGACCTAATCTATTTGTTTTTTAATCGGTCTCATCTGTCGACCACCAGCAAGGGCATAAGTCGCCGTAATTAGGACCCAATCCATTTGTTTTTAATCGGTCTCATCTGTCGACCACCAGCAAGGGCATAAGTCGCCGTAATTAGGACCCAATCCATTTGTTTTTAATCGGTCTCATCTGTCGACCACCAGCAAGGGCATAAGTCGCGGTAATTAGGACCCAATCCATTTGTTTTTAATCGGTCTCATCTGTCGACCACCAGCAAGGGCATAAGTCGCCGTAATTAGGACCCCATCCATTTGTTTTTAATCGGTCTCATCTGTCGACCACCAGCAAGGGCATAAGTCGCGCTAATTAGGACCCCATCCATTTGTTTTTAATCGGTCTCATCTGTCGACCACCAGCAAGGGCATAAGTCGCCGTAATTAGGACCCCATCCATTTGTTTTTAATCGGTCTCATCTGTCGACCACCAGCAAGGGCATAAGTCGCCGTAATTAGGACCCAATCCATTTGTTTTTAATCGGTCTCATCTGTCGACCACCAGCAAGGGCATAAGTCGCCGTAATTAGGACCCAATCCATTTGTTTTTCAATCGGTCTCATCTGTCGACCACCTGCAAGGGCATAAGTCGCGGTAATTAGGACCCAATCTATTTTTTTTTTAATCGGTCTCATCTGTCGACCACCAGCAAGGGCATAAGTCGCGGTAATTAGGACCCAATCCATTTGTTTTTTAATCGGTCTCATCTGTCGACCACCAGCAAGGGCATAAGTCGCCGTAATTAGGACCCAATACATTTGTTTTTAATCGGTCTCATCTGTCGACCACCAGCAAGGGCATAAGTCGCCGTAATTAGGACCCCATCCATTTGTTTTTTAATCGGTCTCATCTGTCGACCACCAGCAAGGGCATAAGTCGCCGTAATTAGGACCCCATCCATTTGTTTTTTAATCGGTCTCTTCTGTCGACCACCAGCAAGGGCATAAGTCGCCGTAATTAGGACCCCATCCATTTGTTTTTAATCGGTCTCATCTGTCGACCACCAGCAAGGGCATAAGTCGCCGTAATTAGGACCCCATCCATTTGTTTTTAATCGGTCTCATCTGTCGACCACCAGCAAGAGCATAAGTCGCCGTAATTAGGACCCAATCCATTTGTTTTTAATCGGTCTTATCTGTCGACCACCAGCAAGGGCATAAGTCTCTGTAATTAGGAACCAATCCATTTGTTTTTTAATAGGTCTCATCTGTCGACCACCAGCAAGGGCATAAGTCGCGGTAATTAGGACCCAATCTATTTGTTTTTTAATCGGTCTTATCTGTCGACCACCAGCAAGGGCATAAGCCGCGGTAATTAGGACCCCATCCATTTGTTTTTAATCGGTCTCATCTGTCGACCACCAGCAAGGGCATAAGTCACCGTAATTAGGACCCAATCCATTTGTTTTTTTTATTTGTCTCATCTGTCGACCACCAGCAAGGGCATAAGTCGCCGTAATTAGGACCCAATCCATTTTTTTTAAGCGGTCTCATCTGTCGACCACCAGCAAGGGCATAAGTCACCGTAATTAGGACCCCATCCATTTGCTTTTAATCGGTCTCATCTGTCGACCACCAGCAAGGGCATAGGTCGCCGTAATTAGGACCCCATCCATTTATTTTTTAATCGGTCTCATCTGTCGACCACCAGCAAGGGCATAAGTCGCCGTAATTAGGACCCAATCCATTTGTTTTTAATCGGTCTCATCTGTCGACCACCAGCAAGGGCATAAGTCACCGTAATTAGGACCCCATCCATTTGTTTTTTAATCGGTCTCATCTGTCGACCACCAGAAAGGGCATAAGTCGCCGTAATTAGGACCCAATCCATTTGTTTTTAATCGTTCTCATCTGTCGACCACCAGCAAGGGCATAAGTCGCCGTAATTAGGACCCCATCCATTTGTTTTTTAATCGGTCTCATCTGTCGACCACCAGCAAGGGCATAAGTCGCCGTAATTAGGACCCCATCCATTTGTTTTTTAATCGGTCTCATCTGTCGACCACCAGCAAGGGCATAAGTTGCCGTAATTAGGATCCAATCCATTTGTTTTTAATCGGTCTCATCTGTCGACCACCAGCAAGGGCCTAAGTCGCGGTAATTAGGACCCAATCTATTTGTTTTTTAATCGGTCTCATCTGTCGACCACCAGCAAGGGCATAAGTCGCCGTAATTAGGACCCCATCCATTTGTTTTTCAATCGGTCTCATCTGTCGACCACCAGCAAGGGCATAAGTCGCCGTAATTAGGACCCCATCCATTTGTTTTTTAATCGGTCTCATCTGTCGACCACCAGCAAGGGCATAAGTCGCCGTAATTAGGACCCAATCCATTTGTTTTTAATCGGTCTCATCTGTCGACCACCAGCAAGGGCCTAAGTCGCGGTAATTAGGACCCAATCTATTTGTTTTTTAATCGGTCTCATCTGTCGACCACCAGCAAGGGCATAAGTCGCGGTAATTAGGACCCAATCCATTTGTTTTTAATCGGTCTCATCTGTCAACCAACAGCAAGGGCATAAGTCGCCGTAATTAGGACCCAATCTATTTGTTTTTTAATCGGTCTCATCTGTCGACCACCAGCAAGGGCATAAGTCGCCGTAATTAGGACCCAATCTATTTGTTTTTTAATCGGTCTCATCTGTCGACCACCAGCAAGGGCATAAGTCGCCGTAATTAGGACCCAATCTATTTGTTTTTTAATCGGTCTCATCTGTCGACCACCAGCAAGGGCATAAGTCGCGGTAATTAGGACCCCATCCATTTGTTTTTTAATCGGTCTCATCTGTCGACCACCAGCAAGGGCATAAGTCGCGGTAATTAGGACCCCATCCATTTGTTTTTTAATCGGTCTCATCTGTCGACCACCAGCAAGGGCATAAGTCGCGGTAATTAGGACCCCATCCATTTGTTTTTTAATCGGTCTCATCTGTCGACCACCAGCAAGGACATAAGTCGCGGTAATTAGGACCCCATCCATTTGTTTTTTAATCGGTCTCATCTATCGACCACCAGCAAGGGCATAAGTCGCCGTAATTAGGACCCCATCCATTTGTTTTTAATGGGTCTCATCTGTCGACCACCAGCAAGGGCATAAGTCGCCGTAATTAGTACCCCATCCATTTGTTTTTTAATCGGTCTCATCTGTCGACCACCAGCAAGGGCATAAGTCGCCGTAATTAGGACCCCATCCATTTGTTTTTAATCGGTCTCATCTGTCGACCACCAGCAATGGCATAAGTCGCCGTAATTAGGACCCAATCCCTTTGTTTTTAATCGGTCTCATCTGTCGACCACCAGCAAGGGCATAAGTCGCCGTAATTAGGACCCCATCCATTTGTTTTTTAATCGGTCTCATCTGTCGACCACCAGCAAGGGCATAAGTCACCGTAATTAGGACCCCATCCATTTTTTTAAGCGGTCTCATCTGTCGACCACCAGCAAGGGCATAAGTCGCGGTAATTAGGACCCAATCCATTTGTTTTTTAATCGGTCTCATCTGTCGACCACCAGCAAGGGCATAAGTCGCCGTATTTAGGGCCCCATCCTTTTGTTTTTTAATCGGTCTCATCTGTCGACCACCAGCAAGGGCATAAGTCGCCGTAATTAGGACCCCATCCATTTGTTTTTAATCCGTCTCATCTGTCGACCACCAGCAAGGGCATAAGTCGCCGTAATTAGGACCCCATCCATTTGTTTTTTAATCGGTCTCATCTGTCGACCACCAGCAAGGGCATAAGTCGCCGTAATTAGGACCCCATCCATTTGTTTTTTTTAATCGGTCTCATCTGTCGACCACCAGCAAGGGCATAAGTCGCCGTAATTAGGACCCCATCCATTTGTTTTTTAATCGGTCTCATCTGTCGACCACCAGCAAGGGCATAAGTCGCCGTAATTAGGACCCCATCCATTTGTTTTTTTTAATCGGTCTCATCTGTCGACCACCAGCAAGGGCATAAGTCGCGGTAATTAGGACCCCATCCATTTGTTTTTAATCGGTCTCATCTGTCGACCACCAGCAAGGGCATAAGTCGCGGTAATTAGGACCCCATCCATTTGTGTTTAATCGGTCTCATCTGTCGACCACCAGCAAGGGCATAAGTCGCCGTAATTAGGACCCCATCCATTTGTTTTTAATCGGTCTCATCTGTCGACCACCAGCAAGGGCATAAGTCGCCGTAATTAGGACCCAATCCATTTGTTTTTAATCGGTCTCATCTGTCGACCACCAGCAAGGGCATAAGTCGCCGTAATTAGGACCCAATCCATTTGTTTTTCAATCGGTCTCATCTGTCGACCACCTGCAAGGGCATAAGTCGCGGTAATTAGGACCCAATCTATTTTTTTTTTAATCGGTCTCATCTGTCGACCACCAGCAAGGGCATAAGTCGCGGTAATTAGGACCTAATCCATTTGTTTTTTAATCGGTCTCATCTGTCGACCACCAGCAAGGGCATAAGTCGCCGTAATTAGGACCCAATACATTTGTTTTTAATCGGTCTCATCTGTCGACCACCAGCAAGGGCATAAGTCGCCGTAATTAGGACCCCATCCATTTGTTTTTTAATCGGTCTCATCTGTCGACCACCAGCAAGGGCATAAGTCGCCGTAATTAGGACCCCATCCATTTGTTTTTTAATCGGTCTCTTCTGTCGACCACCAGCAAGGGCATAAGTCGCCGTAATTAGGACCCCATCCATTTGTTTTTAATCGGTCTCATCTGTCGACCACCAGCAAGGGCATAAGTCGCCGTAATTAGGACCCCATCCATTTGTTTTTAATCGGTCTCATCTGTCGACCACCAGCAAGAGCATAAGTCGCCGTAATTAGGACCCAATCCATTTGTTTTTAATCGGTCTTATCTGTCGACCACCAGCAAGGGCATAAGTCTCTGTAATTAGGAACCAATCCATTTGTTTTTTAATAGGTCTCATCTGTCGACCACCAGCAAGGGCATAAGTCGCGGTAATTAGGACCCAATCTATTTGTTTTTTAATCGGTCTTATCTGTCGACCACCAGCAAGGGCATAAGTCGCGGTAATTAGGACCCCATCCATTTGTTTTTAATCGGTCTCATCTGTCGACCACCAGCAAGGGCATAAGTCACCGTAATTAGGACCCAATCCATTTGTTTTTTTTTATCGGTCTCATCTGTCGACCACCAGCAAGGGCATAAGTCGCCGTAATTAGGACCCAATCCATTTTTTTTAAGCGGTCTCATCTGTCGACCACCAGCAAGGGCATAAGTCACCGTAATTAGGACCCCATCCATTTGCTTTTAATCGGTCTCATCTGTCGACCACCAGCAAGGGCATAGGTCGCCGTAATTAGGACCCCATCCATTTATTTTTTAATCGGTCTCATCTGTCGACCACCAGCAAGGGCATAAGTCGCCGTAATTAGGACCCAATCCATTTGTTTTTAATCGGTCTCATCTGTCGACCACCAGCAAGGGCATAAGTCACCGTAATTAGGACCCCATCCATTTGTTTTTTAATCGGTCTCATCTGTCGACCACCAGAAAGGGCATAAGTCGCCGTAATTAGGACCCAATCCATTTGTTTTTAATCGTTCTCATCTGTCGACCACCAGCAAGGGCATAAGTCGCCGTAATTAGGACCCCATCCATTTGTTTTTTAATCGGTCTCATCTGTCGACCACCAGCAAGGGCATAAGTCGCCGTAATTAGGACCCCATCCATTTGTTTTTTAATCGGTCTCATCTGTCGACCACCAGCAAGGGCATAAGTCGCCGTAATTAGGATCCAATCCATTTGTTTTTAATCGGTCTCATCTGTCGACCACCAGCAAGGGCCTAAGTCGCGGTAATTAGGACCCAATCTATTTGTTTTTTAATCGGTCTCATCTGTCGACCACCAGCAAGGGCATAAGTCGCCGTAATTAGGACCCCATCCATTTGTTTTTTAATCGGTCTCATCTGTCGACCACCAGCAAGGGCATAAGTCGCCGTAATTAGGACCCCATCCATTTGTTTTTTAATCGGTCTCATCTGTCGACCACCAGCAAGGGCATAAGTCGCCGTAATTAGGACCCAATCCATTTGTTTTTAATCGGTCTCATCTGTCGACCACCAGCAAGGGCCTAAGTCGCGGTAATTAGGACCCAATCTATTTGTTTTTTAATCGGTCTCATCTGTCGACCACCAGCAAGGGCATAAGTCGCGGTAATTAGGACCCAATCCATTTGTTTTTAATCGGTCTCATCTGTCAACCAACAGCAAGGGCATAAGTCGCCGTAATTAGGACCCAATCTATTTGTTTTTTAATCGGTCTCATCTGTCGACCACCAGCAAGGGCATAAGTCGCCGTAATTAGGACCCAATCTATTTGTTTTTTAATCGGTCTCATCTGTCGACCACCAGCAAGGGCATAAGTCGCGGTAATTAGGACCCAATCTATTTGTTTTTTAATCGGTCTCATCTGTCGACCACCAGCAAGGGCATAAGTCGCGGTAATTAGGACCCCATCCATTTGTTTTTTAATCGGTCTCATCTGTCGACCACCAGCAAGGGCATAAGTCGCGGTAATTAGGACCCCATCCATTTGTTTTTTAATCGGTCTCATCTGTCGACCACCAGCAAGGGCATAAGTCGCGGTAATTAGGACCCCATCCATTTGTTTTTTAATCGGTCTCATCTGTCGACCACCAGCAAGGACATAAGTCGCGGTAATTAGGACCCCATCCATTTGTTTTTTAATCGGTCTCATCTATCGACCACCAGCAAGGGCATAAGTCGCCGTAATTAGGACCCCATCCATTTGTTTTTAATGGGTCTCATCAGTCGACCACCAGCAAGGGCATAAGTCGCCGTAATTAGTACCCCATCCATTTGTTTTTTAATCGGTCTCATCTGTCGACCACCAGCAAGGGCATAAGTCGCCGTAATTAGGACCCCATCCATTTGTTTTTAATCGGTCTCATCTGTCGACCACCAGCAATGGCATAAGTCGCCGTAATTAGGACCCAATCCATTTGTTTTTAATCGGTCTCATCTGTCGACCACCAGCAAGGGCATAAGTCGCCGTAATTAGGACCCCATCCATTTGTTTTTTAATCGGTCTCATCTGTCGACCACCAGCAAGGGCATAAGTCACCGTAATTAGGACCCCATCCATTTTTTTTAAGCGGTCTCATCTGTCGACCACCAGCAAGGGCATAAGTCGCGGTAATTAGGACCCAATCCATTTGTTTTTTAATCGGTCTCATCTGTCGACCACCAGCAAGGGCATAAGTCGCCGTATTTAGGGCCCCATCCTTTTGTTTTTTAATCGGTCTCATCTGTCGACCACCAGCAAGGGCATAAGTCGCCGTAATTAGGACCCCATCCATTTGTTTTTAATCCGTCTCATCTGTCGACCACCAGCAAGGGCATAAGTCGCCGTAATTAGGACCCCATCCATTTGTTTTTTAATCGGTCTCATCTGTCGACCACCAGCAAGGGCATAAGTCGCCGTAATTAGGACCCCATCCATTTGTTTTTTTTAATCGGTCTCATCTGTCGACCACCAGCAAGGGCATAAGTCGCCGTAATTAGGACCCCATCCATTTGTTTTTTAATCGGTCTCATCTGTCGACCACCAGCAAGGGCATAAGCCGCCGTAATTAGGAACCCATCCATTTGTTTTTAATCGGTCTCATCTGTCGACCACCAGCAAGGGCATAAGTCGCCGTAATTAGGACCCAATCCATTTGTTTTTAATCGGTCTCATCTGTCGACCACCAGCAAGGGCATAAGTCGCCGTAATTAGGACCCCATCCATTTGTTTTTTAATCGGTCTCATCTGTCGACCACCAGCAAGGGCATAAGTCGCCGTAATTAGGACCCCATCCATTTGTTTTTTTAATCGGTCTCATCTGTCGACCACCAGCAAGGGCATAAGTCGCCGTAATTAGTACCCCATCCATTTGTTTTTTAATCGGTCTCATCTGTCGACCACCAGCAAGGGCATAAGTCGCCGTAATTAGGACCCCATCCATTTGTTTTTTAATCGGTCTCATCTGTCGACCACCAGCAAGGGCATAAGTCGCCGTAATTAGGACCCCATCCATTTGTTTTTTAATCGGTCTCATCTGTCGACCACCAGCAAGGGCATAAGCCGCCGTAATTAGGAACCCATCCATTTGTTTTTAATCGGTCTCATCTGTCGACCACCAGCAAGGGCATAAGTCGCCGTAATTAGGACCCAATCCATTTGTTTTTAATCGGTCTCATCTGTCGACCACCAGCAAGGGCATAAGTCGCCGTAATTAGGACCCCATCCATTTGTTTTTTAATCGGTCTCATCTGTCGACCACCAGCAAAGGCATAAGTCGCCGTAATTAGGACCCCATCCATTTGTTTTTTTAATCGGTCTCATCTGTCGACCACCAGCAAGGGCATAAGTCGCCGTAATTAGTACCCCATCCATTTGTTTTTTAATCGGTCTCATCTGTCGACCACCAGCAAGGGCATAAGTCGCCGTAATTAGGACCCCATCCATTTGTTTTTTAATCGGTCTCATCTGTCGACCACCAGCAAGGGCATAAGTCGCCGTAATTAGGACCCCATCCATTTGTTTTTTAATCGTTCTCATCTGTCGACCACCAGCAAGGGCATAAGTCGCCGTAATTAGGACCCCATCCATTTGTTTTTTAATCGGTCTCATCTGTCGACCACCAGCAAGGGCATAAGTCGCCGTAATTAAGACCCCATCCATTTGTTTTTAATCGGTCTCATCTGTCGACCACCAGCAAGGGCATAAGTCGCCGTAATTAGGACCCCATCCATTTGTTTTTTAATCGGTCTCATCTGTCGACCACCAGCAAGGGCATAAGTCACCGTAATTAGGACCCCATCCATTTGTTTTTTTAATCGGTCTCATCTGTCGACCACCAGCAAGGGCATAAGTTGCCGTAATTAGGACCCAATCTATTTGTTTTTTAATCGGTCTCATCTGTCGACCACCAGCAAGGGCATAAGTCGCGGTAATTAGGACCCCATCCATTTGTTTTTTAATCGGTCTCATCTGTCGACCACCAGCAAGGGCATAAGTCGCGGTAATTAGGACCCCATCCATTTGTTTTTTAATCGGTCTCATCTGTCGACCACCAGCAAGGGCATAAGTCGCGGTAATTAGGACCCCATCCATTTGTTTTTTAATCGGTCTCATCTGTCGACCACCAGCAAGGACATAAGTCGCGGTAATTAGGACCCCATCCATTTGTTTTTTAATCGGTCTCATCTATCGACCACCAGCAAGGGCATAAGACGCCGTAATTAGGACCCCATCCATTTGTTTTTAATCGGTCTCATCTGTCGACCACCAGCAAGGGCATAAGTGGCCGTAATTAGTACCCCATCCATTTGTTTTTTAATCGGTCTCATCTGTCGACCACCAGCAAGGGCATAAGTCGCCGTAATTAGGACCCCATCCATTTGTTTTTAATCGGTCTCATCTGTCGACCACCAGCAATGGCATAAGTCGCCGTAATTAGGACCCAATCCATTTGTTTTTAATCGGTCTCATCTGTCGACCACCAGCAAGGGCATAAGTCGCCGTAATTAGGACCCCATCCATTTGTTTTTTAATCGGTCTCATCTGTCGACCACCAGCAAGGGCATAAGTCACCGTAATTAGGACCCCATCCATTTTTTTTAAGCGGTCTCATCTGTCGACCACCAGCAAGGGCATAAGTCGCGGTAATTAGGACCCAATCCATTTGTTTTTTAATCGGTCTCATCTGTCGACCACCAGCAAGGGCATAAGTCGCCGTAATTAGGACCCCATCCATTTGTTTTTAATCCGTCTCATCTGTCGACCACCAGCAAGGGCATAAGTCGCCGTAATTAGGAACCCATCCATTTGTTTTTTAATCGGTCTCATCTGTCGACCACCAGCAAGGGCATAAGTCGCCGTAATTAGGACCCCATCCATTTGTTTTTTTTAATCGGTCTCATCTGTCGACCACCAGCAAGGGCATAAGTCGCCGTAATTAGGACCCCATCCATTTGTTTTTTAATCGGTCTCATCTGTCGACCACCAGCAAGGGCATAATCCGCCGTAATTAGGAACCCATCCATTTGTTTTTAATCGGTCTCATCTGTCGACCACCAGCAAGGGCATAAGTCGCCGTAATTAGGACCCAATCCATTTGTTTTTAATCGGTCTCATCTGTCGACCACCAGCAAGAGCATAAGTCGCCGTAATTAGGACCCAATCCATTTGTTTTTAATCGGTCTTATCTGTCGACCACCAGCAAGGGCATAAGTCTTTGTAATTAGGAACCAATCCATTTGTTTTTTAATAGGTCTCATCTGTCGACCACCAGCAAGGGCATAAGTCGCGGTAATTAGGACCCAATCTATTTGTTTTTTAATCGGTCTTATCTGTCGACCACCAGCAAGGGCATAAGTCGCGGTAATTAGGACCCAATCTATTTGTTTTTTAATCGGTCTCATCTGTCGACCACCAGCAAGGGCATAAGTCGCGGTAATTAGGACCCAATCTATTTGTTTTTTAATCGGTCTCATCTGTCGACCACCAGCAAGGGCATAAGTCGCGGTAATTAGGACCCAATCTATTTGTTTTTTATTCGGTCTCATCTGTCGACCACCAGCAAGGGCATAAGTCGCCGTAATTAGGACCCAATCTATTTGTTTTTTAATCGTTCTCATCAGTCGACCACTACCAAGGGCATAAGTCGCCGTAATTAGGACCCAATCCATTTGTTTTTTAATCGGTCTCATCTGTCGACCACCAGCAAGGGCATAAGTCGCGGTAATTAGGACCCAATCCATTTGTTTTTTAATCGGTCTCATCTGTCGACCACCAGCAAGGGCATAAGTCGCCGTAATTAGGACTCAATCCATTTGTTTTTTAATCGGTCTCATCTGTCGACCACCAGTAAGGGCATAAGTCGCGGTAATTAGGACCCAATCCATTTGTTTTTAATCGGTCTCATCTGTCGACCACCAGCAAGGGCATAAGTCGCGGTAATTAGGACCCCATCCATTTGTTTTTAATCGGTCTCATCTGTCGACCACCAGCAAGGGCATAAGTCGCCGTAATTAGGACCCCATCCATTTGTTTTTAATTGGTCTCATCTGTCGACCACCAGCAAGGGCATAAGTCGCCGTAATTAGGACCCAATCCATTTGTTTTTAATCGGTCTCATCTGTCGACCACCAGCAAGGGCATAAGTCGCCGTAATTAGGACCCAATCCATTTGTTTTTAATCGGTCTCATCAGTCGACCACCAGCAAGGGCATAAGTCGCGGTAATTAGGACCTAATCTATTTGTTTTTTAATCGGTCTCATCTGTCGACCACCAGCAAGGGCATAAGTCGGGGTAATTAGGACCCAATCCATTTGTTTTTTAATCGGTCTCATCTGTCGACCACCAGCAAGGGCATAAGTCGCTGTAATTAGGACCCAATCCATTTGTTTTTAATCGGTCTCATCTGTCGACCAACAGCAAGGGCATAAGTCGCCGTAATTAGGACCCCATCTATTTGTTTTTTAATCGGTCTCATCTGTCGACCACCAGCAAGGGCATAAGTCGCCGTAATTAGGAACCAATCCATTTGTTTTTAATCGGTCTCATCTGTCGACCACCAGCAAGGGCATAAGTTGCCGTAATTAGGACCCCATCAATTTGTTTTTAATCGGTCTCATCTGTCGACCACCAGCAAGGGCATAAGTCACCGTAATTAGGACCCAATCCATTTGTTTTTTTTTATCGGTCTCATCTGTCGACCACCAGCAAGGGCATAAGTCGCCGTAATTAGGACCCAATCCATTTTTTTTAAGCGGTCTCATCTGTCGACCACCAGCAAGGGCATAAGTCACCGTAATTAGGACCCCATCCATTTGCTTTTAATCGGTCTCATCTGTCGACCACCAGCAAGGGCATAGGTCGCCGTAATTAGGACCCCATCCATTTATTTTTTAATCGGTCTCATCTGTCGACCACCAGCAAGGGCATAAGTCGCCGTAATTAGGACCCAATCCATTTGTTTTTAATCGGTCTCATCTGTCGACCACCAGCAAGGGCATAAGTCACCGTAATTAGGACCCCATCCATTTGTTTTTTAATCGGTCTCATCTGTCGACCACCAGAAAGGGCATAAGTCGCCGTAATTAGGACCCAATCCATTTGTTTTTAATCGTTCTCATCTGTCGACCACCAGCAAGGGCATAAGTCGCCGTAATTAGGACCCCATCCATTTGTTTTTTAATCGGTCTCATCTGTCGACCACCAGCAAGGGCATAAGTCGCCGTAATTAGGACCCCATCCATTTGTTTTTTAATCGGTCTCATCTGTCGACCACCAGCAAGGGCATAAGTCGCCGTAATTAGGACCCAATCCATTTGTTTTTAATCGGTCTCATCTGTCGACCACCAGCAAGGGCCTAAGTCGCGGTAATTGGGACCCAATCTATTTGTTTTTTAATCGGTCTCATCTGTCGACCACCAGCAAGGGCATAAGTCGCGGTAATTAGGACCCAAGCCATTTGTTTTTAATCGGTCTCATCTGTCAACCAACAGCAAGGGCATAAGTCGCCATAATTAGGACCCAATCTATTTGTTTTTTAATCGGTCTCATCTGTCGACCACCAGCAAGGGCATAAGCCGCCGTAATTAGGACCCAATCTATTTGTTTTTTAATCGGTCTCATCTGTCGACCACCAGCAAGGGCATAAGTCGCGGTAATTAGGACCCAATCTATTTGTTTTTTAATCGGTCTCATCTGTCGACCACCAGCAAGGGCATAAGTCGCGGTAATTAGGACCCCATCCATTTGTTTTTTAATCGGTCTCATCTGTCGACCACCAGCAAGGGCATAAGTCGCGGTAATTAGGACCCCATCCATTTGTTTTTTAATCGGTCTCATCTGTCGACCACCAGCAAGGGCATAAGTCGCGGTAATTAGGACCCCATCCATTTGTTTTTTAATCGGTCTCATCTGTCGACCACCAGCAAGGACATAAGTCGCGGTAATTAGGACCCCATCCATTTGTTTTTTAATCGGTCTCATCTATCGACCACCAGCAAGGGCATAAGTCGCCGTAATTAGGACCCCATCCATTTGTTTTTAATCGGTCTCATCTGTCGACCACCAGCAAGGGCATAAGTCGCCGTAATTAGTACCCCATCCATTTGTTTTTTAATCGGTCTCATCTGTCGACCACCAGCAAGGGCATAAGTCGCCGTAATTAGGACCCCATCCATTTGTTTTTAATCGGTCTCATCTGTCGACCACCAGCAATGGCATAAGTCGCCGTAATTAGGACCCAATCCATTTGTTTTTAATCGGTCTCATCTGTCGACCACCAGCAAGGGCATAAGTCGCCGTAATTAGGACCCCATCCATTTGTTTTTAATCGGTCTCATCTGTCGACCACCAGCAAGGGCATAAGTCGCCGTAATTAGGACCCAATCCATTTGTTTTTAATCGGTCTCATCTGTCGACCACCAGCAAGGGCATAAGTCGCCGTAATTAGGACCCCATCCATTTGTTTTTTAATCGGTCTCATCTGTCGACCACCAGCAAGGGCATAAGTCGCCGTAATTAGGACCCCATCCATTTGTTTTTTAATCGGTCTCATCTGTCGACCACCAGCAAGGGCATAAGTCGCCGTAATTAGTACCCCACCCATTTGTTTTTTAATCGGTCTTATCTGTCGACCACCAGCAAGGGCATAAGTCGCCGTAATTAGGACCCCATCCATTTGTTTTTTAATCGGTCTCATCTGTCGACCACCAGCAAGGGCATAAGTCGCCGTAATTAGGACCCCATCCATTTGTTTTTTAATCGTTCTCATCTGTCGACCACCAGCAAGGGCATAAGTCGCCGTAATTAGGACCCCATCCATTTGTTTTTTAATCGGTCTCATCTGTCGACCACCAGCAAGGGCATAAGTCGCCGTAATTAAGACCCCATCCATTTGTTTTTAATCGGTCTCATCTGTCGACCACCAGCAAGGGCATAAGTCGCCGTAATTAGGACCCCATCCATTTGTTTTTTAATCGGTCTCATCTGTCGACCACCAGCAAGGGCATAAGTCGCCGTAATTAGGACCCCATCCATTTGTTTTTTTAATCGGTCTCATCTGTCGACCACCAGCAAGGGCATAAGTCGCCGTAATTAGGACCCCATCCATTTGTTTTTTAATCGGTCTCATCTATCGACCACCAGCAAGGGCATAAGTCGCCGTAATTAGGACCCCATCCATTTGTTTTTAATCGGTCTCATCTGTCGACCACCAGCAAGGGCATAAGTTGCCGTAATTAGGACCCAATCTATTTGTTTTTTAATCGGTCTCATCTGTCGACCACCAGCAAGGGCATAAGTCGCGGTAATTAGGACCCCATCCATTTGTTTTTTAATCGGTCTCATCTGTCGACCACCAGCAAGGGCATAAGTCGCGGTAATTAGGACCCCATCCATTTGTTTTTTAATCGGTCTCATCTGTCGACCACCAGCAAGGGCATAAGTCGCGGTAATTAGGACCCCATCCATTTGTTTTTTAATCGGTCTCATCTGTCGACCACCAGCAAGGACATAAGTCGCGGTAATTAGGACCCCATCCATTTGTTTTTTAATCGGTCTCATCTATCGACCACCAGCAAGGGCATAAGTCGCCGTAATTAGGACCCCATCCATTTGTTTTTAATCGGTCTCATCTGTCGACCACCAGCAAGGGCATAAGTCGCCGTAATTAGTACCCCATCCATTTGTTTTTTAATCGGTCTCATCTGTCGACCACCAGCAAGGGCATAAGTCGCCGTAATTAGGACCCCATCCATTTGTTTTTAATCGGTCTCATCTGTCGACCACCAGCAAGGGCATAAGTCGCCGTAATTAGGACCCAATCCATTTGTTTTTAATCGGTCTCATCTGTCGACCACCAGCAAGGGCATAAGTCGCCGTAATTAGGACCCCATCCATTTGTTTTTAATCGGTCTCATCTGTCGACCACCAGCAAGGGCATAAGTCGCCGTAATTAGGACCCAATCCATTTGTTTTTAATCGGTCTCATCTGTCGACCACCAGCAAGGGCATAAGTCGCCGTAATTAGGACCCAATCCATTTGTTTTTCAATCGGTCTCATCTGTCGACCACCTGCAAGGGCATAAGTCGCGGTAATTAGGACCCAATCTATTTTTTTTTTAATCGGTCTCATCTGTCGACCACCAGCAAGGGCATAAGTCGCGGTAATTAGGACCAAATCCATTTGTTTTTTAATCGGTCTCATCTGTCGACCACCAGCAAGGGCATAAGTCGCCGTAATTAGGACCCAATACATTTGTTTTTAATCGGTCTCATCTGTCGACCACCAGCAAGGGCATAAGTCGCCGTAATTAGGACCCCATCCATTTGTTTTTTAATCGGTCTCATCTGTCGACCACCAGCAAGGGCATAAGTCGCCGTAATTAGGACCCCATCCATTTGTTTTTTAATCGGTCTCATCTGTCGACCACCAGCAAGGGCATAAGTCGCCGTAATTAGGACCCCATCCATTTGTTTTTAATCGGTCTCATCTGTCGACCACCAGCAAGGGCATAAGTCGCCGTAATTAGGACCCCATCCATTTGTTTTTAATCGGTCTCATCTGTCGACCACCAGCAAGAGCATAAGTCGCCGTAATTAGGACCCAATCCATTTGTTTTCAATCGGTCTTATCTGTCGACCACCAGCAAGGGCATAAGTCTCTGTAATTAGGAACCAATCCATTTGTTTTTTAATAGGTCTCATCTGTCGACCACCAGCAAGGGCATAAGTCACGGTAATTAGGACCCAATCTATTTGTTTTTTAATCGGTCTTATCTGTCGACCACCAGCAAGGGCATAAGTCGCGGTAATTAGGACCCAATCTATTTGTTTTTTAATCGGTCTCATCTGTCGACCACCAGCAAGGGCATAAGTCGCGGTAATTAGGACCCAATCTATTTGTTTTTTAATCGGTCTCATCTGTCGACCACCAGCAAGGGCATAAGTCGCGGTAATTAGGACCCAATCTATTTGTTTTTTATTCGGTCTCATCTGTCGACCACCAGCAAGGGCATAAGTCGCCGTAATTAGGACCCAATCTATTTGTTTTTTAATCGTTCTCATCAGTCGACCACTACCAAGGGCATAAGTCGCCGTAATTAGGACCCAATCCATTTGTTTTTTAATCGGTCTCATCTGTCGACCACCAGCTAGGGCATAAGTCGCGGTAATTAGGACCCCATCCATTTGTTTTTTAATCGGTCTCATCTGTCGACCACCAGCAAGGGCATAAGTCGCCGTAATTAGGACTCAATCCATTTTTTTTTTAATCGGTCTCATCTGTCGACCACCAGTAAGGGCATAAGTCGCGGTAATTAGGACCCAATCCATTTGTTTTTAATCGGTCTCATCTGTTGACCACCAGCAAGGGCATAAGTCGCGGTAATTAGGACCCCATCCATTTGTTTTTAATCGGTCTCATCTGTCGACCACCAGCAAGGGCATAAGTCGCCGTAATTAGGACCCCATCCATTTGTTTTTAATCGGTCTCATCTGTCGACCACCAGCAAGGGCATAAGTCGCCGTAATTAGGACCCAATCCATTTGTTTTTAATCGGTCTTATCTGTCGACCACCAGCAAGGGCATAAGTCGCCGTAATTAGGACCCAATCCATTTGTTTTTAATCGGTCTCATCTGTCGACCACCAGCAAGGGCATAAGTCGCGGTAATTAGGACCTAATCTATTTGTTTTTTAATCGGTCTCATCTGTCGACCACCAGCAAGGGCATAAGTCGCCGTAATTAGGACCCAATCCATTTGTTTTTAATCGGTCTCATCTGTCGACCACCAGCAAGGGCCTAAGTCGCCGTAATTAGGACCCAATCCATTTGTTTTTAATCGGTCTCATCTGTCGACCACCAGCAAGGGCATAAGTCGCGGTAATTAGGACCCAATCCATTTGTTTTTAATCGGTCTCATCTGTCGACCACCAGCAAGGGCATAAGTCGCCGTAATTAGGACCCCATCCATTTGTTTTTAATCGGTCTCATCTGTCGACCACCAGCAAGGGCATAAGTCGCGCTAATTAGGACCCCATCCATTTGTTTTTAATCGGTCTCATCTGTCGACCACCAGCAAGGGCATAAGTCGCCGTAATTAGGACCCCATCCATTTGTTTTTAATCGGTCTCATCTGTCGACCACCAGCAAGGGCATAAGTCGCCGTAATTAGGACCCAATCCATTTGTTTTTAATCGGTCTCATCTGTCGACCACCAGCAAGGGCATAAGTCGCCGTAATTAGGACCCAATCCATTTGTTTTTCAATCGGTCTCATCTGTCGACCACCTGCAAGGGCATAAGTCGCGGTAATTTAGACCCAATCTATTTTTTTTTTAATCGGTCTCATCTGTCGACCACCAGCAAGGGCATAAGTCGCGGTAATTAGGACCCAATCCATTTGTTTTTTAATCGGTCTCATCTGTCGACCACCAGCAAGGGCATAAGTCGCCGTAATTAGGACCCAATACATTTGTTTTTAATCGGTCTCATCTGTCGACCACCAGCAAGGGCATAAGTCGCCGTAATTAGGACCCCATCCATTTGTTTTTTAATCGGTCTCATCTGTCGACCACCAGCAAGGGCATAAGTCGCCGTAATTAGGACCCCATCCATTTGTTTTTTAATCGGTCTCTTCTGTCGACCACCAGCAAGGGCATAAGTCGCCGTAATTAGGACCCCATCCATTTGTTTTTAATCGGTCTCATCTGTCGACCACCAGCAAGGGCATAAGTCGCCGTAATTAGGACCCCATCCATTTGTTTTTAATCGGTCTCATCTGTCGACCACCAGCAAGAGCATAAGTCGCCGTAATTAGGACCCAATCCATTTGTTTTTAATCGGTCTTATCTGTCGACCACCAGCAAGGGCATAAGTCTCTGTAATTAGGAACCAATCCATTTGTTTTTTAATAGGTCTCATCTGTCGACCACCAGCAAGGGCATAAGTCGCGGTAATTAGGACCCAATCTATTTGTTTTTTAATCGGTCTTATCTGTCGACCACCAGCAAGGGCATAAGCCGCGGTAATTAGGACCCCATCCATTTGTTTTTAATCGGTCTCATCTGTCGACCACCAGCAAGGGCATAAGTCACCGTAATTAGGACCCAATCCATTTGTTTTTTTTATTTGTCTCATCTGTCGACCACCAGCAAGGGCATAAGTCGCCGTAATTAGGACCCAATCCATTTTTTTTAAGCGGTCTCATCTGTCGACCACCAGCAAGGGCATAAGTCACCGTAATTAGGACCCCATCCATTTGCTTTTAATCGGTCTCATCTGTCGACCACCAGCAAGGGCATAGGTCGCCGTAATTAGGACCCCATCCATTTATTTTTTAATCGGTCTCATCTGTCGACCACCAGCAAGGGCATAAGTCGCCGTAATTAGGACCCAATCCATTTGTTTTTAATCGGTCTCATCTGTCGACCACTAGCAAGGGCATAAGTCACCGTAATTAGGACCCCATCCATTTGTTTTTTAATCGGTCTCATCTGTCGACCACCAGAAAGGGCATAAGTCGCCGTAATTAGGACCCAATCCATTTGTTTTTAATCGTTCTCATCTGTCGACCACCAGCAAGGGCATAAGTCGCCGTAATTAGGACCCCATCCATTTGTTTTTTAATCGGTCTCATCTGTCGACCACCAGCAAGGGCATAAGTCGCCGTAATTAGGACCCCATCCATTTGTTTTTTAATCGGTCTCATCTGTCGACCACCAGCAAGGGCATAAGTTGCCGTAATTAGGATCCAATCCATTTGTTTTTAATCGGTCTCATCTGTCGACCACCAGCAAGGGCCTAAGTCGCGGTAATTAGGACCCAA
Organism: Ceratothoa steindachneri; assembly: GCA_963969495.1. Classification (NCBI taxonomy): domain Eukaryota; kingdom Metazoa; phylum Arthropoda; class Malacostraca; order Isopoda; family Cymothoidae; genus Ceratothoa; species Ceratothoa steindachneri. The sequence continues at coordinate 11,658,706 of OZ018331.1, read as the reverse complement.
TCTATTTGTTTTTTAATCGGTCTCATCTGTCGACCACCAGCAAGGGCATAAGTCGCCGTAATTAGGACCCCATCCATTTGTTTTTCAATCGGTCTCATCTGTCGACCACCAGCAAGGGCATAAGTCGCCGTAATTAGGACCCCATCCATTTGTTTTTTAATCGGTCTCATCTGTCGACCACCAGCAAGGGCATAAGTCGCCGTAATTAGGACCCAATCCATTTGTTTTTAATCGGTCTCATCTGTCGACCACCAGCAAGGGCCTAAGTCGCGGTAATTAGGACCCAATCTATTTGTTTTTTAATCGGTCTCATCTGTCGACCACCAGCAAGGGCATAAGTCGCGGTAATTAGGACCCAATCCATTTGTTTTTAATCGGTCTCATCTGTCAACCAACAGCAAGGGCATAAGTCGCCGTAATTAGGACCCAATCTATTTGTTTTTTAATCGGTCTCATCTGTCGACCACCAGCAAGGGCATAAGTCGCCGTAATTAGGACCCAATCTATTTGTTTTTTAATCGGTCTCATCTGTCGACCACCAGCAAGGGCATAAGTCGCCGTAATTAGGACCCAATCTATTTGTTTTTTAATCGGTCTCATCTGTCGACCACCAGCAAGGGCATAAGTCGCGGTAATTAGGACCCCATCCATTTGTTTTTTAATCGGTCTCATCTGTCGACCACCAGCAAGGGCATAAGTCGCGGTAATTAGGACCCCATCCATTTGTTTTTTAATCGGTCTCATCTGTCGACCACTAGCAAGGGCATAAGTCGCGGTAATTAGGACCCCATCCATTTGTTTTTTAATCGGTCTCATCTGTCGACCACCAGCAAGGACATAAGTCGCGGTAATTAGGACCCCATCCATTTGTTTTTTAATCGGTCTCATCTATCGACCACCAGCAAGGGCATAAGTCGCCGTAATTAGGACCCCATCCATTTGTTTTTAATGGGTCTCATCTGTCGACCACCAGCAAGGGCATAAGTCGCCGTAATTAGTACCCCATCCATTTGTTTTTTAATCGGTCTCATCTGTCGACCACCAGCAAGGGCATAAGTCGCCGTAATTAGGACCCCATCCATTTGTTTTTAATCGGTCTCATCTGTCGACCACCAGCAATGGCATAAGTCGCCGTAATTAGGACCCAATCCCTTTGTTTTTAATCGGTCTCATCTGTCGACCACCAGCAAGGGCATAAGTCGCCGTAATTAGGACCCCATCCATTTGTTTTTTAATCGGTCTCATCTGTCGACCACCAGCAAGGGCATAAGTCACCGTAATTAGGACCCCATCCATTTTTTTAAGCGGTCTCATCTGTCGACCACCAGCAAGGGCATAAGTCGCGGTAATTAGGACCCAATCCATTTGTTTTTTAATCGGTCTCATCTGTCGACCACCAGCAAGGGCATAAGTCGCCGTATTTAGGGCCCCATCCTTTTGTTTTTTAATCGGTCTCATCTGTCGACCACCAGCAAGGGCATAAGTCGCCGTAATTAGGACCCCATCCATTTGTTTTTAATCCGTCTCATCTGTCGACCACCAGCAAGGGCATAAGTCGCCGTAATTAGGACCCCATCCATTTGTTTTTTAATCGGTCTCATCTGTCGACCACCAGCAAGGGCATAAGTCGCCGTAATTAGGACCCCATCCATTTGTTTTTTTTAATCGGTCTCATCTGTCGACCACCAGCAAGGGCATAAGTCGCCGTAATTAGGACCCCATCCATTTGTTTTTTAATCGGTCTCATCTGTCGACCACCAGCAAGGGCATAAGTCGCCGTAATTAGGACCCCATCCATTTGTTTTTTTTAATCGGTCTCATCTGTCGACCACCAGCAAGGGCATAAGTCGCGGTAATTAGGACCCCATCCATTTGTTTTTAATCGGTCTCATCTGTCGACCACCAGCAAGGGCATAAGTCGCGGTAATTAGGACCCCATCCATTTGTGTTTAATCGGTCTCATCTGTCGACCACCAGCAAGGGCATAAGTCGCCGTAATTAGGACCCCATCCATTTGTTTTTAATCGGTCTCATCTGTCGACCACCAGCAAGGGCATAAGTCGCCGTAATTAGGACCCAATCCATTTGTTTTTAATCGGTCTCATCTGTCGACCACCAGCAAGGGCATAAGTCGCCGTAATTAGGACCCAATCCATTTGTTTTTCAATCGGTCTCATCTGTCGACCACCTGCAAGGGCATAAGTCGCGGTAATTAGGACCCAATCTATTTTTTTTTAATCGGTCTCATCTGTCGACCACCAGCAAGGGCATAAGTCGCGGTAATTAGGACCCAATCCATTTGTTTTTTAATCGGTCTCATCTGTCGACCACCAGCAAGGGCATAAGTCGCCGTAATTAGGACCCAATACATTTGTTTTTAATCGGTCTCATCTGTCGACCACCAGCAAGGGCATAAGTCGCCGTAATTAGGACCCCATCCATTTGTTTTTTAATCGGTCTCATCTGTCGACCACCAGCAAGGGCATAAGTCGCCGTAATTAGGACCCCATCCATTTGTTTTTTAATCGGTCTCTTCTGTCGACCACCAGCAAGGGCATAAGTCGCCGTAATTAGGACCCCATCCATTTGTTTTTAATCGGTCTCATCTGTCGACCACCAGCAAGGGCATAAGTCGCCGTAATTAGGACCCCATCCATTTGTTTTTAATCGGTCTCATCTGTCGACCACCAGCAAGAGCATAAGTCGCCGTAATTAGGACCCAATCCATTTGTTTTTAATCGGTCTTATCTGTCGACCACCAGCAAGGGCATAAGTCTCTGTAATTAGGAACCAATCCATTTGTTTTTTAATAGGTCTCATCTGTCGACCACCAGCAAGGGCATAAGTCGCGGTAATTAGGACCCAATCTATTTGTTTTTTAATCGGTCTTATCTGTCGACCACCAGCAAGGGCATAAGTCGCGGTAATTAGGACCCCATCCATTTGTTTTTAATCGGTCTCATCTGTCGACCACCAGCAAGGGCATAAGTCACCGTAATTAGGACCCAATCCATTTGTTTTTTTTTATCGGTCTCATCTGTCGACCACCAGCAAGGGCATAAGTCGCCGTAATTAGGACCCAATCCATTTTTTTTAAGCGGTCTCATCTGTCGACCACCAGCAAGGGCATAAGTCACCGTAATTAGGACCCCATCCATTTGCTTTTAATCGGTCTCATCTGTCGACCACCAGCAAGGGCATAGGTCGCCGTAATTAGGACCCCATCCATTTATTTTTTAATCGGTCTCATCTGTCGACCACCAGCAAGGGCATAAGTCGCCGTAATTAGGACCCAATCCATTTGTTTTTAATCGGTCTCATCTGTCGACCACCAGCAAGGGCATAAGTCACCGTAATTAGGACCCCATCCATTTGTTTTTTAATCGGTCTCATCTGTCGACCACCAGAAAGGGCATAAGTCGCCGTAATTAGGACCCAATCCATTTGTTTTTAATCGTTCTCATCTGTCGACCACCAGCAAGGGCATAAGTCGCCGTAATTAGGACCCCATCCATTTGTTTTTTAATCGGTCTCATCTGTCGACCACCAGCAAGGGCATAAGTCGCCGTAATTAGGACCCCATCCATTTGTTTTTTAATCGGTCTCATCTGTCGACCACCAGCAAGGGCATAAGTCGCCGTAATTAGGATCCAATCCATTTGTTTTTAATCGGTCTCATCTGTCGACCACCAGCAAGGGCCTAAGTCGCGGTAATTAGGACCCAATCTATTTGTTTTTTAATCGGTCTCATCTGTCGACCACCAGCAAGGGCATAAGTCGCCGTAATTAGGACCCCATCCATTTGTTTTTTAATCGGTCTCATCTGTCGACCACCAGCAAGGGCATAAGTCGCCGTAATTAGGACCCCATCCATTTGTTTTTTAATCGGTCTCATCTGTCGACCACCAGCAAGGGCATAAGTCGCCGTAATTAGGACCCAATCCATTTGTTTTTAATCGGTCTCATCTGTCGACCACCAGCAAGGGCCTAAGTCGCGGTAATTAGGACCCAATCTATTTGTTTTTTAATCGGTCTCATCTGTCGACCACCAGCAAGGGCATAAGTCGCGGTAATTAGGACCCAATCCATTTGTTTTTAATCGGTCTCATCTGTCAACCAACAGCAAGGGCATAAGTCGCCGTAATTAGGACCCAATCTATTTGTTTTTTAATCGGTCTCATCTGTCGACCACCAGCAAGGGCATAAGTCGCCGTAATTAGGACCCAATCTATTTGTTTTTTAATCGGTCTCATCTGTCGACCACCAGCAAGGGCATAAGTCGCGGTAATTAGGACCCAATCTATTTGTTTTTTAATCGGTCTCATCTGTCGACCACCAGCAAGGGCATAAGTCGCGGTAATTAGGACCCCATCCATTTGTTTTTTAATCGGTCTCATCTGTCGACCACCAGCAAGGGCATAAGTCGCGGTAATTAGGACCCCATCCATTTGTTTTTTAATCGGTCTCATCTGTCGACCACCAGCAAGGGCATAAGTCGCGGTAATTAGGACCCCATCCATTTGTTTTTTAATCGGTCTCATCTGTCGACCACCAGCAAGGACATAAGTCGCGGTAATTAGGACCCCATCCATTTGTTTTTTAATCGGTCTCATCTATCGACCACCAGCAAGGGCATAAGTCGCCGTAATTAGGACCCCATCCATTTGTTTTTAATGGGTCTCATCAGTCGACCACCAGCAAGGGCATAAGTCGCCGTAATTAGTACCCCATCCATTTGTTTTTTAATCGGTCTCATCTGTCGACCACCAGCAAGGGCATAAGTCGCCGTAATTAGGACCCCATCCATTTGTTTTTAATCGGTCTCATCTGTCGACCACCAGCAATGGCATAAGTCGCCGTAATTAGGACCCAATCCATTTGTTTTTAATCGGTCTCATCTGTCGACCACCAGCAAGGGCATAAGTCGCCGTAATTAGGACCCCATCCATTTGTTTTTTAATCGGTCTCATCTGTCGACCACCAGCAAGGGCATAAGTCACCGTAATTAGGACCCCATCCATTTTTTTTAAGCGGTCTCATCTGTCGACCACCAGCAAGGGCATAAGTCGCGGTAATTAGGACCCAATCCATTTGTTTTTTAATCGGTCTCATCTGTCGACCACCAGCAAGGGCATAAGTCGCCGTATTTAGGGCCCCATCCTTTTGTTTTTTAATCGGTCTCATCTGTCGACCACCAGCAAGGGCATAAGTCGCCGTAATTAGGACCCCATCCATTTGTTTTTAATCCGTCTCATCTGTCGACCACCAGCAAGGGCATAAGTCGCCGTAATTAGGACCCCATCCATTTGTTTTTTAATCGGTCTCATCTGTCGACCACCAGCAAGGGCATAAGTCGCCGTAATTAGGACCCCATCCATTTGTTTTTTTTAATCGGTCTCATCTGTCGACCACCAGCAAGGGCATAAGTCGCCGTAATTAGGACCCCATCCATTTGTTTTTTAATCGGTCTCATCTGTCGACCACCAGCAAGGGCATAAGCCGCCGTAATTAGGAACCCATCCATTTGTTTTTAATCGGTCTCATCTGTCGACCACCAGCAAGGGCATAAGTCGCCGTAATTAGGACCCAATCCATTTGTTTTTAATCGGTCTCATCTGTCGACCACCAGCAAGGGCATAAGTCGCCGTAATTAGGACCCCATCCATTTGTTTTTTTAATCGGTCTCATCTGTCGACCACCAGCAAGGGCATAAGTCGCCGTAATTAGGACCCCATCCATTTGTTTTTTTAATCGGTCTCATCTGTCGACCACCAGCAAGGGCATAAGTCGCCGTAATTAGTACCCCATCCATTTGTTTTTTAATCGGTCTCATCTGTCGACCACCAGCAAGGGCATAAGTCGCCGTAATTAGGACCCCATCCATTTGTTTTTTAATCGGTCTCATCTGTCGACCACCAGCAAGGGCATAAGTCGCCGTAATTAGGACCCCATCCATTTGTTTTTTAATCGGTCTCATCTGTCGACCACCAGCAAGGGCATAAGCCGCCGTAATTAGGAACCCATCCATTTGTTTTTAATCGGTCTCATCTGTCGACCACCAGCAAGGGCATAAGTCGCCGTAATTAGGACCCAATCCATTTGTTTTTAATCGGTCTCATCTGTCGACCACCAGCAAGGGCATAAGTCGCCGTAATTAGGACCCCATCCATTTGTTTTTTAATCGGTCTCATCTGTCGACCACCAGCAAAGGCATAAGTCGCCGTAATTAGGACCCCATCCATTTGTTTTTTTAATCGGTCTCATCTGTCGACCACCAGCAAGGGCATAAGTCGCCGTAATTAGTACCCCATCCATTTGTTTTTTAATCGGTCTCATCTGTCGACCACCAGCAAGGGCATAAGTCGCCGTAATTAGGACCCCATCCATTTGTTTTTTAATCGGTCTCATCTGTCGACCACCAGCAAGGGCATAAGTCGCCGTAATTAGGACCCCATCCATTTGTTTTTTAATCGTTCTCATCTGTCGACCACCAGCAAGGGCATAAGTCGCCGTAATTAGGACCCCATCCATTTGTTTTTTAATCGGTCTCATCTGTCGACCACCAGCAAGGGCATAAGTCGCCGTAATTAAGACCCCATCCATTTGTTTTTAATCGGTCTCATCTGTCGACCACCAGCAAGGGCATAAGTCGCCGTAATTAGGACCCCATCCATTTGTTTTTTAATCGGTCTCATCTGTCGACCACCAGCAAGGGCATAAGTCACCGTAATTAGGACCCCATCCATTTGTTTTTTTAATCGGTCTCATCTGTCGACCACCAGCAAGGGCATAAGTTGCCGTAATTAGGACCCAATCTATTTGTTTTTTAATCGGTCTCATCTGTCGACCACCAGCAAGGGCATAAGTCGCGGTAATTAGGACCCCATCCATTTGTTTTTTAATCGGTCTCATCTGTCGACCACCAGCAAGGGCATAAGTCGCGGTAATTAGGACCCCATCCATTTGTTTTTTAATCGGTCTCATCTGTCGACCACCAGCAAGGGCATAAGTCGCGGTAATTAGGACCCCATCCATTTGTTTTTTAATCGGTCTCATCTGTCGACCACCAGCAAGGACATAAGTCGCGGTAATTAGGACCCCATCCATTTGTTTTTTAATCGGTCTCATCTATCGACCACCAGCAAGGGCATAAGACGCCGTAATTAGGACCCCATCCATTTGTTTTTAATCGGTCTCATCTGTCGACCACCAGCAAGGGCATAAGTGGCCGTAATTAGTACCCCATCCATTTGTTTTTTAATCGGTCTCATCTGTCGACCACCAGCAAGGGCATAAGTCGCCGTAATTAGGACCCCATCCATTTGTTTTTAATCGGTCTCATCTGTCGACCACCAGCAATGGCATAAGTCGCCGTAATTAGGACCCAATCCATTTGTTTTTAATCGGTCTCATCTGTCGACCACCAGCAAGGGCATAAGTCGCCGTAATTAGGACCCCATCCATTTGTTTTTTAATCGGTCTCATCTGTCGACCACCAGCAAGGGCATAAGTCACCGTAATTAGGCCTCCATCCATTTTTTTTAAGCGGTCTCATCTGTCGACCACCAGCAAGGGCATAAGTCGCGGTAATTAGGACCCAATCCATTTGTTTTTTAATCGGTCTCATCTGTCGACCACCAGCAAGGGCATAAGTCGCCGTAATTAGGACCCCATCCATTTGTTTTTAATCCGTCTCATCTGTCGACCACCAGCAAGGGCATAAGTCGCCGTAATTAGGAACCCATCCATTTGTTTTTTAATCGGTCTCATCTGTCGACCACCAGCAAGGGCATAAGTCGCCGTAATTAGGACCCCATCCATTTGTTTTTTTTAATCGGTCTCATCTGTCGACCACCAGCAAGGGCATAAGTCGCCGTAATTAGGACCCCATCCATTTGTTTTTTAATCGGTCTCATCTGTCGACCACCAGCAAGGGCATAAGCCGCCGTAATTAGGAACCCATCCATTTGTTTTTAATCGGTCTCATCTGTCGACCACCAGCAAGGGCATAAGTCGCCGTAATTAGGACCCAATCCATTTGTTTTTAATCGGTCTCATCTGTCGACCACCAGCAAGGGCATAAGTCGCCGTAATTAGGACCCCATCCATTTGTTTTTTAATCGGTCTCATCTGTCGACCACCAGCAAGGGCATAAGTCGCCGTAATTAGGATCCCATCCATTTGTTTTTTTAATCGGTCTCATCTGTCGACCACCAGCAAGGGCATAAGTCGCCGTAATTAGTACCCCATCCATTTGTTTTTTAATCGGTCTCATCTGTCGACCACCAGCAAGGGCATAAGTCGCCGTAATTAGGACCCCATCCATTTGTTTTTTAATCGGTCTCATCTGTCGACCACCAGCAAGGGCATAAGTCGCCGTAATTAGGACCCCATCCATTTGTTTTTTAATCGTTCTCATCTGTCGACCACCAGCAAGGGCATAAGTCGCCGTAATTAGGACCCCATCCATTTGTTTTTTAATCGGTCTCATCTGTCGACCACCAGCAAGGGCATAAGTCGCCGTAATTAAGACCCCATCCATTTGTTTTTAATCGGTCTCATCTGTCGACCACCAGCAAGGGCATAAGTCGCCGTAATTAGGACCCCATCCATTTGTTTTTTAATCGGTCTCATCTGTCGACCACCAGCAAGGGCATAAGTCGCCGTAATTAGGACCCCATCCATTTGTTTTTTTAATCGGTCTCATCTGTCGACCACCAGCAAGGGCATAAGTCGCCGTAATTAGGACCCCATCCATTTGTTTTTTAATCGGTCTCATCTATCGACCACCAGCAAGGGCATAAGTCGCCGTAATTAGGACCCCATCCATTTGTTTTTAATCGGTCTCATCTGTCGACCACCAGCAAGGGCATAAGTTGCCGTAATTAGGACCCAATCCATTTTTTTAAGCGGTCTCATCTGTCGACCACCAGCAAGGGCATAAGTCGCCGTAATTAGGACCCCATCCATTTGTTTATTAATCGGTCTCATCTGTCGACCACTAGCAAGGGCATAAGTTGCCGTAATTAGGACCCCATCCATTTGTTTTTTAATCGGTCTCATCTGTCGACCACCAGCAAGGGCATAAGTTGCCGTAATTAGGACCCCATCCATTTGTTTTTAATCGGTCTCATCTGTCGACCACCAGCAAGGGCATAAGTCACCGTAATTAGGACCCCATCCATTTGTTTTTTAATCGGTCTCATCTGTCGACCACCAGCAAGGGCATAAGTTGCCGTAATTAGGACCCCATCCATTTGTTTTTTAATCGGTCTCATCTGTCGACCACCAGCAAGGGCATAAGTTGCCGTAATTAGGACCCCATCCATTTGTTTTTTAATCGGTCTCATCTGTCGACCACCAGCAAGGGCATAAGTTGCCGCAATTAGGACCTAATCCAAAGTCCTTTAACGAAATATATACACAATGAGTTCCCCGTCTAAGGTCTCCGCCAATTTCACACAGGGGAGTAGTCAAATTTGGTTGCCTTCGGAGATCAGCAACTTACATTACGTGGGGGGGATGGAGGGAATTCCTAACTTCCTAGTCCAAGGATAATTCTTACTAATACTTATATCCATTCTAAGCCATCATATGCTAGATAAGTTTTAGAAATTGTAAATTCTATCTAATATTTTAGTTGAATCATAGAGAGAATGGCCACACCAATTCTGCCATTTCAGGAAGCACGAACTCAAAATTACCCCTCTTAACAATAAAGAACTTAATGTAATTTTATGATAGCAAGGAGTCTTATATATATATATATATGTATATATATATATATATATATATATATATATATATATATATATATATATATATATATACACATGAGTTAGGTTAGATATCCTAACCTAACCTAACCTAACCTAACTTTACCTAATCTTACCCTATTTTACCTTACCTTAACTAACCTTACTAAGCTTAACTTAACTTAACCTCAAATAAAACTAACGTAACCTAACTTTACTAAATCAAAAATCTCACTTGTCGACCTTCTCTTTCCATTTTCTCTCTTGAGCATTACATAACCACTCCAATGTTACAATTGAAGCCTTCATTGGACAAAGAAAGAGACTTTTCCTACGGAAATTGTTTTATTAAAGCGTTCGAATATTTTAGCATTTCCAGACAAATCTATCTGGACATTTTGTCTATTTGGACCAGTCCATTTTTCAGAACAACTAGGGTCGGTGGACCTTCCACAGAAATGGAAAAAAAACCCCTGAGGCTCTGGAACCTCTTTATCACCGAATTTTACAATGTCAAAAACATTAAATCAAAGCTATTGTGTTCTCTATTCATGACATCACTCTTTACGTTTATTTTTTATGATATAATAATTTAAATGCACCAAATTAATTATTTAATTTTCCGTTCAAATCCTTAAATTTCCAATAAAATTTATTTAAGTTATCGAGAGAGGCTCCTTTAATTTTTAATTTTTGTATACCCCGCACATATCTCCCGCGGACGGGGTGGCGCATGAGCAGAGCAGAGACACTTCCACTCCACCATTCGCACACATTATCCGCTGCTTAACCAAGGTGACCCACCTACTACATTTCCCCAGCCATCATCAGAGTCCAGCTATCCGGTTTCACCTGAGAACTCTATTTCCTGCGTTTGTGTCTCTTCATACACAGCTCGTCCTCCCCGAGCCATTCGTCTCCATTCATTCCTATCCCTTGCACTCCTTTCTGCCGCCTGGATTCTCAGGCCCCGTCCAACAAGGACCTCTCTCGTACACTCCATCCACCCCTTTCTCGGACGCCCATGCTGTCTCCTTCCTATCACTCAAGATCTATACACTCTATTATTTACCAGCCTCTCATCATCCATTCTCTCTAGGTGACCATACCATCTCATCACACTACTATCAGGTCTTTCAAGCAAACTCACCCTGTTAATCAACCTCACACCACCAATACTTCTCCTTTCATTCGCACTCAGCGTCCACGTTTCACATTCATAAAGAGCAGTGGAAACCACCACTCCCTTATACAACCCCTTTGCGCCTGTTTGCTCATTTACTTTCCTTTCGTGAGACTCCTTATCGCACCATATGCTTGCACTCCCTTTCCCATTTATATTCACCCCCTCCATCTGCTGCCAGATCCATGCCCAGATACTTAAAACACTGCACTTATTCCATCCTCCTCCCCTTTAGACTGACTTGCAACCCATTCTTTCCTTTCTTATTTCATCACATTACCTTGCTTTTGCCTTCATTCACACTGAGATTCATTCTGTCACACACAATCCAAATGCATCGACCAGTGCATGTAGTTTCTCTTTTGAGTCACCCACCAGCACTGAATCATCCGCAAACAACAATTGTTCTAGCTCGTAAATCTCCCCATTTTATCTCACTAATGCTGCACCCCTACCTCCCATTCTCTCTTTCACCTTTCTCGCCACGCCATCCATATACAGATTGAACAGCCAGGTGACATCACGCATCCTTGTCCGATTCCAGTTTTTGTATTGAACCAGTCATCTTTCTTTCTCCCAACCCTCACAGATGCTTTACAGTCATCATAAAAACTCTTGGTAGCTCTTATTAGTGTGCATTCAATCCCAAGCCTTCTCAACACATTCCACATCCCCTTTCGGTCTATTCTTTCATACGCTTTATCAAGATCCATACATGCCATGTACACACTTTCATTCTTTTCCAGGTACTTCTTACATATATGTTTCAAGGCAAAAATCTGATCCACACACCTTCTTCCCTTGCTAAACCTCCCTTGCTAAACCTCCCTTGCTCCTCTCCAATCAGACTTTCCGTCCACCTCCTAACTCTTTCACTCAGGACTCATCCATATACCTTTCCAGTCACACTCGACAGACTTATACCCCTATAACTACCACACTCAGTTCTTTCACCTTTTTCATTTTAAATAGGAAGAATACATGTATTCCTTTAATCTTCCAGCACAACCCCCTGGTCCATACATACATTAAAAACCTCACCAACCATTCTACTACACACTCTCCTCCGCTCTTAGTATCTCACTTATCCCATCCATACCCGCTGACTTTCCACTTTTTCTCCTTTACACTGCCTCTTTCACTTCCTATTTGCTAATTCTTTCACTCTCTCTAATTTTCTATGATATTATTTCACCTCTTCCAAGGCATAACAGCTGTACTTCTCTACTCTCGTCAATATTTAGTAAATTCACAAAATATTCTCCCCATCTCTATCTTATTTCTTCATCTGTACTGATTACTTCACCCCTTCTATTCTTCATTCTAATTTCTATCGCTTCTTTGTTCTTTCTCACACAATTTACTACTTCCTTCCAAAATTGCTTTTTATTCTCTCTAAAGGACTCAGACACTCTTTCACCCCACCTATCATTCGCTTCTCTCTTCAGTTATGTTTAGTCAATACCTGTTGAAAAGTTCACGCTTCTCTTTCACTAGCTCATCCACTTCAGCATTATCCCACTAGCTACCCTTCCGAACTCTTCCTTCTCCAATCACCCTAATTCCACATGCTTTTCTGGCAGCTTCTTTTATGCTCTCACACACCAACTTCCACTCATATTCCACACCCAAATCCTCAGACTCTCTTATCAATTCCCACTTCCTTGCAAACAACTCTTTGTATTCTTCCTTGCACCTCGCTTCTTTCAGCTTCTCCACCCTTACCACCTCCTTCTTTGGCAAGCTCCTTCATTTGCCAACACATTCGCTCTCACCAGGTGATAGCTGGATAAGTCTCCCACCATCCCCCTCTTTACATCTACATCCAAAAGTCTCTTCACAGTGTTTCTTCCTTTCGGAACATTGTCTAACATACTTCTTTGATCCTCAATCACCCATTCTCCCACCTGCCTACCCAGTCTTTCGCAGGTATACTTCGTGTCCTCTTTCTTTTTAAATCATGTGTTGCCAGCTACCATCTCTCTTTCAACACACATTTCCACAAGCCTTTCACCATTATTATTCACTCCCGGCACTCTGTATCTCCCAACTACCCCCATTAACTACTCAATAACCTACCTTTGCGTTCAGGGTAACCATTACAACTACTTTATCATTTACATTAAAACATTGAAGACCTCCATTCAACTCTTCCCAAAATGCTTCTTTCACACTTTCAGGTTCACCCAGATGTGGACCATACACACTTACTCCCTCACACTTTTCACATCCGAATTTCACTCACACCCATAACCTTCTTGAACTTAAACCCTCTTAAGTTCCACTGAAACTCTTTTACATATAGTATCAATTGGTGTAGGCATGTATATGGTGATAAAAAAAGCAGATAGTGTGTGAAAGCAAGCCTCAACTTCGCAATGTGCCCTCTTCAAACACCAGCCTTGATGATTCTTCTAATCAAATGATCTATTCCATTTACAAGCATTACATTTTTCACAAATGTTCTGGTGGAAATAATCTTTTGATTTCGCTTCTTTCTAAATTAAATGAAGTAAATAAAAATTATTTGCGTATTAACAAAGATTTCATTATCGAAGTCTTACCTTATTTTAACAGTCACACATTTTCGACCAATTGGGATAAATTTTACACCTTTTCAATTTATCCCAATATGGCAAAAACTCTTAAATGAATTTGACCATGAACCACTATCGAATTATATATACGAGACATCCTACGGCAAAGTCTTATTGTCTATCGTGTCTCTATCAGGTCCACAGATCCAGTATATAATACAGATTCGTTCTTAATGGTCTTTTCAAGTCACTTTCTCAGCATAAATACGCGATCTACACACCTTCTTCCAGTTATAAACTCTCCCTAGCACTATAATTTATGAAGGCAAGTTTTGGAAAGATTTGAATTAAAAGGAAATTATACTCGTTCAAATATGACTTTGTTTTTTATTGTTATTTTATTACAATAAAATAACATGATGAAACTTTTTAAAATTACATTTTAGAATTTTTTAAAAGAAAAAGGATAAGGCTGGTTTTTCGTATATTTGAAGCTTTTATCAATGAAAAAGGAATGACCAAGAGTATATTATTAGGAGATATGTACTGGAAACCTTTAAATAATTTTTAGACCAGATAGGCCGGATAAACCTTCAGCCTCAGACGGAAGGTCTGCCTGCGAAGCGCAAGCTCCTCCTGTAAAGAGAAGTGGCGAATCCACTTCTCTTGTTTCTTTATCATTTGACACCTTACCACAAAGTTTTTCAACCTATACTTACGATAATAATTCCTCTATTTTTTTTATATCCTTCTTTCCCCCTTACCTTTGTGAAGAAATACAATCATCATAATCCTTATAACACAACATCTCTATTCCTTTCTACTCTAAGTCGCGTGCTCTCAATTATTCTGACTAATGACCTTATGACCTTTAAAACTTTTAACAAGTGAGGTCATCCGACCCATAGTTAGTTTTCTGTTAATAATCCACGGACTAACCTTGGGAGGACCTTGGCAATTATATCATTGAAACGGAAATCTAAAACAACATAAAGGGTTTTGAATTTCGTTAGTATTGGCCGAATAGTTACGATATTATTGCCAAAAAACTCATTAAGAAGTAAAATAGTTACCAACCAACCGACTAACCTACGAGCTGACATAGTAAATTATAGTGACTAAAAGTCAGTTTTCCACGCTCGATATCATCCAAACCAGGCAACTCCCCAATTCCTTATGTTAGTGCTTTTATCACCACGAGTCGCCAGATGGGCTCCTAAAAAGATAATCACATTTTACCTCGTCAGACACATCGCTAATAATCACATTTCCTTTACTCTGATTTGAATTTACATTATATGAATATTCAAAATACGTTTCATTGCTACTTGATATTTAATCTCAAATTTAATCCATAAGTAATCTGCATTTCATATATTTTATACTGTTTAAATTTACAAAATCACAAACTAATTTTCAGTCACCTCTTCTCAACTAAAACTTTAATTTATTTTCGTTTTTGTGGTCATTGCTTTACCCATATAAGAAGTAAACCTGATAAATTCTAGAGAATTCTTTTAAAATATTCAATTTAAAACATCTTCGGTAGACGATTTATTTTGTTCGCAAATACACTTGTAGAATCTTTCAATTTTCAATGACTAAGTTTCAAGTATTTTCGCGAACATTGACCAGAAGGGGATTATACATTTAAGGCTGCATTGTCAGGAGACTTTCAACCTATCCCTCTCATCACTGCTCTTAGTAGTCTCCTCTTTTGTCCATAAATATAGCTGCTGTGGCGAGTTACGCTTTCTAATGAAGATAGATAGAATACGTTTGTCAGTGTTGGCCAGAGGTGGATCGTGGCCGCACGTTTCGTCGCCGGATAATGTCGCCGGACATTTCGTTGAACGGACATTTCATCGCTGAACATTTCGGACGTTTCGTCGCTTGTATGGATATTATTAAGGAAGAGAAAAAAAATGCATTCAATTCAATTGAAGTTTATTAGAAAATTAAAAGTTGTGTTCCTATGACCTTACAAATTATGGGTAATTGGTTTTAGGTATTGCAAACTATCTAAGTTTGCATAGTCATCTAATAGTTTTTTAATCCTTTCATTAACAATTGCATATTTCTTTTTAGTAGCTCGTGGTGCCATACCCCATAAAGCCTGTTGAATTGTTAATTCCCAATCATTTTGTTCTTTTTTCAATTTTGTAATGAGGCAAGCTAAGTTTAGGTGACTAATTGCTAGTCGTAGTTGAAATGCGCGGTGCCAACCTTCGACAGAAGTAATTGTGCGAGGTATTCCGGCTAAGGTCTTTTCCCTAACATCCCAAATTGGTATATCAAATTGAGGCCGTCTTCGCCTTTCCCTTTGCACAGCGCCTAACCAAGTACTCTCAAAGTATACGAGAATGTCCCCTAAGACATCATCGGTTTCCTCGTCTAAAGAAGCTATCGGTTCGTTAAACCTATCAATGGCGTCATCTTTCGGAACGAATGTTAATGCTTGAATGGTTTTTATTAGATCATTTCTTGGATCGTTATACCAATTTGTCAGGTCGCATGACTGGATGTGTCTCCAGAGACATTGACCAAATTGGAAAAAAACATCCCAAAATTTACGAATCAGGAAAATATGTTTCTAAGCTCCTTATTGCAGCTTTTTCAAAATCAAGTTACTGAAATAAGGGTTCATTGCACGCGTTTCTTTAAGTTTAGCAAATATTGTTTCATATGTTTCTTGATTTTTGAATCCCGTGATACAATATACTAGTGGAACAGTATGGTTTTATCCAAGAAGAGCATGAATGGAATATAGTTGTTGGCCGGCAGGAGTACTATCCAATGTCCCATCGCAACACCAATGGCTACTCTTTGCCAATAAGTCAAGATTAGCGTCAGTTTCCATAATAATAATGCCTTCCCCTTCGAATAGGAATAATCTCTCCACCCCTTGACGAAACTCTAAGTTGGTCTTTACTTCGTTCCCATCAGGAAATTTCCTTTCTCGTCTAATCATTCAGCTAAGGCTTTCCTTTTGGGGAAGAGAACCAGCTGCGTCTAAGGGCAAGTCAATCGTGCAGTTCTGAATCACAGTACGCGTTATTTGTATCGGGGGCTCTTGCCTTCATATTTTGTACTGTCTTGAGTACAACGGCTCTACTGGCATCTGATGGGTGAGAATGTGGAAGTGGATCACTTTGGAGAACTTCATTCATTGTTTTGAGTCAGCCACCGCATTTTCCTTCTTCTTCGCATTTCCAATATGTAACATCACCCTTCTTTTTGTCGACAGTATAAACAAACCCTTTGTACAGCATTTTCCTTTCACCGCGTTCAGTAAGAGTGAATCCCATGGGCTGTAAAATAAAATATTTTAACTTATTTTTTTATTTGAAATCTGCACATTTTACATTGATTTAGCGCTGTAACCTTATTTATTTAACCACTACTAAGCAAAAGTCGGAGAAGATGATATACTCAATTTTAAAAGATGTTGGGATAGTGGAAGATATAGTGGGTGAATAATTAAAGCAAGAAGGGGTATTTTGCCCTAGTAGGGAGGGCATCGCTTTCCTTTTATTGATTTTTACTTTTGCTTTTATTATTTGTTGGAACTTTTGTCCTATGTTTTTGTATTTTCATGTGCTTTAGTGTTGTTCTTATTGTATGTTTTTTAATGGTTGTGTGTACTTATTTTCAAGCCTTTGTTAGCTTTATTGCCAACAATTTACCTCGTGTTAAAAGTTTAATGTAACGTTGTTATTTACTCATTGATTCTTATATGTTGTATTAGTTGTATTGTTTGTTGTGTTTCGTTTATGTATATATTAGTGAAGTGTTGTCGCTTGTACTCATTGATTCTTCTATGTTGTATTTGTTGTATTGTGTTTTGTCTATGTATATATTGGTGTAATATCTTCTTGTGAGCATAGTTTGGTGCTCGGGAACTGACGTCGGCGTTAGACTTTTGCCCGTAGCCTCGCAGGTATGTTAAGCCTGCCGCCCGTTCCCTGTAACTCCAGAATGACACCATTCGTAAGGGTAAACCATACCTTTTTACTAAGTTTTGGGCTGACAACATTAATGGGCTCCAGACGTTTCCTCCTGTGCAAATCTCTTTGCCTAAGGTGATCACGCCTTCGGACTTTATTTATAAGTAGAGATGCATTGTTCTGGACACGTCGGAGTCTTTTCATCGAGGCTTTGCTGGCCGCTTGAGTAACCACTGCGAGGTAGATGAGCTTAGCCTGGACATACATTAGATATTTCTATTTTCCTGATGTTGGCCGAGCTAAGATCTCTAAACCTGTATAGCATGAGAATTTATTTCCTTGTCAGGTTCCGCCTCTCCGTGTGGTGTCTCGAGTATCCATGGTCGGTGATCTTTAGGCCCAGGGCGGTGCCTTCGGCGGAGTAGCCGTATCTCCTCCCTTCTATGATGATGGGCCATGTCAACTCGTGGCTCAGTGGGACGATCTTGAATTTGTTCCTGTTGGTGTTTATCTTCCATCGTCTCTTGTACTGGTTGATATTGTTGATTTCCGCTATCGTGCGAGCTGCCTGTACCATTGCTTTCTTCTCCGAGCATGGGACAATTTGTGTGATGTCATCTGCGAATTGCAGATACATCGTGTCCCTGTGCACCGGAGTTGAGAGGTCGATCGTGAATACCAGATAAAGCAGTGGGCTCAGGCAGCTTTCCTGGGGAACGCCCGCCTTAAGTTCGAATTCAGAACCTCTGTCGCCCTTAATCATGAGACAGGCCATTCTGTCTATGACGAATTCACAGAGGATCCTTTCTAGGATTGGGGCTAGCTGGAGGTTCAGGATCTTGTATTGAAATCTTTCCAGCCAGACTTTATCGAAGACCTTTTGCACGTCCCTCAGCATAATGTCTACATAGCACCCTCTTGCTTGGGAATATACTACTTTTTCTGTTAGGAGCGCCAGGGCCGTATCTGTGACCCTTTTCCTGTGAAACCCGTATTGTTGGGGGTTATGCACTCCTAACTCGCTCAGTTGAGCTTGTAGCCTGTCTGCTATAATCTTCTAGAAGATAATTCCCTGCAACTTAAGAAGATAGATCGGGCGATTGTTAGCCACCTGGTCTGGGGGCTTGTTTCCCTCCGGGATAAAGATGATTTTGGCCATCTTGTACCCGTCAGTGAAGTAGCTTGTATTCAGGGCAGCGTTCTTGTGTTCGCCAAGCCATGAATAATTTGCCTTGGGGCATTTACGAGGTTGTTCTTCGTAATTCCAGGGCAGCCTGGCGCCCTCTGCTTGAATGACCTTATGGTGTTCAAGGTCTCTTCGAGAGTTATCTGCCATCCGTGGTTAACCATTACTCTTTCGTGAGATACTTGCGGGTGTGGGTGGGTTCTATGTATCACTGTGCCGAGGTCATCAAGCAATTGGTCTTCAAAGTCCTGGTCGAAGTCGTCGTTCTTCTCAGGGAAAAGAGCGAAAATCTCTTGCCAGTGGGTTCTAAATTTCCTCTTAAGAGACTGGGTCCTCAATGATGTCGTCTCCATCCTTGATTTGGGTTCTGGGTCTGGGAGGCAATGATGTTATTCCAGATTGCTCTCTGCTTTTCAATTATTATGTTTTATAGTTCCTCTTCCAGTTGCCTCATTCCGGCTGTCCTTTCTCGATTGGTGCCTGTCCTGCCGATTTCTTCATAGATTTCTTTATATTCCCGGGCGATTTCTCTCATCTCGTTCGTCCACCTAGGTTGTGGGAGTAATTTATAGGAGATTCTGGGGACGCATCTCTCGTTATCTTATTTATCTCCTCATCAATCTCTTCGAGATTATCGTTTCCTAAGTCAGCTGGTTGGTATGTACTGAGTATATCTCTATATAGCTCTCAGTTAGCTTTAGCGTAATTTTTCCTAAGTGGAACGGGCTTGAGTACTGGAGCAAGCAAGATCGTGGTGAGAATCAGGATGAGATCGCTCAGGTACCACTGGTCCTGGCTCATTGCTGATGTTGAAAGGGAAGTTTTTGCTCGTTAACATAATGTCCGGTTTAGTTGCCAGACGATGCATTAAGAAGGTCTGAAAATCTGGCCCGACCCTTTGGAAGCTGATAGGCAGCCGCTACGATCAGGTTTCCCACCAGAGTTTGTATTTCAACAGTCACAAATGACTCACCTAGGTTTGGAAGCGTTTTGCATGAAATATTGTTTCGGGTCACGATGGCTGCGCCGTCGAAACGATCCTGTGCGTGGTTTTTGTTCATAACTGTGTAATTTGGTATCTTTATTCTCTTTGTATTTGTGTTAACGCCGTGTTCAATGATGAAGATTAGGTCAGGATCCACTTTACGGAATGTGTTTCTCTTCCCATCCATTGACGTTAATTGTGAGTATTCTTAATGTGTTGTTCGTGTTTTCCATGTTTGTGTTGTCTAGTGTTTATGTTTTTTTTATGTGTGTGTGTCTTCTTCTAATGCTTTTTGTTACGTGTCTTTTTACCGTTTCTAATTTTGAAAAAATCTGCTTCGCTTACGGCGAGGAAGGAGTCCCTATGCAGTTTAATTTCGGCCGCCATGAGCGCTGCGTCAATTAGCGCTTCCTGGTCTCGCGAATCATATGTCTATTTCAACAAGTCAGCCTTGACTCCTTCGATGATCTCCCCTATCTTGGGATCCTCTGGGAAGAAAGTTTTAGCTTTCCTGTAGAACCGGATTTTGATGTCTTCATCATATTTTTTGTTCTGACGAGAACTCTTCCTTTTGTTCCTACTCTTCGCTCTCTCATGGGTCTTAGGAAGCTGGTAGCACTTTGGTTCATCTTCAGAGGAAGGAAGAAGCAGAGCTTGAGATGTTACCCTCAGCCTGTTTGATCCTTTTGGCTGCTCTTTTTTCGCTCATTTCCCTTTTCTTTCTGGCCTCATTTCTGGGGTCCCTGTTTGGTGACCTTTGAGGAGCTGGGGTGGGTTTCTGGATCGCGTTCCTTTCCGCTCTTTCTTCATCATTTCTTAGGAAGGCAGTCGGTATTGCCTCTTCCTCCGGCTGGTATTGCATCTGCAGGACTTCCCTTGGTGGTGGTGGTGGAGGAAGGGAAGGGCGGCGGTTTCGAGAAACACATTTCTGCTAAGCCACTTTTCTTGAGCATTATATGTAGCTCTTTAGCGAGGCAGCCTGGGTTCGTCAAATTCCGGACGTGGGTATATAATATGCAAGTGAGGATTTTGGCCGAGTTTCGATTCTCTTTGCCTATCTTCAAATATGTTTTCTGTGCCGTGATATTCTCTGCATTTCCTAAGGGAGCGGCGTTTGCCGCTTGGGCGTAGGAGATTTTCGCCCTCCTAATTTCTTCTGCCTTTATTTTCAGGATATCCTTCTTTCTAGGGCAGGGCATGGCCATCGTCCCATGTCTTTGTCCACAGTTTGGGCACTTCTCTTCTGCTGCTGGGCATTCACACCAGCAACGGCCTTTTAGGCTGCATCTGGAACAGGTCGATTCCTGCTCCTTGCAGTCCTTCGTGGTGTGATGCTCGTGTCTATACCATCTAAAGCAAATCTGTAACGAGTTGAATTCCTCCCGTTCAGTTTGCTCACTACTTATTTTTGCATTGAAGAAAAGTAGCTCTCTCTCCTTCGCCTTTGTCGCCATCTGCATGTCTGAGAAGATAATTTTAAATACGTGGTAATACTCCGTGCTGTCTCTTTTGTTTCTGAATTTAATTATTTCAACCACCCTCGCCTATTCCTGGTTCCTCTCAATTTCTTCCTTTATCTCATCTTTATTGTGCTGGCCGGCCGATCCAGGGGTCTAGCCTTCTGCACACCACACTTCTGTGTGCTTGGTTGTAGGTATATATCCTTTAGAACTTCAACCCCTTCCTTCTTCCTCAGTATTTCCACGTCTTCTTCTTTTTCGCCTATTGCGACGTATCCTGCCAGGGTATCTATTAGTCTTATGACCTCAACGCTTAATTTTTCGAATAGGATTTCAAACACCTTCCCTTTGTCCGATTTTTCAAGGCCGCTTAAGCATCTCAATGGGACCCACACGGCATTTTGGGTCGCCATTATCGTGGTAAACCCCCCTGGAAGAGGGGATGGAACTCTTTCCTGTTCCTGGCCTTTTTTCCTGCTCTTTAAAGACTCACTAGTGTGTATGATAAGTTTATGGTACTTTCTTAGGAAATTATGTTAATGTGCTTTTGGGAAAAGAGGCCCCCGCCCCTTGCTAAGCCGCTGCCTGGATGAAAAGGGAATTTACCTTTTGGGTGAATGATAATAATGGATGAGATGAATCCGGGGGGGATCCTCTCGGGGGTGTGATTGTATGGTGGACTTATTGACAACGCTACTCCCCCCCGAGGGTGTTTTAATCGAGACCGCATCCCAACATACCATATAGACGGTTGTATTTCCTTCTATTGTCCTGGAAGGGGTCCCCGCTGTGATGAGCAGCCCTGGTAGCAGTCCGTCCCTTGTTCGGAATTGTTTCTGACATTGTTATCGACTGTGGGCTATTCCTCAAACCTGCTTCCTCCAATGCCCTAATTATGGCCGTGCTATTGCCTGGCATAGTTGGGACGAAACATGAATGGCAATCCCCTCTCACATTTGACGGCAGTTTGCGCAGGGAGGCGGAGCCGGGGACTTAAGCAGTCATCTGCTTAAGTGGTGCCTCTAAAAAGAAAGATGAAGATTATTAGTGATGGTGAATGGTGATATGAGTATCGATCTATTTCGTAATAGTGGTTCCTATATAGAAACCAATTCTCGGAGGCGTCTTTGGGATTTTCCAAAACTTTCCCTACTTTGCCGAATTTTGAGGTAGTTGGCGGAGCGATTATGTCAACAATTCTACGCAGTCAAAAGTCGGAGAGAATTTTATTTTTGTGAGTTTCATGAAATGTTTCTACAATAATCGAGTGTTTTCATTTTTAAAGGTTGATTTTGTATATTAGTGTAACGAGCCAGAGAAATGACATGAACAAAATAATTACGAAAACATAATAATTTTACATGA
Source organism: Ceratothoa steindachneri (assembly GCA_963969495.1). Lineage (NCBI taxonomy): Eukaryota > Metazoa > Arthropoda > Malacostraca > Isopoda > Cymothoidae > Ceratothoa > Ceratothoa steindachneri. Next base: position 11,636,288 of record OZ018331.1, on the reverse strand, counting down.
ACTAAACAGCGTAATGAAACACAAATTTATAAATTAATTTATTAAGTAATATATTAGCTCGCCTTCAAAGAAGCTATGCCACGCCTACATACAGAAAGTAACCCATTCAATGCTAAACAGCTCTTTCTGGCTGGTTTAAATACAATTCTCAGTCAAGTCGTCTACACTTTACCAAATTCAATGATTTATAAGTTACAAACCAAATAACGGTGGGACATTGCCTTTACCCAGCTGATGATGCTGGTTGGTTAGTGCTAATTGAGCAATTACGTGGTTGGTAGGTATGGAAATATTGAGGATTCAACGAAACGGCCGGCGACGAAATGTCCGGTGGCGAAATGTCCGGCGACGAAAGGTCCAGCGACGAAAGATCCGAGCACCAAGGTGGATACACCACTAATCCCTAATCCGTTAAAAATCTAACCGAAGTTAACGCTAACGTGTTAACGTTAATTATTATTTTATTATTATTATTATTAAACGGTGTTTTTTGTGGGGTCAAATACCACCTCAAAACTGCCGATACTATAAAATATAAAAATTGCTCTAATTTTTACTTTATATTAGGTTCCATTTTTGAGGCTTTCGTGACTAAAAGATGGGTATGGAATTTATTCTCTTTTACACCAACACTAATCACGGTGCCCCGTGCACCCTGTTACACCTGGTACTTGAAGGAGGCGACAGGCTCGCGCTGACCCCTTTGCCCCCGCTAGTCTCCAATGAGATTGAAACATTCCGGGCTTTTTTTTATACCATCTAGACATCTCCATTGTATCGATTTTGGCCGGGGCTAAATTTGCAGGCTAGTCGCCGACCCGCTTTCGTCCACTCATCTCTGGTCGGGTTTCGAGGGGAGGACATCGCTTCTCCCTATTGTATCGGGTGGGGCGGGAGGTTTAACATGCCATTTTCCCACTATATCGTTTCAGTTTCATTCGCAAGAAAAGTCTTCTTAATGTCACATTTTCGGTTGTATAAATGATGTCGACAAGCAAAACACAAATGGGTTAACATAAAAAAACTTGTATAAACTGTTTTAAACACGTGTACGATGCAACTGTCTCTGGTAAAGGCTAAATGATGCAATTTTCTAAACGAGGTAAGCGTCTCATTAAGTCACTAACGGCTCTTATTTCACCAGCGGCCGGTCTTAGAAGATTCAAAGCTAAGGACTTTCTTGGGAGTTCGGAGTAATTGGTGGTACAGTAGCGCCGATAGTTTTGTCAACGACGATAGCCTGGTGGATAACACCATTAAATGTGTGTCACTAGGCCTCTTCTTCAAACGTTTCTAGAGCATGGGTAGTATTGCTTTGGTATTTGTTGGAGCATACATCGTATCACACCAGAGCCTGCCATCGTACACAGATGACTCTAAGTACGAAGTGGTAGTTGTCTTCTACGTTATCATCTCTCTAGTTTAACGCAAGCATGGCTCTTCAGCCCGCTGCGCAGGTGATTACGGTTTAGTTGGTTCTAATTAAACGCTCAGTATGGGAGAGTACTTACCATGTTCGGTTTGAAAACCATATTTTAAGCCATAACAACTCCTAGAGAACGTATTGTGACTGCGAACCATTGGACATTTCACAACCCCTCGTTTGTTCATCTCGCGGTGATGTTGAGATTGTCTTCTCTAGGGTCTCTGAACATATAGGAGTTACATGAACGTCCGCGGCTGATAATGAGGCTAATCTAACTGCACAGATTGAAGTATAGGAACAGCGTTTCGTTCTTTCCTACACTGATGACATAGCAGGGATCATTTCAGACCTTCAAGAGGCATGGCAAAAATAATTTAATGTTGCGAGCCATCGTGCAACCCCTCCAACCATTCCCATGGGATCTTTGCCTCAATACCTTCGAGGTATCAAGTCATTTATTTTCTTCTCAGAACAGGGTTCACAAGTGGTAAGCAGCGCTCTTTAATGAGGCACCCTAACAAATTCTTGTGAGGACTGTTGGATACTTCAGATTCAAAGATACTTTTGATCAAATTTCCGAGTACCTGCCTCGGTACCTGGGCGGTCGGGGTGCTACTGCCTGTCTCCGATTCTTGTGGTTAGCTTTTGCGCGCGAGATTTTGGGATCATAGTATTTTTAGATGACGAGAGCCTCTAAAATATTTTAGTTGTAGGACAACATGAGTCGTCGGTGGTAAGCCTCACCCCGATTACTTAGTCGTGTCATGATGGATAGTTTATCTTTTGTTCTCTTTGGTCCGATTGTTTTTCTTTGTCAATTAGCTCTCATAAACTATAACTCTGCTACCGCAGGAAATTGAGATATTCCTATTCGTTTGTTATATACTCATACTAACCGCACCAATTGTCCTAAACCTTCCTACATGTTAAAGTATTTAGCAAAGAAATCCTCAACTCTTTCTCTCTCTCCCTTCTTCTCCACCTCTCTCTCCCTTAAACCCTCTCCCAACCTCCCTCCATCTTCTTCCCCTCTCTATTCCTCTATCACTCTCCATCCATACCCCTCCCATCCCTCTATTTCCTCTCTCCGCCTTCTGTTCCCCTTGCTCTCGCCTCTCGCCTCTTTCTCCACTCTCTCTCTCTCTCCCTCTCTTTCTCTCTCTCTCTCTCTCTCTCTCTCTCTCTCTCTCTATATATATATATATATATATATATATATATATATATATATCTCAAAGTAGCGCGAGAGAATGATGAAAATGAATCCATTAAACCACATTGAAAGAGTAAACGGAATAATTTTTCCTTGCAGTAATATTTTTATTACCTTTTTTCGAAAAAATCCGTGCAGGGAAGCGATTCGAACCAGGCACACTGAGGCAGCGAGCACCACTTTGATCACAGTTGTCTGCGTAGCACAGTGTACTAAAGGCATACTTTTAACTGAGATCAAAGTGGTGCTCGCTGCCTCAGTGTTTATGGTTCGAATCGCCTCCCTGCACGGATTTTTCGAAAAAAGGTAATAAAAATATTACTGCAAGCAAAAATTATTCCGTTTACTCTTTCAATGTGGTTTAAAGGATATATATATATATATATATATATATATATATATATATATATATATATATATAATATATATATATATATATATATATATATATATATATATATATATATATATATATATATATATATATATATATATATATATATATATATATATATATATATATATATATATATATATATATATATATATATATATATTAATTCAATAACGGGTCGAATATGTGTTTAGAAAAACACTGTGTAGGGCGTAATATATTTATTCATGAAATTAGTTTCGATATGGAAATTATCATACCATCTTGGGTCGTATACTGAGAATAGATACGGTCACACCAAACATAAAATATATATTGAAACAAAAGATTAGATTAAAATTCCTAATCAGGCGGGGGGCATTTGAGGTCATTAAAGATATCTTTAAAGAGTAACTTTTGGGTATAAGGTAGGCTCGGTCAAAGTATGGCCCGCGGGCCAAACTCGCCCGCCAATGCTCAAAAGATGGCCCGCGAGCAAGTACATATGTTAAAATATTTCATTTTTTAAGTACATTTCAAATATTCCGTAAAAGAACGAGTGTAAAGCACAGTACAACTCATAAAATTTATGATGTCTCGTGAATCATGATCTAATGCACCTTTCCTTCCATTAATGATTAAAGTAATCCAAGTTAATCTAATAAAGTACCTATTTCAATTATTTATCAGTAATATCATTCATTACGTATGTTTTAGTAAAATGGGATTGTAAATTTATAGGAAAAGAAATTTATTCTTATATTAAAAATATCGCAGTTAATAAAGAAACGTCAAAATTAATGGCGGTAAAATTGTTTCCAGAGCTTTCAATAATTTTGTATGTTTAATTACTATTTGATCAAAACTCCAAAGAATATATTAAAAGGAAATAATATAAATTGTAAAAAACTATTTAAAAATAGTTAAGTGGCTGAAATATTTTTGAATATAGTAGAACGGTAGTCATTGCAAATCCGTAAAAAATAGCGCAGCTGTAGCACGAAATCTATTACTAGTTTAGTCCATAAACTTATTTCTAAATTTTGCCTCCATTAAATACAGCCTTGGCCAAAATTATGGGGCAGGTATGAAAAATATATTAAAATGATTAAAACTCATTTATTTCATGCTGGACATAATACAAATAAACAAATTTGCATATGGTGCGGGAAGTAGAAAACACAAAATGATACCGGCCGCTTCCTACAGCCCCTTGGTGAACGCCTTTGTTACCACAAGGGAGGAGCAAGTTTCAGTTAGCCATTTCTAGCGAGCCCCTCAAAACTCGTTGGAAATAGCAACCTTATACTTTAAGATCTCTTAAGCATTTGAAGAACTTTTTTAAATAATAAAGAATCACCCCAGAGCAGTAAAGACACAGTATTGTAAGTCATTATGTAAATTATGTAAAACTGACTGAATGAAAAAGATTATAACAGGCTTTACGAAAAGGTTCTTTGTGTGGATTTTTTCATTAGCCTCTAAGTATAACTGTAACTGCCATACCTATTCACACAACTTAACGACTATTATTAACATCAACACAAAAAAATAAACATTGATATTTTTTTCGATTAATCAGTCATTATTTTTTCCCAGGTATACATACCTTTGTATTACTAAATCACAGTAAAAGGTTACTAACAGAAAATCTTTTGCTTATTTTAAATCTTTTACAATTATGTATAAAAAAGAAAATATATTTATTTGCCTTCAAAACTACATTCAAACAACCACTTTCAAAAGAAAACATCAGATAAAACTAGAGTCAGAAAACCTGTTGATTCTTTCTATATATTATTTTCCAGCGGAATTTCTGCTGCTGTATCACTGATAACAGATTTTATATCGGGTTTATTTTTAGTAACCTTAAAAGATATGCATGCACTACTAGTTTCATCCATCAGGTTACTCCTCTTACGAAACTCAACAAGGTTCATCCCTGAGAACAAAGATTCATAAGCATATGTAGACGAAAACATGGATAGTAATGCTGTTGCAAGGTTCTTTAAACAGATAATTTTCTGGAATAGTATTCGAAATCCTTAATACCTCGTTTTCCGCATTTCTCTCTGTTACTCCCGTCTCTAATCACTCTTTTTTTCACTATTTTCTAAGTCAACTCTAAGATCGACAAATTTTTTGTTTCCAAATTGAGCTAATTTGAAATTCAATCAAGTGCATTTCAAATCATCCATGTCGATCCAATGAAAACATTTGCAAGTTTAGTTCATCCAGTTTGATACTGTCTGGAAACTTAATGAATTTTGCCATCTCTTCCAGTTCTCTAAACCTAGCAAATCTTGCAAAGAACTGCCCAACACTTGCCTCAATAATTTTTACTAACAGTTTTTGAAGACATTGGCGGTCTGTTTTGTCATCTTTCGGGAGATCATCGATGTACCTCTTTGTGTTTGGAAAGTATCTGAATTTCTCATCATTCTACATCCTTCTTAAAAACCTCTTTAAAAAAACCAGTAACCTGTGCTTTTGCGTGCCAGAAATAAGTCATCGGCGTGCCACATTTGACACGCGTGCCAAGGGTTGCCCGCCCCTGTGCTAGAGCCTGGTGATCCGGCCTATCGCTTTCAAATTGTTTATTTTGTTATGTGTTTCCTCTCTTGTTATCGTTAGAGTTTATATTATCATGGCGTTCAAGCCATTTATCTTCTATATAATTAATGTTCTTTGGTATGTAGTGTGCAGTTGATGTTGTTTTTATCAATTACGTTTACTTTAAGTGTTGTGCTTAGTCTCTTTATTATTGTTTCTTTGTAGTACATGTACTTTCGCTCTCTTTGTTTCTTCATTTTTGCTGAAGTCTTCATCGTGGTTAATAAGTCTCTCTCGGTGATTTCATGGTCAATGATCGGTGCTTTTCCTTATTCTTGTTATCGTACTCTTTGTGGGTTTTGTTTTGTCGTAATTTGGGGCAAAATCAATCATTTTCATGCGTAAAACGGCACTTCGTTTCCGCCAGCTAATAGGCTATCGGAGCTCGGAAATCTGGCTCGACTTGGAGCTCTTCTGTTACAGTTAATCATTTGAATGATTTCGTCATTCAATTCCTGGCTAATCAGCTCCTGTATATTCCTTGTCCGTTCTTCGATGACAATGTTAATGGGACTTAACCCCGCCTTCCGGGGCAGTTCTTCTTGGCGTCTTCTTTCCCGCTGACGTATACTCGTGATTAGGTACACGGATTCCCCGTTGCCACACCTTATTAAACGCCTTTGACACATCCCGACAAACAATGTCCACGTAACTCTTTTCCCGTTTGACTTGCACTAGCTTTTCCATGATGACATTTATTGCCATCTCCGTACTTCGCTTTCTTTTTTTTCTAAACCAGAATTGCTATGGGTTGTAGAGGAAGTTATCTTCCAGGTGAGACACCAGCCTTCGGTTCAGGATCTTCTCGAAGAGCTTCCCGCCAAATTCCAGTAGGGAAGTTAGACGGTAGCTCTCCTTCAACCTCGAATCTTTTCCATGCTTCGTCAAGACCATTTTTGTAGTTTTTTAAGCATCTGGGAAGTATCCCGTGTTCAGACAGGCGTTGAATATTCTTCTTATTCCTTCGATGATATTAGCTGGTGCTTTTTGGAAGTTCAATTTTGTAAGCACCGATTGTCTTGGGGCTTTCTGTTGGAATGATTTCGCCACATTGCTAGGCTTTTATATCTGTGCTGCAGGCAACCTTAATGCCCTCAGTAGTCGATTTGTGGCTGTTTTGATTGTACGTCATTTATAATTTTCTTCTTAATATTTCAATCGCTTCATACTTACTATGTCGAGAAAAAAAAGAAATTGGTTAGATGAATACGTACAATATGGATTCACGTGTATAAAGGAACTTGATGGAAGTCAGGTTCCTCATTGCATGGTTTGAAATGCCAAGGTGAGCAATTATAGTTTAGCACCGGCAAAGTTAAAGGAACTTCTTAAAGCTTCATGGATATAGGAAATACAAGATCACTACGCTCGCTGAATTCAAGGTGAAGAAAACCGCTCATTCCAGGAGCGGTTCGATGGAGCCGCTATTGCAATAAAGAAAGGGACCCTCTTTAAATGGACCGTAAGGTCTCCTAGGGTACTTACTTTCCTTGTTACTCCTTGTTACTCCTTATTAAATACAAGCAAATAAGAAATCTAGAACAATCCTACCTCGCGATTGAGGTCGAACTCGACATAGGAAAGTTGGTTATTGGTACCGGATATCAACCACCAAGGAGAGATGTGTTACTAATTCACACTCTCACTGGCCTATTTTGGCAGAGGAGCCCCCACTATATTAATGGGAGATCTGAACGCCAGATGGCGAGAATCCGGTTACAAGACCTTCAACGGTATAGGAAGAAGCCTGGACCTATTGCTGGACATAAATATTGCCCAGCGAATAGGCTCCGACTTCACCACCTTTGTCAGAGCAGGAAGTGCTACAAAACCAGACATCTGTCTAGCGAATCGTCAGCTGCTGTTCAATTACTACATGGAACCAGTACAGGTACCATGTAGTGACCATATATGGATCCGACTCACTATCAACAGGAACCCTATACAAGTTCCAGTTGTAGTCAGAAAGAAATACAAAAGAGCAGACTGGACACGGTACGCGCGCCTTCTCGAGGCCTACAATCCACCTAACTTGGACGAGGCAATTCTCGAGGAGATTGACAACGCACTCGATGACCTCAATAACCATCTCATCAGCGCAGATAGGGCTAGTATCCCTAAATCCGAGTATAGGACCATCTCTACCTACAGATGGACCGAATACATGAAGGATTTATACTGTGAGCTGAAGTTATCGTATGAAATCAACATCGTGAATGCGTCAGTTCACTCAATACAGCGAAGAAAGAAGTCAAAGAAGAACTGAAACAGTTGATCCTCGAACAACAATGGAAACGATGGGATGATGCAATCAATAGCCTCGATTACGAAGCAACTCCCAAAGATTTTTGGAAAAAGATCAGAAATCTCAAAAGATCCACTGAGAAGAAGCAGATGATCGAGCTACAAAAAGAAGATGGAAACATCGAAACGGAAGAAGGAAGAATTGGAGAGCTACTCCGAAGTTATTGGGAAAAGATCTTTAGTATAACTCAAGAGGAAAACGAAGACTATGACGTTGAGTTTGAAAGCAACATCATCGACGAGCTTAACGAACAAATACACAAGACGCATCCTCACCACCAAATGGATAGATATCGCGACGGAGACGCCGAGATTACCAAAGAAGAACTACTCGGCGCGCTTCGCTCATTCCAAACAAAAAGCCCCTGTACAATTGGGGCGTACAAAGCTAAACTTTAAAAAGGCATCAGCCAATATCATCGAAGGGATGAGAAGAATATATAACTCCTGTCTAAACACGGGCTACTTTTCAGATGATTATTAAACAGCTAAGATGATTTTCTTGCCTAAGCACAGAAAGGACCCAACGTTGAAGGAAAACTACCGGCCAATTCCACTTCTAGAATTGAGCGAGAAACTCTTCGAGAAGATCCTCAACAGAAGACTGGTGTCTCACCTGGAGGTGAACTCCCTCTTCAATCTACATCAATTCGGGTTTAGGAGTAGGCGAAGTACGGAGATGGCGATTAATGTCATCACGGAAAAGCTAGCCCAAGCAAAACAGGAAAGGAGTTACGTGGACATTGTTTATCGGGATGCATCAAAGGCGTTTAATAAGGTGTGGCCACGGGGAATGCAGTATAAGATTTTACAACTGGGCCTAAGTGAAAACTTAGAAAGAACTCTCTGTGACTATGTCATGGAAAGAGTGGCGTACATCAGTTTAAGGTGCACGGACGGTCCAAAGTTTCCGCTCACCGCGGGCCTCCCACAGGAGAGAGGGTGCCTGTCTCCCACTTTCTACTTGATTTACACCGATGATATCCTAGCCCCTGTAAGCCCCACTTACCTCAACGTTCAATTTGCCGATGATTTTCCCCAGATAATCACTGGTCCATGGAGGAATGCGCCTTGGCAAGCTCGTATGACAGAACTAGAAATTGAAAATCTTAACACCTACGAGGCCCGGTAAAAGATCCGCACCAACCAGGAAAAGTTCAAAGTAGTCCCCATAGGCAGGAGACTACTTTACGACTCCAGGGTGGGGGGGGGGATAGACGTAATCCCTACGCCACGGAGTGCAATGTACTCGGAATGAAGAGTACTTCATCCGGGTACAAAACGCACATCCAAGTAAGAATAATCAAGGCCACTGCTGTAGTCAAAACTCTATACAGGTTCAGAAATCTTCGTCAAAGCAATAAGAAAAAGATCTACAATGCACTTGTAAGATCGATGCTGCTATATCTCGCTTCCGCCCTCTCGTGGGTCTCGAAGACACAGAAGAGGAAACTACAAGTGGGGCAGAATAAATGTACGTACCTACTTACAGGTACACACAGACATGAGAGAAGACGCCAGGAAGAGCTACACCGGGAGGTGGTGTTAAGTCCCATTAACATTGCCATAGAAGAACGGACAAGGAATATGCAGGAACTTGCTAATCGAGAATTGAACGATGATATCGTCCAAATGATTGACCAGAAAAGAAGAGGAATAAGTCGCGCCAGATTTCCAAGCTCCCTCGGGGTTTAGCTGGTGGAGCAGAAGCGCCGTTTTACACATGAGAATAGAAATATTTTTTACCCTAAAACAAATAAAAAACTCGACCAAGAAAAAAATTACCTAATTGTGAAACCTCACCGATTTCTACAAATTCACCGATGAAGACCCCAATTTACCGAAGAAAACATACATAAAACAAAAAACACGAATTACACACACTACAAGATATACGAAAAAAAAAGTCACTAAGCACAACACTAAAATAATAAAAATAGTAATTATTACCACAACAGTAAATGCGCATATCATACCTAAGGACATTAATTGTTTTTTTGAAGACAAATGGTTTGAACGCCATATATGTATATATATATATATATATATATATATATATATATATATATATATATAAATTAACTCAAAGAAAAAAAGGAAACTCCAAACAAAAAATACTTAAAAGCGATAGACCTGCTCACCAGGCATCTCTTTGCACCCTTCCACACTTCTTTCTCTTTTCACCCCTTGTCTATTTTCCGCTCTTTGTCCACACACTCTATCTCTATCTCCTTCCCATACCTACTTTCCCAACAATTCAAATTCAAATTCAAGTCAAATCGTTAAATTTTTCCATTGTATTATTCACAAGCGATCTCTGCGAACAAGTTCTCCAACTAGATCATGTTATTAGAAATAGAAATAGTAAAATCAGTTCAAGAGGATGGAACAATAGAGAGTTCATACCTTTTTTTCGAAAGACTTGAATCAGTACATACTGGTATTATTTTCTACACGACTATAAGATGGCTTAGTTTAGCAAAGTTTTGAAAAGAGTATGGAAGCTAAGAAGAGAGATTGATCTATTTTTAGAAAGGAAACAAAGATGGGATTACCTGCAGTTATAGGATAAGAACTGGATAGTAGACTTAGCTTTTGACGTTGATATTGTATCATATCTATGTGATCTCAATCTGAAGTTGCAGGGAAAAGAAATATTTGTTCGTGAGTTGTATTTCGAATTAAAAGTATTTATGACAAAATTTTAATTTTTAATTAGCAAATTAAACAAAAAAACTCTTTCATTTTAAAACATTACAAATGGTTAAAGTTCCTGTTGAAAATTTTGGAAAATATGGTTTCCAGTAAGAGAATTTACCCATTAAAGTTTCTAGATAATTTCATGATTTTTCGTCGTTAGAAGGTAACTTTCACCAGTTTATGACCTAAATTATTTTAGCCTCGGGAAAATCTATTGGATAGATAAAATTATTGTTGTGTGAAAATACTAGAAGTCGCGCTTGCACGCCTGACATCGCCTCTGCGCTCGTAAATCCTCTTTTACAGACTCCTCCCATTTTCACCTAGATATGTAAACCAAGGGGAAGTTAGTGTTTTTACACGGAATTAGATAGACATTTGATTTTTAGTTTCTTCTGTGGGTTTGGTTGTAGTGAACGAGGAATTTTTCATGGTCAAAGGGTATTTAGAGCTGGTGCGGTAAGTGGGAAAGATTACAATTTAATCCTTTCAGTAATGAAGAGAATAAAAGTGATAAATCAACTACATAACATACTAAGGCATTGTCGATTGACACTCAACTGTGTCTAGCAAAGTGTTAGCCTACGACTACGGAACAAATTAGAATGGCTATTCTAAAACACTCTCTGGATGGAGTCCTCCAACCCAAGCAAGAATGTGCTCAACCTTTCTTATTACACCATCTTCCACGATCAAGAAATTATACTCGTTTATGGCCTCTCCTTCGGATTAAATAAAACGGTAATTCATTTTCACTAAATCATCTCACATCTATCACTAAATTTTGCGAAAGTGATGGTGAATTGTGAAGTGTTTTTTTGCTGGTTCTCTTATCTCACAGTGATAGTGTTAAATATTTAGAAATATCCAGACGATTAACGTTGGCTAAATTTAAATAAAATTAATGTAATAACAAAATAGGATAAAACTAATCAAATCTTCCCTTTATACAAAGTTATTTACTCCTCTAAATTGAAAGGTTTACGTAGTAACCCGAATACCTATGAAAAACTGTCTTACAAACCTTTATGTAACAAAACACCTTCCTTCAACAAAACACTGACAAAACTCTTGAAGCGATCTAATTCTGATCTTCTCCATCGCTTTAAACCAATTAACCCATTTCATCTCGTATGTATGGATTGCCAAAACCCCCCCAAACTGGAACGCCTCTCCTGACCATTGTATCCTGTATTAACTTCCATGTCTATGAATTTAAAAATGGATAGCCACTATTCTCTGAGACGCTGTTGGATTAACTTCATCTTCACACATATTCCAGTCATCTGATTTTATTGGAAAAATGAGGAAAATTAACATCAAAAGTAGCCGCCTAGTTAGCTTTGATGTGGATCGCCTTTTCGCCAATGTACGTGTTAATGAAGCCCTTAGGTTATTATCAACTGTATTGAAAAATCCAAGATTAATCGTCCCATTGCCCCAAACTAAAACTGTTAATCTTGTTAAAATTGCTTTACCGAAGATGTTTTCAATTGTAATATGGGCTTCTTTGGTCAAAAACCTAGCCTTAGCAGTGTAATTCTTATCGCCTATTCTTTGCAATCTTCTCATGCAACATTTCGAAGTTTCTCTACTTCCTTCTGTTATTCCATCCCCAGATTGTATGGTACAGGTATGATGATAGCGTCATATCGATGTGGCCCTTAAATCAGCTGGTCGCTTTTAATGGTTTCTTAAACAATCTTAATAACCTAGATCCCACCATAAATTTTAAAGTTGAATGGGAATACTGTATAATAATTGTTTACTTTTCCTTGACGTCAAAATTGCAAGAGTAAATGATCCATCTAACTTTATTGTTTACTGGAAAACTACCAATTCCAATTCTCACATTCATTTTTATTCATCTCAAAATGTTAAGGTCAAAAAAGCCATTGCAATCTCCATGTTTTTGAAAGTTTTGAGAATTTGCGATTCAATTTTTGTGTCCAATGAAAATACGTTAACTACCTGTATCTTTATAGAATTGAAATATCCCCTCCATATCGTTAACGAAAGCTTATCCAAAGCCTGATCGATCTTTTATTGCTCCAAAAGAAAGACCCTTGATATTAAGAGAAATTGATTATCTCTTCCATTTTCTCCATTACCGAAAAGATTAAATAGTATCCTTTATACCAACCCCACCACATTTAAATACCCTTCGACCCTAAAAAAAATCGTTCACTACAGTCAAATCGATAGAAGAAACTAATAAATCAACTGTTTATTTAATTCCTTGTAAATGCAGTAATTGCGTCTTGTTTTACATTGGCAAAAATGGAAGGAGCCGGAAAACAGTATTTAGGAACAAAGAGGAGATAGTAGGCGTGCAAGCGAAGCTTCTAGCATTTTCACACACACCAATAATTTTAACCATCCAATATATCTACTCCAGGCCAAAATAGTTTAGCCGTGTGAGGATATTTGCAAAAGATAAGTGGTTGAATTCACTCTAATTGGCGAAATCTCGAACTTCACCTCTCGGATGGTCAATTATAATGTAGCCTCTATACCCAAAATTCAATCTTTAAAGATATCCTTAATGACTTCAAATTCTATCCTCTAATTAGGAATTTTATTCTGATTTCGTGTTTTAAATATATATCTTTTATTCTTGGTGTAACTATTTATTCTCAGTATACAACCAAAGATGGCATAATAAACTCCATGCCGATACTAGTCTTGTGAATAAATATTATGTTCCTTGCACAATGGTTTAAATATATATATATATATATATATATATATATATATATATATATATATATATACATATATATATATATATATAGATAGATTTCGCCTTGATCAATTTCTTTTGGCAACTTTCTATTCTTCTAACTCTCTTTTTTAGTCCATCTTGTAGATGGTAGGGAAGAAAGAATACCTAAAGACGCTCCGAAGATGATCGAATAAGATCGGAATCTTAGCAATTTAGTTTGGTTTTTACCAAACACATTCATTTAAAAGAGATGAATACAGGACAAGTGATCTACCGTCTACAGGATGGGATAAAAAAGATAGTTAGAAGAAGAGAAAGTTGCCAAAGGAAATTGGTCAAGGCGATATATATATATATATATATATATATATATATATATATATATATATATATATATATATATATATATATATATATATAGTACAAGAAGAGAAATTGGACGCGAATGAGCAACGAGACAAGAAACAGGAGTTTTTTAGAGGTAAGAAAAAGGGACATTAGAAGAATCCAGAATCAAAGGGAGCACAGGTTGACACAATGAAGGTAATCCTTTACCGGGACTCGAACCTGGGTCTGCTGATTGCCAGTCAGATGCTCTACCGCTGAGCTACCAGGCACAGTGACTCTACTTCGCCCAAAGCGTTAACCCCATCAAACCCAGTATCTCTCTAAGCTAGGAACCTCTTTGCATGTGACTTGGGGATGAGCCTTTAAATTGTGAGCGGGTAAGAAGATGTGGTATAAATATTCCTTGGAGGTTCCTAGCTTAGAGAGATACTGGGTTTGATGGGGTGACGCTTGGGGCGAAGTAGAGTCACTGTGCCTGGTAGCTCAGCGGTAGAGCATCTGACCGGCAATCACCAGACCCAGGTTCGAGTCCCAGCCAGGAATTTCAAACTTTTTTGCCCTGGCGTTATCTCTGTCTTCTCGGTAAAGGATTGCCTTCATTTTGCCGCCCTCTGCTCTCTTTGATTCTAGTCTTCTTCTAATGTCCCTTTTTCTTACCTCTAAAAAACTCCTGTTTCTTGTCTCATTGCTCATTCGCGTCCAATTTCTCTTTCTTGTACTGTATTGTTATATAGTCTGCAATGCAAGGTTTCTGCACCTTTCTTTCGGTCTTCGAAATTGTTTTGAAAGGCAGAAAATAAATATGGCGAAAGCTTTGTGGTGGTTGTTATCACCCGCAGAACTTGCATTTGCTCTTTATTCATATATATATATATATATATATATATATATATATATATATATATATATATATATATATATATATATATATACAGTGCTGACCAAAGATATCCGATCACCATCCACCATAACACATGTATTTTTTACATATTTCAGAAAGCTGAATTTTTTTTAATGTAGATAGAGACTTGGGTAAACTGCGTTTGGTGTTGTGTCAGTTGGCTGCGAGCAGCGGTTATAAGAGCAAATGTCCGCAATTTCCAGCGCATACTTTGTGTTCGCAAAATAACAATTCCTTTTACTACAAGTGCTATATTTTAAGATAACCTATAATGACTGCGAAGAAACAACTATCAAGTGACAAAATAGGCGCTATTATTGTATTGCATAAGGCTGAAAATCACAAAGACAAATTGTAGAACATTTAGAGATATCTCAAAGAACTGTGAATTTATGGGTTTCCCGCCATATAAGTGATGATATTTCTGGTATTCCAATCCGAAAAAATGGCAGTAGGATAACTAGAAAGACGAATTTATGTACTGATAAATTAATAAAACGTACTTTTTTAATGAAACCAACAATAACAGCAAAAGAATTTAAATCTGAGCATCATAATCTGCTTAGAGATGTATCTGAGCGCACAATTCGATATCGGCTGCAAAAGAAGCTAGGGTTGCCATCTCGGTATGCTGCCAAGAAACCTTACCTGAATGCCAAAATACGCAAGAAAAGAGTTGAGTTTTGTAAAAAGCACATCAATTGGACTGTTGATGATTGGAAAATAGTTCTCTTTAGTGATGAACATTCTTTTCTAACATTCAGAAGCTGCCCAAGAATGGTACGCCACTCGCGTTGCTCAGATAGGATGGATTCTATATTTACTATCAAGAAAATCAAACACCCTCCAAGTGTGATGGTTTGAGGTTGTTTTAGCTATTTTGGTAGGAGTACTTTAATTTTTTCTTCCTAAGAACACAACCATGAATGGTGAACGATATTTAGCCATACTAAAGGAAAAGCTCCTACCTACACTGGCATTGCATGAGAAAACAACTTCTATGCATCTTGGGGCACCTTGTCACAAGGCAAAAATCGCTAGTAAATGGGTAAATTTGAGAAAGTCAATGCTAAGCATTTCAAATAAGTCATCAAGAACAAAGGATATGTGACGAAATATTAATATAAGATAAGAACGTACATAGATTAGGTTTAAATACTTTTAAATATTGTTTGTGTATATAAAGGGTGTTCCATTAAGACGAATCGAAGTTAGCAGTAAATAAAACAGTGTTATTGGTGAAAATTTATTGATTTTACTATTGGATCATGTTATTTGAGTCATGGAAATTATGTGTGAAAAATAATATCGCCTAAATGTCCGCCAAGTCTTCGGCGGCACACCGCCACTCGATGGTCAAAATTTATGATGACGTCTCTGCATAGTTGCTCCTCGATCTCACCAATATGCCTTATTATCTCATCCTTCAGTTGTTGAATTGCTGTTGGCTTGTTGGCATAGACCTTACTTTTGAGATGACCCCAAAGGAAGAAATCTAAAGGCGTCAAATCACACGATCTTGGTGGCCAATTGACCTCGCTGTTTCGAGAGATGATGCGACCTGGGAACTTATCATTCAATAAAGCCATTGTTGCATTGGCGGTGTGGCATGTGGCGCCGTCCTGTTTAAACCACAAATCTTCGATATACATAAAATTCAATTCAGGTCATAAAAGGTTGGTTATCATGGCATGGTATTGCTCGCCTGTCAACGTAACAGAATTCCCGACATCATTTCCTAAGAAATATAGCCCAATGATTCCGCTAGCAAAAAATGCACACCGAAGAGTGACCTTTTGTGGATGCAGTGGCTTTTCAACAATCTTTCTGGGATTTTGATCAGCCCAAATGCGACAATTCTGCTTATTAACGAATCCACCAGGATGAAAATGGGCTTCATCACTAAAGATGATTTTTTGCGAAAAATCATCATCGGCTTGTCTTTGCTCGTGCACCCAATTGACGAATGTACGGCCCTTCAAGTGGTCAGCCGTCTTCAGTTCTTGTGTCAATCGAATTTTGTAAGCTTGTAGAGACAAATCTTTTGTCAAACTTCGATGTAACGTTGTTGCGGAGAGGTTCAATTCCTGCGCGCGATGACGAATAGAGGTGTCTGGATCTTCGGCCACATTCTCGCGCACTGCAGCAATATCTTCAGCTGAACGGCGTAAACGAGCACGCAATGGCTTTTTCATATCTCCCCCCGGCCCTGTTTGTTTGAATTTACGAACAATTTCCCAATTTCACTCTCAGTTGGTCGATTATGTTGACCAAAGAAATCGCGAAGTGCCCGAAATGCGTTTCTGTTTGAACGTCTATTTTCGTAATAGGCTTCAATAACTTTAACACGTAGTTCCATTGTTAATCTTTCCATGGTTGAAATAGCCAAAGACTGAAGTTGTTAAATCTGAAAGAAAAAGAAAAAAATCCTTAGACGCTTAAACTTAACTCACATTTAAAAATCGGTCCATGTTATTGAAACACCCATTAGAAGTAGGTACAATTCTCATGGTGAACAGATTTTCTTTGCCGGCACTGAATATATAAAATCAGCCATCGTTTTTGTATTATTTGAAAAAAAAAAGTTTTCGCCAAGCACTTGCCTCGAATGGTGAGGATATGGAAAGTGATAAAGTGTGCGATCTTCGTATGAAGCGTGACAGCTCGAATACTAGAAATATAAATGACACGCAATTCTTCTAAGCCTATGGTCTTGTTATATTTTTGCCACCTTGCAGGTCTTCTCAGTTCGTGTAAATATTATGCATAGCCTTGCAGTAACCCACCCCAGCCCCCGTGGATGAATCACCAGGTTTGAAATAGGATTAAATTCCTATATTTAGAATCTTTCAAGGTAAACTCAATATTCCGTTCGCTTGATTCAAATTAACTAGGAATATATATCCTTTACACTTGACGAGGCGAAAGAAAGATGTATTCAAGCGCTTTTGTCTTTATTAACAAAAACCTCTTTGATGAATGGTGTGTAGCATCATCGGAAACAGGAGCCATTTTCTGTTTTAATTATACTGCTTTCAGTCTCTGTTCGGAGAGCAGTGGCTAATTATAATTAAAACTCCCAATGAAAGAAAAGAGTTATTAATGTTAATTCTTAATCTGACTATGGAAATTGGAAAACATGTATAAAAAAGAAAGATAATAATGCTAATTAATTTCCAACTTCTTTACTATTTTTATTTGAACACGAAATATTTGTGGCAGAGAAGTTTCTACGCCTGTGTAATTAAACCAATTCGGAAGGTCATTTATATGCAAGGAATTAAAAATCACAATAGGTAATACAATTTTTGTCTCTGGCCATAAGTGATATTTTCCAACTCCTTTTATTACAAAACAATAGAAAAACGTGATTATTTGTTTTAACTTTTGTTTTTGTAGCTTGTATGATGAAATATTTAACTAGAAATAGACAAATTTTGTTCTTGTGATCCATTGTAGGATTAAAAACAAATGTTTATACAATTTTATTGAAAGTTCCCCAAGAAATATATAAAAAATAAGTAACTAAATTAAAAGTGAACAGTTTTCCTCTATTTCCATTTGTAATGTAAATCACTTTTCCGTACAAGCCCCCAAATGTAGTCTTGCATTATATTTTCATTGTATACTCCTTGGTATCTATGTTCAAAGTTCAATATATTTTGACTGAAGCATTCCTCTTACTCCTCTGAGTATGAATCTTGCAGCCCATTTGGCCAGAGCTTTTCATTAAGCTTTCAACCAGTTCTACACAATTGTCAGCCTCGTGGTTACCCCAAATGTACTGACACACCAAAACGAAACTCTTTCAGGCTTATTTTTCTTTTTCAGTAAGTTTTTCAGGGAATCTCGATGAACCCTATGATTGTTCTAATTTATGTCCCCACAAAGTGATCAAGCTTTCGCCTTTGCCTCATTAAGTTTGGGAACAAGATTGAAGGTACTCGAAGGCTGCAGACTCTTTTTTCAAGAGCTCTAACAAAATTCAATGCAACAAACAACACCTTTTGAAGGTCTATCAATTGCTCATGCTTGACATTATCCCCTCCAACAGAGTACTCATTACTTTGTGGGCACTACTTCTTAGGTAATGTGCTGCGGTATCCCTACTGTCCCAAAGACAGAGATGATAGGAAAACCTGGTAAAATCTCCCTGGAGCCTCATCAAAAATGCTACCATTTGGGAGTATCCAATGACTTCCCAGCCATACTCCTTATAATTCAAAGCTTGTAGCAGGATTTTAATGCTGTTGTAGTCTCCTTGAAATATACTGAAGTAGCAAAGGGAAAGGATGGATGCTTATTTTAATAAGGAGTAGTAAAGCTTTAATGTTTCTTGAAGAGCTGTCAATGAAGAGCCTCCAATTATCTGGATCAAATGTAATACCAATTGCACGAAAAGAACAGATACAGCTTGATAATGAAAGAATCTTGAGAATTGTCTACGATGTTTCCTTTTTCTTATCACCTGCACATTTTCATCCAGCAGATCCCACTCTTTGATGCTGTAAATCAAAATTTCACTATTTGACTTTGACAGAACAAGATCTCCGATAAGTATGGATTCCTCTCAACAGCCATATCTCCGACACTGATCTTTGCATCTCTTGAGTTGTTGCTTTCTTCAAAATGTGGTGTATTTCTTTTGGGAGTGATAGATACAGGAAGATGATGGAAGGTCAGGATAGGAAATAGCAGGTCGATTTTTGCCACTTTGACGTTTGGAATAGGACATCATAGAAAAGTAGCAGTTTCTTGAGTGATAAGTGGTCTCACGCCAAATCCTGGAAATGGCAAACTTCATAGATCTCGTAAAAGTAAAAGAATATATATTTAATTACACCTTTGGCTCACAAACAAACTATAATAGCTTAAATACTTGTGACATTTAATATTTTACTCTCTACAACAAACAATTTTATTATCTTCTAATGTTTTCTTGGTGTTCTCTACCTATTATGCTAAAATAAGCATTCCACATTCTCATCGATATTGTCACACCGAAAATTTGTGCCCTTGTTTTGATGAACTGTCTGATTGATATAACAAAATGCATCTGGAGAATGATTGCAACCTCTTAAAGGCCATTTATTTTCTGATGTCTTTACTATAGTAGCTTTAACTGAGATGGTAACAAATCTTTGAATCTCTATATAAATAATTCTGAGGTAATATTCCAGAATATTCCAGATGGCTCTAAAAGTTTACAAGGATGTGTTCTAGCAATTTCTGGTACATTATTAAACTTCATAAAGTTTTACTAAATTCTAGAAATTTCTCATTAAATCTAAAATGTTTTGGAAGGTTTCCTTAAAACAACATTATTTTTATTATTTATTTAAATAAGATTTACAATTTTATACCTTTCTTCGAATTTTTATATGTTATAAATTCTTTATTGTTTTTTTCCGAAATTAATAATACTCTATAATTATTTCCGAAATTAATAATACCCTGTTATGTATTCTTAATTGTTTTTCTAAAATTAATAATACTCTATAATTATTTTCGAAATTAATCATACACTGTTATATATTATTAATTGTTTTTCCGAAATTAATAATACTCTATAATTATTTCTGAAATTAATAATACCCTGTTATATATTCTTAATTGTTTTTCCGAAATTAATAATACTCTTTAATTATTTCCTAAATTAATAATACCCTGTTATATATTCTTAATTGTTTTTCCGAAATTAATAATACTCTATTTTTATTTCCGAAATTAATATTACCCTGTTATATATTCTTAAGTGTTTTTCCGAAATTAATAATACCCTATAATTATTTCTGAAATTAATAATACCCTGTTATATATTCTTAATTGTTTTGTCGAAATTAATAATACTCTTTAATTATTTCCTAAATTAATAATACCCTGTTATATATTCTTAATTGTTTTTCCGAAATTAATAATACTCTATTTTTATTTCCGAAATTAATATTACCCTGTTATATATTCTTAAGTGTTTTTCCGAAATTAATAATACCCTATAATTATTTCTGAAATTAATAATACCCTGTTATATATTCTTAATTGTTTTTCCGAAATTAATAATACTCTTTAATTCTTTCCTTAAATTAATAATACCCTGTTATATATTCTTAATTGTTTTTCCGAAATTAATAATACTCTATTTTTATTTCCGAAATTAATATTACCCTGTTATATATTCTTAAGTGTTTTTCCGAAATTAATAATACCCTATAATTATTTTCGAAATTAATAATACCCTCTTATATATTCTTAATTGTTTTGTCGAAATTAATAATATTCTATAATTATTTCCGTAATTAATAATACCCTGTTATATATTCTCAATTGTTTTTCCGAAATTAATAATACTCTATAATTATTTTAGAACTTAATAATACCTTGTTATATATTCTTAATTGTTTTTTCCGAAATTAATAATACACTATAATTATTTTCGAAATTAATAATACCCTGTTATATATTCTTAATTGTTTTTCAAAATTAATAATATTCTATAATTATTTTCTAAATTAATAATACCCTGTTATATATTCTAAATTGTTTTTCCGAAATTAATAATACCCTATAATTATTTTCTAAATTAATAATACCCTGTTATATATTCTTGATTGTTTTTTCGAAATTAATAATATTCTATAATTATTTCCGAAATTAATAATACCCTGGTATATATTCTAAATTGTTTTTCCGAAATTAATAATACTCTATAATTATTTTCGAAATTAATAATACTCTATAATTATTTTAGAACTTAATAATACCCTGTTATATATTCTTAATTTTTTTTCGAAATTAATAATACTCTATAATTATTTCCGAAATTAATAATACCCTGGTATATATTCTTAATTGTTTTTCCAAAATTAATAGTACTCTATAATTATTTTCGAAATTAATAATAGACTGTTATATAATTTAAACTTTTTCCGAAATTAATAATACTCTATAATTATTTTAGAACTTAATAATACCCTGTTATATATTCCTAATTCTTTTTTCGAAATTAATAATACTCTGTTATATATTCCTAATTGTTTTTCCGAAATTAATAATACACTGTTATATATTCTTAATTCTTTTTTTCGAAATTAATAATACTCTATAATTATTTCCGAAATTAATAATACCCTGTTATGTATTCTTAATTGTTTTTCCGAAATTAATAATACTCTATAATTATTTCCTAAATGAATAATACCCTGTTATATATTCCTAATTCTTTTTTGGAAATTAATAATACTCTATTTTTATTTCCGAAATTAATAATACCCTGTTATATATTCTTAATTGTTTTTCTAAAATTAATAATACTCTATAATTATTTTCGAAATTAATCATACACTGTTATATATTATTAATTGTTTTTCCGAAATTAATAATACTCTATAATTATTTCTGAAATTAATAATACCCTGTTATATATTCTTAATTGTTTTTCCGAAATTAATAATACTCTTTAATTATTTCCTAAATTAATAATACCCTGTTATATATTCTTAATTGTTTTTCCGAAATTAATAATACTCTATTTTTATTTCCGAAATTAATATTACCCTGTTATATATTCTTAAGTGTTTTTCCGAAATTAATAATACCCTATAATTATTTCTGAAATTAATAATACCCTGTTATATATTCTTAATTGTTTTTCCAAAAATAATAATACTCTTTAATTATTTCCTAAATTAATAATACCCTGTTATATATTCTTAATTGTTTTTCCGAAATTAATAATACTCTATTTTTATTTCCGAAATTAATATTACCCTGTTATATATTCTTAAGTGTTTTTCCGAAATTAATAATACCCTATAATTATTTTCGAAATTAATAATACCCTCTTATATATTCTTAATTGTTTTGTCGAAATTAATAATATTCTATAATTATTTCCGTAATTAATAATACCCTGTTATATATTCTCAATTGTTTTTCCGAAATTAATAATACTCTATAATTATTTTAGAACTTAATAATACCTTGTTATATATTCTTAATTGTTTTTTCCGAAATTAATAATACCCTATAATTATTTTCGAAATTAATAATACCCTGTTATATATTCTTAATTGTTTTTCAAAATTAATAATATTCTATAATTATTTTCTAAATTAATAATACCCTGTTATATATTCTAAAATGTTTTTCCGAAATTAATAATACCCTATAATTATTTTCTAAATTAATAATACCCTGTTATATATTCTTCATTGTTTTTTCGAAATTAATAATATTCTATAATTATTTCCGAAATTAATAATACCCTGGTATATATTCTAAATTGTTTTTCCGAAATTAATAATACTCTATAATTATTTTCGAAATTAATAATACTCTATAATTATTTTCGAAATTAATAATACTCTATAATTATTTTAGAACTTAATAATACCCTGTTATATATTCTTAATTTTTTTCGAAATTAATAATACTCTATAATTATTTCCGAAATTAATAATACCCTGGTATATATTCTTAATTGTTTTTCCAAAATTAATAGTACTCTATAATTATTTTCGAAATTAATAATAGACTGTTATATAATTTAAACTTTTTCCGAAATTAATAATACTCTATAATTATTTTAGAACTTAATAATACCCTGTTATATATTCCTAATTCTTTTTTCGAAATTAATAATACTCTGTTATATATTCCTAATTGTTTTTCCGAAATTAATAATACACTGTTATATATTCTTAATTCTTTTTTTCGAAATTAATAATACTCTATAATTATTTCCGAAATTAATAATACCCTGTTATGTATTCTTAATTGTTTTTCCGAAATTAATAATACTCTATAATTATTTCCTAAATGAATAATACCCTGTTATATATTCCTAATTCTTTTTTAGGAAATTAATAATACTCTATTTTTATTTCCGAAATTAATAATACCCTGTTATATATTCTTAATTGTTTTTCCGAAATTAATAATACTCTATTTTTATTTCCGAAATTAATATTACCCTGTTATATATTCTTAAGTGTTTTTCTGAAATTAATAATACCCTATAATTATTTCTGAAATTAATAATACCCTTTCATATATTCTTAATTGTTTTTCCGAAATTAATAATACTCTTTAATTATTTCCTAAATTAATAATACCCTGTTATATATTCTTAATTGTTTTTCCGAAATTAATAATACTCTATTTTTATTTCCGAAATTAATATTACCCTGTTATATATTCTTAAGTGTTTTTCCGAAATTAATAATACCCTATAATTATTTTCGAAATTAATAATACCCTCTTATATATTCTTAATTGTTTTGTCGAAATTAATAATATTCTATAATTATTTCCGTAATTAATAATACCCTGTTATATATTCTCAATTGTTTTTCCGAAATTAATAATACTCTATAATTATTTTAGAACTTAATAATACCTTGTTTTTTATTCTTAATTGTTTTTTCCGAAATTAATAATACCCTATAATTATTTTCGAAATTAATAATACCCTGTTATATATTCTTAATTGTTTTTTCAAAATTAATAATATTCTATAATTATTTTCTAAATTAATAATACCCTGTTATATATTCTAAATTGTTTTTTCCGAAATTAATAATACCCTATAATTATTTTCTAAATTAATAATACCCTGTTATATATTCTTGATTGTTTTTTCGAAATTAATAATATTCTATAATTATTTCCGAAATTAATAATACCCTGGTATATATTCTAAATTGTTTTTCCGAAATTAATAATACTCTATAATTATTTTCGAAATTAATAATACTCTATAATTATTTTAGAACTTAATAATACCCTGTTATATATTCTTAATTCTTTTTTCGAAATTAATAATACTCTATAATTATTTCCGAAATTAATAATACCCTGGTATATATTCTTAATTGTTTTTCCAAAATTAATAGTACTCTATAATTATTTTCGAAATTAATAATAGACTGTTATATAATTTAAACTTTTTCCGAAATTAATAATACTCTATAATTATTTTAGAACTAAATAATACCCTGTTATATATTCCTAATTCTTTTTTCGAAATTAATAATACTCTGTTATATATTCTTAATTGTTTTTCCGAAATTAATAATACACTGTTATATATTCTTAATTCTTTTTTTCGAAATTAATAATACTCTATAATTACTTCCGAAATTAATAATACCCTGTTATGTATTCTTAATTGTTTTTCCGAAATTAATAATACTCTATAATTATTTCCTAAATGAATAATACCCTGTTATATATTCCTAATTCTTTTTTGGAAATTAATAATACTCTATTTTTATTTCCGAAATTAATAATACCCTGTTATATATTCTTAATTGTTTTTCCGAAATTAATAATACCCTATAATTATTTTCTAAATTAATAATACCCTGTTATATATTCTTAATTGTTTTTTCGAAATTAATAATATTCTATAATTATTTCCGAAATTAATAATACCCTGGTATATATTCTTAATTGTTTTTCCGAAATTAATAATACTCTATAATTATTTTCGAAATTAATAATACTCTATAATTATTTTAGAACTTAATAATACCCTGTTATATATTCTTAATTCTTTTTTCGAAATTAATAATACTCTATAATTATTTCCGAAATTAATAATACCCTGGTATATATTCTTAATTGTTTTTCCAAAATTAATAGTACTCTATAATTATTTTCGAAATTAATAATAGAATGTTATTTAATTTAAACTTTTTCCGAAATTAATAATACTCTATAATGATTTTAGAACTTAATAATACCCTGTTATATATTCCTAATTCTTTTTTCGAATTTAATAATACTCTGTTATATATTCTTAATTGTTTTTCCGAAATTAATAATACACTGTTATATATTCTTAATTCTTTTTTTCGAAATTAATAATACTCTATAATTATTTCCGAAATTAATAATACCCTGTTATGTATTCTTAATTGTTTTTCCGAAATTAATAATACTCTATAATTATTTCCTAAATTAATAATACCCTGTTATATATTCCTAATTCTTTTTTGGAAATTAATAATACTCTATTTTTATTTCCGAACTTAATAATACCCTGTTATATATTCTTAATTGTTTTTCCGAAATTAATAATACCCTATAATTATTTTCGAAATTAATAATACCCTGTTATATATTCTTAATTGTTTTTTCGAAATTAATAATATTCTATAATTATTTCCGTAATTAATAATACCCTGTTATATATTCTCAATTGTTTTTCCAAAATTAATAATACTCTATAATTATTTTAGAACTTAATAATACCCTGTTATATATTCTCAATTGTTTTTCCGAAATTGATAATACCCTATAATTATTTTTGAAATTAATAATACCCTGTTATATATTCTTAATTGTTTTTTTGAAATTAATAATATTCTATAATTATTTCCGTAATTAATAATAAACTGTTATATATTCTCAATTGTTTTCCGAAATTAATAATACTCTATAATTATTTTAGAACTTAATAATACCCTGTTATATATTCTTAATTGTTTTTCCGAAATTAATAATACCCTATAATTATTTTCTAAATTAATAATACCCTGTTATATATTCTTGATTGTTTTTTCGAAATTAATAATATTCTATAATTATTTCCGTAATTAATAATACCCTGTTATATATTCTTAATTTTTTTTTCGAAATTAATAATACCCTATAATTATTTTTAAAATGCGAAAAGTTAGAAATTTATTTTCCTACATTTCGATATGTAATGAAAAATAAAGGAAAACATCGTTTGGTAATTGATAAAAAACTATAAAAACATACCTCGGGTAATCATTTAAAAATAAAGAAAAACATCCTTTGGGTAATTAATGAAAAAATTGAGAAATACATCATTTCGGTATACAAATACATTCACAAAGAAAAAGTAATTAATATAAACAACAACAATAACATCGTTTCATAATTAATGAAAACATAAAGAAAACAACATTTTGGTAATTAATGATAAATAAAGAACATCATTTCGGTATTAAGGAAAAAACAAAAAACAACAAGGTAATTAGTGAATAAATAAAGAAAAAAAGATTGTTTCGTTAATTAATGAAAAAAGTAACATTGTTTCAGTAATTAATGACATTTTTGCAAAAAAAAACCATCGTCTCGGTAAGTAATGAAATTTAAATAAAATCATCGTTTAGGTAATTAATGAAATCAACAACAACGACCAAACACTCCAGCATCCTCCTGACACACAGTGAGTTGATACAAATTCCCCGAGGAAATAATGTGAAGGAGATCATTTGCAAGCCTCTTTTCCCCCTAATGCGAAGCGGTAAACAGAATTAGGTAACATTTCTGGTAAATAGCACAGCTCATTAAAATTTTATACCTTTAAGCTTATATAAGACATTAGAATTTTATCAAAGCTATTATTACTGTTTTCTGTTATTATTTATCTCAGAGTTATTACTTACAAATTCTAATAACTTTTTACACTGTGAAATAGGTCATCAGAGGCTTCTTTTGCAACCAAAAGGCCTCTTCTCTTGCCCGACAAGTGCTCGATGTCTTAGGGAGGAAAGGTTAGTTTTTCTAAGCCAGAAGAGACCTTCTCTTCTTCTCCGGTTAAATATCTAAATTGGTAGTTCGAAATTGGTAACCGAACCTGCAATCGAATTCTTAATTAATAATTCTATTGTTATTCTAAGAATTTTTCTCACATGTCTTGTCAAATTTCGTAATTTAGAGTCAGTTACTATCTTGTATGAACAGTCGCGGGAAAATGTTATGATATTCCAACCCCATTCTTTAGTCTTGACGAGACAGGATATCAAGTCTGGCAGTATATCGTATGCACTGGTTACACATTGCTACTGAAACCTGGACTGAATTCACTTTTGCTTCGCTCATTTTCTCGGATAGTTTCTATGTATTTAGGTGGCTGAGGAAATTAGCCTTCACATTATCCTATTTCATCCCAAAACCCGAATCGTACTCACACCAGATACAACAACAAAGCTGAATGCACCGTGTATGAGGGAGAAGTTCCGATGTCACCTGGATAAAGCACTGACTGCTAAATGGCGAATAACTGGAGATCCATCAGGTAGGTGGAACCAGTCGAAACTAAGGGTGACTGAATCTCTAAGGCTGGTGTTTGGAGCTAAAGGAGTGGATCGTGAAGATTGGT
Source organism: Ceratothoa steindachneri (assembly GCA_963969495.1). Classification (NCBI taxonomy): domain Eukaryota; kingdom Metazoa; phylum Arthropoda; class Malacostraca; order Isopoda; family Cymothoidae; genus Ceratothoa; species Ceratothoa steindachneri. The sequence goes on along the minus strand of OZ018331.1, from coordinate 11,608,547 downwards.
TTGATGAAAATAGAGATAGGGGTTGACAGACTATTAGCGTAAAAGCGTAAAGTTTTCATTGTTTGGCAAAAAGACTTGAACTGCACATCAAGAATTATCGATTCTATCAGATAGGGAGAAAGATCCAGAAAGAACTACGTCTCCTTCAGATGGTTCGTGAAATCCAAACAATAGGGGAACGATGTCCCAGCACTGTCCACAGTATAACAATTTAAAAGAGTCCTACAATTCACTAAAGGCAGTGTATAGACCACATCAATTAAGTATTACTCTACTAATCGCAACTACCAGAGTTATTCTGCTCAAGGTAAAAAGAGAACAATAAACTCTGAGGAGAGAGCACCATTCTCAACAACCTAGACACTGTAGACTCTGCAGCTTTGTATGCGATTAAACAGAGCACTTTAAGATATGACCCTACCATTCCTCCAAACATAAAAAAGCAATAAACTAAAACAGTTCTTGCATAGCACCTGCTGAAGATGGCATCCCTGTTTAACTCTTTCAATTGGCGCTTTAAGAGTATCTTGAGGCATTTCACAGCATCTTCTGTAGAAATCATGACTCAGGATTTCAAATATATAACGTTATTTTCTTTTTTCAAGAAAAAAAGACACAAAACACACTGCAAAAACTACCTGGTTATATCTTTGCTTTCCATTGATGGAAAGATTCTTGGACCTATCATGTTGATATATTTGATTAAAACCATCTCAATGAAATCTCTGATAGAAGCTCAGTTCGTCTTTAGACCAGATCGCAACGCCATAAACATGACCTTTACTGTAAGACATCAAAGAAAAATGGGTCGAACAAAATGCGCATATGTAATATGTCTTTATGGTCCTCATTAAGCCATTTGAAAAAGAAAACATAGATGCTATCTAGGGAATTTTCACAAGGCTCTGGTAGCCGAGAAATTTAGTGCAACTCAGCCTCTGCAACGGCGACACATCCAAACAATTTGAAACCTCGAAATAAATGAACAAAGACTGTGCTTACCCAGGTATTTTTTAACTTATTTTATCAAGTGTCTTGAACCATGCTATACCAGAGCTCTAGAGATGAGTTACCTACTATACCAGTAGTTCCTAACTTGGCTGAAATTTCGCTCTGGTGAGAAATTTTAGTATTCCAGGGCGAAAATATATAGAGGGAAATAAAAATCACTAGCTCTTACCAGACAGAAAAAAATCTGATATAATGTTGCAATTGACCTTTCTTTAAGCACAATATTTAAATACAAATCAAAGTTATGCTAGGTTTTTCTTTAATAATGACTGTGTATGATAATTTTGGTCAAATCCATAATTTTATGGTCAGTATAATAATTCGGTGTTTGCAATCTGGTAACACTGTTGGACTACCACGACCTATCAATTGACACACGCTGTTGTTGCTCTAGTTTCTCCATCTTTGTTTACATGACCTGAATAGGGCATGTCAATGATTTTTTTTACTTTAGGTGTTATTCAGAATGTATTATTGACTTTTAATTATTCATTGTTATGGAAGAGTGACGGGGGAAGAGTTATTGACTAAGATCGCATCGATTAGTCAATAGTGTTTGACTAAGATCGCATCGTTAATAAAAAGTTTTTAAATAAGATCGCTTCGAATAATGACGAGTTCTTTACTACGATGGCTTCAATTGGTGAATAGTTTTTAAGTAAATTGCATCGATTAATGAACAATTCTTGAATTCGATCGCTTCGATTAATTAACAGTTCTTTAATCAGGTCGATAATAATGAACTGTTCTTGAATAAGATCGTATCGATTAATGCCCAGTTTTTGAATAATATCATATCACTGTAGGTGATATTCAGAATGTAATGTTATTCACTTTTAATTATTGAATGTTATGAAGGAGTGACGAGGGAACAGTTTTTGACTCGGATTACATCGATTAATGAACAGTTTTTGACTAAAATCGTCTCGATTAATGAACAGTTCTTGACTAAAATCGTATCGATTAATGAACAGTTCTTGACTAAAATCTTATCGATTAATGAAAAGTTTTTATATAAGATCACTTCAATAAATGAACATTTATTGACTAATATCGCATTAATTAATGAAAAGTTCTTGAATAAGGTTGCATCGATTAATGAACAGTTCTTGACTAAAATCGTATTGATTAATGAAAAGTTATTATATAAGATCACTTCAATTAATGAAAATTTATTGCCTAATATCGCATTAATTAATGAAAAGTTCTTGAATAAGGTTGCATCGATTAATCAAGAGTTCTAAAATCGATTGCTTTGAAGAATGAACAGCTCTTTACTCAGATCGCATAATAATCAACTGTTATTGAATAAGATTATATCGATTAATGACCAGCTTTTGAATAATATCACATCGTTCAATAAAAAGTTCTTGAATAAGATGGCAATGATTAAGGAACAGTTCTTCAATAAGATTTCATCGATTAATGAACAGTTCCTGACAAAGATGACATCGTTTAAAATACTGTTCTTGATTCAGATCGCATAGAGTAATGACAATTCTTTGGCTAAAATCTCATCGATTAATGAACAGTTCTTGACTAAAATTTTATTAATTGATGAAATATTCTTGACTGCTGATGCTTCGATTAATTAACAGTTCTTCTAAAATCGCATCGATTATTTAAAAGTTCTGACTAAGATCTAATCGATTGATGAACAGTTCTTGATTAAAATCGCATCAATTAATTAACAGTTTTTGTCTATCATTGCTTCATTTAAAGAACAGTTCTTGACTAAATAACATCAATATAAGGAGTGGACTTTTATTTTGAGTGCTGTACAATCTACGCACTTCATCGCAATATAAAAGTTCAGTGTTGTTAATGCGCACAACTAAATCTAAATGGGAGCTCCAGCAAAGAATATCCTGCGTCAAACATTACTACAAGTCAGGCTCGTTCAAGAAAGTGCAGGACACTTTCGTGTATCAGTTCGAATGTGAGAAAGCCCCCTCCAAGAGCAGAATTCAGGACAGAGTGGACCACTTCAAAAACGATGGGACAGCGGAAAACCTCAATACAGCCAGTGACAACCGTCCAAGCTATTTAGGACGCCCCAGGGAGCGTACAGCTGAGCTGGTCGAGAGCGTGAGAGAGTCAGTTCAACAGAGTCCAAAACGCTCTGTGCGCAAGCGAAGTCAGTCCCTCTGTATATCCCGTGAGACCTGCAGGAGAGTGCTAGTAATGGATGTAAAGGCCCACCCATACATAATACAGACGAGACAGACCCTTACAGCCTCAGGCAAGGAGCAAAGGAACTCTATGGCAGTCAAGATACTGGAGAAAATTCAGGAGACCCCAACTTTCCTTAACCTCCTTTGGACCTCAGTTGAAGCTCACTTCCATCTTGAAGGAAAGATAAACTCGAAGACAAATGTCTTTTGGGGGACCGCCAGACCAAATGACGTAGCCACCAAACCCCTACACTACACTAAGTGTGCGTTATGGACTGCAATCTCAGCCAGAGGCATAATCGGACCATTCTTCTTCGAGGAATCTGGCGCGACAGTGACAGTCACCAAGGAGCAGTATATTGAGGACCTTAAAACCTTCAAGAAGGAGCTACAAACCCTGTTCCCGTCGCTTATGGAGAAGTTCTGGTTCTGCCAATTGGAGCAAGCTCTCATACCTCAAACCTGTCCCAAGATTACCTGAAAGAGAACTTTGGTGGCCGTGTGATCAGTCTCAAGACTGATTTTGAGTGGGCACCTCACAGCTCAGCCATTATCCCCCATACTTCTTTCTCTGGGGCTACCCTAAAGACATAATGTACGCAGGGAGACCCAAGACCATCACGGAACCTAAGGAAGACACCAGGGGGGAGATTAGAGCCATTAGTCGGTTGGTTTGTAAGGACGTCATTGACAACTTTGCGCTGCGCCTCAAGAAATTCACAGAGCTAAATGGAGGTCATCTCCAACACGTGCTCTAGAATAGAGAAGAAAGTACAAAGACTCTCATGTTTTGATATGATGTTTTTCAACAACATAAACTAGTTATCACCAAAGTTTCATGCAATCCTTGCAGAAAATTAAGAAATTAGTCCTATCGAGAGTAAGTTGGAGCCTGTTTTGGGGGGGTCACCCTGTATATATATATATTTATATATTGGCAACTTCTTGGCACATGTAAACCAATGGCTTAGAGTAATTTCTTTATATTTCAATCTCACGAGTCACTAATATCACTTCTCTATGATCTCGTACCGATTTCGGTACGTAATCTCTAAAAGGTCACTACACCCAGATAGAGGGAGTTGATCTGAGAGCTGCCCCAAACCTTTCCTCTCCAAAGTTCACCAACCTGTTTCAAATGTCGACTGTGCCTAACAGACCCCTTGAGTCAACCCGATTGATCTAAGTCAATGTATTTATAGAATGTAAGGGGTATTTGTGATAAGAGAAATAGAGCAGAGGTAGCAAATTTGTTTAGCAGAGTACGATTGCATCCATGGATTATGCGAGGCAAACAGGAAGGGTAAAAAAGAAATAGTGTTGGATAAAGTGAAATGAGCATGATTAGGTATCTTGTGGAGGATGAGGTAGAGAGGAGCTAGCTGTGAAATTGAAATGAATGGCATGGAGTAAAGAATATAAGTAAGTGTCAATGTGTGCCAAGGGTTGAGAGACGTAAGAGATGGATTGCTCAGGTGAGAGTGTTGACGAAAAAAACAAGTATTAACGAGATACGTGGATGATAATGTAAAGGGTAGGGATTTAACTTTTTATTTAAACGAATCCAAATAAAATTTAGACTTAATATAGAATTCAATTACATCTTGTCTTTATATAAAAATATATTTAATTTTATAAAGGTGTATGTGGCTAGTTTTAAGCTTCTTGGTGATTCCCACCATTTTCGATTAATATAATTAAACTTACTCTGCATTTCTAATCTTTTTCTGTCGCACTTTGGCATTAATTTGATAAAAAAAATCTGTTTAAATTCACCCTTAAATGCAGGAATATTGGTTTGCCTAATCGTGTAGAGACTTTTGACATATAAAAAAAGTGACAAAGGATGAATGAGATGTGGAGATTGTGGATACCAGTGCTGTAGGGTGCCCCACGAGTCAGAGAATCCTCCATCGATTGGGCATTGTCACATTAAGCCAATGCTCAAGTTGCGTCTGTCAATGTTGAGGATGTCCATTGTGAGTGAACAGCAGTCCATTGAATGGGAGTTAGTTTCCTCGTTTAACCAGAATCATTTACGCGGAAAAGACCACTTCCAAGCTCGGACAATATGAACTTTATGCAGATGCTTTTGTTATTCCTAGAAAAGGCATCTAATTCTTGTGCGATTCGCTGGTAAATCCAATGCGGTACCTCATGTTGAATGGTGCAGATTGTTGTCAAAACGTTTCGCGACAAATGCTACATTTCCCTTCTTTCGACTCGTTTTTTCCCTCTTCCTTGTACACTACCAATCTGCCTCAACGATCTGCTCGAAATCTCTAATGTTGCTTTTTACTAGTTATGCAGAAACTAAGGAGTGCAAACTTATACTAAGACATAGACTTAAGTAACTAATCTCGACTACACTCAAGAGAGACAAGAAATTACTACTTACTGAGATGAATTTTGCGATAAGTATGGCTTAATTTATACATTTTGTAATAAACCATTTGTTTTCTTATCTGCCCACTGTTTTTATTCGCCATTTCCTTAATATTTCAGATAAAGAAAAAAAAAGAGTTTTTATATATGTACCTATGGTATCTCTAAATGCTAATGGTTAAAAATGGAAAAAAGTTATAAGGCTATTTATACGGTTAATCGTGGTAGTGGTGGGGAGGGGGATGGAGGTTGCCGCTATGGTTTTCTTCCCCAGAGGAATCCAGACTGGGGGATCTTATAGAACACAGAGCGCCCCCTCACTATGGAGGATCGACGGCGAGACAAGAAAGTGGGCGCACGTTTTTTTTAGCGATATATTTTAGCTATTTTATGATTATTTCTAGTTATTTTGTTTTGTGTTTATATTTTAGTTTTATGTTGTTACCTCGTTTATATAACTTGATAATACTTACGGGCAATAAGCTAATCAAAAGGTGGAAAAGTGCTATCCTTTGTATTATAAGGAAAAATATAATTACAGGTACGTCTAAACTTGCCTTTATAAGAAAATGTAGGATAAAAAGGCTATTTTGTTAGTTTTTGGAAACACAAAAGACAACTGGAAACAAAAAAACAACAACACAGAAACGGTAACACTCCAGAATATAGACTAGGTCGCTTTTCTGTGTTTTTGTTTTGACTACAAACCTTTCGTTTAGCGCGCAAAGATATTCTGTTATTGTTTTTTATGCACGCCCTAAATTTTTCTAATAATTCATATATACAGTAAAACCTCGATATAACGAACCTCAATATAACGAATTTCGGATATAACGAACCAAATTTCCTGTCCAAACCTCATGCTGCGACTCACTGGCTCACAGCTCAGTCGGCTGTGAACATCGCGGGGGAGAGGTTGTTTAGGATCTCTGAGGGCCGCCATTGTTGAGGTAATGTCATCCATTAACAAGGACTTCCTAATTAGGGAATACAACCAGTTCAGTTCCCGCTTGGAGAAGGTCGTGGAGGCAGATGGAGGAATTTTAAATGATTTCGTAACTATATAGATTGTTCTATATGTCCTCTAATCGTTGCCGTCTTTGTCACGAACTGTTCATTAATCGATGCAATCTCATTGAAGAACTGTTTCTTAATCGTTGCCATATTATTCAAGAACTGTTTAATGAACGATGTGATATTATTTAAAAACTGGCCATTGATCGATAAGACCTTATTCAACAGTTGATTATTAGGCGATCTGAGTAAAGAACTGTTCATTATTTAAAGCAATCTTATTCAAGAACTGTTTTTTTTCAATTTACAATTTGTATCGATTTACCTGAAACCCCATTTACATTAACTGAACCTGCGATACTCCTTACAGGAGGAGCTTGCGCTTCTCACCAGACCTGCGGCAAGTACGGCTCTGTGAATGTGGATTGTCCTATGTGTTTTTAGAGGTTACCAGTATCTATACCATTGGCCTATTCTTTCTAAAATACGGGAAAAATAGCCCTGTGGGTGTTTTTTTTCAAAATGGCCTCTAATAACAATATGCTATTGGTGTATTGGTTTATAGGGGTCAGTACCTATTTTATTGGCCTAAATATTAGAATATGAAATATATTTTAAAAAGAACTCCAAGGAAAGTTCTGATTTTCGACTTTTATGGGCTTTAATGGTTATTAGTTTTTCAGCTTTTCCAACCTTTTTTATATAAAAATCCAAAACATTTTGTTATATTTTCCAAAGGTCTCATTATGTTAAAAAAATCGCATAAATAAAGTATATCTTAACTGGTAACACATCAAACTAAAAGAAATCTTAGAAAAAACTACCCAAGTAAATTTAGGAGAATTTGATTTTATAACATGGGCTTATACTCCTCGAATCCTGACCATTACCACTTTTTACCACTTTAACTACGGTTTTACCCTGAACATTGTGTTCAACTTACCTTCCTTTAAAGAATTTCCCCTCACCTTCCCTGAATATTGGATTGGCCTTAGTTACACTGTTTAAAGGGGCTTCTCTCCTCTGGACATTGCATTCAACTTACCTTACCAAGGTTTTCTTATCGTGAAGATATTATTTAGTGTCTACCTAACTTCCGCGGTTCTTTATGGTTTGGTAAATGTTCTCCATTCCTTTTGTACATTTCACCACTAATGTAGTATTTTACGCTGATTTCAAATATGTTATTTTGGAATAATTATTCTCTAACATAAAGATCGGGGGAACGTGCACAAAACGCAATAGACCCACTTGCGTCGTGCAAACATTTGTTTTTCTAACATAGGATTATGTTACATGTGTTTTCACTTGTCTCTGTGGAGATACAGATAAGCCCTTTTCAAATGATCTCGAAATCACTGAACCAACCGTTCGATTCGGGTTATTTATCTCGATTGCTGGTTGGGCTAAAAGGGGGCAGGTTCTTGCTACAGGTCCCTTCTGGTTTTGAGGGGTTATTGGGGATCTCCAGGGATTTCGCGATATTGTGGATAAGATGTGTGATGAGTCAATTACGTGAGTTTATTAGATTTGTACTAATTTAATTGAAGAGAAATTATAATATTATGCCTTCCTCCACGAAATGATTTTATGTTCGTTCAAACCTGGCCTTCAAGAGGGGTAGGTTGAAGTTCGTTATTTTAAACTTAGGTTTACTATGTTCGAACTTATTGCTTATTCAGAGAAACATTTAATAACCCATCTTCGCTTCATTATTTAGGGTTGACCGGGTGGCCATGAAAGGTTTTGGCGTTTTTTATGAATCCGATTTCAGATTCTGGGATTAGGTGTGTTCTCTAAGTTCACTTTTTGGAACTAGTTTATTTATATTTGTTTTCATTGTTTTTCTATTAATGGCACTGAAGTAATCTGCGATTCTCAAGTCAATAGGCTGGAGAGGCATGGTACACAGAGGTGCATGTATAAATATTAGTAATGGCAATATCTTTTCTCTTTTAAGTACCTCGACATTTTTGACTGTAAAATCAGACAACTTGTTTCACTATAGCCAAATGCCATTGCTAATGATAGCAAATTTGTTTTTGATTTAGAAATTTACTATTTGCTTCCTCTATTGAACTACGCCAACATTACCATTTGATATCCCTAATAGATGTTCTCTCCGCATAGTCCTAACTGGGAAGTACCGTTCAAGTACCAGTACCGGTCAGGATATCAATTTTAAATGGAGTCGAGTTCTATTAAGAGAACCTAGAACTCCAAGGTACTATAGAACACTACAAATAACAAATATTTTGAAGCATAGCTACTGTCTTCCTTGGTAATTCAATCTATTTTTACACTTTCTATTCTTTACTTTTCTTTAGCTTTCGTTTCTCTTCCATTTTTTTCTCATATATTTCCTATGTTTCCATCTCGTTGGTTTATTCCAGTTTTAGCAGTAGCAGTGACTGGAAAGGGCCTGAGAAATAATTTGTTGTACTCTTCAATTAGTATTTGAAAACTAATTGAACTTTTCAAATGACCATAATCGGCACTCTCATTTTCTACCTCATGAAGGCTACAACCACGCCAGATAAGCGGCCCAAGTTGGACTTGATAGGAGAAACATATAAAAATGATGACTGCAGGGGTGTATGTTGTGAGAGCGGCTTCTGTATATGTTTAAACCAGGAATCCAATCTACTCTAAAAGCTTTAGAAGGTTACAGTAGAACAGTGATTGCCATGGGAGGCAGTGATGCCCATTGGGGAGGGTGGAGAGATCCATACGGGGGTTGCAGATGAAGGGAGGGTGGATAGATCCATACGGGGGTTGCGGATGAAGGGAGGGTGGATAGATTAGTATCAAAACCAAGCAAGCGTTTTTATTCCAAATACGTATGAGAAAAAAGAAGTTACGAGCAATGATTTAACATGTATGTTATCAATACATTTTAAGAAGGCGAATATTAATTGAGTTATGGATGAAAGTGTGTTTTTAGATTATTTTTTAATCTAACTTGAAGTTAAAAAATCGAACCTTTGTTCGTATCTTTGTGACGTGTTCTGGACATGCGCCACACACCTATGAGATCTGACAACAGACGTTGTGGAGGATTGGATACCATTGCATTAATAACGCATTTAATAAAAATTAGGAGTTTTTGAGTTCGTTAACTACATAATTTTAAAGAAATCACCTCAAAGAACTGCCTCGCATACATACGTCCCACATTAAAAACTATTACAACCATTATTTGTACATGGTATTGAAATTTAACTTTTAAAATTGGTTTTCGTGTATTGTGATTGATAATTTGCTTAACTCTCCTATCGCAAGATGGTCTCTAGTATATTTTTATTTTTTTATTTATTGTGTCATGGACTTTACCTTGTAATTTTATCCCTATTATATTTTTATATTATTTTTCTATATTTTTTTAAAGTGATTAGCATGACTTTTACAAAGAACTTATATTATTTGTTCCAGAATAAAATATGGCCATAGCAAAGAAAACTAAAAATAAATGTAGATAGTATACTGTGGAATATCTGATATATAGATAGGTACCAGGAGCAAATAACTCTTGCAGATTGCAAGTAACCAGGTTTGATGAGTTATAGGCGTTGGGAGCTCTTTACACACACAAAACACTCTTCCCAGCGCATAATGGGTTGATTATCGACCTGCAACCGGTCTTGCCGAATGCACGGCAAACTCGAATCCCGACTCTGGGTCTGTCAAATGAAAGATCGTCTGATCATATCCGTCTCGTCGGAAGTGACCGACCACTGGGCAGCTTTCGATCCCTTTGAGCTGCGCACAGATAACGTTTCGCACCTTTTAATTCCAGAGTTAGAGCCTGAGACAGGTTAAAACGTCGGAGATGGCTTAGGCGATAGTTCATGGATGCGAGATTTCAGTCGCCATTTTCTTTTACCCTCTTTAAAATGGTCCGAATCTTTTCTTAGAAGTGCGCTCAGTGATTTTTAAACGTAAGGTCTTTTCTATAGAATAGGGGAAGCGATGCTTTCTAGCGTGAGTGCGTGACTCTTTATTCTAGTTGTAGGGGAGGGGTCGAGGCCCGCAACGGTACACCTTTATCCCACACCTTCGACCATTTAAGAACAACCTGGGGAAATTGAACTACTCACTAAAGAAAATCTGAAAGGAACGTGTCCTAGCGATACTATAACTAGGAAAAACCAGGCTAACTAACAGCTACCGTTTTTAGGCTCGTGCACGCAATTCTATAAGTTACTATGTCGGTCCGTAGGTCGGCCGATCGGTCGGGTGGTAACCATTTCACTTTTCAAATAGTTTTTGAAATTTTTGAATGTCGTAAGGTCATATGGTTATAAGATCATAAGTCAGATTAATTGAGAGCACTCGACTTACGTCTGTTAACCTTGTTCCAATTCTCCCTCGCCTCACCGTGTCACATCTAGCTCCCATATGCTCATCTCCTGCATTTTATTAACATGGAGCAAGAAACAATGAAAAAGAACTCACTGGCTACAATCTAATTAGGGTAAAAGATGCAGTCATACCCCTTTCTGATGTAGGGGGTTCCCTTCGCACCATACTCAATTGGTGAAGAAGCTTTCCTTCTTCCACCTCTCTGGGAAGAAGCAGCTCTCAACCGTCTCTCTATCAACTCACGAAGCGAGCTCCACTATCCTCTTTCAGGTGTCGCTCCCAAACTCGAGTTACATCGAGAGAGTTTCCCTCTGCCCAATGCCGCGGTAAATAGGGTTTCCGCTTTACCTTCTTCACTCGGGGAACTGCCCCTAGGTGGCTGCTTTAGGGGAACAAACATCAGACACTCATCCCGTGGAACTGCATACAATGTTAAACCAGAGACTTTTGAATGTCTTACGGGCTGAATGCCGGTAGTTTCGAATACGATTGGGCGCCGGTGCTGGTTACTTCCCAGCAAGCACACCAACTCGGGCGGGTCACAAACGAGTCACGATGTCTCGTGGAGACATTTATATATAGACTGCCGCCCCTCGTCAGCGGGTGCTTTGACAACGTTTTGCCCCTATTCACGATTATTATATTGCAGGAATTAGGTCAGCTCTTCAGGCTGTGTGGCAAGAAAGATGGGAGGCGTGAGAAGGGACTTGAAAGTTGTGTGCCATTGTACCTCGACATTTCCCCAAACCTATCCCACTCGAACGCCTCGAAGGCTTCAGTTCGTTTTCTGCGCCTCCGAAACAACGAAACTTGAAGGACGCAGTGCAATTTGACGGAGCGCTTCCCTGAACCTTACAGTGACGAATATCTGGTCCCATGGACTGTCAGATACATTTTCTTTTGATGTCCCAATCTAGGGGAGCTTCGCGCGAACTACCTCTCCTGGTACCAGGACGAGCGTCTTTGCTACCGCTTGCCTCTTGTACTTACATGAGTTCCTACATAACCCACCTTAGTATCATAAAGTTACTGGGCGCGGCATGACTCTTATATATGTATTATTTATCTTCCAGGTATTGGGTTTATATTTGGGATCCTAATGGCAGTAGGCTACCCTCTGGAATCTGATCTAGCCTTTTTTTAATTGTTGCTTTGTTTGGTTTTGGGTCTATTTGTTTATGTCTTGGTTTTCGTCATTGTCTATGCGATAGTTATTTGTATGCTTGGTGTTTAGCTTAGAGATAAGTAGTTTATATTCATAGTCGGCTCTGCCCTTTTTAGACCTCGGCAGAGGAGACCTCTCCTAAATGGAAGTAAAATTTAATTTATTTTTATGACCTTATAGAATTCTACCCAGAATCTAATTTTGTTCTTAGTAACGAACTGACGATAATCAAGCCTGCCAATGCTTATTTATCAGATACATTAACAAAGTTTAAATAAATTAATTTGTAACTGCAAAGAAATGAAGATAGTATTATTAATTCAAGCCTGCTTTCTCCAATTTTCTATCCAAGTTACAGTTATTCAACTGTAACTTAGCCCGTCTCTGGATTGATGAAGGAAATCATACGACATGATAACCTTCAAGTATGTTGTTTACAGTTAGATTCCCTGTGCATGGACGTGTCTTTCGGATTACAGGATGTTTATTTCTTTGTTTAAGAAACAATGCTCTCTGTGCAATCCATTCCTAAATGTCAGCAATGAAGATAACAAAACGAGAAAATTTCTCCGTGCTATCCTGTGCTGTGAAACAAAGTTAAAATGTACTTTATTGCCTTTACAACATTATTTTAAATTAAATGAAGGCTTTAGTATTGCCACACACCTTGTTTACAAGCAAAGGAACAAACTAAAATTTACTAAACGTGCGGTGTGTGACTTGTTATTGCCTTCCAACCTGATGTTGAGAAGCTGATATCTCTGCACAAAGCACATTCAACCCATTAAACTAAGAAAAATATTAGTTAAAGGTGAGATGTACAAATTCTCATTCATATTATTACAACCGCTAAATCAATGCTTACTACATTTAATTTTATTTGGAAATATGCAGAACGCCTGATATCAGGGAAGTGTTTTTGTATGTGTGTTGAAAGGAGCTTCTAAACGTATAGAAAAAATAGATACTTGTGTTACAATTCATACACATGGTCTCCGAAGCCACACCAGTTTTTTTCAGTCCCCTAGTAATAAAAAATCTCGCTACTGATGTTGAGAAACCTAAAATATGTAGGGCACAAATACATTATTCCTTATCATTCGTAAATCCTCCTCCATTATCCACATCAATTATTTTTTTCCATTTTTTACCCCCGATAGATTATAGTTCGGCTCAGAACACACACATACACACATAAAGGCTCAGATAATTGGCTAAAGAGGATTGTCGAGGAGCTTTAACTCCTGGGTTATAAAGCTCATCCTGTGGACTTTCTCTCCACTGTGTGAATAGAAACTTCGACCAGTCCCGGAATAGTTGTAGGTCGGTGATTATGTGTTGAAATTCAATGTGGATACGCTACTCAAGGGGGAAGAGAGAAAGACCTTAGTCAGAGGAGGAGAGATAAGAAAGAAATGACAGGAGTTAGCTGGTAAAAAGGACAGAGACTCAAATTTGAACAAAACCATTTGCGGGTCAAAGTTGGGGAGAAGAATGGCCAGACTGAAATAAGAGAAGAAAATCGGACCGTGGATATGGGCTTGGCCACATGTCCTTATGGTTTTCTTCCTGCAATGAAGAGTGTTTCTATTGTGATTAAAGGCGAAATTGGAGAGTTGCGCAACCCTCGATCCATAGCGCTTCAACTAGGAAATCTATACCATCAATAGCGTCATTGGATGCCGGAGAAGTAGCAGAGGCCTGAAGGATAGCTAATGTGTCTTCCATTTACAAGAAGGGTGATCGCAGCTGTGCGGGAAATGACCTCCATACAGACCACTTAGAAAACAATAAACTACTAAAAGACACCCAACACGGGTACAGAACTAAACCTGTTTAAATAACTTAATACCCATAACCTTCTACATCGTGGATAAATTAGCGTCTTATTTAAATGTGATAATAATCATCATCGTGGCGAATGGGTATTTATTGAATTGATGCTCCCAATGGCTCTCTTTCCCCACGGCTTATGACGTCATACCGACAGGGATAACAGAAGCAAATAACAACTCGATGGCTAAGTGAATACTACTTTCAAGTGCTAATAACTAGAAACTAGTGCTTTCGGGGCAAAATAAGTAGCAACAAACGATTCAGATAAGCCAATAGAGTAGAATGAAAGTATATTTTGGGGGGCAAAAACGTCGAAGTTATTAATCTATAGAATTACCAAAAATAATTTTTAGCTTTACTATGAAATTCCTGGTTTGACCTTTTCCTTAGCACAACGAGGTATCTTTTCTGCTTTTCCGTACCTACATAAATGAGAATTTGCCTTAATTGCAGTTTCACCAAACCTTTCTCCACGTCTCTGATAGTTTAATTTCAAAAGTAAAATAAATAAAAATAAACAAATGAGTTAAGTAATGGCGTGAAGTGTAATAAATTTCGAAATAGTGAAATTCGAGAATATAAAAACCAGGCAATGGCTTCGCCCCCTTTCCCTTCGGGGGGAGCTTGCGCTTCGCTACTAAGATTAAAATTTAAGATCTAAAAAAAGCAGCCATGGTTAAATTTTTATAAATTTTCTAAACTTCGCCAATTATAATAATTTTAAAAAGGAACTCTAAACTAAATTTCCCCCCTTTCAAAATATCACGTTGCTAAAATATATAATTATAGAAGAAGATATATAAAAATAAATTTTCTGAACTTCACCATTTGTAATTCTTTGGGTTTTAGAAAGTTCACAAAATTTATATACTTATACTTATTTCTGAACTTCACCATTTTGTTTTTGATATCATAAAAGAATTATTAGAAATAACTTTGATAAAAAAACATAAGTCATAACCAAACTAAGATAAAATTATTATTCAAATACTCAAAAAAATCCCCTCCTTAAATTATAGAGGTCGCGATGACTAGTAACTTCAAGTATAATTAAGGGTAATCCTCTCATATAAAATAGTTTACCTGTATTTCTACTATTTTAATGCAGAATAATCAAGATTTATATTCTGGGACATGTCTTTCTTTTAATTACAATTGTAAAGAAGTTTAGAACTTTTATCCTTCTTCAAATCCAACACGAACTGCTTCCTCACTTAATTTTACATCTACATGCTTTCATGGATCATAGTTCGGATTTTTTGTGATATTTTGTCCACTTCGCTGTGGGAGCTACGCCCCTGCCATATGCAAACTCTTGTTCTCTGTTGCTACGACTCATGAAGCTTACCAATGGTATGGAACCTTGGCCGTAAAGTCTTAAGTAGGTATACGGCGAGGTAAAGATAACTTCTGAATACATTTCCTTCTACACCATCTTTTCCATCCTATGGCGTTGACGACGCTACTGATGATCTTGTTACTTGGTGATTTTTATTGAAATGTTTATTTACTTAAAATGAAAACTGATGTGGGATGTAGGCCAAAGAATATTTAAAAAAAATTATTTGTAGAGAAATTGGTAAAGTTTGAAGTAGCAAACAATTTTGTAGGAGTTTACCACATATCTGCGCTTGTATTGATTCCTTTCTTTCTCATTGGGAGCTACTGATTGACATACCTAAGTCGCGTGGTCTCAATATATTCTGACTTATGGCCCTAGGACTTTACCTTCTTAAAAACTTTCAATAATTACAGGACTTACCTTGGAAGGACCTTGGTAATTATATCCTTCGAAAGAGAATATAAAACAAAATAAGGATTTAAAAGATCGTTAGAAGCTATTAAATAGTTACGATGTGATTGCAAAAACATTTTCTACCCAGTTTTTTTCTACCTATCCTATCTTATTCTCCAACACATTCAGGTCTTATGTTATTGACACAACTCTCTCGCTCAGTTGCCACTAGCGCTCCACGCTAAGTGCAAGCCTTCAAATCAACCTCCAAGCAATCTCTCCATCCACGCTATCAGCGAACCCCACTAACATGAGGCAACCAAGAAGAATTCCAACTGTAGACTTTGTTAATAAAAACAAATAATGGGCTTGTTTACTTAACCAACCAACTACTCCATTTGGTTGAAAATATTTTGTTTATATAAAAATCTACCTCCTCGGCCCATACGAACAGTTATTTTGATCTACACCTTACACACCGATCTTTTTAACAGAGCTATCAAAGTTATCGTATCAGATAGTTAATTAATTGATCAAATCGGCATTTAGGATCACTTGGATAAATAAGTTAAGAAAAGCTAAATAAAAATAAGAGGGGAGAGGCTCAGCTACCGGTAATTCTTTTGCTTACCTATTATTTTGAATTCTTTTTTAACAAGATTTAAGTCCTTTTTTTTTATCTATAGATACTCCTAAAAGAAAGTGAGAGATATAAAGGGGTACAAAAAAACGAGGCGAAAGAGAGTACTACTTTTTTTTTAGGTACTCGGGGCGGGAGGGTATGTTGCTCTTCCGAGTTTTAGTAGTAGGAGCCCTCACCCCTTGCGAGGATTGTTTTGTGGTTAGGAAAAAAAATGTACTAATTGTAATAGTCAATCGAAATGGAAATAGATTTTTGACAATTTAATTAAAAAATTCATATCTTGTTATACAGAATTAAAGAAAAAATAATTAATTGTTGCCATGAATAAAAAGGAAGCATTTTTTCCCCATTTTAATTTCAATAGTTTCTCTTAAAAATAGATAAATTAAATCACTGATTGACATCTAATTTTGAAAGTAGTTTGAATTATTCTTCAAAAATTAAATTAATTTTAAACAGTGAATTAAAAAATATATATGACGGGTGACACAAAATTGGGCCCCCAAATTTCAATAGGCATAATCTTTTGATTCGATAGGCAATTACGAAATAAAGCCTATTGAAAGTTGGTCCCTGTTTTCGGGAATCTCCCTTTATATATATTTTTAGTTGCCTGTGAGTCTAGTCCCCGGCGGCTATATATCTCAATATGTCGGTCGGTCGTTCGATCCTTCGGTCGTCGTTTTTTTTTTTTTTGGCAATAACATCATAACTATTTTGTCGATTCCCGAGGAAATTTGAAACTTTTATTTTGTTTTACATCCTCTTTTGAATGATATAATAACCAAGGTCCTCCCAAGGTTACTCCGGGAATTATTGAAAGTTTTGAAGGCCGTAAGGTCATATATCAGAATAAGCGAGAACACGCGACTTTTGGTTAGCAGACCTTGTTTAGGTTTTGTGTTCTGGTTAGTTTTGATCCTAATGTTAGGGGTATTATAGTACTAGAAATAAGGATTTTTGTGTATGATGTTTTGTCATATTTAATAAATGACAAAAAAAAAAACAATCTCACTGATAAGATTTGAATCACCCAAAATGGCTCGTCAATTCTGGATAGAAAATGACTCAGCGAGAATAATAGGAAGAAAAAGGATAATCTTGATTCATCACACCTCTCTTTGGCTTAAAAAAGGAAGTCCCTAAATATGAATAAAATAATTCTATTAAAAATTTAATGGTGCACTTTAATTATGTTCCCCTCACAATTTAGCTTTATTCCACTCCTCGCGAATCCCTTCACGTATCATCCTAACCATTTACTCTATATTCCAAATGAATTTAATCCTGACCTATAATTTCTTTTATTTTGTATCAGCTAACTTTTTAATGGTGACAAACATTACTAATGGCACCATCAATCGTTCCATTATACTTAAGGTCACCATTGGACGAGTAGCATTAAGATCTCATTCAGGGAGCCTTTAGTTGAAGAAGTTACGATTCATCAGTTCCCAAAGGGAAGAAGTTGGATGAGTTCTACGCCCTTACCAGTCTCTTTTTTAGATACTCGAACTACGCACATTCAAGGCGTTTCACTTCTTATAGCTTTACTTACATCTTTCACAACACCGTTGGAGCTCCTTTTACTCAACAGTTCCCAAAGATTTTGGCATTGAGGAAGTAAACTGATAGATCTGTTTGAATGAGTAACTTTGGATTGTTGCAGATTATCGACTATTGCATTTGCCAAATATTCTTCCAGGTCTGTTTTGCAGCAGATATTTTAGTATAATACAATGGAAACAATAGTCCCCTTCTTTTAGCACATTTAATTGAAATTGACTTATGTAGTGTTAGAGTAAAGAAATTTATATTTCCATTCTCTACATTGTACGACACTGGAATTCCGATACATAATTACAGTTTAAAATATGTACGTTCAAATACGTTAGCACGGAATTTAGTAACATTCATACCATTTCAAATTTTCATAGCATTTCACAACCAATTGGGAAGTTCTCACATATCTCCTGCATTAAAATCATGAACATATCAATTTGTATACGTTTTGGTCGTCTTTTTCTTGAACAACATTTAAATTAATTCTATTTTATTCTATTTCAATACCGAATATTTTAAGAGATTAAGAAAAAGAACCTGCAAATCTCTTACGTGTATACTCGTAGAAACCATATTTTAACGAAGGAAAACTATCTCTCCCCTTCTATCTTTACTTAAAAGGTAAGAAGGGGGAATGCACTATTCCACTTTTCATCCTTTCATTCGTCTACAAATTGATTCATTCACCCAAGTTCCTTCCAAACTTTTAGAGAAGGATTACAAAATAAGTTGAAAAAGTCTGTGAAGGCTACGGTCATGTGAGGTATAGGCGCTTTTAAAAGGGAAGTTAGCGGAAAAAATGTTATATTTGACGTTTGTGGAGAAATGAAAGGAAAATAGCGTTCACTACACGATGAATGGCCTGAAATTGTGTCTAGAACTTTGAAAAAGGAATATGCATAAGGAAAGAGAAAAGGAAGTGCAAATTAAATACTGAATTTAACCACACGACACAACTTGAATATAATATTTGGGTGAAATAAAGGCAAAGGTAAGAATTAAAAGAGTATTTGTGTAGCTCTCTAGAAATATCTATTTACAAGAGTGTGGGTATAGGTGTATTTATGCTAACCATGATGTAAGTTTATTTATATTTGTCTCTACAGGTTTGGAAAAGAGATTTAAATACACTTAACAGTATTGGCTAATTTAGTGGTTTATATGCAATTCTAATAATAATATTGCTTGGGAAATGACGACAACAGGCGGAACACATCCTTAAATACTTGAACTCTAGACATAAAAAAATATAAATTATACAATGGAGATCGAGAAGAATACTAGACTTCTATTTTTGGTTATAGATAGGAAGCCTACATTTACAGGTTTAGGCAGAAGTTTCTTTAGTTTCTTTAGTTTCTTGCCAGAAAACCTTAAGTTATCATTGATAAAAACTCTTATTCATCGAGTCTACAATATATGTTCTTCGTCTTGCCCTGCGGAATTTAGAAGTCTCTTTTCTATAAACTTTCTTTAAAAATAATGGCTAACTCATTAGTGGAAAAACACATTAAAAAGTTTCTTAATGCTCTTTCAAAAAAAAATCCAACAGAAAATACTGTAGAGAAATTATCCATTTTCTTTAGTCTCCCATACTTTGGTAAAATATCAAACGATTTTGTAAATGAAATTAAGAAGACTCTAAATAAATTCCATCCATATCTCGACCTCAAATTCCTGTTACAAAATGGGCCCAATATTGGATCCTATTTCAGCTATAAGGACCGAATTCCATTCCCTCGCCGTTCCTCCGTAATTTATAAATATAGTTGCGAATCTATCGATTCATTTTATATTGGTTCGACCATTGTCGCATCGAGCAGCATCGGGGAGGGTCGACCGTACGGAGCTGATCACATCAAAGTATGAAGTCTGAAATTAATCTGGATAACTTTAAAATACTTAGTCATAGCCACCATCCCGACGAACTACGAATATTAGAATCACTTTACATCCTAAAACATAAAACCTAATCATCATCATCATCATCATCATCATCATCATGAGTAACTCTTTAATTTAAGAGGGGGATTTTTGGGAGTATTTGAATAATAATTTTATCTTATTTTGGTTAGACTTATGTTTTTTTTATCAAAATTCAGAAATAAATATAAGTATCGAAAGTTTGTGATTTTTTTAAACCGAAAGGATTAAAAATGGTGAAGTTCAGATAATTTATTTTTATATATCTTCTTCTATAACTATATTTTAGCAACGTGATGTTTTGAAAGGGGAGAAATTTAGTTTAGAATTCTTTTTAAAAATTATTATAATTAGCGAAGTTCAGAAAATTTATAAAAATTTAACCATGGTCGCTTTTTTAAAGATTTTAATCTTAGTAGCGAAGCGCAAGCTCCCCCTTTAGGGGGAAGTGGCGAAAACATTACCTGGTATATATATATATATATAATTTCACGGTGAATGTAAGGACACATAGGAGGCTGAGGTACATGTGATTTATTTATGGAACAACGTTTCGGGCGTATCACCCATATTCATTGTTATTATGACAAATTATTTTGAAGTTATCTATGGAACAATTTAATATAGTCTAAGAATTTTGGAATCCCTACTAATACGTACAAAATCTCCTACACTCAACATAGATAATACCGCTGTTCCCCTTCTTATTTCTTAATTTTAATTACCTCATTCAACAACCAATCTTCTCTTATTTAACAACCAACCAATCAAATTCCTATCCTTCTTTAAGCCACATCCTTTATAATTTCTTCACTTTGTGATTTCTCCTGAACTTCATCGGTAAGCAATATTATACTGTAATTTTTTACTTATGTGTTTTTGCTTATTTTTTTTCGTGTCAATAGTGATTACATTAGATTAATAATTTGATTCTCTTGCATTTTAAATTCGTAAATTATCGGTAAGCAATATTATATTGTAATTATTTACTTTTATTTTTTGTTGGTTTTCGTTTCAAGTGTTATATTAGATTGAAAATTTGATTCTCTTGACTTTTAAATTCCTGAGATATTTTCTAATTTTTGATTTACCTACATAGTCTTAACCTAATTATTTTTAATATTTTTAATATTCTTTAACTGTATTAGTTTTATTTTATGTTTTAGAACCTGAAGATGGGTAATACGCCCGAAGCGTTGTTCCATAAATAAATCACATGTACCTCAGCCTCCTATGTGTCCTTACATTCACCGTGAAATTGAAGATTAGACTGGTCAGTAGCAACTCATATGACTATATATATATATATATATATATATATATATATATATATATATATATATATATATATATATATATATATATATATTTATATGGAAGATAATGGTAAACTCTTCAAGTCTCTTTACGCATATGCAAAAGCACGACCATAGAATTGATTTCAACTAAGAAAAAATTATTTATAAATGAAACAATTATATTGAGAGGAGAATTGCGGAATCCCTCATCATTTACAAAGGTGATAATTTCAATTTATCTGAAGGGCAATACAAATTTAATAAATATATATCGAATAAAGTGGCCAATCGTGTTTATAAAACCCCGGAAACAATGGTTTTCGGATATTAGCAACTTTCCAGATTGTTTCATGTTTCATTTCATTTTGATATCTTGTCGTTTGCTCCAGATACACCTTAGTTTTTCCCAGATTGTTTCCTGCGTTTTCATTTTGTTTATGATGTGGCTTACTTTATATATATATATATATATATATATATATATATATATATATATATATATATATATATATATATATATATTCTGTGATCCTTGCCTAGTTTCTTCATTAGTAGTTGCAAATAGCATTTTATAACTTGCTGAAACTATAAATAAAATCTTGATTCAAATATTGTGGTTTACCATTATTCCTTACACACACACACACACACACACACATATATATATATATATATATATATATATATATATATATATATATATATATATTAAAAAGGCTTCTTGAATCAACCTTTTTGGGGGTTAAGGATAGTAGCTCTGGCGATCAGCGTCGTGATCTTATAAGCGATGAACTCTTGATGGCACGGGTTCAAATCCAACTCCTTTGTTCATTTTCATACAGCAGTTAAAATAGTTTCCCCTATCTTTTCCTTTATATATCTCCGATTTTCTTTCTTAAGCTTTTCATTGGTTCACGTAATATTCCCCTTAACGTTTTTCCGGGTTGTTTTACCAATTTGCATTATAATGAAAGTACCAGTGAAAAAGAAACCCCTAAGAACAACTTCAGTTTGCCTTAGTGTAGTGGTTTTGAAACCATAAATTCATTGTTGATATCCCTTAATGTAAACCTTGTTTTTTCCTTTAATAATACACTAAAAGGAATGTAAAAAAAAAATAGCCCTAATGTAAGCAACAACATAATATATAAAATTCCATGTTTGGATTGTCCCTCTTTTTTTCGGCCAATCTAGCCAAAATTTGGAAGTACGTATAAAACACCATAAGTATTCTGTAAATCCTGGGCAAACATCAAATGTAATATTTATTCATTTGAGTAAAAACTCTCATCGGATAAATTGGACCGAGAGTTCTGTGATCGCCAGTTTGAAAGATTTCTTTTCACGAAATCTTTTAGAATCGCGATTATACAGCTTACTTCTAATTGTAATATTAATGTTGATGATTCCTTGGCAGTTTTTAATAATCCTGCACATAGCCAACTTTTCTTTAATTTTTTGAACACTACACCCTAACATCAAATTCACCATGGAAGTGGAGTCAAATGATAAGATGCCCTTTCTTGACCTTTTAATCAACCGAGATAATGACCAACGAAAAATTCAAACAACCATTTACCGAAAAAAACATTCACAGGACTAGGTTTGACTACTTTAGTTTTTGTGATTTCGGATATAAAATATCCACAGTAAATCTTTAATGCATAGAAGTTTCTCGCTATCATCCACTTACCAATCAATCCATAATGAATTTATTTTTCTTAGGAAGTATTTTATAAATAATTTATTTCCTTCTGACCTATATGATAGAGTTTTAAAAAAGCTATTTGATAATCTCATTGACCCCCCTCAACCCTGCATAGAAGTTCCTAAAATGCCCATATATTTACTAATTTCAGAAATGGGTTTTTTAAACGATACTTTTAAAAGAAAAATCCTTTTTATTTTTAAAAGATATTTTCCCCAAATCACCCCTAAAATAGTTTTTATAAACAAACTATCGATAGGAAGTTTCTTTAACAGTAAAGATCCTATCTCTTTAGAGTTCCACAGTGATAATGTCTATTTATTTAAATGTCCCAGTTGTACTGGAGCCTCTTACATTGGCAGCACTGTTAGGTCTCTTGGATCTAGGTTCTCTGCTCATATGGGGATTAGTTGGCGCACAAACAAAATATTAAATAGAAAGGAAAAGTCATCTATTAGAGAACACACCATAAGCTGTAAAACTAACATTTATATTGAGAATTTTAAAGTATTAGCCTTTAACAACAACAAACATTGCCTAAGAACCCTCGAATCTCTATATATAAAACACTACAAACCTACACTCAATGAAGATTTAAGTGCAATATCATTATTAATTAACTAATTTTAACTACAGTTTGTTAGTTGGTTTGCCTTTTAATAAACCAAGCGTCAATGTAACCTATATATACTAGCCCCTTGTTAAACCCACCATTCACTCTCTAGGATGGATTCGCTTTAGTAAGTAGCCAAATTTTCTGTTTTTATATTAAATGTTTTTAACTCTTACAGTCTTTACAAAATTAAAAACAAAGTTTAAATTTATTATCTTTAAATAATGCCAGGTCAATTTCTCTTATAGTTTGTAATTAATTTCTGCAATAATCCTTAAATTTATTAACTAATTTTTGAGTCAGTCTTAAAGCAAATTTAACTGTTGCCAAGTGATATTCAATTTAACTTGTAGTACATTTTACTGATATTTTATAATTGGTCACCCTTTAAAATAATGTCTTGTTGGCCTTTTCAAGTTTTCTTCATATATATTAACTTTGTAAACTTATTCTAGCCTGAAGATGAAAACTTGTAGTTTTCGAAACGTTGTGAAAAATTAAAAGATGCTACATCCGTTTCTCGTGGCTCTGGGATTTATCCTCAATATTAAATGCAGGCTTCACGGCCGAGCTCCATATGGATATATATATATATATATATATATATATATATATATATATATATATATATATTTCCGAAACGTCCGGAAAATTAAATGTTCGTAACCATCGCAAATGTCTTCATATTCCTGATATATATATATATATATATATATATATATATATATATATATATATATATATATATATATATATATATATATATATATATATATATGTGTGTGTGTGTGTGTGTAGAATCCCTTCCTTAAAGCCAAAAA
The DNA here is from genome assembly GCA_963969495.1 of Ceratothoa steindachneri. Classification (NCBI taxonomy): domain Eukaryota; kingdom Metazoa; phylum Arthropoda; class Malacostraca; order Isopoda; family Cymothoidae; genus Ceratothoa; species Ceratothoa steindachneri. The sequence goes on along the minus strand of OZ018331.1, from coordinate 11,584,296 downwards.
ATAAGTTGAGAAATGGTTTCCCTAAAAACTGAAAGGCGGCATCAAGTGCCATTCTGTCGTCTGAATGTATCTGATATACGAGAGGGTGAGAATATTGCCACACGGTTGCGCCATTTCCTTGACAACCGTCAAAGAAACACTAAAATGAAAATAATTGACCCTATTCTTTATTCCTAATCCATGGCAGAAACACACACATACAAACAATCATCCTAAATCACTTACATGGAGAATCAGTTTACAGCATGACGTCATTATGTATCAGACAAAGAATAATTGAAAAGGTATAAATTACTGGGCCAATGTAAAAGAGAAAGGAAGAGGAGTTATTGTGCCACAAACAGCAATCAGGAAAAGGGTCATCCCTCTAACTATATATATATATATATATATATATATATATATATATATATATATATATATATATATATATATATATATCTCTTAATAAAAGTTCATACAGGAATCAACAGAAAACTGTAATATATAACAAGAGGGTGTGGGAAGAAAGAGACCAGAACAAGAAATTTAAGCAATCCTAAAATGAATCAGTGGCATTTAGATTAAAAATAGGAGTAGCCGAAGTGACGAACAAAAGAGAGCTACATAAAACAAACTCATTTTTACCAGTAGATCAAATACTTTAAAGACTGCCCAAAGGCCTTCTCTTTAATTGATTTTGTAGTCTTTTACCTTTCTTCTTCCTCGCTCAAATGTAAGATTTTGTTCAGGAGCCAGGGCTGGATCATTATATTGACTGTGGGTTGCTTTACCTACCCAAAAGCGTCATCCTATCAAAGGATCTATTTTTTAAAAGGGGTGATTAAGGCTCACAGGTCCCACTCCCCTGTCCCCCACCCACGATCAGAGGTCGGGGGAAGAAGTAGAGGCCTGTGACTGACTTGTTCATTGGGAAACTTCCCACAATTCTGGTCCTTAGCTCGAATGAACTGAAGTGGAAGTGTTTTGGAAGGAAGTCTGGAGGAAAGTTTCATATAAGGTTTTAGTAGAAGAAAGAAAAATGGAAATAATAGGGGGAAAGTTATGTGAGGAGCCAGCATGAGCAACCTCGGTAGTTATAAGTAAAAAAGGAATATTTCCCATGTCCAAGGGACATGGGAGACTTGCTTATTAATGTAGATTCCGAACCACCATACTTCGTTTTCAATTCACTCATCCATTTCTCTGGCAAATAGTGTTCGGGAGATCCGACTATTCTCTTGCACCTATTTTCATTATGCAAACACAATATCTCCTCAGGATAGAAGGCATTTCGAAGGTATTTTATATACCATATCTGCAACCAGCTAAAGTTTGATTTATTGTGCCTGGTAGCTTAGCGGTAGAGCAACGGACCGGCAATCGGGAGACCCGGGCCCGTCTCCCGGCCAGGATATTTAAAAAATTTCCCTTAGCGTTATTCGTTTCCACAATAAGGCTTGCCTTCAATGTACTATCCTTTGCTCTCCTTGATCTTTGCTCCCAATATCCCTTTCTCTTACCATTAAAAACCTCTGGTTTCTTGTATCATGTTCTCATTCAATTTTTCTGCATCATTGTTTCTGCCTCCAAAAGATTTAGGAATGGTAGAAATTAAATAGGACGAAATCTCTCTTCACCAGCTCTCTCTCTCTCACTATATATATATATATATATATATATATATATATATATATATATATATATATATATATATATATATATATATATATATATATATATATATATATATATATATATATATTGTGTGTGCGTATGTTCAATGAAATTAGTATGATAATATACATATATATGTAGACAACCAAATGTATATTTACAGCTGTTAAGTTTCCGCAAGAGCAGAGTTCAAAAATAAAACTTTACGTCCAATAAATCGCAGATTTGCGCAGACTTTGCGATTCGCCATAACTTTTTATGTAGAATAAGCTATGACATCGAATTCTGGCTACAGAAGTCTGTTTTCCCTCATCATCTTGTCAACCTCCAATTTTCCTTTAACTCTTCACAATGGAGAAAAAAACACATAAAGAACATTGTAAATACACAAGAAGGCATGTAAATGTAGTTTGCCAAGCTCGGAACACCCCACGAAAAAGATCCAAGCCAATAAAATTCTAAACGCATCATTTCTGATAATCTTGCGATCGTAAAGGAAGCCGCAACAGTGAAACTTGTGTCAAGGTTATGATAGCGCAAACTAAAACCGACTGATATTCATCACATTGTAAGGAAGATTAAAGTTAGTCCACAAACCATTAAGGAAATATGCCAAAATTTGACTCTACCTGTGTACTTAATTTTTCAGACATTAACCTTACTTTCTCGCAACGCTCATATTCGACATGACTGATGTTTCTTGTGCAAAACATTTTGAAGTATTATGGGAGCAGCGAAACGAACGCGTTATTAAAAATACCCTTCTCTACCACCCTTTGTATGCTCGCTCATACAGAAAACCACCGATTATTTTGTCCATGTCGAATAATCCATAATTCCACTGGAGTGGTATGTATGTTTCATCTCGTCACTCAGGATTCGTTCTAGGCCAGAAAACTCAACGTTCTTTCATTCACACATCCCTCCATACACATCTCTCATACACAATAGCATACACTTTCTCCCGAGCTAGCCTTTTTTCTCTCTCAAACACTCATTCACACACCAAGATCTACACCTAATCGTAATCCATTCACTCCAGCCCAGACTAACTCTTCATTCCGTTTCATTTTTGTTTCACATACAACAAGCATCTGCAATCTCCGTTTGAAAGACATTGACTACATTTTGATTTTGATGAGCTAGGTGGTAAAATGTCTGGTAGGTGTGATAGGGGTGAAGAAGTTTGTTAGTTTTAGTTAACCAGGTTGTGAGGCGCCTTCGTTTAACTGCCATATTTTGCCTCTTTTGTCTTTTTTATTCTTTTGCCTCCAGTGTTCCCACTGTTGGCATTTTTTGTCTGAATCTTCCTTTTAAATAAATACGAGTATATTTATTTAATTTTATTTTTTCCTCCGTCGTAGCTTTCTAACATTTTAAGTTCGTCTTTTGTTAACTTTATTTAGCTTAATAAAATTTCTTTGTGGTCATTTTGCCTCTTCTGTTTACATTTTCGTCTATTACTATTTTATTTTGTTTCTATTTCTTTTTGTGGGCACTTCGCCTCTTTTGTTCATTTTTTATTTTATTCTTAAATTAGTTTATACATTTGATTTAGTTTTCTGTCTATGGGCTCTTCGCCTCTTTTATTTATTGTTTATCCTTTTATTTGTTTGGTTTATGTGGTCTTATTCGTTATCTCTTCTTTGTTCGGTTTTCATTTTTTGGCTTAAGTCTATATTGGTTGTTCTTTCTTGGTTTTCCTCTGTCTTTATGCTCGTATTGCTCGATCCTGGTTATTTATATTGTGGGGGTCCAACCAAGAAAAACATTCGAATGAAAAATTGAACGGTTCACACATTGAACCTTAAAATGGGAAGACAACCTTCACAATATGTATTATTCTCTTTCGTAAAGAGGAAGATGGGCTTCCCGCTTTGTATTATTCTCTTTCGTAAAGTGGAAGATAGACTTGTAAATGAAGAGTTAAACTCCCCAGTATGCAGTATTTTCTCTTGTAAATAAAGGAACGAAAACCCCGGTTTACTCAGTTGGTGAAGGAGCTTTCGGTACCGTTGCCTCCTGTGCCGGGTATTGAGGTAAAGAGCCAATGTAATGGACTTTTTTGGAGCACAAATCGTGCGGGTCACCGAGAGCGACATTGTTTAGTCAATGCTAGTTAAAGCTTCTATTATTCTTCTTGTAGGACCTCGAAGGGAAGAGTTCATGCAATCGAGGTAGCCTACCCAAACGTTTACCTCCTTTACCGAGATTACACATTCGGTAGCATAGCTGGATCCGTACGGTTGTAAGAGTAGATGTAGGTAGGGAAAAGAGTGCGGGTGTTTGTAAAGATAGCGGAAAGTAGACCAGTGGTGAAAAGAGAAAGAAGTGTGGAAGGGTGCAAAGAGATGCTAGAGCCTGGTGATCAGGCCTATCGCTTTTAAGTATTTTTGGTTTTGTAGTTCCTTTGTTGTCTTTGAGTTAGTTTATATATATATATATATATATATATATATATATATATATATATATATATATATATATATATATATATATATACATATATATATATATATATATATATATATATATATACATACATATATGGCGTTCAAGCCATTTGTCATCAAAATCAATTAATGTCTTTGGATATGATAAGCGCATTTGCTGTTGTGGTAATAATTACTTTATTGTTGTGCATAGAGTCTGTGTTTTTTTGTATATTTTGTAGTGTCTGTAATTCTTGTTTTTTGTTTTTTCGTAGATGTCTTTTTCGGTAAATTTGGGTCTTCATCGGTAGATTTGGGTCTTTATCAGTGAATTCGTAGAAATCGGTGAGGTTTCATAGTTAGGTAAGCTTTTTCTTAATCAGATTTTTTATTGGTTTAGTGTAAAAACATTTCTATTATCATGTGCAGAACGGCACTTCTGCTCCGCCAGCTAAAACCCCGGCGGGGCTTGGAAATCCGGCGCGACTTATTCCTCTTCTGTTCTGGTCAATCATTTGGACGATATCATCGTCCAATTCACGATTAAGCATTAACAGCATATTCCTTGTCCGTTCTTCTATGACAATGTTAATGGGGCTTAATCCCACCTCCCAGTGGAGCTCTTCTTAGCGTCTTCTTTCTCGCCTCAGTGTACCTGTAATTAGGTACGTACATTTATTCTGCACCACTTGTAGTTTCCTCTTTTGTGTCTTCGAGACACACGAGAGGAGGGAAGCGGGATATAGCAGCATCGATCTTACAAGTGCATTGTAGATCTTTTTCTTATTGCTTTGGCGAAGAGTTCTGAAACTGTATAGAATCTTGACTGCAGCAGTGGCCTTGGTGATTCTTTCTTGGACGTGCTTTTTGTACTTGGATGAGGTAATCTTCATTCCGAGTACATTGCACTCCGTGGTGTAGGGATAACGTCTACCCCCCACCCTTCCGTTGCAAAGTAGTCTCTTGCCTATGGGGACTACTTTGAACTTTTTCTGGTTGGTGCGGATCTTCCACCGGGCATCGTAGGTGTTAAGATTTTAAATTTCTGCTGCTGTCATAGGAGTTTGCCAAGGCGGATTCCTCCATAGACAAGTGATTATTTGGGTGAAATCTTTGGCGAATTGAATGTTGAGCCAAGTGGGGCTTAGAGGGGCTGAGACATCTGCGGTGTAAATCAAGTAGAGAGTGGGGAACAGGCATCCCTCCCCCCTGTGTAGGCCCGCAGTGAGCGGAAACTTTGATCCGTCCGTGCAGCCTAAACTGATGTACGCCGCTCTCTCCATGACATAGTCACAGGGATTTCTTTCTAAGTTTTCACTTAACTCCAGTCGTAACATCTTGTACTGCATTCTCCATTGCCACACGTTATCAAAGGCCTTTGATACATCCCAACAAACAATGTCCACGTAACTCTTTTCCCCTTTTGATTGGGCTAACTTTTCCGTGATGACATTAATCGCCATCTCCGTAGTTCGCTTCCAACTAAACCTGAATTGATGTGGATTGAAGAGGGAGTTCTCCTCCAGGTGAGACACCAGTCGTTTGTTGAGGATCTTCTCAAAGAGCTTCCCGCCAAATTCTCGAAGTAAAATTGGCCGATAGCTCTCCTTCAACGCTGGGTTCTTTCCGTACTTAGGCAAAAAAATCATCTTAGCCATTTTAGAAGCATCTGGAAAGTATCCCGTGTTCAGACAGGCGTTATATATCCTCCTAATCCCTTCTATGATATTGGTTGATGCCCTTTCAAGGTTTAGCTTTGTAAGCTCTGATTGTCCTGGGGCTTTTTGCCGGAATGAGCGTAGCGCGACAAGTAGTTCTTCTTTGGTAATCTTGGCGTCTCCGTCGCGATGTCTATCCACCTGGTGGTGAGGGTGCGTCTTGTGTATTTGTTCGTTAAGCTCGTCGATGATGTTGCTTTCAAACTCAACGTCATAGTCTTCGTTTTCCTCTTTAGTTATACTAAATATCTTTTCCCAATAACTTCGGAATAGCTCTTAAATTTTTCCTTCTTCCGTTTCGATGTTTCCATCTTCCTTTTGTAGCTCGATCTTCTGCTTCTTCTTTCCAGTGGATCCTTTGAGATTTCTGATCTTTTTCCAAAAAGCTTTGAGAGTTGCTTCGTAATCGAGGCTATCGATCGTATTATCTCATCTTCTACATTGTTGTTTGAGGATTAACTGGTTCCGTTCTTCTTTGACTTTTTTTACTTCGCTGTATTGAGTGAACTGACGCATTTAAGATGTTGATTTCATACAATAACTTCAGCTCACGGCATAATTCCTTCATGTATTTGGTCCATCAGTAGGTGGAGATGGTCCTATACTCAGATTTAGGGATACAAGCCCTATCTACGCTGATGAGATGGTTATTGAGGTCGTCGAGTACGTTGTCAATCTCCTCGAGAATTGCCTCGTCCAAGTTGGGCGGCTCGTAGGCCTCGAGAAGGCGCGCGTACCGTGTCCAGTTTGCTCTTTTGTAGTTCTTTCTGACTACAGCTGGAACTTGTATAGGGTTCCTGTTGATATTGAATAGGATCCCTATATGGTCACTACATGGTACCTGGACTGGTTTCCTTGTAGTAATTGAACCGCAGCTGACGAATCGCCAGACAGATGTCTGGTTTTGTGGCACTTCCAGCTCTGACAGAGTTGGGTAAGTTGGGGCCTATTCGCTGGGCAATATTTCTGTTTAGCAATAGGTCCAAGCTTCTTCCTATACCGTTGAAGGTCCTGTAACCGAATTACTTGGCATCTGGCGTTCAGATCTTGCTTTAATATAGTGGGGGTTCTTCTTGCCTTAAGGGATTCAAGCCTTTCTTTAATACTTATTTTGCAACTTTTTTTTCCTAAGTTTTGAAATATATTTTTTGTTTAAATTATTAAGATTATTATATTGATTTATTTATTTAGACTTTCATATATATATATATATATATATATATATATATATATTTCTTTTTTTTCCTAAGTTTTGAAATATATTTTTGTTTGAATTATATTCTATTTATTTATTTAATTAATTTACACATTTATATATATATACTTTTTTATATTTATCTCCTTAATATTATACTTATTTTAAGAGAGATAGAAATTTTGAAAAGTAATACTATATGTAGTTAATCAAGTAATCTATTTCTTCTATACTATATTTTCTTTTCTTTTTTTATTTATTTATTGATTTATTTTTTTATTATTTCTTTTTTCTTAATTACTCGTTATAATAAAATATATACATTCATATAGCTTTTATTCAACCCATTTATCCATGTTTGTGAGTGTATTTGCTTATATATAGTGTGTGTATTTGTTTGTTCAATGTTGTGGTCTTTATCAGAACAACGGTGCCAACTGTTCCTCTGAGCATTCTCTCGAGCTGGAGAATTGCCTAGTTTTGGTTACTTTATCCCTTTTGTCCACTGGGATGTTTAGACCCTCGGCTAGTTCAGGTTCCGTTTCATTCAGGATCCTCTCCCAAGTTCCTTTGGCCAAACTTTGGGTCGCCAAATTGATAGGTGTCAAAGCGGCTCTTCGGTAGAGTTCTCTTTTGAGTATTTGATCTGCGCTTCTGTGTTTTTTTTTTATAGAGAGACCCCTTATTCGGGACTCTTTGTATGCGCGTTAAGCAAGTCCTACTTAAGGTTTGGGTCATCCCCGCCGGGTATATGAGAGTTGCTCAAATATGCATAAGATATAACTTTCTGATGTTGGTAGAGCTCAAATTTCTAAATATGTGAATTTTGTTGAGTTCTTACTTGTCCAGAAGTTCCTGCTTTATGAAGTGATGGTTATACCCGCTAGAGGTGAAGTTGGGCCCCAGAACACCCTCTTCTTAGGGATAGGGAAATATTAACTCTCCTATTGTCACGTCCGCTATTTTTCTGAAGCTGAGGGCGGGGGTCTTGAATTTTCAGCTATTCTTCGTGCGGATCTTCCACTTTCTTTCGTACTCATTTATGTTGCTGATTTCATTTTCAGTCTCGAGAGCCTGAACCCTGGGATTCCTGTATGTACCAGGGATCACCTGGGTTATATCATCCGCAAACTGGAGATATAATGAGTCATCGTTTGAGAAAATGGATTTCAGCCGTATTTACATGCAAACGGTTTGATCGTTATTAACTTTATATATCTTTCGTGACGCTGATTGGACATTATTACAGTGCTTATGTCTAAAAGCCGATTGGTAAATTTGTTAACGCTAAGGTCTGTTATTTCGAAAATGAACATAAGTATGACAATTTAATCTATTTCAATCCTGATTAGTCGAATTTGGTAGAATTATGAGTAGATAGAATGACTATTTATATAGGTGTATTTTTGTGGAAAAATTAGGAGTTAGCAATCATTTTTACTCAAGAAGAAAGAACTTGTCATTACTGTTCGCCATTTCGAGGCTTTTTCCCGCTATTTAACAAGGAAAAAGGAATCCAGCTATATATTTTCCTTTATCCAAAGGGGGCGTTTGATCACTTAACCTAGCCTACCAAACAACAAGAGAGAAATCCTTATCGAGCACCTATAATACTTCGGGCTTATTGCTTCTCCCGCGCAGTTTCTTCTGCTTGGGAATAATGCTGACCTTGTAACTCTGTGCCGTTTATGCTGCAGGATTGCAATGTTAAGGTTGTCGAGTGTGGGTATAATAGTTTGCTCTATCTTTTTCCTTGACTCTTTCCCTAGCCTTTGAACTTCCGTATTAATTGGATTAAGCCCTGCTCTTGCGTGCAGCTCTATTTGCCTAATATGGTCGTTCCTTCTAGCTCCAACTATTAGCAGGGTGGCTTTATTTTGTACTCTCTGCATCGTCCTGAGAGAAGTACAACTTGCCATATGCGTTATCACTGCCTGATCCAACAGGACGGAGCGTACCAAGGAAGTGATTAGCTTCTTCTAGTTTGGAGCGTTACCCAGACTTGGTAAACCGTAAACCCAGGACGTTACCCTCTTCCGAGTACGGGTATAGGTCGTCGTTCATAATAACATCATCTATTTTTCGGTGGTTCATTGGGATTATTTTGAATTTTTGGCGGTTGGTTTTAATTTTACACTTCCTTTAATATCTATTAATGTTGTTTATTTCGGCAGCTGTATCCCTTGCTTGAAGTCTGACATTCCTATAGGAGCTGGAAAAGATTTGTGTGATGTCATCTGCAAATTTCGGGTACATCGTGTCGTCCAGCACCAGAGCAGGGAGGTATATTGTGTACACGAGATACAACAACGGACTCAAACAGCTGCCTTTTGGAACTCCCGCCAAGAGTTCGAATTCGGGTAATGAAAAACACTCGATGGAGATCTGAGCTTTTCTCTCTCCATAACATAGTCACAGAGGACCCTTTCCACAAGTGGGTTCAGCTGAAGGTTCGGGTTCTTGAATTAGAGCCCCCTCAGCCATACCTTATTGAAGGCCTTTTTTTACATCGCGCAGTACCACATCTACGTATTTCCCCACTTTGCTTTGCATTGGGCTATTTTCTCCATTAGGAGGGCGATGGCAGTTTCCGTTCCTCGCCCCGTTCGGAACCCATGCTGCAGGGGGTTGTGAGCTCCCAGGTGGGCTAGTTGGTCTTGAAGCCGGTTTGCTTGGATTTTTCCGTAGATTTTACCCACGAACCAGTGATCTAGGGGCTTACCAGCCTTGGGTAAAAAGATGATTTTAGCCACCTTAAGACTGTCGAGGATATAGCCCGTGTTCACGGAAGCGTTAAAGATATTGGTGATTCCTTGAATAATCAGTTGCGGGACATTTTCCAGATTGCTTTTGGTGATGCCCGTCAAGCCTGGTGCCTTTTGTTTGAACGATTCCACAGTGGCCACGACGTCCTCTGTTGTTATTGGACGACCATGGTCAACTATCTCTCTTCCCATGTCCGCGTGGTGGTGGGATGCGTGTGGTATATTATCTGATTCAGATCGTCAATCAGACGGCCTCAGAATTCATGGTCGAACTCTTCGCTGTCTTCTTCAGTGATAGAGAAGACTTTCTCCCAGTATGTTCTCAATCTTCCCTCCAGAACCGCCGGGTCCTATATATATATTTCCCGTCCTCTTTGATCCGAGCCTTTTCCTTTCTTTGTAAACCTTTCAGTTTCCTGATTTGGTGCAAGAATTTGGCCTGGCTCGGCTCACTGGCTGTTCCAGATCCCAGCCTGTTGGATGTTTATTGCATCCCTTAGTTCGGAGCTTAACCGGCGTAGTAGCGCGCTTCCTTCCTGGCTTTGACCATCCCTTCAAATTTCCTCGTACACTTTTATATGCACATGTGCGATCCTCTTCATATACTCTGCCCATCTTGGCTGAGGTAGCATTTTGTATCCATTTTTGGGAACAAACTCGCGGTCAGCTTTGATGATAGAAGTCGTTATTGTTTCTAGTTCATCGTTGATCTCCTCCAATTTAGCCTCGCTCAGGTCGGCCGGGGCGCATTGTCGGAGAAGAGTCTTGTAATGGTCCCAGTCGGTGGCAGCGTATTTCTTATGTGGTGTGACTGGCAGCTGGATCGGTGCGAGGGAAAGGGTTGTTAATATCGCAATGTAGTCGCTGAGAGTTGTTGGGCACAGCTTGCTATGGTAGTTGAAGGGCAAGCCTCCGCTTGTCATGATAATGTCAGGTTTGTTGGCTGATCTGCTAGTAATGTAGGTCGGAAAATCCAGCCCTATCCTCTGGATGTTTTCCCTGTCCATTATCATTTCCAAGTATCGGCCTCTTTCGTTGGTTCTACCATAGTAGTCCGACATTCGGCATCTGGCATTGAGGGCGCCCCCTAAGAATGCCATTCTCCGGTGCCCGAAAAGTGTGCAGAAGTTTGTGACGGGTAGATAGGCTCGGGGTGGGGGTTCATAAGCTGCAGCTATCGTGAGGTTCCCCACCTGGGAAGTTGTATGGCCACAAAGGATTCGTCCAATTCTGTCAGGCGTTTGAACGTGAGGTTACCTCTACAGCTATTGCTGCGCCATCGAAACTTTCCTCTGAGTGATTCTTCATAAGCACTCTGTATCCCGGTATTTTGAGTTGACACCTTGTGGTGTCAATAGTGTGCTCCGTTATCAGTATTATGTCGGGGTCAAGCACACGAAATCTGTTTTTATATGCCTTGCTTTTCCTTCCCATCCATTAACGTTAAGTGTCAGAATCCTTAATCTATTGTTCACGTTCTCCATGCTGGACGTTCTTTACTGGTGTTTCTGGGTGAAGTTTCTTTTTCTTCCGTTCCTCTTTTTTTAAAATTCTGTCTCGGAGAACTGCTCTCACGAATTCTCGTATAGAGTAACGTTATGGCGTAGTAGGGCCTCCTCAACACTTCAACATCGATCGATGTGTCGGACTCACATTTGTATATTTTCTTATTTACTTTGTTTATAATTTTTGTTTCATCCATATTTTCAGGCACGGCCAATTTCTATGACGCATAAATAGTGAGATTAATCCTATCCGCGTCGAGCGGTTTTTTGGTTTTTCTCTTTTTTGCTTTTCTTGTTTTTATGAGCTTCTGAGCCAGTGGATTCCGTTGATGCCGGTTCCACCATTTCGCTTCTCTTCGGGAATTTTCTATTTGGTTGAGCCTGTGTGGGTTTTGTTGCGACAGCTTGAGGTTCCTGGGTTTTATTCTCTATTTCTTCCTTGTTGGTGTCCATATCATTTGCACTATTATGAACCATTTGCAGCTGGAGATCGTCTCCTGATGGAGGGTCCTCCGGGAACCACATTTTGTTCATTCTTGGCCAGCATTTGGTTGAGTTCGTTTGCGAAGCAACCAGGATGGGTTAGATTCCTAACGTGAGCATAGAGGATACACGTCAGGATTTTTTGTGGACTCTTTGTTCTCTATCTTCAAATATGTTTTCTCTGTTTCTGTTTCGCTGTACGCGGCTTTAGCTACCTGTGCGTAAATAGTGTTTGATCTGCGTACCTCTTCCTGTTTCTTGTCACGTTTCTTTTTGTTTATTATTTCTTTTTTGACCAGGCATGCCATAGCCATTGATCTGTGACCTTGCCCGCGGTGCACTTGGAGCACGTTTCCTCAGGATCTTAACAGTCTTTGGTGGCGTGCTGCTCCATTTTGTAGCAGCGAAAGCAAAACTGTATTGGAAGGAATTCTTCTCGCTCTATCTGGTCTCCACTCATTTTAGCGTTGGACATAAGTAAGCTTTGTTCTTTCGCGTTTTGGGCCATCGAGGTTTCTGCGAAGACAACCTTAAATACATTGGTGTAGTCGCTGTTGTCCCGCCTGTTCTTAAATTTGATGATATCTGCGACTTTAGCCCATTTTTGTCTAAGTTCGATTTCTTCTTTAATTTCTTCTCTATTATGTTGTTCGATCCAAGGATCGAGTCTCCTGTAAACGACACCGCGATGAGCTTGTATTTGTAGAGGGATAGTAGGATGTAGTCCAATGGTTCTTAGGACTTACAGAACTTCTTCTTTCGTAATAGCTTCTACGTCCTTCTCCCGTTCGCAGATCGCGATGTACTCAGATGGGACGTCTAAAAGCCTTACAAGAGCGATGTTGAGTTTTCCGAACATTAGCTCAAATACCTTATCCATGCTGGGCTTGTTAATCCCGTTGAACACCCGCAGCGGGATTCTTGTGGTATTCTCTTGGACCAATTCGCACCCAGTGAGGCCCCACGGGGCCTGTCTGATTTTTGTCTCTTCTCTTTTTCTTCTGATGTTTAGACGATGGTTAAATATCTTGAGTCTTCTTCTTTTAAGCTGTGATTTCTCGTTAAATGGGTTGAGTAAGTGAGTAACCCCCTTCTCGTAGCAGCGCAGCGTTAGTGAACATAGATTGTCGGATGGGGAGATGATGATGATGGGTGAACCCGTGGGGGGGGAGGGGGACCCTCACGAGGTGTGAATGTATGGCGCACTTTTTGTTGTTTACTGTGGAATCAACCAGCGCTAACCGGGGGGGGGGGGCACCCATCGCGGGTTTGGGTATCAGAACTGCATCTGGTATACATAGAGACGTGTTTAACTTCCCTCTATGGTGCTGGCTGGGGTCCCTGGGGTTTCCCCTAGGTGTTGCAGTTCTGCCCATTGCCCGGGTGCCTCAGACGCCGAGTTCCACAGTGGGCTTCTCCGCAAACCTGCTTTCCTTGGCGCCCCAAGTCATGTCTATCACAGAGAACGACACAGTTGGGTAGAGACTAAATGAATGGCAATCCAGTTCACGCCCGCTTGGCTGCCCCTCAGAGTAGGGTTTAGGCAGACTTGTGTCACCTATTCACAGTTCCAAATGTATTTTTCTCTCTTTAAATTACCCGTAAGGAAAGTGAAAATAAATTCTACGTTTGTGAATTCGTTTTCCCTTTCCTCTACCTCCTTAACGGGTATCAACCTTCTTCTGAGTTAACGTTGTTTATTCAGTGAAGTCTGAGCAGTCGACTATCATTTTTTTTATATTTTTTTTAAGTGGGAGTAAAGGTACGGCTCGCAGTTACTCATCCCCTCTGTACCCCTCCCACGATCGGGAGGCACAGAAGAGGAGGAGACCCGCGGCCCACTTGCTCCGGGAGAAACTCCCCACACTTATGACTCTGAGTTCAAGTGAACCGATAGTGAAGTGCTTAATAGGAAGTCAGGAACAAGCTTTAGAAGAGGGTTTATAGCTGTGGGAGACGGAAAGTTTTGAGTTAAGAAAGGACAGATTAGTGAGAAGGCAGATTGAGCAACCTCGGTAGTCAAAGGTGGAAAGGGTGGAATACCCTTGCCCGAGGGACAAGGGGGACTTGCTGATTAACATGGATTCCGAACCACCGCCATGCATTTACTCATCATTCTTACTTCCTTAATCACACTTTTAGCACCTATGTTCCTCATACAGAAGCGGGAGGACCGCCTAATCTATGTTCTTCATCTTTCATTCATGTGTCTATTGTAGCATTCATGCTGTTTTGAGTTATCTTAGCTCTGAGCTTTGTTTATGTATTTTTATGTTACTTGTTTATATTTTCCTTACTTTGTTTCACTTTCTCTTGTTATTATCACTTTTTCACTTTAGTTTCACTTTGTTCATTTGTTTTACTATTAACTCTCACTTCACTCTCATTTTTGTTAAACTTTTTTAATACCATAGTTCACTTATTATATTTTAGTTTACTATGTTAATTTTATTTCTGTTCTACTGTAACTTTCACTTCACTATCACTTTTGTTAAACCTTTTGATATTGTTCACTTATTACAGTTTTAGTTCATTTTGTTCGTAAGATTGTACAGTAGTTTAAGCATTGGAATCGCCTTGTTCTTCCTCTCTGTTATATGTTGTTTGTAGCCTCTTTTTGTTATTCTGAGTTATAGCACTTTGCCCTCACTATGATATCTGTAGTTCTGATCTTCAACCACAATTTCAGCTGTTTTGTTCCTGGAGATTGGGATTGCTGTAAATTTCCTCCTGTTCGTCCTTGTCTTTCAAAATCTTTCGTAGTTGGCCTTTGCTATTTTCTCTGTTTTTATGCCAAGTGCCATTGTGGTGTCTCTGCCTCTTCTGAATCCGAACTGATAATCATTATAAAAGTCATTTTCTTCATGATATTCTTTTAATCTTCTGTTAAGGATTTTCTTGAAGATTTCGCCCATGAAGTTCAATAGAGATATTGGCCGGTAACTGCTGAGGTGGTTTGGTGGTTTTCCTGGCTTTGGGACGAATATCGCTTCGGCTAGTTTATAGCTATCAGGGAAGTAACCGGTGTTTAAGCACGCGAAGAATATTCTTTGAAGTTCTGATGATTATGCTAAGTGCCGTTGTAAGGTTAATTCGGGTTATTTCTGAGGGGCCTGGCGCTTTCTGTTTGAATGCTTGTATTACGCCTTTGATCTATTCCGTTGTTATGTAGGCCCCTGTACCCAGAAATTCCTCCCTTACTCGCTCTACACTTGGTGCTGGAGTGATCTTGTCTATGTTTTCTCGCAAGATTATGTGGATCATTTCGTCTATCTCTGGAATGAAGTCTTCGTCCTCCTCTGGTGTTATGAAGAACACTGATTTCCAATGATTACGAAAACGTTCTTTTGTGGTCCTCTCTTCTTGGATCTTTTCTCCCCGTTCATTCTCAATTAGTATATTTTTATTAGTCCCCAGTTCTCGTTTAGTCTTCTTTCTTCATCTATTTTCTCTATTAGTCTATCCTATATGTGGCTTTGCTGTTCTTCTATGCGATGCCTCAGTTCTTCTCTCCGTCTTCGGATTTCTTCTTATCGCTCTCTATTTGGTCCATGGAGAATTATTTGGTTGATTATTCCTCTTAGTTGCCTATTCTTTCTCTTCATTTCCTCTGTCCATCGAGTATGTGGAAGAGTACGGTATCTTGTCTTTGGTATATATCTTTCTTCTGCATCGATGATCGTTATTGTTAATCTTCAGTTCTCCTCATCAATATCTTCCAGGTTAGCGTCAGTGACATCTTTTGGGACGAAGTTGATAAGATCTTGTGTGTAACCTGTCCAGTTTGCTCTTTTGTAATCCTTCCTCGCTGGTACCGGTACCTGTATCGGGTATTGATTCATGGGCAAATGTGTTCCAACATGGTCGCTCCATGCAAAGGTAACTGGTTGCATGTGGATGTTGTATGGCATATTGAAGCTACTTAGCACGACGTCTAGCTTTGTAGCTGCATTGCCTGTGACATATGTTGGAAAGTCTAGTCCTATTCTCTTGCAAATGTTTCTTTCCAACAGCATTTCTAAGTTGGCTCCTCTGTTGTTTCTGGAGCGGTATCCATTTGCACTGCACCTGGCATTGAGGTCTCCCATAAAGATGGTTGGGAAATCTGTGCCAAAGATTTTAAATAGGTTGTGCAGGGCAAGGTAATTTTTTCTTGGTACTTGGTATCCCATGGCTACTATTATTGGCATTGGCGTTAATTCCATTTCAATTTTTACGGCCAAGTATGCCTCAACTAAATTATAAACTTCTTTGAACTTCAGCCCTTTTCTTATTGCTATGGCCGCCCCGTCATGGCGTTCCCCTGAAAGGTTCGCATTTATGCCGGTGTAATCGAACAATTTCATTGTTTTTTCTTCTGGATTCACTCCGTGTTCTGATATTACACCTTCTTTGTTCCGCCACATATACCCCATACCTTCCACATAACCCTCCCTGCTGAGCCATTGACAAGGATTTAACACCGAAAAAACAATTTTAAACAAAAGCTGATGAAGCGATGTTTCCGAAAAATAACAAAACCTACCATCAATAAGAAACCTGAAGTCAGGTAGCAAGTTTACTTACAACTGGACAGCGATTTAAAATATATGGCTTCTATAGTAAAAAAATGTTTTGAAAACTTGAAAATGAATGTTTTTATATTTCCATCATAAATCCAGTGCGTGAACCTCCTTTCAAGATATATGGATGGAGTTTACAACGCGTGCCGAACGCTGCTGTAAATTAATAAAATCATATAGCAAGCGTTTGTCAGCTGTAATTGATAACGCACTACCGTGATAAAATATTAATTATTATTTTTTCCTATTTATATATAAATATTTGTTCAGTTTTAAATTTTGTAATGTTAAAATAAATACTTTCGGGGTCTAAAACATATCAGATTGGATTTTTGTATAACCATTGGAATAAATATTCCTCATTTTCTATAGGAATATTATTTAAACTCTTTTTCACCTGTAATAATAGAGTTAATTATGCAGTGGATTGTTTGTGTTATTCTGTTGATTATGACGAGGGTCAGATTTAGGTATGGGCATTTTGGACAGAAACCCTGGACGGCATATTGCCAGCGGCGACATCGATTGCCCAGGGTGCGGGGGAACCAAATACCCAGTACTGCTTGATGGATTCGTACCTAAATCTAATCTCTTTGTACCTGGATATCCCCAACAACCTCCCAAAATTTCATTGCGATTTATGCAATCTTGCTGACAGAGAGACAGACAAATGGAGCCCAAAATATCTGTCCCAACTTGCCTTGGTAAAGCAATAGGATATTCTGTTATATTTGTATCGTGAAGGATTTGTGCAATTGACTTATTTCGTTCTCTATTTCATGTCTTTTTATTTATTCATTTATATAGACTACTATTTTCTATTCATGTATATTTTGTTACATAATTATTATTCAAATTTTCGTATTGTACATATATGCACAATTGCACATGTGTGTAGTTTTAAATGTTATTAAGATGCGCTTAAAAAACAAGTTGGTTTGTGCATAATTGTTGGAATTTTTATTCAGAATTTTTGAGTTCTTCGGGTTAGAAGGCGGGTCTCATTTCGAAAAGAGGGGTGTGAAAGGGGGTTTTGCCCAGGGCGCCATATTGGCAATGACCGTCAATTACTATTACCTTGGTAAGCATTTGATTGCACTATAAATCTTTAAATGTCCCTTGATGTGGTAACTAAAAAATACTACAGGAGCATTTAACCATAGTGAAAGAAACTTACTTTTCCTTAACTATTTTGTAAACAGAATCGCAGGGGAGATCAACCAGAAGTTTTCTTCTGCACGCACGCACCTTTCTTAAGTCGATTGTCACTCCCATTTTCACTGGGTGGCGATTACCTAAAATTCTTTTGGATTTTGGGACACTCTCGATCGTTGTTTTTTTCTACATGTATCACCCTTGGAATAAATATTCTACAGTAACTATACCAGCTAAATTATTCAAATATTGATCGAGTAGATAATTAAATCGTCGGCGGGGAATGTCCGTCTATATTCGTGATGGTTTCTCCTCTCATAGAAAAAATAACAAGGAATGTGGCTGCCATGAAGTAATTGGCATTGCGCATTTGTACCTAATCCACAACTTTTATATTTTGGGCGCTTATCGCAACCCCGATTGCGATGATACCATATATGATTGCCTATTAACAGCCATGGCCACCATCCAGTCTGATGATCGTAAAGCAGTTTTTATTTTTGTTAGTGATTTTAATGCTCACCATCGTGAACGGCTTGAGTCTGCATCACCAACAGATATTCATGGTCGGGCAGCATATGATTTTGCTAGTGTTTCGGGCTGTTCACAGTTGGTGTCCGGCCCTACTCATCATGCTGATAACTGTCTAGACTTAGTACTTACGGATGTACCTGACATTGTTAAAGCAGAAATTAATGCACCCATAGTTACATCCGATCACTCTGCCATCAGTATCAAACTTGATCTTAGGCAACCTGTTCCTTCTTATACTATTACGAAGGAGATTTATCTAAAAAAGAGGGTTAACTGGAATAATGTCCGTGATGATGTTTCCAGGATCCGATTAAGGGCCATTCTTCGCAGTGTAAGCCCATATCCGCTTTCAATGAACAGATACTTAGTATTATTTCTCGCCGAGTCCCTGTTAAAAGAATCTCATGCCGGTTCAGTGATAAAACCTGGTTTACAGTGGAATGCAAAAATTCTCGGGATACCAAACAGGCAGAATACCGCCACTGGTCTCAGCTACGCACAATAGAATCTTGGAACGAGTATGTTCTAGCATGATCTCAAGCAGAGAGGATTTATCATGATGCGGAAAGGGAATATCTCAGTTCTGCCAAGGATAAATTGTTAAGCGCCACTGATCCTAATAAATGGTGGTCCACCCTTAAATATGTGGTCTTTGGCTGCAACTCATCACTTCCCCCACTGCTCTCTGAGAACAGTCAACTTATCACGAGTCCAAAGGAAAAAACTGATCTTTTGATGAAGCACTTTGACTCTAAACTTAGTAGAAAGCAATTAATTTTTAATCAAGAAATGACCATTATGCCTACTCTTAATAAAATTGCATTTCGGTCCAAAGAAGTGGAGAAGCTACTCAATGCTCTTGATGCGTATAGGGGCACAGATCCCCTTAAGATGTTTCCTTTGTTTTTGAAGGCAACTTTTTCTGTAATCGCCAAAAAAACCTAGTGCAGTATTTAGATGCCTCATGAGATCTGGATCGTTTCCCGAGTGCTGGAGGGTGGCTCACATTAGGCCTATTCCTAAGGGAACTTCTTCCCCTGATCCCTCCAACTATCGTTCAATCTCTATTACACCAATAATTTCTAAAGTTTTTGAGCACCTCGTTGCAGCTCGCCTTTCCTGCTTTCTTGAGAGATCAGGTGTCCTCCCTTGTAATCAATTTGCTAATCGAAAAAAGCTTGGTACAACGGATGCACTTTTTACGATATCTCACAAGATCCAGTTAGCACTATACCAAGGGCATGAGGCCCGCATAGTTCAACTGGATCTCTCAGCTGCCTTTGATAGAGTAAATCATAATGGTTTGCTGAAGAAGCTAAGAGATATTGGTGTTGGTGGACGGATTTGATCTATTTTAGAGGAATTCCTGGTGGGTCGCACCCACAGGGTTTGTGTTGATGCCAACTTCAGTGACTGGCATCCTGTCCACTCGGGCGTTCCGCAGGGCAGTGTTCTCGGACCTCTGCTCTTCAATATTTACACTGCTGACCTCTTTAGCATCACAAGAAATATTATGTATGGTTATGCAGATGATGTAACTCTCCTCGCGACTATTGACTCCCCTCACTCTCTCAGCATTGCCTCTAATTCCCTCAATGAAGATCTTCGATGCATTTCTATATGGTGCCATACATAGAACATGAAGCTTAACATCGATAAATATAAATGTATGTGCATCTCACGATCTCGTAGCCCTTTTCCTCAAAATGAACCTCTCCATTTTGATAGTTTAGCATTAACGATGTGGACGAACTGGACATTTTGGGCGTTAAATTTGATTCCAAATTAACTTTTGAGTGTCACATCAGATCTCCTAAGACTACTGCTTTGCAAAAATTGGGAATCATGAGATACGCCTATGCCACCTTCAATGATGCTTCCGTGTCCGCCACTTGCTTCCGAAGCTTTATTCTTCCAGCTTTGGAATATTGTGCCCCTGTCTGGTCATCTGCTGCTACCTCACACTTGCATTTATTGACAGTCTCTTATACTGCAAGCTTTCTTTGTGGCGGTAATGTCCGATGGAACCTTACACATCGTTGGAAGATCAGCAATATGTGCATGCTCTATAAGATACAATCCAATCCGCATCACTCTCTGTATATTTCATTGCCAAATCGCTTTTTAGCAAGGAGAAACACTCGTCAGGCTTTGGCCCAGCATCTTCTTTGTTTTCAGTCTATCAGATGCCGTACTAGCCAGTTTCAGCGTTTCTTTCTGCCAAGTGTTGTCCATCTTTGGAATTCCTTGGACGAAGAGACTTGTGCATCGAATAGTGTAGATGCCTTCAAAAAGAAAGCTAATAAGATCTTGTGTTCATCATGAGCCATTATCCTGTTATTTTGTTATTTGTTGTTTTTTTCTTGTTGGAATATTCTATATACAGTATATCTTGTTTTGTTTGGATGTTGTTTTATACTGTTTTTCATTTTTTTTATTTAATTTCATTACTGAATCCATAGATGACTGAAAACCTTGAGTTTTTTCTTTACCTATCTTTTCCCAGTTTGTTCTTCTATCTCACTTCCTTTTCTTCTTGCCATCGTTCCCTCTTCGACGTTGCAGGTGCGTGAGGATTGCTAATTGCAATCTATAGTGCTTGCACTCTTCTCGTTCTACCTGTCTCATCTTGTGTAATAATAATAATCCAGTGCCACGTCTTAAAACTTCGATAACAATCTGTATAGAGTAATATCGTATGGACTCATAATACGACCATCGGCAAATAATATATATGGCTATCAGCGATTTGGGGATTATAATGGGTCGAGGAATAACTTCTTGCGGTTTTATCAAATTTATTCATTACCATTAACAATTTGAGAAAAACTTCATTTTTAATTGATAACAATATGCAATTTAATTAATAATGTATTCTCCGCTGTTATTTACGACTTCTTCCCAACGTTCAACTAGTTTTTCGATGCCTCTGCAATAAAAACCTCTGGATTTTGACTCGAAAAGTTCGTCTAACCAGGCTCTTAATTCCACATCAGTATTAAACGAAACGCCACGCAAATTGTTGGAGAGCGATCGGAACAGATGTAAATCCGATGGAGCCAAGTCTGGCGAATATGGAGGATGCGGAAGGATTTCCCAGTTAAGCGTTTGGATGGCGTATTCTGGTATATTGGAAATGTGAGGACGAGCATTGTCGTGTTGCAGAAAGACTCCATAACGTCGATGAGGTCGCTTTTCACTAATAGCTTCGGCGAGTCGATACATTTGTTGAACGTAGAGTTATGCATTGACAATCTCGTTGTTCGCAAGGAGCTCATAAATAATGATGCCATCACAATCCCACCACACAGACAGAAACGTCTTTCGTGGATGAAGTCCTTGCTTTAATCGCGGAAGTGGTTTTTTATTGGGGCTAATGTTTTCGATGGTTCATGTTGACATAAACACACCACTTTTCGTCGCCAGTGATGATGTGGTGAAGAAATCGGTCCCTATATCCACGAGTTGCCTTGTGACGAGCAAGCAAACCTGCGGCTATCACGAAGCGTTGAAGTTTGTCGCTTTCGCTCAAAGCGTGCGGAACCCATGCACCGAGTTTTTTAACTTCGCCCATCGAATGAAGGTGATTCAGTACAGTTTTTTGATCACACGCCAATTGTACAGCCAATTCTCTAGTCGATTGACGAGGATATTCATGAAGAAGGTCGTTCAATCGATCTTCATCCAACTTAATGGGGCGACCAGAACGTTCTTCGTCATTAATATTAATATGACCGTTTTTGAAAAGTGAAAACCACCATTGAGCTGTCCTTTCTGATAAATCATTTTCTCCGTACACAGCACAAATATCGCGACGAGCTTTGACTGCGTTTGCATTGTTCCCGTCTCGATTGAAAATGAATAACAACAAGTGTCGAAAATGCGCCCTTCTTTCAACTTGACATTCCATTTTGAAGGTACAGAACAAAAATTAAATTAACACAACTTTTAAATAAACCGCAATGACTTATTACTCAACTTCAAGACGAAGCCTAAGCAAAAGCCTAATAGCCTACGCTGTTAAGAGACGTAGCCTAACCTTTGCAAATTTTGCTCTCATTATTTATTATTATTTCTTAATATGTGCACAAATCACATCAACAAAACTTAAATCAACACAACATTAAAAAAAACGCAAGAACTTATTCCTCAACCTAATATTTTCAAAATATACTGTCATCGGCGATTTGGGGATCGTAATGGTCTGAAATACGGGAATCGACGATTTGGGCAACCTAAAATGTCTCTATTGGTTCCTTTTAACTATTTTAATTCATGTTATAAATTGAATCAGGAAGATCCACCTAAGGTACAGCGATTTTCACCTACAGTCATATAAGAAAATATATAGAACTAATCAAACGTTGCATTTTGTTTTAGTATGTTTTTATCGTAATTTTAAGGTAAAATATGATTTTTTTGAGAGAGACCAAGACAATTTTATTAATAAATACAGGCAAGTGACCCGCGCTGTCAATATTTATAGTATCTCTTATTCTTTAAGGCTGCTTCAATTCGTTTTGACATGCTGGAGACCAAATTTGTGATTATATCTTGACAGATATTGCTCCATTTTTGTTCAATAAGCACCCGCAAAATGTCGCAAATTGAGTGGTTTCTTTTTATCAACCACCAGTTTGATTACCGTCCACAAATTCTGCATTGAGTTCAAATCTGGCGATGCCATTTTCAGGCAAAATTTCTTTTATTACCTTTGCTTTGTAACAACTTGACAAGGTGCATCATAATGCTAGAAAATACAGTTACCATGGTCAAATTGTTCCTAAACTGTTGGAAATAAGTGCTGATGAAGAACGTTATTTTACCCTTTTGAGTTCATGGCCGTGTTCCTGAGAAAAAATGTTAGTTCGCTAGTTGCTTTAGATGAGAACCACCCATACACATGAAGAATTTCATGATGCTTCACTGTCAGCACGACCTGGTACGCGTGAAAGCAGCCTCCCCTTTCTCCTTCTAACTAGGGATCTTCCAGAAGCTCCAAACAAGCGAAAGGCAGCTTCACCAGAGAATATCCCTTTGCCCCAGTCTTCAACAATCATTCGTTATATTTCCTACAAAAGTGGAGCCTATCCGTTGAGGCTTAATTCGCAGCTTTTCGCGCTTTGCCGCCTTTGTCGAAAGCTCTCCGTCCCAGTGTGCGCGCTAAAGCATTCACACCTACCTCTTTCCAATCGTGAGCATGCTTGTCATTGGATGCAACCCGATCCTTAAGGGTTCTGACCATGAGGCAATCTTGTTCATTTGAGGCTATTGAGCGTCTAGAAGACTTCCTGACAGAGTGTAACCAGTTTTTTAAAAGTCCTAAATGATCCTAAAGATGGTGTTCCTTGATGCAACATCCTTAGCAACCATCTTCTCGCATTTAAGGCCACTATGGTGCTAGGCAACAATGTCTGCACGCTTTTTTTGTGCAAAGAACCATTTTAGGAATTGAAAAAAGATTCCAACATTTATTTTTCCAAAAATATATTACGAAATAGATTATAATTACACATCATTCATCTAATCTATATTTTGCGGCATCATTTTACTCTATCGATCGAATAGCAAATCTCCAGTGACTGAAAATCATCTCATAGAGTTACAGGACCAAAGCACGATTTTGAATTCAGCGAAGGAATGCATTGTTTTTTCTTATTATATTTTAAATGACTTTTTAATAAACCTGGAATAATTTAACTATCTGAATAATTATTACAATAAACTAAATTAGGAAGATGAATGGAAAAATAAAAATATATATGTCTCAAAACCTTAGGAGATTCCATAAGAGAGTGGGCAGACACCAACAGAACGGCAGAGTCTTCGTTTAAAAGGAATTTTCCTCAGCTAATTAGTACGAAAATTGGGACTAACTTGTTTGAGTGGTTTGCCGAGATTAATGATATTAATAGCAATTAAGATTAAGCACTAATAATCCCAAACTATAATAGCCCACGTGCTTTACGAAATTCCGATTAACTCTGCTTAGATTGAAGCCAAAAATGATCCGTCGGAAAATAAAAAGGCGTTAGATTAGTGAGAAATTAAGAACTATTGAATCCGCATTGCTGAGATCCGTGGATGGTGGCTTAATCCACTCTGCTATCAATGAACCTAAAAAGACAGTTCACATAAGTCGTGTGAACCACTCGGTTCGCACTTGCATACTACAAGCTCCCCCCCCCTCCTAGTAGCGGAGGGTATTTCCATTTAAAAGCCGATAACGACCATTAACTAAGGTGTAACGCACTATTCATTATGAGGTAATCAATTACAGCTGAAATATGTAGGAAAAAAAAGAAGCTTGGTGGCGTCACTGAAACAAGTGGAGGTATGTTTAATTAACTTTGCTACTTAAAGTGACGAGGTTCCCTTAAAACTTGTAAGTAGACCACTCTCGTAGAAGCCACGATACTATCAAAATCTACACCAAATTAGAGAAAATTTACACAAAAAGAGAGGCAAGTTTTCTTCACGTACTTCTTTCTCACAGTCTCCTTATCGACATCAAAAGCAATCCACACTCACAGCCTCCTTAACAACACCAAAAGCAATCCACACTCGCAGTCTCCTTAACGACATCAGAAACAATCCACAATAGCAGTCTCCTTACCGACAACAAAAGAAATCAACACTTGTAGTCTCCATACCGATACCAAAAGAAATCCACACTCTCAGTCTCATTACAAACACCAAAAGCAATCCACACTCGCAGTCTCCTTAACGACACAAAAAGTAATCCACAGTCACATTCTCCTTGCCAACAACAAAAGAAATCAACACTTGCAGTCTCCATACCGATACCAAAAGAAATCCACACTCTCAGTCTCCTTAACGACACCAGAAACAATTAACAATAGCAGTCTCCTTACCGACAACAAAAACAATCCACACTCGCAGTCTACTTACCAACACCAAAAGCAATCCACACTCGCAGTCCGCTTACTGATTAAAAAACAATCGACACTCGCTGCCTCCTTACCGACACCAAAAGCAATCTACACTCGTACTCTCCCTACCGATGCCAAAAGCAATCCACCCTCGCATTCTTGTTACCGACATCAAAAGTGATCTACGCTCGCAGTCTCCTTAACGACAACAAAAGCAATCTACACTCGCAGTCTAATTAGCAACACCAAAGGTAATCAACACTCGCAGTCTCCTTACCTACACCAAAAGTAATCCACACTCACAGTCCACTTATCGACTCCAAAAGAAATCCACAGTCGCACTCTCCTTACCAACAACAAAAGTAATCCACAAGCAAAAGTACTATGCATTTGCAGTCTCCTGACCGACATAAAAGCAATCCACACTCTCAGTCTCATTACAAACACCAAAAGCAATCCACACTCACAGTCTCCTTAACGACACAAAAAGTAATCCACAGTCACACTCTCCTTGCCAACAACAAAAGAAATCAACACTTGCAGTCTCCATACCGATACCAAAAGAAATCCACACTCTCAGTCTCCTTAACGACACCAGAAACAATTAACAATAGCAGTCTCCTTACCTCCACTAAAAGCAACCCACACTCACAGTCTCTTTACCGACACCAAAAGCAATCCACTTTCGCAGTCTCCTTACTGTCACCAAAAACAATCCACACTCGCAATCTCCTTACCGACATCAACAGCAATCCACCTCCACAGTTTAAACTTCTTACTTCTCTCTCTTCCCATTTGACAGCAGGCGCTCTTCATCCATCACTTCTGCTGAATTCTTTCCCTTCTTATATTACAATATTCATAGTTCATATCATTTCCAGGATTCCTTCTGCCTCTGTACCTCACAACCTAGTGATTCCTACTTATCCGCGTCCAACCTCCTCCCTCTTGCCGTAGTGTTCCCTGATGAATTAACCTCTCACCTTCTCTCTTCGAAAACGTTATATACTCACCACAACTCTTTCCCTACATGTCTCAATTGTCAGTTGTTGCCCATTCATATCCTTTCATCGTCGGTATTTCTAACACCCCACGCTCGGCTGGTTGTACCATCTGATTTAAAACTTGGTTTTATTCGTCGTATCCTCAAGAAAACTCACCTGAACCACAACGACCAAGAAATCTATACCCGAGTCCCTCAACTCACGTTCCTTTCTAAAGTCCTCGAAAACATGATTTCAGCCCGACTTCTACATCTCATGTTGAACTCTTCCAGTCCGGCTACATGACAAAAGAGAGCACTGAATCAGCTCACTGACATAATGGGGCTGCTTTCGTCGTACAGCTGATGCAGGTCCGCCTACCAATCTGCTACTTCTCGATCTTTCATCACTCTATAATATTTTCGATCACACTTTTCTTCATGGTCTTCGTGTATTTTCTGTGTGTCTCTGTAATTGCCCTCATCTCCTACTCATTCTATTCATATCTTGTGTGATATATTTCGGCCATCGGTGATGCGTTATGGTACGAGGGGCGGTCAATAGGTTTTACGAATCGGTAAGGAAAAACAGATGAAGAGGGATGGCTGTTTGTGGGGGTGTTAGGATAAGTTATGACAAGTCAGGACCTGCAGACGCACGCTCCTGCCTCGTCTATTTAAGAAGCAGTAGCTGATCCCAGATTGTCAATCACAAATTTTTCAACAATGGAGAAGGTTGAACACCGCGCAGTGATCAAATTTTTGACCAAGGAAGGAAAGAATGCAAAAGAGATCAATGAACGCATGGTTGCAGTGTACACCGACACAGTTCCTTCCTATGCAACCATTGCTCGCGGAAATAGGGAGTTACCCCGCCATGGTCGTGAGTCCCTTGAAGATGACCGCCGTCCAGGACGCCCGTCAGACGTGACCAACGAGGACAATATGGCCCGTGTGGAGAGGATGATCCTCGAAAATCGACGGGTGAAGGTAGAAGAAATCGAGAGAAAACTTGGAATATCACATGGAAGTGTTATCAACACCATCCACGACAATTTGGCCATGACCAATGTCTATGCCCGTTGGGTCCCTAAAAACCTCACGCCCCATGATCGACTTCAACGTCGTCAAAGTTCGGAGAAGTTGCTGCTCCTGTACAACCAAAACTCGGCGGGATTCGAGTCACGCATATTTACAGGTGATAAAACGTGGGTCCATCACTGGGAATCCCTAGCGACTACTTTTTATTCCGCCAGCTCAAGACTGCACTGCGTGGACGCCGGTTTGGGGACGATGAAGATGTCCAGCTCACCGTCCAGGAGTGGATTGAACAGCAGTCGGGAGATTTCTGGTTGTCGGGAATTCGAAGCCTCAGGGACAAGTGGCGCAAGTGCATTGAAGTCGAGGGTAGTTATACTGAAAAATAATAAAATATTTTTCCTCATATCTCGTTTCCTTATATCTGATATGCAAAACTTATTGACCGCCCCTCGTATTAGGCAAGGTAGAGTTCTTGGTTTGGTTTTGTTTCGTATCTCTATTGCTCCCTTTAGTATTATTATGCCATGTCGTGGTTTATCTATCCATTTCTATGTTGATGACATGCAAATCTACCTCGCCTTCCCGCCAGCCTCGTTTTCTTGACCCATTAGAAATCTTATATCCGCTTATGGCATAATTACTACACGACTCGCCGACGACTTTTTAAAACTCAATCATGACAAAACTGAAGTGTCACCGGTGTAACTCACCCGCATTTTATTCTCTGTAAAACTATTGCTTAATTTTTCAATCTTGTTGGCTTTAAAATTTTGGTGTCGTATATGAAGGTCAATTAGAGCCCATATTTTTATGGTCTAAAATTCTTCCCTGCTTTGTCCCGTAATATTAGCCACATCCAGGCCCGCTTTTACCACAATAGTCACAAGATTGTTATCCATTCTTTTATAAATACCTGCTTTGATTATTGCAAATCGTATGTGGTTGGGTCCCATGCTTTCGCACTACGACCCCTCCAACTTGTTCACAACTTGCTGCTCGTATTCTTCCCAACCCGGGACGTTTCTCTGGTGCAAACCCCCGCTACGCCACCGGCACAGACCTACCATTACATCCAGACTCACCTAATGATCCTTCATGATACTTATAGATCTTAAACACTGCAATTCTCTCATACGTCACCACTTCGCTTATCCCTTACTGCTTGTTCCTTATTGGTGTTTATGCTTCTATGTGAAGGTGCTTTGTAGATAATTGCTCCTAGAATGTGGAATGATCTGCCTAGTGTTATGCGTTTACCTTCCCTCCTCGGTGCTTTCGAGCGTATCTTGAAGTTCCACCCCTTTGCTCAAACCTTTACATAGGCGGCGAGGTTGGTGTAGTGTGAGATTGGTGCATTGATGAGCGCCATAAAAAAAATCATATTATAATCATCATTTTTGCTATTGTTGTATGGGACGATAGCAGGAATCATGGTAGTTTTATAGCCTTTTCCGTAAATTACATATATCGGGTAGCCCCCTCCCTTCCCCGCACTAAAATTCCAAGTTGATTTTACTCATAGGTAAATACCATACAGCTACCAAGTTATTTTTATGCTTTCCATGATATATAATAAAATTACCATAAAAGTTTGATGACTTTTAATGGTTTTTTTTGTTAATTTTATTGAAAAAAGTTCTAGTGAAAAAACAGTGTAACAATTTTATTTTTTATTTAAATCGTTTAGAGAAAATGGCTATGTCCGCCATTTCGTTCTCAAACAAATCGAGATTTTTTTCCATGGCAATTTACAGATTCTAATTTTATCCAATGTTCTTTTCTCCCATCATTTTTATTTCTTCCTTTATTAATTATGTCTCTTACTGTCTTTCTAAATGTAATAATTCATGGAATTACATTCTAATGATTGAGGTGGCCATTCACCTCTGCCAATAAAAACGATTGCAATCTTCGGATAAATATCTGTAACGTTAGTTCAGATGCCTTTGTGTGAAAGGCAGAACCAACGTATTAGGTGAAATGCGAAGGACGTGGAGGACAACAGAAGATAAATGAAAGGAAGAATCAAGGGAAGAGTTTGAGTCAGGTCTTAAAAAGATATATTTTCTCCTTTCAGGAAGTGAAATTATTAAGACAAGAATCAACCTTAGATTTACCTTCGTTAATTCAGTTAGTACTTAAAGTAGATGGTTGAATAAAGAGAGTTGAATTCGATGAACCACGTCGTCTTTCTGTGGAAAAATGAACTTAAAAATGCTCTTACCTTGAAGTTTCAACAAAAGTCAATCTTACCCATCAATTTGAGAATTACATAACATTCCCGAACAAAGAACGGGAAGAGCTATTAGAGGGAGTTGGATGTTCGAGAGAGTGCTGGAAGAAGATTCGAGGCCACGTGAGACGGCGTTTGGGTGAATTTGAGTAGCAATGAGATCTGGTTTAAGTTGTAGGCGTGAGGGCTTTTAGAATAATTGTGTCCTCATCCCGAATCAAGTGGGTTTTATAGAGTGATGCGGGAATGTAGAGTATTCTCCCAACTCCATTAAGGAGTACGCGGGAACATCAACCAGAGGCGTTTTGGTATTGGAGACGGACTTCCCTTATGAAAGCAGGGAAGCTATGCAATGTCTCTTTCTACCATATGGGGAGGGGGCGGGGTAGTTAATTGATTTAAGGTGGACTCCCATACATTCGTTTCATCACCAAGAAAGGGGGGGAAGGGTAGAAGAAAAAGAAATGGAGCAGGGTTTTTCGTACAGTAAACTCACTTGTACGAGATGTGGCGCCATTTTATTGCAGTATAAAATCACATCTGGGATAAAGATAGCGACAACTATGCAACAAAACCTTTCTTTTAAAAGGTTTACATAAACTTATGAATTCATTTTTCTATTTTGCGGAATGTAGAAAATATCAGTTTACCATTGCATGATATGCAAACCGAAACCACGACATTTTTTAAATCTGGATCGGTGAATATCTTTCTTCCGACAGCGATAAACATCTTTCCGCAGATTTGTAGGAATCTCAGCAGTAAAATCGTTGGCATTTGAAAACATTATTTTTTTAACTTCCTTAGATGAAAATTCATCCAAAAATTTCCAACATCGAAAATTTCTTTTATCTCTTACAGTGTCATTACGTCTTACGACACATTCGTTTAAATGCTTTAAGTTCCACTGGTCTTTTTATATGTGCTACTTAACTTCTAATAATGATATTTAAAGTCTGAAACTATTCTCTGAGAGATGTGTGAACCAGGTCTAACTTTTTTTTGTGATAGGCTCATTTATAAACACAATTAACAATTTCTGGTGTTAGTACTGTATTTAGAACGATCACTACCTAGCTACCTAAAATACTTGATTCAGATGTTTCTAATAGTTTTATTAACCAATTCCCGGAAGAAACAGAATTAATTCCTGGAAAGTCCGTTAAAATTCTTGTTACGTCTCCTAGAAGCCTCTTTCAATATTTGCCTTTTCACTTGCAGTTAGAACCATCCTTTAAAGGGTGTCTGAAGAAAAAGGCAGATAAATACCACTAGCATACTTAGCCTATCTCAGAAAAAGGCTTTTTTTGCAATGAAATTGTTAGATATTAAACGAGGTTTAGGTTTAGACTTTTTAAGCTGGGCGTTCGATGAATAGGTTAATTTTTCTCACGTGTTTTTTTAATACATTTTTTTTTATTAATAGAATTGTGAAAAAAGATAAGCATAAAATTTCATGAATTTTTGAAGGCAATACAGCAAGTGCTCGCTTAACGACGAGCTTCCGTTTCAGCGACCCCGTCGTTGAATGAACCCCCTCATTAACCGACAACTTGGCCGACGCATAGCGTCAGGCCTATTAATGATGTCACGTGTTATCGGCACTCGACATTTATTCTCTTTATTGGGACTAATACTGATTGGACTTGTATAATAATTTGTACTCGTGTGGAAGACACGAAAGCATGTGTGCGCAAACAAGTCCGACACGGCAATCTCCGCACTAGGAAGGTTATGCGCGCGTCGTAACTTCGAGGGATTTTTCTTAAACTAATATCGGGCCGGTCGTGACACCCGTCGTAACTCCGAGTCGTTAAACGAGTACGTCGTTAAGTGAGGACTTGCTGTAAAAGAATAAATCGTAGAAAGTGGAAAATCAATTTCTAAATAATAAACTAGGAAATTCAATGCGGGATTTTTCCCAAGCCAATATATTTTTTAGGTATTTTTCGCCGAGATTGCGAAAAAAAAGGTAGGCTTTCCTTTTGACTAAGAAATCTTTAGTTAAAAGGAGAAAGTTCTTGGAATCCTCATTATTATTTTCTTCCTATGTGATTAAAATATATTTTCTAAATGCTGGTTATTTTGCCATTTAAATATACTAGATAAAGTTAATAAAATATATCAAGGTTGACGAACCCAAACCTGACATCTTGAATCACTGCAAAATTTTATGAATTTCCTCTTGGGGATGATCCTCTAACATTGTTATCTTCTACAGAAAATCCAGATCTACAGATTTTATGAATTTTCTCTTGGGGAGGATCATTCAACATCGTTACATTCTACAGCAAATCCAGATCTACAGATTTTATGAATTTCCTCTTGAGGAGGATCATTCAACATCGAAATCTTCTACAGCAAATCCAGATCTACGGATTTTATGAATTTCCTCTTGAGGAGGATCATTCAACGTCGTTATCTTCTACAGCAAATCCAGATCTACAGATTTTATGAATTTCCTCTTGAGGAGGATCATTCAACATCGTTATCTTCTACAGCAAATCCAGATCTACAGATTTTATGAATTTCCTCTTGAGGAGGATCATTCAACATCGTTATCTTCTACAGCAAATCCAGATCTACAGATTTTATGAATTTCCTCTTGAGGAGGATCATTCAACATCGTTATCTTCTACAGCAAATCCAGATCTACGGATTTTATGAATTTCTTCTTGGGGAGGATCATCCAACATCGTTATCATCTACAGCAAATCCAGATCTACAGATTTTATGAATTTTCTCTTGGGAAGGATCATCCAACATCGTTATCATCTACAGCAAATCCAGATCTACAGATTTTATGAATTTTCTCTTGGGAAGGATCATCCAACATCGTTATCATCTACAGCAAATCCAGATCTACAGATTTTATGAATTTCCTCTTGAGGAGGATCATTCAACATCGTTATCATCTACAGCAAATCCAGATCTACAGATTTTATGAATTTCCTCTTGAGGAGGATCATTCAACATCGTTATCTTCTACAGCAAATCCAGATCTACGGATTTTATGAATTTCCTCTTGGGGAGGATCATCCAACATCGTTATCATCTACAGCAAATCCAGATCTACGGATTTTATGAATTTCCTCTTGGGGAGGATCATCCAACATCGTTATCATCTACAGCAAATCCAGATCTACAGATTTTATGAATTTTCTCTTGGGAAGGATCATCCAACATCGTTATCATCTACAGCAAATCCAGATCTACAGATTTTATGAATTTCCTCTTGAGGAGGATCATTCAACGTCGTTATCTTCTACAGCAAATCCAGATCTACAGATTTTATGAATTTCCTCTTGAGGAGGATCATTCAACATCGTTATCTTTTACAGCAAATCCAGATCTACGGATTTTATGAATTTCCTCTTGGGGAGGATCATCCAACATCGTTATCATCTACAGCAAATCCAGATCTACGGATTTTATGAATTTCCTCTTGGGGAGGATCATCCAACATCGTTATCATCTACAGCAAATCCAGATCTACAGATTTTATGAATTTTCTCTTGGGAAGGATCATCCAACATCGTTATCATCTACAGCAAATCCAGATCTACAGATTTTATGAATTTCCTCTTGAGGAGGATCATTCAACGTCGTTATCTTCTACAGCAAATCCAGATCTACAGATTTTATGAATTTCCTCTTGAGGAGGATCATTCAACATCGTTATCTTCTACAGCAAATCCAGATCTACAGATTTTATGAATTTCCTCTTGAGGAGGATCATTCAACATCGTTATCTTCTACAGCAAATCCAGATCTACGGATTTTATGAATTTCTTCTTGGGGAGGATCATCCAACATCGTTATCATCTACAGCAAATCCAGATCTACAGATTTTATGAATTTTCTCTTGGGAAGGATCATCCAACATCGTTATCATCTACAGCAAATCCAGATCTACAGATTTTATGAATTTTCTCTTGGGAAGGATCATCCAACATCGTTATCATCTACAGCAAATCCCGATCTACAGATTTTATGAATTTCCTCTTGAGGAGGATCATTCAACATCGTTACATTCTACAGCAAATCCAGATATACAGATTTTATGAATTTCCTCTTGAGGAGGATCATTCAACATCGAAATCTTCTACAGCAAATCCAGATCTACGGATTTTATGAATTTCCTCTTGAGGAGGATCATTCAACGTCGTTATCTTCTACAGCAAATCCAGATCTACAGATTTTATGAATTTCCTCTTGAGGAGGATCATTCAACATCGTTATCTTCTACAGCAAATCCAGATCTACAGATTTTATGAATTTCCTCTTGAGGAGGATCATTCAACATCGTTATCTTCTACAGCAAATCCAGATCTACGGATTTTATGAATTTCTTCTTGGGGAGGATCATCCAACATCGTTATCATCTACAGCAAATCCAGATCTACAGATTTTATGAATTTTCTCTTGGGAAGGATCATCCAACATCGTTATCATCTACAGCAAATCCAGATCTACAGATTTTATGAATTTTCTCTTGGGAAGGATCATCCAACATCGTTATCATCTACAGCAAATCCAGATCTACAGATTTTATGAATTTCCTCTTGAGGAGGATCATTCAACATCGTTATCATCTACAGCAAATCCAGATCTACAGATTTTATGAATTTCCTCTTGAGGAGGATCATTCAACATCGTTATCATCTACAGCAAATCCAGATCTACAGATTTTATGAATTTCCTCTTGAGGAGGATCATTCAACATCGTTATCTTCTACAGCAAATCCAGATCTACGGATTTTATGAATTTCCTCTTGGGGAGGATCATCCAACATCGTTATCATCTACAGCAAATCCAGATCTACGGATTTTATGAATTTCCTCTTGGGGAGGATCATCCAACATCGTTATCATCTACAGCAAATCCAGATCTACAGATTTTATGAATTTTCTCTTGGGAAGGATCATCCAACATCGTTATCATCTACAGCAAATCCAGATCTACAGATTTTATGAATTTCCTCTTGAGGAGGATCATTCAACATCGTTATCATCTACAGCAAATGCAGATCTACAGATTTTATGAATTTCCTCTTGAGGAGGATCATTCAACATCGTTATCTTCTACAGCAAATCCAGATCTACGGATTTTATGAATTTCCTCCTGGGGAGGATCATCCAACATCGTTATC
This sequence comes from Ceratothoa steindachneri, assembly GCA_963969495.1. Taxonomy (NCBI): domain Eukaryota; kingdom Metazoa; phylum Arthropoda; class Malacostraca; order Isopoda; family Cymothoidae; genus Ceratothoa; species Ceratothoa steindachneri. Next base: position 11,549,989 of record OZ018331.1, on the reverse strand, counting down.
ATCTACAGCAAATCCAGATCTACAGATTTTATGAATTTCCCCTTGAGGAGGATCATTCAACATCGTTATCTTCTACAGCAAATCCAGATCTATGGATTTTATGAATTTCCTCTTGGGGAGGATCATCCAACATCGTTATCATCTACAGCAAATCCAGATCTACAGATTTTATGAATTTTCTCTTGAGGTGGATCATTTAACATCGTTATCTTCTACAGCAAATCCAGATCTACGGATTTTATGAATTTCCTCTTGGGGAGGATCATCCAACATCGTTATCTTCTACAGCAAATCCAGATCTACGGATTTTATGAATTTTCTCTTGGGGAGGATCATCCAACATCGTTATCTTCTACAGCAAATACAGATCTACCGATTTTCAGATCACCTAAAGACTAAGCTCCATTCGAGGTCAGTCTGAGAAAGGAAAAGATTAGAGACAAGCGGAAGGAAGAGGGCCCTCTTTTGGAGGGTCTCACGTCTCCGAGTCGCCTGGTCTAGCTTTGGATGTGGGCGCGGGAGCCGAAGCTCCTTTGTTGGTGACCTCTTTTCGACGGATAGCTTGAGGAGTCCCCAAAGATAGTCTCACGACCACCTTCGGGGGGGTTGCCATCTACTAGTATGAGTCTAGCGACACACCCGTGGAAGCGGATCAGAGTGGGTGAAGAAGCGGATCTAAATCATGCATCAGTGCACCCAATGTTACTATTTATAGTAATTTATAGTTACGTGAACGCAACTTAATAGGTTACTATGTTAGTTCGTAGGTTCGACGGTCGGATGGTAACATATTACTTTTCAATTCATTTTTTGGCAAAAGCATCTTAACTATTTGTTGGATTCTAATGATATTTTAAACCCTTATGTTGTTTTGTATTCTCCTTAGAATTATATAATTTCCAAGGTCATCCAAGGGTTACCCTGGAAATGATTAAACAATCAAACATGGGTTGGATTGACCCACGTGTCAAAAGTTTTGAAGGTCGAATAATTGAGAGGACGCGAGTCGCTCTGTTGCTTTAAAGACCCGATGAGCTGTTGTCCGTTGCAGACTATTTGTCAGTGAATCAAATTAAATTCCCTCCTTCTGGCTTCAGAGGATTTATTTTTAAGTCTAGGGATTAATTTGGTCCTTCTAAGTTAAACGCGTCCTGAGGTTATACAGGGTGACCGCAAAAACCAAATTCAAATGGATATTCAAAGTGGGTTGTGCCAAAAAGCTTCAAATAAAATGGGATAATAACTTAGGATTTGAATACAAAACTCTTGATTATGGAACCCAGAAATCTGTTCGGGTTTGGACCTGGCAACCTCGCTTGCAACGCGGCGCACGCAATCAGTGCCGCTCTTCGTGAACCTTTCTTTTGAACCAAAGCATTTGCAGGGATTTATGTCTTTCACGCACGATGGAATCTTCTGAATAGGTGCAGCGGCAAAGGGATTTACTAAATAGTGAATGGGAGTAACTGAAAAATGCGGGTAGCAATCATCGGATGCAAATCTCTTTATTGTAAAATCAGAATTAAATTACTGAGTTGCGCTCAGTAATTATCAATTATTACCCCGGGAAAATTATTTTTCTGAGAGCGATGCAAAACAGATGTAATTAGCTTTCATTTTATATTTCCTTCTCTCTCTGTCTGTCTCTCTCTGTCTCTGTCTCTGTCTCTCTCTCTCTCTCTCTCTCTCTCTCTCTCTCTCTCTCTCTCTCTCTATATATATATATATATATATATATATATATATATATATATATATGTATATATATACGAATGCAATGTCCCGCAGGAAAAATGATAAAGGTGCTTCCAAGTACTTTCGAAATTTATTCAGTTCATTCTTGAGAATGAACTTTCTGAGTTATTCATTTCATATATATATATATATTAATATATATGGTCTTTCAATAAGGCCGCTCGATTTTTAAATGTAAATAAAACAAGTTGTGTGTGATATATGCACTCAATTTATTTTAAATTTGAAAGTACATTTTATGGCCTAAGTGTGGAATATGACGTCGTTCAAATGACCGTCGTGGCGTCGCTTGGTGGAACGTATTCGGGAGGCCCAATTTGCGATGACTTTGTAGCATAAATCTGGCTGAATTTGCTGGATGGTGTTCGTTATGTTGACTTTGAGGACATCAACTGTTCGCGGATTATTCGCATAGACCTGTGATTTAAGGTAGCCCCAAAGAAAGTAGTCTAAGGGCGTTAAATCGCTTGATCTCGGTGGCCAGTTGACGTCGCCACCGCTCGAGATGACCCTGCCCTGAAATCGCTGGTGCAAAATTTCGATCGTGGTGTGCGTAATGTGGCACATAGCACCGTCCTGTTAGAACCACATGTCGTCAGTGTCCATATCAGGTATATAATCCAGTTGAGGCCACAAGAAGTTGCTTATCATCGATCTGTAGGTCTCGCCGTTGACGGTTATGGCAATCCTATCTTCGTTCTCAAAAAAATACGGACCGATGATTCCGTTAGACGAAAGTCCGCACCAAACAGTGACTTTGTTGTCATGCAATTGATGCTGATGTATCTGATGTGGATTATTTTCGTCCCAAATACGAAAATTTTGCTTGTTTACAAATTCCTTCACCCCAAAATGGGCCTCGTTGCTGTGGCAAGGATAGAAATCACGTAATTCGCGGAACGTTTGTCAAACGGAGCACTGATTTTGATATTAACATTTGATAATTTGCTCACACTGTTCAACGCTATAACCTTCCATCGTTACTTGCCAAGTACTACTAAACAGTTCACAGTGAGCTTGCCAAATGTTGCCTCAACAATATGGCCACTATCGCCTGACAAAGCTCGAGCGTCCTGGTTGAAAGACCCTTTGTAAGGTGGCTCTCAAAATATTGAACCGTTTTTGAGAAGCAATATCTTAATAACTATTGCAGCTAGGGACATGAAATAAGAAAAAAACAACAAATGAAAGATGAATACTTTATATATAAATAGTTATTCTTTATAAAAATCTTCTTAAAATCATTTATTGAGTCAGTCAGCCATTAAAAACTTAGTGTTAAAAACATGTTTTTTGAATTTTTTGATTGACCTGCTTAGGAAGCGGAAAGAAAGAACAAAATTTGAGGAGCAACATCGACATTAGGTTAACTTACCGTCTGTGGGTGACCAGAAAGGAGAGCATATTTGAACCTTTTATTATAATTGAATTTTAGTATAAAATTTTGAAAATAAAAAAAAACAATTTCTTTGCATCATTTTGATAAACGCTAATTCATTCATTAAATGACCTTAAGACGATTTTTACAAGGAATAAGCATTTATCCATAAAGGATTCATCTTTCATTTGTTTTTATTTCATGTTCCTAGCTGATATGGTTACTGAGATATTGCTTTACAAAAACGGTCTAATTTGGGGTGGGGGGGGGGGGCACCCTATATATACATATATATATATATATATATATATATATATATATATATATATATATATATATATATATATATATATAAATATTTATATGTCGTAGAATGGACTCTCGACGATATACCATATATAACTATTCGTTGAGGGAACTTCTTTAATTATCTTTAAAGTGCGTGAATGTTTGGCGGGCCGATATTATGTATCTTCGATATGCTTAAGAAGTGGAACTGAGCTCAAGGATAATAATATTGCTATCATTAATAAAATAGAGTTTTATTAATACAACTATCAACAAACACAAGACGGAAAATATTGACATAAACAGAGAATGGAAAGGGTCGTGGGGGCTCAGGCTAATCCGAGGATCAAATGATTTAAAAAGGTAAAACAAATATAGAGTTAAAGGGATGGGATGGTTCGCTAAACCATTTAAAGCACAGGATAGAATTGACACAAGGGTTAAGTACTCAAAGGTGACGTTTGGCTTACGTAACTTTATACTAGTGGTGCAGTGGAAGGCGACGTGAAGGAATTTTCGGTCCGCTGGCGAGTTTCAGCCGAAGGGGGGGGGAATAAGATGATCCTGACGTGGCGTCTTGGGAATGAGAACCGTTTCTCGACGAACGGCTTGAAGAACAATGGCTGTTCTACGTTGTTCTCTTCTGAACAACAGGGGGGGGGGTCAGAACCGTCTCTTGTCTACGGGCTCAAGAACAATGGCTGTTCTAATGTTGTTCTCTTCTGAACAACAAGGAGGAAGGGTGAGAACCGTTTCTTGGCAAACGAGCTCAAAAAAACAATGGCTGTTCTAACGTTGTTCTCTTTCTGAACAACGGGGGAAAGGTGAGAACCGTTTCTTGTCAACGGGGCTCGAACGAACAATGGCTGTTCTAACGTTCTTCTCTTTCTGAACAACGAGGGGAAAGTCTTAAGGACTTGGCGTCACGAAAGGCTCGAACCTTGGCACTCAAGGGATATTGTCCTTCTTCTGGACAAGTGATGGTGAATCTCGAGGTCGAGGTCCCTTGGCGCACAAAGTGAGAGAGGGTCGTGGTGATGTTTCGCGACGAAAATCTGGATCTCCAATCTGATCTTAGTGGTAAAGTTTCCATCTAAATAGTCGAGACACTCCCTTGGCGTGGGGGACAATGGAGTGGGAGCTTCGAGGGAATGCACAGCCGAGCCTGGGAACAATGCCTTATCTGCCCATAAGCCTAACTCAATCTGGTGAGGTCGGCGTATGGGGGCGAACCGGGGGGATGATAACCTCCTTGTTTAAACATTGACATCCGGTGGCTGCGATCAAGCGCCAAGCTTCGAAGCGAAGATTGACGTGGGAGCATCGTGGTTTCAAATAATATGAGATAGGGGTTGAAACTAACGCTGCCTCAACCCGTTCTATCACACCCCTCCATTCCGGGGGAAGTTGTCACTTCGAAAAAGGAGAGAAGGGACAACGATAGAGCTCCGTTGTGGGGAACTTGTTTTCTTGTACCAACCGTACCTTCCTGCACCTAACTCGTATTACCTCAATACATATGATTATTTTGATCTTTTGATTATAAGGGAAAATAACCTTTAATACAAACTTAATAAAAAAAAGGCATGGAACAATGAAATGATATAAATATAGTACATATGGGACAAAATAATTTATACGTAATTAATGGGTACAAATATATATACATACAAAAAAAAATAGACATTGAAGGTTACAAAATTCAGACATATACATTAACTAATTAAATACAAGAGAATCTTAATTTATGTCGTACAAGACGGTATATACCTACATGGAGATACTAATCCTATGAATACACTTTACGCTATTCGGTAACGCATTCCTACTGAGTGCGTCAGCGACCTCGTTATCAGAACCTTTTATATAATTTATTTTAAATTGATACTCTTGCAAGAGTAAACTCCAGCGCATGATTCGGCCGTTGGAGTGTCGCACATTCCTAATATAGGCTAACGGACGGTGGTCGGTTCCTATCTGAAATTCTTTACCTATCAAGTACATCTTGAATTTGTCTATGACCCAGATAATTGATAGAGCTTCCTTTTCTATAGTGGCATATCTCTTTTCGCGTGGTAATAATTGAATAATAGCATATGCAACTGGAGGACTCGTTCCGTCATCCTCGTATTGAAGGAGTACACCTCCAATGCCCTCGTTGGACGCGTCTGTCTTAATCCCAAAGGATTTTTCCGGGTTGGGCAACTTTAAAATGGGGGCAGAAATGAGCTTACTCTTGAGCTGATTAAAATGGGAAATAGCGACATCATTCCAACATAGACGATCGGGTGAATTCTTTTTTAAAAGGGAGCTGAGGGGCGCCGAAATCGCAGCGAAATTCGGAACGAAACGCCGATAGTACAAAGCTGATCCTAGGGACGATCTTAATTGGTTCTTTGTAATCGGGAGGGGCATGTCGGCGATTGCCTTAATCTTATCCTCTTGGGGACCCAACTGGCTTTGTCCTATTTTGAAACCCAAATATTTGATGGTTTCGTGGGCAAAATGGCATTTGCTGGGGCCAGTGGTGAGGCCATTTTCGCGCAGTCGCTCGAAAAGAGCTAATAGGGTGGTTAAATGGTGACTCCATTCAAATAGCTCTTGTAGCTGACTCTTCTGACGTGGTGTCAGCTGCGCGTCAATATACAGGTCAGAGGGTTCCAAAGACTCGCCTGGTAGGGAAGGAGGAGGGTAATCGGCATCAGGTTGGGTGCACACTATCTGTATTACATTAAGGGACTCCGCGGGGTAATCTTCTTCAAGCGCCGATGTTTCGACCAGTTCTACGAAGGTATCTCCATGGGCGCGTTGGGGGTTCTTTTTTTCTTGGGGTCCACGGACAGTCTCCGTGTCCTTGCCTTGGGCCTTATCGCCTAAGGGTGTTAGTGCTTCACACTCCTTTTGTGCCGTCCTAAAGTCCTGGTTAAGGATCTCTGAAAATTCGGACGGTATCGGGGTTCTGAGGGGGATGGGCTCCTGGGCTTCTTTCTTAGCTCGGCCTCGAGGAAGGGCGGCCTGAGATACAGGGTCGGAACTTACTTGGGGGCTCTGTCCTATAAGTACGGAACAGAATTGTATGGGTGCTGAAATGACTTCAGCCCAGCCATCATAATATTGACACTGCAGGTAACATCTAACGACGGGGAATTGGTTCGCCCGCCCAAGGTAGTCATGTACCACCGCAAATTTTTCGTGGTTAGGGTCCACTGGGGGAAGGAGTTCGTCTGACACGATGAAACACGTACATCCTGTGTCCCTGACGAGAGTCGATACTCGACAGCCGTTCACGCTGCCCTCCTCAAATTTCAAAGTTCCCGATGAACTTTTATCAAAAATAAAATTTACCTGGTGGCCTGACGAAGGGGGAGAAGTTTCTGCTTGGGTCTGCACCACCGGAGGAGCCGGGGTTGCATTAATCTGGTGAACTTGGTGGGCTGGTCCGCTTTTAAGCCTAGAATTTTGGGGGCAATTCCAGCTCATGTGGTTTTCTACACCACAGGTGAAGCATATGATTGGTCGCTTCGGGAAGAGAGATGGAGGAGAAATCTTAACGGGAGGTTTGGAGTCCCGTTGTTGGTTTTGGGGAAAGAAGTTTTGGGATTTTACGGGGCTCGGGAACTTCGTCGGCTTTCCTGTGAAGGGGCGCGAATCCTTCCTTCTTTCCTGGTAGGGGGATTGGTGAGAAGTTCGATTCTCCTTTGGGTATAAATTATGGCTTGCGGCATAGACATCCGCTTCTTCGGTACATTCTTTAAAGGTCTGGCACCGACGATCCTTGACGAACGCGCGGATCTCCGTCGGGAGAGACGCCAAAAATTGATCTCGCAACACGAAGTCTGTTAAGGACTCGTAGTTCGGATCGAACTTTGAGAGATCTAACCAAAATTTAAAATTCCTCTGAAGAATGTATCCGAATTGACGCAACGTCTGTCTGGGTTTAATACGATCTCCTCCAAATTCTTGGCGGTAGAAATCGGGAGTCATATTATGAGCGGCCAATAGCTCAGCTTTTATGGTGCTGTAGTTAATTGTACACTCAGATGGTAAAGATATAAAAATTTCGCGCAATTTACAATTTAACAGGGGAAGTAATCTGGCGACACCTTCAGCCTCCAGATCCATGTTATTGATTTCGAGGATCTTTTCGAAGAGGGCTAAAAATGCTCCAAAATCCTCTCCATCCTTGAAATTGGGGAGCTTTAGTGAGAGATTGAAGGGGGATGCTTCGGAACGGGAACTGGCGGACTGTATCTCTGCTTCAACACGAGCTAATTCAATCTGATGGTGAAGCTCAGCTTGTCTTATCCGTTCCTCTCTTTCTCTTTCTTCTCGTTGGATTTATCTTTTTTCTCGTTGGATTTCTCTTTCTCGTTCTTCTCTTTGGATTTCTCTTTCTTCTCGTTGGATTTCTCTTCCTCTTTCTTTTTCTTTTTCTTAACGCTCTTTTCTTTGCTCCTCTTGAACGTACTCAATTAGTTCATTTCCGGAAAGTCCCAAGGACTCTCCTTGCGATTTAAAGATTTCGAACTGAGTCATCTTTGCACTTGGGGGCGCACTAGTCAACCCACTGAAATTCCTTGCAAATAGAATTATGCCTTCTATAGAATTAGCCTACCTAAATATGGGCACTGACCTATTCGTACTTGGTTTCTCGATCTAACTAACCACTGACTAAAATCACACAAAAAAACACAAACAAATAATTATAACAGTTCCTTGAGCTACTCCAGCTTCTTAAGTTTCAAAAAAGGAGATAGCAATCGTTAGAACAAAAGGGAACTACTATACTCTATTATTATAACGAATAACACTATGCTTTACTCGACTGAGACCAGTGTTTGCAAAGATATAGCGTTAAACCTTACACACCTGATACCAAATTTAAATAGTATATATATATATATATATATATATATATATATATATATATATATGTCGTAGAATGGACTCTCAACGATATACCATATATAACTATTCGTTGAGGGAACTTCTTTAATTATCTTTAGAGTGAGTGAATGTCTGGCGGGCCGATATTATGTATCTTCGATATGCTTAAGAAGTGGAACTGAGCTCAAGGATAATAATATTGCTATCATTAATAAAATAGAGTTTTATTAATAATAACTACCAACAAACACAAGACGGAAAATATTGACATAAACAGAGAATGGAAAGGGTCGTGGGGGCTCGGGCTAATCCGAGGATTAAAGGATTTAAAAAGGTAAAACAAATATAGAGTTAAAGGGATGGGATGGTTCGCTAAACCATTTAAAGCACAGATATAATTGACACAAGGGTTAAGTACTCAAAGGTGACGTTTGGCTTACGTAACTTTATACTAGTGGTGCAGTGGAAGGCGACGTGAAGGAATTTTCGGTCCGCTGGCGAGTTCCAGCCGAAGGGGGGGGAATAAGATGATCCTGACGTGGCGTCTTGCGAATGAGAACCGTTTCTCGACGAACGGCTTGAAGAACAATGGCTGTTCTATGTTGTTATCTTCTGAATAACAGGGGGTGAGAACCGTCTCTTGTCTACTGGCTCAAGAACAATGGCTGTTCTAATGTGTTCTCTTCTGAACAACAAGGGGGAATGGTGAGAACCGTTCCTTGGCGAACGGGCTCAAAAAAACAATAGCTGTTCTAACGTTGTTTTCTTTCTGAACAACGGGGGAAAGGTGAAAACCGTTTCTTGTCAACGGGGCTCAAACGAACAATGGCTGTTCTAACGTTCTTCTCTTTCTGAACAACGAGGGGGAATCCTTGAGGACTTGGCGTCACGAAAGGTTCGAACCTTGGCACTCAAGGGATATTGTCCTCCTTCTGGACAAGTGATAGTGAATCTCGAGGTCGAGGTCCCTTGGCGCACAAAGTGAGAGAGGGTCGTGGTGATGTTTCGCGACGAAAATCTGGATCTCCAATCTGATCTTAGTGGTAAAGTTTCCATCTAAATAGTCGAGACACTCCCTTGGCGTGGGGGACAATGGAGTGGGAGCTTCTAGGGAATGCACAGCCGAGCCTATGAACAATGCCTTATCTGCCCATAAGCCTAACTCAATCTGGCGAGGTCGGCGTATGGGAGCGAACGGGGGGGACGATAACCACCTTGTTTAAACATTGACATCCGGTGGCTGCGATGAGGCGCCAAGCTTCAAAGCGAAGATGCACGTGGGAGCATCGTGGTTTTAAATAATATGGGATAGGGGTTGAAACTAACGCTGCCTCAACCCGTTCTATCACAATATATATATATATATATATATATATATATATATATATATATATATATATATATATATATATATATATACCACTGGCGACTCCGGCACTCGTGCTGTTCGGGGTTGGCCCAAGTATAGATTTAGTAAATTGAATGCGTATTTGCAAGCTGATTTAATTTCTGCCAACACTGACTTCAAGTAAGTAATTGCAGCCAATAACTCGGGCTCCTTTTATTGAGCCTGGTCGCAGTTCATATATTTTTGTTCAGCGTTTGGCGGTCGTCTTAGAGGCTCCCTGTATCAAAAAATATCAATCGTAGCAGACGTTCTCTCGACATCGTTCACACGCGATTGAGTCGGGCTCAGAAGTTACAGCCCGAATCGTTATCTATAATTGTAAAAATTAAAAGGATTTAAAATTCAATGTTTTATTGAAACAATAGATTTATATAGAGATTAGGATTTAAATTCCAATCTATGAAAGGTTTCCGTTCTACAATATTATTTAAGGAACGAAAAATTATCCAGCAACTAGGGCTAATACGAACTAGCATGGTAGGTGTAAAAAACTAAATAGCATCTCTTGTCAAGAGTACAGTACAGGCGACAGTCATATCAGTCTCTAGCTAATGTTTGTTGTGCAAGCCGCTGTGGTTATTTGATTGCTGTTATTCTGTGCGTCTGTCTGTAAAGATCAGTTGTGTTTTGCCGGATAGCTCTATTTTTCCCTTTAACTTAGAAATGGAGAAAGACATAGTGCTAGAGATAAAAAAATAAGCCATTTGGGAAAAGCATTTTGAACGACTTGGGCAAGAAGAAGGGGCTGCACGACAGAATTTTATACGAGCTCGCCATCAAACCATGACGCCTGTAATTCATGTATAAATGAAGTGAGTAATTTTTATATTAAAACTATATTCATATCATTGTTAAATTATATATCAGTGCACACATAAGTCTGCAGTATATATTACGTCTCTTCTTTTATACATGTGTCTTATACTACGAAATCTGTGATGAGCCTGAGTGAGGTTGATGACCTAGAGTCGCCTCTTATATATATATATATATATATATATATATATATATATATATATATATATATATATATATATATATATATATATATATATATATATATGCGCGTTTCCAGGCGTATACCTATTTTTAAGATAAAAAAGCAGGGTAAATTTAGGAAGTTCATTAGTATATATTAACTTCTTGTAGGATGAAGGAAAGGGCGTAAAACGGGAAGTTCATTTAGTCTACGCGAAATGTACAACGTTTCCGGTAAAAGTTTCGCCCATTTTCTGGTAATGGAAAAATAACAAAAAATCCTAAAATACTGATATTATATGTTGAAAATTTTAACTTACAAAGGCTGTAGTAGATAAATCGGACATTTAATATGAAGGGGGCAGGTAGAGATACAAACGTTTTATTAAAGGTAGAGAATTCAGTTAATAAAGGAAATTTAACAATAATAAATGGAAAAAACACTGGATAGATTTTAGGGAAAACACTAACTTTTTTGCAAACGGTTTTTGAAGGAGGATTGGAGGAAAATCTTGAGGGGCGTAAGAAGAAAGAAAAATTTAGTGCGTTGGTTTATATTTTAGAGAAGAAGCACTGAATGGGAAGAGGATTCTGAATTTAGAGTCGGGGGGACTTTTTTATAAACATTGATTCTTGAATCCTTAAGGATATTGGATCAGGGATGGTCTTGAAGATTTTAAAATCGTCTAGGGGATACATTAATTTTACAATGGATGGAATGTAGCCGAACAGGTGAAACCTTTTTCTTTGAGAACCCTTCCGATCCTGTGGCTAATTCCCATATGAGCACCGAATCTCACCTTTAGCGAGCGCACCATACCTCCGACTTTACTCCCCAAATTGAATCCGGGGAAAGTGAATTTATAAATGACGAAGCAATTTGCTTCTGGCGGGATTCTGTCTTTACAATTGGAATATTGTCCAAGGAGGTGATTATTTTCAAAGATGATCTTAAATTCGGTATGGTTAAAAAATTTCTTTAATATTGCAGTAATTTCATTCAAAAATATTTTGTTTAAGAAACCTATATCACGAAAAACTATATAACGTGTGTCTTTACCTACATTTGGAAGTTTTAATTTGGGTTGGTAGAGGTTATTTAGAAATTCAGCCGTAATTCTCTCTACCAGCGAGACGGGAAAGACGTTTCCTTTGAAATAATTACACAAAAGTTTTATTTCTTTATGAAAATTTGTATAGGTTGAGCAAATGTAAGTGCGAAATGTTTTTATTGCACTGATTTTGAACGAAAAGTCGCCGGAGCTGAAGTAATTGAGGCCTTGACCACTGAAAGTTGGTTTTCGGAAAACCTTTTTTGGGAATCCGGTGCGAGAATGGGAAATGTTTATATCTAGAAGGGATAGACAACCATTGAGCTCTTTTTCACAGGTAAAATGGATATTAGGATGTATACGATATGCGAGTTGTAGGAATTAGTCACATGAGTCTTCGGAGTTGAACAAGAGGTATGTATCGTCAACAAAGTGGCGGTAGAGAATGGGCTTAATGTTTTCTAAATCTTGGTTGAATAGTTGATCTTCGAAGCAGGTCATAAAGTTATCGGCGAAGACAGCAACCAATGGGCTGCCCATGTCTACACCATCTATTTGGCAATAGGTTTTGTTATTGAATGTGAAGTAATTGTCCTTGACTGTTAATTTAAGTAAGTTTATCTTTTAAAAGAGAGACATTAAATCCATGAAATTTGGATATGTTTGCGGTGAATGTATGTTGGGTTATTATGTCAATTGTTTGGTGCTCCTAGACCAAACGACTGACATGATAATCCAACAAGCATATATATATATATAGTCATCGCAACGCAAATTGATCGGGTTGCGCTAGAAATACACGAAAAAGCGCGATCAAATTTGGTTGCATTTCAGAGCATACGAACGGCTTGTTTACAAACATCGACATCCAACAGTTCTGTCCATCGTCGTGGTTTGAAAGAAAACGATAATGGCTCTCAGTTCCTCTCAGCTGTTGCTTAGTACGTGTTGCTTTGCCGCTAGTTTTCTGTTAGGTTGGGCTATTTTTGTTATGTTCGTGTTTGTGTATATTATTTGTGTATGTTTGATTTAACAGATGCCTAACCACCTCTCTGAAGCGGAGAAGGCACAGGTACTCGCTTTGAGGGAGGAAAATTTGTCTACAAAAGAGATGTCACTGGACAGGAAGAGGAGAAGCGACCGTCAGGATGGTGGATGCCGTGGCTCGCGGTTTACCACCCCACGTTTTTCCCAAGCGGAAACTTGGGATTTGGGAACAAAAGAAGACTTCTAGGAAGACTGGTCTGCTGCTAGGGAGGGAGGTGTGGAAAAATCCCTTAATTACAGCCACCGAACTGAAAAAGAATCATCCCAAGCAGCTGGAAAATGTGTCGATTCGGAAATTGATCGCCCGACCATGAAGTTTAGTTGTGGTGACACTCTCTCTCTCTCTCTCTCTCTCTCTCTCTATCTCTCTCTCTCTCTCTCTATATATATATATATATATATATATATATATATATATATATATATATATATATATATGCAGGGCAAACAGGAAACTAACATTTACGAAACTTTACTAATTTCTTTCGAGAAACTCACTATAATTTATCCCCATTGAAATATCTCAAAGATTTGTGTTAGAAAAAAGAATAGCAGTAAGCGACTAACTAATGTTAGGGATTTAGTATAGCAATGAGTAGACACCAGGCATGCTTGAGGGACGCTCCTTATCCACGCTAAGTCAGTGATTATATCCAATAAACCAATCTAACATCCCTAAAATGAATTATATATAGTCACTCCCATCATACCATCATAACCAGTCATACCATCACTGCTTATATTTCAGTTTTCCTTACCAATATTAAGGGGTAAGAGCAGACTGCGTCAGGAGACAATTCAATAAGACTCACTTCCATTGCGCTCTGATCATTTTGAGATAAATTCACGGATGGCGCCATCATTTTTGTCTTTTGTTATTTCTATGTATTATTATTTAATCTTTCTCAGATTAAAACTTAGATATTTGTCTAACCTCAACCAAAGGTGAAGTTTGGTCTTCATCGTGAATTGTATTGTTGTGTGAAAATTAATTTATATATGAACATATCAAAGCCTTATAGTGTTTTGATATCCTTTAAAGAAAATATTAAGAAGAGGTTGAATATGAAACACCCTGGCTATTCGAAAACACGGTGACTCTGGAATTACATTTCTGTATCATGTTAATTTCTTTTGGAAATCCGAGAATCAGCTCCGTAAACTTCGAAAGGAGATACGCTCAGCAGCATCGAAAAGAAACAAAATATTTTTTGCCTACATCAGCTAAAATAACGCAAGAGTGCTCAACTTCTTAACACTCATCTTTAAGACACTTCATTCCTTCTTTTTGTTCTCCAGAATTTAAAACGAGTTCTCCCACTTCTTGGTATACCTATTTGGAATTGTTTTTTTTCTAATTAGCAGGATAAGGAAGGACCAAAATAAACTAAATTCATTAGTTTGCGTCCTCACTTACTATGTAATAAAGTGTATTTTGCTCTTTTATACGATCACAATAGCCCTTGCACCTATTTTACCCTCAAAGTGTAACTTTGGAGCGCCAAACCGCAAGTTTTTATCTCAAAATGAAAATTCTTGAAAGTACCAGAAAATACTCTCAGGTACTGTGCAAATTCTTCAAAAATTACTGAAAACGTTCTGCAACAACGTCAGCCAATATTTTCTGAGATTTATTCTAGTGGCGGTCGCCACCTTACAGCCAGGAAACGCTTAGAATTCTAGTATCAATGACTTGATTATATCAACTGGAAACAAAAGCACATCAGGGTTTGGAAATGACACACTAGAGGCGAGTCACCTCAGTCAAGGAAAATCCCAAACTAGCATATGTATGCGAAAATACAGTCCATCTTGGACTCCCTCGAAAGAGAAGTTGCCACCTTCTCAAAAAATGTAGCCTTGTTGGAGCATCCCCAAACTCCCTTAAGAGAACGATCCTCTTGTCCTCACCGAAACGCTTCTAACTTATTTTAGCATCATGAGTTTTGGGGTCATGATGTAAGTATTGGAGTAGGAATCAGGATAGCTCTAGAACAAGGTGGTGGTCAAAAATATGTCTTCTATGATTCCAATGAACCATTACTTGCACATCAATGATCTTCTCACAGGCAGGAGAATCTTAATCGATACAGGATTAATAATTTCATTCTTGCCAGATCTTTAGATAAACTAACCAGAAAACATGTATTCTTCTTTAATCAGCAACAAGCTCTTCAATCAAAGGATATATCAAAAGGAACATCAAAAGGACTCAAACCGCGCAAAATTTCAGAATGAGATTTTTTTGTGCGCCTAAAGTGCAATAATAGGCACAAACTTTAAATCCTTTTTAATTTGAAAGTCAATCTTCCACGCGCACAATTTATGAATGGTGGGACGATAAATCAAAACATATGATTTAGTGTCCTTGTTCCTTTGAGATGTTTCAGCGCATTTTCCTTCTTTCAAAGTATCGTGACTTTTATGTATTGAAGAGCAGTTGTCATATAAATAGATTAAAATGTCTTCGTTTATCATAAAGAGCAAATTATTACTAATGACTAAAGCTTTGAGTGCAGGCATCGAAGACTTTTGCCTAAACTACCTAAAATAATCAAAAAATATTATTCCATCAACAATGAACGAAGGAAAGATATTTCCAAGTAAATTTCATTTTGCGAGGCCCATCAATTTAGTGGAGACTGACGTTTCTTATAGAGTGACTTGAGATTATAGATTACTAAATTCAGTTACGGTTCAAGAAAAATGCAAGACTATAATGTCTTTGTTTAAATGGATCTAAAGGACTTATTTTTACAAATACCCATTAAACCAGCTCTGGTTGAGAAGCTCACAATGGTTCTATCCGTGAGATAATTAGAATGAGTGGTTATATCCCAAATTTTGTGTAATTGTCTTAATTCTTTCAACGTTATATTATCCATGCTTTGAAGGGTTTAGATTTCGTATTTATTTGATTATATGTTAACTGCAAACAAAAGCGATAAAGGGTATGCTCAACATTTAAGGCATCTATCTCTTTGCCTAATTGGAATTGCATAAATTGCAGAACTTTTAGTATTGATTACATTATGTTTATTTAAATATGAGGTGAAGTGACACAGCATCCATCCCAGACGATGACAAAGTAACCGCACTTAGGCGATTTACTCAGCTTTAACATTGCAAAAATCCCAACAATTCCTTGGATTAGTCATTTTTGTCAAGATGCATCTAAAAAATGGCCACTTTAATCTCATTCCTTATTTTAAATTCCTAAAAAAAAATCAACGACGCCCTAATTCCCGCTTATTTTGTGACGACGAGGCAGCAAATGTTAGCATCAAAATAAAAACTGACGAAGAAGAAGCCACATTTTTAGGCACATTTTAAAAGGGATTGCACCCTGCGTCTGATAACAGATCAGATGCATATAATATAGGATCAGGAGCAGTTTTTGGGAAGTTTCACCATCGGGAATGCGAATCGTTGGGATATTTATGGCCACGACTTTATGGGCATGGAACTCAATTATTGAACTTTAAGAAAGGAACTGTTAAGTGTGTTGTTGGGAATAAAACATTCTGATACCTTACTGAAGGGTAATCACTTGAATGTGCTTACGGATTGCAAAGACATTTAGAAGCGTTCCGATCATATTCCACGAGACCCTTTTAGAAAAGTTCGCGTTCTCGAATTAATTAATCAAAATAAGAATGACACTAGACACATCTCTCGTAAATACAAACCAAGCGACGCACCTTCATGATCCCCTTTCACAACAACGGAAGTGCAAATCTACTCCCATAACACAGGACACTCTTTTCCAATCAAAACAGTTCTCTAGCGCCTTATTGTACTTTAATTGCTGACCCTAATTCCTTATTTCTCAAGAGGAGCACAATCTTCTGCTTCATATTAACGTTGCAGCAAGTCGATCCTTCATCCTTCCTCAATTTTTACAAGACCACTCTACTCTTTGTATATACTACCGAGTTTTTTTCATAGGTTCTGTTACACTCGGGGTTTTTTTATCTTCCATGAAGTTTACGTGTGGTAGAAAAAGTTCCGTCAAAAGAAACCTAAAGTCCTAATTTTCCAGTACGTGTCATTAAAACGTCTTGTCCATTGTGTGCCGGTTTGCCGACATGGAATGGAGAGAAGAAGCGAGATCTCTGCTCTCTTGCGCGCGGGCCATAACAAGCCTGGCATCGGCAATAGCCGGATGAGAGTCCACTAAACCCTTTATCACCAATTCTCTTCACTTGTTTATACTTCACCTTCACATGTTTATACTTCACCTTCACTTGTTTATAATTAATCAAGAGATAAACCGAATAGAAAGTTCATTTAGACTCGTAAAACGGGATGAACTTGCTCACACCCTTAGTTTCTCGAGAACTATCCTCATGGCAAACATTAAACCCAGAGACTAAAAAGAATGCAAACATGTCGTTGTATGGAAGGAGGAAGCCCTTGTCAGGTTTCTTTAAATTACTAGGTAGCAAAAGACACTCATACATCTTGCAAGGAAACAAAGTCTGCTGACCATAGTCGCGTGCTCTCACTTATTCTGATATATAACCTTACGACCTTCAAAACTTTTAATAATTCCCAGACTAACCTAAGGAGGACCTTGGAGATCATATCATTCGAGAGAAAATGTAAGTTTCATTAGAATCGGTCAAATAGTTATGGTGTTATTGCCAAATAATTTCAAAGCTAACCTTGGGAGGACTTTGGCAATTAAATCATTCGAAAGAAAATCTAAAACAACATAAGGGTTTCAAATTTCATTAGAATCAGCGGAATAGTAATGGTGTTATTCCCCAAACAAAACAATTCCTGGGCTAGTTTTGGGAGAACCTTGCCAATTCTATCATTCGAAAAAAGAATGTTAAATAACATAAGGGTTTCAAATTCCGTTAAATTGACTTAATAGGTACAATGTTATTACCAAAACAAAAAAAAGCAAAACGGAGACGGACCGACCGACCGAACGACATAGTGAGATATTGGTTCGCTTGCGACTAAAAGGGGACAGCTCCATTTACACATTAGTAACCTTAATACTGTTCTTTACCACATACATACTTAACAGTAAAACTCATCTTCACACTTTTCTTCAAAAACTAGGGTTTTGTTTAGATTAATCCCCGTTTCACTGTAATTACTCTTAAAACTTGGAACTTTTGTACTGTATTATCAATGTGGAATGTTTGGATAGGGTGAAATTAAATTATTGTATGCCATTTACTTCAACTTAAAAAAGGGCATTTCGGTAAATGTTCTTATATGGAAATCGCCATTGAAATATTCCTAAAGTGTAATATTTTCTTATTTAACTGTTTATAAGATCTAATAATAACAATATTTCTCTATATAAATATTTGAAGGAAAAAATAAAAATTTCATATTTTAATTAGATACTATTTAGTCACTAAAAGGTTCAAATATAGATAACCATCCATCAATATTTCATTCCGTAAAAATATTTGATACAACAAAGTGTTGTTCTTATAACGTGATTGGGATTTCCATCACCGATGCCTGTGTACAATCTAGCAATTCATTGTTTTAGACAGGAAGTTCACACTTATATAAAATTTCCTTATGCCGCAGTATTGCTTTAACCTTTTCTGACCGATTTTGCATGTTCTATCACGTGCATATTCATAGTTATTTTACGCCTAACCAAGGACAGTCACATAAAATATACAAATAAATATGTCTACAAATGACGTCCACTGGATAAACAAAGAATTTTTATCACTCGAGAGGCAGAGTGTCAGAAGAGATCAGACAGATGGAGAGAGAGAGAGAGAGAGAGAGAGAGAGAGAGAGAACAGAAACCTGGTAGACCCTTTTTGTCTGCACTAATGAATGTGCGAAATCACGAGACGCTGTGGTGGCCTGAAAGCGCGTCATCGCGGAAAGCTGTGAGAAACTTGAAGGTCCCACTGGGAGTCGGACAAAGTTTCGCCTCGCCGGCTAAGGAACTTTCTTACGATCGTTTCCAATAGGGCGAGACTACCCTCGCCTGCCGATGCGCCGGACCCTCTAACCCTCCCCTTCGGGCGGAGGGGGGAAACCCCCCATTCAACTACACTTATACATCCTTCGGTGCCAGAGTTGGAAGGCAGTATCCGCCGTCTGCCCGTCCAGTCAGTATCCGCTGTCTGCCCGCCCCCGTCAGTACCTGCCGTCTTCACTTCCACGTTCGTACCCGCTATTCGCGTCCCGTTGGACTCTGCACAATTCCTCGCGTAACCACTCAAGCTCAGTGTGTCCTCGTCTACTTCGCGTGAACCTACCCCGTACTCGTTGTTACCCGATCCTTGAAGGCGACCAGTCTCGATTCGTGTTCTAAACTCAAAGGCAAGGTATAAGTTCATCCCGTTAGTAGTCATTGTAAAGAGACTATTATTTTAACTTTGCGCCAAAGTAAGGATTACTCCCTCGGACCAAATCTACAAGGTAACAGCAACGCGCAACTCTCTTGTGCAAGTGCTCCCCCCCCCCCTCCAGTGTAAGCCTCTGCCGTCGGCTTCGTGTACGCTTAAGGCCATTCAAGCGAACCTTCGGTTAGTATTGTTCGTTTGTGTGTACGGCCTAGTCCCCGCCAAGTCCCCCCCCCCTCGCCTTTAAGACTCTGAGACTCGTGGACGTGTAATGTGTTATATAGCTTGTTACAATACCCCTTTTAACCTTTGTAAAAAGGATATTAATTTGCATATTAGTAAAGAAATTTTTGTACCCATTTTTCTATTGTCCCGAAACCTACATGATAGCTGACTATTTGGCCAACCTAAAATTAGGTTAATTTGCACCCTGTCTGTATTATAAGTTTCCGACGTACATAGCCGTTATCTCTCTCGGCTGAGAAACGCAGGAAGGGTTGAATTCAATCCTATTCTACGACACACAGACTTGGCTGATTAATTAGAAAAAATATGAATAAAATAGGATTAAGGGGGGGGGGGAGAAACTAATTAATTGTTAGACGAGACGGAGATTACAGGCAGAGGTAATTATCAATTGTTTACTTAGGGACTCATTATAATTTGCTGTCAGGATTCTGAGGTTTATCTTACCCTGAAAATTAACTAAATTATTAAAATAATAAAAGGGGGTTATTTTAGGATATCTACAATATGAGTCATATTAGGAGAATATTCTTTCCTATTGAAGGATTTGGTTGTTGTGGTTTTAATACATCGATGAAATCAAGCTCGAGTATGTAACGGACGTAGTGAAATGCCTACATTTAAACCTTTCTGACAATTAGGTCATGCAAATAATACACCACACCACTACATAGGCTCATGAGTTCGAGTCATTTACATTAAATATTGAATCCATTAGCAATGAGTTGGAGGAAATTATTTTAATATTTGTGTAAAGCGAGCTTTGGAAACTTTTTGAATTTCTTCGCAGAGGAGGCTCTAGAATATTTAGGTCAGGGATGGAGAAAAATCCTACAAATGAGTTTTAAGTAGTATATTTTAAAGTTCGTCACAGCAACTGAAAAAAATAAACCCTAAGCAGAGAAAGTTGGTTTCGATAAACAGATGTAGATATTTTTTTCAGATTTGTTAATAAGTATTTCAAAAACAGGAAGGTACTGTTAGTTTCATATTAACCATGTAATTAACGTTTGGTTGTATAGAATTTATAAATTTGACTTATTGCTCAGTATGTTGAGGAGTGTAAAAAAAAAGCGAATAAATAGTCTTAAAAAAATGCAATAAAAAGAAGGTCGAATAAAGAAAATTTTCCTTCAATGTGTATTATGAATATATTTGCGGCAGCTAGGGATATTGAACACCCCATGTCTATACCATCAACTTGTTTGAAATTGCTATGATTGAATTAGAAGATTCTTTAAAAACAATTTCAAATGTCTGTTCAAGAAAAGGACGAGTGAAACCATGACACTTATCAGACACTTTAAAGGACTTATAATGAATAATATCAATAACTTCATGTAAGTCTATATTAGTGAATAGGAAAGAGACATCAAAGATGATCAGGACTTTAAAGGCTATTTTAATTCATCGATAAACCTAACACTGTCACTAATGCCGTATTGGTTATAGGTGAAAGAGTTAAATATTTAACTAAATATTTAGCCATCATATAAATAGTAAGATAGTAAGCCACCGGGATAGCAAGTAAAAGAATACCAGGTTAATGCAGTTTAGGATAACCCTAAAGTAAACCAGGCCACGAACCACCAGAATAAAGATAATAGTAGGTAGAGCCTACCGATGGCCAGAAGTACAATATTTACTTCTGAAACTTAGCGATTCTGGTCGCTGATTGCAATGGAGAATGCCATTGGAAACCTACTCTTCCTTAAATAGTTTCTGAGATGACCCCAAAGGAAGAAATCTAAAGGCGTCAAGTCACACGATCGTGGTGGCCAATTGACCTCGCTGTTTCGAGAGATGATGCGACCTGGGAACTTCTCATTCAATAAAGCCATTGTTACATTGGCTGTGTGGCATGTGGCGCCGTTCTGTTGAAACCACAAATCTTAGACATCCATAGAATTCAATTCAGGCCATAAAAAGTTGGTTATCATCGCACGGTATCGCTCGCCTGTCACCGTAACAGAATTCCCGGCATCATTTTCGAAGAAATACGGCCCAATGATTCCGCTAGCAAAAAATGCACACCAAACAGTGACCTTTTGTGGATGCAGTGGCTTTTCAACAATCTTCCTGAGATTTTCATCAGCCCAAATGTGACAATTCTGCTTATTAACGAATCCACCAACATAAAAATGGGCTTCATCACTAAAGATGATTTTTGCGAAAAATAATCATCGGCTTGTCTTTGTTCGTACACCCAATTGACGAATGTACGGCGCTTCAAATGGTCAGCAGTCTTCAGTTCTTGTGTCAATTGAATTTTGTAAGCGTGTAGAGACAAATCTTTTGTCGAAATTCGATGTAACGTTGTTGTGGAGAGGTTCAATTCCTGCGCGCGATGACGAATAGAGGTGTCTGTATCTTCGGCCACATTCTCGCGCACTGCAGCACTGCTTTCAGCTGAACGGCGTAAACGAGCACGCAATGGCGTTTTCATATCTGCCACCGACCCCATTTGTTTGAATTTACGAACAATTTTCCCAATTGCACTCTCGGTTGGTCGATTATGTTGACCAAAAAAATCGCGAAGTGCCCGAAGTGTGTTTCTATTTGAACGTCCATTTTTCGTAATAGGCTTCGATAACTTTAACACGTTGTTCGATTGTTAATCTTTCCATAGTTGAAATTGCCAAAGACTGAAGTTGTTAAATCTGAAAGAAAAAGATAAAAAATCATTAGACGTTTAAACTTAACTCACATTTAAAATCGGTCCAAGTTATTGGAACACCCTTTATAAGGGCGATTGTTACTCGATCCTCCCAAGTGCTTTATTATAGTATTATAATTAATTTTGCAATCTGCTCGCTTCGGTTGGAGATTTCAATCGGGTGTTGTCAGTCTGTTGAGTAAGCCTTTTAAAGTAATTTATATTTTGATGATAAGAGATTGATTAGCTTGTAGTTTTATAGGTCTTACTTGTCACCTCTTTTAAAAGATAGAACAAAAACATTGGGACATGCCAATAGAATCTAAACTTGCCTTATACATTTTTTTAAAAAGAAACTAGCTAATAAGTCCTAAAAAAATATCACGAGGTTTTATTAGCTCGATTGTAAATCCATCCGCCCATCCGCTCAGCCGCTTTACCATTATGTTGGCCCTGGGGGAACATGAAAAAATTCGTTTGTTCGTACTCGAGGGCCTTCTTCTTCATTTATTAGGAAGTTGTCAATTGCTGTATGGTGTTATTGCTGCCATATAGTGTTTTGATAGAACTATACACCTTTTTCAAAGTGATTTTTTGTGTGTATCATTTACATTCCGAGTTTATCCTGTACTGTTGTCGTTGCTGTCTGGCAGTTACAAGGGATCTTTATTTATCTCACATGTTATCAATATTTTTTTACTGGTAGTCACTTTTGCTGTTACAAGAAACTGGATCGTTTCCACTCACTTGTGGAGTCACGCTGTTTTTTTAATTAAACCTCAATGACGCTAAAAAACTAGCC
The DNA here is from genome assembly GCA_963969495.1 of Ceratothoa steindachneri. Taxonomy (NCBI): domain Eukaryota; kingdom Metazoa; phylum Arthropoda; class Malacostraca; order Isopoda; family Cymothoidae; genus Ceratothoa; species Ceratothoa steindachneri. The sequence goes on along the minus strand of OZ018331.1, from coordinate 11,527,151 downwards.
AAATCACGAAGTTATTTTTAAGACTGTTAGATTGGTCTATTTGATACAGTCACTTCTTTGGCTTGGTTGATGAGTGACTTCCTTCCCAATGACCTCTCGCCCATACGAGATCACATCATGATATGCAAGTCTGAAATTAATCTGGATAACTTTAAAATACTTAGTCATAGCCACCATCCCAACGAACTACGGGTATTAGAATCACTTTACATCCTAAAACATAAACCTGATTTAAATATAAATCAAACTGCTTCCAATCTTTATATTGTATCATGAATTATTGACATTTTTTTTTGTATTAAGCATCTTATCCTTAATTGCACTATTCAATTTTAGTATTTTATGAAAACTAGAAAATTGAACCACTTACTATCTAGTTTTAGTGCCGATGATGAGGCTAGGACCTCGAAACGTTAAAACCCAGATAAATAAAGAGGCTTTTACCAATAGCGTACTTGGTTTTCACTTTCATATATATATATATATATATGCAAAAGATCTCACAGAATAATGAAAGGTGGATTCCAAGTACTTTTGAACTTGTTCAGTTCATTCTCATTCCTTGAGAATGAACTGAACAAGTTCGAAAGTACTTGGAATTCGCCTTTCATGTTCCTGTGGGATTTTTTAACATTTATTGCTCTACTTACGCGCTACTTTGTGAGGCCCTCATATATATATATATATATATATATATATATATATATATATATAATTAGGTAAGAGGCGATGTTGTATACATGTACTGTTGAAGTCCACAGCAGTGGCGGCGTTATTGATTTTAACTTGTATTCTCTTTATTGTTCTTATTCCGAGACGTCGTTCCACCGTGGTCGGTCATCTTCAGGGAATGAATTGAAATGAAATGACTTACAGAATGCTAAACATACGTGCAAGGCTACGGGAGAAAGTCTCCCATCTCAGCCAGTTCCCGAGCACTAAGATATGCTCTCAAGAGAACATTACATCACTATACACATAACAGAAACACTAAAAACTAACGCAGTACAACTGAAACCAACTTAAAGAAAATAAATAACAATACACTAAAACAACACAAGGTAAATTGCTGAGCCAATAGCTATTAAAGGCTTGAATGCTCAAAAAACTTTACCAAAAAGTAAGTACACAAAAATTGGAACACAAACAATAAGAAGGATACGCTAACAACACATAAAGAGACACAAACCTAGAAAAACATGACTTACCAAAAAATAAGACAAAAGGAAAAATTTAAGAAAAACATACAGCGATGCCCTCTCTACTAAAGCAAAGTACCCATCCCGCTCTTAAATTTTCACCCGCTATTATCTACCACTATCCAACCATGTTCTAAAATTGAGTACACCATCATCATCATTCCATGCTTTGTCAGACGGTCTTGGAAATTTTACGCTTATTCAGAAGAACTCTTCGCCGATAAAGGAAGACCCTTAAGAACGTTAATTTTTATTCACTTTTTCCTACGGGGATTTTAAGAAAGAGAATTTAAGAGAGCTCTGAGTATTCGACTTATGTCGAACTAAACTTCCCCCAAACCCTCCTCACCGGGTTAAGGGAGTTGAAGTGAGCTGAACTGCCATTCATCTAGCCTCGTCCTAACTATACCGTTTTCTATGATAGACATAATTGGAAGCACCAAGGAAAGCAGGTTTGAGGAGTAACCCACTGTGAAAGTCGGCGTCAAAGGCACCCGGACAAGGGGCAGGACTGCAACTTCCAAGGATGGGGGTAGCCCCTTCCTTATACCCTTGGAGCCCAGCGACGAACATAGAGGGAAGTAATACCCTTCTCTATGTATGCGGGCTGTAATTCTGATACCCAAACCGTCGCGGAGCAGCACCCCAGATTAGCGATGGTTGATTCCACGCTAACCAACAAAAAGTCCGCCATACAATCACACCTCGTGAGGGGACCCCCGGGTTTACCCTTCATCATTTCATCCACCCATCCGACAGTTCACGCTCATGGAAGCTCGCATATAACGGGGAGGGTTTGCCCCCCGCTCCTCAAGCGCTCTAATAGAAAGAAAAGAATTGTGATGCAAAGAGGGCACAAGGATAAGGAGTGAAGTATCAGCTAAATACCACGAAGAAAGAGCGACCCTACAGTGGTAATCTGCCCCAAGGAGCCTCCCTCGGACAAAATGGCATAAAATGGGACCACTCAGGTCCCGCTGTGCACCATTAATGGACACAGCAGACCGAGCAGGGAGAAGACATTTGAAGTTTTCTTTGGGGGACTAAAGATTGCCCTGATTGGGCTACTCAAGGTACCAACTGGTTACGTTACGATATGTGAAAAGGAAGACGATGTTGAGGCAATGACTAAAGAAGAGGCAGTCGAAGTGCTACGCGAGATAAGCCTGCAGCCCTCCATCTCTCCGCAGATCTAGACCCACAGGAGCGTTAATTGCCGGAGATTGGATCCTTGGATCAGTGAACATTCAAAGAAGAGATTAAAGAGGAGATAGTCAAGAATAAGAAATCAGGAAAGGTTACCAAAATAATAAAATTTAGAAATAAAAGAGAAAATAGCGACTAAAAGCATGTGTTTAAGATCATTTTCAGCGACACATCTATGGCTAAGAAAGCGAAAGAGGTCGGACTCCTACTTTATAACTCCAAAATCAGCGGGAAAAAAATTGAAAAGGAAGAATTCTCCCCAATCCGATTCTGCTTCCGCCGTTATAAAATGGATACACACGTAACCAGAGACTGTCAAGCGCCCCAGGAGATATGCTCTAAATGCAACGAACCAGGGCACCACTTGAACGACTACAAGAGCTCGCGCGAGAAGTGCGCAAACTGTGGGCAAGGCCATTGACCCATGGCAATGGCCTGCTCCATGAAAAAGGAGTTAATTAAGAAAAGATGCTGCAAAGCAAATAGGAGGAAGTTAGGAAAGCGAACACAACCTACGCACAGGTCGCCAAGGCGGCATACACTGAGACAGAAAATAAAAAGACCGATCTTAAAATACAGAATGAGAATTCAAAAAAAAAAAATTTGTATCCTGTACGCGAACGTCAGAAACTTGACGCAGCCAGGGACATTTGCGAAAGAGCTGAACCAGATGCTTGAGAGGAACGGCATGAGCGAGATGTGGTTCCCGGAAAACCGCCATCAGGCGATGTCCTTCAACTGTAAATGGTCCCAAACCAAAAAACTGCAGAGACGCAAGCAGAGGAAAGACAAGAAGCAAAACCAAAAGAGGTGGTCAGAAGACCGGATCCGAGAATAAAGCAAGAAAAGAAAGGGAAGCTGCTGTCAAAACGGCAAATCTCCCTAAACAAAAAAAGAAAAAACAAAAGAAGATAGCAGAAAAGGAATCGTCACATTCTACAGATTCCTCGGACTCCTCAGAAACAGAGATAAGAACCAAGGAAGGTTGCCGAGTGAAAGGTAAGAGAGAGGCTAAGAGACCGCTGGATGCAGATGAGATCAACCTTTCATTATATGCATCTAAGCAGGTCCACTTCCCAAAGGACATGGATGCAAACAAAATCTTCGTCGTCATCAGAAAAAGAGACTATAATTGGGAGTACGACGCACAATGCGACGAAAAAACTGTCGAGGAAGCGCTCTTCAACCAAAATGTTACCTTTTACTGGGAAACATTTGAAGAACTCACCATGGCAGAATTTAAGAAAAACAGAAACGGGAAAAAGCGCCCTTCTACCAAAAAACACTCGAAACCATAAAAAAAGAATGGAAAACTCAAACAACAGGTTGAGAATAGTAACACTCAACGTCAATGCATGGGAGGGAAAAGCTACCGCATATGGCAACATATTTCGTGTACTCGACCCCAACATCATCTTAAACACAGAACACTGTATCGATACAACATCCTGTCAACTGAAAATACCGCGCTACAGAATTGTCACTAAAAAAACATTCTCAAGAGAGGTTTGACGTTGCTACCGTCGCCATCAAAGGATTTGCTCGTTCAAGCGCCTTCCGGAACTGGACGAGTTCTATGTGGCGGTAGAACTGCACACATTAGTGGGCAGTCTCGTGATAGCGGCGGCCTATCAACCACCTCAACAAGCGTACCTACCCCTCAACAATTTCTACACTTTGTTCGGGCACGACCGGATGGCATTACTTGGGGGCGACCTTAACGCCAGATGCCGAACGTCTGGCTATGGAAACACGAACAACAGAGGCCATAACTTGGAAATGATTATGCGTCGAAAGAACATGCAGAATATAGCACCGGACTTTCCAACCTATATCACATCTAGGACAGCAACAAGGCCCGACATAATCATGACGAGTGATGGTTTCCCCTTTAACTACCATAGAGAGCCGATCCAGCTTCTGGTCCCTCTCCATAAAAGCTACACTTCTGCCGACTGGGAACGCTACAGAAAAATCATTGGTGAATTTGGACCAGCTGACCTAAGCGAAGCTACACTAGACGAGATCGACGGGGAGCTGGAGAGGATAACAGCCTCCATCACCGAGGCTGACCGCGACTGTGTACATATCACATGGTACAAAACTCCTCCACAACCCAAATGAACCAAGGAGATGAAAGAGATTGATAGAGAACACAGGGGCGGGGTATGAATTAATCCGAAGAGCAGGTACCAGTCGGGAAAAAAGCTCGCTGCTACGACGCCTGAATGGAAAACTTATGCAGGCTATAAACCAACAACAGGACGAAATCTGGGACGGTCTTATAGCCAAGATAGACAGCGAAGTGAATCACGAAAAATTCTGGTGACAAGTGAAGAAACTACAAGGCCTTCCAAATAGAGAAAAGACCCGCATCAACGAGGGCGATGACTACTTGGAGGATCCTGAGGTCCTGGAAGAGAGGTTCCGCAAGTTATGGAAGGATATCTTTTCAATAACACCTGAGGACGATGCTGTATTTGCCTAAAAATTCGAGGTCAGCTGATTGATGATCTTAATCTGATAATACATCGAACGTTCCAACAGGCTCACGTCGACGAAGGGAGGGAGATGGTGGACCATGGACAACCGATAACAACAGAAGAGGTTATGGCAACTGTGAAAACCTTTAAACAAAAGGCAACAGGCTATATGGATATCACTAAAAATAACTTGGTCCATGCCCCTCGGCGGATCATTCAGATAATTACGAGCATCTATAACGCTTTTCTGAATACGGGCTAATTCCCCGACTGTCTAAAATGGCCCAAATCATTTTTATTCCTAAAGGGAGGAAGCCAACCCCGATCAACTGGCGGATCACAGACCAATATCCTTCTTAGAGTCCACGGGAAAAGTCTACGAGAAGCTCTACGATGGTCGCTGGAGTGACTAACACAGCCGTCAGCCAGTATACGGGCAGTGCAACAATAAAGGTTAAAATTATCACATTGGCTTATAAAAGCACATTCAATGATATTCCTTTTTATAGGGTCATTGGAATGATAAATTTTATTTTTCCGAGTTCCAGTTAATTAGATGGTCCTTATCTGACATATGGACAAAGAAAGCACTGTTATTTTCCCCTCTTTGGACATTATATTTATGTTGATTTATGCGAACAGAAAGTTGTTTACCTGTTTGTCCATAATATTTACTTATGCAACCAGAACACTCAAATGAATAACCTGCCCCCCCCCCAAAGTATTACAATTATTGCGTACTAATAAATTCTTAATGGTTGTCTCATATTTAAAAGCAACAGAAATGTTTTAAAGTTATTCAAAAGACGGGAAAAATCACTAAAACAAAGAGAAAATATCAGAATTAAAATGTTATTACTATTAAAAGGGAGAGTAGGGACAGTTTGATAAAATGTCTTTTTAGGAGAAGAAAGACAGTTTTGAAGAAACGGATAAGGGTAACAATTTCGAAAATATTGGAAAATTTCAAATCCATATATTCCGGGCTCACAACTCGTAATTACCGTAGAAAGATAGAAGAAAAACAGAGCGTTTAACTTTACGGGTGTGAGAAGAGTAAAAATGAATTTTTGAATTTGAATTAGTGGGCTTACGAAAGATAGACTATTTAAAACCTGTGTGAGTTCTATGAATAAGAAGATCAAGAAAGGAAAGGGTTCGATTATTTTTCTATCTCGTGGGTAAATTTAATTGAAGGGACGAGAGAATTGAATCTGGAAAGAAAAAAATTAACATCTTTGAAATTAAGCCAAAAACTTCTCCTTACTATCCTTGACGCCCCGATCGTTTGGCATAGGTATATTGATGATGTCATTTGCTTGTAGCCTAATTCCAAAGATGTTAATGTTTTTCTTACCAGACTCAATTCTCTCGTCCCTTCAATTAAATTTACCCACGAGATGAAAAATAATAGAACCCTTTCCTTTCTTGATCTTCTTATTCATAGAACTCATACAGGTTTTAAATACTCTATCTTTCGTAAGCCTACGGGCATTACGAGTTGTGAGCCCGGAATATATGGATTTGAAATTTTCCAATATTTTTGAAATTGGCCATAAGCTTTGTTACCCTTACCCGTTTCTTCAAAACTGTGTTTCTTCTGCTAAAAAGACATTTTATCAAACTGTCCCTACTCTCTTTTTTAATAGTATTAACATTTTACTTCTGACATTTTCTCTTTGTTTTAGTGATTTTCCCCGTCTTTTGAATAACTTTAAAACATTTCTGTTGCTTTTAAATATGAGACGACCATTAAGAATTTATTAGTACGCAATAATTGTAATACTTTGATGGGGGGTCAGGTTATTCATTTGAGTGTTCTGGTTGCATAAGTAAATATTATGGACAAACAGGTAAACAACTTTCTGTTCGCATAAATCAACATAAATATAATGTCCGGAGAGGGGAAAATAACAGTGCTTTCTTCGTCCACATGTCAGATAAGAACCATCTAATTAACTGGAACTCGGAAAAATTTATTTATCGTTCCAATGACCCTATAAAAAAGAATATCATTGAATGTGCTTTTATAAGCCAATGTGATAATTTTAACCTTTCCCCTGGCATATATAAAATAGATGCTATAATTAAAAAACTAATACTTAAATAAATCAGTTTTGACTTTTGTCTTTAGTTTTATATACAATCTTTAGTTATGTGGATCCATTTTGTTTTTGTTTTTTTAATTATGTCACTGCTCTGTAATGTACATCGTATTTTCCCCACTCTTTCGCTCCTCGTTTCTTATAATCTCCCTCGTTAGGCTATCTCCATTTCTTTTAATCTGTTACCCTTTCGTCTTCTCAGTCTGACCTTACTACCTGCTTCTTGGCGTTCTTAATGTGAATCTTTACCTTCCCCCTTCCGTCTTCCTCATTGGTGATTTCTTGTTTTTGAGGCGATCTTTCATACTTTTCTTTCATACATATACCTCTAATATAATATTGTAGTTATCCTTGATAAGGAACTTAATAAAGTTCGAAAGTACTCGGAAAGACCAATTCATTTTTTCATGCAGGACACAGCATTCATTTGCTACCCTCACGTAATACTTTGTGATCATCTCTCTCTCTCTCTCTCTCTCTCTCTCTCTCTCTCTCTCTCTCTCTCTCTCTATCTCTCTCTCTCTCTCTCTATATATATATATATATATATATATATATGGTACCCCCTCTTCCCCTCCCAATTCAGTTGGGGACATGAAATGAAAACAAATGAAAGATAAATACTAAACTATAAATACTTATTCCTTGTAAAATAGTCTTAAAATCATTTAGGGACTCAATTACCCCTTTTAAAATACTGTAAAAAACATGCTGTTTTTATTTTCTAAATTATAACCTTTGAAAAAGCTCAAAATTTAAAAATAAATTAAAATTTTTAGGAATGTTTCAAGAGTGCAGGCTGTTGTTGATCATAAAGAAGAGCATATTGAATCATTCATTATAATTTAAATTTAGTTTAAAATTTGGAACTTTTTTAAAGGTTGCGATTTATAAAAAAGAAGATGATTTTCATAATTTTTTAAAAGGCTATATGGCTTATTAAATGACTTTAGGACGATTTTTACAAAGAATAACTATTTATATATAATGTATTCATCTTTCAATTGTTTTTTTTTATTTCATGTCCCTTGCAGCAATGGTTATTGAGATATTGCTTCTCACAAAGGGTCCAATTTTGGGGGGGCTTCACTCTATGGGGGTCATTCTTTTATATAAGGCAAGGGAGCTTATTTTCTTAAAATAATTTTGGCAGGAGCGTCGTTAGCTGCCATACATTACAGTTGTGCTCTGGAACACCTAAGTTCACTGGCAGTGATAATGTCTTCTCTGCTTCATAGACATTTTTATTTTGTTACCCACATGGAAATTGCAGCATTTCAGTCTTTCAATAATTCCTCAAGAGGATAGATTTAGGAAGTTCTACAAAGGAACAATGTTTGTTAAATCTACCATTAGTCATTTTGGCATTATTAAAACAATGCAATGATGTAATTTCACCTGTCCAGGCTGTTTAAGGAATCTTTTGACGCCTTACTTTCACACTTATATACTCGTATATATATATATTACATTATTTGATTTGTCCATTTATATTTGTTGAAACACTTCAAATAGATATGCAAGAGGTCATACTAATATTCTTAAGCTCGCTATCCAGAAAGCAGTGAGTATATATTTCTAATCATCTACATGCATAAATGTATATAAAGAATTTATTCCTTTCGCCGCTATAATGTAGATAACTATGAAGCTTACCGAATAAAAATCATGATTAGAATGTCATTCACAATTTTTCGCCACCCCTTCTCTCTGATTTTTTTATAAGCTCTTTCCATTTGTATTCCTAAATCTGCACTCTACAACTTTAAAGAGCAGTCAATTGCCGAAAGGAATTCTCTACCTGGTGCTAGAATACCTATTTGGATCTAAATCTATTCTTAAGAACACTTAATGAATAAATATATCACCCAAACCCTAAATTCAGAGTTAAATTACAAATGAGAGACAATTAATCTCTGATTAATTATCAATGTTTCCTTTTCATTTGTCTTTCTTAATGGTTTGTTGACCTCATTAAATCTAGTTTCCAGATTTCACTCCTTGAATTGCGACACCAAAAATCGGACTTGATATCATGTGCTAGTAGCTCTATTGCATGCTCCGTTGCCATGTTTTCGCCACAACCTCACCACAATGCTGACGAGGAGACTGTTTCATTATTCCGTTCGACGTTGTGTTCGAGTCCCATATCAGTGTCGCGCGCTGTCTTCGTTCTTTTTACTCGCGTGCGACTCTATTTCGTTCGGTCCTTCGGTCCCCATCTTGCATTTTTTTTTGTTTTGGTAATAACATTGTAGCTTTTGGGCCGATTCTAACGAAGTTTGAAACCCTTATGTTGTTTTATATTCTCTTTCGAATAATATAATTGCCAAGGTTCTACCAAGGTTATCCGGGAAATTATTTCGCGGTAACTTCATAACTATTCGCCGATTATAACGAAATTCGAAACCCTTATGTTGTTTTACATTCCCTTTAGAATGATATAATTGCCGAGGTCCTCCCAAGGTTAGTCCGAAAATTATTGAATGTTTTAAAGGTCGTAAGTTCATAAATCATAATGAGTGAGAGCACGCGACTTTGGTCAGCAGACCTTGTTATTTACGAGATCCGCCTTCCCTTCTCAATTGCACTTCAAGGCTTTGCTAAACACGACCTCATTTCCCTTGTCTGTGTCATCATTTGGACAAGAATTTTGTAACGACACTGGTACTACCGACACTAAATTGTATGACAGTAGGACCTATTTTCTTTTGTTTTGATTCACGTCTGGAACAAACAAACGCATTCACCGCTCGGAGTGAATTCGCAGCACGTTAATTGTATACTCCTTACTCTGGATCATTGTAAGGAAGGTGATTGAATATTTTGTTTTATTGACATACATAGTATATAATTAATTAAAAAAATTAATAAACTATCTAAGATCGAAATGGTAACACAAGGAATGGAATTATTAACTAAAGAGAGATTATTATTGAGAAATACTTTAATATTATTATACTGAAAACATCTCTTCACTTTAGGCTGTGCGAAACTGTAATTATCGGAATTGATAACTGTGTTTTTCATGATATGGAAAAGTTATTGATAGCACGCGAAATGAATTAAATATTGCTTGAATTCAGTGAAGTTAGAGGAGAAATGATTAGAAACATCCTGACCAATCGAGAAGTATGTAGGTTTCAGGAGTCGCTCATCGTTGAGAGTAGAGGGCCGTTAGCAGTGACCGTTACTTAGGATTCGAGGAGAGAGGGAGACGTCTCGTGATGCGAGCGTAAAGCCTAGTTTTTTCGGTGCTTGAAGAAATTGGTAGTTTTTAGAACAATTTGATCTGCACTCATTTAAAATACATTTACTTTTAATAATTTACTAGTATAGGCAATTAGCATGTCTTTTCCGTTTTTATTTGAAGTAAAACAGGCTCCCATATCGAAGTAATTGGCATCCGTAGCTAAAATAAAGTGCTACATATAGTTGGGGTGTTTTAATATGGGGTGATGGGTTTTGTGTTCTTTAATACATTTTAAAGCTTGTTGTTGTGAGAGGTAACATTTGAATGTGACATGTTTAACGAACAGGTCAGTGATGGATTTGGCGATTAGTAAGAAACCATGGCTGAATTTGCAGTAGTCTTATAAAGCTTGGGCTTCTTCGACTGATTTTGGCAGCGGGTTCTTTAGGAGGTCAGTTGTCTTTGCAGGATCTGCTTGATCCCTTGAGAAGAATCTAAGGATCTGATGTATACTAGGTATTCTTGTGGAAATTGCATTTTGCTAGTTTAAATTTTAAGTTTGCATCCCCCCATCCCTATTTATCGAATAATTGTTTAAGTCTGGTAAAATGGGTTGGTAGGTCTTTACTAAAAAATATGGTATCATCTAAGTAATCTAGAACTATACGCCTAATAGATCAGAATGGACTAAGTTCATCAATCTAAAGAATTAACAGGTCGATTTCCAATACTAAATGTTAAAACGATGAATTTATAGTGCCCAAAATTCGAAGTAAAAGCCCTATATTGTCTAGACTCTAGGATGACCAGTTCCACATGATGTATCTTTGCCAATTCCAGTTCCATCTGGTGATGGCCTCATACCTGATTATATCAGTTATGATAGCAGTACTGAAGGTGCATGCACATTAGATGCGGATGTTGAATATAAAGATGATAACTCTGAGCCAAAGTTATTTATTCAGGAAGATTTGAATGATCTTGTGAGAGATCTGTCACTGTAAAAGGAAAAGTACTTCTAGAATCTTGATTACAGGAAAAATACTTACTCGAGAAAATGTGCATGTGAGTTACTTTAGAAAGCGTAATCGTGATTTAACTTCGTTTTTCACAGTTAATGGATCTCTCTGCTGTTGCCATGATATAAATGGATTGTCCAAAGCCTTGTCACAGACATATGGATTCTTCTAAGACAAGTCTGAAAGCTGTCCTCTTGCACAATGGCAATGTAAAGCCTTTCATTCCTATTGGTCATTCTGTCCACCTTAAGGAGACATATGACAATATGGATATTCTTCTTAAAGCCATAAACTACCAAGCCCATCAGTGGTACATCTCTGGTGATCTAAAAGTCATAGGCATGCTAATGGGAATGCATGGAGGATTCACGAAGTACTGTTGCTTCCTCTGCCTGTGGGATAGCCGTGCTACTGCAAAACATTATGACAAGCGTGACTGGCCACTTTGACCTACATATGAGCCTGGAATAATCAGTGTTTAGTCTGTTCCCCTGGTAGAGCCTTAGAAAATATATCTGCCACCTCTTCATTTGAAACCAGGTCTAATGAAAAACTTCGTGAAAGCAATGGCTAAGGACAATTCTCAGAGATTCCAAGATCTGTGCAGAAAAAAATCCACAACTGAGCGCGGCAAAACTATAAGGAGGCATATTTGTGGGACCACAAATCAGAGAGGTTTTAGCAGACCCTGACTTTGAGAAGACCCTCACTCCTCTTGAACTAAATGCTTGGCTAGCCTTCAAGTGGTTATGTGCAAACTTTCTTGGCATCAACAAGTCACCTGCATACAGAGATGGCGTGGAAAACCTTCTTCAATCTTATAAAGAAATGGGATGCCGTATGTCACTTAAAATCCACTTCCTGCATTCGCACCTAGACTTTTTCCCAGAAAATCTTGGAGCCGTAAGTGACGAGCAAGGTGAACGCTTCCACCAGGATACCAAGACCATGGAAACTCGCTATCAAGGATTTTGGAATGAGAGCATGATGGGAGATCATCGTTGGATGTTGTATCGTGATAACCCTGAGAAAAAATTCAACGCAAATCCCATGCACAACGTTTATGAATTCGAGTTTTGACTTATTAGCCCTTCAATCATTGTTTACCATTCTTATACATGCAATATAAGTACCATTAACTTTATCATGCTTGTGGAATAGACAAAACATGGATATTTATTTTTATCATTTGTTTACACCTGAAAAGAATGTTAACTTTAGAGTTTCTATAAGTTAAATGCATCATTTTGTGTCAGTTTAACTTCTCAATGCACATAGAGATATCAAGAAGGCATTTTATTCTAGCAATGGCGCTATGCAACCATATATCACCAGTTTCGGCAAATAAATCAGAGTAAAACGATACATTCTATCAGCGACGGCGGTCATAGTGCATTTTCGAATATCTCGAAAACCTGATGTGCTAAAGAAAGTCTAAAGTCAGATTTGAAATCAGTGAGAAAAATGCCATGGGAAAGTCTGCTTAGGTCTCTGATGATTAAAAAAAATTCAAATTTGTTGGCCAGTGTTATCGAATGTTTTGGAATTTTTTTAAAACTAAACGAACTAGAAATGATAAAGTTCAAGAAAATTTATTAAAATTAATGTATGGTTGTTTTTTTTTTCGTATATTCGACTCTTTTATGGAACTTCTTTCTAAAATATATTTGCAATTTTGATCTTTATCAGGGAGAAATAGCTTCTCTTCCATAAAAAAATAGTAAAGAAAAATGAAACTATTAAATAAAATTTAGATGGAGGAAAAAAAAAATGAGCTCTAAGGATTTGATTCCGTATTTGAAAGAATTGCGATGGTTTTTTATTTGCTTTTAAGAGTAGAAAATAAGGATAGATATGAAAAAACAGACCAAACTTATTACCAGACAAGAGATTTATTTTGTATATTAAATGCTTTTCTCCAAGTTCTTTCGAAGAATTTATTTATAAATCTAAAATCTACAGTGCATGACTGTTTTTTAATTAAAAACTTTTATCAAAGATAATTCTAAGAGTTGATTTTCAGTTTTAAAAACAGCCGTTAGGGCTGTTTTTTCGTATATTTAAAGTTTTTATCCAAGTAATTTCTAAAAGTTACCATTTTACTCACCTTATTAATTATATTCATTTAATCTAAGAATGAATTATAAGTCACCTGACAAAGCGGCATCAAAAGTTACAAAAAATTTAAATTGGTTTTTAAATCGTAATGTACTATTTAGGTGTAGGAAGATAATATCTAAACTTAACTTCTACTCATACAATGTTACCTTACACTTCTTTCTAAAACACACCATCTAAAAAGTAGATGGTAAATGACACACAATTAAAATACAAACACTTTGGAGTAGGTAATGCTCTTATGCAACTAAGAGAAAATGGTTATTGACTTCCTGCCGGGAGAAGTGCAATTAAAACTATTCTAAGTAAATGCTTATATAACATGTGCAAAATCAATAGCATAAGCTTTGTATATCCTAAAATGATAGATTTTTATTTAAAGAAGTTTGAATTGATGATGCCTTATAGTCATACTACTATAAATACTAGTCATCTGTTTATAATGGATAGTAACAAACAGCTTTTTAAAATGTAAATAATAATAGAGACATTTAAGATTACCTGACTTATCATTAAACTCCATTTGAACTCCTTTCAAATGTTCACAAATCAATATTGTCCCTTCTATAGGGTGTCCCCCCAAAAATGTATACACACTTTAAATAATTGTAAAGTAGGTATTTATTAAAATAAATTTCATATTCAAAATTTACAATTATTTACAATTATTTAAAGTGTGTATACATTTTGGGGGGACACCCGTTTAAACAGACAATGTTACTCAATTTCTTGCTGGTAAAAACTATTTCCAATAAGCGTACATTTTTGATGACTCAAAACCTCTTACAACACCACTCAATTTTACACATAACTACTCCAGCTTATGCAAGTTTGTTAAGGAATTTGTATCTGAGAATGGCCAAATTAATTAAACAAAGCCTGTACAAAACAGTTGGAAGGGCATGATTAAACTATTTTCAACCCATAACAGGGCTTTTTCACATTCAAGATTGCATAAACAATAGATCAATTATTTATGCGAAGGTTGAACTTAACGAAGTTAAAGCTTTAACGACCAGTAAAATATTAAAATAACATAACCCAAGAAGTGAGCCAATCAACCACGTTTATGAGGCTAATTCATTGTAAACACCTGTGTCAAACTCACCTTTATGAGTTAATAAATAAAATTTTAAGTCAATATAAATTGTTCAATGATTTTAAAACAATGCGGTGTTCAAAAGAATTATTAGGCTCAGAGAAAGTAGTAAAAATGTGTACGAGACCAAAAGGGAGGAGAGATTAGTGGATAATGATATTTCCTTGATTTATTGGCTAATGGTTAGAGTAGTTAATTCTACTAAACATCTGTATCCTCTAGACGAGTGGTTTCCAACCTTTTTATGCTATTGTTACCCTAATTGCTATTTAGAAGCAACCACGGCACCCCAATATAATATAATTTACTTGCGTGGAAAGCACTTCAAAATTGACACGATTAACATTTAACTTAATATAATCAAAATAAAACACAAAAATAATTTAAAAAATAAACGTTTAAAAGTTTAATGGGAAATTTGGGTTTGAAAAGTATCGCATAATTATTTAATATTGAGATGTATAGTTGATAAGGCGACTCTTATTTCTTCATTTACTGTTTACAATAATTCTCTTTTCGCTGTTTTTATATTGTTCAAAGAAGAGAAAATAGTTTCAAAATGCTTTCAAGTGTCGTTAGAATTTTTTTTATAGAAATGTTTGAAATACATTTTGTTTTTTTTTACGATTTAGGCATTTTAAAAATGATTCCTTGGTCGCTCCCGCGTCCCCGTTAGTTGGCCCTCGTGGCAACCCGGTTGAAAAGCACTGACCTAAGATAAAGAGAAAAACATTTGCATGAAACTGAACTTAAACCTCAATAAAAATCGGGTTATCAAGAGGCTGATCAAAATCGCTTAGATAGCTGCTCAGTTAGAGCCCCAAAGATATGCTCCACAAAGATTGAACACTTAGTAAATCTAAAATAGAAGAACGCTCTCTTTAGAGAGGTGTGCCTTCTCATAGTTAACGTTTAAAATTTATTAAAAGTGTTGTTAAAAAAATTGTTGATTTCTAAATATGCCATAATTGAGTGAAACTGATATTTCATAACTAAATTAGATATTAAAAATGAAAAGCTGAAAATGTTTTCAGTTTTCCTCTGCTCAGAATGTGCAGAATTAGAATTAGGACTCAAGCCTACTTCAGGGGTATTGTGCAAAACGAATTAGGACTCAAGCCTTTTATAGGGGTAATTTGCAAAACGAATTAGGATTCAAACTTACACTAGGTTGTATTGCGAATTTCGAATTAGGACTAAAGCCTACTCTAGGGGTAATGAGCAAAACGAATTAGGGTTCAGGCCTACTCTAGGTGCAGTGTACAGAGCGAATTAGGACTCAAGTCTACCCTAGGGGCAATGTGCAAAACGAATTAGGACTCAAACTTACTCTAGGTTGTAATGTGAAAATCGAATTTGGACTAAAGCCTACTCCAGGGGTAATGTGCAAAACGAATTATGATTCAAGCCTACTCTAGGGGTAGTGTGCCAAACGAATTAGGACTCATGCTTAATCTGTGCAAAAGGAACTAGGACTCAAGCCTACTCTATGGGTAATATTGCAAAACGAATTACTACTCAAGCCTACTCTAGGGCAGTGTGCAAAGTGAATTAGGATTCATGTCTACTCTAGGGTTATTGTAAAAAACGAATTAGGACTCAAGCCTACTTTAGAGGTATTTGGCAAAACGAATTAGGACTCAAACTTACTCTAGGTTCTAATGTGCAAATCGAATTAAGACTAAAGCCTACTCTAGGGGTAATGAGGTAAACAAGTTAGGACTCCCGACTAATCTAGGGGTAATGTACATAACGAATTAGGATTCAAGCCTACTCTGATTTATCTGTTTCTTTTTCTTCTTCATTGGAGTCTTCTCTCATTTGCTGATTCTTGATCATCCGTTGTGGCTCCTATCTCCAGCATATCCTTGAGTTGGAGGGTTCTGCCCGCTGTGACTCCATAGACGAGAGCTGAAGGGGGATTCGATGGGAACCGCATTTTTCTGATTCCATTTTCTTAAAGCAGAAGGGTTAATGTATCTGCGAACGTTCCTGCTTCTGCAATAGATTGAACGTGGCAAAACATTATGCAGGCAAGTATGTCTAAGCCTGTTCTCTCCTTTACGCTAATATTTATATTGGGCTCTTGGGCCTCTTTGATCTCCTTAACCGTATCCTTCGCTTCGCTTGTGTAGGTTGGTTCATTTTCGTTTTATTCTCTTTTTTTCTGCTCTTGTGCTTTCTTCTAATGTTTTTGTTTCTTTTGAGGCAGTTCACCGCCATCGTCCTGTGTGGACGTCGGCAGTTTATGCATCATTTTGTTGTTTCTATGCGTTCTCGAAACGTGTGACCATTTCTTCCGTACTCGGAGCAAACTTTTGTATCCTTGTTGGGGCAGTTTTTGGTCTCATGATCCTCAAAGGCGTAGCATTGGAAAGACGTTTGAACATTAGTGAATTTCTCCTTTTTTATGTTGTCCTGTGGTATCCTAATGCCAAAGGCAAGAATCCCATTGCTGGTTGCTCTGTTTGCCATCTCTGCCGTAGCGCAACTAACCTTAAACACGTGAGTGTGATGTTCGAATGTTATTATTTTCGTGGAGGTCTACCTTATGGCAGATGAAAGATCGGTTGGCCAGTAGTTGGGGTGGCAGTTTTGGGGCCAGTCCAATTTTGGTCAGAGCTTTTAGCCCGTCCAGTGCCACCAAATGTTCTAGGTCGGCCTGTTTAGGGCACAGAGCAATGTAGACATTGAAAAATTAGATCAAATTGGTGATGGCGATCTTCAGTTCTGTATAGAGAGTTCTGATTAGTATTCCTCGTTGAGGTTTTTGCGATCTTTGTTCTATCATCAGAGGGAGTCTTCTGTACTCCAGATCATTTTCCATGTGGGTGTAGTGTTTGGTTCCTGCCCCTTCCCTGTGGCCCCGCTTTACTAATTTGGCTGTAAAAAAATGAGATGGTGATGGATGAATGGATGTAATCGGTGGGCTCTTCTGGAGGGGGGAAATGTGACGGACCTTTTGTTGGTTACCGTGGAATCAACCATCGCTAACCGGGGGTGCCGACCTCTCGATGGAATTAAAAACCATGGTTGCATGGTAATATTGTCTCTTTCTTAACGGTCAAAAATTTCAATATTATCTCTTTCTCAAGGGTAAATAATAAATCCACCGGTGGACTGTTGTATGGTCGGCGGTGCTCGCAGATCTTTACATGGCGCAGGCGTTTTCAGACCCTCCGAAACTGTTACCTCCTTTACCGGGTAGCGGGATGTAGAGAGCCGGTGTACTTTGTTAAGGAGTTCCGAGTTGCCAAATTTTGAATAATGAAGGTGTTGAGGTGTCGCCAATTCAAGGGCTCCAAATGCATTATTCTCTTTTTAATTCCCCGTTGGGAAAAGGCAAAAAGATTTCAAATTTTTGTCTTCACTATCTTCTTACTGTACCTCCTTTATCGAGTGGCAACTTTCCTCCGAATTGGCGGTTTTTCCTCAATGATGTCTGAGAGGTCAATAATGAAAAACTTGGACTTAATTTAAAAAGTTGTTGAAATGAGAGAGATAGAGAGAGAGAGAGAGAGAGAGAGAGAGAGAGAGAGAGAGAGAGAGAGAGAAATTGAGGGAGAGCGAAAAGAGAGAGGGAGATAGAGAGAGAGAGAGAGAGAGAGAGAGAGAGAGAGAGAGAGAGAGAGTGTTACAATGTGTTAGAGTACATCAAAAGACATTTATGTCCATACCGAGGAGATACTAACTTTATAAAAGCCTTGTCTACAACTTTGAGACAAGTATAGAACAGATCAAGGCTCTTCCCAACCACCTCTCCCACCCGAAACTTTGGGCAAGGAAAAATTAAAAAGATACCTGATTGTGCTAGGGGAAAAAAAGAGAACACAGTCAGGAAATTTTTAATAGTAAAGCTGAAACCTATCTATTTAGTGGTTTTATTTGCACTTAACGGTACTATTTTCAGCTGCTTCTTGTCTACGCTAACTTTTCGATGGTAACATTAATTAACACTTGTGATATTGCGTTTCAATACTTTAATTTTCTGATAACTTTGTCAAATCTTTTTTTTAAAAGTCTCTACAGTTTTGCTCGACCCTATTTCTTTCGTCAGCTGATTCCACACTTTAGCTATTCTATATGAAATAATTTTTTCCGCAAAGGGTTGTTCTAAATTGTTTGGGAGCAAGCTTCATGCCATTCTTACGAGTGTAATTTTTTTTAGTTCGATCCAAATAGAGTGGTCGACATTTTCTATTTCTCTCAAAAATTTGTATACCTCGATTAATTGACCTTTAATGCATCTTCTTCTAGGCTGAATAGGTTTAACTTTTCCAGTCGCTTTTTGAAATTGTAATTTTTTAAATTTGGAATTAATTTTGTTGCTCTGGCCACAAAATATGGCGCCCAAACCTGCGCACAGTACTCCAGTTGGGGTCTTACTAAGGCATTATACCTATTCAAGATTATTGTTTCATTTTTGTAGCTAAATTGTCTTTTAATATAACTGAGTATCTCTAAGGCTTTCTTCTCCACCTCTACAGATTGCTGAGAAAATTTGAGATCACTGGTTACGCAAATGTCTAGATCTTTTTCTTTTTCTGTGCATGTTATTGTTCTATCACATATCTGGTATTCAGTTTTGGGGATTTTTATTGCCCATGTGCATTATTTTGCATTTATCAAAGTTCAAAGGCAAATCTCACTCTACAGACCAGCGCGCAATTTAATCAATATCTTCCTGAAAGTCTTTAATGTCATCTTCACTAATTATACCTTTACTCAATTTACAGTCATTAGCAAATCTTTGATACCAATCCGATGTCAATATCGTTTACATATATAATGAAGAGTAATGGTCCCAACACTGACCCCTGTTGAACTCCAATACTAACAGATATCCAATCGGATGCTTGACCATTAATTACAACTTTATGCCTACGATTTGTGAGCCAGTTCTCGATCCAATTTGCAACTTCTCCGATTATTCCTAAAGATTTAATTTTTTTCATTAACTTTACGTGTGGTACTATATCAAAAGCCTTCTGAAAATATAAATACAAAATGTCAACTAACCATTCTGTATCTAAATTGAATTTATGTGGTGAAAGAATTCCAAGAGATTAGTCAGACACGATCTTTGTTTTCTGAAACCATGCTGAGAGTTCAACTATTTTTTCTGCGATAAGGCGCTCGAGCATTTTTCCCACTACCGATGTTAAACTTATTGGGCGGTAATTGTTGGATGACTCTTTGCATCCTTTCTTAAATATTGGCGTTATATTAGCCAATTTATAATCTTCTGGGACACATCCTTTTTCGAGAGAAAAATTAAAAATTTGTTATATGTTCGGCTATGGAATCTTTAACTCCTTATATGACCCTTGGGAAGGTCATGTCCGAACCAGGCGATTTAAATTTATTCATTTGTCAATGAGTCTCTCAATATCATTAACTGAACACTCTATTGATTTTAGAGGATTATTGCCAGAATATGGGCTGTTAGGTGTTAGAATAACGTTGGATTCATCCTTAGTGAACACCGTTGCTAAGTATTGGTTTAAAAAATTTGCTATTTTTACATCGTTATATTGCAAAACACCATTTTTGTCTTTGATGGGTCCTATGCTATTTTGATTGGTTTCTTACTGTTTACTAATGCGAAGAATTCTTTGGGGTTTGTATTACAATTTAAGGCCACTTTAATCTCTTCATTTCGCTTGGCTCTTTTAATATTCCCTTTTAACTTTTCTTTTCAGTTGGATATATTATTTTTTGATGCTGCTCGAGTTTTTATTTTTGAGTAGCTTATAAGCTCTGTCTTTGTCTCTAATAATTTTCTTAATTTCTTTTGTTAACCATTTTGATTGTTTGACACTACCAACTTACCATGATTTTGATGGAATGAAATGAGACTGTTTGTTCATCAGATTTTCTTTGAAATCTATCCAGATTTCATTTATATGGCTAAAACTTAGTTTCTAATGACACGAGCTCTCTTTTACCCCCCCCCCCATCGATTAGCCCTTTTGAAGTATAGCTTAGTAATGCTTAATTTTCTTTTGATGCATGGTACGTTGATATTAAAATAGACTACATTGTGGTCACTATTACCAAACTTATCTCCTACGCTGAGATTTGAAATCAAATCATCGTCGCTAGGTAAAACTATATCTAAGATATCAAGACCTCTTGTGTCTTCGTTCACCCACTGGGTTAGTAAGTTATCTTCAATAAAATGAATTAATCTGTACCCTTCCTTGTCAGAGACTTTTATCGACCAGTCTACTCGTCCGCTGTTGAAATCACCACTAATTAAAGATAATTGGTTGTTTATCTCATTTGTTAAACAGTCGGGGAGTTTTTTCTACTGTTTGATGGGGGCTTCCGTATGCTAAGTATGAAATGAAAAACTAACAAAGTATCACGTGAGGGTATCAAATGAATGCAATGTCCCGCAGGAAAAAATGAAAAGGTGTTTCTAAGTACTTTCGAACTTTATTAAGTTCCTTATCAAGGATAACTACAAGAAATAGTATTATATTAGAGGTATATATACGAAAGAAAAGTATGAAAGACCGCCTCATAAACAAGAAATCACCAATGAAGAAGAGGGAAGGGGCAAGGTAAAAAAACACATTAAGAATTACAAGAAGCAGGTAGTAAGGTCAAACTAAGTCGAAGGAAAGGGTAACAGATTCAAAGAAATGGAGATAGCCTAACGAGGGAGATTATAAGACACGATGAGCAAAAGGGGGGAAAATACAAAGTACAAAACAGAGCAGTGACAATTAAAAAATAAAAATAATAATAAAAAATTAAAATAAAATAGGGGCCACATACAGACTTCTTTCAAGATTTAGCTTGACTCTTATAAGTTCGAATTCGGAGAATACACTACAATCTGTTGGATAGAGGTTATTTCGTAGGTATAAAATCACACCTACACTCTCCATTCCTACTCTGTCTTTATGGAACATTTTATAACCTTCTAATTGAAATTTACCACATAAATCTCTTGAGTGACAATGAATCCAGCTCTTTGTAATGCCCATTATATCATATGTTTCTAGTGCTACAAACGCTTTAAACTCTACTTATTTATTTCTAATAGACCTGGTACTTTGCAATTCTGGCCGAAAGAGAGATTAGTTTTTCGATGAAAGGACCGCAGCTAAAGGCAGTAGACGGCACGTTATTCGCTGTTTACACTTGACTTTCATACGTAAAGTTTTCTCGCCGAATAATATTCGTGCTTTTCCGAATTCTTCCTTTCGAAGTAAGGACACGCCAGCCGAACCAGCCAATTTTAAAAACAGCCCTACGGTTGTATCTGGAAAGAGAAAATACCACCTTTTTCATCGGTCACGTAAAACTGACATGAGCGCTTAAGCACCCTACATCGTTCGCCGCCGGCGGGCACCGTGTAATCGTGGACCTGGACTGCTCATAACCCTCGTTCCAACTATGCCAGTCGACTGTGATATGGCATAATTGGGGGGGATTGACGGAAGCTGGTTTGAGGAGAAGCCCACAGCAGAAATCAATTTCAGAGGCTCCCCGGGAAAGGGGACAGACTACGAACCCCGTTGATTTAGCTTTTAGCCTTATCGATGGGGGTTTACCCCCAAGATTATAGAGGAACAAGCAACCGTCTCTATGCTATGGAGGATGCAGTCGCGAATTTTTAAAAAACCCAAGGGGACAGCACCCCCGGGTGAAGGCAGTTGATTCGGTCTTCACCCATCATCAAGTCCGCCATAATTCACGTCTTGGGAGGATCCCTTCCCGGATCCATCCCGGGTCATCATCCATCATCCCATCAATTGCAGTACTGGTTCGCGGGAGCACGGGGCCACAATATGGTGGGGGAGACCCTACACTGTATTTCTTTTTTCCTTAATACTACTCATCACACATCACTCATTGTGACAGGGTTTTATAACCACCTTTCTACAGGAAGAAGCAAATAAAGAAAAAAAGGACAAGGAACATTCAAGAGGAAGGATTCTCCCACCAGGGGTAATGGAGCACCAGACTAAGAGGGTTGCCTTGAGGGGCCTCCCCAGCCATGCAGTTCCAGCCAAAAGTCAGTTGGGCCTAGTTCTGTTCACAGAACTTAAGGTTATTCTGATACGCCTGATAGAAGTCAACAACAGATACGTAGCGCTATGCTCCGAGATTAAGGACGTGGAAGAAATACTATCCAACCGAGGCACCGAAGTACTGAAGTAGATTGGGTTGGAAGCAAAAACCCCGTCCACAGGTGGCGGAAAATAGAAGCGTCATCTGTATGAAAATCCAAAGTTGGATCGGAGAGAGGAGCAGAATCTGTGGGCAAAGATAAAGGAGAATATTAAATTCAATAATCACACCCACGTCTTCAAAATCACCTTCCAGAGCACTGAAATGGCTCCAAAATCAAGTAGAGATGGAATACTTGCCTTCAATATGCGCAGTCTGGCAGAAAACATCGAACAAGAGAAGTTCCACAATGTGTAGATGTGCTTTTCTTGCTATAAACTTGAAAACCATACAAGTAAATCCTGCCCCAACAAGGACAAGAAACTGTTCTGAGTGCGGGCAAGAGGGTCACCGTTTCAAAGATTATGCTGCAACCACAAAAAATGCCTGAACTGCAATGGAGACCACAGGACTCTCGCGTTCGACTGCCCAAAACGGAAAGAAATCATTAAACGGAAAGGACAACCAAATTCCCACTGGCAGCCAACCTACGATGAATCTGAATAGCGATGTCAGCTCTAAAATCTTAACCTGCATCATATATGCACACATAACAAACATGGGAGACTCTGGATACTATAAGGAAGAGCTCAACTCGCTGCTACAAGCTAATGACCTACCAACGATAAAAGTACCCAAAACACCTGACTCACTAAAGATACTCAACATGAATGCAGCTTCACCCCCATCATCCGAAAAAAGTGTTGCAGGTAGCATCTGAGAATAATTAAGATGATACCCAAGAAGAGTCTTCAAGTGACTCGAATTCGGAAGAGGAGGAGAAAGAAGAAGAAGAGAAAATAATCAGAACGAGATCCCAAATGCTTTCGAGGAGCAGTTCAAAGACTCCCAGCCTCCCCAGGAAGCAGAAAACTAAAAGAAACATGTACACGGAACCAATTCAGGAAGAAACAACTGGAATTCCATCCCCAGGTACCAAATAGGTCCCCAAGAAAAACAAAACAAAGTAGTCCCCATAGGTAGGAGACTACTATATGATGTCAGAGTGGGGGATAGACGCTCTCACTATACCACGGAGTGCAAAGTACTCGGAATAAAGGTTACTTCAACCAGGTACAGGAAGCACGTTGCAGAAAGAATCTCCAATGCCACAGCTGCAGTCAAAACTTTATACATGTTCAGAAATCAGCGTGAAAGCAATAAGAAAAAGATCCACGATGTACTTGTAAGATCGACGCTGCTATATCCTTCTTCCGCACTCTCGTGTGTCTCTAAGACACAAAAGAGGAAACTACAAATGGTGCAGAACAAATGCGTGTACCTGATTCCAGGTATGCTCAGGCAAGAAAGAAGACGCCAGGAAGAGCTGCACCGGGGAGTGGGGTTAGGTTCATCTAATGTTGTCATAGAAGAACGGACAAGGAATATGCATGAACTGGTTAATCGAGAATTGAATGATGATATCGTCAAAATGATTAACCAGAACAGAAGAGGAATAAGTCGCGCCAGATTTCCGAGCTCCACTGGGCTATTAACTGGCGGAGCCGAAGTGCAGTTCCGTTCTACGAATGAGAATAATAATGTTTTTTACCCAAACTATTGACAAAAGTAAAACCGATCAAGAAAAGAAAACTTAATCATGAAAACTCACCAAATTCTACAACAACTCACCAACTATCAATAGCAAATTCATCGATGAAGATTCATCTCTAACGAAGAAGACATCGAAGAAAAAACAAAAGACACGATTTACACTCATTACAAAAAAAAACAAAAAAACAAAACAAGACACTAAGCAGAATATTAAAGTAATTAAAGTAATTTATTACTACAACAGAAAATACGCATAACATATCCAAGAACATTAATTTTATAGAAAAAAATGGCTTGAACGCCATAATAATATAAACTACCCCAAAGACAACAAAGGAACCACATAACCAAGAAAATATCAATTCACAATTCGCTGAAGGCAGTTATTACCTCTTCGCCACTGTATATACGTCACCGCTCCCGCCTAATAAAGAATTTGAATCCTGCTCCAAATTTCCTTGACCTTAAGAGGAAGCTACGATCACCTGATTACCCAGACTACGAAACGTCAAGAAGATCTCACGTTCCATTTGGCTATTTACACCCCAATAAACTCAGCCATCAACCTATAACATTTTTAACGATGATGTTAATTTAACTTCTATGTAGAAGGTTAGGGCAGTAGGTTATTTAAACACGTTTAGTTTTAATCTGTTGAATTACCCAAAGTAAAAAAAAGGCTTCTTTGAATCCTTTCCGGCGGGAAAAAACAGCACACAAAACCTAAGAACTTACTAAAAAGGACTAAACTAACCCACAAAATTATCCTAACCTAAAAGAGAAGTAAAAAATAATAATCTACTTAACTTCCCACCTAAGCCAAGCATTTGGGGGAGTGAGGGGGAGGGGGGGACACGTTATCACTGACAAGATGGCTTCCAATCTATTTTTCCTTATACCATCACAATTAAAATTTTTATGCTTTAATTCGTAAAAATGCCACGTATCCCTTTGCGGTTTTTTTTCGAAATAAAATTATTATAACAAAGCTTCTTGGATACGTCGGAGTTGTTTAGCTGTAGCATCACCAAACTTGCTTATACTTAATTTGAACGAAAGAAAGTTTGTTAGTAGCCTAAAACCTAATTTAGGTAATACTTGAGTTTATGGGCACACGCTAGGGGGCGCTATTTCCGAACTACAATTTAGACCTTATGACGTCAGGTGGTAGCTTCAGATGTGGCCCATCAAGGCGTTTTATTTGTTCATGGGTCTCTATTATTTATTATGTAGTAAATGCCTGTACTTCTACTTAATTATATTATTTAGTTATGAATCGATTTATTATGTTTAGTACTGTATCAAATTCTTTATGTTTCGTTTACCTATTTCGTTTAAATTCAAAAGTCACTTTAGGCACTACAGTCGGCATATAAGGTTTCGGTTTGGCGCGGAAAGTACATATTTTTAAGATACTATACCTTGAAGGGGTTAAAATTGACATTTAAATAAGTGATCCTTGGTTTCTCTTAAGGTTAAAATGAACAATTATTTTCACACACACTCAACCCTTAATTAGACTTTATTTGAAATATTGGCAACCCTGGGGCCAAGCAGTTAAAAGGGCACGATTCTTATGAATTGTCTTTGTTGAAATTTAATACAACTTTTGTTAATTCCTCGGTCAATTTAATAGACTTTTGTATAGATCATGGTCTCATTTTAAAACCTAAGATTTGATACAGGTGTGGGAAAGAAGCGCGACTCGATTATAATAGTGGAAGTCGGAGATGGTTTAGCTTTTGTCGTGAAGTAATTATTTATTAGGTGATTTTAGATGACGATAGCGCCGCCGACATTTAGCAATCGCTTTTTGCATTCAAATCTCATGTTAGCCTTTCGAATTAGGAATATTATGAGGTTTTTTTTTAAGTTGCGGGGTGGGGGGGGGCACCACTAACAATTAAGGAAGGGAAGGGAAGAAAATTCCCCCCAATTTCTAAAGTTACTAAAAATGTTAATTTGGGTAGGAAATAGCCAAAAGTAGGCAGCGCTATCGTCTTTATTATTTCGATAAGCGTGCAGAACCGATCGCATTAATTGTAGCCTAGAAATAGCGTCCGCTAGCATGCGCCCATAAACTCAAGTATTACCCTAATTTGAAGCAAGTATTAGTGGGTAACAATTTTATTAAAATATTTTCTTTCTATTTTCTTCTTAATAAATGCTACGATTACACTGTCAACAAATTTTAACTTTTTTTTGCTGACTTAAGTTTGAGACCTGTTCTTGGGAAATTCGGGGTCATTGAATTAAAAATGTTTTCTTCTATCATGTCAAGTTTTTTTATTTATGGACTGGTCCATATTGCTTCCACTCATAGTAGCAGGCTATCTTATGACCAAGTGGAGGCGTTTGGTATGCTTCTTATTTTATTTTATCTATGTATTTAGACTTCTCTTTATGCACATCTAGATATATAAAGCAATTGTGTTTAGTATAATTTTGTGTTTTTTCAGATTTGTTTTATGAAATCACATTCAGTAGTTTGGCCTCATTATGAAGCAAAGGTTTAAATTCCCCTGACTCGTTTTGCTATATATGTGGTTCTTTTACTGCATCAACTCAAAGAATGTACAATAATATCTTTGTGAAAAGAGCATACTTGGCTTAATTTAAGATTAAATTAGGTAATCAGGATAAACGGTGGGCCCCGCATAATGTTTGTTAACCATGTCTCGAAAATATAGACCAATGGACAAAGGGCACAAGGAAACAACTAGGATTTGGTATTCCTATGAGCGACAGGAGTCATAAATCATGTAAACGATTTGCTACTTTTGTCTCAGAAAGACTTCTGGTTATAGCAAGAAAACGCGACATAAAATAAGTGACGCAAATCTTGATTCAGCAATTCGTGCAGTGCTTCATTCAGATGAAATTCCAGTACCTGTATTCAAGGAACTTCCTTCACTGGACGATGTAAGGGAATCTGATGTAAGCAATGAATTTGACAGTGATCCAGACTTTGTACATACATCAACCCAA
The DNA here is from genome assembly GCA_963969495.1 of Ceratothoa steindachneri. Lineage (NCBI taxonomy): Eukaryota > Metazoa > Arthropoda > Malacostraca > Isopoda > Cymothoidae > Ceratothoa > Ceratothoa steindachneri. The sequence continues at coordinate 11,500,000 of OZ018331.1, read as the reverse complement.
GAACGTGGAAACTCCAGCCAATTAGAAGTGAATCATTTAGTTAGAGACCTAGGCCTGTCAAAAGAGTTAGCAGAAGTGTTATCTTCTAGACTTAAAAAGAAGAATTTGTTGCAGGAAAAAAACAAATGTAACTTGTCATTGGGACAGGGAGAGAGATCTCTTGGCATTCTTTAAAACTGAAGAAGATTTTGTTTACTGTTGTGACGTGCGTGACTGTTAAACTCGATGGATGTTTCATAGTATGATCCAAGTGAATGGAGACTTTTTATAGATAGTTCAAAGAAGAGTTTAAAGTGTGTGTTACTACATAATGGAAACTTGTTCGGTGCGATTCCTATTGGTCACTCTGGGCATTTAGAAGAGAAGCATGAACACATAAGATCTGTATTAGATTTACTCAAATATGATGGAGACAAATGGATCATATATGTGGATCTGAAAATGGTAAATTCTTTACTTGGCCAACAAGGAGGTTATACAAAATGTCCGTGTTTCCTGTGTTTATGGGACAGCCGAGCCAAACACTGGGAACTGAAACTCTGGCCAGTTAGAGAAAGTTTGACTGTTGGGGAGAAGAATATTATACACCAGCCACTTATTGAGCGAGAGAAAATCATCTTCCCACCCCTTCATATTAAACTAGGGCTGATGAAACAATTTGTGAAAGCTTTTAATGTTGAGAAGGACTGAGTCAAATTCATGTGTACAATATTTCCTGACTTAAGTTATGATAAAATAAAGTCTAGCGTTTTTGATGGGCCACAAATCAGAAAGTTAATGGAAAACCAAAACTTCTCAAGTACGATGATTGACATAGAAAAAGGAGCATGGGATTCATTTGTAGCTGTTGCGAAACGATTTATTGGAAACAAAGACTGCATCATGAGCATAAAGGTTCATTTCCTCAATAGCTATCCTGATGAATTTCATGCTAATCTTGGCAACGTGAGTGATAAACACTGAAAGTGTTTCCATCAAGATATCAAGATTATGAAGGAGAAATATCAAGGTCAATGGAACACAAACATGATGGCAGACTACTGTTGGAGTATTCAACGAAATTGTGTAGACATCAAACACTCCAGACACTCTTGCAACCAAAAATTTCTTTCAGGAATGTATAAGTATGTGTACGATTGCTTGTGTTTTCTCCATTATAATAGAAAAATAACCTGTATGTATTTAAGTGATTTTATCTTACAGTGCATTTATCCTTTCAAATTCTGTTGACATTTTTAGTTATAGTTTGAAGCTATAACACTTAGGAAACTCTCCTTGCCGAGTAAATACATGCAGTACGTCGTAGAAAATGAATATTCTCTAGAATGAAAACCTGATGCGTTACAAAAGAATGGATGCCATATTTGAAATTAGCAAGTCAAAATTAGTTAAAAACAATCACAGAACATAAGTCAGCAAAAAGTGTGTTGACCAGTGTTATGTTTCATTCATCGGATAATATTTCAGTATTAATCTTTAATACTATTAAAATTATTAAAGTACTATTGTGCAAAAGTAAACTAAATAATGTTGAATAACAAAGATTTTTTATACTGTCTGCTTACATATTTCAGAACTTGGTTTTTAAATATAGGTTTTGACAATTGAATTAAATAAATCTTATATTTGAAATGATTTACTATTGATATTCTTGTCTCAGTGAAATGGGACTTATCACGAGAATTAGTACTTCGAACAGAAATGAATATACTAATAGTCAGGACTGAAACTTGTATTTCAAACACAATTAACTTCTGTGAAACTTAATGTTCAGTAATATTGTTTCAAAATATTAGGGGGAAATGTTAGATTTATTGGGGGGAGGCCTCTCTTATAACTTTTATTATTTATCTGTATCATTCTTCATCTTATGATTTCTATATTCGAATCTATTTATTTCTTCTTGACTGAAGTTGCCCCTTGAAACATTTGTCTTCCCTTTATCTGACTCTTGGTATTCTTGTTGGCGGAGATTCCTTCTTCTTTAAGTTGGCTGCGTTAATTCTTGATCTTCGATCCCTTCCTTTCTTGATGCATCTTCCAATTAACTTGTGATGATTTCTTCTTGCTGATGGGATGAGTTCTTCTCGCATATTGGTGATTTTAGCGGCTATCAAAGCCTTTAAAATTATTTCTTTTTAAAGACTGTCCGAATGGGGTGAAATACTATGGTATCTTTTTTGTATACAACAGGTTAAGAAAGGTATCAAAGAGTTATTAATTAAAATTAACACGCAAAAAAATCAAAACAGACGGTTTGCGTAAGGAACCATTTGTCTCCTGATTGTTTTATAAAGGGAAGCAATTAAACTTCTTGATTCTTTTTCAAATACAATTTTATGAATATTAAATATGCATTATTTCGGTATAATTTGTCGGTTTTTCTAATTACATATGATTTGGGCACTACAACTTCAATAATGAATTTTATTTGGATTTAAGCACCTCCCAAAGTTGAAAGGAATGTAAAAATAAGCCATATTGAACGAGGTTTTTTTTTCGTTTCAGAAACACATTTCACTTCTAGAGGAGAAGTTTATGTCTTTGGTGACATATGAACATAAGTTTTGCTACAGTTGCCAGTTCGGTCTAGAGAGATATTTAATTCCACTAAAATTTCGAGTGGATTTACTTACCCCATCCAACCACGCCAAACTTTTCTCCAGCTTCGAGGAGGTAAGACGTAGTGTTTGTAAAACGGTTATAACACGCATGTAATAAGCACCAATGAATAATATGTAATATATGGGTAAAACATTCACGTCATGCATTATGGGAAATCAAATTAAGAGAGTGTGTACTGAAAGTTTAAATGATAGACGTCCAATGTTAAGAAGATGGCTGCAGAGACACGAAACCAACAACTATAAAACTGTAATCTAAAGAACGAATGAACGCCTCCCAGAATACATTTATAAACAAATTGATAAGGTGAATTGTATTTGAGCTGTAGTAGATCTCTCTCCTGGCAGCTTCCAGCAAGGGCACGGCAGGTGAATATAAAATAAATATATTCTTAGAGTAATTTATAAACTATTATACAAGACAAAGCTACACCATAAATGAAACCAAGTCTTCGCCCACCTTTTGGAGACCTCATCGGCGCGCTCATTATCTGTGATCTCTACATATCCAGGAACCCAGCAGACTATAACCTATATAACAGAATAGAACACTGAGCGCGCTTTGTGTGTCACTATAGATCACGATCCGGTCTTTGAATCGAGCATAAAACGTTATTTCTCCTACCTCGTTGTGATTATAACCAATTTGGCCGTAACCACATTTCCTGGTAGAGCTCTGATAACTTCAAACAGAGAGGATACCTCGTGTATTCCCCTCCCCTTCTTCTGAGATAGTCCCATCCGTGTACACTAATACGGTTCCAGTGTGGCACGAATTGTGTTCCCAAAAAGTCGAACGCAATTCTCCTGGTGCTTTATAAAATTTGGGAGCAGGGGCGTGGCTAGAAATAGCCAGAGGTTGTATGTACCCTCTAGGTTGGCCTCCTGGGCAGAACTAGATACGATAACGGCCCCAGAGCTAGATGGAGCTCTCAAAAGAGATGCCTAGCACTTAACCTCAAAAGAAAGAGGAAATTACTGGCGTCTCTCGTCCCGATAGTCACTGTCGAGCAAGGCAGCCGATAAAATCAAAGCAATTAAGGGGCTCCTCCTGTCGAAGCCTACAAGCGCACACTGCACTGCGCAAAGTGCAGCAGAGAAATATAGATAATAAGACGTGCGGAAGGCACTGTATGCCGGACGGAGACCGGCGAGGTGGATGGAGTGCACCTTACGGCAATTCACGCTCGGTATTTAATGCGTAAAACTCGCAGCCAAAGCAAGTTATGAGAGAAAAATTAACGAGAAAACAACTAGTCGTAGGTTTATCATATCAACAAGAGAAGAAGAACGTCAAGGAACGAAGGATGCCAATAGCGCGGGTACAAGATATCCTAAGTTTGTGGATATTGGCGTCCCAGGAGAGGTGGTTATCAGAATAAAGACTAAGTAAAAAGTGCGAATCTACCACTTCCATGCGAACCGCTTTTAGTAACAAGTCCGGGAGTGGATGTAGCCGTCGATTGGGGAAGAATTGAACTACCATACTCTTGGCCAAGGAAATCAGAAATCTGTGTGCTTCGGAAAAGTGGTAGATGCAGTTAAATGGCTGGTGGATTCAAGACTCTAGAATCGGCGTCTGGGCCGAACCAAAAGAGATCATAAGGCCGTATACGTAAAACTTAGCGAGAACTTATTCCTGAAGCAGCGAGTTAATACCATAAATGCACAGGGCAAAGACTGTGACACTGGTTGCTCTCTTCTTGGCCCCATTGAACCGAAGAAGGCTGCTTCAACCTTTCTCCGGAATCGACGATCTTGCAAAATCAGAGCTATGAACAGTAGGAGCGTTCCCTTGCAACCATCGTATCGATTCTCTCAATGATACCTTGTTGCCATGCGTAATCATAGGTTTCCAGATCGAAAAACACGGTAGTTTAGAGTTTTCTACGAATGAAGCCTCTCAGATAACATTTTTCAACTGGAGCAGAGCATGCGACGTCGAGTGGAACTTGCGGAAGCCAGATTCTGCTGGAGACAAGTAGCATCCGCTCTCTATAAAAATGCTACTCTAATATATAGCAATTTTCTATCAACTTGCACATGTAGTAGGTTAGAGAAATTCGTTTGAAAATGGATGAGGGGAGAAGGATCTCTTCTTGATTTAGAAAAGTCGAACACAGTAGCTTATCGCCAAGATATTGGAAAGATAATGATAAACAAGTCTAACAGGAACGTATACCTCGCTTCCTAGATGTGGAAGCAAGGCATAATGGACAACGTCCGTAGCGGGTACAGTGTGCCTGCATGATGCTAGAGCGGTACGTAGCTCACTCTGCCTAAACATGTCATCGAAGGGTTCTAGGCCATAAGAAAGTTGGTGGCCTTCAGCGATATCAGGACGCGCAATGAATGCTGGTGTCACAACATCACGGCTAGAGTTTGGAAAGCGGTCGCAAAACATGCCCCACAGACGCGCAGTACGTGATTGCAGTCCTGTTCTTCTGGAGGAAGGAAATGGGATCTGCGAGAACTTTTACCGAAACTGTTTGACTCGCTTCCACACTTATCTAAGATAAGACTTCCCGTTAATCGGAGACACATGACTAAAAAAAAGAATGGTGGCCTGCTTTGAAATATACATAAACCTAGCCCTACCTTGACGAAATTCACTCACAGCGAGTTCGTTCGAGCAGTTCTTATAGCGCATGTAGGTATATCGCTTCTCACAGATGCGGCCGACCGCAAAAGAAGCAAACGGCGTTCAGAAGGGCCAGAAGACGCTCTAGGAATGATAGTCCAGCGTACGTCGATAAGGTTACCGGAAAAGAACTCAACGGCCTCTTCAACGAACCTAAACTTCATGACCAAAATAGAGAAATCAGTCACTCCCTAAATGCAGACCACCACGCCCCCTCTAACCACCACCTAAGTGGTTCCTCAGGCGGCAGTGGCCGGGAAAATTACATTTGAATTGGAAAAGGGAAATTATTAGGAAAGTCCCTCCCCAAAATCATAATGTATATACGGAGATCACACAGGCAGATGACGGCAGAAAATAGAGTGGCTGTCGCTTGACAAGGATCTCATCTCTGGGAATTATTGTGTAGAGACCATAGAGGGGGTTACCTAATGTTCAAATCTCCCATGAGAATAAAAGGTCTCTGCACTCGTGCTCGACCTGAAAAAGGTGCTTGCCGGTTGCTGCAAACTTGGTAAAGGCGCGCGGCTGTTTTTCTTTACGGGAAACGTTCATGCAGGAGGATGGAGGAGCCATGGTTTTAGCCGAGTCCAAACGTGAGCCAGTCGAGTCACTATGTGTATTAGGGTAGTGCCCTCGGGTGAGGGGTTTGAACCCGCAGAATGGTTATGAAGGGGTGGAAAAGCGACTGTGCTACAATCCCTGGAGAGGGCAGGATCAGAGGGTACCTTCTTAACTTAAGAGGCGTAGGAACTTCCAGGTTACATATTGCGCAACAGGACCAATTTTTTGCCTCTCTGAAAAAGAGTCGAGCACTAGCTAGAACTTCCTTTTCAAAAAGATACTAGCTACATTGCTTCGAATAAGTAGGATACGGTTCGAAGCAATTCACACACTTACCATCTCCGAAATTATTCACATCCTGTCTATAGGAAATATTCAGGAAGTTTAATTGGCAAACAAAGGCATTAAGCTCGAAGGTGATTATCACAATCACTTATGATTTGCAGAAGATGTGGTATTCATAGTCGATAACCTATAAAAAAATTTAAAAATGTTTCAAGAACCTAACCATGGCACTAAAAAAACAGACAAAAATAAGTCTTGTAAAAATAAAAGTCATAACAAATCAACCAGTGGTAGAAATGATAGAGATCACAATTAACAGCAAACATATTGGAATGGTAGACAAATATATCTATCTTGGTTAGCATATTATAATGTCTTAGGGAAAAGATAAAAAATCCCAAACGAATCCTTCTAGCCTCTCGACGAAGGATCGCGACGTTACCGAGGAACAACTCACGTTATTTATTGGTTTGATTTTCTGGGTCTTAACCCTCGACCCGAGGGCGTCCCGATGCAATACGTATCATTCTTGTCCTGGTTACCCTCCCGAGTCGGCAGGGAGCCCGTCAGTCTTTGAGACCCAACCAGCAGGCCAAGACACTTTGTCCATCCTGTGCTCTTTTTCCTTTATTTTTTTCTCTTTCGGGAGGAATGCAGGTTGTGCCCCCTCAGCTACCCCCGTTCTGAAAGGATCTCAAGGGTGGATGGGTCAGCCATACATCTTGGTCCTCTGTCAAAACGGCAGAGGAGCCGGTTCTCTGTGGAGCTCTATAGTGAGAAGGAGAACTCCCTCTCCCTATGAGTGTTCGCATGCCCCGTCTCTCTCAAGGTAGATTTCGCCCTCGAGAGAATTTACCAAAATGGGTATTTCCCAACCGATCACTCTCCTCTACTGGGGCAGATCCTGCTGTCTATGGCAAGGGCGGTTTGGAGTCCACGCACACCCCATGAGAGAACTCCGTCTTGCCCATGCACTTTTGAGAATTCGTGGATCTCGACCGAGGGCTCTTAAAGCCAAAAGCCCTATCGATAGTTGACCATTCTTGGGTAACGTTGCGCTGGTCTCCAGCGGGAAGATTCGGTGAGCCGTCTCATTGTTTTACATGAAAATCACAATCCTTATGTTGGTACGGATGGGACTTGTATTCTTGTCTGTTCAATATATCCAATCACGAGCAGGTAATCTTGCCACGCTGATTGAATGTAGTCTTCCTCGTGATAGTGGACTCCTGTAAAAGAAAGGGGATTGCCGGTACTAGAGATTGCCTACTCTTATTATCCCCAGACATTTGGACTGAGAGAGTGTGCCTCTCTTCCATGTTTCGATTGTAGCAAGGAACGTTAGCTCCTTTACAACATCAATCTTCTCTGCGAGTCAGAAATTAATCAAGATAGATGGATAAGGAAAGCAGTGACATAAGTATAATGAATATAGTGGAAGATATAAAATCACAATTATTGCAAACATTATGGCAGGAGAGGGGGTGCAGAAAAGTGAGCACTGGGTCTAGGAGGACGTACTGCTTCTTCAGGTACCTGATATAGCAGTCCGTACAGGGTACCACCCTTGAGTTAGTTAGTGCGTAAGGAAGTAAAATTAATTTGCGAATGATTATTATACTGGAGAGCACGTTTTTTGCTGACTTATATTGGAGAGTTGTTTCTTACTAATCTGAGGCCTCTAACTCAATCAAATATGACATTGGTTATTGACTATCACGTCGTTTTTTTCAAGAACCTATCCTATTTATGGTCAGTCAATACAAAAAATGCACCTAATAAAAGCAATTTCGGCAATCACCTTGATCATATTATTTTATGTACATATAATACTGTTATTGATATATTTATTCAAGAATACGTCCAGCTTAAACTTTACTTATGAAAACAGAACAAATAACAACTTCCCTTTTCTGTATTTTCTCGTTCACAATACAAGCAGTTGCTTGGATTTGTACAGCAAACCTAGGTTTCTGCCTCAATAGAGAAAGAATGCCTAGACTGATAGAAATAAGGCGTAATAAACTGCTTAATTAACAGGGACTTCATCCACTTCCGACAATGGGCATCAGTCAGCGCGAAACTAGCCAGAGTAACTAAGTTTTCGTCGATAATGGATACCCACATAATCAGATCAATACCATAATTGAGAGAGATAGAGAAATTCACCCAAAGACAGCCCCAATAACGCCAACATCCATTTGAAAATCAAATTGTAATACCAAGGCTCTATGAATTGCGCCTACAAGAAGGACGAAACGGCCCTTAAGAAAATTATTCATTATAATGTCGTACAGGTCGACCCGCAAACCTAAGTGAACCTCATTTTCTACTACAAGACCCAACAGCTGTCTCCCTCCATTCCCAAAACTCCAAGAAGTCATGGTCGTGTGCCAGTACATCTGCAATGTCTGTGACTGTAAGCCCTGAAACTCTATGTTGATCGGCATGATTACAACCACCCTGTACAGACATCTCACAGCCCCACTACAAGACGGCGCAATCAAACACCACAACCATAAACATTCCACCAGCATCTTGAGGGACATGCTTAATGCCAATACCACCATCTTTTACTGCAAAAAGGAGTCAACTAGACTACAAATGACCGAAGCCGTCGAAATCACTGCAAAGAAAACCGAAATAAACATTCAGCTGAACCAAGGCACCATCTTTGAACTGCTTGTTCATGCTTCCCGGTGTAATGTGCCTAGGGATATCTGCATTGTGCAATGAGTAGAATGTCTGGCTCAGATCCCCACCTTGTAGCACTCCAGCCCTAAGATCCGTCTAAATCTATGTACGCTGATCTGTTCCGCACAGAGTCGCAGAGTAAGCGTTCCATGTTGTTGTTCTTGTATAGCCAAAGAATCTTATAGATTAACCCTTCGGTCCAGAATTTATCAAACGCTTTTTTCAACATCCCTCTGGATTATAGCGATTAAATTTCTCTTCATTCTGGATTTAGAGAACTTTTCTGTTATTATGGCCAATACCATTGGGGTGTTACTTTTTTTTCTTAAACCAAACTGGAATTTGTTGTATCCTTCATTTCTATTTAGGCTTTATACTAATCTTCTTCTCATGATTCATCTAAGACTTTCCAAGGAAGATAAATAATGAGATAGGTCTGTAGCTCATTACTCTGTTCGCCGATTTGTTTGCCTTAGGAATAAAGATAATTTTTGCCGTTTTGAACTCTTCAGGTAAATAACTCAGAGAGAGACAGACATTAAACAGCTTTGGTTATCCATCCAGTATACTTTCTAGAGCTTTTGTGAGATGATCTTGTCAGCCCTGATGGTCCAAAGGGCTCTCTGTTTGAAAGTGTATATGGCAATTACGACTCTTTAGCTTCATTTGCTGAATGCCTAGGAATTATCCGTTGGTTGTTGTTTCTGAGTAACCCCCATACCATATATTCCATATGGTCGTCGAAGTGAGCATTGTCCTCTGTTGTAACTGTGAAAATTTCTTCCTAGTGATCCTGGAGTCTGTTCGTTCGACTGCTTGTCATTTGTGGGCTCTCCGTTGTCATCTTCTAACCTGATGGTTTTCCTCTTTAGTCTTCCTTTTATTCTGTTTCTTGTCTGCTATGCTAATTTCGGGCATTTTAATTTATCTACTTTATCAATTAGTTCTTTCCATTCTTCTCTCTGTTGTTCCTAAATTAATATAAGCATCTCGCTTTTCAATCATTGGAGTTTCCTAAAGATCTGAAGTTGAGTACCTCGTTCCTGATTATCTCGTAAGTTTCTGTTACATTTTTAGCTTTTATTTTCATTTCCGTAGTCTATCTTGGATGTATTAGTATTTTGTATTTTATCATCCATGGAACGTTTTGCTTGTCCACTATGGCAAGTATTTTTGTGATGTTTTCTATTTCCGCATCAACATCGTTTATGCTCCCTCTTTCCAATAGGATTGGTCGGTACGTCATAAATGCTTCCTTGTATTTACCCCCATTAGCCCTTGCATAGCTTTTCATCTTAGGGATAACCACCTGTATCAGGTTTTAGTTGATGAGAACCATTATCCCAATGTGGGGACGGCTATGATTTAAGTATGTATATTATAAGGCATATTTGGACTGCCAATGTGCCGGCAGAAAGGCTGTCCCGATTTCAAAGGTTAATAAAAAACAAACACATGAAGATACAAGGAAAAACTTTTATTTTTATGAAGTACATTAAATGCCATTGTGAGTTAAGTGTTTTTGAAAATTGTATCACTTAAGTGGCGACCGCCAATGTCGAAGCATTTTTGAAGTCTCTGTAGCAGTCCTAGGACGGCTAGGACTTTTCTCGTCTAAAGCCGATGATGTTTGTCTAATGTTGTATTTGGCTTTTTTTTCTAGTGATATATGCTGGGAATCGCCCCCATTCATCTGTAGTACATCGCTGTTCAAAAACATTTACAAGTTTTCTCCACTTTTGTTCTTAGTTCCTTATCCCTACTCTGAGAAGCAGCCGTTGAGATTACCAGAGTAATGTAGGGTGTCTGTTCTTGAATATCCCCACAATGTTATGTTTAAGAGCATAGTCGCGCCGGGAAGGCTGGTACCCTGCTGTTATTGTGAGTATGAATTATTCAAATGGATGGCTATAGCTAAATAAGTATCGTCCATTTACTTTCATTCTTTATTTTTAATTTCTATTTTGATTGCTATTGCAGCTTCGTCGGCTCTTACATTTGAAAAGGTAGACCAAGATTAGAGATTATAATAACGTCTGGATGTAACTCTCAAAATATAGTTCTGTATGATTTTCTCTGTGTTTTTTTCAACCGTTTCCGTTTATATGTATGATTTTAAGTTTGATAAATGATTTTATATTTGTTTTTTTCTAATATGTTGTTTGTGTTTCTTGCTAACCTTAGTTCTTCCTTTTGCGTTTGCGTTTTTCAACCGTTTTCGGCCACCTTCCGCTTTCAGCACTTTGGAACGCATAGATTTTAGGGAGACTTTAATGTTTGTCGGGTACATTCTTCTTCTATAGTGTCTTTCAATAAGGTTGATCAATTTTTAAATGTAAATAAAACGAGTTGTGTGTGATATATGCACTCAATCTACTTTAAATTTGAAAGCAAATTTTATGGCATTAAGTGTGGAATATGACGTCGTTCAAATGTCCGCCGCGGCTTCGCTTGGTGGAACGTATTCGGGAGGCCCAATTTTCGATGACTTTGTAGCATAAATCTGGCTGAATTTGCTGGATGGTGTTCGTTATGTTGACTTTGAGGACATCAACTGTTCGCGGATTTTTCGCATAGACCTGCGATTTAAGGTAGCCCCAAAGAAAGTAGTCTAATGGCGTTAAATTGCATGATCTCGGTGGCCAGTTGACGTCGCCACCGCGCGAGATGAGCCTGCCATGAAATCGCTGGTGAAAAATGTCTATCATGGCGTGCGCAGTGTAGCAAGTAGCGCCGTCCTGTTGGAACCACATGTCATCAGTATCCATATCAGGCATATAATCCAGCTGAGGCCACAAGAAGTTTCTCATCATCGATCTGTAGGTCTCGCCGTTGACGGCAATGGCTATCCTATCTTCGTTTTCAAAAAAATACTGACCGATGATTCCGTTAGACGAAAATCCGCACCAAATAGTGACTTGTTGGGATGCAATCTGTGCTGGTGTATCTCATGTGGATTGTTTTCGTCCCAAATCCGACAATTTTGGTTGTTCACAAATCCATTCATCCAAAAATGGGCCTCCTCGCTGTGGCGAAGATCAAAATCACGTCATGCGCGGAACATTTGTCGAACGGAGCACTGATTTTGATAATAACATTTGATGATTTGCACACGCTGTTCAACGATATAACCTTCCATCGTGACTTGCCAAGTACTATGTACTGAACAGTTCACAGTGAGGTTGTTAGATGTCACTTTAACAACATTGCCACTATCACCTGACAAAGATTGAGCGTCCTTGTTGAAAGACCCTTTATTTTCAAACCTATCTAGTCCTGTGCCTTTTTAATGTTCAGGACTACTTTTTCATTCTTAGTTTCTTTAATTGCAACTTTTGCCACACTTGGTAAGTTATATTCAGTTAGGTGTTTTTTTTCTCTAGATTCCTTGTCTTTCTTTTCTATTTTTTCTTTTCTCTTAGGCCCGTTAATAGCCAGGGTGCTATGGGGGCCACCATAGTTAGTGCATTTTGGGATTGTCTCAGTACAGTTCCTGTAAGTGTCCTTTTTGCGAAGATTCAGAACGTACTAGTCTTAATTGGGCAGGTTTTTGAAGTGTTGATGAATTAAACTTTGACTATGCTGTCCTTAGGGATTCTCATTCTAAGTGCCAAAGTCTGTGAGTTGCTGCCTTGTAGCCATCTCTGAGGAATAACACACTAATTTGATAACATGAGTGTGGTTCCCAAATTTGATTACCTCAGCATTTTTTAAGTATTTGTTTTGGGCCTTGAGTTCTTGTTTGAGTTCATACTTTGTGTAAAAGTGAAACAAAAGTCGACTTTTCGACATATAAAATATCTGTTCGCAATAATTTGCGGTGGAGATTTGGGAGCTAATCCAATTTCCTTTAGGCTCTTGAGTCCTTCTTCGGCCACCAGCTTTTCCACGTCTTCTTTCATGTAGCAGATTGCTGCGTATTTAATCTGTGAGTCGATTAATTTAACAAAGGCAACCTTGATTGCGGCATAAAAGGTCCGAATAACAATCTTTTTTCTGGTATTGCTGCTCCATGTAAAGTCCTAAGGGTAATCTTCTTATATCCCGAGTCCATTGCGTTAATCCGTTTGGGAGAGTCATCCCCGCTACCTCCTCTGGAAAAGGACAGAATCTAGGAGAATAAAACCTCTTCAAGTATATACCTTTGGTTCCTTATATGTCTGCTCATTGGAGCACTTAACGACCCTCCAACGTTAATAGGCCTATTTTACTTGGCGCCTCTCCATGGTTTCCGGATCGTGTCCTTACAGGACCCACTTCTTCGCGCCTTTTTCCAGGGATTCCTTCCAGGGTTAACTATACTATACAACCAAATACATATCAGCGTTGTGGGGGTCGCATTAAAAAAATAGTTAAAGTAAATAAAGGGGCGACTAGAAAATGTGTGTAATCCATGTGTGAGAGATAACTCCCACAATTAACAACAGGAGGAAGTTCTAATCATGCTAAGTGCACACTAAACTTCCGACCAGCTTTGTAGATCAAAAGTAATTTCAAAGTGAAAAATGTTTTTTCGCCTCTTAGACTTGACTTTAACTTCTGTTACCGGTTTCGGTAGAGAAGATTTTGAGTAAACAGACTAATCGTTCAAGTGCATTTTTTACTGCAACCTCTACTCCAGCCGCATTCTATTTATTCTGAACACTACTTCCAATTTTTTTCATGCGCGCCATTGGTTATTTTTTTTGCTCCGATGTTAGTCCCATATCTATTACAGGAGCCAATTTTCATATGTAAAATTAGGTACTGTCTCCAATACACAAAAGGGAACTTTACTTGGCGATAGTAATAGCCACCCTATTGTACTTGACTGTTCCGCTGCATGGTAATTCGAAGAGCGCTATGACCAAAGTCCGTTTGGTACAAAACCAAGGTACACGTTGAATTACAGGCATTAAGTGGTTAGAAAAGAAAAGGAAGGAAGAATTGAATGAAGAAGTAAAAATGAAACCGATCGAAATGTTTGAAGGACAGATTGAGATTAAGAGGGAATTGTGAAAAATTTGAATTTCCCAGCATTATAAGGATAACATTGAATATAGCTTCACAGTTGTATAAGTCTACAACTAATAAGTAAGCTATATACTGCAGACGTACGAGGGGCAGTCAATAGGTTTTTGGAATCGGTAGGGCAAAACAAAGGAAGGGGGATGGCTGTTTGTGGGGGTGTTAGGACAAGTTATGACAAGTCAGGACCTGCAGCCGCACGCTCCTGCTTCGCCTATTTAAGGAGCAGTAGCTCATCGCAGATCGCCATTCACAAATTTTCAACAATGCAGAAGGTTGAACACCGCGCAGTGATAAAACTTTTGACCAAGGAAGGCAAGAATGCAAAAGAGAGCCATGAACGCATGGTTGCAGTGTACACCGACACCGACCCTTCCTATGCAACCATTGTTCGCTGGAATAGGGAGTTCCGCCATGGTCGTGAGTCCCTTGAAGATGACCCCGTCCAGGACGCCCATCAGACGTGACTAACGAGGACAATGTGGCCCGTGTGGAGAGGAGGATCCTCGAAAATCGACAGGTGAAGGTTGAAGAAATCGAGCGACAACTCGGAATATCACATGGAAGTGTTATATACATCATCCACGACGATTTGGCCATGACCAAGGTCTCTGCGTGTTGGGTACCTAGAAACCTCACGTCCCATGCGTTTGACACGTCGTCAAAGTCCACAACGCCAGAGTTGCACAAGCTGCCCTGCGCGAGTGCGGATTCGAGGAGCTCAACCATCCCTGCTACTTTTTATTCCGCCAGCTCAAGGCTGCACTGCGTAAGCACCGGTTTGGGGATGATGAAGATGTCCAGCGCCCCCTCCAGGAGTAGATTGAACAGCAGTCGGCAGATTTCTGGTTGTCGGGAATTCGAAGCCTCAGGGACAAGTGACGAAAGTGCATTGAAGGCAAGGGTAGTTATATTGAAAAATAATAAACACTTTTCCTCATATCTCGTTTTCTTATATCCGAATTGCAAAACTTATTGACCGCCCCTCATATTAAGTGAAAGTATAAAAGTGTATTCGAGCGTTTAGATATGGACTGCAAGATCATAGTCGGAATGGAGTAAGACCAGTTAAGATAGAGAACGGAAAGGACCATATAATCAGCTGAAAACTATACACAGATCTTCTCACTAACACATCTTTCTACAATAATTTCAAATTTTAACGCTTTTCTTTAACTTCTAAGACTAATTTCCACTTTCATACGCATTGTGTAAATTTATTCGACGAACTCAGTTTGACACACGTGAAGTACCAGCGCAATTGGAGTAAGGCATTTGCCGAACCCTACAAAAAAGATTGTTTCTTGAAAGAGAACACAAAGATTTTAAAAAAATATATATGCGCGCACTAGCTTGATTTAGAGACCTACTGGAACTAGTGTGTCGGTTACTAACTGAAGATAGAACCCCCGTACTCGAAAACTTTTAATACCTCTCACTTCCTTACTTTTACGCTATACACCCTGTACCAGGCTATTAGCTAGACAGTGAAAGTTAGGATTTCTCAGTTCTCTGTGAGTAAATTTTGATGTAACTATTACCACCTGAGTTCATTATGCTTTTTTACATCTTCAATTTTTAGTTCAGATTCGTCATTTTTGGGTGAACCACGCTAATAGATTTTGCATGAAAATAGCCCTTCTAGACATATTTTGGAGAAAACAAAGGATAATTATACGCATTAAACATACATTCGTATATATAACAGAAACCCATAATTATAATGCACAAATGATGGATATAATGAATTATTTGCCCATATGAGCGACATTTGATGGGTGACATAAAAACCCTATCCTGTATGGAATCTTTCAAATTCTTAATAGTAGCAGGCTATACTGTCTCTGCTGCAGCTTTGGTGGTCGCTCATAAGACAAATTTTCAATTGGGTTGCGATTCGAAGAGCCTGACGGCCACGCCATCGACTTCTCACCTTGTATGCTGAAGGAGGCTAGGAACGCTTGGATGGCCATGGAAAGCGAGATGGAGCGTTGTATTACAAGAAAACTAGAATCCTTAGAAGTGACAAAAGTATCTCACCTAACAACATATCCAAGACCTGCTTTTTAGTTTGGGGTAGGTGGGTGCGGTCACTTTAACACCATCAGGCACCCTAACTGAGCCAACAAGTCTGTGTGAAATTATACCTGCCCACAACATGACTCCTCCTCCCTGTTGTTGAGGTTGCAAACGTTGGTGACGCTTATCTCAGAAATAGGTTCAACCATTTGCCCAAGCGTCAGGTCCGTCAGGGGTCGCCCTTGTCTTATCAGTGACGAGAACGCAACTCATGTCCAACGTCACGTATTTCCTGGTCTATTGAAGTCTCGATGTCATATGACTGGGCGTTAAAGAAGACAGTTTCACAGGAGCTCTCACGGAAGCCATGGTCCCTAGGATAGGGTTCCCGGCGGTCTTATGTACATGAGTACGACATTCAGTGGTAAAATGACTTTGCTTGTTTGCCCGTGTTTCCCACGTAACTAGACTCCAATATTCCTCAAATCTCTAGCTATCACAGTCCTAGAGGTTCCACAACTGGATTGCTTCTTCCTTAGTGAAGAGTCCTTCATAAATCGTCTAACAGTCTCCACATGGCGAACTAACCTATCCGTAATAACATGAACAGAGTTGCCTTCAACACTTACCTTGATGATGTAAGACTTTTCTTCATCTTTGAGGCCTCTGCGACGTCCCATTGTTCTTAAAGAGAATATATGCTATTAGCGTGGTTCACCCCCAAAACGATGAATCTGAAATAAATGTTGAAGGATGTAACCCAGTATAATGAACACATAATAATAGTGTTGCCATATTGTGCAAACCCGCTAGGAAATGTTTCATCAAAATTGTTTCACCGAGAATCGAGAAATCCTACTTTTCCTATCAAGCTATTACCGTGGTGTAAGGTGTAGACCGTGACTTTCAAATTGCCCGGTACATTATGTCTGTAGGGTATAGTTCACTCCAAAAGGAAGCCGCAGTAGGTGGCACGAAAGAGTCCCATTTTGGGGCAACAAAAAACAAACAGCGAGGAAAAATCCAGCGCTGAATCGGAGGAAAAATCAGCAGAAAAGAAAAAGAAACCCGAAAAGAAACGTAAAGAAGTGGACAAGCCCCTAAAAACCGAGAAATTCTGCTGAGGCAAGCTGAAATACCAAAGAAAAACAGTGACAAGAAACCGACTAGAATCAAGCCCAAAGTGACCAAACAATGACTAGACAAAAAAGAGAAAAAACAAACAAACAAAGCAGCAAAACGTGTGACGGAAAACTGAGAATCCTGCGGATTAACACAAACGGATGGAAAACAAATTCAATATGGAAATATATTGAGAAAAAAAATAATGCCGACCTAATCTTAATATCACCACATCATCAATAGAAGACATGAAAGGATTAAAATATGGAACTAAGAACTATTAATCACGTACCCAAGAAAGATAGAATAAGGCGGCTATAGTTATCAAGAGGAACGTAAAATCTAAATAAATACGAGGACTTGAAGAATCGTTTGTCGCAGTGAAAATCGCCATTGATTTTGGAAACTTAACAATCGCTATCGCATTATGAATCGACGAGACATGACTTCCCATCCTCAACTTCACCAAGTTGTTTAACGGAAGGAGCCCTACTATTTTCGTTGAGGATAATAACGTTAGGTGTAGGGACTTAGGTTACAGATCGAACTAATGTGCCGAGCGATATTTAGATATATTTCTTTATAGAAACATTGACCAACGACTCGGCTTTGATTTCACTACGTATATAACAGGCTGAGCGACTACGAAACCAGATATCTCCCATTCAATTACTACAGAAAATCTATTATGATACCATGTAGTGATCCGACAGGAATTCGTATCACTATCAACAAGAATCCGATTCAAATCCCAGCTGAGATCTAAAAGCCTATGGAAAGGCAGTTTGGCAAAAATGCAAAAGACAGTCTGGAACAATATATCTGTAAAGAGAAGAAATCAACGGAGACCTTACGGCAGATGGACTAAATAAATGGGGATAGTTTACAGGGAACTCAAAATGAAACAAGGGTGAGAACCATTGGGTCATCCAGAAGCAGAATGACAAAGATAAGAGAGTGCAAGCAAGAACCTTCGGAAAAAATATAGACAGCCTATCTCCCTCAAAGAATTCTGGAAAATGGTTCCCACCTAAGCCAAACATAACATTAGGAGATTACCAAGGAATCATCACAGAAGAAAAAAACAAAAAGTTTGAAAGATCCTCAGAGAATATATTTAACATCAGTTAAAGGGAAAATGTCAATTTCAACATCATCTATGAAGAATGCTTTCTTTCCGAAATAGAAGAAAACCTGAAAGTAAATAAACGGTAATGAAGCAACAAATGCCACAAAATAATTAGAAAACCCAGTCAGGGATATCTATTCGCGCACGTAAACTGTCGTGGTACCGGGTCGAGCAGGTCGCTACCGCTTGTACATTGGACTGGTTCGTGCACTTACAACTGTGGGAACATTGATTTTTCTTGGATGATGGCCTTCATAGCATTTAACTATTTAAGTTGGTTGCCTACCCAGGACCCCTGATGGAGCCGGGTCTTCTTCTTGCACCTGAGCATTCCTTGTATTTTTTGTTCATTGTTTTGTTTGTTAACTTGGCCTAATAATAAGCTAATGTGCCCTCGCCCGCGGTCACCATAAAAGTGCAGATAACATCTGGACAACCACGTCCCTTCCAGGCCTCAGTGCCCGCAGGTAGATCAGTGGCTATATTTCTTCCACCACTTTATTCTACATATGTTGGTTTACCAACTTTCTGGTTAAAATATTATTACTCAAGCCTTAATAATATCGTCCTGCGGGATTAGCACCCGGCCGAAAGCGCTCGGTCACACAGTGCAAACACAAATTAATTTTACCAGAACGCCAGACGATGCGATCTCTCCACTCCAAAGACTGAGGGGAGGCGAAGGGGATGCTGGTAGCGGACGACAATGATTTATTTTCTTACTATCTCTCCTCCCCTCCCAAAAAATCATTCGCGTCTCCGAAGATGACCTTGCCGGTCGAAAGACATCTCGGATAAATAAATCATGTTGCTCAACGAGCTTTTGAATTGCCTTTCTTCCGACTAAAGAAATGTCTTCAAGAAATTAGAGAAGCTTAAGCTAAATATTAACAACGCAACTAACGCTGTGGACTTAAACAAATGATATTTGAACTTTAATGCTGAATGAAATTAAGCGTTAAGATCGAAATGCCTAATATTAGGTTCTGAAGTTTATATGCTAGAGTTGTAACAGAGTAATACTAATGTGAGTTTATAAGCCTGAAAAATGTCATATTTGTTAAGTAAGTTGCTCGGCAGAGCTAAGACAAAAATACACTGATTGCTTTTTCAAATATTTGTGGGCGGATACATACATAATGAGGTCCTGCTATAAACTGATTTTCTATGTAAGTAATTTTCTGATAAATATTTGTATTTGCGTTTCTGGTTTGCATTAGGAAGAAATAATGTGGTCAAATGTTTTCGTTTTTTTATCATTCTTTGAGGTTTCCCAAGGAAAAGGCTTGGCACTCGTGTGACAATATTCTCAGTGTTTCTTTATCCCAGATATATTCAGAAGAGAGGATGGTATATATATATATATATATATATATATATATATATATATATATATATATATATATATACGAGTATATCCCTGGATTTCTAAAACATATATCCCGGATACTGCAAAAGTTCTGTTACACTTGTTACGGCGCTATCAACATAGAAGACAACGATACTTGTGATGCAGTTCGACACGTTTTTATTATTTTACTATATAAATATGTGTTTAAATTGTAATATTAATCAATGAGACCGCCCTTGTCGGCAAGCACGCGTTCCGGACGAGACCTGAAGGTTCCGTACACGTTGTGGACGAGATCTTTTCCCATGTTGGCCAACACCTGGTTAACGGAGTACTTTAGTTCGTCAACGTTGCTATGGCAGACCTTACAGGCCTTCAACATATGCACACATGTTGTAATCGATGGGATTGAGGTCGGGCGACTGTGGCGGCCAAAATTCATTCGACCAGTTCATGTTTGACCCTGCCTACTCTTGCACGGTCTTGGTGGTGTGGGCCGGGCACCGTCCTGTTGAAAGAGGTAATCCGTCTTCTCGGGATCTTTCTCACCCAGGACAGAACTTCCTTTATCAAGGTGTCCCTGTAATCGACCAGGGTGAGCCTATAACCAACCTCGAACAATACCGGCGCATCTTCTTGGCATTCGAAGCCACAACGCCGAGAATCACGGAGGCCAAGTGCTTGGTCGTAGACACATAGTGGACCTCGGAGACGTCGAGGCCGATGCTTACAACGTGTTCGATTAACTTGTTGATGACCGGATCGATTGTAACCTTTTTTCATTATAAAAAAATAGAATTCAATCGGAATGACTCTTCAAGTCGTTGAGAAGGCCTCGACAGCGCTCCCGCCATGTTCTCACATACCGTCAGTGAGCAAAGGCTTTGGATACTGGATACTGTGGATACTTTGGATACTGGCCCTGGATACTGTGGCCAATGAGATGTTGTTCTTCTTCACGAGCGTAGTCATTTAGAGCTTTGGAGTACACTCGAAGGCCTTTCTCACATTCAAAATGTTGAAAACTTGAGGTCTACCTTAATGAGCTCAATTTTCGAGGTCTTCCAAGTTATTGAGTCTTTCCGAGAGTCTGGCGGTCATCCGGCTGATGTTGATCCGCTTAGCGATGTCGGACTTGTTGTGGCTCACGCGGAGAAGAACAGATATCTAGATTCTTTTCACTTTCATGTCGACACATATTGGAAAAGACGTCTTAATGACACGTTCTAGAAAAATAGAACGTGCATATATATATATATATATATATATATATATATATATATATATATATATATATATATATATATATATATATATATATATATATATATATATATATATATATATATATATATATATATATATATATATATATATATATATATATATATATATATATATATATATATATATATATATATATATATATATATATATATATATATATATATATATATATATATATATATATATATATATATATTAGGGAAATCGATATCCCACCATCAAACCTGAGGCCCTGTTATGCAACCGCAACGTCCTGGCATTTTGGGGGCGTAATCCGATTACTTACCCCCCCTCCTTCTCCCCTCACCTCGAGGATCACCAGAAAGTCCTTCGCCCAACCACATAATGCACTAATCATCACATTTCGAGTTCGGCGAGCCTAACATTAGTTAAACCGGCAATATTTTCCCTAAGAGAGGGTATTTAATTACACTTCAATGATGAACTTAGAGGAGAGTTGACCAAATGCCAGAAGGTGCCTTTAGGGCTAGGTGAAAGACGCTCTGAGAAAAACAGTTAGAGGAGGATACTTAATTCCACCGTCCTCATCCCCCCTTTCCCTACTCCCAGTAGGGGGTGCGGAAGTATATATACGAATAACGGCAGAAGAACGAGGAAGATCGTGCTAGTCATCGAGACAAGGGAGTCAGGCTAAGTGCCCGGCGACCCAACGAAAGGAACACAGAAGAAGCTCATGCTGAGCCAGTTCCTGGTGGTTACACCGAACTTTAAGTTAACTTGTATTGCGAAATAAGTTCAACTAGCTCTCGTCAGAGAAACCCCATATCCTGGTGTTCAACAAAACCCAGAGATAGTCCTCGCCATTATCGAATATCCCAAAGTGAACTCTCTCAAGCACCCCCCTTCGTCAATGGATTCACTCGTTTGCTCATCGCTCCTCAGTGCGAATTATTCCCAGATATAGGAAGAAGCATGCGTTCCCTGTCCCGTTGGTGAAGTCATCTTACCGAGACAACGACGGATGCTTAACGCCATCCGTCATACGCACCGAAATCATCTGTGGCTTTAAAATTATCCCCGCGCCAGACAAGCATCTGAAGTGGCAGTGAAGACGTCCACAAACAACATTCTTGAGGCTACATAAAAATTGAGGCCAAAGTCAGTTTGAAACCCGAGTCTCGTGTTGTTTTTTAAGGTAAACAAATTCCATTATTTTTTTTTTGAAGGTCAATTAGCATTCACTATTAAAGTAAGCATTGGGTCGACCATTACTGTATGTTCATTTGCGTAATTTAGTAAGTCTCCCTTAAACTGGTTTAATTCATAACTGTAGATTATTTCGTTAGATTTCATTTTTTTTCATTTTTCAATTAAATGTCTAGTTACTTAGAAGTATTTAATTCAATCCTCGAAACGCTGGTCATGGCATTAGAAACCCTCAAAGATTAAAATAACGTAATATTAAAAATAATAATAATCAAATATAGCACTCTTAGAGAAAATTTAATCACGGAGTTTTTGAAGTACGTAACAAACCTATACGTGCGTACACCCCCACTCGGTCCTTGCAATACCACGACATATATATATATATATATATATATATATATATATATATATATATATATATATATATATATATATATATATATGAAATGAATAACTCACAAAGTAGCAAGTGAGGTTCGCAATGAATTTAATGGCCCTCAGGAAAAATGAAAAACTGCTTCCAAGTACTTTCGAACTTTATTCAGTTCATTCTCAAGGATAACTACACGAGAAAATAATATCATAAAGGTATTTATATAATCTAGTGAAAGATAAAGGACCGCCTCTTAGACAAGAAATCACCAATAAGGAAGTAGGAGAGGGATGGGTAAATTCACATTAAGATTTAGCTATAACAGGTAGCAAGGTCAAACCGAGAGGCAAGAAAGAGTAAAGAACAGAGGCAAAAGGGTTAAAACGATTAACGGATAGAGTGATAGTCTAAAATGGGAGATTAGGAGAGACACGAGAAGTAAATTGAAATGAAGGGAGAGGGACAAAGAGAGAGGAAGAGAAATAAAATAATACAAAATCAATGCAATAATTAAATTGACAAATTGTGTTCCCATAAAAATGAAAATTGCCAAAAAATTAGGAACATAAGTCAAAGCTAATTTCTTTAAGAATGAGTTTTTTGAAAACAACATCAATTTTAAAAAGGCCAGGGGAAATCATAAAGTTATTAAACTGGCTTATACATGAACATTCAACAAGGTTTCTTTTAATTGATTCATTTGAGCGAAAAATATATTTTGCTGAATTCCAATTAATTAAGTCGTTATTTTTGGACATATGCACAAAAAACGCACTATTATTTACAGCTCTCCTAACATTGTTTTTATGTTGATTAATACGGACAGATAATTACTTTACTGTCTGTCCAAAATATTTACTTGGACAAACAGAACATTCGACCGAATAGACTACCCCAATATTATTTCAATTATTGTGAACTAGAATGTTTTTTATAGTTGACTCGTATTTGAAAGCAAATGAAATGTTGAAGTTTTTTAAAAGACAGGGAAGGTAAAAAAAACAAACAGAGAAGGGTAAAATTAAAATGTTTTTAACATTAAAAGGGATAGCAGGAGTTGTATTATAGAACGTCTTTTTTGTAGAGGAGAGACAGTTTAGAAGAAAGGGATAAGGGTAACATAGTTTAGGGCCAATTTCAAAGATATTTGAGAATTCAGAATCCATATATTCAGGACTAACAACTCGTAAAGCCCGTAAAAACATACAGGAAAAAACGGAACGTTTCACTTTGGGACTATGTGAAGACTTAAAAGGAATATAAGAGTTTCAATAAGTAGGTTTGCGATAGATGGAGTATTTAAAACCAGTCGGTGTTCTATGAATAAGAAGATTGAGAAAGGAAAGAGTTCTATTATTTTCAACCTCATGGGTAAATTTAATGGAAGGGACGAGTGAATTAAGTTTGGTAAGAAAACTAATAACTTCTTTAGAATTAAGCCACAGGCAAATGACATCATAAATATACCTGTACCAAACAATAGGGAAGTCAAGGATAGTAGGGAGGAGTCTTGTTTCAAACAACTCCATATATAAGTTAGAGAGAACAGGTGAATGGCAATTAATTAACCATGGCTAATCCAAACTTTTGAAGAAAATATTTGCCTTCGAACGAAAACTTACAATTTTAGGAACAAAGTGAAATGAGTTTCATAAAAATAGTAGCAGGTACGGGAAGAACAATATTTTGCAATTTATCATTGTGACAGAACGGTCTGAGGCCGCTTTAATTCAGCCTCTATCACATGTTAACCATGCTCACCCACGTGTATCCTGCGAGAGGAAGCAGAAGCGCGTTATCTCCCATCATAGCCAATGTTTAATCAAGGAGGTTCACTCCCCCGTTTTGCCTCCATACGTCGATCTCGCCAGATTGAATTAGGCTTATGGGCAGATAAGGTATTTTCCCAGGCGCAACCGGGACATTTCCCCGAAGTCCCCCACTCAGTTATCCCCTACGCCATGGAGATGGCTCTGGCTATTTATACCATAGCTTTTATCAATTGAAGCAGATCCAGATTATCTTCGCGAGGCATCAAGCCGATCCGCTCTCCCTTGTGCACCTAGGAACCCCTTATTGTCCAGAAGAGGACAATATCCCTTGAGTGCCAAGGTTCGTGTCCTTCGAGATGCCAAGTCAACCAGATTCCCTGTTGTTCAGAAAGAGAACAACGTTAGAACAGCCATTGTTCTTTGAGCCCGTTTGACAAGAAACTGTTCTCACCCCCCTGTTATTCAGAAAGAGAACAACGTAAGAACAGACATTGTTATTCAAGCCCGTTCGTCAAGAGACGGTTCTCATTCCAAAGACATCACGTCCTGATAATTTAATTCCCCCCTTTTTAACGTTCTTCCAGAGAACGCTTGGTTTCAACAATAACCTCCATTGTTCATCTGGAACATCTCCGATTTGCTGTCACAAGGATCGCTCGTACTTCCGAGCCCCACTTCCCTCTCACTCCTCGAAGACAGTCCTTTCCCCTCGTTAAGGACAACCCCCCGAAGAACCCGCCTGCCGGAAATCGCCAGTTGGACCTAAGATTCCTTCGCATCGTCTTCCTCTGCACAACAACTTTATAATTACGTAAGCTGAGCATTACCTTTAATCATTTAACCTTTTGTCAACGCAATCTGTTCTTTAAATGGTTTAGCGAACCATTCCCCCCCCTTTTTTTTGGTTTGTTTACCGTTTTAAATCTCTCCAAATTTTAATCTTCAGATTAGTCAGATATTCCCACGACCCTTTTCATTCCCCGGTTATGTAACCATTTTTTTGTGTGTTGTTGATAGTTTAATTAATAAAACTCTATTCTATTAATGGTAGCCATATTATTTATCCTTGTGCTACGTTCCACTTCTTAAGCATATTGAAGATAAATAAGCCTCTCTAGGCCCCCCATCCTTTTTGAACTAACCTCGGTCAATCAGATTACCACGCACTCGAAATATAGAATAATTCCCTTAACGAATAGTTATATATGGTATATCGTTGGGAGTCTATTCTACGACAATCATTAAGGAAATTAAAAAGATCTTCAACTTGAACATTAGTAAATAATGAGCAGACATCTAAACTAACAAGGGTAAATGTAGGGGAATCGTCACCCCCCTGTTCTCTTGCGGTGGAGTCACGAGGCGATTACTGCAAAGACATCCGGTCCCAGGCACCGTCGGGTCAAGCGCGTAACCGCAGCGCCGCACCACTCGGTGCTATGAAATACCTAAAGGTTAAAATGCAAGATCTCCCCCAGGAGAGTGAGATTTAATTTCACGTCAAGTAAGAAATTGGAGACGTGTTTCTCCCAAGCTCGAAGGCTAACGAGGAGCCGATGTAAGACTTGGTGAGAACAACGGTTTGACATATGAACCCTCCTGGGCCCGTCCTCAAGTCCCTTCCCCTCTTATCACTTCCCTAGTGAGGTGACAAGGTATAAATGAGGAACACTGAGGAAATCTGGGTAGAATACGTCAGTCTTCAGGTGACGAAGTCCTTGGATTAAGACCGGGCTACCTAGACTGGATAGGTAGAATACATCAGTCTCCAGGTGACGAAGTCCTCGGAATTAAGACCCCGGGCTACCTAGACTGGATTGGTAGTTTACTTGGCTCGCCAGACCAAGAAGTACCCTGCAAGAGAGGCAGGGCTACCTATCTTAAGGGGCTAAGAAGCAGCTCATCCCCGAGCTAGTCCCTGGTTATCAAACGAAACGTTAAGTTAACTTTGTTAAGTTCAACTTACTCTCTTCAGAGAGACTCCTTATATACTGGTGCATCTTAAACACCAAGGGGATTCCTCGTCCTTGAGGAATTAAGGCAAGGAGAAGGAAAGGGCCCCTCCCAAGCCCGTTACCCGGTGGCCACCCCAAATTTATAAGTTAACTTAGTTGAGGAACCAAGTTGAACCTATTCTCGTCGGAGAAACCCCCCTCCGTTATACTCGCCCTTGAAGAAGATTGGAACTAAGAAAAAGCTCATCCTCGAACTAGTTCCTGGTTACCAAACCGAACTTTAAGTAACTTATTCTCGTCAGAGAAAACCCCCTCATCGATCCTCGCCCTTGAAGAAGACCCCCCCCCCGAGTTCAGTCCTCGCCCACGAGGAATTACGTAACGAAGGAGAAAAGCTCCCCCTCGAGCTCGTTACTCGGTGGTCACACCGCACTCCAAGTTAACTTAGTTTAAGAACCAAGTTCGACTCACTCTGGCCAGAGAGACCACGACTACCTTGGTGCCGCATAAAGCACCGTAATTGTTCTCGTCCTTGAAGAACCCCTCCTTCCTTGAATACCGTGTGGACCGCCCAGCTGCTACCCTCGCCAAAAGGACCTCGTGATCCCGCCCATCTACATCTGGCCAGGCGGCACGCGTCGTGAGACAATAACATTCCCGAGGTATTTAAACTCCAGTAGAGTCCGTAAGCCTAAATCTTATATATTGGAGTGTGTAGCGAAATTAACCAATTTTAGAGGGTCAAACTAATTGAATTAATTCTGGTTTATTATAATATTCGGAGTATTGCTGTGGGTAATGTTTAAATTTTGTGTATTGAATTGTGGAAGTTAAAATATAAGTTTATTTTGGGAATTATTGTGCGTTTCTCTATATCCTTACGTGTTTCCAACGCCTCTCTTCTTAAAATCTCAATATTAACACTCTTAGAACAAAAAGGGGGGCATTCTACGACAGTAAAATTATTTCTAAACTTAATGCCATTCAGTATTCGAATAATTTTACCCTTGTTAATTTCGATGTCTGCTGATTGCCGGTCAGATGATCTAACAAACCCAGGATCTTCCTAAGCGTGGAATCTCCAAGTGATTTTATACCATATCTTCTTACCTGCTAACAATTTAATGGCTCATTATCCATGTCACATGCATCTGAATTGGTCCGCAAAATCACCGGATCTGAACCCCATCGAAAATTTATGTGTCTACCTCGAACAACATTTCAAGCGACAGGGACGGCATACATGCAATCTGGGCGAATTGCACAATTCTTTGATGCAAGAGTGGGTGAATATTGATGTCTATAACTGGAATTACTAATTAAAGATTGTTTGTTATAGACTCGAAAAGAGACCAACAGTTTTGCTTCCAAGCCAAAGGTTACCAAAATATTTGCACGAACTTTCTTGGAAACTTGATGCACAAAGGCGTTTTTGTTGTTGTTTTTCTTGCGACGTATAATATTCATTATTCCACTCGTAATTAGCTCCAGGGATTATGAAGCCAGGTCTAATTTCGACAGAATTTACAAAGTCATCAAGATCTAATCCCTCAAGATAATGCTGAGCTTGTGAAATTTGTGTATCGTGTCAAGTCACTGACGTGTGCAAACGATGGGTTTTAAAAACCATTGTGGATATTGGGAATTATCTAAAAACTAAAAATCAAATTTCATTTTATGTTTCTATGAGTGTCATGTTGTATAAAAAGAGGATGATCAAATGGATTACTAAAGAAGAAGTATCGCTTTAAAAAGCGTAACTATTTGAGCAATATGACCTCGTTAAAAATTAATCAAAGGGAGGATAATGCGGTGACATAAGAATATCTTTTTACTTAATTATACACCAAATCATTTCCTGTTTATTCACATCATAATATAGTATTAGGAGTTGATGATTTTAAGAAATAAATTGCTATTTCGCATTTTTTGTGAAAATTTTTCATCGAGGATATTGAAATAGACCCATCCTTACCACCCGAACGAAAAATTATAGTCAATGTGGCTTGATATATATATATATATATATATATATATATATATATATATATATATATATATATATATATATATCTGCGGTTAAAAAGGCAATATTGAAGGTAACTAAGCGCTTCATGGCGTTTACCGTTTCTTCCAGTTCTACCCTTATTAATTTAATTTAAATTTATTTTGTATTTTAAATAATTACTTAGTTTCCTTCTTATTTAAATTTTCAGTGTTTTTTTTTCTTGCAAGTTTTGTATCTTCACATTTTTTCAAATTTTTACCTTAAGCCTTTAGTTTATGCCATTGTTATCTTTATTGTAAAAACAATTAACTTTAATATATATTATAATAGTTCTAACCCAGAAGATCGGTCTAGAGCCGAAAACCTTGACCAATATATGGTATATTCTGTGCTTGCTTTCCTTTTCCTGATATATATATATATATATATATATATATATATATATATATATATATATATATATATATATATCTGGGTCTGCTGCTTGGTTCCTATACATGCATATTTTTGTGTAACGGAGGGATTGCTACTATATATGAAAACTCACGTTCGGTTCACCCATAAAGAGCACTGTGAGTCACATGTCATGGCACTCAAAATAGCTCCTCTTCTGGGTTACGCATATCTCACTTTCACTTCCCAAACATCCTCAAGTTAAAAAAGTTCTGGCCTAGTAGCTTTCGTTGGTTGCGCTTTTTTAAACGTAAATTTAAATAATAATTAACTCCGCCAATGATATTTCCCCTTCTCCTTCTCAGATTTTGGATGTTACCACTGCCTTGATCGAGCACATCAACGATAGCAGTTTTGACGTTGGAGCTTATTGCCTCGGCTCCATCTATAATTGCATTGTGAGTAATGATTTAAATTGCTTAATTCTTACCGTATAAACCCCTGCAGAGGGGTCCTCTTTGGAGAATGATACATTTGTTACACGTCCTCCAGGCTTGAGTGCAAATTAGGAAAGCCACGTTACCGGGTTGACTCCCTGCCGGGGTGTGGCAAGTTGTAGTGCTTTCTCTTAGTTCCTTCTCAGCATTCATTTTTCTCTGCGACTATTCCCTCAATTCTGTGCCTCCTAGGCTTATGGACTTGACTAGCTACCTTATACCGTGTCAAAAAAGAGGCTTTAGAAACTCTATAAACAGCGAGCTTAACCCATGCAGGTCGCAAGTGACCAGGACTTGTGTGATCCCGAACATTGGGGCGCGATTGATAGGATCGGATTTTGATACAATAGCACATTCCATGCGTGTAAAGGTCTGACCAACTCTCTACGGCCGTTCTCGGAGGAATGAGGTTTATTGCTTATGGCGGGTGGGCGTTACCACCCTGTTGGTTTCCATGAAAAATAAAAGCCTAGGTTTCCGTCTCTGGATCTGCCACAACAGATATTTAGATTTGGACCGTTCTGTTGACGATTAGTACGATCTATTAAGGAAATTTACATTGTCTCTGGGTGCTCAGTTAGGAGCTGCAGACTTTGGCATCAATCGGTCCATTGTGCAACTTCAGGTCGATGTGCGACGCTTTACAGGTGGTAACACCATCATTACCGCACCCAGTGTGGACCACTGAAAAGTACGAAAACCCGAGAGTGGATAGGCGGGAGAAGCTGGACGCTGGATATAGTCCACCAACTCCCCCCCCCCCCCTCTTTTTTTTCATTGGTCAGAAGTTTTCGGAGTTTCAGTTGTTGAGAAATTGTTTCAAGATTTCCGATTACGTTTCGATAAGCAATGTCTCACCCAACCTGGTGTTGGAATGAGGGAGAAATTTAAAAGCACCACTCTAAAACATGTGGAGAGGTTCCTCTACAACCTTTGTGCGACAAAGATGCTTCGCCTTTGCTATCTTTGGAGCCTCTCTCGGACACCTCGTCTTCTGAAGAAGAGGTGCCCTTCCCTTGTGCTTTCTTCACCTCCACCAACCTTTTTCTAGTTGTGGGAGGTTTCCCCCCCTCCTATGTCTATGGAAGAGGCGACTTTTCCCTCACCCACTTTTCTTACATAGGCCTGTCAAAAAAGCAGTAAGCGAACGGCACAGAACCGACAGGTTTAACCACCTTAGATTGGCAAGGATTAGTAGGGCCAGTCGGGCAGTGCCCCATAGTGTCCTGTAGACATGTTTTATAAACTTGATGGGGTCGGCGTGCATTTCACCTTTTTCTTTCCCGGTGCAGATCAGTTCGAGGGCCTGGAGAGTCCCGGATGGGATCCATGATACCTTGGTGGTGGGATGGCCACTTGGATTCCCCCTCTAAGGTAGCAATGACCCGCGAGGTTATCTGCTCCATCAAGCAGGGTCTTCAAAAGAGGCGGACAAAGAATCGTAGGACAAAACTCCGAATCAAATTACGAACATTTGCAAGATCTTCCTAGAAGAAAGGAGGTACTTTCTTCCTGGATCGATGTCCCTTTGCCTGCTTAGACCTTCTCCATTTCGGTGGAGGACACACCCTAAGGAAGTCTCCACCCTTCGGGCACCTTTCAAAGGTGAAGAACAAGAGTGCTTATTCTCCGTACTCCTCTCCTAAAAAGAAGAACAAAGGCAAGGGGTTCCTCTCCTTCTGGCGGGTTTTGGGTACCTGGCAAGTCGACTAAGGCGTCGACACCAACGCAATGGCAAAGACTGAAATTGCATATGAATGATGAGTGGAGCCTCGATGACGTCGGGGACCTTCATCGAGAGACTGACCGGCTTCTGCCCACCCTCCTGGGGTATAAGTGTTTTGCCACCCCACCACAACTGGATTAGTAGTTAGTTAAAAGGATGCGCGATTTACAATCAGTATAATGAATGTATCTATTGTTCTATTCAGTATGAATACCGCTATTCATGCAGTAGCAGTGCAGCTACACTTGGATAGGAGTTATGCTGCTATTTCTGTGTACATCCCCCCCATCAGCCTACTTCGATGTACGGGGGGGGCATCCGCCGCATCATGGAACGGTTGCCGAGGCCATTTTTTTTATCTTCAATTTACGGTATGGGTTGAAAAAGCACTCCCCTGCCTAATAAGGAAGGAAGAGAGCGCCATACAGGGAAGTGTCCTCAGTGTGAGGGAATCCCCACGTGGAAGATCTTTAGCAGAAAGGAACTCCCATGTGCAGCAGAAAGCCCGGCTAGGCCTAAAGTGGTAAGCCTACCCCCCACCCCCTTCCACAAGCGGTAGCCTCGAATCGAGTCCCCCACGATTCACCTTTATGCGGGCTAAAATAGCTCTGCAAGAAGATTCGAGGCCCTTCGAGAGTAGAGCTGTTTCCCCCTAACCCCCAACTCCGGGGAGAGCCTCGGATATAAATAACGCTCGACTCCCCGGAAGACACACAGAGTTGAGAAGTCTCGCCAGAACCCAGAAGATTTCCCCATGGTTCCAAGTCAAGTGCTAGCAACATAGGAAAGTGACAGCTGGACTATTTTGTGTATTTGGAATTAGCCCCAGCCAGGAAGTAATTCCATTGAATGATCGCCCCGAGTGATTTTCCCGACTTCCCCCATCAACTCCTGTCGAAGCCTTCCTTATTTCGGGTAGCCGAAATACTCTTCCCTGGCCTGGAAGTTCCCCCTTCCCCCTTGTTTTTGGAGAACCGTCATTGCTCCAATCTTCTGCTCAGAAGTTCCGAACGGCCACACCTCACGTACAGAATACATCCGTAAGCCAACCCCTCTCCCCCTCTTCAGTAACCCAATTGAGTTAATTTCCCCTTTCATTTACTGATATGATTTAGCCCGTTAATTCTCTGAGGTAATTTTACCCATAAATTCTCTCATTAATTTTGTGTAAATAAAATTCTATTTTTATACATGCCTCTTTAAATAACCTTGAGCTTTGTCATTGTCCACAATTTACCTGACCTCGTTGCACTCTCTCGCTACTCAGCCCGTCTAAACTCGTGGTTTTCCGTCCCTTCTGTCGGTTCGCTTTCAAGTAATTGGTCCCTCCCTCATAGATATAATATGTTATTGATATAATGTAATGTCATACCACGATATATATATATATATATATATATATATATATATATATATATATATATATATATATATATATATATTATAATATACCTATTATATAAATCTGGTGTCAAATGTTTTGGGTTTTTTACGAACCCGTGTCATTTTAATTTCGAATTAGAGTTCACTTGTTATTCACGTACATCCCTTTTATTTTAATTTTTGTATTGTACTGGCAGAAGGCAAGTTCAAGTTATTTGAAGAGCAGTGGAACGTAATCTATTTAGATTTTGTGTTGGATCCCAGGTAATTAATTTTTTTTATTGTGTTCGAATTTTGGAGTCTCTCCTGATTATTAATCCAAATGAGTTTTCGTCTTTGGTGTCCTAATTTCGGTAGGACCATTTTAATTTTTTTTCCGCTTAGAAACAGCAGAGATAGGTAGCTGTATCTTAATTTTTTTTTGTGATCAAGGCCTTCACGAATATTCAAGTATTCGTTTCGCATGGGTAGTGTCCTAGCTCGTTCGCGTAACAGTGTTCCTTCAGTTAACTGCGTAAAAATGTCATCCTTCGAAAAATTCAAGAGTCAGGGTGAAATATTAGGTCTTCCGGGCAAAGACCTACTAAATTACGTACAAGAAGAAGAGAGGAACGAACGGGCAGAGCGAAGGAAATTGGAGATGGAGATGAAGAAGAACAAAATGGAGGAGAACAAACTGAAGATGGAGATGGAGGAGAACAAACTGAAGATGGAGATGGAGGAGAACAAACTGAAGATGGAGATGGAAGAACGTGAACAAATTAGGCAGCATGAGCTGTAAATGAGCCGAAATCAAATTGATTCTCAGTCCATCGGTTCCCGGGCTGAAATTCCCCAAACTCCTTCAGTCAACCTTCCCGCTTTTAATGATGGAGAGGACTTCGGGTCATTTTTGGCCCATTTTGAGAGAATCTTTCAGATCAATAGATGGGATCTCGAAAATGATGGCGTCGCTCGCTTACTTTCCCATCTAAATGCCAAGTTAAGGGATATCTTCGTATCCCTTCCCCCGGAAGCAACTTTGGACTATTCCACGTTAAAGTCCGAATTGTTAGCCGCTGTTTATATGAATAGGGAATTCTACCGCTCCCGATTCCGCCAGGAAAGGATCCGCTCTGGCCAAACATTTCGACAACACGGGTACATCCTCCAAAGACACCTTTATTGTTGGCTGGATGTGTGTAAGATTCCCAAAGGTATACGAGTCCTCTCTGGACTTCTTCCTTAGAGATCAGCTTTTAGCTGCCGTGGCTTCCGAAATTCCTGCCTTCATTAAGGATAAACGTTGTGCCACTTTCAAGGAGTGCTTGGAAGAAGCAGATGTTTACGCGGGTAGTCAATTTATACCCTAAGGATGTTGAAAAGGCTCCTTAATCGCCCCCAAAACTAAATTTTATGGTCCTAAGGCCCCTCCTAAAATTGGTTCCAAGATTAACCATGGTTCCTAGTCCATCGAAGCCAAGAAACTTCCATCCATCTAAGCAACGAGACGTTAAGCCTCTCCTTTCTTCTCCCCCGGTTGTGCCATACCAAAAAAACCTGATCATCTGCTACAACTGCGGAGTTCCCGGCCATTACCGCACGAACTGTTCTCAAAACTTCCGATTCGCAAACGCTCAGTCCCACCAAGTGCACCAAATCTGGGCAGCCCCTGCTCCTTATCCGTCGCCTCAGGAGAACCCCGAACCTCCCTCGCCCACCAAAGTTCCAGACCATCAGGTGAACTTCCTCTTTAATGAGAACAACCCTAATTGAAATTCGAGAACGGAACCGTGAACGGGTGCCGAGTATCCACCCTCGTCCGTGACACTGGATGCACTTGTGTCGTAGTGTCTGAAGACCTACTTCCCCCTGTCGGCCCCGACCATAGAAAGTTTGCGGTGGTCCACGTCTACCTCGGCCGGGCCAGTTGTTTCCCAGTAACTCGCTGTCACATCCAGTGCGACTATATGTCCGGTTGGGTTGAAGTGGTAGCGACCCCTTTTAGGTTCTGCTCCGTTCTGATCGGTCAGAGCCCCGTAATCCACGACCATTCCGTGGCCCAGCCCGTGATTACCCGTACACAGGCAGCCCTGGACTTCTATGCCCCGATTCCCCTGGAAACCCCTATCGACCCGGAGTTCCAAGCCTTCCGGAGCGACAAGTTTGCCCGGGCCCAGAAGGAGTGCGCAACCCTCCTCCCGGTTTGGGGGAAAACTAAAACCCTCGAGCGTAAGTCCACCCGAGGTAACAAACGAGTGTCGTATCTCGGGAAGAAGGATTTATTGTATCGTGCCTGCTCGGAAGCCACCGATCAAGAAACACATGTCTTGTGTGTTGCCCGTGAATAAGTCCCGCAAGTATTGAAGCTCTCCCATGGCCATTTTAGGCCATAATAAGACCACGCAACGAGTCTTCAGGTATTTCTTTTGGCCAGGTGCAGCCAGAAATATCGCAGAATATTGTCGGTCATGTGAGATCTGCCAAAAGACGTCCGAAAAAGGGCATGTTAAGCCAGCCCCCCCTTCAGAGAGGCCCCATCTTCACTGAGCCCTTCTCCCGTGTGGCTATCGACCTGATTGGCCCTATTGACCTCCCTTCAAGCGAAGGACATTGCTATGTCCTCACCTTGGTAGACTTCGCTACCCGTTTCCAAGAAGCACAAATAAATTTTCACCCTATACTGAATAATAAAATAAATATCTGCATGGAAGAAGATACTTGTACTGCAGTAGCCTGATGCAGTACTCACGCTATAAAGAAAAAAGTCCCTGCAAGGTTAAAAAATAACTGGAGTATTACCATTTACTTATAGAGAGCCTCAGTAATGAGTAGAAACTTTCTCAACCCGGAGGTTTGTCCTTTCAGTTTTGTTCCATGAAGAATGGAGCCGGGGTAGTTACTCTCTACAAGAACCAGAAAAGAAAGGAAGGGAACCGGTCAACCAAGGATAACCCAGTTAAGCAGATCCACCGACCGCGAGCCTTTCAAGCTGTGGCTAATCCCACCTGTTACCACGTGGACTCCACTAACTCAATCAACTACCAGTGCCCAAGCAAGCCAAACAGAGTCCACCAAACTTCCCGCAAAACAATAGAAGAGAAAGAGAGAGGATAGAAGAAAAATAAGGTTGACAATAAAGAGAATTGGGGGTAGATAAATCCACTAAGAACAGGGGAGGATTTTCATCTACCAATATCCAACCAAAAATATACAAGAGGTAGAGTCAAGTAATAGGAGAGTATGCGTGAGTGCACTTCTAAGCAAGGGAACTCAATCCAGACTATGGAATACCCTGGTACAAGGTGGTGGCACAGTCTTAAATAGAAGGAGCTTATTAGTTATTTATTCGGAGAATCATCTCCCAGAAAACCTGCCAACCAAGGCTAAGAGCCTCTCCTACTCAAATGGTTTGATTTTGGAGTACCTTCTTTAGAAGAGTTGCCAAACATGGCTATTGGGTCTCCACAACCAAGATGGTTTGATTTTGGAGTGTCTATCTCCTAGAAGACCCGCCAACCAAGGCTAAGAGCGTCTTCTATTCAATGGTTTGATTTTTGGTGTACCTTTTCCAGAAGAGTTGCCAAACATGGCTATTGGGTCTCCACAACCCAGTTGGTTTGATTTTAGAAGACCCAACTACCAAGGCTTTGATCCTATTCTACCTTAGGCACTTTTATGTCAAGGCAAAGACAAAATATAAATGCCATTGTGATTACATCAAGGCTAAATACTCAGATTGTGACACCAATACTACATTCATAAGGGCCCAACATCAACATAAAAATGATTGGGGGCCCATATCAACACAAAAATGATTGGTGGCCACATAAAACTATATAAATGCATTGTAATTATCCAAGGCTAAATGATTCGGGCCTCACATCAGTACTAAATACGTATGGCCCACATCATCACTGCAATGATTGTGTGGGCACATAAACATTCTATATTTGCCTTATGGCACCAACCAGGTTGGTGGTTATATATGAGTATGTTAAATATTATTATTTTAATTATCATATTTTTTAAACTCAGATCGACAACCTGGTAGAGGATTATACGTACTACTTCAGGAGACTGCCGGAAGCCGAGAAGATCCTGTCGGCTTTACTGAGGGACCCTGACTTCATCGAATTCCTGAGGTATCCGCCAATTGCAAGGAGGAAGCCAGACATCACATCTTTCATCCATTTACCTGCAGAGGTAAAAGTGTGATTTTTTTAATGGTTTAACCCTCTCCTTCATCTTTAGTTAAAAGCTTTGAGTGCTAAAAATGCGAAAAAGAAATTTTGATAAAGAGGTAAACGAATCTAAAAAAAAACAAAAGAGGGAAGAAAAGAGCTGCAATAGTAAACGTGATCAACCTTGGATGTTCCCCTCAACCTTGGCTTTCGGATTACCCCCTGCATGAAAAGCGATGCATGACTGGTTTCGCCTTTGCTGCTGTTCCCTGATTTAGCGGACTCTGAAGCGCTGGCCTAAAAGCATTTCCTACTTAAGTCCAAATTCAGATGGTCAACAGCATTTTCATACATTTGTTTTTCCTTTTTAAACTAGACATATTTCTCCCTTCACTTAAATCAGTTTGGCAACTGGCATTTATTATACTGTCTAAACCAATGGTTTTCAACCGCAATGCCGCGGGAGCGATCGACAAATCATTTTTAAAATGCCTAAATTGCAAAAACTATGTATTTCCAACATTTCTAAAAAAACTAACGACACTGGAAAGTAATTTGAAACTATCTTCTCTGCCTTTTGCAACATAAAAACAAGGAGAAGAGAAAGATTACAGACAGAGAATAAAGAAATGAGAGTTGCCTAGTCAACTATACGTCCCAATATTAAAGAATTATGTTATAATCATCAATCTTAAGTTTCCCATCAAACTTTTAATGATAATATCTAATTATTTTAAATATTTTATATCTTATTTCGATTAAATTAAGTTAAATGTCAACCCTGGTTAATTTTTAAGTGTTTTCCACATAATTATGTATTTATACGTAATTTATTTTTTATATTGTCGTCCCATGGCCTCTTCTAGATAGCTAATGGGGTGCCACGGACTCTTCTAAATAGCATTTAGGGTGCCACCGTCATAAAAATGTTGAAAACCACTCGTTTAAACTATTTTACATTATACTGTTAATATAGTAAATATTATTTAATATGCTAAAAAATCTTTCCCCTTATTTACTTCCATATCCTTTTACAAAGGCAACATTACAGCTGTAAAGGTTAAAAGATTTCACGCTCTGTGATCGTATATTTTAGAGGAAATTTCTGTATGGTTTTAAAGTTTAGTTTTTTTTAACGTAATTGTAATGGATGCCGTTACTATGGTAATGGTTTGCTATCTTCCTCCAAGCATGCCCAATGCAGTATGAAGGTAGTTAAACATTGGCATAGTAACCACAAAAACTAATTTATATCCTCAAGGGTTATTTTGTTAGGTGGAAAATGAATATCTGTTCGCGGGCGACATCTAGGTGGGTTGTACTAAGAGGGCAGCGGGCTACAGAATTTTTCTATTTTGTCACCTATTTGCTATTGATTGTTTTTATTATTGTATTTGTTTTATTCTTAATACCCTCCCTCCAATAAAGGCAAGGATGTGAACTTATTCAAAAAGTATTTTAAAAGGGGTTCGATGGGTAAGTGAAGGGAAATGAAAGAGTGGGATGGGGCCATAGCTTGAATATCCCTAAGAGGAGACCTTTTAATAAGCTTGGAACCGATTTGGCGCACAACTCTCCCGAATCTGCCGACCATATCAAGGAAAAATTTCTTCCAAGTTCCGCCATTTGGGATCAACCAAATTCGGAATGAACTTTTTCGATCTTGGTCTTCTTTTAATGTTCTTTATTTCGTTTTTCTTTGTTGTCAATTCTTCATCTCCCTCATTCCATAACCACTGTTTGTCTATGACTCTTATTGGATTACGCCACTTTACTTTTGATTGATTTTCTATTGATTTGAGCAACAAGGAAATCCACTGCATAAATGCCGTTTCGTCGGCTCATGAGGCGATTCTGCCATGATATCTTCCACACTTTTTCAGAACTCCACGTTCTTTATAAACTATTTTTTCATATTCTCTTTATATGTTTTAGCATTTATTTAAAATAAATTAATAACAAGAAATAAAAATATCATTATAAAAAAAAATGGTAAATTAATAAATAAATCTAATCTTTCGTAGCCAAATTTCGATTGAAGAGTTTTCATTTTCGTCGATAAATTCATTTTAAAAAAAGGAAAAGTTTTTAGTTCTGCTCTCGGTGATTCGAACGAAATTTGAAACCCTTATGTTGTTTTACATTCTCTTTCGAATGATATAATTGTCAAGGTCCTTCCAAGGTTAGTCCTGGAATTATTGAAGGTTTTGAAGGCCGTAAGGTTATGAATCAGAAAAAGGTTGAGAATGTTCAATAGTAGAAAATTGAACTCAAAAGTACCAAATAACCTCACTGCAGGTTCCTAGGGAACCAATTAT
This sequence comes from Ceratothoa steindachneri, assembly GCA_963969495.1. Classification (NCBI taxonomy): domain Eukaryota; kingdom Metazoa; phylum Arthropoda; class Malacostraca; order Isopoda; family Cymothoidae; genus Ceratothoa; species Ceratothoa steindachneri. Next base: position 11,461,519 of record OZ018331.1, on the reverse strand, counting down.
GTACTGGTTTGAATTGATCATTTTTAGCTAAAACAAGGTCTGCTGACCAAAGGTCGCTTGCTCTCACTTATTCTGATTCATAACCTTACGGCCTTCAAAACTTTCAATAATTCCAGGGCTAACCTTTGGAGGACCAAGAAAATTATATCATTCGAAAGAGAATGTAGAACAATATAAGGTTTTCAAATTTCGTTTGAATCGGCCGAATAGTTAGGATGTCATTGCTAAAACAATAAAAGCAAAACTGGAACCTACCGACCGACCACCCCACATAGCGAGATATAGAGTCGTCCGCGACTAAAAAGCGAAGGGGTTCTGAATTTCACTGGTCATTTTAAGGATTTGGGGACCAAAGAAGAGAATAAATCAAAATTTTATTAATTCATTGTCAGTGACTATATTATAGGAGGATTAACATATTGTGGTCAACGATGCTCCCAGTTTTTGCACCCTATTTCCACCCTCCACGCACTCACACGGCCGTTCCTGTGCGATCAAAGAAATTTTAGGTGGAGCTTCCGCATGAATCTGGGGACCGAGATAGAGAAGAAGATATATATATATATATATATATATATATATATATATATATATATATATATATAGAGAGAGAGAGAGAGAGAGAGAGAGAAAGAGAGAGAGAGTAACAAGGATTAACAAGGAAAAGAGGAACCCTTGTAGACTTTACGATCCATTCAAAGAGGGTCCTTATGAGTGAACATTTGAGCAGTCGTAGTCCTCTAAAGGTTCGGATTGACGCTTTAAAAGAGCACACGTGCAACGCTTCAAGTCTCCAAGCGGCTATTTTTTAAGACTTTGTCTAGCATCGACTTGAACTGTTCAGCAGAGTTGCTGTTGACAACTTCCACTGGAAGTACGTTCCAAGTGTCGCAGATGCTATATATGAAAGATTTTTCTTACAGATCACGCTGATAACGCTTCAATTCAGGTTTGTAGTGGTGGTTTCTTGTTCTGCTCTGGCTAAGCTGGAACATATCCCTGTAGTCTACAATGTCGAAGCCTCGAAGTATTCTGAACATTTCAATAAGCTGACCTCGCATTCTTCGGGTCTCCAGCGAGAACAACTCTAATTCCCGCAATCTATCTACTTAACTCTTGTGTCTGATAGAGGGAATCAGTTTGGTTGCTCTGGCTCGCACACGTTCTAATCTTGCGATATCCTTTCGAAACAAAGGACTCCAAAATTGTACGTCATACTCCAGGTGCGGTCGGACAAGGGAGTTATACAAACACAGTACTATCACCTTGTTTCGATATCCGAACTGTCACTTTATATAACCTAACATCTTTTGGGCTTTCTTCTCTGCCTCGAGAACTTCAGATCACTAGTGATAGTTACACCCAAGTCCTTCTTAGTGTCGGTTGATTCAAGAGCAGTGCCCTTAAGAATATACTGAGATTGGGCGTTTCGGTGGCCGATATGCATCACTTTGCATTTGTTCACGCTAAAAGCCATTTGCCAAGTGTCAGAACACTCTCTAATTTTCCGAAAACCATCTTCAAGGCGGGCAGTATTTCCTTCCTTTGCGACGTTCATACCAAGCTTGGTATCATCGGCAAATTTAGAAATCTTCGCAACCATGTCACCCTCCATGTCGTTGACGTAGATGATCAATAATAGTGGTCCCAGGACAGAACCTTGAGGCACCCCGCTAGTAACTGGCACCCACTTAGAAGCCTGTCCATTCACCACCACCCGTTGCCGTCTGCCACTTAGCCAGTTCTCGATCCAGCCGGCTACTCTTCCGTCTATGCCCAGCGCTCGCACTTTCCGGAGAAGGCGGCGGTGGGGTACCTTATCAAAGGCTTTCTGAAAGTCTAAGTAGACCACATCTACCGCCTTGTCCCGATCGTGCTCACTGAACACGAAGTAGAAGAATTCCACAAGGTTCGTCAGGTATGACCGTTGCCTTCGGAAGCTGTGCTGGGAACTCCTCAGTAGCAGGTTTGACACTAAATATGACGTCATTTTGTCCACCATCATGCTTTCCATGAGTTTACCGACTATCGAAGTTAGACTGATAGGTCGGTAGTTTGACGGATGGCTGGGGTCTCCTTTTTTGAAGATCGGAGTCACCTCCGCCTCACGCCAGTCTCTAGGAACGCATTCGGTCCGGATTGAAATGTTAAAGATAGCGCACAGATGTCATGATACTTCATCGCACACTTCCTTCAACACCTTGGATAGAAACCCGTCCGGTCCGGGGGACTTATTCGTCTTTAGGTCAGCGATCTTTTTCTTTATTTCTCCTTTGGCGAAGTTCATTAGCTCCAGCTTTTCCCCCCAAGTAGGAATCCGTGGGCTGGGGGATGGGACCACACTCTTTAGTAAACACTGAAGAGAAGTAGTCATTGAGAAGGTTAGCATTTTCTGCATCTGAGTGAGTTAATGCACCCTCCTCGTCCACTAAGGGCCAAATCCTACGATGGATTGGTTTACGGCTATTCACATAGCCGAAAAACTCCTTGGGATTCTCTTTGCAGAGTCTCTCTACTCGGAGTTCCTTAGACCGCTTAGCCGCCCTTATGCTGGACTTCACTCTTCTGGCTAGCCTCCGGGACTCGTCAAAGGCACCCGAGATCTTCGATCGCCGGTACGCATTTCTCTTCTCCCTAAGCAGTTGGCCTATTTTTCGATTAAACGACTTGGGTTGAACAGAAGACCGACGGAGGGCCCTTCAGAGGGATGCAACTTGATTGAAGACTCATGAACTTATTTTTGAAATTGTTCCACGAATCCTCAACATCTTCGCATGCAGCTAGCCTTACATCAGTCAGCCCAGCACGAAGGCTTTCAAAGTCTGCTCTTTTTAAGTCAAATTTCCTTGATTGACTGGCAACAGACCTTACCTTCGGGATCTTGACGGTAAATCTAATTAGCTGGTGATCACTGCTACCGAGCTCTTCGCCTACAGAGAGATCCTCAATGATATCATCATCAAAGGTGAAGACCAAGTCGAGATATATATATATATATATATATATATATATATATATATATATATATATATATGTATATATATATATATATATATATATATATATATATATATATATATATGTATATATATAAATAGATAGATAGAGAGAGAGAGAGAGAAAAAAAGAGAGAGAAAGAGAGAATCGATCTGTTCTGTGTTGCGTCTGATAAGATTTTTGCTTTCTCTTTCTTTTTGCACTGGAAAAAACTTGCATGGCGAACGCAATTTTTGTCTAAGTAGGGAATACACCTGACTCCCCAATGGAAGAGAAAAAAACGGCTTATCGTGAAGCTTATCGAGAAGCAGTTCAGTCGAGCCAATTCAGAATTTTTTTGAATGTTGTCCAAGATAATTTTCTGAGGCAGATTATTAACGAACCCACTAGAGGTAATAATATACTGGATTTAGTTCTGACAAATAGGGAAGAAGTTATTAAGGATACTGAGATTGGAGGAAATTTGGGTAATAGTCACCATTGTGAAATTAGATTCAAGATGAAATGGAATGGTATTGATAGTAGCATGAACAATGTTAAAATTCCTGACTTTAGAAGAGCAAATTATAATGGGCTCAGGACTTACCTGGAGGCAGTTGTACAGAAACCAAGCAATGAAATCAAATCAGGAATAGATTCAATGATATCAGTTAGTGGAGAAAATAATCACCAGGAGGAAGAGATTACAATTGAAGAGGAGTATGAAAGAATAATTGAGCAATTAATTACAGGTAAAATGATTAACATTCCATATAAGGAGATTAGGACTAAAAATAATGACCCAAAAGGGATGACAGATAAAATTAAACATTATATTGGCATTAAAAAGGGCATTTATAGGAAAATAAAAAATGGAGAGGATCACTTAAGGCAGAGATATAATGAACTAGCAAGAGCTTTTAAAAGGTTAATTAGAGTAGCAAGGAGAAATTATGAAATTAAAGTGGCAAATAGGGCAAAGGAAGATCCTAAAAGTTTTTATCAATTATATAAAACTAAGGTTAGAGATAAAATAGGCCCACTTATAGATTCCAATGTAGAATTAGTGAGTGATAGGAACTCAATGGCTGGAATGCTAAATGACTTTTTTCTCTCAGTATTTACCCAGGAGGATACTCTAAATATACCTGAGGTGTCAATGATCTTTCGGGGTAATGATGAAGAGAAATTAAAGGATATCTTGATCACAAAGGAGATAGTGACAAAGGAAATTGATAAAATCAAAAGTACTAAAGCACCCGGTCCTGATGAGCTCTTTCCTAGAATTTTGAAAGAATGTAAGGATGTGTTAAGTGAGCCCCTAGCATGCATCTTTAGAAAATCATTGGAGAGTGGCATTGTGCCAGTGGCATGGAAGAAAGCCAATGTGATACCTATATTTAAGAAAGGGGATAAAACAAATATGTCTAATTACAGACCAGTAAGTTTGACATCAGTGGTAGGGAAAATGATGGAATCTATTATAGCAAGGAATATTAGAGATCACTTGGATAAGCATAAGTTGATAAAAGAATCACAGCATGGCTTTAGTAAGGGTAAATCCTGTCTGACTAATTTGCTGTCTTTTTATAGTAAGGTGTATGAAGCAGCAGATAATGATGAAAACTATGATATTTTATACTTGGAATTTAGTAAGGCTTTTGATCGAGTGCCACACTTACGACTTCTGAGCAAAGTTAAAGCACACGGGATCGATGGCAGTATATTTAGGTGGATTCAGTCATGGCTTGGTGACAGACAGCAAAGAGTTAGTATAGATGGAGTTAAATCTGAGTGGGGGTGTGTTAGCAGTGGAGTTCCGCAAGGATCTGTTTTGGGTCCCTTGCTATTCCTAATTTATATTCATGATCTTGACATAGGTATAAGTAGTGACCTGAGTAAATTTGCTGATGATACTAAGCTAGGTAGGGCCATTAGGGCTGATTCTGATGCTGTTGTAATGCAGGAAGAATTGACCATTCTGTCCAATTGGGCCGAGAAATGGCAAATGAAGTTTAACATAGACAAATGTAGTGTACTTAGTATAGGTAGAAATAATACATTGAATAGTTATAAATTAAATGTGAGAAATTTAGGGAGGACTGATTGTGAGAGGGACTTGGGTATTTTGGTAAGTTCAGACCTTCGTCCTAGAAAGCAATGCCTAAATGCTAAGAATAAAGCTAATAGGATATTGGGATTCATTAGGAGGAGTGTAAGCAATAAGAGTGCTGAAGTCATTCTAAAACTGTATCTGGCGCTAGTTAGGCCTCATCTAGACTATGCAGTACAATTTTGGTCACCATATTATAGGAAGGATATTGATTTGCTTGAGTCTGTGCAGAGAAGGATGACCAAGATGATTGGTGGGCTAAGGAACTTACCTTATGGTGAAAGGCTCAGAAAACTAAATCTACATACATTGGAAAGGAGAAGAGTCAGAGGGGAATTGATTGAAGTCTTCAAATGGGTAAAAGGATATAATAAAGAGGATCCGGGTAAGGTTATTATACTTAGTGAACATGACAGGACACGTAGCAATGGGTTTAAGCTTGATAAGTATAGCTTTAGGAAGGAGATTGGGAGGAATTGGTTTACAAATCGTGTGGTAGATGAATGGAATAGGCTCACTAGACATGTGATAGAAGCCTCCTCTCTGGGTAGTTTTAAGAATAGATTAGATAAATATATGGATGAAGCTGCTAGATGGGACTGACTTTTTTATGTACATATGTATATATTTTTCTAAGGAGTGGGGAGATTATATTTTGCGGTTGCATGAATGGACATAATCCTCTGGATGCATTTTATGTATATTGTAGATTAGATCTGACGAACTCCTGTAAAGGGTGACATTGTTGATGACTTTTCTCTGGTAAGAAATCTTTTGTCTGTTAACTGGAACAGGAGCTGCCAAGTGTAGGCCATGAATGGTCTTTTGCAGTCTCCTTCTTTTCTTATGTTCTTATGTTAACCACTTTAGTACTAATCGTCAAGTGAATAATTCGAAGTCATCGTTCCTCTATCACTCACCAAATTTGGTCCCGCGTTCTCAGTTAACTTCGACGAAGTAACAGACAATTTATTTCATTTCGTTCGTTCGTTAACTTTAAAATACGGTGAAAACTATTTATAAATTCCTTTTGAATTAATGTTTTTACAGTGCCTAAAGTGAAGCAAAAATATTCAGTGCAGTAATAATCATTTAATTCCTATTAGCATTTATCATTCAAGTTAGTCCATCTTTCATGTTCTACCTAATTATTTTTCATATTTAATAACCATCGTTAAATTAATTATTTACTGTAATAAATCACAAATAATAATTTCTTTCCTTGAAACATTCTAGAGTCAAGATTATCAAGACATCTACATCTAAATTCACTGCGAGCAGTCAATTCTCACGTTGCTTTTGTAGGTGAAGCCAAACAAATGAAATTAGGTCCTACTTGCATATAGTTTATGCAGGTAGTGGCTACAATAATGGGTGACAAAGTAGCATTGAGGACATTTCTCTATAGGGTCTTCTATTAGAAGAACTGTGAATATATTTTCTTTGAAAAGGTTTTAGAAGAAAAAAAATCCTAACTGTAAAAGGTTTGAAGGTAGACCACACCTGTTGGACTTTATTAAGAAGGGTACTGATAGAAAAGATTTAAAAAAAACGTGGAATGAAACTAAACAAGCCGAGTCCCAGGACAGATAAAGTTAAGTTTACTATATACAGTAGAGGAAAGGCCAGTGACAGTACGGATTCAATTAACATCTAAATAAGGCACAGAACGATTGTTTTCCAATTCTATTGCGAAGTCTAAAGAATTCATGGGGATAAATTTGATTTGACTAGAGAGTAAGTAGCAGATCTGATAGCTGAAAAAATACGGTAATGGGGAAGTAAAAGATTGCGTATCTTTGGAATACTTGATGAACAACCAGATGTAAACAGCCGAGTACAAATCAACTAAGTAAAGCTTCTTGTATTTAGAAAATGAATGATTACTTATATTTTAGATATTATACATTCCATTTTTAATGACAAAATAACCTTAAAAATTTATCTAATTTTGGATAGAATTGACAGCATTTTTGAAATATGGCCATATTCTTGTTCAAATTTGTAACTGCATTGTCTTTAGCTGCAAAGGAATTAATTAAAATTGATCAGAATCCAACTTCTTCAGTCCATTTTTGTCACTATTAAGGACTAAGACAAAGATTTTGAATGGTTTGAAGTTATAGAAATAATTGAATGTAATAGACCGGATAGAACTTTTGATATGGTCAAAGCTGCAGATTTCATTTTCACTAGCTAGTAGTGATTTCAAGAATTCGCAAGTTTTCCAAAAGCTACGAAATGTTGATAGAAATTAAGGTTATTTATTGTAACAACAAATTCCAGAAGTAGGAACGAAAGTGAAATTGGGGAAAGGTTAGAAATCCTTAGAAATCCTTAATTTATCTAGTTTACGTTTTTGAGTGACCGACAGATTGCAAGTGGGCAAATGGCTGTGATTTTGCAAAAGTATGAAATTTAAAGTTTCACTCTTTGTTTAGAAGCTTGTGATGTCACGGTACTTAGGTTTTTGCTGGGGAGGCCTGAGGCCTTCCCAGAGCGCACGTTGTGCTATGATAAGAATGGAAATTCAATGGAAATTCAAGAAGGGGAGAAGGCAATTATGAAAAGATACGTTTTCAGGAGACGCTTAAATGTGGTAAGAGAGGGAGAAGACCTGATTTCAGCAGGAAGAGCATTCCACAACTTAGGGGCGCAGATTGAGAAGGAGCAGTCCCCCACTGAGCAGAGGGATGAACGAGGAATATTCAAAAGAAGTGCAAGTGATGACCGAAGGGCCCGAGGAACATGGCGTGGCGAGAGGGCAGAAGAGAGGTAAGACGGGGCCTTGTTGTTTAGGGCCTTAAATGTGAAGAGAAGTATCTTGAAGTCAGTACGGGAACTGACAGGGAGCCAGTGCAGTTCATGCAGCAAGGGTTTCGAGGAAAAGAAGCGAGGGCGACGGAGGAGAAGAAGGGCGGCATAGTTATGTACAAGTTTAAGGGGTGGAGAGAAGAGGATGGCAGATTCACAAGCAGAGAGTTACAGTAGTCAAGGCGTGAGGTGATGAAGGCATGAACAGCAGTCTCAAGACTTTGGCGATCAAAGTGAGAGCGAATGCGAGAGAAGTTACGAAGGAAACATAGAGAGGATTTTCTGACATTGCGGATATGAGGCTTAAAGGAGAGATGCTCATCAAAAACAACACCCAGATTCCTAACGCAGTCAGAGAAAATGATAGTATTACCGTCCAGAGTAAGCGAGGGAAAGAGAGATTTAATTTTTTCGACAATAGCAGGGGTGCCGATGAAGATGACCTCAGTTTGGGAGTGATTAAGCCTGAGGAAGTTGGTAGAGAGCCAGTCAGAATTGGAGGAGTAGGCAGCCAGGAGGTCAGTGATAGAGTAGGCAAGAGACGTGGGGGATGAGGAAACAAAAATTTGAGTGTCATCAGCATAGAGGTGGAAGGATAGACCGAGATTACGGAGAAAGGAACAAAGAGGGAGAAGTTAGCTAAGAAATAGTAGAGGACCAAGAACAGAGCCTTGTGGCACTCCAAAGTGAATGGGGGTAGAGATGGATGAAACGTCGTCAATCACAACGGATTGGGTACGAGACGAGAGGTAAGAGCGGAACCAGTCAAGCAAGGTGCCTTATATGCCGAGGAAAGAGTGGAGACGATCAAGTAGGACGGTATGGTCATTAGTATCGAAGGCAGAGGCGAGGTCGAGTAGAACGAGGATGGAGGCACAACCCCTGTCTGCGGCTCTTCGTAAGCAATCGGACACATTGGGAAGGGCGGTTTCTGTGGAGTGACCTGACTTGAAACCAAATTAATACGTTTCATCAATGTTACAGGCCACCATGTGACTGTTGATGCGTGAAGCAACCACTGTCTCCAGGAAGTTGTGAAATCGGGCGATAATTGGAAGAGTCAGTGGGGTTTAGTTGAGGCTTTTTAAGAATTGTACGGATGTGGGCACGTTTGAAGGAAGAGGGAACAAGATCAGTTGCAACTGAAGTGTTGAACAGGTGAAGAAGCGTTGGAAGGATAGCAGGCAGAATTTTATATAACATTTTAGGCTGAAAAATGTCCTTTGGGGAGCCCGATTTCTTAGAACGCGAGAGCAGGGCTGTAAGCTCCAACGCGGTCACAGCGGGGAAAACGATAAGCGGCTTGGGCGGGAAGTCAGAGAGAATGGCAGGAGCCAGGACAGAAGGCTGAAGGAGGGAGGCACGGAGGTTAGTGACCTTATCTGCGAAGAAATTCGAGAGAGTAGCATGGCTAATGGGTGGGCAGACCTGGGCTGGGGAAGTAAGACGGAAGAGCAGGCGGAAGACGGTACGGGGATCATTCCTATTATCAGTAGGCAGATTACGTGAGTAGGCTTCACGAGCAGATTTTAATTTCGCCACGTATGAAGCTGTCGCAAGTCGGAACGCCAGCGAGAGAGGGGTCGTGTCTTGCCCACGGGTGCGAGCCTTTCTTAGGACTTTTTCATAGGCACGCATGGACTGCCTGACACGGAGGAGTTCCATAGAGTACCAAGGGGCACGGTGACAAGGGCAGAGTGGGCATCAAGACAAGTGAGAAGGGGTTGCTCCAAAGAAGAGAGGATCTAATATTTACAATTAGGTGGTAATAACATTTATTTCTATCAAAACTAAAAATAAATCAGGAAAGTTTGAAGAAAATACTTGCAATAAAATGCTATAACTAATGCTATGAACCGTTATCAAAGCATGTATTGAATATTTATTCACCTCACTATATGAGAGAATTAAGTGTATTTTTAGCAGAGATTATCTTCACACCCCAAAATAACCCCAAATGTCATTTTAACTTCCAACATATTCTATTTACCGAGAAAACTAATCAAAATATAACATAACTCTTACATTTGAAAAATTAAACAAGTAAAAATAGAGAAAAAATGAGATCTATTTAATTTCTTGATATGATCTTGCTCATCCGCTGCGATGAAGCAACGAAAGCATGTTTTCAGCACTGTGAGAGAAACGGCTTAGGTAGCTAATTGGTCCCCCTCCCTGTTCCTTTTCAATTATGAATTCTTTCAGTAGAAGTGCCACTCACTGATCGTATGTATACTTACACAGGCAGTGGGCACTGTGTATCCATGGAAGTACTGAAAGAATTTAGTGTAGCGAGCTGTTGAGAGTTTCCGCTGGAAGTGTTAAAAAACCGCTTCTTATCAGTCGATACCAATACAAAGTAAATTAGGGCTAGGAATAAAAAGCATTTTCAAAAGCGTCATTATGGCGTCTATCACCGAGGGTACCGTCGTCCTTCCCTCCCCTCCAAAAAAATAGTTAGATAACGTATAGGTTATATTAAAAAAAAACACATGGCACAGAAGCAACAAAGCAAAAACCACAAACCAGAAAAACAACACAGGAACCACCAATCTACAAAAAAAACATAAAAAAAGACAAACCACAAAGTTATGCTTCGGCATGAGAGAGTTTATCTCCTCCCTTCGGCGCCCAAGGATGTGCCAACAACAGGCAACTGTGTACAGTATAGGAGGCCTACCTCAAAAATGTCAATTATGCCACAGTCAGGTAATCTCGTCCCGGTAGCGGGATCGGTAGCTTGCGTGGAGATCCCCTAGAATGGACACTCAACATGAATGTATCTGACCGTCTGGGAGACCACGCCGTCCTCGTACTAAGGGGCAGGGCCCCATCAAATTTGCGTTCAACGAGTATGTCCGATTTGGAGACGAAAGAAGACAACCCACAGCCATTGAGGCATTGAGGGGTAGGTACATGGGTACAGTCAAAAGGCGATGACGTGAAACTTCAAGTTCCCACCGGCCGTCTCCGATCTTCTTTGCCAGGCAGATCGAGGAGTTGACCTGAATTTTCCCATGTGGTCAGTGTGAGAAAGAGCGAAAAGCCAGTCGGATCATCCGTTCTCGCAGGCATTTTGGCGCCCTTTATATGCGCACTTATTCCCCTTAATCAGAAAAGGTGCAATACTCGCTCCGAACTGGTACAATTGACGCTCCGAACTGGTACAATTGACGCTAACTTCGAAGAATTATTCTCCTAACAAAGAAGGTACGGCCAGCGGAAGTTGCCTCGAAAAACGTCAAATTTTTCATTTTTCCTTACCGGGAACTTCAATAAAGATAGACTTGATACAGGCTCTGCTGGGCGACTAATGTCAGGCTAATCCACCCCACTACCTCATTTGAGGGGCAGCAGAGCGGAAGTGGACTGGATTACCACTCATCTAGTCTCGTTCCAACTATACCGTTTTATGTGAAAGACATAATTGAAGGTGCCAGGGAAAGCAGGTTTCAGGAGAAGCAGAATTCGCCCCCCTTGGAGTGGTGAGGGGGTCTGTCCTCACCTTTTCTACACCAGGGAACCAGCAAGGACCATAGAGGGATTACACACTTGGTTTCTATGTATGTCAGAAGATGTTCTAATACTCAAACCCTCTAGGGTCGGCACCCCCGGTTTGCGATGGTTGATTCCGCGCTAACTAACAAAAAAAACAACATACCTCGGGAGGGCCCAGCAGTCCCTAGGGATCACATAGAGATCCTTACCACCATTTCACAAGCGAATAAACCTTGGAGTAGATAGACGAAGAGCTGGAGAGGATAACTGCGTCTAATATAGAAGCAGACCGCGAGTGTGTACCCGAGACAGGGTAAAAAACCCCACCTCAGCCCAGATGGACAGAGGAGAAGAAAGAGATCCTCGTGCGCACAGGAAGGTAGGTGTACGAAGAGACAAGACGGGTAGGTCCAAACCGGGTAAGAAGCTCGGCGCCTAAGCGCCAAACTAAAAAAGGATATTAATGTCCAAAGGCTGAAATTAAAACAACCTAATAGCCAGAGTTGATAGCGAGCTGAACCAAGCTAAATTCTGGCATCAAATCATAAAGTTAAAAGGATTACCATGAAAAGAAAAGGCTACAATTAAAGAGAACTGGGATTATATATATAGAATCCGGCGGTCCTGGAAGAAAGGTTTAGAACTTAGTGAAAAAATGCCTTCAGCATCAATCCAGAAGACAATGAAGAGTTCGGACCAATCCCGAAGACAATGTACAGTTCGGACCGATCTGCAGTTTACAGACAATATCACACAAGTCGTCTCCAGTTCACTTGGGAACCCTGGAGTTCAAGCAAAGGAGAGAGCTGCTGAGGTCGAAAACATCAACATATTTGAAAAAAGGTGGAAAATCAAGACAAACCGTCAGAAATTCCAGATAATTCCAATGAACCGCCGGAAAGTAGACAACGTCATCGTCGATGACTACCTCTACCCATACTCTAACGATAGAAATGTCCTGGGCTTACGACTTACCAAAATTGGTCATAAGGTTCACATAAACAACAGTCTCCCAAGCTAAAAGAGACCTGAGGAAACTTTATAGGTTACAAAGCCACAATATGCCGAACAAAAGGCACCTGTACACTGCCTTGGTACACTCCGTTCTAATATAGCCGGAGGTGGTGACTCAGATGGCCAGCTGTACCTCTCACAGGACGATACAGAGAGTAGAGAACACAGCCACACTACTCATAGCTGGCGCGAGAAGAATCGAACATATTAGGCAAGCAGTCCTGCACGAAAGAGCGGGACGATGCGGATTAATATGGAGATCTAGAGGCTAGTGATAAGAACATGGGGAAACGTGGAGGAGGAAATCTCCTTACTATCAACAACAATGTTGCCATACCTCAACAAAGGCAGCGCACAGACGAAAGAACATCATTATTTCCTAGCGGAAGAAACTGTGCAAGAGAAGACATAAGACCAATTTATACTTAATAACAATGCAAGGAACAAGCAACAAAATTAAGACATTAAACCAAACAAAGAAAAAATAAACAAAAGTGGCGAAAGGTCCAGAATCGGCCTGACAAGAGATAACTAAAGTAAAAAAAACAAACAAATAAACTTGAACATAAGAGGCGAAGTACCCAAGAATAATAAGAAAACAAGAAAAATGCAAATAAAGAGGCGAAGTGACCAGGAAAAAATGAGATAAATAACAGAAAATAAAGAGCGTAAATAAAAAAAAGGCGAAGTGTCCAACTAAAATATAAAAACAAACAAAATTGAAGAAAAAGAAAGTTAGCAAAATATAAGACTTGAGAGGCTTGAAAGCCGCGACGGAGGAACCAAAGTTTAAAGTTTAATAAAAATATAAACCAAAGGAAGAATTTGACCGTCCTGGAAGGTCATCACAAATCTTGAAAGAGGAAACAAAATACAAAAACAAGAAAGCAAGAAATGCCTTCGTCCCTAGGGCAACCTTTAAACCTTATTTCACCCCTATGAAACCTATTACACATTTCATCCCTTACTTCATCAAAATCAAATCAAAAACTCACTCCGAGCTGATGCGTTATGTGTTCAGGTTCGGTCCCATCTCTTAAATGAGAAGAGCCTCCAAAATCTTCGTGCGGCAGAGATTCGAGTTATTTTCTGACGATGGTAATGTTTTTCAACAGGAATCGTTCTTGTACTTTGTTCGTTGTGTTGTTCATTGCATTGTGCTTTGGTCATACCTAAATATTGGTTGTTTGGATGAGGCCTGCAGTCCTCGTGGATCAATTCGAATGTGTACGCCACGTTTGTAGGTTTTAAGATGGATTATTTTTCAAAGAGGTTGTTTCTCATTAATAGTTTGTCTTTTTCTTTGATACTATTACTTTTTATGATATTTTGCAGTATTCTTTCGTCTGTTTTGTGGGCATCCGTCATTAGTAGAGTGGTATTATTTACTTTTAGTTTTCCTCCTGTATCTCAAAATTGAATTGAGAATTTTCTTTTGTAGTTTGTAAAATTCTCTGTTGCAGTAGTCATTGTTTATTAGGATCTATTTGGATCGTCGAAATTCTTCGTCTTGATAGCGCTTCTTATGTATGAGTTCATTACAGATTTTTTATAGTTCTCGGTCCACTCAATTTAAGGGTTAAGGCATCGACCGCAGTCTGTTCCTTTTCGATAGACGGTGGGGATACATTTTCCGTCGCTGTTATGTTTTATATCTCCATCCAGAAAGAGAGTACGGCCATTTACGCAACTTCTATGTAAATTTGAGAACGGAATGGGATTCTTAGTTTTTTTTCAGTTGTAGTAATTGATGTTCCTCTTCACAAATCTAGTTTAAATATTTGGTAGGTTCGTCATTTTTGTTAGGCGCATTTCCTCTAAGTTTTCCATGTAGAAGTTCGCAAATGTAGGCCCAATGGGGACCCCATTGCTACTCCATCCATTTGACGGCAAAGTTTACCATCTGAGATTTGGAATGGCTCTTCAGTTGTACATATTCTTAGAAGTCTCTTTAATATTTTGGGTTCCAAAGGACCCCAAATTTATGAAGCGTTAAAATGAGCACAAAGAGGCAGAATCACATCACGCCAATAAAACTCACCCAACGGAACGAATAGTGAAAGGCCACTAAAAGTGAAGAGAAATAGCAATGAAGTACGGTTAGTTTGGGAGAGGTGAGGTAAATTTTGGGTGGCTAATATTACCTAATTGCCAGTGGGTAGGAGGCAAGTTGCTGTTGAGATGAGGATTTTGCTGTTTGATATAAAATATTCTAAGAACATTTCCCGTCCCGACATACGAACACTCGTCTTCAATGAGCGGCCAGTGTTACCTATGCAAGGCCCTTGGTTGGACCCGGAGCGGGAGTCTATCTTTACAATTAAATTACATGGCAAACTTGAAGTTATTACAAATACTATTCTGAAATGTGTGTGTATATTTTTATCTTTTGGGAAAAATTGGGCACGAACAGTCTTAATGGGCGAAGCTCTGGAGATATCTACATAATATATTACATTCTTAGGCACATCATAGTTGGTAGTTTGGGTATAAAGATATGTTGAGAAATAGATATTGATTCATATTTACAGAAGAAAATCGATATCGGTTGTTGACAAAATATTGAGTTAAAAATTCTAACTCTGGATCAAAGAGAAATTCAATGACAATCGATAAGCACAATTTTTAAGATAAGTCATAATTACTGAAAAAAACTAAACCCAGCCGAATAAAAGTAAAGTTGCGATAATGCAGAAATTAGGAAAGATCAACTTGAACGAGAAACCAAAATGTTGACAAAAGGGAGGGGGATGATTTCGTTCTTTTCTATATTCATTTAAGTTTTATAAATTTATGAATTTAAGTTCTGATTTGAAATTTAATTTAAGGTGTCATCAGCATAGGTTCTGTACAAAAAAGAGATTAAAGTAATAAGATTAGATTCCAGTACCAAAATATCCTCTTCAGAATTTGACATAACGATGGCTACTAAAACAGGGGTAAATTTTTTAAATTTCTAGCATTCCAAAGAGAATCAGGGCTAGATATTTTTCTATAGCATTAATTTTTAAAGACATATATAATAGAGCAAAATTCATCATCGTAAAAAGCAAACATCGCAAATGCCAAGAGCGCTTGATCATAATTACAGTGTTATTAGTTAAAGTAGGATGATTGAAAAATGCATCGACATAATTAATGGAAAGAGTGAGCTTATATACTTTTTAAAGGAGGTAAGTCTAGTTGATTATTTTTAACAAATAAATCAAAACGAGAAAGTTTGGAAAGTCTCACTTTCAAAAGTAAATTGAATTGAAGGCAAAAATGAAGAACATCCTTCAAATTCTATGAGTTACGATGAATCAACCCACAAAATTGTGTTATCAACGTATCCCAATCAATTTATCCATAAACCAAAGAATCAAGAAAAAATTCTTATCGAAAAAACTCTAAAATAATATGGACGAAAATTGTGAAAATAAAATAATAACACATGGGCATGACAACATGATTTTTGAAAAAATTAATAAGAGATAAAATAGTTATCTCATCCACAGTCGTTTTGGACAATTAAGAATTTTTGGTTTTAATGAATAATAATATTAAGACGACCTTTTGAATCAGTCTTCTAGTTTGATCAAGGTAAAATCAATTGGGACATTTTTGAACAACAAAAATACATCAAAACTAAGCATAATTTTGCCACAATCAATCGGAGAATATTATTATTACATCAGATAAGACATGTCTTCTTCACATTACCGTTCACTTAAATTGTCATAGGGTCATTATTTTACCTTACCAGACATTTCTTGGTGTATAGGTGTATTGGGGAAGACACAGACATCCACAGATTTGTTACACATTCCTTCCTCTTCTTTTCATTCACGACATCAATAATTTTATTACGCTCCATTCAAAAGGAAGGAATTAACTCACCTAAGTCCACTCAATTCACTTCATCAAGTAATCCTCGGTATGTACACAGTAAGTAGTATTAGTTCCCGCTTCAATAGAGATCAATCGCTTTTCATTCGCGATCTCAATTCATTTTGTAAAGTTGAATATTATTTTCATAATTAAATAGTATTGAAAATTACTCCGTATTCAACCTGAGTTTCAAAAAAGGGAATTTGATTCGACAAACTTTTGTCGAATAAGATAAAAAAACAAACAACGGCATTGGTCTTATAGAAGTTGGAATGCAGGATCAAGGGCTGAAACCCTATACGATTAACTTGCTTCAACTAGAGTGACTCCTCCAATGACTTCTCATGTGGTTTTACCGAACACATTCATTTTAAAAGAGATGAATACCTGACAAGTACTCCACTATCTACAAGAAGGAATAAAAAAGATAGTTAGAAGAAGAGAAAGTTGCATGGTCTTCAACAAAATCTGCATTCAGGAAAGATTGCTACCCAACTATACTAATATATATATATATATATATATATATATATATATATATATATATATATATATATATATATATATATATATATATATATATATATTAAGAGAGATAAGCAGGCTTCATTTATGTAGTTCATTACGTTATTTTAACTTCTTGGACCAACGTTTCAAGTAGGAACTCATTTTCACGGATATGACATTGGGAATATATACAAACCTAAGAAATTTTTAGAATACATAGTTATCAGATATTTCTAAATAAATTATATGGTAAATTGGAACCAGCAGAGGTGGCAATATTCATATTATAAAACTGCAGGGCTTTTAGATATTAAGGAATAGGAAATATGTTTTTGTTTTTCAAATAAAAACTGAGATTAATCAGTTTTGGGTATCTTCGGTGTAGAAAAAGGAGATAATGAAAATATTGGAAGAATATGGGTTGGTTTTTATGGAGTGGTTTTAGCGTGTGTTATTCGTTAGGGTTTATAGGTTTAGTAAAAGTTGAAATGAGCTTGTGTCCGAGTTTAAAGTGGGCTTTGTAAATCTAATATAAAGGGATTCAAGTGTACGAAGTTGGCTTTTTGTGTTGGCTGTATCTTTAATTTAAAATTATTTAACTTTGATTTATGGTGTGGATCTCTGTTTTCTTAATGTGATCGGATAAGGGAGAATTCAGGAGTAGTGAGTGTGGCTCCAGTTTTGTTGCTGATGCCCAGATGTGCGCAAATACGGGTATGTAGTGTGCGCTGTGTCGAACCTAACAGCTCAGAATTACATCTCGAGCAGGTGAATTCATATATGATGGAGAATCGAAGCAGCGTTGGTATTTTGCCTCTAATGTTGAAAAATGCAGTACTCTGTGTGTGTTTTGAAAGATTGGTATAAAATGTGTAGCAGGAAAGGAATTTTTAAGAATGGGTGAGAGTTTGACCCAAAGAAGTGAATTGAGGAGTAGCCTGTATAAAGGAGAGGTACAATAATCTTCTCTTTAGGGAGGTTGTATGAGGGGTCTTTCTGGTTAAATATTTTAATGATGAAAATTACTCATGCCGTAAAAAAAGAAAAGATAAACATATTATTTTCTTCGGAAATATATTTTTCCTATTTGCGAAAATATCTGCGCATTGGTGTGGATTGAAAGGAGCACAGTGAGGCAGCCAGCAACCGCTTGTATCTCAATTAAAGGAACCTTAATCCGCTTGGCTAAAATGGGAGAACAAACATTCTCTCGAATAGACAAGCTTTTGGGGAATGTTTTGCTAGGTTGATCGGAAAGAGTGATACAGAAAAATGACATTAAAAGCGCGGCGAATATAAAATGTATTTTACTCATGAACGCGAGAGAATGATCAAAATCGATCATACAGCAAAGAAAGTGAAGATAAACGGAATAATTTCGCAACATGAAGTTTTATTTAAACTGAAACGAATTCGTACAATCCGATCCTATTTCCCTAAAATATTTTTTACTATATTATGAGGCTTATCTTTAAACAAAAACTCATCATTACCTGTCCATGAACATGAACAAATAAGCATATATACGGAAAATGCACTTGATCTTACATGATCCTTCCAAATTATTTTCCGGCCAAGATGACACACTAAAGATATCCGTCCGACTTGAAGATAATCTCAAAAATCGGACACTCTTGAACCATTAATCTCCAAAATGCTACTGGCTCGATCTATTGTCATATCTAGAAACCTCACTATAATCCATTAGGCGAATCTCCTTCTGCGACCTAGGTTAGGAACCTATAACATCCATAATTATAAATCAGCCAAACTAATTACCCCATTATCAGCTCTCTCACTCTGCTGGAAAAATTCCTTAGATTTAAAAAAAAGAACTTGTGACATTACATCTTAACTTCTATATGACCAATTTTGACGTAACCTCTTTCAATACCAATCCCCCACTTCTATAAATTATTAATACTCTTCTTTCTTCGACCTTCTCCTCCCCCATCTCTCTCTTTCACGGGTTTAATAAGAAACTAATAAAGCAAATACTCCTTGTTGTTTGTCAGGACAATAACTTTTCCTTTATTGACAAATTATTTGCACTCCAACTCCTATAAAGACCAAAGTAGTTTTGTTGTTCTTGAAACTTGGACATAAAAAGTGAGAAATATATAGGATATTAAGTAGGAGCTCTAGTGTTGAATAGTTGAAATGAAGAAAGATATAGAGTTTAGTAGTTAGGTACCTGATGAAAGGGTATCTCTGTCTTTCTCTATTGTTGACTATCGCATTTGTTTAGTGTTTATATATATTTTTAGGGGGAGTTGCATTACTTTCATGATTCTCTCGTTGAGGGATCTTTATTTAGTATATATTCCCTTGTCGTTGATCGGTTTTAATATCCTAGTCGGTTCCTGTCGATATTCGTTTTTAAATTATTTAATTGTGCATATATACACATACTTGCGATTGTACATGCATACATATATAGTTTTCATCATGATTCGGTCGTAGCGTTCAAGCCTTTTAAGTTGCTTTTTTATGACTTGTTTCATCTTCATTGTATTGTAATGTTAATATATGTTCAATTATTATTAGTCTTTTTTGTTGAACTATTCTTTGTATTATTTAGTCGAGTATCTTGGGTTTAGATTGTTCCGAGCAGCAATTCTGCTGCTGGGAAACCTACGTCTAGACTGTGTTTGGTTTTGATTGGGGATCTCAAAGTGACTTCTTATGAAATCTGGTACTGTGCTCCTCTCTAGCACGATCGGGACAAGGCGGTGGATGTGGTCTACTTAGACTTTCAGAAATCCTTTGATAAGGTACCACACCGCCGCCTTCTCCGGAAAGTGCGAGCGCTGGGCATAGACGGAACAGTAGCCGGCTGGATCGAGAACTGGCTAAGTGGCAGACGGCAACGGGTGGTGGTGAATGGACAGGCTTCTGAGTGGGTGCTCGTTACTAGCGGGGTGTCTCAAGGTTCTGTCCTGGGACCACTACTATTCATCATCTACGTCAACGACATGGACGGTGACATGGTTGCGAAGATTTCCAAATTTGCCGACGATACCAAGCTTGGTATGAACGTGGCAAAGGATGGAAATACTGCCCGCCTGCAGGAAGATCTTGGGAAGATTGGGGAGTGGTCGGACACGTGGAAAATGCCTTTTAACGTGGGAAAATGCAAAGTGATGTATATCGGCCACAGAAACCACTAATCTCAGTACATCCTTAAGGGCACTGCTATTGAATCCCCTGACACTGAGAAGGACTTGGGTGTAACAATCACTAGTGACCTCAAGTTCTCGAAATAGTGCATTGGGGCGGAGAAAAAGGCCCAAAGGATGCTAGGCTATATAAAGCGCAAGTTTGGATATCGGAACAAGGTGATTGTACTGTGTTTGTACAACTCACTTGTCCGACTGCACCTGGAGTATGCCGTACAATTTTGGAGTCCTTCATTTCGAAAGAACATCGCGAGATTGGAACGCGTACAAGGCAGGGCAACCAAGCTGATTCCCTCTATCCGGCATAAAAGTTATGAGGATAGACTAAGGGAATAAGATCTGTTCCCGCTGGAAACCCGTAGACTGCGTGGTCAGCTCAACGAAGTTTTCAAAAATACTTCGTGGGCTTGACAATGTTGACTACCGGGATATTTTCACACTGAGTGAGAACAGAACGCGCAATCACGGCTTCAAACTTGAACTGAAGCGTTACAACCGCAATCTGTGTGGAATTTTTTTTCACTTACAGTATCTGCGGTAAGTGGAGCGCACTTCCATTGAAAGTTGTCAACAGTAAATCTGTTAACCAGTTCAAGTCAAGACTAGACAAAGTCTTGAAAAGTGGCCGTTTAGGGACGCAAAACAATTGAGCAGCCATGTGCCCGCTCGATTGCTAGTCCAAAGGTACCCTCCTTGAATGGACCGTAAGGTACATAAATCTCTCGTTCATGTAAGGGCACACTACTATCTGTGATACGTCGTCCGCGAACTGTATATGTAGATATTCCTCAAGCCTAGGGCTTGGAAGGTCTCTGGTGTAGATCGAATATAGTAGCGGGCTGTGGCATCCGCCTTGAAGGACACCCTCTTCTAGTACAAATACGGGCACTTGGAGCTCTCCCATTGTGATGAATGCTCTTCGGTCCATGACGTAATCAAGGATTATTTTCTCTAGTCTGGGGTTGAGTCCTAGTTGGAGTATCTTGTACTGTAGACCCCGGCGCCAGACTTTATCAAATGCCTTCCTTACATCCCTCAACACTAGGTCAGCATATTTCTTTTCCTCCTCTATCTTTGCCAGTTTTTCTGTGATCATTGCAAGTGCAGTACCCCACCCCTCTTTCTCTTAAACCCATGTTGCTCTTGGTTGTGAAGTCCGTTGACGTCGAGGTAGGTTTGTACCCTGTTGGCAATGATCTTATCCATAATATTCTCTCCAAATTCAAGCAGAGAGATTGGTCTATAATCTGCAGGGAGGAAGAGATTTTGCCCGATTTTGGAATAAATATCATTTTTTATAGTTTTCGCTCATCTGTGTAGTAACCCAGTGTTGAGGGCCGCATCATAACATTTAGTAATCCTTGGGTGATGTTAAGCGGGGCATTTGCGAAGTTTGCTCTTGTTAATCCGGTGAAGCCTGGCTCCCTTTGTTTAAAGTCCCTCAGAGTTTAGATTAGTTCCTGGTGGGTGATCTTTCTTCCGTATCCATCCATGGGTCTCTCTTCCGTGGCGTTGTTAAAGGGATAGGTTCGGTCTATTTCTGCATTTAATTGGTCCATGATGCCATTGCCAAATTCGGTGAGGAAGTTGTCCTCTTCCTCTTGGGTAATCTTGAAGATGTTCGCCCAGTAGCGTCTAAATACGGCTCCCAGTTGGTTGGGCTCCGTAATAAGTTCCCCTCTTTGATCTTTTATTTTCATCTTCGCTGGTAAGGGGTTTTCCCCGATACTTTTTCACTGTCTGCCAGAAGCTCCTGGGGTCCATCTCCCCATCGAACTTTTCTATCAGTCGATGCCATATTTCCGACGTTGTTGTCCAATGAGCAGTTGTAGAGGGCGCATAATTCCCGAAGAGTCAAGGGGAGCTCGCTACTGGGCCCCCATCTACCTATTTCCTCGACTGCTCTCCTATATCTTTCTTGCATCTCTATCATCTCCTGGGTCCAAACTGGTGCTGATAAGGTTCTGTGTTTAGTTCTTGGCACGGCTATTCTGTCTGCTTCTAACATCTTTGTTGTTATGCGGTTTAGTTCATCGTCTATTTCTTGTGGCGTCGCTTCTTCCAATTGTCCTGGTACATAGTCTTGGCATGCGGTACGGTCTGTTTTCCAGTCGGCGCGCGCATAAGCTTTCCTTTCTTTAATTGAGATCTGGATGGGGCTGGTTGATACAGTAATGGCTACTGCCTCATGGTCACTGGGGGTCAATGGTCCTTGTTGAATGTGATAGTTAAAGGGGAATTGGGTGCTTGACAGTATTATTTCTGGTTTTGTGGCGCCTCTCGCAAAGTAGTAGGTCAGGAATTCTGGACCTATACGTACTGCAACATTTCTTTCCAGTAAAAGTTCCAGGTTTATCCAGGCCACGTTGTTGCTGGTGTACTCCGAGCCCGCACACCTAGCGTTTAGGTCTCCAGCAAATAGTACCGATTTATTGTGTATGACTAGCCTCAGAAAGTTGTGGATTGATAAGTAACCTCATCTTGGTGGCTGGTATCATGTAGCTATTATCAAGGGTACTATGGATGTTTGTATTTCTACTGCCACCTACGATTCGTCAAGTGAAAAAAGGATTTTGTATGCGATTCCTTTGCGAATCGCCCATTCGGCACCGTCGTATGCTTCGTTTGTATGGCTGGTTGTGTGCACCTCGTATTGAAATAATTTGATACTATTGTTTCTCGTATTAATCCAATGTTCGGATATTAAAATTACATATGGATCTGCTTTCCGAATAATATTACCAAATACCATGTTTTTCCTAGACCATCCGTTAACGTTCATGTATATTATCCTCAAGTCTTTGTTTAAATTGTCCATATTTTTATGGATTGTTGTCTCCTTTGTTGTTGTACTTCTTGCATTTTCTGCGCTTAGTCCTCTCACCTGTCTTGCTTAGGGACAGCATTCTGTTTCGGCGGTGTCCGGCAATTTTTGTTTCTTTTTTTTGTTGAATTCGCTCTGGGTCACAGTGTGATAGATCTCAGGGTTGCATTTCACTGTGCTTTGGTATAGAGCTTCTTCGACTTAATTTTCAGGCATTTCATTCTGCCGTTTATGATTCCGTCCATGATAGTCTCTTTCAGGTGTTTGGTGGGAAAGAGAGTCTTATCAGTGGCGTAGAGTCTAAGGTTGTTTTTTTCCGCATTGATATCCTGTCTTTTTCTTTGAGTTGACGTTGGCGATTTTTTCCTTTTTGGTTGTAAGATCGCTTTCGCTCCCTTGTCTTGTTCTCTCTGTTCTTTTCTGTGATTTGCGTTTGCTCGGTTACCATTTATTCCTTTCTTTGTTCATACTCTAAATCCTTCTTCTTAGCTTCTTCACTATTTCTTCTGGCCTCTTTAGCAGCAAGCCTTGGGTCGTGCTTGTTGGTCGCATTGGATTTCTCTTTCGTTTTACCTTGAGAAGGATATATAACTTTCTCATTTAAAACTTCTCAAGACGTAGGATTGTCCGGAAACCACATTTGTGGCATGCCACTTTTCTTCAGCATCATGTTTAGTTCGGTTTTGAATGTTCTCGGCTTTGTTAGATTTGCAATATGTGCATAAAATTTGAAGGAAGGTTCTTTCTTTTGCTGCTTCCGAGATGGTAGTTTTGCCCCCTGGGCGTAGCTTGCGCTTTTTCTCTTCTCTTCTGCTTGTTTCCTTTCCTCGTTCTTCTTCTTTATTATGTCTTTTATTACTGGACAAGACAATGCCAATGTTCGGTAATTACCACCGCAATTGATACATTTCTTCTATTCGCTCCCGTAGTTGCTCCAGTTGTGGTTGTCCAACCGCATTCGGAGCAGCGTTCTTTTTCCTGTGGGCATGCCCTTGTTGAGTGATCCTCAAAGCGATAGCATTTGAAGCATATCTGCACCTGTGTAAATTCCTTTCGTTCAATTTGTTCGGGTGTTATCTTGACGTTCAACGTGAGGAGTTAATTTCTGTTGCCTTTAGTGCCGCAATTCACGTATATTTAAACACAACTTTGCATACGTAGGTGTATGACTTAAAATTTTATTACTTCAATCACCGAGGCCCATTTATGGTTGTTTTTGATTTCTCTTTTATCTCATCGAATTTGTGCGAACCAACCTATGGATCCAGACGTCGGCATATAGTAATCCTATAAGTAAAAATCTGTGGCAGGATTCTTGGGGCCAGGCCTATTTTCTGTGGCAGGTTCACTACTTTTCCGGAAGTCAGTGTTTCAACGTTTTTCTCGTTTTAGCATATTGCCACGTATCCCTGAGGTGAGTCTATAAGCCATACTAATTCTATGTTTACTTCTTTATAAATGGTGGTGGTTTATCCCAGGATAGGGAGCGTAGGGGAATTCTAGTTGTTTCCCTCATTTCTTTACAGTGTTAACGTCATTATAAGGAGGAGCAGGGATTTGATTGATCATTTGTTTATATTGGAGCCAGCCTATCGGTTTTAATTGTTATATTCACTTATTGGATATCTTCCTTTACTAGGTACCTTTGAGAGTTAGTGAGAAGTAAAGAATGTGCAGGAGAGCAAAGAGTATTATATGTCCGTTCCACGTACCTTAATAAATTTTTCTTGTAGGAGGTTGTGGCACTTAGTTTCCACTGAATTTTGGCTAACGCGTAAATTGGTTTGATCTCTTTATTAGTTTTCCACTGAGTTTCGGGCTAAATCATCAGTTTGTTCGATCGCTTTAGTATTTGGTATTTAATATTGTTTATGCATTTGCGAGTTCATTTATGCAATTTTAGACGAGATTCAGCACTGTTTATAGTGTACTAGTTTAGAGTAATGTTAAACACGAATGGCTTTTGGATTATAATGAAGGTTCAGCAGTGTTTATCACTTTCACTCGTTTTTTATTTTATTTATTTATTTTTCTTATTTTATTATATATATATATATATATATATATATATATATATATATATATATATATATATATATATATAAATATATATATATATATATAAATATAAAATATATATATATATATATATATATATATATATATATATATATATATATATATATATATATATATATATATATATATATATATATGAGAAATATGAAGACCCATGTGATCACTCTAAAAATTTATTTGCTGGACGTTTCGGTCTTTAGCAATGACCATCTTCAGCGGATTGAATTTAATACGAATACAAGAAATTTGAAGAATTAGATGATAAAATTACAAAAATAGCACACAGAATTTAATATTATTTACAATATGAAAGATAAGTAAAACTCAACAAGAGAGATAACAGAAATGCAACCAGAATGATAAACAAGTAGTTAAATATAAGTTAATTTACGGAGATATGATATTGAAAAATATGTTAAAAAGAGTTGAATGCAAGGGGTAAAGCGATCGATAAATACGAGTTTAACCAATAAAGGAAAATAAAATTTTTTAAACTAAATTAAACGACAAATATGAATAATTAACATGAATCAAACTAAATAGGAATAAAATGAATTTGTTTGAAAGTAATAGCCGAAAAGAATTGTAAGGGCAGGGCGAACAATAAAGATGAAAGGTAAGTAAAATCAAATAATTATGAATCCGAAAGGAAAACAAAAAGCAAAGCAAACAGTTCAATCTAAGTTAAAATATGATACTGAAAAACGATCAATAAATGCGAGTAAACTAGGAAACGAAAGTATAAAACTTAATAAAGCAATAGGAAACAAAAAATAATGAAAAACATGAAAGTAAGGGAAAACTTTTATATATAAGATCATTTAGATACGACGGGGACAAATATTTAAAATCAACACAAAGAATAAAAATGAAGCTGAGAACTTTTAGACAGAAACTAACCTTTTTTTGTTGGAGCTGATGATATCGACTTATTACTCAGATCGGGACTGGCCAGGATTAAAGCTATGTAGGGTGGGGGGGATATGGTTGGTTATATGTTTCTTAATTTGACTATATAGTAAACAATTTGAGGAAGGAGGAATAATCATTAAGTTCGGGGTTTAATTGTTTAATGAAAAGTGATTCCAGAATTTTTAAATCCAGAGAGGAGGAAGCGAAAGGTAATAAACTAAAAGAATCAGGGTCAAGCGGGTGGTTAAGATTTTGAGAGTGTTTTCTTATTGAAGAGTGTTCAGGTTTAGAGACAGGAATGTTAGTTTGATATGACACTCCGATATGCTTGGCAAGTCTACATTTTAATTGTAGACTAGTTTGGCCTACATAGCGACTTTGGCAGTTCGCACATGTAAATAAATTAAGATCGCAAGCATAATGGGAGTGATTCCTTGTGTTGAAAGACAGATTTGGTAGAAAAAAAAGGATTAGAACTAATAGGAAAGAACTGGCAGTAAGGAAATGATTATTAAGAATCGTGATTGAATTTTTATTGAATTTAGTAGTCAAATGTTGAAGATATGGAAGCTTCATGAATATTTTTTTCTTTTTTGTTTATGGACTGCAGTTGGTTTGATTCTGTGAGAAATTTTGGGGGATAAGAAATTAGAGGTTAATCTATCAAATATGTTCTCTGGGAAGAAATTGAAGTTGAAAAAGTTCCTAAGGTTTTGTATTTCAGAATCAAAGAGACAAAATTTGAGCAAATCTTGTACGCTCTTTGTATAGGGCTTTTGATGCTGGCAAGTTTAAAATGTGTAGGAGTGCAACTAAAGAAATGGGTGCCAAGTTTGGTAGTAGTTGGTTTTCGGTTAACTGAGGTACTGAATCTAGAGCTAATTTTTGTAACTATGTCGTCAAGAAAAGAGATTTTATTGTTTGTTTCTGTTTCCATTGAAAATTTAATATTATGGTGTTGTTGATTTAAGTAATTAAAAATTAAATGAGCATGGACCTTGTGTTTAAAAATGAAGAAGCAGTCGTCAATATATCTTTTAAACACTATCGGCTTAAATTCAGCGGGACAGGTCGTTAACCAGTTTTTTCATGGTAACAAAGAAAAGTGTTTTATATATATATATATATATATATATATATATATATATATATATATAAGAATGTAGGATATCACATTGACGTGATATCCTCCAGATATCAGTGGAAGATAATGGTAAACCACAATATTTGAATCAAGATTTTATTTATAACTATCGGACTAGTTTCGGCAACATGCCATTTTCAACTAATAATGAAGAAGCTAGGCAACGAACACAATATATATATATATATATATATATATATATATATATATATATATATATATATATATATATATATATAATGAAACAGCAGGAAACAATCTGGGACAAAAATATACTTGAGTAAATCTGGTATGAATGACAAGCTAAACAAAATAAAATGGAACCGGAAACAATCTGAAGATTTGCTAATCCCCAAAACGCATTGCGTCCGGGGGCTTATAGATACGATTGGCAATCTATTCGTTAGATATTTGTTAAATTTGTATTGCCCTTCAGATAAATTGAAATTATCAACTTTATTGATGATGATGGATTTCGTAATTCTCCTTTGAATATAATTGTTTGATTTATAAATGATTTTTGCATGGTTAAAATCAATACTATAGTCGTGCATTTGCATGTGCGTAAAGAGACTTGACAAATTCGTACATCTTTTGATATCAGCTAAATGTTCTTTCACCCTCTTATTAAAGTGGCCTGACTCTCCTATGTATGTTAATTTGCAATTATAGCATGGTATACTGTAAACTCCAGCATCGAGATTGATAGGGCGCAGTCTAGTCAGTGATTTCCGAATGGTATTGGAATATTTAAATGTAATATTTATGTTATTTCTGTTCGCATATGATTTTAGAGGAGCCAAGGCTGGAACATATGGGAAACTAATACATTTTTTAAAATCATCCCTTCTGGGTGTGGAGGTTTTTTGTGCTTTGTAATGGCATTGATTTATGAGGTAAATTAGATATTTTAGTTCATTGAAATTGCTGATAAGGTGGTTAATTTTATCCTGAAGGAAGATTGGGTCGCACGTTCTATAGGCTCAGAGAAAAAGGGAAGAAATAACAGATGTCCTAACGGATTTATCATGTAGTGAGAAAAAATGTATGTAAGCATTTGAATTTGCAGGCTTTCGATAGAATGAGCACTTAATATAATTATTTAAACAATGGATATTTCCGTCTAAAAACAGTAGAGAATTATTCTGTTCACATTCTACTTTGAATTTTTTTCGATGCGTGTAACGAATTCAGGTTGTTGAAAAATTCATTGAAATTGGTGTTGTCTATGGGCCATGCCGACAGGATGTCGTCTATATATCGGCACCAGATAAGAGGTTGGGAATGGATCCTAGGAAGGAGGGTCATTTCGTAGTTTTACATAAATAGATTGCATAGGATGGGGAAAGGGGGTTACCCATACTTAGGCCATATTTTTGGCAAAAATACATTATTCGTTACACATAAGCGCACTAATTTAATAATTTTAGGGATCGATAAAGTAGGTTAATGTCGTTGTATACGGCCGAGTATGTATGTACGTTTGCTCCGTACATGAGTAACTCTGTTTCACTTTTCTCTAAGAGTGCTTTATTTTACTTTGATTCTTTAACCACGGAGGATTCGTAATATTATATATCTATTTCCATTTGCAGCATTCGAGGATCTAATTAAACAACTCGGTCAAAATTACGCTTTTAATTACATAAAAACATAAAATATTAAAACTTTAAATATACTAATGCTATAATAAGAGGATCTAATAAAAAATAATACTACCAATGAGTAATACGCGATGGTTGACGCAAAATTCACTTTCGCACGGAATGGTAACTAACAACATGAATAAGTTTGGGATTCCTTTTACCTTAAACTAAGAGGGAGTCTGCAGTTGGGTGACCTTGAACGGGAACCTCCTCGATGTGATGATTCAAGGTGCGTTGGACACGAGCTTTTCTCGAGGCCGTGGGGATGGCTGAGAAAACAGCTGATTCTTCTCACTGGGTGGACGCGTTTCAGGCTATTTGGGAAGAACAGCTGATGCTTGTCCGGCGGGGGGGGGGGGGGGAGTTGGGAGGCTGGCGGCGGGACTTCTTGACATGAAGATGTAAGTCAGGGGATCTTGGATGAACGGAAGTGATTCCGATACCTGTGTTATTAATTCGGGATTCTCGATGATGAGAGTTGAACCAAGAGGTAAATCTTTTCTCGAACGCGACTTCACGTTGGTATTCCTTAATGGTGAGAGGTATCTCTGTTTTTATTCAGAAAACTGAGATAGGGGATTTCTCTAAATGAGAATGGTATGAGAGTAGGTCTCGATACCACTGGTCTACTCTTCTAAGCGACCAAAGGAACGGCCTCGGGAAGAAAAATCTCGCTCGGTTCCACTGTCTTCTTAATTCCGGGTTTGACTCCGGGACTCGTCTTCTTGTCTCGATTGCTACGCGGATCCTCTTTTTTCATTTCACAGAATCAAGCTGTATATACGTAGATTATCCCCTGGGGGGAGGGGAGGGGAGACCAGGGCCCACAGTTAAGACTCTCTCCTAAGGCATAAATTTTCAACGTTGTGAGAATTAGCACCTTCTGGTTTACACACGGAAAAGTTAGATTTCGTCTATTTGGCAGAGATAGACATAGACAATCGGAGAGGACAGTGAGTCTGTTCATAGATATTTAATCTAACCCCCTCCTCTGTTTATATTAACGGACTATGAAATCTGCTGACTGAACTCCTTTTTTGCGAGCGACGTTCGAAGGGTCTTTGGGGCAGCGGGGCAAAGGAGGAGGGGGGGGGGCAAAGTATCGGCTCAGGTGGAGTGTAAACTTTGACGCTGTCTAAACAAACTAGCGTCTGTTTGTCCTCGTGATATTTATTCCCCCACAATTAATATCTAAATTGGGAAGAAATTTCGATAAAACGTCAAGCGCTCTATCCACCGGGAATTTTGTAAACAGACTATTTACGTCAAAGCTTAAGAGTATTTTACCACTGAGGTCAAAATTTCTAATTTTGGAAATAAGGTCCGATGAGTGGATAATATGTGAGTGAGAGATTTTACCCACCGCATTTGATAAGATTCCGACCAGCCATTTGGATAGTTTATAACTATGGGAGCCAATGCAAGAGATGATTGGGCGAAATGGGATACCTTCTTTATGGGTTTTCTGAAACCCGTACATCTGATTTAACCAAAAAAATTAAAATAATGAACCCCTCCCTTCCCTACATGTACGGGTTACTGAAAACGCATAAGGACCTACTTGACCTACAAATAACTCGCACACCTGCCAGTTTCTCCACATCCATTTACCGTAAACCCGCTTATACAGGCTCAGGATTACATTTTCATAGTTACTTCGCCACCGAGTTTAGACTAAATTCTCTTAAGGATTTACTTTCCCCCGCTTTTACCTTCCCATTCTCATAGCTCAGCTTTCACAACGAAGTTACCTTCCTCTCTAATTACTATTCCATCACCGAACCTTTGGTACGTGTCTAAATGCAAAGTCCAACCTTAAAGCTCTCATTTACAACGTCCATAAAGAGAGGGTATTCACACCCCTGCCCTAGATATGAGGGCCTCTTAACTCCATTTTTTGGTCTATAATTTTACCTATTCTAAATCACTCTTTCCTAAAGTATTAACTTTCAACTCATTTCTCAAAACCAATGCAAATTACGACGCTTCTTTATAAACAAAGTCACATTGCGATCGCTGCTTCGATCCTCGATCATTTACATTCTCGCGTTCTAATTCCAACCTTTATTTAGGATTGAGGGAGCGCACTTTATGTGCTCGTACTAGTGTGCACCTTGGGATTATCAATACATCTGAAACCACAACCACTAAGAATTAGAATACCCCTATCAGATTTTATTACCAAACTAGACTCCCTAACCATAAACATTCCTCGCCGAATTTTGAATTATAGATACAGCCAACACAGAGAGTCAATTAAGAACACTGGAATCTCTCAACATTAATTTTACAAACCCTATTCTAAACTCTGAGACAAACTCCGTCCTTTTATTATGACACACAAATTCAACCAAGACTGGCACCTCTTTATCATATCTCACCCCAAACAAGCAAATGCATTCACAATTCATCTTCCGCCTTTTTATACAAGGAAGAAACAAGCAAATGTTTAGACTCTGAATATTAGTAGGGATTATCATCCTTTACCATTCCTCCACAGTTAATACGGTTCAATCTCGTTAGTTTAATTTCTCTATTCCTATTCTCCAAGCAATAGATAGATTTTAATAGGCTAAATGTAGTACTTATCTCCATTCATTTAAAATACGCTCGACTTTTAATATCCATAGATTAAATATTTCATCCGAGAAATTCCAAAATAATTATTTTGCTAAAACTAAAGTCAAATTCTTATGCAATTTTTCGTTTATTTAAGGTTCTTGAAATTGAGATCCACCCCGAAATAACGGACGGTTCAAAGAAAATAAACTTCTACGATGAAAATCATAAATGCAGCCTTAGTGTTCATCCTTAAGCTATTACTATATATATATATATATATATATATATATATATATATATATATAATATTCAAACACTTGGCCAAATGTATAACGAATCCCATGAAAGCAATCATATAATGTAATTAGATAAAGTTTGTGGTAAATGAATCCAGTATATATATATATATATATATATATATATATATATATATATATATATATATATATATATATATATATATATATATGTATATATATATATATAGGGTCTTTTACTAAGGTCGCTCGATTTTTAAATGTAAATCAAACAAATTGTGTGTGATATATGCACTCAATTTATTTTAAATTTGAAAGTACATTTTATGGCATTGAGTGTGGAATATGACGTCGTTCAAATGTCCGCCGCGGCTTCGCTTGGTGGAATCTATTCGGGAGGCCCAATTTTCGAAGACTTTGTCACATAAATCTGGCTGAATTTGCTGGATGGCGTTCATTATGTTGACTTTGAGGACATCAACTGTTTGCGGATTATTCAAATAGACTTGCGATTTAAGGTAACCCCAAAGAAAGTAGTCTAATGGCGTTAAATCGCTTGATCTCGGTGGCCAGTTGATGTCGCCGCCACTCGAGATGACCTTGCCCTGAAATCGCTGGTGCAAAATGTCTATCGTGGCGTGCCAAGTGTGTCACGTAGCGCCGTCCTGTTGGAACCACATGTCGTCAGTATCCATATCAGGTATATAATCCAGTTGAGGCCACAAGAAGTTGCTTATCATCAAGCTATAGGTCTCGCTGTTGACGGTTATAGCAATCCCATCTTCGTTCTCAAAAAAATACGGCTTGATGATTCCGTTAGACGAAAATCCGCACCAAACAGTGACTTTGTTGGGATGCAATCTGTGCTGGTGTATCTTATGTGGATTGTTTTCGTCCCAAATCTGACAATTTTGTTTGTTCACAAATCCATTCATCCAAAAATGGGCCTCGTCGCTGAAGATGATTGTTTTTGGAAATTTAGGGCAACTTCCAACTGCTCTAGAGCCCAATCAGCGAACACACGACGTTGTCTATGGTCGTTTAACTTAAGTTCCTGAGTAAGTTAAATTTTGTACGGGTGTAGACCCAAGTCCCTACGCATAATTCACCAAACTGAATTCGCAAAAAGGCCAAGTTCTTGTGAACGATGAGAAATTGACTGCCTCGGATTTTCCCGTACACTCTCATTTAGGGCAGCGATGTTTACAGCAGACCTCGCGTTTCGGCGACGTAAGGGTGTTGGCTGATTGTTGATCGACCTTTTTGCCACGAATTTGGCCACCAAACGTACAACAGTGGACTCGGCAGGACGATTGTGGAGAAGATAGAAATCACGTAATGCGCGGAACGTTTGTCGAACGGAGCACTGATTTTGATAATAACATTTGATGATTTACACACGATGTTCAACGCTATAACCTTTTATCTTGAATTGCCAAGTACTACTGGACAGTTCACAGTGAAGGTGCCAGATGTCGCTTCAACAACATGGCCACTATCGCCGGACAAAGCTCAAGCGTCCTTGTTAAAAGACCCTTTATATATATAGATAGATAGATAGATAGAGAGTCACAAGGAATAGTAGTACATCAAAGGACATTGCTGACCATACCGTGCAGGTACTATTTTGGTAAAGCCCTAACCTATAACATAAGAGAAAGTATAGCATAGCTGAAGGCTCTCCCAGCCCACCTCTCCCACCCGCATTTGCGGGCCAGAAAGCTGAAACGAGACCTGAATGTGCTGAAAAAAAGAACACAAACAGGAAATTTTTATACAAAAAGTTGAAACCTATCTACTTTACTTAGATCTAAAATCTATACTAAGGTGGTACCATCTAAGTCAGGGTGTGGATTATCTTGTCTAGTCGAGAATTGAGCTGTTCGACTGACGAACTGTTCCCCACTTCTGGCGGTAGACGATTCCACGTTCCCCAGATTTTGTAGGAGAAGAAGTTTCCGCAAATGCTAGTATGGAATTGCGGTAATTCCAGTTTGTAACTGTGGTTACGTGTAGCATTTGCGTTCAACGTGAACAGCCTCCTGTGATCAACGTTATGAACTCCTCGCATTATCTTAAAAGTTTCAATTAGCTGGCCTCTTAACCAGCGCGTCTCCAAGGAGAACATCCCCAGTTCTCGTAGCCTATGCTGATAACTTTCATGTCTAAGGGAGGGGATCATTTTTGTAGCTCTGGCCTGTACCCTTTCCAGCCGTTTAATATCCTTCCTCAAGGTTGGGGACCAGAATTGTACGGCGTATTCAAGGTGTGACCGGACTAGAGAGTTAAACAAGGAGAGAACAATCTGCTTTTTTGGAAGCGAAAATGCCTCTTTATGTACCCCAGCATTCGCTGGGCCCTCTTTTCCACCTGGAGGCACTGCTTGGAGAACTTTAGATCACTGCTGATTAGCACGCCTAAATCTTTCTCAAGGTCAGTGGTATCTAGTTGTTTGCCTAGCTAGGAATAGTTTTTCAAGGGTTAGCATGGCCGCTGTGCATTATTTGCACTTGTAAAGGTTAAATGGCATCTGCCACCTTTCTGACCAGGCTATTTTGCAGAGGTTCCACTTCTTCTCGAGAGCTCACACTACCTCCTAGCTTGCTATCGTCGTCGAACTTGGCTATTGAGCATATTAGTCCTTCGTCTATATTATTGATGTAGACGATGAACAATATAGGCCCAAGCACTGAGCCCTAGGGCACCCCGCTACTGACTGGCGTCCATTGCTAGGCTATCCAGTTGATATTTACTCGTTGCCTCCGTCCCGAGAGCCAATTTTTAATCTATTCGGATACCTTGCCGGTAATGCCAAAGGCGCGGACTTTATTTATCAACCTGCAGTGTGGTACCTTATTGAAGGCTTTTTTGAAAGTCCAGGTATAAGATATCCACAGCTCGACTACGGTCATACTCACTCAAAATACCGTGGAAAAATTCTAGTAGATTAGTGAGACATGAACGGTTCTTTCGAAATCTGTGCTGGGAATCCAAGATGAGGTTGTGCGACTCTAAGTGCTGCACTATACGGTCTGCGATTATTCCCTCGAGTAGTTTGCCTACGATGGATGTCAGACTAATCGGCCGGTAATTACCCGGCATTCGCGGTCCCCCTTCTTATAGATGGGAGTTACTCGTGCGTCTGATATTTTCCAGTCTTCTGGCACCTCTCCAGTTTCCGAAGATTTGTTGAAAATGGTGGTGAGGTGTGGAGCAACCTCTTCACTAACTTCTCGGAGGACTCTAGGAGGAAAGCCATCCGGACCTGGAGACTTATATGGGTTAAGGTTTCCTAGTCTGGCTACTACTTCGTTTCTCTCTAAGACTATTTCGCATAGGTTTTCGCCCTCTTCGAGATCAACCCCCGGCCTTTCTTCGTAGATACGGAGGCGAAGTAGCCGTTCAACACGTTGACGATGCCTGGTTCTGACTTCCGTAACACGCCATTGTCATTTCTCAGTGGTCATATGCTATGGCGAATCGGCTTGCGGCTATTGACATGCAGGAAGAATTCTTTCGGAGTCTGTTTACAGATGGAGGCAACCCGAACTTCTTCGCTGCACTTAGCTCTACATACCAGGGAGAGAGAGAGAGAGAGAGAGAGAGAGAGAGAGAGAGAGAGAGAGAGAGAGAGAGAGAAAGAGAAAAAAAAGAGAGAGAGAGAGAGAGGGAGAGAGTTATTTTAAATTATTTTAATATTTGTTTGTACTCACTCTACTTTAACTACAAACATGATTCTATGAAGCATGAATTTCACCACTCAATTAATTTATAATTTTTCATACCATTATTTTATTTGTATTTTCGGTACATCTTATTGCTTTTCCAACCACTCTCCATCGGTTTTTTATTGGATTTAATTTGGTCTCTGTGGTAGACACACAAAGGGGTGATGCTCTTTTGTCCAAACTAATTCTTGGTGTGGTTGGATGCATGGTATAAGGAATTTATCCTGTTGAAATATAACCATTTTTGGTGTTGTGGGAATCAATTTCTGGATAAATGGCTCTAAACTTACCATAACACGATGGTATAAGTTGAGAGTTCATTCTTCCCTGGGATAAAAAAAACTAGCATCCCTGGCCCTAATCAAGACTCGCTGCCTTATACCATGATAGAACCACCTCCATGTTTCCCGGTTGGTATCACTCAAGGAGGGTAAAATGCCTCTCCAACTCCTTTTCTCACAAATGTAGCTACAAAAGTGCTTAAAATTGACAAAATTGTTACAAAGAAATGCCCATTTAAATAATATACAACCAAGACATATTTAAATGGAATTACATTAAGTGCATGTAACACAACAATGCAAAGGTTTTTCTTACATAGCTGATAATTACTTTCATCTGACTAAATTGTAGACCATTACTCATGCGTCAATTTTTGTGATCTTTGGCACACAGGAAGCTATGTGTTTTTTCTCGCCTTGGATCCTTTCAACCCTTGATCTGCAAGTATCATTCTAACTGTTCTGAGTGATATTTTTTGAACTTGAAGCTTCATCGAACTTTCCAGCAAGTTTAGGTGATTTTTTATGCTATACTTTAGTGAAAACCGAACAATATATGTTTTCACTTTGTCTTGTAAGACGTATTCTGCCACTTCTCTTCCGTGATACAAAGTTTTTGGTCTATCGATATAGTTTTACAGTGGTTTCGATAGAATATCGTGGAATTCTTTTTCCTCAGAAATCTTTACTTGTGATAACCATTGGCAATGGATAAGTTGGATTTGTGCTCTCTGTTCTGTTGTAAGTTCTTTAATTTTATATATATTACTTATTTAAAACGATATTAAATACACAATAGTTATAAATTGAAATTGAACCCAAAGAAATATTGGCTAATTTCATATTTTAGATGGCATATCTTTCAATAACATGCAGATCATTGAGTAAAATACTATGTAATGCAAACATAAAGAACAAATATTCTAACATGTTACCAAATTAAATATATGTATCATACACATTTATGAATAATATTGCAAATTCTAAAAAGTGGGATTTAATATGTTAAATATATAAATCTATGAGGCGTGCTTTGTAATTTTAGCCATGTGTGTGGATTGTAGCCTTTTGGTTAACGCAATGGCCCGCGAAGCGAAGAGAACTCGATGGCAGCGGTTCGAATCCCTCGTTGATCACGCTCTTTAACGCGCCAAAGAGTTTCTATTAACTTGGTCTGTTTGAGCCCCTTCCCTCTCTCTTTCTTCTTTCTTGATCTATGTTCGTTCCTTCTTTGGTTTGTGTATCATTCTTTCCTTATTTGCTATGGGTTGTAAGCGTATCTATCTCTCTCTTTCTCTCTGTCTCTCTGTATGTTTGTCCCTCGATAGTTTCATTTTATCTTTCTCTTATTAATGAATGTTCGGGTAGATAATATAGTAATGGTAAGCCTCCGCGCTAAGCGAGTGATTGCATCCAATTTCTCTTAGTTAACGGCTGAAGATGTTATGGAAAACCTCATACCGAAACTAGTTCCGGTTCAATAAACTTTGTGCTCAAAAAGTGGTTTCATTGTACAATAAACTAATATAACAACACTAAAATTATTGTCTCCTTAAACTATTTTTAATATTCACTCTTACCATCATAGGACACGAGTTTTTCTCCCACTCATGTTGGCTCTCTGTATGAAAGAATTTTCATTTACACTGAAATGAACGAAGCTGTGTTATGAGATTAATAAAAGAAATGTTATTCTCTTTCAGACTGCAATGGAAACAGTTCTTTTGTTTAGGACTTTTATATTGGTTCTTTGTATACGGTCATTCAGCGTAGATGACGTACGTTCCCTAGGCTTACCTAATGCAATGTGACGATTGATAACTGTAACTATACAGTAACCGCAGCCCACGACTACGTACCTATTATCTCATCCTATAAATAATACGGCCTATTTTTTATGTTAAGTATTATTTTATGTCTATAAATCAAGCAACTCTTTGAAGCTATTTCTAGTCAAATAAATATTTATTTATCAACCTAATAAGTAATATAATTTCCACGTTTTTAACATTAGTCTCCATCTTTCTATCAATTTTTCCGTTACCATTTTTGTAAAAACGTTTGCTTTCCATTTAAAAAAAAGTGTTCATTTAGGTTGTGTCGATCTCTCCAGTTTTGGACATATTCATTCTCTTCAGATGATTCGTAAAACTCATAAAAAGATAGTATTTCGGGTTATTATGGAGGATGACTCATCACTTGCCAAAAGAAATTGCTAAGCTTTTGTTTTGTATCTCTTGAGATATGAGGTTGCGTGTTGTCATAGTGATAGAGCACACTTCCTCTATTGATTAATGTTGGCCTTTTTTATTTGTCTGTTACGTGTAAAAGGTCCAAACGAGCATATCCAATGCCCCGAGAACTTTGAAAAAAGGTAAGACGCATGGGAAGCACAAGAGGAAAAGAGAAAATAAAGATTGACAGAAACGGGAATTTAATAGGAGACGAATACGAGATTGAAAGACTTTTCAGGGAACACTGGAAAGGAGTGTTCGCCATAAGCGAAGAGAAAAACGAAAACTACCGCATAGACTTCCAAACTAAATGAACGGATTGAGATGACTTTTCCATATCACTATGTAGAAGAGGAACGATATGCGAACGATGAATTTAACACCGAAATCACAATCAATGAAATAAAGAACACTATCTCCAATTTTAGACAAAAGGCCCCTGGAAAATCGGGCCTCACTAGGAAAAAATATATAGAAGTACCGGATAATATACTCGAGGGGATAAGGAACGTGTTTAACGCCTGTATAAACACGGGATACTTCCTCGATGAGTTAAAGATAGCCAAGACGATATTCATACCGAAGCCACGATAACCGCCTTCGGAGGTCAAAAACTTTGGACCTTTATCCCTTCTCGACTTCATCGGAAAGGTGTTTGAAAAAATCCTGAACCCAAGGTTAAATGAATATCTCACAGAAAACAACCTCTGGAACAATCGAAAATTCGGCTTCAGAAAGAACAGGAAGACGGAGATGATCCTCAACGTGATTACAGAAAAAATGAGGAAAGTGAAGGTAGAAAAATGCAGTATGGATATTGTATGCTGGGACGTAGAGAAGGCATTCAATAAAGTCTGGCAAAGAGGCATGCAAAATAAAATTCTAAATATGGAGATGAACTATCTGGGAAGAATTTTATGCGATCACGTTATGGAAAGATATGCATATATAGATATGGGAAACTACCAAGATGAAAGATTCAAGCTTAATGCGACCTCGCTCAGGGAAGGTGTTTAAGTCCTTTGCTATAATCAGTGTATACCTTCGGACATTCCTCCACCCAGGATGAGTGTGATCATACAAAAGGCAGATGATTTCACTCAATTAATTCCCTGTGTTTATCGTAACCCTCAGATGCAGGCTAGAGTAACAGCAACAGAAATAGAAAATCTAAACGAGTATGAACGCAAATGGAAAATTAAAAAGAATAAAGATAAATTTAAAATTATACCTATGTATCGCAAAAAACTATCTGACGTTTATGTAGATGGAAAGCGATACAGGTATAATGGTGTAAGCAAGATTTTATTCCTAACTATTACCAAAAATCGTTACAGGAAACACGTGACCCAAAGAATATACAGAGCACAAGACATGCTAACTTTACTCTACAGATTAAGAAATATGAACATGAAGAATAAGAAAAAGATCTACCAGGCTATGATACAGACTACTTTGATATATCCAACAATTGACATATATACGTTTTCAAGAAGCAATCTAATAAGAAAGCAACGTATAGAGAATAAGGCAATAATTATCATTACGAACACGAGACGATTATAGTGGAAAAACAAAGAGACTTACACAACGAAGCGAAAATAAAACTATTAAATAAAATAATTGAAAAAAGAGCCAAAAAATCATAGAAAAAACACAGGAAGAAATAAGAGAGAAACTAAATAATCAAATAGCACGAGGGGCAGGATGGAGACAACATATGCTGATTTCTAGTGCTAAAAACAAAGTGGACCAAAGGAAAGAGGAGGAGATTTACGTGTAAACCAAATAAGGAAACCCGATTGTGGCAAAAAGTTCCCGAATAATGACAAAACTCACCGGATTGGACTTGATACCCACAAGGAATGACAAAACTAACCAAAAACTGCAAATGAACGAAAAGGGAAAAACAACATTAATAGGAAAAGAAGTAAACAAATAAATAACCAAGGAACATGAGCCCACACAACAGATACAGATACGAGAATTATGCTACAAAAATCATAGAACCTCGAGTTATTAACATAGCAGGATAACAAATAAAGCTAACAACGGTTTGAACGCCTATCTCATACAGGCATAAAATAGTAACAAAACAACCACAGAAATAAACATACATACTCACTTTCATATCCAAATTTAGTTTATACTCGTAGTACAGAGATTAGCGTGACCTCCACGCAAACGTGCACCTTTCTGCAAAACTCCACTTCCTTCCGCTTCAATCATTTTCTTCCTTTACCGCTATCCAAAGATGAGCCTAACATTAACACCATGGACATGTGCAGCAACTAGTAATGGGTCCTTTCGGAACCATTGTCCGAAAGGAAGGATTCATTCTATAAAGGAAGAACCCTTTGTACGAAGGCAAGGACCCTTTGGCCGAATGCAAGGACCCTCTGTACGAACTAAAGAACCCTTTGCACGAATGCAAGGACCCTTGTACGAAAGCTAGAACTCTTTGTACGAAGTCAAGGACCCATTTTACGACAGCAAAGATTCATTGTAAAAAGAAAAGAACCCTTTTTACGAATGCAAGGATCTTTTGTGCGAATAGAATGACCATTTGTACGAAGGCAAGGACCTTTGTACGAAAGCGACATTCCTTTGTTCAAAGTCAAGGACCCATTGTACGAAAGCTAGGATTCACTTTAAAAGGAAAAAACAATTTGTACGAAGGCAAGGACCCTTTGTGCGAATGCAATGACACTTTGTTCAAAGGCAAAGACCCTTTGTGCGAATGAAATGACCCTTTGTACGAAGCCAAAGATCCTTTGTTCGAATGCCATGACCCTTTGTACGAAGGCCTAGACTCTTTTCACGAATGCAAGTTGATTATATGAAAGCTAGAACTCTTTATATGAAGACAAGGATCGATTATATGAAAGCAAGGATTCATTTTACAAAGGAATGGGCCCTTTGTACGAAGGCACGGACCATTTGACCCATCGCATTGACCCTTTGTACGAAGGCAGGAACCCTTTGCACAAATGCAGGGATCCTTATAAGAAAGCTAAAACCCGTTGTACGAAGTCAAGGACCCATTGGGCGAAGGCCATGACCATTTTCACGAAGGCAAGGACCCTTTGCACGAATACAAGGGCCCTTGTACGAAAACTAGAACCTTTTGTATAAAGGCAAGGGCACATTGTTCGAAAGCAAGGATTTATTGTACATAGGAAATAACCTTTTGTACGAAGGTAAGTTCCCTTTGTATGATTCCAATGACACTTTGTACGAAGGCATGGACTCTTTGTACGATCGCATTGACACTTTGTACGGAGGAAAGAACCTTTTGCCCAAATGCATGGACCATTATACGAAAGCTTGAACCAGTTTTTCGAAGTTAAGGACCCATTTGGCAGAGGCAATGACCGTTTTTACGAAGGCAAGGACCCTTTGCACGAATGTAAGGACCCTTGTATGAAAGATAAAACAATTTGTTTGAAGTCAAGGATCCATTGTACAAAAGCTGGAATTCATTGTACAAAGGACAGGACCCTTTGTACGTTGGTAAGGATCCTTTGTGTGAATGTAATGACTGTTTTTACAAAGCAAGGTCCCTATGCACGAATGCAAGGGACCTTGTACGAAAGCTAGACCCTTTTGTACGAAGACATAGGACCCATTATCCGAAAGCAAAGATTCATTTTTTAATCGAAAGGACCCTTTATATGAAGGCAACTAACCTTTGTGCGAATGCAAGGACCCTTGTATCCAAAGGCACAAACCCTTTTCACGAATGGAAGAACCCTTGTACGAAAGCTAGAACCCTTTGTAAGAGGTCAAAGACCCATTTTACGACAGTAAGAATTTAGTGTACAAAGGAAAATGCATTTGTACGAAGGCCTTAACCCTTTCTGCGAATGCAAGGATCCTTTGTACGAAGGCGAAGACCCTTTGTGAGAATGCAACAACCCTTTATACGAAGGCAAAGACCCTATGCACGAATGATA
Organism: Ceratothoa steindachneri; assembly: GCA_963969495.1. Lineage (NCBI taxonomy): Eukaryota > Metazoa > Arthropoda > Malacostraca > Isopoda > Cymothoidae > Ceratothoa > Ceratothoa steindachneri. The sequence goes on along the minus strand of OZ018331.1, from coordinate 11,419,925 downwards.
GTCGCTTATAGGAAAGCTAGAACTCTTTGTACGAAGCCCAGGACTCTGTATTCGAATGAAATGACCCTTTGTTCGAAGTCAAGGACCCATTGAGCGAAAGCTGGAATTCATTGTACAAAGGAGAGAGCTCTTTGTACGAAAGTAACAACCCTTTCTTCTAACACAATGACCCTTTTTACGAAGGCCAGGACCGTTTGTTCGAAAGCAAGGAACCTATGCACGAATGCGAGGGCCGTTGTACGAAAGCTAGAACCCTTTGTACTAAGTCAAGGACCCATTATACGAAAGCTGGGATTCATTGTACAAAAAAGGACCCTTTGTACGAAGAGAAACATTGTTTGTAAGAAAGCAAGGACTCTTTGTACGAATGTGAATACCCTAGTACGAAAACTAGAGCTTTTTGTCGACGGCAAGGACCCATCGTTGGATTCCGAGGACCCATTGTACAGAAACAAGAACCCTCTATACGAATGCAAGGACCCTCCGTGCGAATGCAAAGGCCATTTGTACGAATACAAGGCTCCCATTTACGAATTAAGTTCTTGTAATTGATCCTAGTAAACCTTTTCACTATTTCACTTCTTTGTATTTATCCATTTTACCTTCTTCTTATCTCCCTTTCCCATTTTTGGGCGTTTCAAAGTGCGAAAATTCCCTCATTGTTTCAAACATTTATTGTAATCATTTGTAGCCTTAATCATATTAAAAAAAAACATTTGTGCACAAATAGAAACCACCGGGGGCATTTTGAGATGTTTTGATAAACATGTTTGCAGAGAAACTAATGAGGTTAGGGCAAGGGAACATATGCGAAAGATACAGAGAGGTTCATTATTTAATTCAAACCATTTGACTTTAGATCTCTTTAAGAAATCACCGAAGTTAGGAATTTCAAAATATCTTTACAGTTTAGTTCTGACTTTATTTGAGACACGTGTGCATAAATGTGTACACATATGAGCAATATATGCGCCTATATACACCTCAAATGATCCGGTAATCGCACATTCAGTCGCCTGTAAACTTATAACCCGATATATGCCTATAAAAGCACTCGTATCAATGCTTCAAATCTGTGGATAACACTGTGCAACAAAAATTCACTTTTGTCTTGTCCTTGGATTAAAAGTGTTATTTTGCAATTATTTGTGGCTCTATTAAATAAACAAAGTCAATTCTAATCCCCAAACTTTGCTTTTGTGGCTAAGACATTGAATTTTTTTATTGGTCCATTAATGGTATAAACATGATACACTGTTTTTAAAAAGTTATAGAAACAGTAATATAGTTGTAATAACTATTATTCCCCTTATATTTTGTTTTTTTGCGACCTAGATAGCAATGGCAGTTCTCTTATATTCCACTTAGATTCAGCACTAATTTGTTGAAAAATAAACTGTAGAGCTTTCTAGGACTTTAGATAATTTTTTATATGTTTGAAGAATTTCTAGAACATTCTGGCAACGTAGATGACTGTATAAATACAAAGACTGTCTACTCAACAGATCATTTTAACTTTAGTAGTCACAGCGCGGACATCGTTACTCGCCATTGATGGAATCATTCGTCACACGTGGCATCAAGAGGTTGTAAGCATCCGACAGACGCATTTTGCTATGTCTACCGCGAATTATTAAGACAAGAACAAAAAAGTACTCTGTAGAGAGAACTGCTAAAATGTGTGAGGCCTACAAGGCATATTTCGGCATGCTAGTCGGAGATCAAGATAAACTGACCACTCAAGGAATTGTTTCTTCTGCATGGTTAACTCTTTCAAAAGTCGAGCAGGCAAAAATGCGCCTGCTATCATGTATCCAGACCTTCAGTCATCTATTACACCAGTGCTACACAGTTCTGAGCTCCCCGTACCCACTCCTCCAAAAAGAGAGCAGCATTTTTTAGAAAGGAATGGCAGTTCAGAAGAGGATGAAATTATTGATCAAGACAACAAAGGTACAAATGAGGAGAGAAACCCATACTACCCCTACCAAAAATATCTCAACGACCTTGTCAGAGATCTTGGTCTCACAAAGTCCAATGCCGAGCTTTTAACTTCGCGACTCAAGCAGTGGGATTTGTTAGATGACAGTGTGCAAATATCAGGTCAGAGAAAGAGTCACCAGTGTTTTTCAAGCTTTTTTACACGTCAAGATGAGATTTGCTTTTATCACAATGTGACTGGTCTGTTTCAGGCAATCGGAATCGCTGGTAACTCCAACGAATGTGGCCTCTTTGTTGACAGCTCGTCCAGTAGCCTCAAAGAAGTGCTGCTTCATAACAAGAACATGTATTTATCTCTTCTCCTTGTTCACTCGGTCCAGCTTAAAGAGAAATACAGCACTGTCAAGATCTTGCTAGATGCACTAAAATATGAAGGGTACGGGTGGGAGGTTATAGGAAACTTCAAAATGGTGGCCTTCTTGATGGGTCTCCAAGGTGGCTTTACCAAGTTTCCTTGTTATCTTTTCCTTTAGGACAGAAAGGACACCGTGGCACACTGCCATTAGCGGGATTGGTCACAACGGACCGAGTTTAGTGTCGGAACAAACAACGTCAAATGGGAGCCTTTGTTGGACCCTCGAAAAGTACTGTTTCCTCCTCTGCACTTAAAATCTGGCCTTATGAAACAATTCGTCAGAGCTCTAGATAAGGAGTCTGCAGCTTTCAAGTATTTCCAAGATTTCTTTCCTAAACCAGCTGAGGCAAAGGTGGAAGCCGGGGTCTTCGTCGGTCCACAAATAAAAAAGATCATGGAGTGCAAAGAGTTTCCCGAAAAGCTCACTAGGACCGAAAAAGCAGCGTGGAACAGCTTTATCGCAGTGGTTCTGGGCTTCCTATGTAATCACAAAGCTGAAAACTATGTAGAGCTTGTTGGGAACTTGGTGAAAAACTACGGCGAGATGGGTTGAAGGATGTCCTTGAAATTCCATATTCTGACGCTCATCTTGATCAATTTAAGTAGAACATGGGAGCGTATACTCCGAGGAGCATGGCGAGCGCTTTCGCCAGGATCTACTTGACTTTGAACGCCGCTATCAAGGATCCTATAATGAAAATCTGATGGGAGACTATATTTGGGGTCTGATTCGTGAAATTAATTTACAGTATAAGGGTAAATCACAAAGAAACTACTCATTTCTAATATTTTAATTGTGTCACTTCTGTAATTCTAGAATAAATAAATGCTATTTTTGTATCATGTTTTGCTTCTACTTTATGCAAATGAAAGTTCGAATTCGCCACTTCCTTCCAGAGGGAATAGGTAAATTTCATATCAAAATCATTATCCTAAACACAAAAGCAAAGTTCAAAATAAATCACAGTGTAATTAAGCCTAAGAAAAGGACAGGCGATGAAAATAGGTTAGAATTCAGTTGTGTATCGACCCATGCCAGTCAAGGTCCGGTAGAGTGATGCCTGAGCATTTTGGGGGGTTTTCCTCCACATAGCTTAAGGCGTATGGTAGGGGGGGATGGCCCCATTTGAGCCAAGACTTGAGCTACTCAGCCCTTGAAGCTTTGCTCGGAAAATCGTTACTTCAGAATCCTTGATCGAGTGAAAGTGAGCAATTAGACAATTGGTATCGAAGGAACGAATGAATGAAATAACAAAGAAAGACCGATAAAGAAAAGATTTAGACAGAAAGCTCGAGGTTGTATTAGCATCAAGCTAAGTTGAATGTCTGTTTATACGTTAATTGAGTTTAAGGTACATTGTGAATGTTCAGTCGTCGGATGGAGACTTGATTTTGGTTTAAATGACTTTGTGGTGTCTAAAATAACTACTGCTCGTTGTTTTTGTTGTTTATCGCTCCCCCTCGAGCAGATGGCAACCCTTCTCCCTCCCTTGGACCCTCTAAGAGATTAAGAGAGACAACTTTGAACCTACTGCCTGTGATATAGGTCCCACAAATGCTACTACCATTAGTTGGTGCCTCGCCTTCTGTGAGGTTGTCTTGAGGGGACCACGTTAGAATGAAGGGAGGCTGTTGCATGCTGTGGGAATTTCATAGCACCATCTGTGCTAAAGGTTCAAGCAACAAGTAGGAAGTGGAGGTTCAATTGCAACCGAGTGGGTGGTTCCACTCCATGATTGCATCCAGGTAGGATTGGCAGTGTCATGACCATTTGGGAATGACTGACCACTCTTCAACTTGGCTAGTAAACACAACCATGCCTTCTGGACGTGTAGGTTCGAGTCCATCAGTTAAAGTGCGACTTCCCATTAAGGTGTCAGACAGTGAGAATAGTAATAAATAGAAGTAACTAAGACAAAAAACACAAAAAAACGAAACACAAATACACAGAGAGCAGTGGCTGCAATAAAGATTTATTTGCAGTATTTGAAGAATATGGAACGCAGAAGTAGACAAAAAACCGACTCATTTTAAATAGCTCCATTCCTGTCCTGTGATTCAAAGTGAAGAAAGTCAAGTTATTTCTGGAAGGAATCTTTTTCCTTTATGATGGCTGCCGGGTGAAGGGTTAAGACTTTGGAGGGATCCTCCCCTTGGAGCACGAGGAGTCTCAATTTCGAGTAAGTTTGGGAGTTTCCACGAGGAATTCCTTTAAGTCATTCGGAGACGGAAAGATCACGCGGATGGGTCACAGTGAGTCTGTCTGTACAGAGCTCAGGATGTTGTATCCTGGATCGGAGATGGAAACTTTTTGATTAAATTTAAAGGATGAGAAAAGACACCAAAGCATATAAAGGTGAGGCGTCGTTGGAGACTAATTTTTGAAGAGGTTGCCTTGTTTGGGGATTTGGGTGTTGGTGGTCGAGAATATCTCGGCGGGTGGTTCACCTAGATCGGCCCTAGTAGCTTTTAGTGAACCAGGTTTTTTTATATTCTTGATTTCCCTCAAATGAGATTTTTTCTGACGTTTTATTTTGAAGGACGACTCCTTCAAGTGGTTGACTCGAAGGGTATTCCCTGGAATCATCTTTCTGTGGAGGATTCTTCCTTTAGAACATATAAGGAAAACACTCATTTTGAATCTCTTCTGGACACTCTCAGTGGGGATCAAAAGTAAGAAATATTTTCAAAGCGTGTGGGAAAGCGACTTAAGAAAGTGAGTTTTCTGATAAATGAAGGTTTCAGTTACCTTAATGTCGTCCTCTTTTTATAAGCCCTTTAATTTCTTTATATAACTACGAAGAAAATTAACACCTTTATTCGATAGTTCAAAGAAATCTATTTTTTTTAAGTGTGGACTTGAGTTTATGGAAAAATGAACAAATTTTTCCATTTATTCCCAATCAGAACATAAATAAAAAGATAATTCAACATATGACGAAAGCCACAAGGGCCTATCAGAGGTCATCCAAACCAATCTTAAAACCTCCGTAAAAGGCCTCCATCCTCCTCCTAAACTACATCCACAGAATCATTTCAAGAATAACGAAACTCACTACCTTTAGACTTGGTATTTTTGACATGAGTCCTTTTAGTTTCGCTATTCTTGACATGGTAAAATCGGGATGCATGTTTCAGACTGTCGTATTTATTCTGCTTTAGAAGACTCATCCTCACTTGCGGTACAAAATTCGACTGTTTGTAAATACCCCAAAGAAAATCGTTAACGCTTTAAGAGCAAAACCTCCATAGGAACTAGAATTGTTTTGGTCTCAAATGAAGACTTCAATTAAGGCACTAGAGTCATGTTATGTATTACTAGGGTGAGAAAATTGGAATAAAACAGCAAGTCGACAAATGGGGCTTTCGGTTAGGTTAGGTTAGGTTTTCTAACATAAAGAAAACATTGGAGGAGAGAATCAATCAACGAAACTTTGTGAGGACGAAGTTAAAATATCTACATAAGGGGTTGGGGGTGAAGGAAATCGTATAACAACCTATTCTTTCATCAGGAAGAAGAAATTCCTAAGTAATTTGAAAATAGGCTAGTTACTATTGACATGAGTAATTTATGGTTCACTCTTCCGTCTTGATCCAAACTACTTAGAACATCTTAATTAAGATGTAATATTGAAACTGGGAAGAATCATTCCTGACCTCTAATTATGTGGCGAAAGGTTACCACATTCGCTACTTCCTAATGCGATTTTTAATAAAAATTCCCACCATTGAATGTTTCTCTGGTAGCCAAAATCAACAAGAGCATATCAGGGAGAAAGTCTGTCTTTCTCTCTCCTTCTCCCCCTCTCTCTTTTCTCTCTAATATATATATTTTTTTGTTAAAGACCAGGTTGTATTTCGCCTGAAGATTCAAGAGGCTCTTCTCATTAAAGAGATAGGCCTGAACCTGAAAACACAGTGAACCAGCTCGGAACTAGTATTGAACCTTTTCTGCTAAAAGAAAAACGAGCCGTACTCTGACTCCGACCTATAAAAGGCATCAAAGAATGAAGACAAAATTTATGCATAATGAATAATTATAAAGGAGTAAATTACAAAGTTTGAACAATTAAATAAAATAATATAAAAGATCCGAAGTGGACACATTAATAAGTTTTTTATATAATCATTAACATGAATACGAAAAATCAAAAAGATTAATTGAACTGCTAGAACATATACGAAAACAAAGGCTTGAAGGCTAAAGCATTTTTTCATCGCAAGAATCAATATAAATATTTAAAAATACTGAGCTTGCCAGACAACCTGGCACATACAACTCTCTCTTAATTACATGTACTTCTATCTATCTTTTTTCTAACTATCCCCGCACCAATTTCTATTTTTAAACATCATTGATCATTTATCATTGACGAAATTCATGATATCACAACTTGGATCGACTTCACTCAGAATAATTCACGCTTAGCAAAGCAAACGGCCGAAAGATTTTCATCATTTCCACCGAAGAGAATTTTTGTCTTGGAAATTAGAAGATCAAGTACAAAATTATTCACTCGTACCTATTCCATTTCAACGCATAGAATTATCCCTTTAATTTGAAAGAAATTAAACAACATTTCGACCGCTCAGGAAAACCTGAAGAAAGAAGATTCCCTCCACCTCAATTTCATCATTTTCTTTCATATTCATCTATAGTCTCCTCCACCTCTTCCTCTCCCACACCAAAAAATCCCTCCTTCCGGGAGGTACCTAAAAAGAGAGAAATACTTTATTAACTGCAGTTATTCAATCCATCATGACTTGCTAATTTCCTCCCACCCTCCGCCCCGTGGCTTAGCTCCCCCGCTGATGGAAGCTGTCACCACATCCTCGTCTCAACTATGCAAAGCAGTTTCATTTGTATAATTGGGGGTACGGGAGGAGGGAGGTTTGAGGACTAGCCCACTGCCAGATACCCCTACCAGAGGAGCCACCGGACAATGGGCCGGGTTCTTACCTGTGCAGGGGAGTCTAACCACTCCACCTGTGGGGGGCCCCCAAGACCACTGAGGGACATACAACCGTCTCAGGGTATGGTAGGAAGCAACCGCGGTTTTTAATTCCCTCGAGGAAGCGGCACCCCCGGCTAGCGATGGTTGATTCCGCGCTAGCCAGCAAAAAGTCCGTCACTTTTCACCCCTCGAGAGGAGCCCACCCGTGTCCATCCACTTATTCATCATCATCATCATCCTTGACAGCCAAATTAGCGGGGACTGGGCCCGCGGGTCGGGCCTTGTACACAAAGCTAAAAATAGCCATTACAAAGCTAATCGATGTAACGAGCGGGTACATAGCATTATGCCATAAACAAGAAGGTGTGGAACAGCTAGTAGCGCCAGAATGTACTAGAATACTAGGGAACATCGGACTAGCACCAAAACTAGCGCTACAACTGCTGTACAATCGATCATTCGTATGCAGAAAAGTAGACCTCTACGTGGGGTCTCACACAAAAGAGGAATCAAAATGGAACTGGAAAGAGAAAACCAGCACCTAAACATAACGGAAATAATAAAATTCAGCCACCACACTCACGTTTTCAAAGTAGTGTGCTCATCAACAGATATGGCCAACAAAGTGCTGCAGAACGGCCTTCTGGCATTCGGAATGAGAATCCCACCGGATAACATAACAATAGAAAAATTCGCATACGTGCAGACGTGTTTCCAGTGCTATGCACTAGAAGAACATGTGACCAAAAACTGTCCCCACAAAGACAGAAAAATGTGTTCTGAATGCGGGAAAGATGGCCGCTACTTCCGAGAATGCACGGAAAAAAACAAAAAAGTGACTAAACTGCCAGGGTCCACACGGGACTATGGCCGTCAATTTCCCCCAAAGAAGAGAATTGATAATAAGAAATGAACAAGAAGAGAAGCAAAAATATGAAAAGAAGACAAATCAAATATATGCAAGTGTTGCTAAATGAGAAAAAGAGGAACTAAAACAAACAGAAGAACAAAAAATGAATATAAATGTCAATGAAGGAACCGGCCTGGACATCTTGGCGTGTATAATGTTTGCGCATGTACACAATATAGCGCAGCCAGGAACATTTGCAGACACCCCGAACCTGCTCCTAGATAAGAACGGGATAAGGGAAATGTCGTTTCCGCCCAACTCCCCATCGGCACGGATATACGGAGTCACGGCCGGCACAACCCTCCAAGTGAAGGACATGCTGGAAGTAGGCGCCACATTAGAAGAAAAAGAAGAAGAGAAAGAAACAGACAGCTCCGACAGAGAAACAGAAAAAAAAGAAGAGGAAGACCCCTGAAAAGGCAAATAAAAGACAAAACAAGGAACAAATTACCGATTCAGAAACATCAGCAGAAGCAGAAAACGAAGAAGGATGCAGATACGAGGCCAAAGATTTCCAATTACGTATCTTTGTACATGAAGCCTACCCCTTGCCAAAAGGGGCCAGACCAGCCGACATAAGGAAAGGACTCGAAAAGGGCACATTTAAATCGACGTACGTAACGGAACATGAGGAAGGCTCAATTGAAAAGCAGATTTTGGAAGATCGCATCCGATTCTACCCGAACGACATTAAACTATTAAAGAAATAAACCTTTGACAAACTATCGAACGGAAGATACAAAAAGAAAAGGCACAGAAACAAAATTAAAACATAGTCAACAGCATTACCGAACTTTTCAATGCCTACTTAAACATAGGAGCCTTCCCGGATAAGTATGAAGTAGCGAAGATGGCTTTTCTGCCAAAACCAGGGAAGCCATCAAATCTGGTCTCGAGCTATAGGCCGATTTCGCTGCTGAACTTCCTGGGGAAGGTTTTCGAAAAGATCGTAAACGGGAGACTGGATACTTTCCTTGAAGATACGGATAAATATAATAAACATCGGTATGGATTAAGGAAAGAAAAAGACTCTGCCATGGCTCTAGCAGTCATTAGAGGAAAGTTGGCACAAGCCACTGCCGAAAAGGATTATGCGGACGTGGTCCTCCGCGAAGTCAAGAAGGCCTTTGACAAGCTATGGGTTGAAGGACTGAAATATAAACTCCTTCAGCTCCATCTCCGCATCAGGATGGAAAGACTCTTGGCTGATTATCTAACTAACAGAAAGGCATATATAAATATCGAGAAACTAGAAGGACCCATCTTTCATCTCCAAACGGGGTCACATAAGGTGGGTACCTGATTCCCACCCTGTACACGATTTTTACAGGAGACCTTCCGCTCCCGATTTCACCAGACTGTATGAATATACAGTACGCAGACGATTTCAGCCAGGTGATCTCATCACGCTCCACGAACCCCAGATGGCAAGCAAGGACTACCGAACGTGAAATAAAAAATATAAACAACTTTGAAAAAGGCTGCAAGATTAAGACCAATGTTACAAAAGTTCAAGATTATTCCAATCCTGAGAAGGAAAAAAGATCATATTAATGTCGACGGAATCGAGTACCAATACTCGAATGAAGGGAATGTGTTAGGCCTACCCATAGGTAGAAGAGGATACCATACTCATATAAAAATCAGGACAGCCCAGGAAAATCAGGCCTAAAACTGATTTACAACCTTAAGAATTTAAGTCGAAAAAGAAAAAAGGACGCTGTGCAAAGCGTTTGTTGAATCTATCCTGGTATATCCACCGATACCATTGCACACGACCTCGACATCTTGCAAAAGGAAGCTACAAAGTATTCAAAATAGGTCGGCTTATTTGATCACAGATACAAGAAGAATGGATGGAAAAGGAATCCGAGAAATAATAGAAATGGCCAATATCGACTCAATAAATAAAACCCTGAAAAAGCGACAAAGAATAGATGGTCAACAATTGAGGAAAAGCTCGCAGGTACGAGCGAAGTTTTTAACGATACCATAAAGAAACCGAGTCCGGACAAAATTCCCGAGTAGCAGGCAAAGCCTACTATAAAAGGAAAACCAAGAGGAATAAAGAACAACCCAAGCATACCTAAAAGACAAAGGCGTGAATGCCTTAAGAATATATATATAATAATAAAAATATATATATATATACAAAAAGAAATAATACTAGAAGAAACGATACCCGAAAGGGTACCCTATTGAAAACCACAAACTGAATTAAAATGGTCAGGAATAATGAATAGAAGTAACCACAAATCAAACTTAGGAAGAATAAGCAAATCAAGAAATTCATCCTGGCAATTTACACTCTCACACACAACTACTCTTCATCCCCCTCCCCAATTATTATTAAAAAACCAACAAAAAAAGACTCGCATGCTATCCATCTATCACCCTTTCTTCTCTCAACTATCACGAAATTCACTGACGGACGAGCATACGATTTGAAGCATCGTTGTTGTACCACTGCTGACGTAGAAAACAGCCAACTCTGGAAGTCTTTTGGTGAAATTCACTTCAACCTTCAGAAAGAGAGATACTTTTTCATCGGTAATTCATTTGTCGATCAGGTCTTAAGCACTTCACTTCTCCCATCCATCGCCCTGCATGGAAACCTGCCTCGGATGTCTGCCATTCATTGATTTCGTCCTAACTATGCCGGCCACTTGGACTGACATAATTAAGGGTTTATGTGAAAACTGGTTTGAGGATTCACCCACAGCGGATGCATAAGTCAGAAATTAGCTTAAAACTCTGCCATAACTGCGAGTCCTGGACGTAGGAGAGATCCTCATCGCTCAGGGGATCCGGCCAGCATCATAGAGGGAAGTAACACTCGTCTCTATGTAGTTGGATGCGGTTATGGCGCAAGTATCCTAGATGGAATGGCAAAACTTTAGCGGTCATTGATTCGGCCGCTACTGCCATCTAGTCCACCATAACTGATCACTATTGAGGTTCCCACTCGAGATCCATCCCATCCATTAATCACCTATTATCCTGGCAGCAACCGAGCGGGAAACCAACTGGAAAATGGACGGGGGCCTTTACTCCATTTTTTGGACTCACTCACGAATGTACCTTCACTAACCGTTACCTCCTTTACCACCTCATAACTTAATTTTTTACTCAAACTACTATAATTTACAATTTGGTGTAAGATGGTCCCCTTAAGCACCATCCTCGGAATAAAAGCCACCGAAAAAAGAAAACTCTGCGAAACCCTCTACTTCAAATTAAAAGTAGCACTGGTGAAGCGGATCGCAGTTTCATCTGGGTTCATCGCCTTTCTGTTGAAACAAAGGACGTTGACCGGCTCCTTTCGGAAGAGGGAGCAAGGATCCTCTAGAACGCAGGACTCGAAGCGAAGACCCCTCCACAAGTGGTAGCCAACCGCAGCTTGATCTGCCGTAAAGTGGAAAGTTTGGTGGGTGAACATACGCCCAAGGAGCTCAAGGGTAAGATCAGCAAGAGCAATCCTTGAGGACAAGTTCGTGAAATGATAAAATTTTGCGAGCACACCCACGTATTCAAGCTTACATTTGCTACCACAGACATGACCACTAAATCGACGCAGAACGGACTACTGGTATTCAACATGAGAATACCAGGTGAAAACTTCATGTAGAAAAAGTTTAGTAGTATTCAGATGTGTTTTGCATGCTATAAAATAGAAGGCCATACCACATTAACTTGCCCAGATAAAGAAAAACTGTGGTGCAGTGAATGCGACACACAGTGCCATCTTTTAGACAAGTGCGAAAACACTAAAAAGAAGTGCCTCAACTCCAAAGGAGAGCAACGAAACATGTCCCTGAACTAACCTAAGAGAAGAGACACCATAAAGAGGAAAGAAGAAGAACAGAAGAAGACCAAAGAAATCACGTACGCCAATGTCGGTGCCAAAAGACGTGAGCCTTTGAAAGCATCTGCCACCCCACTAAACCTCTGGAGCGACCTAAACGCTAAAATACTGATCTGTATCACCTACACTAACGTCGCTAATGCAGTCAAGCCCAGGCTGCTACAACGAGGTTTTGAATGCCTTACTGAAGGAGAACGGAATACCTTCAGTGAAAATGCCCTACAACTCAGAGTGGTCGAGGATTTTCTAAGAGACAGTGGCCAGGAGCAACAACCAGGCGAAATCTGATCTCGAGAAGGCAATCCAAGAAACCCCTTAATCGGGAGAATCTGAGGATGAGGAGGAGAATGAAGAAGAGGAGAAGAAGAATCAGCCTCTTCGGACAGTGACGAGGGCCCATACACTCGCGCACGTGCCACGAAGAGCAAATCAAAAACTCCAACCCCCCTACCGAAGAACGAGAGGCCGGGGCACAGCAAAACCACCCCGCTGGTCCCCAATAAGAAAAAAAAACAATGAGAAGAAACATAAGTAAAATCAATTAATCATGTTACAGAACGCACTGAAAATACTGGAAATAATTGCCAACGGCTAGACAACGAAAAGGATTCTTTACGGAAATGTATTCAGGGAAATTGATGCAGACATCACCTTAATTACGATGTGTTGATCACGAATTATTTGCAGGAGCGGTTCGACGGTGCCGCTATTGCAATAAATAAAGGAATTAAATACAATCAAATAAGAAAGATAGAAGAATCCTACCTCACGATTGAAGTCGAACTCGACATAGAAAAGTTGGTCATTGCTACCGGATATCAACCGCCAAGAAGAGACGCGTTACCAATTCACACTCTCACTGGCCTATTTGGCAGAAGGGCCTCCACTATATTAATGTTGGGTCTGAACGCCAGATGCCGAGAATCCGGTTACAGGTCCTTTAACGGTATAAGAAGAAGCCTGGACCTATTGTTGTACAGAAATATTGCCCAGCGAATAGACCCCGACTTTCCCACCTTTGTCAGAGAAGGAAGTGACACAAAACCCTATACAAGTTACAGCTGTATTCAGAAAGAATTAGAGAACAGCAGACAGGGCACGGTACGCGCGCCTTCCCGAGGCCTACGAGCCGCCCAACTTGGACGAAGCAATTCTCGAGGAGAATGACGAGGCACTCGACGACCTCAATACCCATCTTGTCAACGCAGATAGGACTTGTATCCCTAACTTCGAGTATAGGACCATCTCTACCTACAGATGGACCGAATACATGAAGGATTTATACCGTAAGCTGAAATTATTGTATGAGATCAACATCAGGAATGCATCAGTTGACTCAATACAACGAAGTAACGAAATCTAAGAAGAACTCAACTAGTTGATCCTCGAATGACAATTAAGACGAAGGGATGATGCAATCGATATTTGCGATCACGAAGCAACTCCCAACGAGTTTTGAAGTAAGATCAGCGGTATCAAAGAATCGACGGAAAAGAGGAAGAAGATCGAACTACTAAAAGAAGAAGGAAACGTCGAAACAGAAGAAGAAAGAATCGAAGAGTTATTCCGAAGTTATTAAGAAATATATTTCAATATAACTGAGAAGAAAAACGAGGACTATGACCTAGAGTTCGAAAAAAACATCATATACCAGCTTAACAACCAAATACACAAGACGCATCCTCACAACCAGGTGGATAGACAGCGCGACGGAGACGCCGAGATTACCGAAGAAGAACTACTCGGTGCTCTCTGCTCATTCCGTCAAAAGCCCCAGGACTATCGGGGCTACAAATGTAAACTTTGAAAAGGCACCAACCAATGTCATCGAAGGGATTAGAAGGATATTTAACGCCTTCCTGAACATGGGATACTTTCCGAAGCTTACAAAACGGCCAAAATGATTTTCTTGCCTAAGCACGGAAAGGACCCAATGTTGAAGGAGAACTAGAGGCTAATTTTACTTCTAGAATTTGGTTAGAAGCTCTTCAAGAAGATCCTCAACCAAAGACTGGTGTCTCACCTGCAGGAGAAATCCCTCTACAAGCATATCAATTTGGGTTTAGAAGAAAGCGAAGTACGGAAATGGCGATTAATGTCATCAGAGAAAAGCTTGCCCAAGAAAACGGGAAAAGAGTTACGTGGACATTGTTTGTCGGGATGTATCAAAAAAGGTTAATAAGGTGTGGCAACGGGAAATGCAGTACAAGATCTTACGACTAAGCCTAAGTGAAAACTTAAAAAAGAACTCTCTGTAACTATGTGATGAAGAGAGCGGCGTATATGAGTTTAGGGTGCACGGATTGACCAAAGTTTACGCTCATGCGGGCATCACACAGGGGGGAAGTGCCTGTCCCCCCCTCTTTACTCGATTTACACCGATTTACACTCTCTGTAACTATGTGATGAAGAGAGCGGCGTATATGAGTTTAGGGTGCACGGATTGACCAAAGTTTACGCTCATGCGGGCATCCCACAGGGGGGGAAGTGCCTGTCTTCCTCTCTTTACTCAATTTACACTGCTGACGTTTCAGCCCTTATGTACCCCACTTGCCTCAATGTCCAATTTGCCGATGATTTTATCCAGAGAATCACTTGTCCATGGAGGAATGTACATTGGCAAGCTCGTATAAAAACAGCAGAACTTGAGAACATTAACATGTACGAGGCCCTGTGGAAAATAAGCACGAACCAAGAAAAGTTAAAAATAGTCCCCATAGGCAAGAGACTACTCTCTGATGTCAGGATGAGGGATAGACGCTATCCCTACACCAAGGAGTGCAATGTACTCGAAATGAAGATTACTTCAACCGGGTACGGGACGGCCACAGCTGCAGTCAGAACTCTACAAATATTCAGAAATCTCCGTGAAAGCAATAAGAAAAAGCTTTACAATGCACTTGTAAGATCGATGCTGCTATAGCCCCCTTCCGCCCTCTCGTGTGTCCCGAAGACACAAAAGAGGAAACTACAAGTGGTGCAGAACAAATTCGTCTATCTGATATCAGGTACGCTCAGGCGAGAATAAGACGCCAAGAAGAGCTGCATCGGGAGGTGGGGTTAAGTCCCATTAACGTTGTCATAGAATAAGGACAAGGAATATGAAGGAACTGGTTAATCGAAAATTGAATGATGATATCATTCAAATGATTAACCAGCACAGAAGAGGTATAAGTCACGCCAGATTTCCAAGCTCCGTTGGGCTATTAACTAGCAGAGCCGAGGTGCCGTTCTACGCATGAGAATAATATTGTTTTTTACCCAAACTATTGACAAAAATAAAACTGATCAAGAAAAGAAAACTTAATCATGAAAACTCACCAAATTCTACAAGAACTCACCGAATATCGAGAGAAAATTCACCGATGAAGTCTCATCTCTAACGAAGAAGACTTTAGAGAGAAAAAAAAGACACGATTTACACTCACTACAAATTATACAAGAAAACAAAGACACTAAGCACAAATTAAAGTAATTAAAATAATTTATTACTACGACAGCAAATGCGCATAACATATCCAAAAACATTAATTTTATAGAGGACAAATTGCTTGAACGCCATAATAATATAAAGTATCTCAAATACAACAAAGGAACTACATAACCAAGAAAATATTTAAAGCGATAGGCCTGATCACCAAGCACTTAGCATCTCTTTGCATCTGCTACACTTCTTTCTCTTTTCAACACTTCTCTATTTTCAGCTATCTTCCCACACACCCCTTTTTTGTCCCCTACACAAATCTATTCACTTACAACAATTCGAAATTCGATGAAATCCATTGACTTCACGCTCCCAAACCGTACATAATTTGAGCTCTCACAACCAAAGTAACTCGTACGCTTCTTTTTCACTCTTGTATCTGCCGACTTTTTTAGAAGAGAAGAATTCGAAGATCAGAGAAGTTTAAAGTTCATTTTTCGCTAAATCGAGCTTGTCGGTAAACACAACTCTCCAGCATTATCCTTCCTTCCCCCACGGGGGACTTAAAAAAGAGAGTATTTTACTAGGCTGTAATACTTTATTCATGACTGCCTAAACTCATCAACCCCGCCGCTCTCGCCTTCTAAGCCTTAGCCGTGTGTACTGCTACTCATAACCTAGTTCGAACTATCCCCGTCATGTGACAAGGCATAATTCAAGGTGGTTGGGAAAGCACGTTTATGGATTAGCCCACTGTGGAACCTTCCGTCATAGGTACCCTGGAAAAGAGGCGATGCTGCAACCGCTGGGGAAGAGGTCTCTCTATTCTTAGCGGCCCAGCCAGGAGTAGAGAGGGACATACCCTCGTCTCTATATGCGCCGGAAGCAGCCTCGATAACCAAACCCCAGGAGGGGCGGCATCCCGGGTGGTGATAATTGATTCGATCACCATCCATCATCAAGTCCGCCATGAGTCATCCTTCTGGAGGGCGTCCCCGGGTCCATCCCATTCATCCATCATTTTCATTCAGGTAGTTACCCTGGCTGTGCCAAAGATTGTGGAGTCGGAGGGAACATTTCTCATCTTTTACTCATACAACAATAAATTAAAATTCTTATACTCAGGCAACCACAGGTACAAAGGCGAGGAACAGACCACCAAGAGGAAGGCTCCCCACGAGCCACAATGAACGCTCACGATGGTGCAAGGAGGGTGCCACTTCGTATCTTTCCCGGGAAAGAAAAACCCACGAGAAAAAAAACCGTACAAACAATTTATGCTGAAAAGATTTAAACCTCCTCTTAAGCGAAGACTCGGCTAAGAAACTGGCCAAAATCGGTCTTTCTCCCCGCACACCACCAAACGTCACGACGAAAATATCTATAATCTGCCGACGTTTCGACCCATGGGTCGGAACCCACTCAACCATGGAAATTAAAGCAGAACTTGAAAAAGAACAAACTTGGGCCCGAATCGAATACGTTGTGAAGTTCAAAATCCAAAACAGTGAAGAACACACGCATGTCTTCAAAGTCATATTTCGGACCACCGAAATGGAAAAAATGACGGCAGAACACGGCCGGCTTGCATTTTACACAAAGATATCCCCGGACCAAATCGAAAGAGAGACATTGTTGTCTGTTCAGGTGTGCTTCAGATGTTACGCCCTGGAACAATATACGACAAAGGAATGCCAATTGTATGGGAAAGCTTGTTCAGGATGTTCAAGTACAGAACACCGTTGGGAAGAGTGTAGGAACACAGAGAAAAAGTGCCTGGATTGTGGAAGTGGACATAAGACCCTTGCAATGTCGTGCCCTAGGAATAAGCAATTAATAGAGAAGAGGAAAATTGAAATATCTGAAAAAAAGGAAAGGAAAAAAGAATACGACATACGCCACCGCAACAGCAGGAGGAATGACAAACCACCTCACAAACCACTATCGTGAACATAGAGGGAAACATGAGGCCTGACCTCATATTTTGCATTATGCACGCTCACTTCGTGAATATTGAAAAACCTGGTTTATACGTGACGGAATTAAACACAATGATAGTAAAGAACGGCCCAAAGGAAATGTGGTTTCCCAACAACCCTCTCTCACGTGAATTATATAACATAAACATAAAGCCCACCGGACAAGAAAAAAAACACAGAGAACAAAGAACAAGAGCAAACCCAAATCGATACCGACCAAGAGAGAAGAAAAGAAACATTTGATGAGGAGATTGCAAAAGCACCCAAACAAATTGCGCAAAAACTCTAAAAAGAAAGACAAAAAAAAATTAAAAGTAAATACCAAGAACTAAATATTAAAATATCCGGTTCCCAACACGAACCCACTACCCAAAACATGCAAGCAAAAATAGATCGTAGAAGGACTGGTAAAATGGAAATAGAAATGGGATTATGATGCAGACGTAGACGAAACAGAAGTCCATAATGCCCTCAAACAGGGAATGATTCTACTCGTCCCTGAATCCTGTTACAATATAAAAAACAACCAATTCAAGAATAAACTATCTGGCTGCACCTGCTCCGCAGCAAGAACGGAGCAAATGAAAAGAGGAACTTAATCCATCACGTTCACGTACCAACATAAACTAAAAATATTTACGCTTAATGTGAACAGCTGGAGGGAAAAAAATTATATACTCAAATATTATAAGACAGTTCGACCCGGACATCGTAATATTAACCAAACATGGAATCAACACTGAAATCGAAACAATAAAAATACCAAATTACAAAATTATAGCTAATAATTATTCCCAAACCAGATTTGACGGTGCATTGATTGGAGTAAAAAATGGGATTCACTACACTAAAATAAAAGACCTAGAGGAATCTTATCATGGGGTAAAGGTGAAACTGACTACAGGAAATCTTGTAGTAGCCGGGGGTTACCAACCCACGAGGCGCTCGTACTTACCCATCCCTAACTTCATCAAACTCTTTCGTCGACGAGATTCAACCATACTAACTCAATGCCAGATGCAGAGCAGCAGGATACACAACCCAAACGAATGGTACAGGCAAAACTCTACAACTACTGCTACAAAATAAAACATGGTCCAAAGAGGACCAGATTTTCCAACCTTTCTAACTTATAGATCTTCAACCACGCAAGATATAGTTCTCACGAACCCCAATTTTAACCTCAATCTCCATACTGAACCAGGACATGCAACCTCTTCAGACCACTTAAGCATGATCAATACCATATCCACCTCCCCCATCCAAATTACGATCCCACAAAGAAAATTACCAGGCAGAACCGACTGGGCCAAATATACAGAACACCTAAGTAACAGAGAAATCGAAACACTAAACAACCAAGAAACCAACAAAATTGTAGTAGAAATACAGAGGATAATCGAAAAAATAACAAAAGATGATGCAATCTACACTCCAACAACACAACACAGAATCCTGCCTGCACCGCAATGGGACAACGAAATATAAGAAAAGATGGTAGAATCCGGAAGATTGACAAAGGAGATAATGGAGAGGTGTAATGCAAAGATACAGAAGACTAAAAGCAATCAGAAGACAAGTGAGAGTTCTAATAAAAGAAAAATCAATTCAAGCGTGGAACAAAATTATTGAAAAGATGGAGATTGAAACAGTTCCGAGGAAATTCTGGACACAAGAGAGAAGACTACGAGGAACTTAACCAAAATAAAAAAAATAAAAATTACGGTACAGAACAAGGAAGTGCAACGGAACGAAGAACTACAAGGGCAATTACTAAGACACTGCAGCCAATTTTTTTTTAATTTCTCCAGAAGAAAAAATTGACTTCGATAGAGAATATGGAGAAGAAATCGCTCAAACCTTACAAACACAGCAAGATAAAATCAAGCCATACGCACGAGTTGATGAGGAGAGACCCATTTGTTCGGAAGAGAGAATGCCATTCACAATGCAAGAAAACGTGACAGCAGTCAACCCATTTAAGCAGAAAGCACCAGGACTAAGTGGCATAACAAAGGCGCACCTGATTAAGGCACCAAAGAACGTGCATGAAGCAACTTTGAAGAATTTAATGCCTGTTTGAATACTGGATACTACGCCCAGGCCTTCAAAACGGTAAAGATGATCTTGCCGAAACATGGTGAACCAAAACACCAAATCGATAGCGCCTGCCCAATCTCGCTGCTCGAGTTCCTCGGCAAACTACTCGAAAAACTCCTAAAAGAAAGGTTAAAAAGATACCTCGAGACTAATAACCTCTATAACTCACAACAGCACCGTTTCAGGAGCAAACGTGGGATGGAAACCGCGCTGGCAATTATTGCAGAAAAAATCGCCGCTGAAACAACGCGAGGCAACAGAGTGGGCATCATCGTCCGCAACGTTGCCAAATTTTTCGATAAGGTATGGATTACTGGCCTACAAGCTAATATTACTACCCTCAATATGAAACCCAACTTAAACAAAATATTATGTCACTACCTGGAAGGAAGAAATGCAATTCTTAAAATAAACGGCCAAATGGGTGAGGAATTCACCCTACAAGCGGGTGTCCCTTAAGGAGGGTGCCTTTCCCCAACTCTGTACACCATATATACACGGGATCTTCCTAATCCAAAGGAAAAGAGTGCAATATACATTCAACTAGCGGATGACATCACACAAATCATCTCCAGTCATAGGAAGAATCCAAGAGACATTGCCCAGAGGACAGCAAGAGAAATTAAGAATTTAAAGGATTACGAAAGAAAGAATAAAATCAAAACAAACAAATAAATTCAACCTAATACCGATAAACCGGAGGAAAACAGCCGCAGTTAGAGTCGAAGGAGAGGAATATCGATATAACATGGAAGGGGAAGTCCTCGAAGTCAAACTATCGATAAATGGATATGTCTCCCATCTGTCAAAAAAGTGCCAGAAGCAAAAGCGACCATGACGACGATACAAAGATTTCGTAACCTCTCAAATAAGGAAAAAAATAAAACTGTACATAGCGCTTGCCAGATCCAAGATGGTATACCCTATCATCCCTACGCATAGGATGAGTAACACATAAATAAAAAACGATCGAAAAGTACAAAATTGGGCAGCGCGATTTATAGAAAATAAGAGAAAGCAGAACCGGACTCTAACCTATAAATAAAATACTCCACGAACGAGCCAAAGACCTGTGGTTAAAGCTAAACGAAACGCGACCCCGGGAAGAAATAAGTCAGATTACTGTACAAGATAATGAAATGCATCATCAGATATAGACAAAGATTTAACGAAGTAGAAAGAATGCAACGATAAACATAAACCCTATCTATAAATTAAACCATGCAAACAACTGAATAAAATTACCATTATTGACAACTGAAATGAATGAAAAAAACAACAACAAACAAAAAACAACATAATGATTAACATATATATATATATATATATATATATATATATATATATATATATATATATATATATATATATACATATATACATATATATATATATATATATATATATATATATATATATATATATATATATATATATATATATATATATATATATATATATATATTTATATGAATCCAGCAAACGCCAAGAAACCGAAAAACAAGATAATTAAACTTCGGAAATGTTATTTCCTAATTCGCAAAAATTCCGGTTTGAATCCCACCCCTGTACGGAACTTTTGCGAATTAGGAAATAACATTTACGAAGTAAAATTATCCTATATGTCTGTTTCTTGCGGTTTGCTGGATATATATATATATATATATATATATATATATATATATATATATATATATATATATATATATATATATATATATATATATATATATATATATATATATGAAAAATTATTGCAGTAACACAATTAATTATGCGGTTAAAGGCTATATTAGGCAGACTCAGTCTTCATCGAAGCCCTCGGAAGGAGCTCTTCTGACATACACGAGAAGGTAACACTTAAAATAGGCGTTCTCTCTCTTGAGGAGGCTAATCGAGAGATAGGTTTTTTTGGCTCTCTGAAAGAACGCCTATTTTAAGTGTTACCTTCTCGTGTATGTCAGAAGAGCTCCTTCCGAGGGCTTCGATTAAGACTGTGTCTGCCTAATATAGCCTTTTAACCGCATATATATATATATATATATATATATATATATATATATATATATATATATATATATATATATATATATATATATATATATATTAGACCACATTGAAAGAGAAAACGGAATAATTTTTCCTTCCAGTAATATTTTTATTACGAACGGCATACTTTTAACTGAGATCAAAGCGGTGCTCGCTGCCTCAGTGTGCCTGGTTCAAATCGCTTCCCTGCACGGATTTTTCGAAAAAAGGTAATAAAAATATTACTGCAAGGAAAAATAATTCCGTTTTCTCTTTCAATGTGGTTTAATGGATTCATTTTCATCATTCTCTCGCGCTACTTTGATATATATATATATATATATATATATATATATATATATATATATATATATATATATATATATATATATATATATATATATATATATATATATATATATATAAATTATAGTACTGAAAAATGCAAAAAGCTAAAAAATAATTTTTAAATAAATAAAAATAAAACAAAATAAAAAGCTCAAATGAGCATAAATAAAAAAGGCTTGAATGCTTAAATTACAAACTAAAAAAAATAATAAAGCAGATGAAAGGAAAAATTAATGGAAAACGAAAGCGTTTGCCACAATTCATTATTGTTGCAAATTCATTATCACCTATACCGTATCATCTTCATATATCATCCTACATTCATAACCATCTTATCAACACATACCCTCAAACACAATATCTCTCTCTTACACTTTCACCTTTTATATTATCCCAATCCCAATTCCACAAAATCTATTCTTTGCTGCTCACCAAACATTTACTTGGCCGAAAAAGGAGGCAACGGTAATAGAAACTTTCCATCAACGCCGCCTCAATAATAACCAAGACTTCCGTCTGAAGATGCCCGAAGAAAGGCAAAAGCTCACGTCCCAAATTTGTAAAAATAAATAAATAAATAAATAAAAATCTGAATATTTTAAATAAGATCAAATAAAATGGATCTTCCTCAATTTTCAGCCTCACATAAAAAAACTGTATCCCACAGTTAGAAGGTGCTAAAATAAAATTGGTAAGTTCGAAACACAATCTGGTCTTTAACAAATCATGTATAGAAGAAAAGCTACTCCTATCATACACCTATATATAGGTGTATAAATATATCGCTCTCTCTCACTTTCAATACCTTACTGTCTCTCTCTTTCTATATCTATCTTTCTCTCTCTGTCTATCTCTCCCTCTCTCAACAATGTTCCAATACATGCCTTGCACAACGCGTTTAAACAAAGCACTGATGTTTAATCAGTGTGTGAAATGCATCATCCTATTCCATTACAATTCTTTCAATCTAATATAAATTTTCGCGGTGTGTGTGGTACTTCCTTGCGCACACCACATCATTGGGGATCCCTGGAGCTCGGTGCTATCGAGTCAAAAAGCTAAATTACCTTTTTTGGGTAACTCATGTTTGTCTGTGATTACTTAGGAGTAGGTGTTGTTTCATCACACGTTTCATCATTCAGCTATAAATTGTAAAATGTTCCTTCCCATGAGTCTCTATGTGGGGGATACGATCAGCCCGCATCCGCACCAACCATATGGAAAGGGCAGGGTTTTGTTTTGACTCTGCCCATTCATCCAGAACCACATCACAGGAGTGTTTTTTCGGATTGAATGTGGTTCAACAGTTTCCCTTATCCCAGTGTTGTTAGATGAGTGCCAAACTGAGGATTACTAGAGAGGAATTTGTGAAAATGAAAAGAGAAGGTACAAAATATTAGTCAATCTCGATCCCAATGGGCTTCACGTTTGCTTATGGTTTGAAAGTAATATAGCACCTTCAGGCCGGTTTGTAGCTTCACTGCCTTAACTAGAGTCGCTATGGTTGATACGTAGTTTGTTCCTTTCATCTTTATCTCCGCTACCCTTATTGCAAGTGTTTTCATATTTTCCGAAATTAATCATCAAGAGGCGTTTCATCAAATGCCCGTAGAAGATTTGAGCGTGGAGGAGACGGAAGTTTTGCCCCATTCGGGTCTTATGAATTTGTTTACATGAAACCTGGTCTGACATCTAAGTCCCAAACGTTAGTGCGTTTCTCAAAAGAAGTTCTAGGTGACCTTCCCTTTGCTTTTGCTTTCATAAATGATATTTTAGATTATTTACCTGACTACGAGTCACACCGTTCACACCTGAATAAAGTCTTTTGAGCCTTCATTCTCTTAGGGCTTAAAACTAACCACCCATAAATGCCATTTGGAGGTGGAGAGTCTCAAATTCCATGCGCCTGATTTAGCCGATTAGGGGATCTCACCGCTTTCTCACAGAGTCCATTAAAAAATTCCCTCCTTCGACGAGCAATAAATCCCTTAGAGAATTTTTAGGCCATATTAGCTTCTGCCATAAACTTTTCAAAGATGCTGACAGCATCTTCGGTCAACTTAGTATCTTGATAAGTGCACGGAAACGTGCCATATCCCCTCTAAATTGATCTCAGGTTGCGAACAACGCATTTCTTGCTAGCAAAGCTGCGTTCTTACAAAATCAAATGCAGTGTAAATTGGAGATACCCTTGAACAGCCATATGAAATTGTGTCCGTTTATCCATTGTCATGAAGCGGTTCACAACGCGCATCAAAATGTCCCCCTAATATAGAGAGATTACTGAAGCAAAATTATTATATTCCACTCTTTCGTTTCTTTTTAAGATGCTTTTAATTTTTTTTAATTAAAGAAAAGGCAAAATGATTTAGTTACCTATTATAAGATTTCATAAAACTTCAAAGTACTCATTTTTGAGGCGGCTTTGAATAACTTATTCCATCTTACGATTGGCTCATTTACGACTTATATAGAATCCATTCAAGTGATTTTATACGGATGGATTTCTCCGTTTAGGTCGCATAAAACTCTCATTTCCGATGATGGTAATAACCTTTACTCCAGTCTTTTCTCTGACGCTGAAAGTTCCCTATACATTTAGCACATCTTTACTTCGAGAAATAATCCGAGTGGGATAGAATCGTGGTTTCTTTTCACCGATTGTACAAGCATTCTATGCCTGCTGGCTTTATTCTTCAAAATGATACCATAAGTTATCCTGTGTAGTTTTTACCTATCGTTCATAAATAATGCTGGTAATTCAATTTGCCGAGCCCAAGCTTTATATGTATGATATTTGCGACTCCCCTGTACACTTTCTAACGTTAATAATTTCTCCATACCCCATCGACACAAATAAAGGAACTTACGGCATCGTTGCTCCTGAAAACTACCTTCGATCAAAATGGTTACGTCCCTAAAAACCTTAAACCTTGTTTTCATATGTTTGGGAAGATTTTGAAGCGCCCCACAATGAAATTCATTCACACATATGAAGTCACTAAACATACATTCTTACAGATTCCTCTAAACCATGCAACACGCTGGTGGCAAACCTCGCTCAAAGCAGCTATAAAGTTTGTGCGGCCTAACCGCGAACTTCACCCTATTCCTATTTTCAAATAAAATAGTTTGGTAAAAAGGTTCACATTTTAGGGCAAAGAGATGAAAGTCTCGAATTCTCAATTGTAAAAAAAAAATTAGGATCACATTTTTACACGTTCATGTCGATGTTCATTTATGCAAATTACTGTATTGATCCTGAATTTTTATCTTAACTTTATATAGTTATTTTAATTTCTCGGCTGACTGTCTATGACGCAAGCGAGTCATTAATTTTCTATCGCGACGATATGACTTACTCTCCTCGGGCACCGGGCGTCAAAAAATGAAAGCAATATCTGTTGGAGATAATTAATTTTACAAGATTATAATTGAAAGCATGAACTTAAATTATGAGCTTTCAATTACCTCCAGTAATACCGATGGTAAGAGCCAGATTTGGCCAGCTATTTGTGGCCATTTGAGACGTTGGAGTGAAGGCGGTCTCCTGCATTGGTTAAGGCAAGAGTGAAAAAGGATTATGAAGGAGAGTAGAAAAGGTTCAGATTGCCTTCAGACTGTTTCCTTATATGGTTTACGACACAAATCTAAGTTTACGTTACAATAACCGTTGCTGAGACCTAGAGCAATATATGGGTGTATTGAATGGTTGATATGAAATCTGAAGGAGATTGGGAATTTAGTTTGAATCAGCATAAAAAAACAGTAATTAATATTTAGTTGTTTTGAGATGGTCCTTTTCATAATAATTATGAACTGTTAGATAAAATACAGTCTCCATGGTTGCAAATTAGGGTGATTCTACATTATGTTATATAACACTTTCACGAGAAACTTTTAATCTGTAATGAAATAGAGAAAATGAAACCTTGTAAAAAGGGTAGTAAGTTTTGACTTCTTGAAACGTGACCAGGAATACATACATAAAGGTGGTCTGTCTGTTTTGGGTGAGTGTTAGCTTGGCCGAGTAAAGGAGGATGTAAAAGCTGAAACTTGGAGGTGATCTTTCTCACCCAACTATTGCTTGTATATGTTAGAAGACGAATGGAATTAATGGGGGGGAGATGTATTGAGGTAATTCAAATAAATAGGGTCATTGGCATCGCATGCGCTATAACTGTTGTTTTTTAATCTTTAGATCATATAAACTAGCGTCTGCGCATTATGTTCACGCTTTCATATCATCTATCCCTTATAAATATACATCACTTTTGACTCTCACTTTATCATTTCTTTCTTATACTAGTTTCGAGTTCATCTTTAGGGTCTTTACTGGTTAGTAATTCTCTAATAATTAGGAATGAATATTTGGGTGTGTGGCTTAGAGGTGGTGGTGGCGACCCAGTCTCAGGCCCGACAGGGGGTCTTGGACCCTCACATCTATTCCAGGCCTTATTCCAACTCCCCGACCATCGCAGGAGAAGACCAACCCCCTCCCGGAGTCTCTCATTCACGGCATTAACAGGTCAAGGGAGTCTCCATAAACAAGTGATACTAAGGTATCTGACTGATTAGCGAATGTGGGCGCAGTCACATTAAAAGGTTATTCAAAGGTGTTGCAACAAGTCTGAACGTTCAATTGACAATTTTTGTGATGAGAAAGAAGTAAAAAAAAGTTCTGCTAGGACAATGTGAAGAGGCTGATATGGATCGACTCAGTGCGTTTGTCTTTCGTCGTTGGACTGATGGATATTGATGGAGTACTTTCAAGCAGAAAGCGAAAGATATTGATTCATGCCTTCACAAACATACGGATGGTGAAGCACTGGGAACTCAGTCTTCCTGGGGGAGGAAAAGGAAAAGGCGAGACGCATTTTCGGCCAACCTTTTGAATTTATTGTGTTGACAGCACCATTAAGGCAAGGGAAATTATTTTGTAGTGGGTCTATAGTATGGCCAGATTGTGCTGAGAGTGAAATCGAGAGCGAAGGTAGAGGTACGTTCTAAGAACCCTCATGTGAAGCTTTCGGTACCATTAATGAGGCTAAAAACTTTGTCTTTCAACTTGATCATGTTAAATTTACCAGATAATTACCTGTGTTGTGCTTCATTTGATAGGAAAGAGTTCTGAAATCGAGAACGGGGATAGTGATATGTTCACAGAATTCCCAAGTGAAGCTTTGGGTAGCTTTAATGAGGTTAAAGACTGATTTTAACTTGATTAGGCTTAATTTACCAAAGAATTACCTGCACCATGTTTAATTTGATGATAAGTATTTTTGGTAGCCGCTATAATATTCTATCAAGCAAGGTTTTTCGAGACCATCATTCAGTCCAAAGTTTAAGTCAGGATAACGATGGGCGCTTTAAAGCTTGGATAGGTGATTGGAAGCCAATCAAGTGCCACCTGGCTCTTTGGACTAAAACGTCGCCTGAAGGACTTTACAAGTTGCAATATTGAATTTAGTGTTAAATAGCATGCATCACTTCCTGCCGAATCTTATACTTATTAAAAAATAAAGCGAAACCCTACAGGGACATCTACACCAGAACCTTTCCTTTTCCAGGTTTGGGAAAAGGAAGCTGTACATGGGATAATAATATAGAGTAGACAACTTTTGGGGATTATGAACCAGAAACATCTGGATCTCTCCTATCCGCGGCAGTTCTAGCCAAAATTCTGAGACCCTTTAGGGTCGCTTTCATACACTTCTCTCGCTATAGAAGCTTCCTATTTAGTTTGCGTTTCAGATATTATGAACAGCAAACTACTGAGGGATTTTTTGTAGATCTTCTTTCTGTAGGTGACTTCCATTTCGCTTACATATTGTATTTTTCGTTTATATATACATGCATATAAAAATCAGAAACCAACATTTTGAGCAAAATTTTTTAAAATGACAAATATACAGAAATGAGAATTTATGAAAGTTACATAAGTTGAGTACCAAGAGGAGACTATGTGGAGACCATGGACTAGGAGCGGATGCAATTCTTTCAAAATTGCCTTCGTTACATAAAGATTGCCAGTAGCCTTGTAGCGACGGGCGTGTACGACCAAAGTAGGACACACGCGAGCGTCGCTACACACATAAAGTACAGAGAGAGAGAGAGAGAGAGAAAAGTAAAGTTAGCACCGTTTACGAGAATGTCACACGGTAGTAAACGGAGCACAGTTATCTCTGTTAGAGTTGGTCGAGGCAATCTTAGGCAAACATTATAATCACGGCAGAATCCAGAATAAACCAATAAACCGGTTAGTTAACACAGTTAAACAAATAGAAGCCATGTCAGGAAGCTGTCTCCAGGGTGTGGTAGCATGCCACCGCCCACAAAGAATTTTACCCAATAGTCGGAGTGCATTCCTTATCAATATGTTCGGCAGTAGCCAATCAAAAGTCGAGTTATGTTAATACCGACAAATAACAGGCCGGTACATAAGAGGAAAGTGTGGCTTAGTTGCACGAGGAACTTGTAGGGTGTGGCTTAAATTGAATATATAACTGTGTGATGCCAGAACAAAGAGGATAATTAGATTACTGCTCTATATAGCAATATCTCGCGTTACATATCATTCAGTCCGATCTCTCAGATTGGCGTAATTCATCTTGTATATAGTCATGTACATAACGCAGACATTATGGTGTAACTCTTAAAGATTCTATTTGTCCGGTCTCCTTTAGACCTTGCCCGCACTTGACCTCGGAATTAATTTATGTCATAACTTAGAACTTAAAACTTAATTAAAGAACTTTGTAAAGTGCAATAATATCTAGTTCAATAACAATTCTATTTTTGCTTTAGTGACTTTAATATCTTGAAGTTCCTCAATCTTCCTGCTTCAAGGCCTTATTAATCGAGAAAATAGCCGTTACGCATTGTCCTCGTTAATCGCAATTCTTCGCGATTACATAACTCCCGAAATACCGGTGTTTTACCTTGGTGTGGTTTATCTCCACCCTCCGGGCTATTTGATCCCGTCGCTAGAATAAGACCGCCCCTCGGCTTATGGCACCCTGTAGCAATCAACAAAATAAGGAAGGGCAACGCAAACCAACCGGAGCATTTTTTTTTTTACCTGAAGTCCTTGTGAAAAGATTACGCGATAATTCGCTAATCTATTACCATTACTGGCAACCATCGTCCCCTTTCCAAGGCTCTTGGGTTGTCCTCGCGATTACCTTCAAGGTTCCTCCATAAATAAGGACGACCTTCAAGAGCCCCTATAACCTGACAAAAAAAAACAAAGTTTGAGATGCTGATAATAAATAGCTCCTATTAATTATGTATACATTGGAATCCAAGGAAGTTAAGCAATGTAAAATGATCAGCTGTAAATTGTGATAAGAACAGTTGATACTACAAAACCCGCCTTCATAAATTCGTCTTACAGGATTATCTCTGGATTTATGCTTTAATTGATTAAAAACAACCTAAAAAACAGCTGGTAACAAGGCTAATTGAGAACTTCAAGGAGTTGTACTTTCGTATTTCCACTGAGTTTCAAATAATACATCAGTTCTGACATATCATCAGTACTTTTAGAGATTTCCTTAGTTTTAAAATTGTTAATTATAAAAGTAATTTTTCCCTAGAGCGATATGTTTAGTTCATTGTATTTCGTTTTGCATTCACATCTAGTTTCCTTTCGTGAAAACTTTGGTGATGTAAGTGAAGAACATCGTGAGCCATTGCATCAGGACAATGCGACAATGGAAAGAAGATACTAAGGAAGATGCGATAATGCAATGATGAGAGACTATTTATGGTCTCTATTCAGAAAAGATACAAGCGTTCACACTAGAAAAGCACGAAGCACTTCTAATATAAATATTTGTAATTATTTTTTGGCTCTTATTTTCTTTACAATTCCTAAATACGTTTTAATACGTGAAAAAACACATGGGAGTGTCGCAATATCTATGCAAAATTGAAATACAATGAGCTAAACCTATCGCTCTAGGGAAAAAATGACTTATATAAATAACAAATGTGAAACGAAGGAAATCTCTAAAAATACTGATGATATTTCACAACTGATGTATCTTTTTAATCTGTAATCTTTAATGAAAGCGATGAAATGTGTGGTAGGTTAAATAGGTGTAAAGTAGTTCTCTAGGTTACCCTGGTGTTGAGGGTATCGCTAGTATACTTTCTTCTTATTGTTTGTTAGTTTTTGTATCCTCCGTCAATAATAGGGCTGACTGTTTATGTCAGTCAGATTCTTCCATTGGTTTATAGCTTTGTTTATTCCTTTTGTGGGTTCCTCCGTCGTGGCTTTCAAGCCTTTCATGTAGTATTTTGGCTAACTATTTTGTGTGTAGTTTCATATGAGCATTATGCTTTTTTTATTTGAACTTTTTAACTGTGTTATTTAATTATTCTTTATTTTATTTTTACTAAATGTTAAATTGGGGACTTTGCATCTTTTTATCTATGCTTATTTTTTTATTGCTGATAATTTATCTTTCTCTTCTTTTATTTTCCTTGACTTTGTTATTTAATTATTCATTTCTTATATTTTAATTTAAATCTTAATTCGGGCATTTCGCCTTTTCTTGTTTACCCTTTTTGTTATTGCTGTTAAATTATCTTCCTTTTCTTAGTATTTTAGTTAACTTTGTTGATTATTTATTCTTCTTCATTTCTTTTGATTTTAATTTAATTTTAGCTTGAGCACTTCGCCTCTTTTTTCTTTATACTTTTTATAATTGCTTCATATTAATCTTTCTCTTCTTTTAGTTTGGTTAAAGTTTAATTTGGGCAGTTCGCCTCTTTTTATTAAAGTTTATTGACTTGTGTTATTTTTTTCTTGGAGTTGTCTTGGTTTTTGTATCATGTTACTTTAGGCACTTAGCCCCTTTTTATTGTTTGATTGTTATTTTCGCTTTCTCTTAAGCAATTATTATTTTTGTTTTTACATTGTTAGGTGTATATTGGTCTTATATTATCTCTCGCACAGTTTCTCCCGAAGAGGAATAGTGCTGTTCTTTCTACTGTCTGTTGTCTGAATTTAGGTAGGTCGAAATTATCATTGATTGTTGGGAGTATTTCTTCCTCTCCTTTATCCCATGTCTTTCTCCCTAGCCTCTGGATCTCCATATTGATTGGTTTGAGTCGGGTTCTATCACGTAGAGACAATTGTCTAATATGGTCGATCCTTTTTATGCCAGTTGTAAGCAGTGTGGCTTGATTCTGTACCCTCTGCATCGTCCTGTGAGAGGTACATCTTGCCATCTGCGTGATCACGGCCGGAAACACTAGGATAGAGCGTATCAAGGCCGTATAGAGTTTCCTCTTATTTGGCACGCTGATGCTTTGGAAACGGTACAGTTTCTTTAACTCTCGTTTTGCTAGGGAGACTCTGTTGTTTATGTGGGCATTATAGCCTGTTTTGGAAGGACGTAAGCCCAGGGCATTTTGCTCATTAGAGTATGGATTAATTTCATCCTTAACGAGGACGTTGTCTTTTTTCCAGCAGTTCATCAGAATTATCTAGAATTTCTGGCGGTTAGTCTTTATTTTACACCATTTTTCGTAACGGTTGATGTTATTAATCTCGGCAGTTGTAGCCCTTGCTTGAACTCCAGCGTTCCTGATGGGACTTGGAACGATTTTGTGATGTCATCTGCAAACTGCAGATACATCAAATTGTCCCTCACTATAGCAGGGAGGTCGATTATGTACACAAGGTAGATCAACGGGCTCAGACAGCTGCCTTGTGGAACTTACGCCCCGAGTTTGAATTCGGGTCCTTTGTAGCCCTCAATCGCGATTTGGGCTCTCTTCTCCATGATATAGTCACAAAGGACACTTTTCATGATTGGGTTTAGCTGGAGGTTGAAGATCTTGAATTATAGCCCTCTCAGCTAGACTTTATCAAAGGCATTATTTACATCCCATAACACCACGTCTACGCATTTTCGCTCAGCTTTGCTGCATTTGAGTTTGTCCGTTAGGAGAGCGAGGGTGGTCTCCGTTCCTCGTCTCCTAGGAAATCCATGCTGCTAAGGGGTTGTGAGCTCCTCGCTCGGCTAGTTGTTCTTGAAGCCTGTCAGCCAGGGGCTTCTCGTAGACTTTCGCAATGAATTCAACAGGGAGATTGGCCTGTAATTGAGCAGTTGATCAAGAGGTTTTTCTCCCTTAGGTATGAAGATTATTTTCGCAATCTTAAAACCATCATAGAAGTAACCCGTGTTCAGGGAAGCGTTATAAATATTTGTGATTCCCTGAATGATATGCTGTGTGGAATTTATCAAGTTGATTTTGGTGATGCTAGTTCAACTGATGCCCTTTGTTCAAAGGATCTTAGAGTGACCACGACCTCCTCTGCTGTTATAAGATGGCCATGGCTCGCCGTCTCCCTGCCTTCGTCTACTTGATGTTGTGGGTGCGTGTGGGGTATAATCTGATTAAGGTCTTTGATCAATTGGCCTTCGAATTCCTGGTCGAACACTTCATTGTCTTCTAAGCTGATACTGAAGACGTTTTTCCAATAATTCCT
Source organism: Ceratothoa steindachneri (assembly GCA_963969495.1). Lineage (NCBI taxonomy): Eukaryota > Metazoa > Arthropoda > Malacostraca > Isopoda > Cymothoidae > Ceratothoa > Ceratothoa steindachneri. The sequence continues at coordinate 11,387,453 of OZ018331.1, read as the reverse complement.
AAACCTTTCTTCCAGGACCACCGAATCCTCTATATAATCCCCATTCTCTTTAATTCGAGCCTTTTGCTTTTCCTAGTAGATCTTTTAACTTCCTGACTTGATGCCAGAATTTAGCTAGGCTCAGCACGCTAACAACTCTGGCTATTAGGCTGTTCCAAATTTCAGCCTGCTGAACATTATCAGCCTTTATTAGCTCGTTGCTTAGGCGCCGTGCTTCTTACCTGGTTTGGACCTACTCGTCTTGTCTCTTCGTATACGTACATCCTTGGGCTTACGAGCAATCTCTTTCCTTTCTTCTGTCCCTCCGGGTTTAGGTGGGGTTTTGTACCCTGTCTTAGGTACACACTCGCGATCTTCTTCTATAATAGACGCAGTTGTCCTCTCCAGCTCTTCGTTTAGCTCCTCCAAGGTTGCTTCGCTCAGATCAGCTGGGGCGTATTGATTGAGTTGTCTCTTGTAACGTTCCTAGATGACCAAGGCGTAGTTTTTACGGAGAGTGACTGGTAGCTTGATCAGCGAGAGTGATATTGTGGGGAGGATCGCTTTGTGATCACTGGGGACTGTTGGGCCCGGCTCACTATGGTAGTTTAGTGGGAAGCCTTCACTTATTAAAATTATGTCATGTTTGGTGGCTGATGTGGAAGTGATATAGGTCGGAAAAGCCGACCATATTCCTTGGATGTTTTTCTTCTCATAATCAATTCAAAGTTTCCGCCTCTTTCGTTGGTTCTATCATAGGGTGCCGAACGGCATCTGGCATTGAGGTCAACCGCTAAGATTGCCATTCTGCGGTGTCCAAACAACGTGTAGAATTTATTTATTTGGAGATAGGCTCAACAAGGGGGTTGATAGGCTGCTGCTATCACGAGGTTTCCTACCACTGTGTGGAGTTCAACCGCTACAAAGGATTTGTCCATTTCTGTTAGAAGTTTGAAGGAGATGTTCCCCTTGACAGCTATTGAAGCACCATTAAACCTTTCCTGTGAGTGATTCTTCATGACCACTCTGTATCCCGATATTTAAATTTGACCAGATGTAGTGTCAATGCCGTGTATTGTTATAAGAATGATGTTTGGGTCAAGCACCCGGAATATGTTTCCATATGACGTTGCTTTCCCCTCCCATCCGTCTACTTTGAGTGTCAGGTTCCTTATTCTGTTGCTTACTTTTTCCATATTGTGTTTTTAGTGTTTTTGGGGATATTTTCTTCTTATGCCTCTTAATCGTTGGTTGTGGTAACTAGATTCGAGAGGAAATAGTTCGTACTTCCTTTCTTCTCGGTGATACATTATGCTCGTTTGGAGTGACTAAGTCTTCCTCGTAACTCAGCATCATAGAAAGTGAATTGCCAAATGGGGTGGATGAATGATGAAGGGTAAACCCAGGGGACTTTTGTGGGTTAGCGCGGAATCAACCATCGCTAACCGGGGGTGCAGCCCCTTGTTGCTTCCATCTATGGTCCTGGCTGTACTCCCCGGGTGGAGGAATAGGGGCGCGCCTCTACATCCTTTCCAGAAGTTGCAGTTCTGCCCCTAGTCCCGGTTTCTCAGAAGCCGAGTTCCACTGTCGGCTACTCCTCAAACCAGCTATTATTGGTGCCGCAGTTATGTCTATGACAAATAACGTCATAGTTGAGTGTAGACAAGATGATAGACAGTCCAGTTCATTAATGCTGTGAAGGAAGGGGGACCGACATAAAGTCGCCTAGAAGCATCTTGTAAAAATCTCGTTCTCAAAAATCCCCATAGAGAAAGTGAAGAAAAATATCCACGTTTTTAGGCTGGCTTCCCCTTTTCTTTGCCTCCTTTATCGGGTAAGAGATGAATAACAAGTTAGCGTTGTTGATTCAATGAAGTCTCCTATCCTTCACTGATGTATTGAATTGAATTGTTGAATAATAGTTAAGAAAAAGATTGGTATGGAAGATAATATGATAGATTGTGGGTGAGGAGAGTGTGTAGAGTTTGCCCTGGTAGTGATGGCTACCCTTTTCATAATTCTTAGAATTTGTTATCGTTGTCCATGACCTTAAATCCTGTAATTTGTATTGTTATGTGAACCTGAGTTTGTGTTATAACGCATTCAAGCTTTTCTTTTGTACATATTTTGCAACCTTATTTTTATTTTCCTTAACTTTGAACTAATTTTTAAAAATTATAAATATATTTTTTATTTTTTTTATTTTATTTATTTATTTTCTATTTCATTTTATTTATTTATTTTATTTTATTTATCTTTTTATTTATTTATTTAGTTTGTTTATAGTATCTTTCTTCTCTGCCTTTTGTATTTTATAAATTTTATTTGTATTTTTATAATTTATCTCCTTAGTACTATACTTATTTTAAGAGAGATAAGATTTTGAAAGGTAATAATATAGTTAATCACTTATTATATATCTTCTATATTAATTTAAGAATTTGTTTTTGTTTTGTCTTTATTTCCCCCTTAATTACTAATTTTATTGACATATATACACTTACATACAATTATTTCACTTTCATTTAAATACATATATTCAATATCAATATTTAGACAAACGCTGCACCGAAACTTTAGGGCCTTTAAATGGCAAATACAAATTGAATGGAGTTCATAAACCACCTGATGTAAATTCAAACTTAAGATCCGTGTCAGAAGGATTCTATCAAGTTATCTCAAACTTTCCCTACACTCTCCAACACTACAAACATTTATTCTGCCTACCATTTAGGAAAGTTATTAGAACTAGAGGTGTAGCGAACTGTTATGATTCTGACGGCATTGTAACAAGTTTGTAAATTTTGAGACGCCGTGAAACATGGGTTCTTAACATGGTGTGTGAAACAAGTGTGAAACAAGTTTAGTAGTCGGACGCGATGAAACATTCATAGATGATTGATTTTGGGGATGTGGAGGGAAATTTCATTTGTTTATTTGCTTAAATAATGCAATTCAATAAATATGAAAACAACGCACTATTATAAATGAGTTTCCAAATACTTTATGTGTATATGTATAATAAAAATTAAGATCATAAGGGGTCGAGAATTACTTGGAGCCTTACATGGGGTGTAGGTATGAAAAGAGGATAAGATCCAGGCAATCTAATCAATTACTTGTTTGAATGAATAGGACGGCGAATTTTCATATAAAAGAAACTAAAATAAGTTAAACAAACGTATTAATTTTTCAGGACTTAAAAACTAGTACGGTTAAATGAATTTTGCCGAAATTTGGTTACACATTACATTTGCTGAGGCGAGGAAAATTTACCTAATTGAACTATCTCGCCAAGAAGGAAAAGGGGAGTAATTAAAGGTACCATACAAAATCATACAACGATGAAAAATGAATCGTGATTCATATAGATTTGCACAACTTCGAAATAAGAGGGCTCGGTCAATGTAACTTACGTTAACGTGGCAATTTGGGTGTGAACGAGGCGATAACCAGAGTAACTGATAATTATTTGTAGATGTGAAGAAGGCGAAGGTTAGGCAGACGAAGAAACGTTATCTTGAGAGATAGGATATCGAGAGCCGGTGAAATGACTTAAGCGTAGACAGTGCTGGAATTCCTGAAGCAGTGAACCTTGCAGGAAGAAGATCGTCGTTTTCGGAAAATAGTTTTGATATTGGTTGCTATGGTTTTACGATAAAGGAACAGATGGTTGTCCTTTCATTGGATAAAAGTGTATCCTGAAGCAGTGAATGGCTAAAAGGTTGGGGCGTAAAACTGCTCATATGTGTAGAATGTATGCGACGTCGTAGGATAGGTGACAGAAGGCACGTAAATGGTCTTTAAAAGCCGTGGAGGGCAGTGAGTCTAACCACAAACCACTGGTCGCCGGAGAGGCGTCCAATATGACGATGGATGACAGCCAACGGGGGATAAGCGCGACGGTCTCGCTGCGGTATGGCGGTGGAAATTAAATAGAAAATTGCTTCCCTTTTGAATTTTAATTTCTTGAGATTGATTGGTGAAGCTTTGTTGAAGTAAATAATTGGTCGGTCTTCATTAGAGAGATGTAAGCCTAAGCCCAGTTCAAGGAAAGTTTTGTCCCCACAGGGGGGGTTACGGGGTTGTTTTCTCCTTGTTCTATGACTGGCTCTGTATTGGGATACTAGTGTTTGTTATTTGTATGAAAAGACATCTTCCATGAGGAGGTGGGTATAAACTCCCCATTACTCATTAAGGACAACTCTTGCTCCGTGAAGGAAACTTGGAGAAACTATCAGATGTTCATTCGCCCTCTCCAAATTTCATGGTTGGTCCTTATCTTAATCGTGGACCTTGAACTACTAGGATTTTGTCATACTAAACTTGTGGTGGAGCTGGCTCACATGCTACAAGGCAAAGAACCACTTTTTAGATGACTAAGAGGAAACAAGATTTTCTAGAGCCGAAAATGTCCTCATTTTTCTAGTGCATTAATTTTTAAATACTGTATTTACACCAGTGAAACAATTTCACATTTTCGATGTATACTCAAATGCATAAATTTCAACTCTATACTACAGGTATTTTAAATTTGTGACGTTATAAATTTATCATGAGTCATTTCAAATTTTAATTACACATAAAATTGCTTCTACTTTCAAAATGTTTATTTCAGAAATATAAGAATTTCACACCAGTATTAAAACAAGAATGTTGCTATCATGTTGCAATTCATGTGATTTTTTTTAATTCACATATTTAAAGCAATGGCATATATTTCATAGCTGTTTTACCGTAGGGTTTACTTGTGAAAAGTGCATACTATAACTACCAGACATACCTTAGCTTATATAATAGTATTTCTGTAGAACCTAGTACTATCACTATTATACTATAAAGTATATTAAAACCTGTAAGTTATTTTATACTTACAATTTTTAATAACATATGAATTATTTTAGGTTAAAAATATACTGAATTTCGTCATGGTAGGTTAAAGATTAGTTCAAAGATTACAAACATGACATAGAAAATATTAGCTAACTGGATGAATATGATTGGCCTTATTTATTCTAGAAATATTTTGAATTAAAAACTGATCTAAAATAAGTACAATAGTAACCTCCACCTATGATAATATCTCAAGAATTTTGAGAATTTAAAACTTAAGTTTATTGGTCTCAAAATAATTTTCCTGTCAGCACAATAACTGTTATCAAACCTAATGAACAAAACATTCTATCCTAATCTCTCCCCCCTCCGGGACAAATATTATAAACAAAGTTTATATATATACATATATATATGGGTATTAATAAACAATACACTATATTTGATTATTAATAAAGTGTTGGAGCACCATTTTACTTCAGTACATCCCCAATCCTTCTTAAATAGAACCATACAACCAGAGTATGGTTTGTTTCTAGTAGAATGTTGTCCCATTCTTCTATCGAACCGTATTCCAATTATTTCAATAATGACGTAGGGGGAAATCTCTTTTACATTCCTCAATCTAAAACTGCTCATAATGGTTTGATGAGGACTTGATCAAGTGACTGAGATGGTCAAGCATAACAACACGATGCTCCTCAAATCAAGGCTGAAGCTCTGTAGCTCTGTGTAAGTGAACATTAACATGTCAGAAAAAAGATAGCTAAGCATAGTAAGAACCTTGTTATCAAGAATGTCTAGATATTTGTTGTCAGTAACCCGACCATTGATGTTAATAATGTGACCAGCTGAGTACCAGGATATATTCTCCCAAACCATTAGGGATCTGCCCCCATGTTTGACGGATGGAAACAGGTAGTCCGGAGTGCGAACTTCTTTTGGGGTTCTCTATATATAAACACCACCACTCGCTTTCGAATGGCAGTCCTTCCATGAATGTTCGCTTTGTGATGTTCCCGACTCTTAGTTCTTATCGAAACATTGTCGTTTAGTTGGCTATTGAGTAGGGTCGTACTGCTAGTGTTATTTTGGTCATCAAACCTAAAGTTTTGAAGTTAACAGAAATCTAAAGTACCCAACAGGTAGCACACATAAATACCTTTATTTTTACATGTAGAACTTTTAAATAAGTTTAGCAGTTATATGTTTACTAGTTTTATGATGTTATTTTTGAAAAAAAAGTGTTTTGGTACGGATCGTGACCATGGAGGACACGCTCTGTATGATATCAGTACCGTTTTTTGTAAAATCTTTTGATATACCACAAATTAAATTAAAAGATTTACTACTACTAAATGATACACAAATGTTATAAAAAGACATAATATAAAATAATGGTTAGAATTGTTATTTTACAACATTTTTTACATAGGTATCAAAAATAAGATAAAATAAAAAAATCTTAATTTTATAGAACATTTTTGAACAAGTAATGCACAGCCCTCATTGTTTATCATTGCATAAATATATTAATAACATCATTAGGCAATGTAAAATCACCATCTTACTGCAATAATGCAACTGGAAAATTGAAAATTGAAATTAACAGCGTCGGCATGAATTTAAATTCATTCAAAAATATTTTAAATATATAAAAAAATCATCCTATTACTTAATACACATAGCAGAGCACTGTATATAGTTAAATCTTGCTTCTAACGTAAAATAATGTTAGATAACACAAATAACATAATTTAACACTGATAAAATGGTATAATTTGCATTTAAAATCTTGTAATTTATTCATTCTTTGGTCGCTTTTTCACATTTAAAACACAAAACGATGTTACTTAATCAAGATACAGTAGTTTCAAATCGAAATCTTGATTGGTTTAATTTTCACGAATTTCCAAATTTTATACGGACCGTGTTCTACTCGCCATTTTATTTAAACTGTAAACACATAAATCCCAACGCTGGTCAAAGTTATGAAATCACACTCATTCTTCTTCACAATGATCATATTCACCATGGAAATCTTAACCAGCGGAATAACGCAATATTCACGGACACTGTGGACTATAATGTAACTCGTAAAAATTACATCCGACACGTAAAATATTAAAAAAACTTACCTTGCAAACAAAAATGGTGTCTGAGCTCGGCGGAAAGAAGAGGGAGGTGGCGTCAACCCAGACCAGTTTTCTATGTCAAAGGTAAACTAAATCAGGCCCATATTTTGGCAAGAAGGCCTATTATACGCCTAGTGTCCATGTACATGTAGTCCGTGATCACTTTATCCTACAGTCACATGTGCAATAGTTTGATTTCTATCCATAAAATAATGATAAACCTGAAAAATGCTTATGGGATGACCAAATAGTTACACTTTTAAGTAGTTTTCTTTCTAATAATAAGGTGGAAATGGCGGAAATTTTCCAATTTTTTTTTAATATTTTCAAATTCCAAATATTTGCGTGGAGATACATTATTACGGTGCCGTATTTCTTAATTCCTTGAAGAAAAGGACCATTTAGTTGCACTGAGGTAGTATAGAACGAAGCGCTTTTTTTAACATAATTAAGACAATAAAAATTCTAAAATTAACACATACATGAAATTATGTAGGGGAACGTATTCAGAAATATTGACTCAGATGTTATATTAATATCAGGCCATGGAAGAAGAAACATAGAAAATGAGAAAAGAAAGATATGGAACTACAATGTTATTATACACCGACCGGGTCCTCGTCCACGGCTAAACCCGGCCCCGCCCCTGGCAAAAGTACGACTCCGATCGGTCTATAAATGTCATAGCCACTAATCTTTCAGGAGAGGCAGACGACAAAGCTGCAATAGCTATCATGCAGTGATTGCAGATCAAAACAGAACAAGGAATGGAAGATGCCCATTTAGCTATAGAAGTTCAAATGGAGTTAAGCAACATCACCGTCGCAACAGGATAGCTGCCAGCCAGGCGCAAAACTTTACTAACCTATTTAATAATAGGACACGGGTAATATTAATGGGCGATTTAAGCTCCCATTGCGGGGATTCCGGGTATATATCTAAAAACAGTGTCTGCAAACAACTTAATTCACTCCACGACAGTCGGATGCTGTAAAGACTGGGATCCACCTTTCCTACATATCTACGAGGAGTCTGTGCTAGAAAACCGATTATCTGCCTGGATAATTTCGATCTGCCTTTTAACCAATTTATGGAACCAGTAGAGCCTCCTTGCTGTGACCATACTGCAACTTTAGTGAATATTAAAAATGCAACTTATACAAATTTATCCATGGAAATGGAAGGCATACCACAGAGCGGATTGGGATAAGTATAAATAATTAATTCAGACGTACGTACCTGACCCGGTCAGGGAAGCCACTCTAGAGGAAATCGAGAAGCTGTATAGGATTAGATAAATAATGAAAGGACAGAGAAGGGGGTCATCCCCATTAAGTCGTTAATTACCATTTAAGAATTCAAGTGGACACCAGAAATGGTGACATTGAGTGAGGTGATCAGTCGAGCGGCAGACAATTAAGAAGATTCGTACCATCAAAGAAGTCATACAACTTACCCAGGAAAGAAATATTGAATAGAAAATCGGATCAACACATCAGGAGAATGGATGTAGAAGCATCCCAAGGGAATTTTGGATTAAATCCACGGACAGTAAATGATAGAATGAAAATTAAGGACGTAAGGAACAATATTTTAGAAGATGAAGCAGAAATACAGACATTATTTAGATAAGACAGATAAAATGTGTTCAAAATCTGTAAAAGAGAGAACGAAAACTCTGACATTTAATTCGAAAATCGAATCATGGACGAATTAAATGCATAAATCGAGAGAACATAACCCTTTCACTTTGTCGAGGAAGGAAGAAACGACAACGATGGAACAGATGTGGTCATTACATCGAAATAAATAAATATACGATAAAGAGCTTCTGACAAAGAGCCTCAGTCAGTTCGGGACTCACTAGGTTCAATTACCTTGAAACTCTCCCAAACTTATTCGAGGGAGTAAGAAAGAATCTTCAATACCTGTTTGAAAATACGATATTTTATCGATGAATTGAAAGCAGCAAGAAGGATATTCATCCCCAAGGCGGGAACTCCCTAGATCATGTGTATAACTATCGCCTCGTCTCACTAGTAGATTTTATCGGTAAAGAATTCGAAAAAATAATCAACAACACTGTCGATAAAACATTGATGATAACGATCTAAACTCTAGAGGAACAGCTGCAAATTTGGTTTCAGGAAAAACAAAAACACGAAGATGGCCCTAGGATTCATCCTAGAGAAGATTGAAAAAGCAAAGGGAGAGAAAATATATGGACATTATCTGTCGGGACGTGTCCAAGGCTTTTGGCAAAGTTTGGCAGAGGGGTATGCAATTCAAAATACTCAGACTGGAAATGAACAACATATCTAGGTGATATTATCTGATTATGTAATTAAGAGACGTGCTTATGTGGAAATGTGACGCCATTAGGGAGACGAATTCGAGCTCGCTGCTAGGTTGCCCCAAGTCAGAAGTCTAAGTCCGTCTTTCTATTCAATTTACACCACAGATATATCGCCACCCAAAAATGAGGTCTGCCTGAACATTCAATTCGCTGACAGTGATAGTTTGCTCTTTCAGGAACGGACCCATGCAAGCTAGAATGACGGCATAAAGATAAGAAGTATCAATAGATACGAAGAAAAATAGAAAATTAAAACGAATCGGGATATATTTAAGATTGAACCCGTTTACAGGATGAGCTTCTCGGGTGTATATGTAGAAGAAGAGCGCTACAGATACGACAAAGGGTGAAAGCTTCTTAAGTTAACCATTAAAACATTAGGTTACAAAAAACATGTTACTGAGAGGGAATATCGGGGGAGAAAGCGGACTGGTATTACTTTACATATTAAGAAACAGGATGAAGAAGAAGAGGAAGATTTACCATGCCATAATACAGTCCGTGAATATCTATAGAACAAGGCTGTGTACAGAATTACAAACACTAGGAAAGGAGAAGTAAAAATACAAGAAGACCTTCATGGCGATGCCAAGATAGAGCCGTTCAACAAGAATGATTGGAAAAAGAGCCAGAAAAGTGCTAGAAAATACACACGAAAAATAGGAATTGATTCAATCAACCAAATTAACCAAAGCGTAGGTTGGAGAACGGACAGATTATTCCCAAGTTTCCCAAGGATTGATGAAAGAGGTAAAAAGAAGGAAGAATAAATCTACACATAGAGAAGGAGAAGACTACTCGACAACGGTTATGTTTAATTAGATAACTAAAGCATCACCTAAGAAATCGCTTATAGACAATTATAACCATAGTAGGAGTAAATAAGAATAACTAAAGAGATAGGATCCTACACCAGTTTGGGTAAGAATAATTACTAATAACGGTTTGAAAGCCCTATATAACAAACACTACACTGACAAAGATAAAAATAGACACTGCTACAAACACAGGAATGCGTGATTCTCACTCGAAACAAACTATTAATTTTAACTATAACTACCTAAAATGGAGAGATATTAGCCTTTTCTCCAGGCAAACTAGCATTTCTTTGCAAACCACTTCCTTCAGTTTACAGCAACTATTCTTCATTAACTATCACATTCACTCACGGGAGTCACAGAAGATACGTGGGACATGGATCACGATAAAGAGCAAAGATCTAAAATAGATATAATCTACATATCGTAGGTCCCACGATTACGTCCACTTTATTGTCTCCTATGATATTTTCTTGCTGTCCTATCCTTAAACTTTCTTCTTCACCTCCTTTTACTCCTACCCGCCATACCCACATTGCCCTTGGCCCTGGACAGTGTGGCTGTTGGTACTACCAATGAGTACTGCGCCTTGCCTCCCCCCTCTCCTTCGCACTCTTTTAAGAGCTAAAGGGGAAGAGTGATTGGGCGAGCTGATTTTCGTCTACCAGCTCTCTTTTTATTTCATGTTGTGTCCTGCGTTATGTAGAACTCTTTTACGCGCTAATCACATGTTTGTGGCTCTGAAAGCTGCTTCTATTCACGAACATTTTGTTCTTCAAGGTGATTCATTACGACGTCAACAATTTTTGTAAAAGAAAGCTGTACTTTTCGTGCACCTTAGGAAATTTTACAGTGATGTTAAAAACCGGAGAGGAAAACCATGAGAAAAACAAAAAAACAAATACTATTGTTTACCAAAGAGCCGATAATAAAGACCACCTATGTTACGATAACCGTTTAAATGTTAATGACTATTAAGGAGTCATTGCAGAGCTATTCTATCTTATCCTTATCAAGGTCGAAATTAATTTCGGGAAAATCCTATAACTTTGTTGTGCTTATTATCTTAAATAACTATGGCTTGATATTCATAATATATACGTACTGAGTATGCATTTTCTCATTACATAATTCATCCTTACTCCTCCCTGATTCACCTTCGTATTTTGTTTTATCTTAAAGATTAAGGAAATTTTGAAATTAAATCATTTTATTCTAATATGCAAAATGAAGTTCAAAATGAGTATTTAACATATTAATTCATCTTTTGAAACACCCAATATCATAGAAAACGGAAAATAATTTTGAATTTTAAGAGAAACTACGGTAAAAATACATTGAATTAATTTCAAATAAAAGCTCTATTGAAGAAGAGTTTTCTCCTGGTAGAAGTACAGGATAAGTTTATGAGCATCACGTTCCATCCTTTAGGTGTACAACGGCTTTGGAAAAGATTTTGATCCTATAAAGCGTTGGAAAATATTTGGTTCATTGAGGATAAAAAAAGTACTGTTGAAACGTCAAGAAACACAAAATGATCGTGTTTGCTCTTAAAATTTAGAAAGAAGACATCAAGCCATCTCGAACCTTGTTTTTTGGAGGCTGTAATAGTTTCCTTGGTTGCATCAGCTAAAAGTAAAACCACTCATTTTATAATTTTTAATGTGAAAATTGATCCAAAGTACTATCAAATGTTACACAAATTAAGGAAAACTACCAATGGCTCTTTTCATGCAAGATGGAGCGGAGCCCCCTATCACACCGCATCCCCAAGTGTGACATACCTCAGAGCTCATACTCTTAGGTTTATTGAACCAGAGAATTGACTACCAGGCAGTCATGATCTTGATCTCATTGACTTTTTTGATGGTCAGCTTTTGAAGAAAAAGCCTGCCGGCGGGAGAAATTTAAAACGTGCTCCATCAACGAAAGCGAATTCTTGGAGTTTGGGAAAGTCTTGCTGCATAAAGTTTGATTGAAAAGGCGCTTTCCAAGTGGAGAGCACGACTACAAGCTGTTGTGGGAGGGTACGAAGATTATAATGCATCTTTAATTCAAAACTGAACCTTATTCTGATTTTCCTTCTAGTTTGTCGTGGTACAACTATTCTATACCATACACTACTCATATATTATGTGTGGGGGGGGGGGGAGTGATCTAATCACCTATTGCATTCGCGAACCGTTGAAGGACTGTTCGCAGGGATTAACGACCGACTAAGAGGTCATACTTGAGGCGTTGGGTTTCAAATCCTTAATAATTAGACAGAGCGCATAATTGGTTGGCGAGATTTACTTGAATAGGCCGAGTGTCGTTCAAGGTTAGTTAAAAATGAAACAACAAAAATATAATTTTATTTACAAAGATTAAAATAAAAATAATAATAGACACAGGGGAATTATTTAAATTGAGATAGTCTCTTGATAATTATTATGAGGAGGGATTCTCAAATGAAATGAATTAGTTAATGTAACTAGGCCCAGATCAAAAGGGGGAACTTGACAATACTAATAATGGAGGGGGATTTCAGTTTTCGAGGAAGGTCCTTCTTGCGATGAGGCGAGTGGAGAACGATCCGATGAGGCAAGTGGGGCACGATTTAAATTAGGTAGGTGGAGCACGATCCGACCCAACCTTCTGATGAAGATGGCCAAACTTCAAAGATGACGTTCGACGGGGAATGTGGGAACTCTCGTAATTCTAGTGAAAGAGGAATCTTCTTTCCCTCAAAGGTAATCGATGGAGATTTTCTTCGGTTCGATTAAACGAAGGGAGACTGTTGCGCAAATTCAAAGGCTTGCCGTTCACAGAAGTTACCAATTAACTTGGGTAGAATCACGGCTAAAGAATTCTACTGTCTGACGAACGTTCACGTGACGAGACGATAAGGACGGCATTGAGGTGCGGGCTGGACTCGTCTAACTACAGAATAACCCGAGCATTTGTATGCCAGATTCTGGAAGGGAAGGGGGAGTTTGGAGACAGGAGTTACAAACTCCAGACATCTTAATCCGGAAGCGGAGTCGATTCATCATTTAGCAGCAAAGGGAGAGACATAGTGGCTCTTTCGCGCCTCGTCACCGGGGGTGGGGGAGGCTTGGGATGATCGCAGGATTGGGAAATATTTTCCCAACGTTGCTCAGGAGTCGAAAATTCGAGAATGTTCGAACAGGAAATGACGTCGTCCATGGCATGATACCATAGCACGTGGTCTCCGATAAATTGGGGGGGGGGGGTAAGGGGTCAGAGGTTGTTCTTTTACATAGTTCATAGGGCCAAAACTTAAGGAGTCATTAAAATTTAAAGATTGGTACCATTTTGGGGACGACTCTGTAAATATATATATATATATATATATATATATATATATATATATATATATATATATATATATATATATTCTGTATGCGCAAAAAATATTTGATGCATTGTAAAATATTTTATTTGATTTATACACCTTCAAAATACTTTTTTAGCCCACTTATGCATGTTAATGCCACAAATACGAATTTTAATTGATATTTTTATAAACACCATTGAAAATTATTTTACAAACTAATAAAATAATTAAAGTAACAAGTATCATATACAGTTAGAAAAAAAAGTTAAAATAATGAACAGATTAGTAAAATGTATAATTTGATTTTTCTCAAATATTCTGACATCGACATTTATTCTATTCTCAAACTGGTTCTACTACATTGGATTCTCCCTGGCGTAATATCAGTTACTCCTTGACTGAATTATCCAGATGTCTCACCATCTCAACCTAAAAAGTTGTCACGAGACATTTGGAAATAATTTTTTGGTTGCAAAATACTTGGTTGGAATATAAAGAAGATCTTGGAGCGATAAAATATTCCAATCGTCACTTTGTAGATAAAATTCGCAGGCTAAAAGTTCATGATATAATTGGACGGCGTTCCAAAATTCCCGCTTATTCTGCTAAACACATTGGTTGCAAACTAAGAGCACGTCCATCGAAGACAAGGGGAGAGATTAGGAAAGATTTGAGGGACAACCGGAACAGATTACGTAAAGACAATATTAAGCGAATGCTTCGGCAGCTGATGTTGCAGAGAAACTCCAAGTGAGTTGGATTATTTATGAGGTATGGACGTATGGATGTGAAACCATGGGAGACTTGATTGTTGAAGCCTTACCAATTGCCGGGATCCCAAATTCATAAATTGCTACCTAGAGAAACCCATGCCATTTTTAATCTTATGGTTCGGTTGGACGAAACCAAAATAGAACTCTTTAGTCGAAATACATTTAGCAATATATGGGAATAAAGAGAAAGAGTAAGAACCAAAAATACCGTTCCGACCATGAAGTTTGGCAGAGGCAGCTAAATAGTATGAGGCTGGTTTTCGTTACGAATTAGTAGTGAATTCGATATGATAGAGAGGACATTCAAATTGAGTTATTTCAATGAAAAATCTTCTACAGTCTGCCAGAATGTTACTGCCTGTTTGAATTCATATCCACTCGTCCATTACCTATCCTTCAAATTTCTCCAATTTTTTGTCAGCCTCGAGTGAATCTCATGGTTATTGATGGTTTGTAGCCTGTTATAATATGGCCCAAAAAAACAACGGAATGGCGACAAAATAAAATGTTACAAGGTCAAGAAGGGTCTAATGAGACCCTTGACTTTGAAGTCAGAAAAGTTATGACGAGAATTAAAAATGAGAAGAGGAATTGCAGAATTTTGTATGATTTTGAAGAGAAAATTAATAAAAATGAGCGAAGATATAGTTTGAAGTGTATCGGTTACTTGGTGCTTTGACTACTTATTTTGGGGTCAAACTTTATAATGTCTTTTTTTTTTAAATAAATCGAGGTTTCTATTTTTCGCATTAATATACTCGTACATACGTATGTAAGGCACTTTTTTAATTTTGTTGATTTCGAAGTTGCCTAAATATTATATATATATATACGAGTGTATATATATATATATATATATATATGAAAAACAAAGTGCACGTGAGTCAAAGTTATGCAAATACACCCAAAAAGGAAAAGTGAAAAACGATTCCGAGCGCTTTTGTCTTTATTCTTAAAGACCTTTACAAGGAATGAACAGGCTGGACATACATTGCTTTAAATAGTGGAAGGGGGATTAGACTACCCAACTCTGAACCTTAATTAGGGGGTACAAAATCCTGACCCAACTTTATTTGAGATTTTATGTATGTAGTGATAATGGGGTCCAGCGTGAACAAACCAAGCTAAGATTGAAATTTGGGAACGCGTTAATGGAGATGCATTCTAACATATTTCTCGAAATATAATTACTGCATTTTATGACTGGTTTGGCACTATTGCAGTTAATGCTATGGTTAAGATTGTACATATGTAGAAAAACGCAGATTGTTCACTGTGATTACGTACATTGGCTTGGTGTTGCTTAACCCGGACATCTAGTTCTTTCCCGGTTTGTCCATAATAACATTTTTGGCAGTTGTTGCAGCCTATCGAATAAACAATGCCAGGTCTGGGGGAGGGATTTTTGACAAGGATGCGATAAATTGTAGTCTCGTACTTAAAAATAACATTTATGTACAGAGGCCTAAGTAAACGAGGTAATTTAATGAAAATATGGTTATAGGGTAAAACTAATATGTTTTTGACCTGAAACTTAGGGATATTAACATTAGTTTGATAATAGGAACGCGTGGCTGACTTATAACAATTGTCGAGAAAGTACAGAGGGTAGCACAAATTTATCCCTATTTTATATATTCTATCGACTTCTTTGTCTAGGTATCGCTGTGAGGCAATTCTAAGGGCACGCAATAAAATAGAGGGGAAAACACTTTGTTTAATGTTATTATGGTGGTTAGAATAAAAATGTATGAAAGAGTCTATGGCAATGGGTTTTCTATATATTTCATATATCAAACAATGGTTTGTCCGATGAATTAGAATATCTAGGAAAGGGAGTGTGCGATCTTTTTCAACTTCTAAGATAAATTTAATTGAGGTCACTAAAGTGTTAATTTTAGTAAGAAATGTATTAATATTTAAATATATAGAAAACCCACAGCCATAGACTCTTTTATACACTTTTATTCTAACCACCAAAATAACATCAAACAAAGTGTTTTCTCCTCTATTTTATTGCGTGCCCTTAGAATTGCCTCACAGGGATACCTAGACAAAGAATTCGATAGAATATATAAAATAGGGATAAATTTGTGCTACCCTCTGTACTTTATTCTAAACATCATAATAACATCAAACAAAGTGTTTTCTCCTCTATTTTATTGCGTGCCCTTAGAATTGCCTCACAGCGATACCTAGACAAAGAATTCGATAGAATATATAAAATAGGGATAAATTTGTGCTACCCTCTGTACTTTCTCGACAATTGTTATAAGTCAGCCAAGTGTTCCTATTATCAAACTAATGTTAATATCCCTAAGTTTCAGCCCAAAATCTTATTATTTTTACCCTATAACCATATTTACATTAAATTACCTCTTTTACCTAGGCTTCTGTACATAAATGTTATTTTTAAGTACGAGACTACAATTTATCGCATCCTTGTCAAATATTCCCCCACCCACCGACCTGGCATTGTTTATTCGATAGGCTGCAACAACTGCCAAAAATGTTATTATGGGCAAACCGGGAAAGAACTAGATGTCAGGGTTAAGCAATATCAAGCCAATATACGTAATCACAGTGAACAATCTGCGCTTTTTCTACAATGTACAATCTTAACCATAGCATTAAATGGAACAGTGCCAAACCAGTCATAAAATGCAGTAATTATATTTCGAGAAATATATTAGAATGCATCTCCATTAACGCGTTCCCAAATTTCAATCTTAGCTTGGTTTGTTTACGCTAGACCCCATTATCACTACATACATAAAATCTCAAATAAAGTTGTTTCAGGATTTTGTATCCCCTAATTTATGTTCAGAGGTGGGTAGTCTAATCCACCCTTCCACTATTTAAGGCACTGTATGTCCAGCCTCCTGTTCATTCCTTGTAAAGGTCTTTAAGAATAAAGACGAAAGCGCTCGGAATCGTTTTTCACTTTTCCTTCATGGGTGTATCTGTATATATATATATATATATATATATATATATATATATATATAAATATATAAATTGGGACATCCTTCGTAAACCTCGATTTTAGTATGTAAGTTAAAGCCAGAACCAGTATTCGGAACATATATAATTTGGAACGTTTTGAACATTTCTTCTGTTCATCTTCAACCTATGAAGGAGTAAAACAATATGAAAGCAAGCAAGCTTAGAATATATAAAGATATATATGTATTAATGACTGACAATAAGTTTAAAGTTTGTTGAATTTGAGAGAAAATAATGCGACAATGTAATAATGAATAAATTTAAAGTTTAGTAAATTTTCAAGGAAATAATGCAAAAAATTACCGAGAGAACTATGCGAAGTTGCAAAGAAAACACTGCAAAATTATATAAACAAACTGAGAAAACAAAGCAAATATTAAAATGAAATAAATGAATGAACACTTACTAACTTGAGACAAGGACAGCAATCGAATGATTTAATATGTGGAAAGTTTGAACTGGGCTAAACATGGTAGTTGTTTAAAATAACTGAAATATGGTTAACCAACTAATAGAACATTATAATTATCGGGTCATTGAGCGAGTTGTTATAACATTTTAGGTAAAAATGAATTAAAAAACAAACTAAAATTAAGATATTTGAATTAATAGATGTAAACTGATGTGGATGACTGACTCGAATTTAATTCTGGATTAAGCATTTGAATAAATAGCGATTCTAAAATGTTTGAGATCTACGGATTTATCCGCACAACCCAAAACTTTGAAATTTGAGGGGGACAATAATGAGGTACAGGTATCCGAACGATTCCTTATTGCAGAGAATTCCGGTTTAGCAATGGGTGTGTCTGTGTAGTGGGAAACCCCCCTATGTTTGCAAATCGTCAGCTTCAATTGTAGCGTAGTTTTACCTACGTAGCGAGTTTGGCAAATCGAACACAGAAATTATAAACAAATGAGGACCTGAGTAGCAAGGGTAGCTTCTCCTTATGAGACAAGTAGGTTTTAAGAGAGATAGTATTAATTGGTATTCAGTAGAATTTGATTTGTGGATAAACATTCACAGAAAATAGCTTTAAACAGTTGACATCCTACTTAGATTATATCTATCTAGTCAATTTCTTGAAAAGTAAAACATTCATACAGCCTCTCAACTCAAACTAGGCATTCTAAAATACTCGAAAATTTAGATTTTTCTTCAGTTATATCAATTGATCCAGATAAGGTAGTTTTCAATTTTCGAGACTCCATTTTAACCAAAGACTAGAAGAAAATTTGGCTCTAGGAATGGATTTCAAATTCTCTTGCTTTAAGATTAACCGTATTAATTATCTTCATAAATTTGAAGTTATAGTTTCACACATAATGTGTTTACCACATTGGCAGTCTGATTTTTCTTATGTTGTTAATAACTTAAAGTCCATAGCATACTCATACTTACATAAGTTTAACTCGTTTAAGAATTTAAATCCCGTCTTTAGTTTTTCTGATATTAATATTTTAAAGAACTTAAAACGGCCAGATTTTGTCATATGTAAACCAAATAAAGGCAGAAAAGTGGTATTGTTAATTAAGACCGATTAGGTGGATAAACTGAATTCTATATTGAATGGTTCTTCTAAATTTCTTAAAGTTGATTGTGATTAATTTCAAAGTGTCGTTAGGAAAGAGAATAAAATTAACAGATTTCTTCGTAGGCTTAAGTCTAAAGGATTGTCCGTAGGTCATTACCATCTACTTTTCACTTCAGGTTCAACTACTGGTGTACTTTATAGTCTTCCCAAACTCCATAAGGCCGGATTGCCAATTCCCCCGATCCTTTCGGCAATTCGTACACCTACTTATAATCTTTGTAAATTTTTGAGACCGAAAATAGAGCCTATTGCAAAAATGAGGTCACTATACAGGATTCTTTTGTGTTCATAGATTTAATTAATTCCTCTAGATTTTCCCAGTATCACATGACTAGTTTCGATGTTGAGTCACTATTCACCAACATCCCTGTTCTTGAAACCTTAATATAATATATGATTCGAATTCAAATCAAATTCTACTGTATGCCAATTAATACTATCTCTCTTAAAACCTAGTTGTCTCATAAGGAGAAGCTACCCTTGCTACTCAGGTCCTCACTTGTTTAACAATTTATGTGTGCGAGTTGCCAAACTCACTACGTAGGTAAAACTACGCTACAATTGAAGCTGAGGATTTGCAAACATACGGGGGTTTCCCACTACACAGACACAACCATTGCTAAACCGGAATTCTCTGCAATAAGGAATCATTCGGATACCTGCACCTCATTTTTGTCCCCCTCAAATTTCAAGGTTTTGGGTTGTGCGGATAAATCCGTAGATCTCAAACATTTTGGAGTCGCTATTTATTCAAATGCTCAATCCAGAATTAAATTCGAGTCAGTCGTCCACACCAGGTTACATCTATTAATTCAAATATCTTAATTTTAGTTTGTTTTTTAATTCATTTTTACCTAAAGTGTAATAACAACTCGCTCAATGACCCGATAATTATAATGTTCTATTAGTTGGTTAACCATATTTCACTTATTTTAAACAACTACCATGTTTAGCCCAGTTCAAATTTTACACATATTAAATCATTCGATTGCTGTCCTTCTCTAGGGTTGGTAAGTGTTCATTCATTTATTTCATTTTAATATTTGCTTTGTTTTCTCAGTTTGTGTATATAATTTTGCAGTGTTTTCTTTGCAACTCCGCATTGTTCTCTCGGTAATTTTTGCATTATTTTCTTGAAAATTTATTAAACTCTAAATTGATTCATTATTACATTGTCGCATTATTTTCTCTCAAATTCAACAAACTTTAAACTTATTGTCAGTCATTAATACATATACGAGGGGCGGTCAATAAGTTTTGCAATTCGGATATAAAGAAACGAGATATGAAGAAAAGTGTTTTATTATTTTTCAATATAATTACCCTCGACTTCAATGCACTTGCGCCACTTGTCCCAGAGGCTTGGAATTCCAGACAACCAGAAATCTCCCGACTGCTGTTCAATCCACTCCTGGACGGCGAGCTGGACATCTTCATCGTCCCCAAACCGGCGTCAACGCAGTGCAGCCTTGAGCTGGCGGAATAAAAAGTAGTCGCTAGGGGCCAGATATGGACTGTAGGAAGGGATGGTTTAGCTCTTCGAATCCGCAATCGCGAGGGGCAGCTCGTGCAACTCTGGCCTTGTGGACTTTGAAGACGTTGAAGTCGATCATGGGGCGTGAGGTTTCTAGGGACCCAACGGGCAGAGACCTTGGTCATGGCCAAATTGTCGTGGATGATGTTGATAACACTTCCATGTGATATTCCAAGTTCTCGCTCGATTTCTTTGACCTTCACCAGTCGATTTTCGAGGATCCTCCTCTCCACACGGGCCACATTGTCCTCGTTGGTCACGTCTGACGGGCGTCCTGGACGGGGGTCATCTTCAAGGGACTCACAATCATGGCGGAACTCCCTATCCCAGCGGGCAATGGTTGCATAGGGAGAGGCAGTTCTGGTGTACACTGCAACCATGCGTTTATGGATCTCTTTTGCATTCTTACCTTTCTTGGTCAAAATTTGATCACTACGCGGTGCTCAACCTTCTCCATTGTTGAAATATTTGTGACTGACGATCTGCGATCAGCTACTGCTTCTTAAATAGACGAGGCAGGAGCGTGCGGTTGCGGGTTCTGACTTGTCAGAACTTTTCCTAACACCCCCACAAACAACCATCCCCCTTCTTCTGTTTTGCCCTACCGATTCGCAAAACTTTTTGACCGCCCCTCGTATCTCTTCATGTATTCTAAGCTTGCTTGTTTTCATATTGTTTTACTCCATTGTAGGCTGAAGATGAACAGAGCTAATGTTCGAAACGTTCAAAATTATATATGTTCCGAATACTGGTTCTGGCTTTAACCTAAATATATATATATATATATATATATATATATATATATATATATATATATATATATATATGGGTGAGAATGGATGGGGAGAAAGAAAAGTCCAGACACCACAAAGAGCTCTTTATTGACGTTTCGCCTCTTGGCTTCCTCAGAAGGGAACTGACAAGAGAGATGGAAGATCGCCGCTCGACCATTCGTAGAGTTAGTCTGGGTCGCAGTCACTTGCTCTCCCCCGGCCGTTTCCCCCTCGTCTCGACCCTTTCGCCTCTTCGTTGATGAGCCTTGTCCCACCTGTCGCCAGCTTGAAGAAACCGTCCCGGTGATTTGTCGACCTATAGGAGAGAATATATGTAGCTTCAATAATCCTACGCTCACGTTCAAAAAGGTTTATCAAAACGTGAGCGTAGGATTATTGAAGCTACATATATTCTCTCCTATAGGTCGACAAATCACCGGGACGGTTTCTTCAAGCTGGCGACAGGTGCGGCAAGGCTCATTAATGAAGAGGCGAAAGGGTCGAGACGAGGGGGAAACGGCCGGGGCAGAGCAAGTGACTGCGACCCAGACTAACTCTACGAATGGTCGAGCGGCGATCTTCCATCTCTCTTGTCAGTTCCCTTCTGAGGAAGCCAAGAGGCGAAACGTCAATAAAGAGCTCTGTGTAGTGTCTGGACTTTTCTTTCTCTCCATCCATTCTCATCTATACGTCGAGTCTTTCATGCCCTATATATATATATATATATATATATATATATATATATATATATATATATATATATATATATATGATGAAAATTAATGCAATATCGCAAGAAAAGATGAGGAATTAAACCACATTCTCCGAAGACAATTTAATTCAGAACAGTTTCGGTGTATCTCACACCCTTTTTCAACTGACACTGGATAGAAAATATAAGAAAAGTGCTTACAAGCATAACACACGGTCAGGTCGTGAAAGATCCCCTCTTTTTCCCCCCAATCCCCAACTTGTGGCTAATCAGGGAGGGGGGGAGCCTAAACATATTGAAGGGCTGACATTTCACTATTTTGTTCATTTGCTTTCGTATTACAGGATTAAAAGAAAATTGACCCTCAGGTAGATTTAAATTAGGAACTGACGATATCAAGCTCGATTCTACGATTCTTCTCTTAACATAGTTAGCCGATTTAAATACCATTTTACTTCCATTGAAATCGATCAAATGATTCGAGTCTCTAACATGGCAAAATATTCCACTGCTTTCGCTGCCCACTCTAATATCTCTTTTGTGTTCATATAATCTCTTGTCTAGATTTTGATACCTTTTTTAATAATTTGAATAATTTGCATGTCTCCATCAAATTTAAATATGAATGGGAATATGATAATAGATTACCCTTTTTAGATGTCCTCATTAATAAAGATTACCATGAATTAAAACTTGACGTTTATAGGAAACCAACCCACTCGAATGCCTATATACATTATTTTTCGTTTCACGATAATACTGTTAAAAAATCGGTAATTTCTAACCTTTTCCTTAGAGCATACAAAATATGTCATCCTTCCTATTTAGATGAAGAAATTGTCATTATCAGGACCATTTTTTCTAATTTGTATTACCCCGATTGGTTCATATCGTCTGCCCATTTTGCAGCAAGGAAAACATTCTATCGTGATAAGCCTTCCCGCACTAATGACTTTAACAAATGTATAACATTGCCATTTAATAATAAATTAAATAGTTTAAAGGACATATTTGGAAAAGCAGGTATTAATCTAGCCTTTAAATATAATAATTCCTTAAACCAATTTATGATTGCCAGGAAACCCATAGAACATCATAACATAGGAGTATATGCAATACCATGCAACGATTGCCACAAAGTTTATATAGGGGAAACGGGAAGAAATCTAGACAAGAAATTGTATGAACACAAGAGAGATATTAGAGTGGGCATTCAAAGCAGTGGAATATATTGTCATGTTAGAGTTTTGAATCATTCGATCGATTTTAATGGAAGTAAAATGGTATTTAAATCGGCTAACTATGTTAAGAGAAGAATCGTAGAATCGAGCTTGATATCGTCAGTTCCTAATTTAAATCTATCTGAGGGTCAATTTTCTTTTAATCCTGTAATACGAAAGCAAATTAACAAAATAGTAAAATGTTAGCCCTTCAATATGTTTAGGCTTGCCTCCTTCCCCCCTGATTAGACACAAGTTGGGGATTGGGGAAAAAAAGAGGGGATCTTTCACGACCTGACCGTGTGTTATGTTTGTAAGCACTTTTCTTATATTTTCTATCCAGTGTCAGTTGAAAAAGGGTGTGAGATACACCAAAACTGTTCTGAATTAAATTGTCTTCGGAGAATGTGGTTTAATTCCTCATATATATATATGTATATATATATATATATATATATATATATATATATATATATATATATATATATATATATATATATATTGATGAGGTTTTTCGACAATAAATGGGGAGGGAGAATAAGAGAAACGATAAGTAGTTCAAGGTTTTTTAATGACGTTCCACTCCTCTGGAGCTTCCTCAGAGTGACAAGAAACTAAGACAAAAGAACAGAACGTGCATGTAAGCCGGTGGTTCTGTATTTAAGGCCAGTATTTCTTTCATGGTCGTCTGAGTCATTCCTAACATGTATCGTTTTATGTTACTCTTGATTTTTCCTATCAATCTGAATGTATTTTGTTAAGTTTCATTGCTTAAATACTTTACGTGTTATGTAATCAAACAGGCTCTTTCTAACCTTGTAGCGATTTCCTTTTCCACGTTGCTATCATAAGTCACAAGTTGAGCTAAGAAAAGTTTTTTTTTCTTAATAAGATAGTTGATTTCTTTACATTTACCATATCGTTTTGTCTCTTTTCTAAAATTCTTTTTGGAGCCTTATTTATATTTATATGAGATAAAATCGATAAACTTTACCTAATTTAAACATTTAAAAAATAAGTTCCTATTATATTTTTTGCCGCAGTTTTCTAACCAATAATGTCAACTGATCAATTATTTCGTTCATCATGATTTTAACGCAATTTTGAAGTAATAGATTTTTTGAGGTGAGAAGATTCTATGCCTTTGTTGCTCTTTTGGCTATTTTTGGTTTTCCCGCTCTTTTTAGACCCCTTTATCACTTCATATGGGGGCCTTCCTTCTCCTTTAGGACCTCTTTATCCTTTCATATGGGTGTTTTCCCTCTCCTTTTAGCCTACTTTATTTATTCATATAGGTGCTTTGCCTCTCTTTTCAAACCCCCTTTATCTCTTCATCCGAGGTTTTCCCTATCTTTTAGACCCCTTTATCTCTCCATATGCGTGCCTTCCTCTCTGTTTAGACTCCTGTATTTCTTTATACGGGGTTTTCACTCTCCTTTCAGATCCCTTCATCTCTTTTTCTGGGTGTCTTCCCTCTCTGTTTACACCTCTTTTTCTCTTCATCACCGTATCTTTCTTCTCAGTCTTTAAGGAGTTAAATTGCACCAATTGGTGGGACCAGATTCTAAACCACTTTTCGATCACTCAAACAATCCCCATTTATTTGCAGCATCTGCGAGAAGTGATTGAATCCTTCGAGGAAATCTTGGCGTGTTACACTGATAAACTTCACTGCAACTTCATTACGCTTCGGGATGTAAAGGAAAAGTTTATGGTAGGTTACTCATCCTCTATCCTTTCCCTTATTAGAACTAAACACTAACTTTAATAGATTGATTATACCTAGATGTACGTGGTACCATATATAGGACACAGAAAATATTTCGGATAATTTTGGACACTAAAAAGGTTGAGGACAATGGAATGAGAAGAGCGGTGATAAGAAGATGAATTAAGACATCGGTTAGAGAAGTTATATATTCATATTATATTTTGCTCAATATTTTTGTGATTTTTTCCTGAACAAAGATGCAAAGCGAAGATAAGTAAAGAACAGAAAAGAATATTATACGATATATATAGATCTTATGACTAAAATTCAAGCCTAATCCCTAAAGGTGGTTCAAATCTTTCTTTCTTCTTTCCTGAATTTATTCCTGTAGGTTCTAATTGTTCCGTCCCGGGCCCCAAATTTAGTGATAATGAATGTTACTCTAGCAATCCTTTATTCAAATAACATTTTCATTTTTTTTAATGAGATAAAGCAACACAAACGTGTCCTGCTAGAAGTGCTCTCCAAGAAGCTCGCTCTTGTATCATAAACACCTCTGCAGCTTTCCTTTACTATATCCTGGTAATTCATATAAACAACATCCTTCTCAAATTAAACCGTTAAGCTTTCACTCTTCGAATTTACTTTAAGAATAAAAACCCCCCTGACATTATTCGAAATTCTCTCTCGTATCTCTGCCCAGATTTACCAGTCTCTTCCTTGTAGTCTATTTCTACTTATTCTTGTCATCTTCACTGACAAAATATTTCACATTCGCTCTGTAATACTCACTGTCCAGGAGTTTTACCAGGCAACTCCACCTCTCTCCCAATTCAATTCTGGTATGATTCTATGCGACTTCAAACATGCTACTATTTGCCCCATTCTAAAAACAAAACAAAAAATAGCTTGAACTCAACAGAACCCGGGAGATACAGCCTGATTGATCTCTCTGCTCCCATTCTTTTCAAGATTTTCGAAAGGCTGGTATTTGCCCGAATTCTTCTCCACATGACCGACTTGGACTTTGCTGTAGTCTTTCAGTTTGGTTTTAAGGCTGGCTACAACAATGGCTCTTCACTCTTGAACGTTTGTTACTGCCTTCGTCGAATTGAGGATTGCGTTTTGTCATTAATTCTGGGCGTTCAGGGGCTTTCATCAACTTGTAATAACCTAGACCACACTTTCCTTCTTCTGTGTATAGCGAAATAAATCGCTTGAATGTTTCTAGTCGTAACACTCAACTAGCTTTAAAATTCGCCATATTGGAACTAAATCTGTTGGAATGATCCAAGTCTACTCTCACGTTTAACAAGGTTCTCTCTTTGATCATCTTTTCGCATTCTTACACAAAGTATCAGTCCTTTATTTTATTTATAAGCCGGTAAACTAAAATTCGGGAATTGATGTGGCAATTAATTGGGAGCCGATGCAGCGTCCAGAGCATCGATGTTGCTCGGGAGGTTAATGCGAGCTGCAAATTTCTACACAAGTTGCAGAGAACGAAGAGTAGAGGCGATAAGAGCACTGACAAGAAGGAAGTTGAAATAGTGGAGGGATGAGGTGATAAATACATGAATAGAAATCTCAAAACTAATATTACCAAAGTGGGGTCGAATCCCTCAGAGGCTACGGGGGAATGGATAAATGATCAACAGAAAAGAAAAGTTTGGGTTTTGAAGGACAATTGACTATCAAATATGACACCCAAGCTTCTGACTGTATCGGAAAAGGGAACTGGAGAGCCACCGAGATTTAACGATGAATCTAGAGCTCTACAGTGGCCATATTCGCAGTAGAACCCAACAATAGAACTTTAGTTTCCATGGTTTAGCTGTAGGAAGTTATTTTGCTATAACCTCTCATTCATTGTTTCATACGCAGAGAAGAGGGTTCTGAGAGTCTCGGAGAAAGTAGTACAGAAGAAGAAGAGATAGATCCAAGTATCATCAGCTCCAGAAGTGGAAAGAGAGGCTGAGGCGACACAAGAGAATTGCAAGGGAAAGTAGTTAGATGAAAAAGAGTAGCAGACTTGGAACCAATCCTTGGGGAACACAATAAACAACTTGTGCAGGCCCAGAAACATCACTCACGATATATACCGACTGGATACAGGAAGAGATGTACGAATGAAACCAATCAAGCGCACTACCAGAAACACACACGAATTCCCTAAGGCAATAAATGAGAATAGCGTAGTCCGCAGTGTCAAATACCGCTGGCAGGTCAAGAAGCACAAGGATGGAGGTCTCCATCGTAGGCCTTCCGACAAAGATGGGAACTTCGTCTCCAGACTGGGGTTTTTCAGTATCGGACGAACCGCAGCGTGTTTTAAACCAGTAGGAACCACTCTAGACTAAAGAGAAAAATTAAAAGGAATTGCAATTAGGGAGGACAGTGGATAACTGAGGGAGGAGGTAGGAGCACGTCATTTTAGAGGAGGTAATAATGAAAGAGTTCATCTAAGGTAACAAAGGTCAGCAACATGAGACCAGGCGGAGTAGTAAGGGGTAACATATTATGACAAGGAGCGGACAAAATGGAAATACCAGATTTAATGTCTAGAATCTTTCAGAGAAAAAGATAGAGAAATGGGCGGAGGAAATAAAGAGAGCAGACGATAACAGGGCAGAAGAGGAGGAAAGACTCGAGATAAAACCTTGAGTTACACATGTGGGTGGATTCTATGATCAGTAATAAGCTGACATGTGTTAGCTTCTCTAGTAGATCGGAGAAGGGTGAAGTGTAAAAGTGTGATTTGAGAGTAGGCAAGGGAGGCCGAGGTCGTATCAATACCCAGAGCCAGAGCCATTTGTCGACGTCGTTGCTATAACTGTCTGTCTACCCACACTCCTAAAATCGTTAGTGAACCCCGGGGCACGATGACACGGGCTTAGGGGATCAACCAAAGGTGCATGCTCAAATAGATTAATTTAGTTCAACTCTATTGGGTATCGAGTTAAGGAGGGTAGGGTACGAATACCTAGACGTACGTTCATGAATGATAGCAGAAAATCGGCGAAAAGGATAAAGAGAAGTAGGATGGAGGTGTTGGGGAAAAAGAGAAGCAAAAGAGGAGGGTAAAGTGATGAGACAGGCCGTGGAAGGGTTTGAAATGGCAACGTCACAGGAGATATCGATAGTATCCAAAAGGCTAGGAAATTGTCCCCCCTGTAAACCAAATTCAGAGTAAAGCAAGGATGATTGTGTCAATTGTAAGTGTAAATTGATTGCATATTATTTTAAGATTAAGGGCTTTCAAAATTCCATATTCTAACAGTATCTAAAACCTAGACGTTACCTTCGATGATCAACCTTCGCTTGAAACTAATATTAGTCCTGTCTCTAAGACTAATCTCTGAATGGTTTTAGAAATATTCACCGTAGCCACTCAAAATGGTTAAAGAATCTTCAAGGACCACATCCATGGTTTCATTATCTCTTATCTTGGCAACTGCTACGTCTTTCTTGCTTGATGCTTCCAATACCCGACTAATTTCAACTTATCTACAGAATGCAGCCAGTGTTCTGCTCCATTGGAATCGATCTTTGCAGGAAATTCCGTTGCTCCCAAAGTTGCATTCGATACGGGTCCTGTTTCTATTTTATTTAAGTCTCTTTTTACCTACAGGGCTTCAAATAATACTGGCCCTTCCTATTATCTTCTTCAGAGAACCTGATCCGGCTCTAGAGGGCCTAATTTTCGTCTTCGCCTCTTTGTTTCATGTACGTCGTACTCGTTTATGCTACACATGTGACTGACTATATCTTATAAATCTACATAATAATCGAGAAATAACTACTGGACGCTATACCCTCCTCTGCCTCTATTGGTGTTATGAAGTGGTTTTTAAAGACCTATTTCTTACGAGAGCTCGCGGCTATGAAAGGCGTAATACAAATGCTTTATTTTTTATTATTTTTGAGAAAAAAAAGTGTTAAAGCTTTCAAAATGAATGAACCTTGAACTAATGTAGCTGGAGAATGCATCAGACAATTTCCAGGAACAAACTCATTAAACAAAGGAACTCGGTAGAAAATGACTCTCCGCTAACTATTTAAAGAACAAAATCTCCATCACGGATTAACAAGTTTCCTAAAGAAAAGTGGTCTTCTTACTAAACAATTATATAACATGCCAAAGAAATTTTTAAATCATTCAACATATATCCATTCAAATCATCAGCACATGTAAAGATCCACCCTATCTAACATCATATATCCATTATCATTTTGTAAAATTGGAAAATAGAATTTTAAAAGAGCCTCTTCTATAAAATTGAATTACCACCGGGAAGTGTATGTGTGCCATGAGACCAGCATCAATAGATCGATCCATCCAGTAAAAGATGAATTCATCGCGTGTTAAATTTTATTTGTTTTGTTTTCATGTTTTTCATCTTAATTTTAAGGAAACTTAATCTTAATTTTAAGGTAATTTCATCTTAATTTTAAGGTAATTTCATCTTAATTTAAGGGTAATTTCATCTTAATTTTAAGGTAATTTCATCTTAATTTTAGGGGTAATTTCATCTTAATTTTGAAAAAAAGATAGAAGGATGAATGACTTTTTTATCGTTTTAAGCGAGTTTGAAAGACTTATGTGATTTTATATTCTCTTCCAAATGATATAATCGTTAAGGTCCTCCCAAGGATTGTCCAGGAATTATTTCGCAATAACCTCGTAGATATTAGGCCGATTCTAATAAAATTTGAAACCCTTATGTTATTTTCCTTCTCTTTCCAATGATATAATACCAAGGTCGTAAGGTCATATGGCCATAAGGTCATAAGTTAGAATAATTGAGAGAACTCGACTTAGGTTAGTTGATCTTTCAACTTTTGATTGAGTCTGTTTGCTAAGGGGAAAGAAAGAGAAGAGAACGGATGATCAAAATATCTTTAAGTGCTGTTACGGCTGAGTGTATTCAAAGTCTTTAAAAAATCAACTAGTAACAAGAGGATAAAGGCCCATAAGTACGATTATAAACCTCGTTCCGGAGCCTATGCTCTCTTATTCTTTCATTATTTCACTACTTTTATTGCTTTACTTCGCTTCTTTTTTACAATAGCCTGGTGATTTTCGAGCACATTACCTGTTTCGGTACCGGGCGAGCGGGGTCGCTACCTCATGTCACTTATATTCGGGACGGGTTCGTGTACACAGACTTGCAGCCTATATGACTTTTTGGAGGAGGGTGGCTTCCTTCACTTTTTTTAACTCTTTGTTAAAGGTGGCCTTTTCCTGCACCAGGGGGTTTGGCAGACCTCCTCCCAACGCCGGAGAGCGCTTCCTTCTTGTTGCTTTTTTACTTATCTTGTTGTTTTTTTTATGATGTTTCAGATGAGAAATTCAAGAATAAAAAACAAAAAAAGAAAGATTAATTAGAAGTGAGGTGATTTAGTGTGTAAGATGATTAAACTCATTATCCATTTCTTCCACCGCAATAACAAGTTCTTCCCTTTCAACTAGATCTTACTCCCATTCAACATCTCTTTCCCACCGAACCACACTTTGGTTTTTGCCATCCACTCCACTTCTCATCGAGGATCTCTCTTGGCAGAATGTGTACCGGAGGGCGACACTAGAGCAGAATATCATGGAGCCGACCATCCATTGCTCGTCCCCTGGACCGATCTCTGCCGCTAGCCATAACCGGAACGTTTCGCCGTGCCGCCGACCCCTCATCAGCACGAAGGACATCGAGCAGCGTCTCGTCTTCACCAAGAACACCAAGGTGAGTCATTGGGCTTCACATTTTGACATCTTCTCCTTTCTCTCATACCTGGTCGAAGGACTTATTTTAACCAGAGGCTAAGATAATACCCAGGAATCATTACGTTTCGATATTTGTAATCATAAAATCTTAGTTATAGGACGAGAAATTTTGGATATATACAGTAAAATTTGCTCGGCAGAAGAGGATTACATCCGGGCTGTACCTGGTAGAAAGGAAAACTTAGTACCTAAATTTCAAATTGAAAACTTTGTAATTATGATAATATATATATATATATAATATATATATATATATATATATATATATATATATATATATATATATATATATATATATATATATATATATATATATATATATATATTAAAAATTGAGGCATTCTGTGGGAATCATATCCAAGGCAGGAAAATGAGGCCAGAGGAAGCGAGAGCAATCGTATATTTCTCCAACGTTTCTGACCTAAATTTTGAACTAACTTCAGTGGCTTAAAAGAAACTAAGTAAAATTAGATAATTAACTAAAATATAAGCATTTAATAAAATAGTAAAATTCACTATAAAAATGTAAACAAATGTCCCAAGATGCCTACAATAGAAATGTATAAAATGAAAGAGGTTAAAAAATGATCCAGTTTACATGTTTTCAAATAAAAATAAACAACAGCAATATAAGTACATGTAGAATTTAGAAAACGTGGTTAAGAAAGATTAAGAAATACAAAATAAGTATTAATTAAAATTTGTTAAAGGATAATATACACATAAGTTTTCAAATGGGACAATAACTAAAGCATGATAAAGCAATGTAGGAAATCGGAAACTGTGGTAAAATAAATTCTACCAATATGACATTAAGAAGTTTACATATAAAACACTTTACTTAACCTGTTTGTTGTTGTAATTATTGTATTTGGTCATTGTATGGTATGAAGCTTAATAAGGGATTGTAATCGTTGAGTTCTGTCTGTAGATTTTATATATACAATTATTTCAAAATTCTCTGATCTATATCGCTATAGAGAGGGGAGAGGTGAGAAAATGGATATTAGAAATCGAATGGTGATGTACTTCGAATTTTGTGAATCGAATTGTAAATTCATAAAAAAGAAAACTGGTGTATTTGTATAGAAGCGGGAAGACACCAGGCAACATTTACCAAATAATAAACCGCATTGTGATAAAGTCTAGGGATTTTAAAGCTATCAAATTGCCTAAAATAACATGGGGTTAGTTGTCTTCCAAAAAATGAGGACCATCCTCTTCCGATAAGAGAGAACCACAACTTTCATAAAAAACATGATGAACAAGATGAGGCAAAATCCAAGTAGGAGTTACAGACAACTTGCTTTGGAGGCCAAAGCGAGGTATGTGACCATGCAAACATCGCTAAAAGATGATCTGAACTTCGTCCATTAAATATAGCTAAATTGCATTTTTATAACCTTCACAAAAAAAGAGAGCCGAAGAGGCAAAGCTGCTTCTCTAGCGGCCGTTGATAACTCACAGTCTCCAGTTCTTTGGACTGATGAGAATTTGTTCTCTTTCTAGGCCACCGGCAGCCCAGATAATTATCGTGTTGGACACAGTTATGGTGTGGTCTAGCGTAACATCAACGGGCCAATAAACTC
This sequence comes from Ceratothoa steindachneri, assembly GCA_963969495.1. Lineage (NCBI taxonomy): Eukaryota > Metazoa > Arthropoda > Malacostraca > Isopoda > Cymothoidae > Ceratothoa > Ceratothoa steindachneri. The sequence goes on along the minus strand of OZ018331.1, from coordinate 11,355,300 downwards.
TCAACTTTATTGTAGGTGGGCGGGAAAAGATCAAATACGTAGAATAATAATTTGGAGATGTTGAAAGAGACAGTCATCCCTTGGATGGATGCCTTCAAACTAAATGCCGGCGTAACTTTTCAATATATACAACTTTACGCATAATAAAAACTGAGGTTATTATATATATATATTATATTTATTTATTTATGGATTTTACCAAATTTTTACAAAAATCTGACGCTTTCTTTCCTCAGTCAGATTGTAATTTTTTATCCAGTTCTGTTTTATTCGTATTTATGGTCAATCTTATTGTTTTTTCCAAGAATTCCCACTAGTGTTTTATTAAATTTAAGTCTGGGCTCTGTAGTGGTTACTCCAACGGTGTGATCCCCATTTCTCCAAACCAATTCTTGGTCTGGTTGGACGTATGGCTTCGGGGCATTGTCCTGCTGAAATATAACTTCCTTTCTGGATAGATGACTCTAAAATTTTGGACAACATGTAGTATAAGTTGTGGAGTTTATGCTTTCCTAGCATGAAAACATCTCCCCTGGCCCTGATGAAGATATGTAGCTCAATAGTATGATAGAAATCCTCATGCTTCATAGTTGGTACCACATATGCAAAGTGAAATGTCTCTACAACTCTTCCTCTCACAAAAATAGCCACGAAAGTGCTGAAAATCTACAAAATTGTTCCAAAATGTTAATTTTAAAATAATTTTCTTACGAGATATATTTATATTGAATTAAAGAAAATACTTTAAAACAACAATACATTATTCTTTCATATATACCTGATAATTAATTTCATCTAATCAAGTACCATTAGATCATTGTTTGCAATCCATGATTGCTTTCTTGTCTTGCATCCTTTTAGCCCTCTATCTTCAAGTCTCTTGCTATTTTTGGATATAGTGCTTCAATGAACTCCTTAGAAAGTGTCCATGATGTTTTTCTGACATTCTGTAGTGAATCCTAAATGATAGATATCTAGGTGTTGTAAGACGTTTTATTCCTGGTTTGGAAAGCATATATTTAAAATTTCATTTTAGCAATTTCTACTTGTGATAAACCACGGTGGTTTTGTAAATTCTTTAGTTTTAGTCATAGAACTTATTTAGAACGATATTCAAAGTGACGACTAATTTATTTATAGAACTTTCTTTTTGAGTCTTTTGATTGGTATATATCATTCTCTACGTATGAATTCAACTTGTGAATAAATTCACCGAAATTCATTCCAAACTAAGTTTTTTTCTTTGGAAAAGAATCCGAAGAGTAAAGCACTCTAGCACAGTTTTTATTTAACTGATGCTTTTCGATACAACTCGTATCATCTTCTGAGACAAAGTAAAGATATAACTATAAAAAAGGGTCTAGGACATTTCGGCGCCAGCGTTTCGGCGCAGACCCGTTCCGGCGCAGGCCCTATTCGGCGCGGACCATCTTCGGCGCAGATCCTATTGGATGCACAACCTGTTCGGCGCACACATTGTTACAAGCCAGATCACCTTTTTATTTAAATCTTGAAAAGAAAAGTTAGTATTATAAATATCTGACAAGGAAGTCGCAAATTATGTAGTGTTAATGATGAGTTTCTAAATACATGGAAAAGCTTTTTGGCCAAGTTAACTTTGTGGAGGTTATATAATAGCCAAATTGTTTTGATTTGTTTGTTTTTTTACAGAAATTGCAAGAAAAATAATTACTAATTTCTAATAAATTTGGTTGAACACTAGAGTCTTAGCCTAGAAAGAAATGATTAGTTTTGGACCAAAATTTGGTTAGTATATCCGGATATATTCGATTAAGTATTTTTTACTAACTAACTTTTGAGCAAATGGTATTGTCGAGGAACGACACAGTGTGTCCCATGGTCTAATATGGGTACATACGTAATTGAGTCAGACCGGCAAATCTCAGCCCTGCATTCAGGCAGGTATGCAGCGAAGGGAAGGCAATGGCCTCCCAAAGTAAGAGTACGACTTAATCACTGGTTGGCTATTTAAAAGGGGAACTCGTTTGCCAGATTCCACACAGGAATTATTTAAGGAAACACCTCTACAAAAATAAGTTTTAATACAAGATAAATGATTAAATATAGGGACAAGAATATTAATGGAAATTAGCACAAAGGTTAGCTTGACAAGGAAATTTATAGCGAGAAGGAATTAATGGAAGCTAGGCCCGGGAATTATTAATTAATTCAACGGTTTAAATAAGAAGAGTAAGATTACTAAACCTTTTCGTTATGCGATTATGGGGTCTTCTTTGTACTTGAGAGAATGAAGTGACCTACGAGGGTAGGATCCTGGATTACCTCGGATGATTGACTGGAGCGGATCACCAGTGGCCAGGTCTTCTTAGAACAAACTCCGGGTATTAGCGTTCAGGGAACTCCAACGAGTTTGCGATTACTCCGACTTCCAGGGGGGAGGGGCGACCACAGTAGAGACTCGTCAACGGAACGACGTAGAATCTCCACGAAGACGGATGGGAAGAGGCAAAGCCCAGGACAGTCTTCCGTGACGTTATAAAGTAGTGGTACTCTTTGTCTGAACAGAGCAGATTACGGAGAGGAACTGCTCAAGAGATAACGACGACGAAGCTCGGTTCGACTGGGATACAGATGCTCTTGATCTGAGCGACAGGACTTTCTAACTCGCACTCTCTGATGAGAACTAAGCACCTCGTCTTAAATAGGGGAGTTCGGCTGGAGGCAAGGGCGGGTGAGGGCGAAACGAGCGAAGTCCCAAGGGATAGCATGGCGTCAGACAATGCAAACAAGGGATTTTGAAAAGCGCTGTTTTGACGAGAGAGACACCAGCGGCCAGACGGGCGGTCAATGCTATCAGAGTGGGGGACGGTGGTCATAAATGAAAACAAACATAGCTGGTGCCACTCTAGGCCTGATAAGAATTAAGCCACAAGGCACGTTCGAATTCATACTTCCACATCTCCTCCTTTCCCAAGACAAAACCATTTTTTGCCATTCCCCACAGAATTGGGAGAGATACTAAAGGGAGGAAATGGTCTACCTTCCGGGATACATGCTAATTGGTGAGGCCTTAGATTCAGTTATAACGACAATAAAATCGATACACATGAGGTGTGGAACTTAACAAAGGTACATACATAAAAACATACAGACAAAATAAAAAAACATAATAATTATCACAAGAAAATAACGACAACAAAAAAACAATTACAGGCAATTTATTCAGTCTAGGCCTGATAAGAATTAAGCCACAAGGCCCGTTCGAATTCATACTTCTACTGGTATATTGGAAAAGTTCCAAGCTTAAGTTAATGTTGAGTTTCTATAGACTTTAGAAAATTATTAACCACTTTGAAATTTTAAAACTAGAAATATAAAGAAAAAATTACAATTGACAATGTAAACAGACTTTATATTGGCATACATAAATGACGCATAATGAATGCATACATTAGTATTAATAATATTAACAATAATACATACAGTCATACATAACTGAAGATAATTGGGCATTGCTACATATATTGTTAAGCTAAGCCTTCTTCCTATGTGGAATCATATTTTCAACTAAATGTTGGAAATTTAGTAATGAGTTCGAAGTTTTAGAACTCAAAATATAGAGAATGGGCTTCCTTGGCGGAAATTTTCGCTCTATGGGTGCTATCTATTTGCTGAACTAAATTCTTTGGTAATGTCTGAAAAGTGGTTTGAAATTCATAAATTCATTGACCCAGAAGAATTAGTTATCTTTTAGCCCTGCGGGCGCAAGAATGAATAAGAAAGAAATATATCATATGATCGTTAATGGACGGATGATAACTTTTGGGGACAGTCTTTTGGCCTTAGGATAATGGTTGGCACCTAAATATTTATGGGGGATTAGAAAAGATGCCAAACAATGGTGTTTTTCCAATATGGTCCCTTTAAACTCTTGGAATACCATGTTCTTAACCAAGATTTTAAAAGGATAAGAAAGAGATTTATAAATAGGGGTATAAAATTTTAAATAACGATCTCAATAAACTTTTAAAAATGGCAATAGACCCAGTATTTTGGCTTTAGGATATATGGACGATGTATTTTAAACTGATTAAATTAAGTCAATTTTTGATGGAGCTTACAGACAAAGTATCTATGTCTATTGTAGCCTAAAAGACCTGACCAGGCTTGGTTTAAAATAAAGTTAACGACACATTTTGCTAAATATTTATGGGGAAGATATTTGAGGGGGGGGGGGCGATTCTACTAATTGCTCCTTTGCCAGCATCACGATGTAAACTCTTGGAACCATCAAATTTAACAAAGAACGTAGGATTATATTTTTCAAAAAGTGAAATGTAGACATAGAAAATGTTTTTCAATTTTAAATTCAGCTGTGCATTAGAGATCTTTCGAGTTGATGAACTAGCTTGCTTACAATACAACTTTCTGAAATTTTTAGAATTCTAAATCTCATATACAATTCAGTTTTTATGAGTTTCACTTTAATAATTTCAAGTGATTAATTTATTTAACTCTATAAATAAGTCAAATTTTAAATTCAATTTTTTATCCAATTTTTTAGACATTTTTCGAGTGGGTGAACTATCTCACCTACAATCAAACTTTCTAAACTTTTTAGATATCCATAATTCATATACAATTTTTATGAGTTTCATATTATTAACTTAAGGGAGTTAATTTATTTAACTCCATAAAATGTTCAAGTATTTCATTGCTCAAACTTTTCTTCGATCCTGAATATGGCAGCGAATATAATTTCAAAACATGGAAAGCCAAGCCAAAATTTGAATGTGATGATTTTATCTATGTTTTTGATATATATATATATATATATATATATATATATATATATATATATATATATATATATATTTATATATAGGTCGGATAAGGACACTAGATTTTATAGGTGTGAAAGAAAAGATTCCTGCAACGCAAGAATATATGTTCTAAGCCAAGAAATAGTGAAATATATCAATGACTATTCAAACGATCCGTTTCCAGACAAAATTGACAGACATCGCCCCTAACTCCAATAAAGACGCTGTCAAGCAACGTAATAGAAGTCACTGCTATAGTGGTCGCTTACCAATGAACTATGGCTGATAAAACATCTAAAAAAGATGGTCCGTCGACAATAAAGAAACAATTGAAACATACTTTTGGTGGAGAACAAATGGAAGAATCTTTGCTTTCAGACAGTGGGTGTTCTGAAAGTAGAATTTTAATATTTGCAGGTAAAAGTAACCTAAGATTATTAAATGGGGGGAACAGTCTTTTGTTGATGGTACTTTTAAAATCGCACCACCTCTTTTTTTCAGGTTTATAATATTTTAGAAGAGAAATACGCGGCTACATCCCTTGCTATACGCTATGCTCCCTAATAAAGTTCATGGAACCTATGACAAATTATTTGACATGACATTAAGAATTGATCAAATGTGGCTCTGAATTGACAACTTTTAATAGCTTAAACGTGCATTTCCCTTTAGCAGATATCCGAAGATGTTTTTTTAATCTTTTGCGTCTAAATATGAAAAAGCATCTCTATGCTTTAGGACATTTCCTTCAATACAGAAATGATCCAGAGTTTAACTTAAAATGCAAAATGGTCTGTGCTTTAGCTTTTAATCCAATAAAACACATAAATCAAACAATCTTGCAGTTAACTCACTAATTACCTAATGATCTACAAGACCAGAAGGTTTGTTGTGACCTGTTTATCTATTTAACTTCTGATGGTTTGAAGACAATTATGTAGGAAGAATAGACATCAAAAGAAAAATAGGGGAGATCCTTTTTTTCCTAATGCAATGTAGAATTTATATCAGCGAGTACTGAACGAAGAAGACAGGACAAACCCTAATGCAGAATCAGCGAACAGTAGGTTACGATCGGAACTTGAAATGCAGCATCCAAGTATATGAAAATTTATTGATTGTTTGGGTGAAGTACAAAAGGGAAGGGACTTTTATTATTAAAAAATGTTGCAGGTCATAATCTTCCTTAAAATTGAAGAAGTTCAGGAAAGCAGGCCATAATCTTCCTTAAAAATGAAGAAGTTCAGGGATGCAGGCCATAATCTTCCTTAAAAATGAAGAAGTTCAGGGATGCAGGCCATAATCTTCCTTAAAATTGAAGAAGTTCAGGAATGCAGGCCATAATCTTCCTTAAAAATGAAGAAGTTCAGGGATGCAGGCCATAATCTTCCTTAAAATTGAAGAAGTTCAGGAAAGCAGGCCATAATCTTCCTTAAAAATGAAGAAGTTCAGGGATGCAGGCCATAATCTTCCTTAAAATTGAAGAAGTTCAGGAATGCAGGCCATAATCTTCCTTAAAAATGAAGAAGTTCAGGGATGCAGGCCATAATCTTCCTTAAAAATGAAAAAGTTCAGACATGCAGGCCATAATCTTCCTTAAAAATGAAGAAGTTTAGGAATGCAGGCCATAATCTTCCTTAAAATTGAAGAAGTTCAGGCATGCAGGCCATAATCTTCCTTAAAAATGAAGAAGTTCAGGGATGCAGGCCATAATCTTCCTTAAAAATGAAGAAGTTCAGGGATGCAAGCCATAATCTTCCTTAAAAATGAAGAAGTTCAGGCATGCAGGCCATAATCTTCCTTAAAATTGAAGAAGTTCAGGAATGCAGGCCATAATCTTCCTTAAAATTGAAGAAGTTCAGGCATGCAGGCCATAATCTTCCTTAAAATTGAAGAAGTTCAGGGATGCAGGCCATAATCTTCCTTAAAAATGAAGAAGTTCAGGAATGCAGGCCATAATCTTCCTTAAAAATGAAGAAGTTCAGGCATGCAGGCCATAATCTTCCTTAAAATTGAAGAAGTTCAGGCATGCAGGCCATAATCTTCCTTAAAAATGAAGAAGTTCAGGGATGCAGGCCATAATCTTCCTTAAAATTGAAGAAGTTCAGGAATGCAGGCCATAATCTTCCTTAAAAATGAAGAAGTTCAGGGATGCAGGCCATAATCTTCCTTAAAAATGAAAAAGTTCAGACATGCAGGCCATAATCTTCCTTAAAAATGAAGAAGTTTAGGAATGCAGGCCATAATCTTCCTTAAAATTGAAGAAGTTCAGGCATGCAGGCCATAATCTTCCTTAAAAATGAAGAAGTTCAGGGATGCAGGCCATAATCTTCCTTAAAAATGAAGAAGTTCAGGGATGCAAGCCATAATCTTCCTTAAAAATGAAGAAGTTCAGGCATGCAGGCCATAATCTTCCTTAAAATTGAAGAAGTTCAGGAATGCAGGCCATAATCTTCCTTAAAATTGAAGAAGTTCAGGCATGCAGGCCATAATCTTCCTTAAAATTGAAGAAGTTCAGGGATGCAGGCCATAATCTTCCTTAAAAATGAAGAAGTTCAGGAATGCAGGCCATAATCTTCCTTAAAAATGAAGAAGTTCAGGCATGCAGGCCATAATCTTCCTTAAAATTGAAGAAGTTCAGGCATGCAGGCCATAATCTTCCTTAAAAATGAAGAAGTTCAGGGATGCAGGCCATAATCTTCCTTAAAAATGAAGAAGTTCAGGGATGCAGGCCATAATCTTCCTTAAAATTGAAGAAGTTCAGGGATGCAGGCCATAATCTTCCTTAAAATTGAAGAAGTTCAGGAAAGCAGGCCATAATCTTCCTTAAAATTTAAGAAGTTCAGGGACGCAGATGAATGCATTCGCAGACTGGTGGAGAATTTTGAGAATATTACGTACATTGTACATTTAAGAGGAATTTTTCACAATTATGAATAGTGTGGATGTTTAAAGTCAAGATTAAAACGAAATGAAGAAGTTTAGTGTTCAGTTTTTTACTGTGACCTGCATATCTACTAAGGCTTCTAGTTTATTTGAGATAATTATTATTAATAATAATATATTATTATTATTAATGTATGCATTCAATTAGCGATATATATGTATGCAATATTAAGTCTGTGTAGTGTTATTAAGTTTAATTTTAGCTTTACATATTCCTAGTTTATTATTATTAGTATTAATACTTATTGTTACTCTTATTATTATTATTATTATTATTATTAATGTATGCGTTCAATTAGCTTCATCTATACTGCATATGCCAATATTAAATTTGTGTAGAGTTATTAATTGTTATTTTACCTTTACATACTTCGAGTTTTAAAATTTCGAGATGCTTAAAAAATTTCCAAATTTAGTTATTTATATAATTTAACGTATTAATGATGCTTAGCTTAGCAATATATATAGCAATATCCTAATATACCTACGTTCAATATGCTGCATTTATTTATCGGATAATTAGTTTAGATGCAATTTCGTGAACAAACAAATGAAAACCTGTTAGCGGTTTCATAATCTCCACAAAGTCACCTTGGCAAAAAAAAACTAAGTGTTCTTCTAGGCGAAGGTTTTAGTCCTACACCAAATTTTGGTAGAAATCGGTCGAAAGATTTGAATATGTTTGAAGATGAACGAACGAATGAACGCCGTCGATCACATAATTCCGACTTCCTTGTCAGAGATTTCTAATAATAATTTTTCTTTTTAAGATTTGTTAAAAAAAGATGATCCGGTTGACTTCAACATTTTTAACAAATTGTGCGCCGAACAGGGTTTGCGCAGAATTGGGTCTGCACCGAAACTAGTATGCGCCGAAAATGGTTTTGCGCCTAAACGGATCTACGCCAAACTTCGCCCCCCCCTCCCCCCCCTCAAAAAAGGCTCATACGTTACAATAATGACTGGTTACAAACATACTAAAAAACAAAGTTGGATAAGAGGAGTATGTATACTATAAAAGAGAGTCGTAAGAGATTGGGGTTTGAAAATAAATTAAGTGTAATTCGTTGACCTACTGATCTTCTATTCAGAGTATTAAGTTTGAATTAAATTGTATATTCAACTTTGGCTATTTATCTATAATTTGGATTGCTTTAATGAAGAGTAATTGGTCGCGATCTAGGGCAAAGTCTAAAATTCTAGTGTTGTCTTCCATCATTTTCCATTCTTTTTCTCTTGTTTTAGTAGCTTGATTGTTCAGGTGGTATGTCATCATTCTCGAGAGTTTTGTTTCAGTCGTTTCAAATGTATGCGTGGAGATTGAGCTTGCAGTCTCCTTAGTTTCATGTGTACTTATATTCCAGATGAGCCCTTTGTTGGGCTTTCGGTGTAAGTCTTGGGTTGTTTTTCATAATAAGGCTTGGGGTTCATTTAGTTTGATACTAATTAATTATTAAAGAAACCGTTTGTTCCTCATTTGTTGGCACTATTTATTGGTTAATAAGTTCTTGATTACTCTTTATTCTCTCCGTTAGGCTGTCTTCCGTGTTCTTGTAGACGAGTTTTATGGGTTTTTTTTCTATATGTCCACTGATCTAAGGATCTGTGAACTCTTATTGTTCCATTTTCTTCCTTATCGTTGAACCTTCGTTGTAGTTACTGAATCCGTTGTTGTCAAGTACTTAGGTCGTTCTCAAGCTCATTATACGCATAGGCCCTCTAGGAAATGACGTTGGTGCGTTGCATGAGTAAAATCTAGCTATCGCTAACGTGTGACCAACTACTTTACCTCTGTGTTTACAAGGGGAGAAGATGATCCCACCTCAAGGCCTATATCTCAATCAAGGGGAAAACCTAAGTGAGATAATATTAGACAATGAGGAAGTGGAGGCTAAAAAAAAACCTTAACCTGTACGAGTCTCCAGGTCCAGATGGCTTCCTCCCTGGAGTCCTTCGTGAAGTCAGCGGTGAGGTTACTCCTCTACTTACTGCGTTTTTTAAAGAATCGTTAGAAACCGGTAAGGTACCAGAGGACTGAAGGAAGGCAGATGTGACCCCCATATGTATGAAGGAAGAGCGCGAAAAGCCGGTCTATAAGTTTGCTCTCCGTTGTGTAAAAAATGTTAGAGAGCATAGTAGCATACAAAAATAATAAAGCACCTAGAAAAAAACAATTTGATCTTGGATTTCCAATACGGGTTTCACAGGAACCGATCTTGTCTCACAAATCTATTAGAATTCTTTCACGGAATTTTGGGTGAATATGATCGTAGTCGGGCTGTGGACATTTTATATCTGGACTTTCAAAAGGCCTTTGATAAGGTGCCACACCACAAGTTAGTGTGCAAATTCCGCGCGGTTGGCATCACAGATAAGGTGGCAGCTGGATTGAGAACTGGTTGTCAGGCAGGTGACCCATAGTGGGAATAAGCGGGGTAGCCTCGAGATGGGGCCCCGTCCGTAGTGGAGTACCCAAGGGTTCCGTGCTCAGTCCTCTCTTGTTCATCATCTTTATAAATGATATAGGTGATGGGTTGCTTTGCTCGATATCCAAGTTCGCGGACTATACAAAATTAGGAGGCAGCGTGATCTCAGGCTAAGGGGTAGAAAACCTACAAAACAGCCTTTAGAGGTTATGTGAGTGGTCCCAGACTTGGCAGATGCCATTTAACCTTAACAAGTGCAAGGTGATGCACATTGGCTATGTCAATCCTCGAGAAGACTACCACTTGTTAGGTAGAGTTCTTGAGGTAATGAACCTGGAAAAGGACTTGAGTGTGCAAATCAGCAGCGGCTTAAAGTTTTCCAGGCAGTGTGCCGGTGTAGAAAAGAGGCACAAATACTATTAGACTCAATAAAGAGGCAATTTCGCTTCCGAAACAAGGAGATTGTACTCAAATTGGCTAATTCCCTCACTTAAACCGGCGTGTCTCTTTGGAGACACGCCGGTTACGAAGAGAGCTAATAGAGACCTTCCAGATTTTAAAGGGTATCGAAAACGTGGAATACAGAAGTATGTTTACGTTTAACACAAATCTGACCCATAATCATGATTACAAGCTGGATCTGACCCTATTCCAGACTAGTAGTTGAGGGAACTACTCGTATAAGATCTGCGCTACATGGAATCATCTTCCGGTCGAGAAGGTGAATAGTTCGTATGTAAAACTATTCAAATCTAGACTGGATGATGTAATCCATGAATATGCATAAAACGTATAGAAACAAGTAAAATAGGTCTCAGCTATACTATTGAAATTTCCTGATTGTGATCCTCTTTCACAGGTGTCTTTACCGCTTTTTGTGCCCGCAAAGGCTGGTGGGAGGGAAGAGCCTTTGCCTGTGCTATGCTTTTTCTTATGCTATAGGTTAGGGCCTTCCCAAACTAGTACCCCCACGGTATGGACAACATTGTCCTTTGAGGTACAACTTTATCTTTAGACTCCTTGCAAAGCTCCATGTGGTGCATTGGGTGAAGCCACAATTAATTCATTAGTTAATTACGCTTTTCATGTAGCGTCCTGGTATTCGCTTTTTGCATTCATAAAATGCCTAGAATGGTGTCTTTGACGTATATTTGGTAGTTATTTTGTCATTCTCGTTTGTGGTTAGGGTGTTTAAAAATTGAAATTGGTTGTTTGGGCTTCGTTCAACGGTATATTTGGGGGAAGAACATTCTTTAAAAATTATTTTTCGAGTTTGGTAATTATTTATTTAGATTGTACATTTACGTATATATCATTTATGAATCTACAGCAGATATGGGTTTGGATATTTTTGAGAAAAGTTTATTCGACGGCTCCATGTTGAAATTTGCAAAGAGAACTCCAAGAGGAGAACCAATAGCAACTCCATCTACTTAAAGATACCTTTCTCTATTCGTTCTATAGAAGGGGCTTGAGAGGTGCAGGCTTGTAGGAACGTGTAAGGGCGGCTCTAGATATGCTAATAGGGGGAGGGTGCAATCATTTTAGTCATAAACACGTTCTTATATTATTTTTATCGCTTTGACTAAACATCAATGGACGTTATTTTTCTTACAGTGATTCTAGACCGAATCTTGTGGATGAAGCCAGTCAAAGATTTGTGACTGTATTGATGAGGCACGTAAGGAGTTATAATTTTGTTTAAAAACTTACACATGCCATACGTATGTAGTAGTATCGGACTTATTATGGGTCTTCACGTTACCCTATTTCTATTAGCGCATTTTCTGGTTGTTTATTGATTGTTTCTATGATTTGATTCACTTTCCCTTCGATGGCGTTGGTTCGGTTCTTTGTACTCTTCCTGAATTTAATCTGATGGTTCAGTATCCTTTCCATTTCGTAAGGCAGTGCTCTGTAGGTATGATAGTAAATATGGCGGTTTTGTCTGGTTTTCTGATGGCAATCGCTGGATTAGTCCTCATTGCTTAGCACCCTCGCTGAGTTGAGTTTCAGACATCAGAGTTAAAGCAACCTCTACTTTTACCCGCTTCTGCGTGGAATTCTGCTACATACGAAACAATCTGGAAATGCGAAAATAAATAAAATAATTTGTGATTTTATTCATAAATACACTTTTGGTAACCTGAAACCCCAGAAAGAAGGGGGTGCATACAAATCTTTGGTGGCTGAAGCCATTGTTTATGCTAAGGTATTGTTTTTTTTCCAGAACGACTAAGGTGAGTCAAAAGGTTTCAAGTTTGTAGACTTCCTTTCAATTATTTCTAGCCATAAACTTATGACCAACGTGAAAATTTTTCGCATAAATGATATGATGATCTAATATATCATAGAATAAAAACATAAAAAGTTCTTTTATTTTGACAAGAAGGATTAAATCCATCGCTGCTAATAATATTTTATGGTGCTGAATTCTTACAAGTTACTTTGATCGGCGGGTGAACTTTTACTTTCATTGCAACCTTTAATACTAAGTGATTCCTCCTATTCCCCTGAGTTTACGCAAGATCTTTGTTTCCATCTAAGCATGAGGGGTGCTCTCTCCAATATCACACTTTACATTATTTGAATGACCAACTTGAAACGTTGAATCCAACGAGCTCTAAACTTAATCTATCGGTTTATATGACTAAGTCCAAAGTGGCAAACGTCTGCCACCGACACAGATCCTAATCCTTGTTTTTTGACCGGCGTTTAGCGGAAAGGTACACAATCGCAAAATTCAGGTCTCTTGTACCCATGTCATGGGAAACTTTTGTTCTGTGATTTTAATCAGATGGAGAACTAACAAGAACAACCTTTGACTTTTTCTACTAATAATATTTTCATTCAAAGTTAGACGTTTCTAATTGCCTACCTCAGGATCCCAAAGTTTAACTTAACCAGCGGTTGTGATCCACCATATTTGACCATTGTTGGAGACTGGTACTTACTATATATCCCCGATAGGGTCTTCTTCTCGACGGCTGGGTGATACTACTCTCTTTAGAACGTGTAAGTGCATGATGCGCTTTTATGTAAGGCTCTAGGGTGTATTCGAACCACCGACAGCCCTAATTTCTTCCGGGACCGATATGGAAAGTCTTTCCTAATGTGGGTCGCCACGACCCTTAAACCCATCAGTTTTAAGGTTAAGAAACTCTTTCAAGTTTCCAATGAAACTCTTGGATAAATACTCTTTGCATAAATAGGTTCAGGGAAGTCTTTAAAAGCTTCTCTTCTTTTAGTTGACTATTCTAGGTTAGTGTTGTTTCACCATACTACCGTTTGCAACTTATTCTTTTCTTTAATTTGTATCTCAATTTTAGTGTTACGATTTAGTTTCATCTCATTTGTTCTTTTTGAGCCATTATATAATCTTGTCTCTATTAGATAATGTTATTCTCCTTTAACTTTCATCTAAATATAAACAATCAGCAGTTTTCCATTTTTCATCCTGAAATTTGTCCGTGATGAAAACGTCCTCTACTTTTAAAAGGTTAGATCATTTATAGTTTTTGTATACTACTTGTGGCTTCATAAAATTCTCAATATCTTTTAGTTAAATTTATCTAATAAAATTACCAGGCAATGGCTTCGCTACTTCCCCTTACGATGGGAGCTTGCGCTTCGCTATTAAGATTAAAATTTAAAATCTTTAAAAAAAGCAGCCATGGTTAAATTTTTTTCAATTTTCTGAACTTCGTCAATTATAATAAATTTAAAAAGAAACTCTAAGCTAAATTTCCCCCCTTTCAAAATATCACGTTGCTAAAATATAGTTATAGAAGAAGATATATAAAAATAAATTTTCTGAACTTCACCATTTGTAATTCTCTGAGTTTTCAAAAATTCACCAAATTTCGATACTTATATTTATTTCTGAACTTCACCATTTTGATTTTTGATATTATAAAAGAATTATTAGAAATAAATTTGATAAAAAAAACATAAGTCATAAATAAACTAAGATGAAACTATTATTCAAATACTTAAAAAAAATCCCCTTCCTAAATTAAAGAGTTAGTGATGATGATGATGATGATGATGATGATGAATAATCCTTTTAAAGCATGCTAAGATTAGGTCAAATCGCCCTTAGATAAAAAAATTATTTTGAGACAACAAGGAAAAAAACTCATCGCCCTTGGATAAAACCTACCATTTTCAGTCAATAAAGAAAAAAATCTCATAGTCCTTGGATAAAACCAGCATTTTTAGGCAATACGGAGAAAAATCATCGCCCTTTTATATGTTAAATAGAAAAATAATGAATTTCCGTCAGGAAAAATCCTGAATAAGTTTATTTTCTTGCAAATTCCTATTATTTGATTGCAATACTAAAAACAAGTTTACTTACCATAATGATTATGCCTTAATATGTTCCTCCGAGGGTTTATCGTAGGGGTGGATAGTGGAAATTGAATTTTTATGCTACTAATGAAGAGAAAATGAAGATAAAACTATAGAGAATAAAATTCTAATGAGTATAAAATTGGGAGGAAACGAATAATAATTGCAGAATTTCAGACTCGTTTAATCCTTCAATATTAGTCTCGTATCTTTGGGTTCTACGAATTAAAAAAAACGATGCTCTAAGGATAATTTCCTTAATATAATTAGTCGGAATAAATAGGGAGAGTAATAGTAATATAAATTATACTTACAAACATGTTTGCGGAGTCACTCTTCACCACTTCAGAATCTTAAAACAGCTCTCTCTTACTTGGCTGAAGTAGGGATCGAATGAACTTTTTAAAAACAAGTTTTTACAAAGCAAGAGAAAGTTACTCCCTATGACTTGCTTGAATGTAGCGGGAGAAGTACTTGTACAGGCCTCTTAGAAAAATTTCAAAGCGAAACCTTTGTTCAAACTATATAATAATGCTCTTGAAGTTCTGAATTTTTTATTCAGAACTTCAAGAGCATTATTATATAGTTTTCGGAATGCAACATCATCGTCGATTCAGCTTTAACTTCTGTTTCCAACATCATTGTTTCCAGCTTCTTTTATGCAGAATCATTGTTTCCAGTATCATTGTTTCCAGCTTCTTTTATGCAGAATCTGTGTTTCCAGTATCATTGTTTCCAGCAATCATTGTTTCCAGCACCATTGTGTCCAGGATCATTGTTTCCAACATCATTGTTTACATCATCTTTTATGCAAAATCATTGTTTCCAGTATCATTGTTTCCAGCACCATTGTCTCCAGGATCATTGTTTCCAACATCATTGTTTACATCATCTTTTATGCAGAATCATTGTTTCCAGTATCATTGTTTCCAGCAATCATTGTTTCCAGCACCATTGTCTCCAGGATCATTGTTTCCAACATCATTGTTTACATCATCCTTGTTTCTAGCATCATTTTAGAATGCACTATCATCTTCGATTCGGCCTTTACTTCTGTTTCCAGGAAAATGCGTGTATAAGGTTACACATATCTTTTCCCCCACAAAGAGACCGGCTTCGTTGCAGATCCAGGAGAGATGTGCGCTTTTTCGGGTCCTTGGGACACAATCTCTTCTGCAAATATTCACTTCTCTAACCTCGTTATTTTCTTTTCTATTTATAAAACTTTCTTTTTATTAATTAATAAACATGTAACCCACTTTGCGGAAAAAAAACGATATAGGAGGGAAAATATGAAACTTCTCCATAAAAAGAATTAGGACAGTATTTACGAATGTTTAACAAACTTCCTAACTTTCTGGTGGCAATGGTTTCTCAGCTTTAGAATAGAGTTCAATTGAGAAATTTATTGGTTGTATTAGACGAATTCCCTCCCAAAAGTATGTTCTCAAGGCTCGTTTGTAATATGAATTAGCTCTTTAAATTCCGTAAATAAGGTTATAAAGTAGAAAAGAGCATTTAACGATAGAGTTTGAAATTGAAAAAGGAACTTGTTGATAAAGAAAAAAATAAAAAGATTTTTGGACTTCTTACCTCACCGATAAAAGTTGATTGAATACTTGCATTAGCAAAAACACTCATTATATAAATTAAACGTAGAGGCAAAACCCTTGAATAGTGTGTAGATGAGTTTGGTGTTAAAGGAAGGGGAAGAAGGTTGAAAGAGCAGTTTTTGAAAGAAAGAAATGAAGGACAGAGTTTTGAAATCTAGAACAGCTCTTTTCAAACTTGACGAAATGCCACATAACTGCCCCTTACCCCAAGGAGGCGAAAGGAGGAGATGTAACTGCCCCTCCGCCATAATGCTAAACAACGGAGTGAACCAACATAAATATCTACTGATAAGGGAAACAAAGCATAAAAACGAGCCCCAACAATTCTTACAGTTTGAAAACAATGCCATAAACTGGGTCAGACGATGGGAAGAAGAATATTAAAAAAAAACTTGGTAAATAGACAGAAAAAAAGGTACCTTATAGACGAAAAGAGGATAGTGAGCAAAAATCTATGGATTCGATAGATAATTTTAGCAGTTTCCCCATTTCTATACAAATTACATTATATCGTTAAGCCCATTTTGTTGGGATTGATGACGTCTTCAATCATAAAGAAGGATGGAAGCTTAAATCTACTCATTTTTTCAAGTTTTTATAGTTTTTAGTATTTTGGAAGAATTTACTTAAGCTACCGCTAAACCCCTACTAGCAAGTAGGCCTTGTGTAGTTAAGGCCCCCTTCCGTTTCGGACGGTTAAGGGTGACGTTATTTTTTGCAGATCATGCAATCACTTAGTACCCTTTTGACTGTTTGATGGGGGGGAAGTTGCCCAGAAACCGGTGCTTTTAAGCATTGTTATTGCTGAATCATTCCTTAGATTTCTGCATCTTAAATGAGAACTATCAAATATTAAGCTAGTCAAAAGAATTGTGTGAGTGAGGTTATGATCGTAAAAGTTCGATGTGTATAACCTCTCCTTGCTTTAGAGAAGTCCATTATAGTCCAGAAGTAGGTCGAACTCTTTAACGAGTGAAGGCATGGTGACTTCCTTTTGCGTGGACTCGTCTTTAAGAAAATTGTTTTTTCTATTAGGAAAAAAATGTATGTAGTGTATTATCGGGTATTAGAAAAGCCCTGTTACACTCGTTAAGACTTTCTCAACAAAGGAGACACTAATAGTTTGGATGTAGTTAGACACATTTTTATTGTTTTTAGATATAAATGACTTTAAATTGAAATAGTAATTAATGTGGAACCCTGGGAGCTGAGCACGCGCTCCAGGCTGGACTTGAAGGCCGCAAACACGTTGAGGACGAAGTCTTTCTTCATGCTGACCCACATGCAGTTGGTAAGGTTGCTGTGGCGGACCTTCCAGGCCTTGCTCTTGACATGCGGCTACACCCTGTATTCAAGGGGATTGAGGTCGGGTGATAGTAACACCAAAAGTCATTCGAGCAGAAGTTGATCTTCGACCTCAAGCATTCTTGCACGGTCTTGGTCGTGTGGGCCGAGGCACGGTCCTACTGAAGGACGTAGTCAGCCGTGTTCGTGATCTTTCTCACCCAACGCAGGACTTTTGTTGTCAAGATGTCCCTATACTCGGCCGCTGTTAGCCTGTAACTGGCCACGAACCATACAGGCGGCATCTTCTTGCCATTCGTAACCAAGACGCCAAGCATCATCACTGAAGCCTGGTGTTCGGTCGTGAGCAACTAGTGATCTCGGAGACCTCCAGGCTAAAGCTTACACCGCCATCGTTCTGATTGTTGAAGACCGGATCCACCGTAAAAGTCTTTTCATCAGCTAAAAATGAGAATCAGATTGACTTGAATCTTTAAGTCGTTGAGAAGGCGATGGCAGCGATCCCGACGTTTTTCTCGCATACGGTCGGTGAATAGAGGCCTTTCCACGCACCTCAAGCTCTTGTCGCCCTCCCCCTTGACGCCCCTGGGCATCGTGCCCACCGGGATGTTCTTCTTCGTCGCGTCATTTTGAGCTTCGGAGAACTTTTCATGGCCTTTCTCTCAGCCAAACGATCTACATCTTGAGATCTGCCTGAATGAGGTCGATTTTTGAAGTTTTTTTCAGCCTTAAGCCTCTCCGCGAGTCTGTAGACTGTCATCTTGCTGACCTTGAGCCGCTTAACCATTTCGGAGTTGTTGTGGTCCGCGTGCAGGAGAGCAGAGATCTCGATTCTCTTCATCACTTCCTTCTCGACACTCCTGCACATGCTGGAAAGGTAGAAATTTAAGTTTGCTTGACGGAACTTTTTCTATCACACACCTAACACTCTCGAAAGCTTAAAAAACAAGTGTAACAGAAGCTTTGGTAAACTCGGTATAGAAAACCAGTAAAGTAGGCTATCGAATTAGAAGACTCCTTTGAATTTCTTTCTTAGTTTGAAAATGAATTTTAGCAAAAGCTTAATGATGTAGTTATGAGCTCAAATTCAGTTGGAAGAGTGGAATGAGAGGAAATTTATTTTTTAATGGACTCGTTGAGATATTTCAATTGAGATTTGGGGCCGAACTTTTTGTTTAAAGCTATGCAAGAGGGACAATAAGAAATGCTATGGGATATTAAATGGGCAGGTTTGTCTATTGTATTCACTTAATTAAGATAAGTGTTAATTGTATGTTTATTTGAAAGCGCTTCCTTAATGACTATAATCTTGAAGTCGGTTCTTTACAAACACTAAATTTTTGTTTTGATTTGATAACGTTGTTAAAAATCCAAGATAAAACAATTTGTTCTTTAACCAAGATATCGAGACTTTGATAGCGTGAAAAGATTAATCGAGGAACAGGGGGAAAGTTTTGAAAGCCAGAACGACGCTCATATGATAGAGAGAAGGCAGGGTTCTCTCGGATAATGGATTGCACTTTGATTTAGATAGAACTATGAATTATTTTGATGAACAATAAATATATATATATATAAAAAATCGGTGGTGAGCTTTGTTCTCCTCATATATGTTCGCTTTACGATTATCTCTGAGGGAGTGAAGAAGAATTTTCGCTTCCATGAATTCACTGAATCGGATTGAAGTGATTCTCACGTGTCATGATCCAACGTACTTACCTCTCAATCCCATCCAACCTTTAGGGATCAGAAGCCTCACATTAACGGATAGTGACAGACAAGAATTTTCCTAGAGGATTAAATACTTTTGAAACTTGAGAGAGGATATTTTATTGGCCTTGGAGATCAAATCTAATTCTGTCGGGATTACTCCAAGGAGTAAGGAGTTTTATGCTTCGAACATGGACCTAAGTTTGGACCTGCCTTCGCGCAATCTAACATTTGGTTTAATTAAACATTCTACGAGTAATTTTGGATCGAATTTGTAATTATTAAATTGTTCGACATAGAAAGAATCATTTAAATCTAGGTAACAAAAGTCATTTGGGTAAAGACTGAGATGGTTTTTGAGGTTGAGACTTAAACAGGTAACTAGTGAACCTGAAAATGACGGAGCGATAACTATACTTGATAAGTTTGTCATTTTTATCCCCCCTAAAATACAACTTGTTCTTACCCGACTAATTTTAATTTAATTTTGTAGTGTTTTATTCAGCCGAATTTATGATAAAGTTGTGAGGCAACCCAAAATATTTTTCATAATCTTTGGAGCCTACCTGCATTTATTCTTTTTTTCCTTCCTCCAACTGGTTTTCAAAAATCTTATCATCTGCGTTTCGAAGGCCAACTAGTCCGTTTACCTTTAGATTTGCCAAATGGGCCATCACACATTTGCCTTAAATTAATGAGCCTGACGAGCGAACCAGGGTTCTCTGATTCCTTGCTTTCGAGGTATTAATAAATTGGCTGATGCTTCCATAAGGAATCGAAGCTAAGTCGGTCACCAGAGATGGTCCTGCCAAACAAACTTTACTCTTTAATTCAGGTGCTGAATGACATCGAATCCGACCAAACAGTTTATTTTCTCAATTTGATCTTTTAAATGGAGCTGATGGTAGAATCCCATAACTGCAAGAAGCAGCATATTCATCAACAGGGCGCCCGTATTGCGCTTTCTACCCCCCTTTCATTAAAATCAAGGCTTAAGTTCGATTCAACAAAAATTTAGCCGGTATTTGCATACCCTAAGAAGAGAATGGCGTCAATGTCCCCAATTTGTTTTACTGTGTGCTGATTGTACAAATGTGTGAACGTAGCTTTCCCAAATCGACACTTAATGAAGCAGCCATGAATTCAGATATATGTATAAGATCTTTGAGTTGTACAATTGATTAAACATTGAAAAGGTCTGAAGTTACAGCCTGAAACTAGATCTACAGTTAAAGTTAGGAGTAAAAAATCTGTATTGAACTTTGATGGAGAACACAAACATTCAAATGATTCAGATATACACTCCATTACTTAGTCACATTATTTCATTTTCATTGATTGTTGTTAGAGAGGGCTGGAATATGCCTCCCAGTTTTGCAAAATTTACACGGGTTGGATAAAGGCAAGCCTTCTAAGAATATAACGCCTCCTGATATTTTGGGGGCTTTATTATTATTTTAGGAGCCCATCTGGCGACTGCCTACTTGGGCATAGGTCACCGTGCCTCCTGACAAAAAGAAATGCTGCAGAAGTACTAAAGGTACTCTGAGAGGTACTGTTATAAGAGTAGAAATTTAAATTAAAATGACGCCCATGGCATAATTTGCAATTTGAAAAGATTATTTTGAATTATGTGTTTGCTTGCGAGGCTATTAGAATTTCGAAATTTTGAACCTAGGATCATTTTATTTACATTTTATGTCTCTCACTCAAGGGTATTTGAAGTATTCTTATGGAAAGTTAGAACGAAATGAGAGAAGGAATAGGTAGAGGTTTGTTTAAATTGGGCGCGGATTTTGAAAATGACTTGAAAGAATGATGTAAACGCGTATTCCTGCAAATTACTCTTTAAATAAGTGAGTTTGGTCAATTTTTAAAAAATGGGGTCTTCAACAAGATTATCGTATTGCGAAAGGAATGTGGAAAAATTGAAGTTGTTGGATGGACTGTAAAAGTAAACTGAGGATAAAGCTCCAAGCAATTATTCGATGACGGAAGGTCTGTCATTCCGTCACTGACAGACTCCCGTTTCGCTGACGACTGGCAGAAAAATTATTTGCCGAAGATCGTCTTTGCTTTTCGGGTTAGTGACGGTTCGGGTGACGACCGAAAATCGCTTCCGTCGTCGCTTATTCCGTCAGTGTTTCAAAGTTTCCGTCAGTAGTCAGTCCGCCAGCGAAACGAGAGTCCGTCAGTGACGGACTGACGGACCTTCCGTCATCGGTACTAACGGACTGCCCACCACTACTTAAGAGTTGTTTGAGAATGTGAGGAGAGGTGCCGTTGAATTTGTAGAGTTAGGGGGAGGGATTTTTCCGTTTATTGAAAAGGTGTTTATTTAGATTTAACTTCGAAATGGCAAGTTAATTTGAGATGCTATTTCCTTTTCGAGCAAGGAATCATTCGGCTCCTCTTAACTAAACGAAAGATAAGTTTGAATAATTTGTTTGTTACTTTGTCGACAGAGGTTAAAAGGAGCTTTACTTCATCGAATTTAGCTTACAAAAAAACTCTAAGGATGGATTAAGATTTGATCTTTTGGTGTTTTAAGAATTAGAGTAATCTTTCTTTTAATTATCCCTCGGTTATTAAAATGAGTTGGTACTGAATGTCCGAATTCGGCAAATAAGGGCACGAAATTCTCGCAAGGCATTGGATTTAAAAATTAAATTAGAAAATAAATGGAAAGCTTTTTGGTACAATTATTTTAAGATACTTGAATAGTTGAAAATAAAGTGTGAGACAAACCAAAGGAAGGGAACTTCCTTGAAGAGACGAACTTCCTCGAACAAAATTTTCTACTCATAAATAGACCAATATTTTTAATATTACTTTTATTTCGATACCTTTGGTATGAGGAACGCTTGAGTTTGGTGGTGAGGATGAAAATTGAAAAGTATTAAATGAGGGAAAATAAATTAATTTCGGTTTTAAAAAAGATTGTTACATTTTTCAGAGGCAGCCGAAAACGATTTTAGATCCTGGATTTCTTCGTTAGATGGAATGAAGTTAAATAAACAAGGTCAACAAACCTAGGTCGTGTGCTCTCAACTATTCGGATTTATGACCATATGACCTGAATACTTTAAAAAAATTCAAGAATTCCTGGACTTACCTTGGGAGGACCTTGGCAATTATATCATTCGAAAGAGAATGTAAAACAACATAAGGGTTTAAGATTTTGTTAGAATCAGCCCAACAGTTATGATGTTGTTGCCAAATACTTCCCGGACTAACCTTAGGAAGAACATGGCAAATATATCGTTCGAAAGAGAATGAAAACCAAATAAGGGTTTAAAATTTTGTTAGAATCGGCCGAATAGTTACGATGTTATTGCCAAATAATTCCAGGAATAACCTCGAGATGACCTCGGCAATTAAACCATTCGAAGGAAAATGTAAAACAACATAAGGATTTTAAATTTCGTTAGAATCGGCCGAATAGTTACGATGTTATTGCTAAAAACTCAGTGAAAAGTAAAATGGTTACATCCGACTGACCGACCTACGGACCAATATAGTAACTCTTAGAGTCGCGTCAATGCGACTAAAAACAGTTGAGCTTGAAGTTTAAAAGTTTAAAGTATGATAATAATAAATTGAGTCGTTACCCCGTTGTTGAGGCGCGAAGGTAGACATACTGTCAATACACACCCAATGTCAAAAATACTTAATAAAGTAAATCAGGTCAAAGATGAAGAGTGAAACGAGGATGCTTTGAAATGTAATGAAATTAGGGGAAAGTTTAAAGTGTTTAGAAAGGAGTCTTTTGTTGAATTAATTTTGAAATAGTTTACTTTCTTAGTTGATTGTTGTTAGGTTTGATTACGCAAACGTTTTGATTATGAAAGTAGAACAGTTTTTTTACGCTTTGAGGAAACTCTACCTTTCCCCCACTCTCAGGGGCACAAAGATCCACTGGGAAGAAAAGCGAGCAATAAACTAACAGCCGCAGCCAGTCTTACAGTTTGAAGACGGCCGAACATACGATTTCATCCCTAGTTGATGTACTACGAATAAAACATTTTTTATTTGCTTAGGAACGGACATTGACCTTCGCTGACGTAGAAAAGAGGCTATTCTGGAAGTCTTTTTTGTGAATTTCACTTCACCCTTCAGAAAGAGAGATACTTTTATTATCGGTAATTCATTTATCGATGAGAACTTAAGCACCTCACTGCTCCCGTCCATCGTCCTGCGTGGGAACCTGCCTCAGATGTCTACCATTCATTAATTTCGTCTTAACTATGTCGGTCACTTTGACTGACATAATTAAGGGCATATGTGAAAACTGGTTTGAGGAATAGCCCACAGCGAAAGCATAAGTCAGAAATTTTCTTGAAGTTGGGGCTTAACTGCCTGTCTTGGATGGAGGGGAGATCCTCATCGCCTGGGGAACCCTGCTAGCATCATAGAGGCAAGTAACACCCGTCTCTATGTAGTTGAAAGCGGTTTTGGCGTAAGAACCCAACAGACGGTGGCAAAACCTCTTTTGGATTCATTCACGAACCTAACAGATATAACTGTAACCTCTTAACCATCTTATAACTTTATTTTTCACGTAAAAACACCACAATTTACACTTTTGTTCCAGAAAAAAAGACAATACAAGATGACATAGTAGAGGGACCTGGAAGACTATGGAGACACTCATTAAGAGGGTCCCCCTAAGGACCATCACCAGAATGAAGGCCCCCGAGAAAAAAGAAACTCTGCGAAACCCTGTACCTCGAATTAAAGGTAGCACTGGTGAAACTGATCGAAGTTTCATCTGGGTTCAACGCCTTATGTACTGAAATAAAGGACGTAGACCGGCTCCTATCTGAAGAGGTAGCAAGGATCTTCAAGGACACCGGACTCCAAGCGAAGACCCCTTCACAAGTGGCAGCCAACCGCAGCGTGATCTGCCGTAAAGTGGAAAACTTGGTGGGTGAACGTTCAGTGAATGCGCCACAGAGGGCAACCGTTTCAACAAGAGCGAAAGCACTAAAAAGACGTGCCTTCATTGCAACGGAAGGCACCGAACAATAGACTTGAACTGATTTAAAAGAAGAGACATCATAGATAGGAATGAATAAGAACAGAGGAAGGCCAAAGAAATCAGATACGCCAATGCCGCCACCAAAAGATGTGAGTTTTAAAAAGCATCTGCAACACCACTAAACTACTCAAGCGACCTTAGCGCTAAGATACTGATCTGTATCACCCACACTAACATCGCTAATACAGTCAAACTAGGCTGCTACAACGAGGTTTTGAATGCCTTACAAAAGGAGAACGGACTATCTTATTGAGAAAATATCTTCAAGATAACTGAGGAAGAAAACAAGGACTATCACCTAGAGTTCGAAAGCAACATCATAGACGAGCTTAGCGACCAAATACACAAGACGCATCCCTACCACAACCTGGATAGACAGCGCGACGGAGACGCCGAGATTACCGAAGAAGAACTACTCGGTGCTCTCTGCTCATTCCGTCAAAAGCCCCAGGACTATCGGAACTTACAAAGGTAAACGTTGAAAAGGCACCAACCAATGTCATCGAAGAGGTGAGAAGGATATTTAACGCCTGTCTGTACATGGAATACTTTCTAGATGCTTATAAAACTGCCAAGATAATTTTCTTGCCTAAACAAGGAAAGAACCTTATGTTGAGGGAGAACTACCGGCCTATTTGACTTCTAGAATTTGGCTGAAAGCTCTTTGAGAAGATCCTCAACTGAAGACTGGTGTCTTACTAGGAGGAAAACTTCCTCTACAACCCATATCTATTAAGGTTTAGAAGAAAGCGAAGTACGGAGATGGCGATTAATGCCATCACGAAAAGCTAGCCCAAGTAAAACGGGAAAAGAGTTACATGTACATTGTTCGTCGGGATGTATCAAAGGCGTTTGATAAGGTGTGGTAACAGGGAATGCAGTACAAGATCTTACGACTGGGACTAAGTGAAAACTTAGAAACAACTCTCTGTGACTATGACATGTAGAGAGTGGCGTATATCAGTTTAGGGTGCATGGATAAACCAAAATTCGGCTCACTGCGGGCTTCCAACAAAGGGGTTGATTTCCCCCCGCTCTCTACTCGATTTCCACCGCTGATGTCTCAGCCCCTGTGTACCCCACTTGCCTCAACGTTTAATTCGCCGATGATTTCACCCAGATAATCACTTGTGCATTGAGGAATGCACTTTGACAACCTCTTATGAAATTAGCAGAAATTGAGAATATTAACATCTACGCGCGAACTCCCAAAAGTTCAAAGTAGTCACCATAGGCAGGAGACTACCATCTGTTGTCAGGCTTGAGGATAGATGCCATACCCACACCACGGAGTGCAATGTACTCGGAATGAAGATTACTTCAACTGGGTACAGGAAGCACGTCGCAGAAAGAATCACCAAAACCACAGCTGCAGTCAGAACTCTATACAGGTTCAGAACTCTCCGTGAAAGCAATAAGAAAAAGATTTACAATGCACTTGTAAGATCGACGCTGCTATACCCCGCTTCCGCTTTCTCGTGTGTCTCTAAGACACAAAAGAGGAAACTACAAGTGGTGCAGAACATATGTGTGTACTTAATTATAGGTACACTCAGGCGAGAAAGAAGACGCCAGGAAGAGCTGCACCGGGAGGCGGGGTTAAGTCCCATTAACGTTGCCATAGAAGAACGGACAAAGAATATACAAGAACTGGTTAATCGAGGATTAAACGATGATATCGTCTAAATGATTAACCAGAACAGAAGAGGAATAAGTCGCACTGGATTTCCGAGCTCCGCTGGGCTATCAACTGGCGGAGCCGAAGGGCAGTTCCGTTCTACGAATGAGAATAATAATATTTTTTACCCAAACTATTGACAAAAATAAAACCGATCAAGAAAAGAAAACTTAATAATCATGAAAACTTACCAAATTCTACAATAACTCACCGACTATCAATTGCAAATTCACCGATGAAGATATCGAAGATAAAACAAATGACACGATTTACACTTATTACAAAATATAAAGACAAAACAAAGACATTAAGCGCAATATTAAAGTAATTAGAGTAATTTATTACTACAACAGTAAATGCGCATAACATATCCAAGAACATTAATTTTATAGAAGTCAAATGGCTTCAACGCCATAATAATATAAACTATCCCCAAAACAACAAAGGAACCACAAAACAAGAAAATATTTAAAAGCGATTGGCCTGATCATCAGGCACTTAGCATCTCTTTGCACCCTACCACACTTCTTTCTCTTTTCACCACTTGTCTATTTTCCGCTATCTTCCCACACCCCATTTTTTTGTCCCCTACACACACCTAACCCTCTTACATCAATTCATAATTTTTGCAGTTTGAAAAACAACGCCATAAACTGGATTGAATATATATATATATATATATATATATATATATATATATATATATATATATATATGTCAGGAGAGGTCAGTTCATATTTGGTAAGATGAACTGCTCTGGTTTTGCTCTGATAGGAAAATCTTCCACCAGGGCCAAGAGGTGAACCCAAGTAATGGCAGAGGGATATGTAGAGTCCCAAGCGAGGTTGCACCTCTAATGGATAGCAAGTTTCCAGTAACTGTGATGGTTTTGAGATTTATTAGCAGTGAAGGAGTTGTTATGCCCTCTCACTCTTTTAATGGGCTTATGAGTCACTGCTACTGCCTACCCAAAGGATCTGGAGAAGGGGCGGAGGGCTGGGTTTGACACAGTACGCAAGGGAAGACTTACATCTTCCATCTAGACTCTGCACTTTCTCATAAGCCTAGAACTACCCAAGCTTGAATGCGTGCCAATTTCCACGACCATGATCTCCTAGACACATGGTCTCCTAGATCACCTGTTCCCAATCCACGAGATTATAATTATGTACGGGGCGTTGTCGAGAGAGTGGCCAATCAACATCCCCCTAACACCATTCAATCCCTCAGTTCTGCTATAACAAAGACAATGACCGAAATTGCTAAAGATCATCTGATTCGGGTATTTGAGCGCTCAGACCGCGAATTGAAGCAGTCATGGAAGCTAATGGAGGATTCATTAAATAAGCGTTATAAGGATTATAAAGATTATTTGTACATATATTTATTTAAATACAGCGTTTCTCTGCTGGGCTATACGTCTTTTTACTAAATTCCTACAAATGACCTCAAAAATAATGACGCACCTTAGATATATATATTAGAAGATATCTCATTAGCGTGATATATATAAATCAGAAAGATAATAGTAAACCACAATATTTGAATACAAATTTATTTATAACTACAGCACTAGTTTCGGCAAAGTTATAATTAATGCTATTTTCAACTTAGTTAAAAATAGGAGGAAGAGGGTTAGTACCAACTTTTTGATATACCCATCTTAGAATATGCCGTTTAATCGAGGCTTACCCCACTGTACATATGCCTTGAAGTTTGCATTTCCCCCAAAAGCGTTTTTGACTCAAAATCGCATAACAACATTGGTAAAGACCTGGAATACCGTAAGGAAACTCAATATTATTGAGATTAAATTTACTTGAGACAAATAATGATGTACATCAAACACAGCAAGACCGGAATAGGTCTGCATACTAGTCTTCAATTTGAGTGTCCAGAGTGTGTTAGTTTTCAAAAACACTGTCAACAGATAGTCAGTGCCGTACAATTGTGTCTAGGTCCTAATTAAAATCTCCCAGTATCACCTCTGCGTTGGAGATAATGTTCTTCAGGTACAGTTTCAGGTTCACTGATTAGAAGATTCTTGTGGTCTTTAATGAGGCGAAATATGTCGCTTGATTTCGGCAGAGAAAGTGATTGTCTCGAGTATAGCGAACTTACAGGTACAAGCGTTATACCTTTGTGTACTGGCTGTTTTCAGTGTCTGCCACATACTCATCTACTGCAGCAGCTGAGGTGAATGGTCCTCCCATTCTTTTCAGCTTTCCCAGATCCTTATCTTATAGCCGATCTAATGCCACATTGACAATCTCTTTGTCTTACAGGCCTTGTTTCTTCAGTTCCTCTTGCCTTGTGTTTCAATACTGCAGAATTTCTGGTAGCTTTCCTCCTCTTTTCTTGACCACACTGCCATAGGCCCTGAATGACCCTGATTGCCTTGTGTTGATAAGATCCGTCGATTTGGTTTTGACCTGTGCTGCTGATACACTGACAAGTTGCTTGGCACCTCTTCTAGACATTTCGAAGTTAACAAATCCAACGACCAACACTGCGCTCTGCCTTCAGGTTGAGAATAGGTGCTTTCTCAAACTTCTCTGGGTTCATTTGAGTAACAGCAAGCTCTGCAGACTCATCATAGTCTCCAAAGGCAAAGATATCGCCCTTCTGCCTCTGAAAGCCCGTTGACAACTTCTTGGGAAGGAT
Organism: Ceratothoa steindachneri; assembly: GCA_963969495.1. NCBI lineage: Eukaryota > Metazoa > Arthropoda > Malacostraca > Isopoda > Cymothoidae > Ceratothoa > Ceratothoa steindachneri. The sequence goes on along the minus strand of OZ018331.1, from coordinate 11,326,759 downwards.
CATCTTCAGAAGCTTAATGACGTGTGGTTGGAATTAGGTAGATCATTGAGTATGATGGTATCACAAATGTTCTCGTCGTATGATCAGGTAGTCCTTCCTGACTTTGCTAAACCTCCCTCGACGTGGGGAGTAAGGAGGCAACAAACAAATATAGGGATTGTCTCTCTTTTACGTAGGTGGGGATTAAAGACGAGTACAAATTCTAATATTGGCCAACTTGGATACTATTCCAACAGGCTTCGGGTGAAACCAAATAAACAACAAATGAGATTAACACGAATGATACACTTTAACTATTACGTCAATTTACAAATAATGATATTGTCTGAGCCGTACGAGGCACAATAATTACCTGAGAGAGATCGGGAGGAGACTACGAAGTGAGCCGTGCGGTCGGAGAGCGTCACGCATCTTCGACGATGAAAAATAAAATGTAATGCTTTACGATTTTCTGGAGGAGACCTCGAGTAGTCACTCGGGGGAGTATTCCTTTCGGGGCAGCGTAGCTAAGCGCGTTATTCTTGACTCAGTCCTTTGTCCTTGAACTCCGTCTTTCCGAATAATTGTTTCTACCTGCGAGTCCTTAGGGTGCCGGGTGTTGATCGAGAATTGCACGTCGTCTTTGAATGATTCCAATGACCTCTCAAGATGCTGCGTGAGTACTGTTAGATTACTACGTGAATCTTGCTTGCGCGAAAGCGGTGCAGATACAGCTCGCATCTCTAATGCTCTGAGAATACTCCTTTGATCATTCCTGGGCAGGATAATATATACTACTCCGCCGGAAGCTCTTTTATTTTCCGACGGAAGCGACTTCAACTATGTCTCCAAAGACATGGCGGTGATGGTTTTAGCGCTATATCGCTAACTTGTGTCCCTGTTCTAGTCTGACTTCGATATCGCTCCGGAAGTTTCCCGAAAGGTTCCGATGGAATTATCTTCGTCCGTGTGATACTCCTTTTCTCTTTATCTGCGCGACTCATTTTCTATCTCTCTCTCTCTCTCTCTCTCGCTAACATCTCCTTTCCCCTTAAGATGGAACTTTCGGGAGAAGTGACATCTCGAGAAATAAATAGATAAAGATGTATAATACCTCTCATCACAAAATGAAAGAAATAAAGTATACGTGTTACTACCACACGGAATACAGAATCTCCCCCCCAAAAAATTCGCTTCACAAAGAAAATGGAAATGGGATACATGATACATAAATAGAAAAAAGGAATACCAAATAAATATACGTAAAAATAAATACCTAGAGACTTGAAAATGTACATAGATTTACCATTATCAAAAGGACTAATTTACAACAATCAGGCTTATAAATACTGAGCTTTCAGAACAGGGCACATCTGCCTCGGTTGCAAAATAATGGGTAGCGTTTATTTACAAAAGTAGTTTATATTTGAGACCAAAATCAACTCAGACATATTTACAAGAGAATAAAATAGTAGGCTCTGGATTCATTGGGAGTGGATTCTACCCGATTTCGGCTCAGGCTATCGCCTATACAATTATTGGAGCCTTTTTAATACATTATTTTAAATTGGAATTCTTGGATAAATAGATTCCAACGCATTAGTCTCCCATTATTGTTTTTAATGTTCCTAAGGTACGACAACGGGCTTATTACCAGTCTCAATCACGAATTCCTTTCCTATCAAATACCTTTTAAGTTTTTTAATACCACATATGATATCCAGGGCTTTTCGCTCAAGCACTGCGTAGTTCTTTTCACGCTGTAATAATTTTCGGCTAGCGTACTCTATGAGGAAGCTTTCATTATTAGGTCTTTGTTAGGCCAATACGCACCTTATACAATCATTGATGGCATCCGTCCTAATGCCAAATGGTTCGGCTGGATTAGGTAATCGCAATATCGAGGCCGACGCAAGTTTACCCCTAAGCTGCTTGAAACTGGCGATGGATGACGGGGTCCATACGAGTTGCTCAGGAGACTACTACTTCTTCAGAAGCTCACATATAGTGGCGGAAAGGGCGGCAAAATTTGGTATAAAACGCCGATAAAAGGAGGCAGAGCCCTGAATGGACCTCAATTGCCTTTTGGTTATGGGCAGCGACATTTTTACAATGGTTCGGATCTTATCCTGCTGCGGGGCTAATTGATTGTTCCCTATGCGGAAGCTTAGGTAATTGATGGTATTGAAGGCAAAATGACATTTGCTCGGGCCGATGGTGAGATTATGGTCCCTTAGCCTTTGCAACAGAACGAGAAAAACGGTCTAGTGCTTTGCTCAATCATTAGTAGCCACGTAAATGTTATCGAAATAGAAGGATACGTTTGGTTGCCCATCTAATATCTGCCTCATCATCCGATTGTAATTACTGCAAGCGGTGACGAGACCAAAAGGAAGCCAAGGAAACTGCATTATCCCTTCTCGGTCGGGAACGCGGTGTACCTTTTTACCTCTTCCTTCAATGGGATCTGGTAATAGGCCTTACACAGATCTAATTTAGAGGTATACGTCGCCTTCTCGAACAAATGAAGATTTTGGTCGATCAAGGGAATAGGCTCAGCGTAGAATACGGTGATAGCGTTTAGCTTTCTAAAATCAATACACATTCGGTAGGAATTAAAGGGTTTCATACCATTACAACCGGTGAACAATAATCTGATTTGGAGGGTTTAATTATCTGTAACTTTAACAATTTTTTAACTTCGGCATTAAATTTTTTCCTTAAATAAACTGGCAAAGGGTGCGGCTTTGGCATAAGAGTCTCTTGCCTAGTTAATTGGATATCGTGCGCGAAGTGAGTAGCACATCCTGGAATGTCGCAGATGACGTCACTGAATTTATCGAGGGTAAATTGGAGGTGGATTCTCTGAAAGGATGATAATTGGTCATTTACTTTGAGCTCTGTTGAAAGAGATTTCATCTCATCTGGTAGGAGCATGGGGTAATCGTCGTCCTGCTCTACACATTCAATTTGGACCACACCTAGGGGGTCTAGGGGATAATCAGCTTCGCCGGCCGATTTTTCATCTATTGACACTATTTGATGGACTTCTGCGGGATGCTCGGGGGAACATACGTGGCAGAGGAGATTATTCTTAACGCGGAAGAAAATCAATTTGCCACCTCTAATGGATTCTATTGTTTTGTTAAGGGCCTTAGTCCACAGAGGGCGAAGGGACTCACACTTCTTCTGCTTTTTAGTAACATCCTCGTTGACGATGTTGCCATAATCCGAAGCATTGGGGCTTCTTAGGGGAGTGGGCGCTTCCAATTCTTGTTTCGCCTAAGAGCGGGTGGTCACTTGTTGAGCCACCGGGGGTGAGGAAACCTTGGGGCTCTGCTCAATCAAAACGGCGTTAAACTTCATAGGTGATGCCACAACTTCTGCCCAGCCATTGAAGTAGGCGCAGTAAATATGGCACTTTGCAATGGGGAACCGATTAGCGCGATCCAAGGTAGTCATGGACTATATATATATATATATATATATATATATATATGATTCGGGCTACCGATGGAAGTAGCTCATCCGAGAGCACGATACCCGTGCACCCTGTATCTCAGACGAGGGTGGAAATAATGCAGTCGTTTAACGTACATGTTTCGAATTGAAGTCCTCCAGGGTTGCTTTTATTAAACATAAGGTTTACTTGGTGGCGGGCGGGACCTGGTTCGCTTGAAGAGGGATGAGTTTCTTGTGGAGACGTGGTTTGAGAAGGGGTGGCACTCACCTGGCGCACCTAGTGCGAGAAGTTATTCCTCAAGTACGAATTCTGAGGACAATTGGTTTTTACATGTCCTTCGATTCCGCATGAATAACATACGACGGTTTTCCTGGGAAATGCTGATGAAGGGGGGTTACAACAAGGAAAGAAGGTACCCTAGGAGACCTTACGGTCCATTCAAGGAGGGTACCTTTGGACTAGCAATCGAGCGGGCACATGGCCGCTCAATTGTTTTGCTTCCCTAAACGGCCACTTTTCAAGACTTTGTCTAGTCTTGACTTGAACTGGTCAACAGATTCACTGTTGACAACTTCCACTGGAAGTGCGTTCCACTTACCACAGATACTGTACGTGAAAAAATTTCCACACAGATTGCAGTTGTAACGCTTCATATCAAGTTTGAAGCCGTGATTGCGCGTTCTTTTCTCACTCAGTGTGAAAATATCCCGGTAGTCAACATTGTCGAAGCCTCGAAGTATTTTGAAAACTTTGATGAGCTGACCACGCAGTATACGGGTTTCCAGCGAGAACAGATTTAATTCCCTTAGTCTATCCTCATAACTTTTATGTCGGATAGAGGGAATCAGCTTGGTTGCCCTGGCTTGTACGCGTTCCAACCTTGCGATATCCTTTCGAAACGAAGGACTCCAAAATTGTACCGCATACTCCAGGTGCTGCCGAACGAGGGAGTTGTATAGACAAAGTACTATCTCCTTGTTACGGTTTCCAAACTGGCGTGAGAGAATAGTCGGGTTTCTTGTTTGGTGGGCGATAGAACAGGTTTCAGTCTAGACTGGTCTGTTACCTTGACAAAGCTTTCTTTGTTGTTAGGGACGAATTTGTGCTTCTTCATCTGCGATTTGGAAGAAGATGGTTCTAATTTCTTCTGTTCTTTAGGGTAACAGTTGTGACTGGAAGAATATACGTCAGCCTCTTCTATGCACTCTTTGAAGCTAATGCATATTCTGTCCTTGATGAAATACCGGATTTCGGATGGAAACGATGCCACAAATTGGTCCTTCAGGATGAAATCAATCATAACATCGTAATCCTGGGGCACTTTTGGGGCGTCCAACCAGAAATTTAGGTGCCTTTGTAAGGTATACATGAATTCTCTAAATGTTTGTTCGGGTTGGGATCGGCACTGCCTGAACTTAACACGATAAAAATCTGCAGTCATGTTTGAGGTAGCGAGTAGCTCGGCCTTTAACGTGGAATAGTCAATCTTTGCCTTGGATGGAAGGGAAATAAGGGCATCTCTCAGGTGGGTGTTTAAAAGGGGCAATAATTTAGCTCCACCGTCCGATTTTATATCCCAGTAGTTTACCTTGAAGATCTTCTCGAAGTGGGTTAAGTACGAGGCAAAGAATTCCCCTTCTTTAAACACTGGCAGTTTACGGTTTCAGATTGTTGGTTTCTGGGCCCCGAAGTAATGGATAAGGCCTCATTTCTCGCCCTCGTCATATCTAATTCATGTACTTGAATTCTCTCCCTTTCTTCTCTTTCTCTTTCTTTCTCTTCTCTGTCTCTTTCGAATTTTTCTTCTTTGGCTGTCTTCTCTTCTTCTTGGGTGTAAGACATTAGGTATTTCTCCATTAAACCCAAAGATTCTACCTGTGCCTTGAAAATCACGATCGACGACATGATGTTTTGCCGATTCACACAAAAAAAACAACAAAAAAGGCACACACTGGACTGTAGTGGGTTTGTCGAACCCGAATTTTACGCACTGATAAGCACCACGAAATTGCAAAAATGGATTCAACGTGACCTAAAATAACGCACCCCCCCAAAAAAAACACGCAAAAGAACTCATTTAATTCACACGATGCGAACTATGTGGTTGGCGAACAAGCCCTGGCGTTGACCCTCCTAAAACCACCAATTTTAGAAGCCTTTTAAAAGAAACCATTTGAAAGACCCTTTAAACCTGGCAACAGATTAATAAGGAAAGTATATATATATATATATATATATATATATATATATATATATATAGATAGATATATACTAATATGTGGTATGATCAATTAGTCCTTCCTGACCTTGGCTACCCGACCTCGTCGTAGGTGGAAAGAGGCGACAAAAAATATATAGACTGCCTCTCTTTTACGTACATGGGGATTAAAGATGAGTGCAAATTCTAATATTAGCCAACTTGGATACTATTTCAACAGGCTTCGGGTGAAACAAAATAAACTTAAATACAATACAAACAACAAATGAGATTTACAAGAATGATACACTTTCACTAGTACGTTAATCGTCCGGCAAATGAAAATTGAAATGAATTTACAAATTATGATATTGTCTGAGCCGTACGAGGTACCATAATTACCTGAGAGGGATCGGGAGGAGACTACAAAGTGAGCCTTGCTGTCGAAGAGTGTCACACCTCTTCGACGATGAAAAAGAAAATGTAATGCCTTACGATTTTCTGGAGAAGAACTCGAGTAGTCACTCGGGAGAGTATTTCTTTCAGGGCAGCGTAGCTAAGCGCATTATTCTTGACTCAGTCCTTCGTCCTTGCCCTTCGTCGTTCCAAATAATGGTTTCTGCATGCGAACCCTAAGGGTGCCGGGTGTTGCTCGAGAATTGCACGTCGTCTTTGGATGATTTCAATGAGCTCTCAAGATGTTGCATGAGGCCTGTGAGAGTACTGCGTGAATCTTGCTTGCGCGAAAGCGGCGCGGATACAGCTTGCGTCTCGAATGCTCTAAGAATACTCGTTTGATCATTCCCGGGCAGGGGAATATATACGACTCCGCCGGAAGCGATTCCGACTCTGTCCCAAAAGACACGGCAGTTATGGTTTTAGCGCCACATCGCTAACTGGTGTTTCGGTTCCAGTCTGACTTCGATATCGCTCCGGAAGTTTACCAAAATGTTGAGATGGAATGTTCTTCGTCCGTGAGATGCTCTTTTCATTTTTATCTGCGCGACTCGCTTTCTCTCTATCTCTCTCTCTTACAATCCTCATCATACTTTGTATACTGGAACCTTTCAAGGGATACAAACTTTAAGGCTGGTTCATGAACCTGCAGCAATGTGGCACATTTACCCCCTCCAGTTCCTGGTACAGCCACTGAAATGCTAGAATAATCTTGTAGGTTGTTTCAACTGACTTCGTCAAAGACAGGTATGGCTCGAATAGATGAAGTTCAAGAAGAGCAGCTGCACAGTACCTCACTGTCAAAAGGTTTTAGGTTCTCAGTTTTCCGGAAGCCAACTGATGTTTCGTCTTACATCCATTTTTATTCGAATTACCCGAAAGAAACTAAAAAATCGGTTTTTATTTCTTTGTATTTGCGTGCTTTTAAAGTATGTGACCCGGAATTTATCGATGAAGAGTTAGTAAATCAAATATATTTTCTAAGTGATTCCCTCCGCAGAGCTAAGCAGTCCTTTTATGGAAATAAAATTAAATACTCATTTACGCGAAATAATATTTTAACGCTCCCTTTTAATGAAAACTTGTCCCATGTTCCGAAATTATTCAAATATTTTAATGTTAATGTTGTATTCTTTAATAATTCCACGTTAAAAAACTTAGTAATTAAAAATCTCCCCCAAATAAAATGGCCTGCATTTATAAAATTCCGTGCAAATCTTGTCTTGGTTTTTACATAGGCCAGTCAACAAAAAGCCTACATGTGAGAATTAAACAACATAAGTACTGTTGTCGAACGGGGCAAACTTCAAATGCACTGTTTATTCATCAATCTACTTTGAACCATCAAATATATTGGTCTAAGGCGAAATCCATTATTTTTGTGCCCAATTTTATTGAAAGAAATTTAATGAAATCAACCATGATCAAATTCCATCATAACATTAATTTCAATCTAAGTGAGGGTTTTTTTAAATTAGATAATTGGATCATGAATAATATTTGTTTGTAATATAAATTTAATATGTTTAATTTATTTGTATATTGTAGTTCTGCGGATGGGCTTTTCATTTGTTCGTCAGTTATTTTTTTTCCCCCTAAACGATTGCCTTTGTTCGTCGGTACCTTTGATTGACGTCACATTTCTATGTTTCTCTATTTTATTGTTCTTCTGCCCCTGATGATTTAAACACGAAAGCGCTTGGGCTTATTCTATGTATTATTTTCCTTTGAGATATTTAAAGCATCTAAGATCACGTGTTTTTTGGTAATTATTTTTGCATATATATATATATATATATATATATATATATATATATATATATATATATATATATACAGTGGGCTGCACTATCTTTATACGGACCTCATGGTGAAAAGAGAGTGTGGGTAGATTTTGGTGGCCTTTGCTGCAGTTATTGCATTTTTCGGGTTCTTGGCACCATTTGCTGCAATGACCTTTTCCTGAGCACATGAAGAAATGGTGTCGGTCTCTCTTGCAATATTCTGTTGGGTTACCGAAATTTAGGCATGACCGATATTGTATGGGTGTGGTCAATTCCCTTGTAAACGTATAATCGTCCCAGCGAACTGGATACTTTGAGGGATGGTCTGTTGTTTGAATTTATTTGGTACTATTTTTATGGGGATTGGACGGTGTGATGATTTTCTTTCGAAGATCGATACAGAATCCACATAGGGGCCGTTGTCTTTGAAAGGTTTTTTTTAAACCCTTCACAAATACAAGCTTCGAGAATTTGGGCAACAAAAGGTTGATCAGAACTGTGCCTACTCTTGCTTTACGCACGTTTTTGTTTGTTGCAGTAATTTGATGTTTACCGAAGGTGGTAATGGGCAGAAAATTTGTTAAATGGTTTCATTTGGGGATTTTAATGTTGCTTCTGTTTGCGAATGGCTTGTGCTTCTCTGGTCACGGCATGAAGTTGTTCATATTACGTCATTAACATGCTGGTCTGAATATCTATTTAAGGTTTGTTAGTATTTTGGTTGGTTTAATTTGAAATGTTGATGGTTGGGTATTTGAATTTTTAATAGAATCATCCATGGCCGTAAGAAAAGATTTTGCTACCCTTGCCCGCTACGATCAACACTGATCCCAACAAGGGAACGGCATTATTATCGGCCTTTTGATTCGCTCCACCACTATCACGAGGTGGTATGGGATACGCCTTTTCCGCCACCTCCTGCTTGGTTGCTGGCTTAAGAGCAGTAAAGGTCGCAACGGCTAACATCGGGTCGTAGGGCTCATTCATATTCAGGTCCTTTGGGTCGTCGGGTGGGCAATCGAAGAACTGGCCAACGAAAGGGTATAGAAAGTGACAGAGTAAAACGAGTGGATTGAAGGACGAAGGCAGGGTGAGAGAGAGAGAGAGAGAGTTGATACAAAAAACAGGTAAGGGTTATCATAAGAAGGAGAGGCTAAGCTGGGGACAGACGGGGCGCCGATTCCGTCAGCACAGCGGACAGGAACACACATCACCGTGTCCCATTACGTTGGCAGTAGAAGAATGGACCAACGGAAGGAAATAGAAAGTGACGGAGTAAAAGCGTGGAATGAAGAACGCAGGTAGAGTGAAAGAGAGTTGGTACAAAAAGAAGAAGCAGGGGTTGGCGGAAGAAGGAAAATCTAAGCTGGAGACAGACGGGCCGCTGAGTATCGTCAGCACGAGAGTGAGTAAAACACATCGATCTGCCCCTCAGGGAAGAGTTGGGCCAATGTTAAGGTTGAGATGGTTGCTTGGTGTGCGAAGGCTCGATAAATTGATGAGAAACTAGGGGAAACATATATAAAGCGTGAAGAATGGAGTGTTTTGAGTTGGTATGGACATGTAGGAGAAAAGAATGGAAATAGGTTCGTAGAGAAAATAAACGAGAGTTAGTGTCAAGGTGTGCGAAGGATTGGATGACCTCGGAAAATAATTGTTGATTATGTAAATGTTTGAGAAAGAAAAGGATGACTGATGAGTAAGATGATATTTAGCACGATAGAAGTACATCGATGGGTTTGTGTGGTGGCGTGCTTGGGTTCTTTTGCGCAGGGGTGAACCTTAAGTAGCTGAGTAAACGAGATTCTGCTGCTCATAGTAACCCATTACGCTGAAGAACCATTCAGCGTAGACCAAGAGATAGGTAGCCTTGAAGTTAATAGGATATAAAGGTGTTTGGTATTTTTCGTGGCATTGAAGTGCACCAACCGCACGTTATTTTAAAGTTCTTTTTTTATTTATATATGAAATCTGCTTTGGTTTCTGCAAGAGGCTCTACTTTGAATAGGCTTTGATCTTTGTATCCTGAGGAATTCATCCCAGGTGCTAACCCTAGAGCATCTACTCCAACAGGCATAGAATCGCCTCCCCTGCCGTTCCAAAGGGTACAAGTTTCGGTTTTTCTTGGCCAAATCTAAGGTGGTGCATTTCTTCCGCCATCCATCGCTCCACCCCATCGCGGACTTGTTTCTAAACGGGATTCGCTCGGAAGTGGTGGATTCGCGCCATTTTCTTGGCCTTGGTTTCGAACGAGCTTCATCTGAGGGGCTCATATTCCAAGTCTTAATGTCTCCCTTACCCGCGTCGTGGATATTCTTCTTCCCTTGACGTTCAGCATCTGGCGTGGTAATAAGGCTTCTGCCTTACTTTCTATCGATCCTTTGTTCGTTCATAGCTTGACTACAGATATGGAGTTTTACTCATCCGCAGCCAAGCGAGTATTGCGGACGGTGGAATTGATCCACCACACCGGTCTTCGTTTAGCAACTGATGTACTCCGCACGTATGTCATTGAGTGCCTACTTGTCGATGCCGGAGAGATGCTACTCGCTATGCTCCGAACACAGTGCATTATGCGCTTGTAGGCTCTGGCTCGACGTTTCTCCCAGTCAGCAACGGCTCTCACTTTATGCACGACCGAATTCGTTTGTTCCTATGCCGCCGAGAGGGTTCGGTTTATCCTAAGCCCTTTGAGTTTATGCCTGGGAAACTCATTTGAGAGCTCGGTGTACGTCTCGGAAAGGTGGTGCCTCTGGTTCTGCTCAGGACGCCACCCTGGAGGTACCAGCTTTTGGCCTTTTATCGCCACGCTCTGTTCTCAAAGCTTCCAAGGCGCCGGTCGTATTGCGTTCCACCTTTTGTGAACACACTTCGTGTCATGCTGCATCCCTTCTAGTGTACATGGATAGCACCAAGTCCCAGGAAGGGGTTAGCTTCCACGCCGTACCCCTTCTGTTTGAAGTCAGCAACGAATTCCCAGGCGTCGCATCTATCATCACGAGCGATTTGGGAACTTAAAAGGAACTTAAAGTGTCGTGCCATTGCGCCTTGACTCTTTCCAAGGACCTCTTCTCCAATGTCGCATCGGCCTCAGGTCGCCTTCTGTCATCTTCAAATTGGATGACCTTGCGGGACCCACCACTATTTCAGGACGAGGCCCCCTACATCTTTCTACGATGACTACGTTCTCCTCGGACAGTTAGACAAATTTTTGCAGAATATTCCAGTATGTGTGACCTTTGCGCATGTTACCTGTCCCGGTACGGGACGATCGGCGTCGATGACATTTGTTTAATGTACTCGGAACGAGTTCGTGCGCACAGAGCTCTGGACGTTTGACTTTTTAGAGGAGGTTGGCCTCCTCCATTTTATTTTACTCTCTTTGGTGTTGGGCACATCATCCTGCGCGGGAGGAGTTGGGCCTCTCCCGACGCTGAATCTTGCTTTCTTCTTCTTACCTTTAATATGTTTCTTATTTTTCTTTTGTTTCTCGTTTCCTTTGTTCTTCGTGAATTTTAAACTAGCCTTTTGCTAGAATGAAAATTTAAGACCGGCGATTTATGCCTTTGGTAGCAGTCGCCAGATGGGCACAGAAAATATAAGACCGGCGGCAATCGCCAGATGAGCGCAGAAAATTTAAAACCAGCGGCAGTCGCCAGATGGGCGCAGAAAATTTAAGACCGGAGGCAGTCGCCAGATGGGCGCAAAAAATTTAATACCGGCGACAGTCGCCAGATGAGTGCAAAAAATTTAATACCGGCGACAGTCGCCAGATGGGCGCAGAAAATTTTAAACTAGCGACAGTCGCCAGATGGGCGCATAAAATTAAAAACCGGTGGCAGTCGCCAGCTGAGCACAGAAAATTTAAGACCGGCGGTAGTCGCCAGATGGGCGCAGAAAATTTAAGACCGGCGGCAGTCGCCAGATGAGCGCATAAAATTTAAGACCGGCGGCAGTCGCCAAATGGGCGCAGAAAATTTAAGACCGGCGGCAATCGCCAGATGGGCGCATAAAATTTAATACAGGCGGCAGTCGCCAGATGGGCGCAGAAAATTTAAGACCGGCGGCAGTCGCCAGATGGGCGCATGAAATTTAATACAGGCGGCAGTCGCCAGATGGGCGCAGAAAATTTAAGACCGGCGGCAGTCGCCAGATGGGCGCATGAAATTTAATACAGGTGGCAGTCGCCAGATGAGCGCAGAAAATTTAAAACAGGCGGCAGTCGCCAGATGGGCGCATAAAATTTAATACAGGCGGCAGTCGCTAGATGGGCGCACAAAATTTAATACAGGCGGCAGTCGCCAGATGGGCGCACAAAATTTGAGACCGGCGGCAGTCGCCAGATGGGCGCATAAAATTTAATACAGGCGGCAGTCGCCAGATAGGCGCAGAAAATTTAAAACCGGCGGCTGTCGCCAGATGGGTGCATAAAATTTAATACAGGCGGCAGTCGCCAGATGGGCGCAGAAAATTTAAAACCGCCGGCTGTCGCCAGATGGGCGCATAAAATTTAACACAGGCGGCAGTCGCCAGAGAGGCGCAGAAAATTTAAAACCGGCGGCTGTCGCCAGATGGGCGCAGAAAATTTAAGACCGGCGGTAGTCGCCAGATGAGCGCAGAAAATTTAAAAACAGCGGCTGTCGCCAGATAGGTGCAGTATTTTTTTTTTTTAATTAATTTGAGGAATATATTTACATGGATAGGGAAATTGCTCTTCCAATAGGAGGAAATTATTGCAAGATTTTATCTGAGGTATTTGATTATCTTTCTACAGCCCTTTAAATTATCGGAGGGAAATCGCCAGTGGATTTTCGGGAGCGAACTTTCAAAATTCGAAGGAAAGCATTTGAAGCCATATTGGGTGATGCTCTTCAACGACCTTCTGCTCTTTACCGCAATCAATCGAGACAGAGTCATTTTCGTGATGGAAGAACCAATCTCTTTGGAAGCTGTCGTTGACACCCTATTTTCCATCAAAAAGAAAGGTAAGGTATCTGAATGGTCTTTGTTTGCCTGGTAGTTTTATTTATTCGAGGCTGTAGTAATTTCTACCCAAGCAATAACCTTACAATGATCATTTGGACATTATAATCCAGGAAAGATTTTGAGGCTCGTAGTAAAAATGGTAAACTTAGTAAAAGTGAAAATGTGTAAATATAAGTGAAACTAAGAGGAAGCTAATTTGTGTTTTAAAACTGAGAGGGAGCGCAACTCTCCTGGAATTGCCCCGATTAAGTTACACTTGACATCTGTGCCGCACTAAAAGATATCGAAAGGTCGTCAACGTAGAGAGTAGCGAGAAAATCCTCCGACAGCATTGAGGTGAGACCCTTCAATGCTCAGGACAAAGAGTGTGATACCGAGGACACCTCCTTGTGGGACACCCTGTTCTTGCTCCATTGGGCCGGAAAGCCACTCTCCCTCTACGTCGAATCATCGAGCTCGTAAGAACTCGTTCCCTATCCTCCATGGTGTGGAGGGTCCCTAAGATACCGTTGTGTGTGAGAAAGAAGAGAGAATGTGTGTGTGTGTGTGTGAGAGATAAAATAAGATGTGTGATCGTGTGTGAGAGAAAGAGAAAAGAGGATTCGTGAAAGTTCGTGGGAGAGTGTATGTAAGTAGGAAGTCAGGATGAATGAGAGAGTGTGTGTGAGAAAGAAGAGACAACGTATGAAAGTATGTGCTAGAAAGAAAAGAGGATGTAGGATAGTGGGTGTGAGACAGAAGAGTTACATAGAGCTATATAGATTAACAGGTCACAACAGACCTTGCAGTCCATACTAGGTGACTTGAGATAAAGATTATGGGAGAGATAGATAGTGGAGATGTAAAGTAAAAGAAATTTGGTGAACCTGTCACCTGAAGGCTAGGGAGTTAGTTATTCGCTAGAAAACGCTGTTACTCTGGGATTAGATTCAAAGTATTTATCTATACGACGTTTAAAAGTATCAATGGTGTTGCAGTCTATTACTTTACGAGGAAACCAATACCATAAGTTGACGATTCGGTTAAAAAAGAAATTCTTAGATTCGTGCGAGTTAAAATGTTTACATATAATTTTACAACCGTTTCCTTAGGGGAATTTGACTGGTCGAAAGTGAAATATTTATTGCGGTCCATATTATCTATGCCATTGATAATATAATAAACCTGAATTAGGTCTACTCTTAATCTACGTTGAGTTTACGGAAATAGATTTAGTTCTCTAATTCGCTCTTTGTATGGTTTATTCTTTAAACTTGGTATCATTTTAATAAGCCTTCGTTGGCCTCGTTCTAATGTTACTATATTTTCTGGTGTGTGAGAGTGTGTGTTAGAGGGATAAATGTTAAAGAATTGAGGATCTGTGAAAGAGAATAGAGGATTTTGAGTGTGTTTTACAAAGTATATGTAAGAAAGAAGACAAAATGTGTTACAGTATGTATGAGAGAGAAGTGAGGGAGTGTGAGTCTGTGTGGGAGAGAATTTGAGAGAATTTGCGTGACAGAGAAGAGAGAATGTACGTGAGAGAATAACAAGGAGCAACAAGGAAAGGAAGTACCCTAGGAGACCTTACGGTCCATTCAAAGAGGGTACCTTTGGACTAGCAATCGAGCGGGCACATGGCTGCTCAATTGTTTTGCTTCCCTGAACGGCCCCTTTTCAAGACTTTGTCTAGTCTTGACTTGAACTGGTCAACAGATTCACTGTTGACAACTTCCACTGGAAGTGCGTTCCACTTACCGCAGATACTGTACGTGAAAAAATTTCCACACAGATTGCGGTTGTAACGCTTAAGTTCAAGTTTGAAGCCGTTATTGCGCGTTCTGTTCTCACTCAGTGTGAAAATATCCCGGTAGTCAACATTGTCGAAGCCTCGAAGTATTTTGAACACTTCGATGAGCTGACCACGCAGTCTACGGGTTTCTAGCGAGAACAGATCTAAGTCCCTTAGTCTATCCTCATAACTTTTATGTCAGATAGAGGGAATCAGTTTGGTTGCCCTAGCTTGTACGCGTTCCAACCTTGCGATGTCCTTTCGAAACGAAGGACTCCAAAATTGTACGGCATACTCCAGGTGCGGCCGAACGAGGGAGTTGTACAGACAAAGTACTATCTTCTTGTTACGGTATCCAAACTGGCGCTTTATGTAGCCTAACATCCTTTGGGCTTTCTTCTCTGTCTCGATGCACTGTTTCGAGAACTTGAGGTCACTAGTGATAGTTACACCCAAGTCCTTCTCAGTGTCACTCGATTCAAGAACAGTGCCCTTAAGGATATACTGAGAATGGGGGTTTCTGTGGCCGATATACATCACTTTGCATTTGTTCACGTTAAAAGGCATTTGCCACGTGTCTGACCACTCCCCAATCTTCCCAAGATCTTCCTGCAGGCGGGCAGTATTTCCATACTTTGCAACGTTCATACCAAGCTTGGTATCGTCGGCAAATTTGGAAATCTTGGCAACGATGTCACCGTCCATGTCGTTGACGTAGATGATGAATAGTAGTGGTCCCAGGACAGAACCTTGAGGTACCCCGCTAGTAACGGGCACCCACTCAGAAGCCTGTCCATTCACCACCACCCGTTGCCGTCTGCCACTTAGCCAGTTCTCGATCCAGCCGGCTACTTTTCTGTCTATGCCCAGCGCTCGCACTTTCCGGAGAAGGCGGCGGTGTGGTACCTTATCAAAGGCTTTCTGAAAGTCTAAGTACACAACATCCACCGCCTTGTCCCGATCGTGCTCACTGAACACGAAGTGGAAGAATTCCACAAGGTTCGTCAGGCATGACCGTTGCCTTCGGAAGCCGTGCTGGGAACTCCTCAGTAGCAGGTTTGACTCTAAATACGACGTCATTTTGTCCACCATCATGCTTTCCATGAGTTTACCGACCATCGAAGTCAGACTGATAGGTCGGTAGTTTGACGGATGGCTGGGGTCTCCTTTCTTGAAGATCGGAGTCACCTCCGCCTCACGCCAGTCTCTAGGAACGCATCCGGTCCGGATTGACATGTTAAAGATAGCGCACAGATGTCGTGATACTTCATCGCACACTTCCTTCAACACCTTCGATAGAAACCCGTCCGGTCCAGAGGACTTATTTGTCTTTAGGTCAGCGATTATTTTCTTTATTTCTCCTTCGGTGAAGTCCATTGCCTCCAGCTTTTCCCCCGAGTAGGAATCCGTGGGCTGGGGGATGGGACCACACTCTTTAGTAAACACTGAAGAGAAGTAGTCATTGAGAAGGTTAGCATTTTCTGCATCTGAGTGAGTTAATGCACCCTCCTCGTCCACTAAGGGCCCAATCCTACGATGGATTGGTTTACGGCTATTTACATAGCCGAAGAACTCCTTGGCATTCTCCTTGCAGAGTCTCGCCACTCGAAGTTCCTCAATACGCTTAGCCGCCCTTATGCTGGACTTCACTCTCCTGGCTAGCCTCCGGTACTCGTCAAAGGCACCCGAGATCTTCGATCGCCGGTGCGCATTTCTCTTCTCCCTAAGCAGTTGGCCGATTTCTCGATTAAACCACTTTGGTTGAACAGAAGACCGACGGAGGCATTTCAGAGGGATTCAACTTGATTGAAGACTCATGAACTTATTTTTGAAATTGTAACACGAATCCTCAACCTTTTCGCCCCCCGCTAGCCTTACATCAGTCAACCCAGCACGAAGGCTTGCAGAGTCTGCTCTTCTCAAGTCGAGTTTCCTTCATTGACTGGCAACAGACCTTACCTTCGGGATCTTGACGGTAAATCTAACAAGCTGGCGATCACTGCCACCGAGCTCTTCGCCTACAAAGACATCCTCAACGATATCATCCTCAGAAGTGAAGACCAAGTCGAGGATATTGGCTCCTCTCGTCGGTTCTCTGACCCATTGAGTGAGGAACTCGTTGTTGGCTAACTCCAGGAGTAACGCGCTCTCGCCACAGACTGCTCTGGTTTCCCAGTCAACTTGTCTGTTGAAGTCGCCCATAACGATGCACACTCTGCCTTGAACAAGCTCACCCAGCAGCTGGTACAGTTCCCTGTCCTTCTCAACGGGTTAGGAAGGGGGTCTGTAAAGCACCAGGGTCCTGTATCTGACAGGACCTATCTCTAGGTCAACGCCTAGGAGCTCGTGATCGGATATAATGTTGGAGTTCGTAGATTTGATTGTATCCTTGACATACAACATTAAACCGCTACCCTCTCTGTCTGGCCTATCTTTGTGGAAGAGTTGGTAGCCAGGAACCGTGAATTCGCCTTCAAAGTCTCGGTTTGAGGTTTTTATCCACGATTCTGTTATGGCTACCATTTCAGGTTCTTCCGTCGCTACGAGGCCACGGAGCTCAGGAAACTTCTTCCTGATTGACCTCGCATTGAACAGAAGAACTTTCAGGGAGTCCCCGACTGTAAGACTCCCTACGCTCTTTCATTTCCCGGCTTGTTTGTTGGCAAAGCACCCCTCTTTGCGACCTCTGAGAAGGTCGTTCCTGGGTGACACGGGCGTACTGGCGTACGTCCGCCCTCATTCTGGACCGGATGCTCCTTTGGGTCCTCTCTACGACATCCTGGATGATGTTCGACAGAAAGGCCTTTTCTTTAAAGGAAAGATGTACCCCATCCCTTTGGTAGAGATCATTTCTACCATAAAAGGTGCGGTATGGGTCCACAAAAAAGACCCCCTTTGCCGTACACAAGTCTGCCAGGCGCCGGTTTAAAGAGACATTCATCGAGTGAGCCGTCCGTGTTGGGCCTCTCCTCAGGAGCATCCAGACTACCACACGCTTGCGGGTTTTCAGCCCACAGTCGTCCACGGCACCCATGACCGTGTGGAGGATTTTATCTGTAGGGCCTACCCTACCTCCTCTCGGGTAGAGGTCGTTTCCACTGACCATCAGAGCAACGACTGAGCTCTCAGAAATCTGTGATTTCTCAGCCTCTACTCTGATGTGGTGGTTACCACATCCTGGCAGGCAGCTTACCTTCACACTAGTGCGAAGGCGGGCCGCTATCAAGGACTGCAGGCCCCGTGCTTGAGAATCACCAATAAGGGTGACTCTTGCACATTTGTCTGCAGGCGACTTAGTCTTTCCTCTCGGAAGCGACTTGCCGCTTTCCTCTTGTATCTCTACATTTTTATTTTTATTTTTCTTCTTCTTATTTTTCTTGTCTTCATTTGTTTTCTCTTCTTCCGTTTCTCTTTTCTCTTCTTCTCTTTCCACTTTCCCTTGTGCACCAGTAACGCTCGAATCCTCTACACTGGGGGAGCTGCATTAAGGTCGTTTTTCTTCTTTTTATTCTTTTTTTTTTCTCATTGGCTTCTCCGCATGGCTGAAGTGGGACTGCCAATGCAGTTTCAGCTCCTTTAGCTGGAGTCACATCGGCGAAACCACCCAAGTCAGTGAGGCTTTCGTCTCGAGCTTGAGCTGACTGAGCCTCTAGTTTAGAGGCTAGCTCTAGGATTTTTTCCTCGAGACGCCGAATCTGAAGCGCGTGCTGCGTTTCTAGGATCTGTATTTTACTTTCCAGTGCCCTAGATTTTTCTTCAGAGGTTGTGAAGAGATCCTTGAGTTCATTGCAGTATGTCACTGCCTCTCGGACCTCTCCTTTAAGGATGCAGTCGGTGCATATACTTTCCGGTCGGCATTTCGAAAAACATCCTTAAGAACATAAGAACATAAGAAAAGAAGGAGACTGCAAAAGACCATTCATGGCCTACACTTGGCAGCTCCTTATCCTTCTGGAATATCGCGCATGTATATTTGAGTGCAGCTGGACCTTTTTTCCCTGTCATTTTGAACACTTTCTCTCTTTCAAAACTTTGCGACCAATCAATAGAAAAAAGGGGGTTGGTGAGTTCTCCCCGCGTGAGTCGCTCCCGCCTATCGATCGGAGACGTTTCGGATCTTTCAGAAGGCACGCTCCATGTGCTGCTGTTCGTCCGACCGAGTCGTCAAGCCTCAGCGTGCCGTGGCTCCCAACCAAGCAGCACAGACGGTCCCCGAAGGGGCCATCGATTTGTCACCAGGTGAACAACAACGAAGCACGCCCCGTACTAAACTCTTACTAGTTCCCTTCGCGACGGCCAAGATCTCGGAGCAGCGTTCAATGGATATCCCGCCACACCAAGAAACTCGACCCAAGGCTTTTTGTTGGCCTGGCAACCAACATGGTAACAAAGGGCCGTCACCACGGACCAATGCTACCAGAGGCACCCATCAACGGTCACTGGGAATGGTCAATAATTATGCGCCAGGAAAGGGGTTAACGGGGCACTACACTCATCCCATTCATCGTGCCCCAACGCCTAAGACCCCTCAAGTCCTAGTCTCTCGCAACCAGTGAGCGTCGATTGGCGTTGTTTATAGAGGTCCCAAAGCCTCTCTTCTGACGCGTGAGGTAGCTGCCAGGTCCTTATATGTAGATAGATGAAAAAAGGGTAAGAGTGACATGATAGGTATAGGGGTTATTTTTTTGATGCTTTTTTCTTTTTGTATAAGTAGAAGAAATCGGATTAAGGTAAAAAAAAGAGGAGGGATAGAGTAGGATAAAGAAAGACAAAGAAAGACGCACTTAGTCTGGAACCTAATTTCCGACCAAATCGACAAGGGAAACCCTGCCAGGGGTGCCAGAAGATAGGTACCCCCGCCGACATAGCTCGAAAAGTCAAGGGTACGAACAAGCTCTCTTCCCGCGACAAGGGGGCGTCACCTCTCTCTCTACTTTCTTTATGAGAGAGAGAGAGAATAGAAGATTTGTCAGTGTGTGTGAGAGAGAAGGTATTATGTGTGAGAAAGAAGAGATGATATGCGAGAGTGTGTGGGAGATATTATGTATGATAGAGTAGAAAAGATGTGTGTTTTGGGGAAGAGTGTATGTGAGAGAGGATGTGTGGGAGAAGATAGGATGTGCAAGACTGTGTGATATAGAATTGTAGCCGTGTAGGAGTGGGTGGGAGAGAGTTTGTGATAGAGAAGATAAGATGTGTTAGTGTGTGGCAGAGTGTGTGTACTGAGAGAGAAAAGAAGATGTATGAGTGTTTGAGGGAGAGTGAGTGTAATATAGAATATGTGTGAAAGCGTGGGAGATAGTCTGTGTGAGAGAGAAGAGATGATGTGTGAGAGTTTATGGGAGATAGTCTGTGTGATAGAGAGGGGACGATGTGTGAGATTGTATGGGAGATAGTGTATGTGTGAGAGAGAGAAAGGAGGATGTGTAAGTTTGTTGGAGAAATTGTGAGCGAGAGAGAGTGGATCGCGTGAGAGTGTGTGTGAGATAGATAGGGTGTGTGTGGGAGAGTATGGGAGAGCGTGATTATGTAAGAGAAAGTGTGTTATAGAAAGAAAGTGAAAGTGTGTGTGTGTGTGAAAGAGAGTATGAGAGTGTGTGTGAGAGAGTGTGAGATAGAATGGGAAAGAGTGTTTGTTAGAAATAGACTGTGTGACATAGAGTGTGTGTAAGAGATAGTTTATGAGTCAGCTCCAATGCGAAGATCTCCAAGTAACTGGCTGTCAATCTGAGGACAGTGTAGAAAAGAACGTCCGAATTTGTTGTCAAAATCCAGGCCATCATTGAGAATCATGTCAGAAGTCAATAAGGTCCATAGCAAGGGAAAATGGGGTGTCAGAGTCTCTCATCAGTAAAATAGCGACTTGCTTCCCTCATTCTCTATGCGTCCTTCCTTACTTTGATTGTCTTAGCAATCCTTTTGCAGTACCTTTCTAATTGTGAACCAGTATGTCTAACAAACTTTATGGCACAAATTCAGCCTGTTGATCTATGATTGCTCTTTGAAGCTCAGCCCTTTGGCCTTGTCTTCATTCAATGGATCCAATTTGGAGAGTGAAGCTCTCAACGCAGAAAATGTTTGCACGTTTAGAATCTAACTTTCATGATTACCATTTTGATCTAATGTTTCCAGTCTAGCCATCGTGCAGGAACAAGTCACTCACACTTGCTACTACCACTAGAGTTGTCTACTTGTCTTTTTTTTTCTCCCTTTCAACCACTTTACCTCTAGCTTTTGTATCCTTGTAAACAAGATATTTGAAATATTTTATTGCTTTTATTCTTGATTTTTGTGGTCTCTGCACCGGGAGATCTGGAAAAGCAGCGTCTGTTTCCCATTATCTTTCAGAGATGCAAATTAGTTAGAGGTTTTCGCTGCCTCTTCTTTTGAATGGTCTTTGTTTCCCTTAACTACTGTAAACCTCTCATAAATCACTTTCTGAGAGAGAAGGAGAAAGTAATGTGGCGAAAAGAGAAGTGATTAATATCCAGTACGATAGCGAACAAACCTGTCAAAATGTTTAAATTTATGGTTTGACATTTCCAGAGGAAAAAGAAAGACTCAAAGGTTTTTCCCATCCATATAAATGACTCGGTTCTTTTATTCTCTCGTTTATTTATATTTTCTAGTCTTTACGCTTTTTTTTACAACTTAACTTCTTATTTTTTAAAAGCTAACTAATCCTTATACGAAGAATTTTAAACTATTTCGAAATTGATACCTTTATTGACTCTTGCTTATTAAAAAAAATATAGTAAAATTGACTCATGTAATTAGTATGCTGGTCTTAATATAACAAAATGTGTTTGTCTCTTGCAGCAACTGAATTCCGTCTACTTGTTGACACCAACATGGAATTTCCGTCAGAATATTGCGCGGGTAAAGGTTCAACAGGTTATCTGGCTAAAATAAGCGAATCAGGAATCAACTCTAGGAACTCGACAATAAGCAGTGGTCGACTAAAAAAGGTCAGGAAACAACATCGCCAGACATATATCTTTCGAGCTCCCAACGTTGAGCTGAAATCGACCTGGGAGAATCTTCTTAGCCGTCAAATGTAAGTTCTAATCTTTACTCTATTCATATAATATTTAGTTAATTTTTATCTCAAGAAATTATTTAAATATTCTTGATATGATAAAAATTGATAAAAACTGGTCCAAATTCGCTAAAAGACCAGTTGAATTTGAATGAAAATACCAAAATTAAAGTTGAAACGCTTTAAGAATAAAACCTCCACAAAAACTGGGTATTTTTCCAAATGAATACTTCAATTGGACTTGGAATTGGGCATATAAATTGAGAAATATATTAGTAGAGGATTTTAGTAGGAGAAATAGTAGGAAAAAATGATAGGAAAGCGAAAATGCAAAGTAGAATGAAAGACAGGTAGGTCCCTTGAGATAAGGCATCTCTGGCTTTTCTCTGCGTTTTGGTATATTATATAATTTTTTCTTTTGCATATACACCTAAGTATATATATATACAGGGGTTGGAAAAATTAATGGAAACATTAATTAAATTACTGACATTGAGTCCCCTCCTCCTTAGCAGTACAAATAGATTCAATACGCTGGCCAATCGATTCATACAGTTTTGTGCTCTATCTATACGAATTTAACTGGTTTCGGGTGAAACTTGCTCTAGTTCTTTTGTAGACGCTTTTTAGATGAAATATATCCCCTAGTTTTTGCCCCAATTTACAAAAAACAACAACTTGAGTATGGCAAGATCTGTGAATTTTAGAGACCAATATGTGTTCAACGTCATTTTCAGGCATTTTAAACAAGTTTTAAAATCTTTTTTGGTGTGAATGGGCGCATTAGTTAATGCTTCCATTATTTTGTCCAACCCCTGTATATATATATATATATATATATATATATATATATATATATATATATATATATATATATATATATATATATAAGGCATTCAAGCCTTTATAGCAGAGGTTTTTTTATCCTTACTGCTTTTGATGAAAAGATTTCTGTTTTTATCTTGGTTGATTACGCCTTGATTTTGAGTTGTTGTTTTTTTATTATTTTGTTTATTTTTATTTTTTATTTTTTGATATTTTTGGCGAGTTAGTCGCTCTAAAATTTGGGGGAAATTAATACGTGACTAATTAAGTGAAAATGGATTGTGTTGGTTGAGTGTTGGTTGGGTATTTTAAAACCTAAGTGAACATTGGGTCTACGTCTTTGTTAATGAGAATACTCCATTTAATGCATTAGATTCATATTATTTATTGCTAGAGAAAGAAAATGGAAATAAGAACAAGTTGGAAGGCGTGACCTTTGGTTATGTTTACCTATGTTAAGGTAGGAGGCTCAACCTAACTAACCCAATGCTTTGAGGGATGAAGTTCAATTGCCGAAACTTTGAGGAGAGAATGTTGAAATGGCTACAATAGAAAGGAGGATGTTAAATGATCTTACTTATTTTTTCAACAGTAAAATGAACATTGTATCCCTTTAACTTTTTTTCCTTCCATGTATAATTTGAGGTTTGTATTTCTTCATATGGTAAAATTTGGTTCGCTAATCTTGAGATGACCTGCCACAACTAGTGTATTTAAGTAGAGCATAGATGTTCCAATGGCCCTTGTTTGCATATAAAGATGAGGCCAGAGTTTTCCTACCTTTTTTCTCTCTCAAATGATTCTTTTCCTTCATTAACTAATGTTTTTTTTTAAATATATTAATAATTTCATAAGGAATGAAATCACGTCTTTGCATAATAATTGTTTCAATTTCTTTTCATCGTGGTACATATATTTAACTCTTGAACTCAATTTGCCTTCGGCGAATTCCGTCGAGAACTCCTTGAATCACACCATAAGCTTGATGGATTCAACATTTTATTTGATATTAAGCAACATTACAACCAAAGGAAGAGTCATCATCCGGAAGTAATCGATAAGAGATTCCTAAAAATGTGGGGGATTTCCTGGGAGAGGGAATGCAACTTTCTTCAACCTCAAATGTTTCCTAATGAGTGCAACTCCTCCTATAGAGCAGAAACTTTGGCTGGTATTAAGAAAGAGACCTCAAGATATCCATAATAAGTTACTACCACCCTTTCAGATTAATTCTGATCTTGTTTTTTGGGGGTGCGCGAAAATTTTGCAAATGAAGGACTGGCTGAAAGAAGCCAGTTGCATTCTTACTCAGGCTGTTGAGCCGTGCATTGTGCATACCGCATACTTCGCCACTCGGAGCCCAAACGCCAGGTGGCTCGTGGCTAATGGCTTTGCAAACCTCGCCTGCTAAAAGAGGAATACTTTTCCTCATTATCACGAAGGCATCTCTAGCGCTATCTCAGCCCATTCACTCTCGATTTTATCGTATCCACAGTTTCCAATGACGACTTCGCTGGATTCGAAGTTCCTTCTAATTTCCTCTTCCGCCACTGAACGATGTTTTTTTTCGTGGTTAACTATTTGGATGATGATACGGATCCTGCGTTTCGGAGGAAAGGTCTTTATTGAACAAGATGGCGAGGAATTTCCGTTTTCAGATTAATGAGAAGTCGATTTCCACGCCATAGCTAAAAATTGAAATTAACTTGTGGTTGATGTTGAGCTTGTCTGCTTTTTGGTTGCTCTTGACAAATAACAGAACGAATCTTCTTCCTATCAACTATTGCTATTACTCTTTTTCACACGATAAGGAATATCCAACCCTTCTCGATAGCTAAAAGCTCCATCGTTATAGACTAGGCGACATCACAAATGTTGCAGGTTATCAGAGAATCCATCATTCTCTCGCTCTTTCCATAATACGAACCTGATTATTTTCTTGATCCTCCTCCTGGTAGAAAAGAGATCCAATACGTTCAGATCTATAATCTCATTGATACTAGTAGGACTGCGAGATGCTTCGCACCA
This sequence comes from Ceratothoa steindachneri, assembly GCA_963969495.1. Classification (NCBI taxonomy): domain Eukaryota; kingdom Metazoa; phylum Arthropoda; class Malacostraca; order Isopoda; family Cymothoidae; genus Ceratothoa; species Ceratothoa steindachneri. Next base: position 11,302,231 of record OZ018331.1, on the reverse strand, counting down.
GTTACTGAGAAACGAACCAACATCCTTCGCTAAAACTTTCCCTGAAATCATCTGGTGCATCTGGACGTAAAAAAACCTGGTAATTAATTATGTCCAATAAAGAAACTAAAGAACTGATAACGTTTGTTTTTAAATCTTTAGGGTCTTTCTTGTTTGATCCCTGCATTTCTTGCAGAGTCAGGCACTGATCTAGGCGGGGAGCTAGGGAGCTGAAGCCCCCTCATCTAAATTTCAGACCTGTTTATGTTTATATTTATTTTTTAAGCCATACTTTTATTCTGCTATTCACAAAGAAAGATTTAATAATATAGAATATATGTATATAAAACAGTTTTTTGCGATGGAATGTATCTTATATGATACATGTCTAAAATGCAGGTAAATCTCAAAAATAATTATTGAATTCAGTATTATACCTTAAGTTGCCTTTTCTAAAACCGAGTCTTGGTAACGATCCTTCCCTTTCCTGAGTGAGCAATGAGGCTTCCGTTTCCGGCTGCTCAGACAGCCCTTTTCGCCACTCAGCCAGCGGTTGAGCTTTATAACAACCTGGGCAGAAGACTGCGTCTGCCAAGGCATCCCTGACTGCGGTCTTAAACTTAAGGGAAAGGATAATACCACTTAGAGATGCTGAGTGGAATATCAGAACCTTATTAGATAATGAACTCGGAACCAGACCTCGACGCAGAATAGCTATAGAGCCAAACATATACAATGTTGGCATTGTGGCACTGAGCGAAACGAGATTACCAGGCGAAGATAGTTTAACAGAGATTGGTGAGGGATATACAGTCTACTGGAAAAGCTAGGATGAATACAAACGAAAAATCCATGGAGTTAGCTTTGCCATACGTAACAAATTACTCGCAAAAATAACTGAATCGCCAGTAGGTATATCCCCAAGACTGATGACATGGTGTATACCTCTTGCAAAGCACTGCTTCACCACCCTAATTAGTGCCTATGCTCCGACACTAGACTCTAGTGAAGAACAAAAAGATGCATTTTATGAATCGCTACATTCAGCACTAGTCGCAGTACCCAAAGAAGGCAAAATCCTATTGCTTGGGGATTTCAATGCAAGAGTAGGAAAACAAAGTCATTGGCAAACATAGAATGGGTAAAATGAACAGTAACGGTCTCAGACTGCTAACACTCTGTTCAGAGCATAATCTTGTAATTACTAATACTACATTTCAATTCCCGAACAAATATAAAACCACTTGGACTCACCCACGTTCCATTCATGGGCATATGATTTATTTTATAATAACCAGGCAAAGTGACCAAAAGGACATTTACCTCACACGAGCAATGAGAGGCGTACAGTGCTCAACAGATCATACTATGTTACTTTTCAAGTTAAATATTATAATACACCCCCCAATTTAACCCCCGTCAGATCACAAGATGGCAATCTCCTCAAAGACAAAACAGCCATTCTAAATCGCTGGAACAGCACTTCCAAACCCTGTTAAATCACAGAAACCCTATAGAGCCAAACCTTTTAGATGCAATTCCTCAGTTACCTCTAGCAATGGAAATGGACGAACTGCCCACTTTTGAAGAAACTCTTGACGCTATAAAATCCTTAAAGGATAAAAAATCACCTGGCCCAGTTGGCCTTCCCTCTGAATTATACAAAGAAGGTGGCTATTTCTTGCACTCAAAGATACATGAGCTCATATCGGTCATCTGGAATACCGAAGAACCTTCCGTTAAATTTCTGAAATCTGACATGGTGTTTGTGTACAAAAAGAAGGGTGATTGCGTACTCTGTGAAAATAGCAGAGGAAATTCTCTACTGGTAGTGGCCTCTAAAATTCTGACAAGAATTGCCAGATTATGTCACCCTATATTAAAGAGCACTTTGCCAGAAACATAATGCGGATTTCGTAAGGACAAGAGCACCTTCGACATGAAATTCTGTGCAAGACAACTACAGGAAAAGTGAAATGAACAAAACACAGACCTCTACATAGCATTTATTGACCTTCAAAAAGCTTTTGATATAGTCAATAGAGAACCTCTATGGATCGTTTTAGAAAAGTTTTGCTCCCCTCCAAAATTCCCCTCAATTCTGAAAAAATTACACGATGGCATGATAGCAACAGTAATTACTTTACGATGGCATGATAGCAACAGTAATTACTTCACGATGGCATGATAGCAACAGTAATTACTTCAGGTGAAAGATCCGAACCTTTCAGCGTTGAAGTTGGTGTCAAGCAAGGATGTGTCATAGCCCCAATGATATTCGAGATCTGTACATCTGCTATCATCTTACTAAGTCATAATGCAATTATTCAGGTGGACAAAATTGCTATCCAGTACCGACATGATGGCAAACTATTTAATTTAAGAAGACTTCAAGCCCGCACGAACACTGTTACCAATCATATTCTAGAACTTCAATATGCAGACGACTGTGCGCTGATTGTACACACACCACTTGCTCTAAATAGATCCTTCAATGTCATAGCTGATCTTTACGAAGCAATGGGTCTGAAAATGAAATGTCAATAAAAAACAGGCACTAGTGCAAGGGAAGAATCTAGAACCACGTCTAACTTTCCACATCAACGGTGATGACATTAAACAGGTCACAAGTTGCAAATATCTGTGCAGCATCCTGTCGGAGAAGTATAATATTGAGACCATGCTTGCACAAAAACAACTGCAATGGACTGGACATATAATTCGCATGAGTGATGACAGACTACCTCGAAAAATCCTTTATGGACAACTTCCACCAGAACACCGTAGACAAGGTGGGCCAATGAAACGTATAAAGATCAAGTAAAAGCAACCCTAAAAAAATGTAATATTGAACCCCTGACTCTGGAAGTCAAAGCCAGTGACCGACCAGTATGGAAATCGACGTGTATGGAGGGACTGTTGCACCTTGAATAGTCCATCTACAACTAGAGAGAGGCGAGAAGACAACGGCACCACAATCCACTAGTCCAGCGGCCAAATAACCTCGGAATAGAGTGTCATTTCTGTGGCAGAGTGTGTGGCTCGCGCATCGGACTACATAGTCATCTTCACTGGCACAACCGACAGCCACCATAAATTCATACCCATAAATTCATCTCAATTTTCCTCGAGTAAAGCTTGAGTCGTCTTCGTATTCGAAGGACAGCCATAAGTATACCTTAGGTGACATCCAAAAACTACAATAAACCACATTTCATAATTTTCTGATTTGTTGAAAAAAATCGAATTTGAGAGAGTTAGTGCTCACTCCTGTGTGAAATACAGTTATTTATGATCGATGGTTTGTAAGATAACCATTATTAATCAGGTAATCTTCCAGAATAGCTCTGGGTGTAACATTTCCACTTATTTCTAATGTAAATCAGTCAAAGACCAATAAATAGCAATAATAAATCTAAATTTTAAAGGCGCATTGCCTAAAAGTATGAATGTTCTATTTTAATGGGATTAACTAAATTGACGCTAGTTTTGAAGGTGAAAAGGTAAATTAAGTTGAGGAGTTTTTTGTATATATTCCAACTAAATAGTTTTTGCTACTCTCTTGTAGAATTTCAAGTTCGTGAAAGTAAAAGTAAAACAAAAGAGCACTAGAATGCGTGGATAGTCTATATCAGCGTAGTACTGTTATTTTCTTAATTTTACATCTCCGAAATTTGTAACTACGCAACATGGTTGTAAGTACCATTTAATTAAAATATCATAAAAAAATTAACAACTAAACTTACCCCTTTGCCAAAGAAAAGGGCAGAAACAATTAAAGATATGAAAGTAAATACTGAAGAGTGGTGACCATTGAAGAGTTACTGTATTTTTGACGCACCCAAACACTATTTTCTAACTATGAAAACACTTATCTCATTTAGAAAAATGGCGTTATAAGGTTGCTTTTAAAAGTCTTTGACTCATGTGAATATCCCATCATTCCCATACAAATTAAATGAATATAGTTTTGAGAAATGGAAAATTATATGCAATTTGACCCGTGCCGCGCTCCAAAAAGTCACCACGTGTTCAGCCAGTCGGTTAGCCTATTAGCCATTTTTTCACCCATTTACCTAAAAGGTTTTTGTTAGTAACTTTAATAAATGCGGAGGTGGAACAGAAAATCCCCAATTGTTATACTTACATTTAATAGAAGAGTTGCAACACGATTTAAAATGCTACATTCTGCCAACCCTTTGTAAACATGAGACTTGCTGCGAAAAACATGATTTGCCTCCAGAAAGGTGGGGCATTCCTCTTATAACTCCGAAATAGGTAACCTCAAATTGGGCGTGAAGAAAAAGGTCAAACCAAGCTCGGTTAAGATCAACTCTGGATTTCACCTTTACCTTTTAAATGACACCTTATTTCCTCCCAAAATACTAAAATTGCACTGTCCAAAGTCTTTATCTGCCACGTCACTCCAGAGTCTTTATCTGCCACGAACCTTCTGCAACCTCGTCTTCTGATTCGCTTTCTGCACATAACTGCCCAGGTTACGATTTATTTTAAAAATTTTCCGTCGATTTTCCAGCACATCTTTACTTCAGAACTTTTATTCCGTTTACTATATCTGTCACCCGTGCTGCTGATTTTATCTATGTATTTATATTAAGGTCATTTTGGTTATTTCTATCATGTATCGTTCCATGTTTCTCAAGGTTGCCCTAATGCTTTAGTGCCTTTTATGTTCAGTGTTCAAGTTTAACTTCTTTAAGTTAACACTGGTAAGATGGTTAATTAAATACTTGGAATTTTAAGCATAAAGCCAAGGCGCTTCAGAAGATATAGCTAAGCTCTCCTACCGATCTACAGCCTAATTTATTTCTTCTACATATTTGTATTCCCATGCTATCATCAGGAGTCCCAAATTCACTATATTGTGTACAATTATTGGTTATTAATTTCGTCTCTTAAAAATTATTTAGTTCCCACTCCTGAGTCCCTTATATTCCTTTTTTATTTGTATTTGAGTACTGACAGAGTACAGTCTTAAAGACGATATTGCATGGCAATATGTGGAAAATAGTATATCAATTAAGTTTTTGTTAATTCCTTGTGTCTGTAGTGCTCTTAGAATTGAATCGGTTTTCACAGAGTCAAAACCATTTACATAGTGTATGAATGCAATGCAGAGATATTTTTATTCATTTGTACGCTGTGATAATTGTTTAATAGTCTCCAGATGACCACAGATACGATACAACTTTCTGAAAACTACCTGGTCTGATGTCTGGTTGCAGTTAAGTGTTGCTGTTCGTCTGTTGGTTACGGCTTTTGTAAGTAACTCATATGTTGCTAAGAAACATATTGGCCGGTAGTTCTCTAATTATTTCTTGTCTCCTTTTTTTAAAAGAAATACAACAGGAGCGTTGAATCATGCCATTGTAATTTTACTTTCTTATAAATATTTAGCAAACAGACCAACTAACAAGACCTTCACCACCACTTATTATTATGTAGATTATAACCATATCTTCTCATGGTTCTTTATCATTTATCTTCATTTTAACTGCGTACAAAATTTCGTGTTTTTTTTACTGGTTGGGTTTTCTCCTCATTTATAGACAAGTTGTAATCAGTAATAGCGGGTTTTGGTATCATATAATTCCTAATAGAATTCTTCGTTTCTTTAAATGATCTTTTCTCTCTTTGTAATTTCGTTTCCAAGTTTACCTTTTAAGGTTGTAATTTTTTATTTGACGTCTACCAATTGTTAGTTGTTGTTTCATGTATCATTGATAAGTTGTTTGTATATATACTTTATGATTTTTTTCATAAAGCTACTAATCATCTGTTCATTGGGATATTTTTATATTTACCGTTTGATCAATAAAAATGTATCTGACATTTGATGGCTTTAAATATTCGATTCCTTTCTACTCCTCGAGCATAAGCGGCAGGTAATTTTGAAGTTAAAATCAAAATATTTTCCTATCTTCCTCAAAATATGCTCATATTTGTACTTTTGAGTATCTGAACTCTTTGTAAAATATACAGTATTCCCTTGGATAATGTAAATACGACCATCACAGGGCACACGATTTATGGTTATTAACACTTGCTTTGCATCTATTTGAGTTCTTGATTTTTATTATCATATTTACCTCTATTATTTTCATCCTCTTTCTTCTTGTCTCGGTTAATATTAGTTCCATTCGTTTTATTTTTCCTCCCAATAATGAGCCTTCAACTAACCTTAGTTTTGAGGGTTTGCTTTACCGGTACACCCCTCTTCTTTCTCTCTGAGTATTAGGACTTCCGAGTATCTTTTAAAATGTATCGTATACAAAATCTTCTCCTTCTATTTACTGCTAAAGAGCAAAGGAACGCATGAAGGTAAAGGAGAAAAGGAGACTGGATATTACCGGAAACATACAGAATAGCTAAAAGATTTCCTTTTTTTTTTAACGCTAAATGTTAAACATCAGAAACAAAAGGCATTCAGCCTTCAATATAATAACACAATTTTTTAAAAGAAAGAAAGCTATTCTTCCATTTTTTTTGTAAATTCCTCGGGACAAATAAAAGGATCTTTCTTGAAAGAAAAGAGTTGAATAAATCTGATAAGAGGGCAACAGTGCCACAAAGGCAACCGGTGTTGGATTTTATTATGCTAGATTCTTTAAAGACTTGAAAGTGTCTATTTAAGCAAAATATCTAGTAAAAAAACTGCTAAAAAAGAACACGTAAAAAATGTACCGAATTGCATTGAGCTAATGAGTGCACTGAAAGGTTTGTATGTAGGTAGTGAACCATACAAACTATAGAACTATGAGTACAATTCTGTATGATAGAGGGGGAAATATAATTCCGAAATTCATCTTAGCAGAGGTAAATTCAAGTCCGTCCGCTTTTTATTGTAACCTGATTAATATCTTTGGTTTCGTAGTTCCGATTCCCAACATTTGGGGTCTAAGATGGTGTTAATGCACGACAAGACATCCTTAACTTGTTTATGCTTCTTCTCTCTTCCTAGTAAAGTGAGTGAAAGTGGATGTTCGATTGTAAAGCATCCACTCCAATTTTACTAATTAAAATTACTACCCTGGCGTAAATATTCTTGAGTAGGGAATTTATATATTCTCTTATGTTTAATAAAAGATTAAGATGAAGGATAAACAGATAAAGCAAAAGAGGCAGATATACAAGGGGCGGTCAAAAGGTTTTGCGAATCGGTAGGGGCAAAACAGAGGAAGGGGGATGGCTGTTTATGGGGGTGTTAGGACAAGTTATGACAAGTCAGGATCTGCAGCCACACGCTCCTGCCTCGTCTATTTAAGAAGCAGTAGCTGATCGCAGATCGTCAGTCCAAATTTTTGAACAATGGAGAAGGTTGAGCTCCGCGCAGTGATCAAATTTTTGACCAAAGAAGGTAAGAATGCAAAAGAGATCCATGACCGCATGGTTGCAGTGTATACCGACACCGCCCCTTCGTATGCAACCATTGCCCGCTGGAATAGGGAGTTCCGCCATGGTCCTGAGTCCCTTGAAGATGGCCTCGTCCAGGAAACCCGTCAGACGTGACCAACGAGGGCAATGTGGCCCATGTGGAGAGGATTATCCTTGAAAATCGACGGGTAAAGGTCGAAGAAATCGAGCGAGAACTTGGAATATCACATGAAAGTGTTATCAACATCATCCACGACAATTTGGCCATGACCAAGGTCTGTGCCCGTTGGGTCCCTAGAAATCTCACGCCCCATGATCGACTTCAATGTCGTCAAAGTCCACAAGGCCAGAGTTGCACAAGCTGCCCTACTCGAGTGCAGATTCCAGGAGCTCAACCATCCCCCCTACAGTCCAGACCATTTTTGTTATATTCTAGTCCTAGACTTGTTTTAGACATGTGCTAGTTTCGATCTGTTTCATGTCGTTTTTAGTCATGTGCAGACTACTTCTATAACTCTATAAGTTACGATGTCGGTCCTTAGGTTGACGGTTGGATGGTAACATTTTACTTTTCAAATAGTTTTGGAAAGGTTTCAAAGTCGTAAAATCATATGGTCACAGGCCAGAATCATTGAGAGCACGCGACTTAAGTCTGATGATGTTGTTTTAATCTCACGTTTCACTCGCTTCGAGCATAGAAAAGGGGGTGGTAGGTGTAATATTATCAACCGTGATGCAGGTAACATCTGGAGGATCGCCTGCCCTCTCAGGCTCAACTTCCGCATTTGAGTGCCCTCCCTATCACAATGCTCGAAGAAAAATCTGAGGATCTTCCACACACATTCATTATTTCAATATTCATCACTTTAATGATCTCTCCTTGCAAACTTTCCCTAGGAGCTATCGTTGGATTTTACTTTAGATTTAGTCTAAATAAACAAACACACCTTAACTAAATTAACAAGAATATTATGACTCCTAATGTTAAAATTGGTGACATGAGCAAACTCGTTCTCCGATTCTTTTTTTCCTTTCAAATGTCCTGGGTTTTTATAAAGATTCCTGCCTATAACACGCATTTTTTAATTATTTATCGGGTATCATTGAAAGGACGGGTTCTAAAATATTGACCTAGGGCAAATGAACCTTTCCTTTAATCTCACTCCAATGTAGCCCCTAAAAGCACCTATCAATTTACAGGCCATCTTTGTGGCACCAACGATTTCGTCCTTTGGGTTTGAAACAACAAAGGACGGGTTCCAAAATATCGACCTAGGGCAAATGAACCTTTCCTTGAATCTCACTCCAATGTAGACCCTAAAAGCAACTATTAATTTACAGGCCATCTATGTGGCACCAACCATTTCTTCCTTTGGGTTTAAGACATTAAAGGACGGGTTCCAAAATATCCACCTAGGGAAAATAAACCTTTCCTGGAATCTCAGTCCAATGTAGCCCCTAAAAACAGCTATCAATTTACAGGCTATCTCTGTGGCACCAACGATTTCTTCCTTTGGTTTTGAAACATTAAAGAATGGGTTCCAAAATATCGACTTAGGGCAAATGAACCTTTCCTTGAATCTCACTCCAATGTACCCCTAAAAGCAGCTATCAATTTACAGGCCATCTTTGTGGTACAAACGATTTTTTCCTTTGAGGTTGAAACATTATAGGATGGGTTCCAAAATATCGACCTAGGGCAAATGATCCTTTCCTTGAATCTCAGTCCAATGTAGCCCCTAAAAACACTTATCAATTTACAGGCCATCTCTGTGGCACCAACGATTTCGTCTTTTGGGTTTGAAACATTAAAGGATGGGTTCCAAAATATCAACCTAGCGCAAACAAACCTTTCCTTGAATCTCAGTCCAATGTAGCCCCTAAAAGCAGCTTTCAATTTACAGGCCATCTTTGTGGTACAAACGATTTCGTCCTTTGGGTTTGAAACATTAAAGGATGGGTTCCAAAATATCTACCTAGGGCAAATGAACCGCTCCATGAATCTCAGTCCAATGTAGCCCTAAAAGCAACTATCAATTTACAGGCCATCTCTATGGCACCAACCATTTCTTGCTTTGGGTTTGGAACATTAAGGACGGGTTCTAAAATATCGATCTCGGGAAAATGGACCTTTCCTTGAATCTCAGTCCAATGTAGACACTAAAAGCAGCTATCAATTTACAGGCCATCTCTGTGGTACCAACCATTTCGTCCCTTGGGTTTGAAACATTAAAGGACGGGTTCCAAAATATCGACCTAGGGCAAATGAACCTTTCCTTGAATCTCAGTCCAATGTAGACCCTAAAAGCAGCTATCAATTTACAGGCCATCTCTGTGGCACCAACTATTTCTTCTTTTGGGTTTGAAACATTAAAGAATGGGTTCCAAAATATCTACCTAGGGCAAATGAACCTTTCCTTGAATCTCACTCCAATGTACCCCTAAAAGCAGTTATCAATTTACAGGCCATCTCTGTGGCACCAACGATTCCGTCCTTTGGGTTTGAAACATTAAAGGACGGGTTTCAAAATATCGACCTAGGGCAAATGAACCGCTCCATGAATCTCAGTCCAATGTAGCCCTAAAAGCAACTATCAATTTACAGGCCATCTCTATGGCACCAACCATTTCTTGCTTTGGGTTTGAAACATTAAGGACGGGTTCTAAAATATCGATCTCGGGAAAATGGACCTTTCCTTGAATCTCAGTCCAATGTAGACACTAAAAGCAGCTATCAATTTACAGGCCATCTCTGTGGTACCAACAATTTCGTCCTTTGGTTTTGAGACATTAAATATGCTGTGTTAATACATCGATCTCTTGCATCTTAAATCTTTGAAACATTCTTTCTCCGATAACCGAGTTTGAATCTGAAATTCAGAACTTTTTGGTTCCTCGTATTTACCCAAATAACACCTAGCTCTAAGGAGCATTGAGCACGATTACTAATCATCTAGCAGTTCAAAATAATGTTCTGTATCTTCATTAGTGGGCTGCAATCTCACTCTGGTTAAATTTATGATTCAATTCAAGAAATATTGCACTCTGAGGATTCTTTGGGGAACCTTTATATATATTTTCTAAATGCTATACCTATTTCTCGTGTATAGACACACTTCCCTTTTTTCAATAATAAGCATCATCGCTTCACCTCTTACCCCTGTGGAAGGCTTTTCCCAAAACAGCTCAATAACCTCTCCAAATTCGAGTAGGCTAATTTATCCTGTTTCTATCTCCTGCTTGGACGTTTAGCTCTACAGAATATCTTGAGAATCCTTATAACAGACGTATTAAATCAATCTACCTCAATGGGGCTTCAATTCGGGTTTTGAAGCTTTGACATGCCAGAATCAAATGATCTTTATTAATTTAGGACATTGTTATAGGGGACTTGTGAGATTAAATGGTGTTATGGCGGTGTTATTTTCCTCTATCTCTCTCTTGACAACGCCGTATAAGAAATAGCCTAGTAGATTGAGTTTGAATGTGCTAGAAGGCCATGTGCCTGAAAGAAAATAGTCGTGGAAATTAGTACGAATCAGAGCTTGGGTTTTTCTAGGCATATGAGATGGAACAGTCTTTATTGAAGATTTAAGGTATTCTGTGGCGTACTCTGTCTATCTTGATTCTCACAAAATTGTCTAAAATCTATGTGTACTTAGTAGCATTGACTCTTAAGCCCTGAGGAAAAGGGAGGTCAGGAATCCTGGTATGCATTATAATTGGAACCTCGATTGGCACTCTTCATAACCATGTCTTTTCTTGTGACTACATTTTGGTCTCGGTCAAAGTTTATCTCATCAGAGGAAAACCAAAGCATTCCAGCTTCTTGGTGTTTCAATATAGAGAGCGAGCGCTTTACACGGGGCAAACGATTCTCTTTCGTCTTACCTGATAGGAACTGAACTCTTCATATTAGATATGACTTGTAGCCGATGTCTTCTTGCACAAATCTTCTGGTTGTACAATCAAAATCCTTGAAGTCTTTTGGAATGGCTCTGATTGACTTTCCGGGAGTTTCTTGAAAATTTTCTGGTACTTTCAGCACAAATGTTTGGGTTCCGATAGTATTAGAACTCGTTGCATGTGTTTTGAGTTTTGCTGCCAAAGTTAGATCCCTCCTAGCCGCCTCCAGGTCTTTCCTAACTTCAGCAATGTTGATTCGGGCAACTTTCTAAAAACGAGCCATCTCTGTCTCATTACCCTGGCTTTTTATATCAACAATTACACCGTTTCCTTTCATTTACTTTGTCATTTTAATATCTTTCATAATTAATCTGAAAAAAAGTATCTTAACAAAGTAGTTATAAGAGAGTTAGAGCTATTCAAAGTGATGTCTTTGAAATTATATATGTATATATATATATATATATATATATATATATATATATATATATATATATATATATATGGATATGAGAAACTCACAAAGTAGCGCGCAAGTAGAGCAATAAATGAAAAAATCTCACAAGAAAATGAAAGGCGGATTCCAAGTACTTTCGAAATTGTTTAGTTCGAAAGTACTTGGAATCCGGCCTTCATTTTCATGTGGGATTTTTTTCATATGTATATATATATATATATATATATATATATATATATATATATAAGCGGTGAACACATTGATGGACGCAAACTTCAGGCGAAGTATGAAGAGCCGAAGGCGCTTCTTAACATTTATTACAAACGTTTCAGGATTATTATCACTCCTATCATCAGTATAAATAAAGAGTAAAAAATACAGATCAAATATATACCTAAAAATTTTTAACACACAAACAAAAAAAAAATCGTGAAACATGAATATTAAATTGGAGACGAATTGAATACAATGGAAATACTGAGGGGAAACCAACAAGAAAATTTATATATAATAGGAAAATAATTGGCAGTAGATTTTATTTTTGCAAAACAATGTAAAATTTAACAAATTGACATGTTTTGGTAATGAGTGAATATATTTAATGGAACAGATAACGAGTTATTATTTAGACTTAATTGAAATTTTGGAATATAAATTGACTCTAGCAGGTAAAAGTCCGAGATGTTTCTTACCGCATTAGGTATCGTGAAGTTCTCGAGTGTAGCCCTAGAGCCGCCTTGTGACAGATGGTTTCGAATTGGGGATGGATCAGGTTTTGAAAGGTAAAGACTAGTTCTCTCCGATCTACCCTTATGCTGCATGAAGCCAGAGTAAAGCGTACGCCTTGTTGCCCCCACATAGGATACAGTGCTACTGCACCTACAACGAAAAACGTATATATAATTTTGGATCGCATACAGGTGGGTGATTGATCTTTGAATTTAAATAGTGATCCTAGTTTAAGTCATTAGTGAGAACAATAAACGGTAATAATTGAGGATAAGCCGAATTCGACAGTTTTTAACAACTCTTTTTTAAGTTTTTCGAATTGGAAACCAAAGTATGGTAAAGAAAGGAGACCTTTAATTTGTTAGCAGTTTGTAATGGAGGAAGAGTCGAGTATTTTTTATTGAGAAACAGAATAATTTCGAAAAAGTAGGTTTTCTGTAGATATTTGACGTGAAATGGTTGTTTTCTCGGGTAATATTTACTTCAAGAAACGAGATACTATTATTTTTCTAAAGCTCCCCCCAAAATTTAATATTTGGATGTTTTGAATTTAAATAATTCAGGAAGAGTCTACAATGTGACTTATGCCTAAATAATAAAAAAAGTGTCATCTACATAGCGCCAATATGTAACTGTACGAAAATTAATTGGACAATCATCAAACCAAAGAGTTTCATAAATAATATAAAATTATTTGCTAAGGAAGGACCTAAGGGGAGATCCCTTCCAACCCCATCGGGTTGTTCATACAAAATGCCATTTGACAAAAAGAATGAATTACAAACAGCAAGTTCAAGGAGAGTTTTGAATAAAGTCTTAGTTAAACCTCTTACGCAGGTGGAGTTACAGAAGAGGGAATTTACACAAATTCGAATCGTTTCAGCGAGAGGAATATTAGTGAATAATCTCTCAACATCAAAACTGGCCATGAAGTATTTGTCTATATCGAAACTAACAAGGCGACTAATTTTTATATTGATTTTCCTAAGTTCCTAGACTTCTAAAGCATTGTTGGTTGTTATTAAAAGCTAATACTTGAAAATTAGCAATAGAACTCTAAGTTGCTAGAGTTCTAAGGCATTGTTGGTTGTTATTAAAGGCTAATACTTTAAAATTAGCAATAGAACTCTAATTTCTAGAGTTCTAAGGCATTGTTGGTTGTTATTAAAGGTTAATACTTCAAAATTAGTAATAGAACTCTAAGTTTCTAGAGTTATAAGGTATTGTTGGTTGTAATTAAAGGCTAATACTTTAAAAATAGCAATTGAACTCTAAGTTCCTAGAGTTCTAAGGCATTGTTGGTTGTTATTAAAGGCTAATACCCTCAAAATTAGCAATAGAACTCTAAGTTGCTAGAGTTCTAAGGCATTGTTGGTTGTTATTAAAGGCTAATACTTTAAAATTAGCAATAGAACTCTAATTTCTAGAGTTCTAAGGCATTGTTGGTTGTTATTAAAGGCTAATACTTCAAAATTAGTAATAGAACTCTAAGTTTCTAGAGTTATAAGGTATTGTTGGTTGTAATTAAAGGCTAATACTTTAAAAATAGCAATTAAACTCTAAGTTCCTATAGTTCTAAGGCATTGTTGGTTGTTATTAAAGGCTAATACCCTCAAAATTAGTAATAAAACTCTAAGTTTCTAGAGTTCTAAGGCATTGTTGGTTGTTATTAAAGGCTAATACTTGAAAATTAGGATTAGAACTCTAAGTTCCTAGAGTTCTAAGGCATTGTTGGTTGTTATTAAAGGCTAATACTTGAAAATTAGCAATAGAAGTCTAAGTTTTTAGAGTTCTAAGGCATTGTTGGTTGAAATAAAGGCTAATACTTTAAATTAGTAATAGAACTCTAAGTTTCTAGAGTTCTAAGGCATTGTTGGTTGTTATTAAAGGCTAATACTTGAAAATTAGGATTAGAACTCTAAGTTCCTAGAGTTCTAAGGCATTGTTGGTTGTTATTAAAGGCTAATACTTGAAAATTAGCAATAGAACTCAAAGTTTTTAGAGTTCTAAGGCATTGTTGGTTGAAATAAAGGCTAATACTTTAAAATTAGTAATAGAACTCTAAGTTTCTAGAGTTCTAAGGCATTGTTGGATGTTATGTTATTAAAGACTAATATTTAAAATTAGCAATAGAACTCTATAAACCTTATATATCAAACATTGCAAAAATGCGCTCAATGAAGACTTAAATGCAGTATCGTTATTAATTAACTAAATTTTAACTACGGTTTTTTTTCCCTCTCTCTCAAGCGTCTCTGTAACCTATAAATATTAGCCCTTTATTAAATCCACAATTCACTCTCTAGGATGGATTCACTTTACCAAGTACTAAAAGCAACCCAGTTTTTTACTCTTATAGTTTTTAATTATTTTTGTTATTATAGTTGATTATCTTAACTATTTTTAGTCAGTTTTAAAGAAAATTTAACTACTGCCTGGTTCAATTACTCTTACTGTTTTGAAATTCATTAATTTTTACAAATTTTAAAACCAATTTTAATTTTATTGTTATTATAGTTATTTATCTTAGCCACTTTTTTTAGTCAGTTTTAAAGCAAATTTAATAATTGCCAAGTCATATTTTAAATTTTTAAACTTATACTTGTCATACATTTTATTGATATTTTCTAATTGTTACCCTTTGAAGCAATTCAATGTCTCATTGACCACGACCTTTTCATGTTTTCTTCATATTTATTAATTTTAGTAACTTTGAATTTTAGCTCGAAGATGAAACTTGTAGTTTTCGAAACGTTGTGAAAATTCAAAGATGTTGCATCCGTTTCTGGTGCCTTTAGGATTTATCCTCAATATCAAATGCAGGCCTCACGGCCAAGCTCCGTACAGATATATATATATATATATATATATATATATATATATATATATATATATATATATATATATATATACATATATATATATATATATATATATATATTTTTTTTTTTATTACCTTTTTTCGAAAAAATCCGTGCAGGGAAGCGATTCGAACCAGGCACACTGAGGCAGCGAGCACCGCTTTGATCTCAGTTAAAAGTAGTTTTCAGCATAGCCAAGTGTACTAAAGGCATACTTTTAACTGAGATCAAAGCGGTGCTCGCTGCCTCAGTGTGCATGGTTCGAATCGCTTCCCTGCACGGATTTTTTCGAAAAAAGGTAATAAAAATATTACTGCAACGAAAAATTATTCCGTTTTCTCTTTCAATGTGGTTTAATATATATATATATATATATATATATATATATATATATATATATATATATATATATATATATATATATATACAGGGTGGTACAAAATAATTTGACTGGATTAGAGAAGCAATATCTCATAGCCATTGCGACTAGGGGAACATGAAATAAAAACAAATGAAAGATGTATCTTTATTTATAAATAATTATTTCTTGTAAAAATCGTTTTAAAGTCATTTAATGAGTCAATTAGGCTTTTTAAAATGATGTTAATTTTTTTTCTAAAGGGAAAGCTTTAATAAATGGTTCAATGTGCCCTCCTTTTTGGAAGCCTTTAAACTAACCTAATGTTGACATTGCTCTCAAAATTTTGGTTTTTCTTTCCCCTTCCCAGCAGATCGATCAAATAAAACAACATGTTTTTATCATTATCTTAAATGCTAATTGTCTCGTTAAATGGCTCTAAGAAGGTTTTAACAATGAATAACTATTTATATTCGAGGGGCGGTGAATAAGTTTTGCAATTCGGATATAAGGAAACGAGATATGAGGAAAAGTGTTTTATTATTTTTCAATATAACTACCCTCGACTTCAATGCACTTGCGCCACTTGTCCCTGAGGCTTCGAATTCCAGACAACCAGAAATCTCCCGACTGCTGTTCAATCCACTCCTGGACGGCGAGCTGGACATCTTCATCGTCCCCAAACCGGTGTCCACGCAGTGCAGCCTTGAGCTGGCGGAATGAAAAGTAGTCGCTAGGGGCCAGATCTGGACTTTAGGGGGGATGGTTGAGCTCCTGGAATCTGCACTCGAGCAGAGCAGCTTGTGCAACTCTGGCCTTGTGGACTTTGACGACGTTGAAGTCGATCATGGGGCGTGAGGTTTCTAGGGACCCAACGGACAGAGACCTTGGTCATGGCCAAATTGTCGTGGATGATGTTGATAACACTTCCATGTGGTATTCCAAGTTAACGCTCAATTTTTTCGACCTTCACCCGTCGATTTTCGAGGAACCTCCTCTCCACACGGGCCACATTGTCCTCGTTGGTCACGTCTGACGGGCGTCCTGGATGAGGGTCATCTTCAAGGGACTCACGACCATGGTGGAACTCCCTATTCCAGCGAGCAATCGTTGCCTAGGAAGGGGCGGTGTCGGTGTACACTACAACCATGCGCATATGGAACTCTTTTGCATTCTTGCCTTCTTTGGTTAAATATTTGATCACTGTGCGGTGCTCAACCTTCTCCATTGTCCAAACATTTGTGACTGACGATCTGCGATCAGCTACTGCTTCTTAAATAGACGAGGCAGGAGCGTGCGACTGCTGGTCCTTACTTGTTATAACTTGTCCTAACACCCCCACAAACAGCTATTCCCCTTCCTCTGTTTTGCCTTACCGATTCGCAAAACTTACTCACCGCCACTCGTATCTATTTTGACAATCCAATGTATACCAAAGGGTAGATAACAGAGGTTTTTGATTCGCTCAATCATTGCGAGATGAGCGACATCGATCCAAAAGAATAAGTAGATGTAATTAAATCGGTTTTTACTCCTTTGTCGGGCTGGTTCGTACTCTCAGATAAATGAAATGCGATATCGTTTTTGACAAAATTATTTCTCGATTTGTTTTTAGGTTAAAGGCACCTGGCACGAACAAAAGTCCACATCAAAGCCTGGCCCAAGTTGAAATGAGTATAGATTTGAAGGACAGAAAAGAAAGACATAAATGTGTATTTAAGTATTTTTGAGAAAGTGAAAGACCTTTTATTTGAAAAGTGACAGATTGTAGTTGTGAGAGAAAACGTAAGAAGGTAAAGCTTTCCAAGGTGTCTTCAATGCAAGACACTTCTTCATAGGCCGTTATTATTGATCAATTTTAGGGTAAGCATAAAAAACAAAACAAAAATAATAGATATAGAGAACAATATCATTAATTTTTTGACTAGTCAAAATACCCGCCATCTGCTTTGATAACTAAAGAACATATTCGTGCCAAACTTTTTATCAAATAAACAAAATATTCATGTGGAATTTCACTCGAACTTTCAAGCCAATATTCCCATAGCATCTGTGCATTTGTTGGCGTCTTCTCTCACTTCTCCGTTCAAATATTCCCACACGAGTTCGATAAGATTACACTTAGGAGACTGAGGTGGCCAATCCATTACTTTAAGCTGTCTTTCCTGTTTATTTTTCTTCTCTAAATAACTACGACTCAGTCTGGACTTGTGGTTCGTATCATTTTCCTGTTGCTAAATATTTATTTACCGATAAAGACCAGTTCTAGATGGGGTAGAATATCGTGGCAAAATCGAATGATAGCCATACTAGTCCAATTTATTTTATATTTTTTTAAAGATCTTCCAATAAATACCAACAAAATAGCTCTATTTTATGACAATAACTCCAACACGCTTCCCGTTGGTACAATGTCTATACTGAGTAGCTGTTTTCTCATTAGTGCTCCTCTTTACAAAAACTGTACGGTTGGAACCAAGAATTTCAAACTTGCTAGGGTAGATGAAGCGCGTCCTCTAGGCCTCCCCGAGACAGTGTCGATGAGCTCTCGTACTTTTAACCGCATCGGGGACACATTGAAATGTGCTATTTTGGGCACTGTAGAAGTATTTGCTGAGTGGTGTCTTCCAGTTTGAGGAGGAAAGGTGTCACACTGGACTTGAAGTAGCACAGTTGTCGAATAATGCTACTACATTAACCGTATATATATATATATATATATATATATATATATATATATATATATATATATATATATATATATATATATATATATATAGCGCCCCGACGGGGGGGTGAAAAAGATCTCCCATGTTTGGTGACAGCAAGAATGACTGCTAAAAGAGCCTGTTGATATGGTTCTTTTTAGAGCTGTTAGATTGGTCTATTAAATACAGTCACTTACTTGGCGTGGGTGCGGAACGTCCTCCAGGTGTGCATGATACAATATCTAGGAGGCAACCAATTGCAGTTTTAACCGAGTTTCATATTTCATAGAGTCCTCATTGTGTTTCCATATTTAATATACAGGGTGAAGCCCCGCCCCACCCCCTCCGAAATTGACCATTTTTGAGAAGCAATATCTCAATAATCATTGCGGTTAGGAACATGTAATAAAAACAAATGAAATGGAGGGGGCTTTTTCACATTCGAACTGATGCACGAAAGTGTCCTGCACTTTCTTGAACGAGCCTGTCATGTAGTAATGTTTGAGCCAGTATATTCTTTGCTGGAGCTCCGATTGAGATCTAGTTGTGTTCACAGGCATTGCTTCTGTCGTGTCCTGCAAAGTAAGGGTGATTAGTGAATCAATGAAGGATATATCACAAAAAGCGTAGGCATGCCTGTTTTGGGGGGTCACCTGGTATATATATACGAGGGGCGGTCAATAGGTTTTGCGAATCGGTAGGGCAAAACAAAGGAAGGGGGATAGCTGTATGTGGGAGTTTTAGGATAAGTTATGACAAGTCAGGATCTGCAGCCGCACGCTCCTGCCTCGTCTATTTAAGGAAGCAGTAGCTGATCGCAGATCGTCAGTCACAAATTTTTAGACAATGGAGAAGGTTGAGCACAGCGCAGTGATCAAATTTTTGACCAAGGAAGGCAAGTGTGCAAAAGAGACCCATGAACGCATGGTTGCAGTGTACAGCGACACCGCCCCTTCCTATGCAACCATTGCTCGCTGGAATAGGGAGTTCCGCCATGGTCGTGAGTCCCTTGAAGATGACCCTCGTTCAGGACGCCCGTCAGACGTGACCAACGCCCCATGATCGACTTTAACGTCGTCAAAGTCCACAAGGCCAGAGTTGCACAAGCTGCCCTGCGTGAGTGCGGATTCGAGGAGCTCAACCATTCCCCCTACAGTCCAGATCTGGCCCCTAGCAATTACTTTTCATTCCGCCAGCTCAAGCCTGCACTGCGTGGACGCCGGTTTGTGGACGATGAAGATGTCCATCTCGCCGGCCAGGAGTGGATTGAACAGCAGTCGGGAGATTTCTGGTTGTCTGGAATCCGAAGCCTCAGGGACAAGTGGCGCAAGTGCATTGAAGTCGAGGGTAGTTATATTGAAAAATAATAAAACACTTTTCCTCATATCTCTTTTCCTTATATCCGAATTGCAAAGCTTGTTGACCGCCTCTCGTACTTTCCTTCTATAACAAGTGTTACCAAGCCGTGACTCGTCATCGCCATTGCGCTCGCGAAACAATTGTATTTTTTTATAATTGCTTATAAGATATTTTCACTATGTAACGCAATTTTTCTTCTAGGCCAACAATTGTTATTTTCCAACTTCTTGTATTGCAAAATAATAGAAAATAGCGATTATTTGATTTAAACTTTAACTTTATGGCTTGTATGATAAAATATTTACTAAAAATAGGCAAATTATATTCTTTTCATCATTGTTGGGCTAAAAACAAAACCAAAATTAAATTTATGCAATTATTTTATTGAAACTTTCACAAGAAATATATAAATACAAATAATAAAGATAAAAGTGATCAGTTTTCCTTGATTTCTGTTTGTAATGAAAATTATTCTGCCGTACAAGCCCACAAATATAGTCTCCCATCATGTTTTCATTGTATACTACTTGGTATCTATGTTCAAAGTTTAGTATATATTGATGAAAGCGATTCCCGGGCTCCTCCGAGTATGCTCCTATATTCTCCTTGAACTTGTCAAGATGCCGAAAAATACTTGACACACCAAAAAAAAATTCTTTCAGGCTTCTTTCTCCTTTTTTAGGTAGCTTTTCATGGAATTCTAAACACTAGGATTTTCATGATTTGTGTTCTAACAAAGACAACACCTTTCACCTTTGCCTCAAAGAGCGTGGCAAAGAAATTTTGAAGGTAAATGAAGGCTGCAGACTCTTCGTTAAGAGTTATAACGAACTACTTCATGAAACGTAGTTTCAAATGCAATTGAGGGAACAGCACCTTTACAGGTCTATCAATTGTTCATGCTCTACATTATGCCCTCAAACAGAGAACTGTCGTTTGTGGCCAGTGCACCTTGTGGCAATGTGCTGTGGTATCTCCACTGTCACAAAAACAAATGACATGGAAATATAGTAAAACCTCCTTAGAGAACCATAAAAAATGCTACCACTTTTAAGTCCCCAATCACTTGCAGCCATACTCTTTACAACTCATAGCTTATAGCATGGAGAAGTACACCTTTAATGCTTCATGAGGAGTTGTCAATGAAGTGCTTCCACTCATCTGATATACATGTAATTCCAATTGCAACACAACGCTAGATACATCATTGCAGTAACATAGTCCAGCTTGAAAAGTAATGAATCTTGAGAAATGTCTATGACCTTTCTTTGAACCAGGAAATCAAAAGATCAGCATTTGACTTTGACAAGCCAAGATCTCCGACAAGGTCATAGGTTTGCATAGTATGAATTCCTCTCAACAGCCATATCTCTGGCACTGTAGTCTACATTTTCACTGATCTGTTCTGGTTCTGAACTGTTGCTTTCTTCTGAGGGTGGCTTATTTCTTTCTGGAGGGGTAGGTACAGAAAGATAAACACTGTGTGGTAGTGATGCAATAGAGAATGAAAAAGTGAAAGAAGAAATAGTAGGTGTATTATGGCTACTTCGAGGTTTAGAAGAGCCCACTATGCAGAAGTAGCAGTTGCTTGAGTGGTCAGTGGATTCCCGCTAAATCCTGGGAATGGCAGACTTAATGGCTCTTCTTTCCACTCTATACCACTTGAACACGATGCATTATCCTTCTGCAATATTTCATCGCGTGTTGGGTTAATGAAGTCGATGAATGCATACAAATGGCCACGAAAAAGTTTTACGTAGTGGTCACATGTCAATTATGTGTTTAAACGTGAACACACCCCACACCAATATGCAAACAAAAACAGAATGAAACCCTGCCCTTAGTCCTAAACTACTGAGACAATACATCATAAGACCACACCACATGTTTCCAGTCTTCGAGGTCCAATTTGCAACATCACGAGCCAAAGTACGGGGCCGTGTCCGGTGTCAGAGTGTTAATAAGGCCGAACTGCCTTACCTTTCACGCATACCTCGATAGTTTTGGACTTTATTTCTTCGCTTTTAATGGACTGTTATTTTTTGCTTCTTCTTTTTGGCTCAAGTAACTTCTAATGAAAGTAATGGTGGTCCGTTTTCATCATTCAGATGTAATTACTAAGATTTTCTACGAAAGCTGTTTTCACGGGAATTTCCATATAAAAATGTTTCTCCTTAAATTCTATATTCTATAATAATATTGAGAAAAGAAAATGACTAAAATTGCTTGGGTAACAAATCTAAATTTCTATTTTGTAATTTATACAAAAAGGACTATACCCTCACAAATAAAACGAAGTTCAAAATTACCCCCTAATATTATATAACGTAAGATTCAGACATAGTGATGGGGTTCGTCGGGGAAAACATAAGATTACTATGTAATGGGGACACAAAAATTAAAATTTTATATAATTTTACCAATGCATGATACTTTGAATCTCTTATCTTCGCCACAATTTTGAACAAAGAGAGTAAAGTATTTCAGTCATTTATTTTTTGTTATACGTTTCTTTTTGGAAACTTTCGAGAAATTATAAAATTTAGCCTTTATGAATTCAATAACAAGTGTTTTAAAATATTTCTATAACGAGACTCTATTATACATTTATTTATCGAAAAAGCAAAGCCAACGTGGAATCTCCACCAACAAATTTTAACGTTTTGTAAAGGAATGGTTAAGTAAGGGGAAGAGAATAATGTGTAGAAGGTACATAGTCTGAATAGTCTTCCCTAAGTGCTACGGCTTTAAGGGAGTTCGACTCTTCTAAACCTTTCCCAATTTTGTAAGGACTACTAATTGATCCTTTTATCCAAAGAAATGCGGGAACTGAGTTGATTACAAATTAGCTAAAAATGGGAGAAAAAAGAAGAACGAATTTTCTTCCGAGCCGCTTTCGAGGGGAAAGTCAAAGTGTACCACGACCGAAACGTTGCTACCCAATGTTTTGTGTCACATACGCTATTATGGTGATAACGGCTAGCGTTCATCATATGGGGGGGGGGGGGGGGAAATAAAAGGATCTCTTCGTTGGTCACCAGATATATTTATATTCCACCTCGTTTTGTGATCCTCTTTGCTATTGCGGTCCCCATAAGATTGTTGCGAAACGTTGATCGTTAAGCCGGATTTGGGTGATACGATAACGTTCCGAAAAATTATTACTTGACTCCAAAAGGTAATGGATGAATATTTTGGGCTCTGCGATGAGTAGAAATTCTGATGTGATTTTGCCTTCGAGCAAAATGATGATGAAAACAAGAAGACCGCAGTTCTATTTATTTAGTTGCTTTGGGTAGCAAATGGAGGAGGAGTTCGAATTAGATTGATTATCGATTTCACGAGCTTATCTTTGATGATGTTTAAATACAATTCTCTTAATGTTCGTGCTTTGGTACGTTGAATAAATAAGACTCGTCATGATGTTAGATCAGTTGCGTAAATGCTATCTCCTAATGCGGAGTAAAATGACTTGATTGGTATGACGCGTGAGCGTTATGTTAAACTGCTCCTCGAATCTCTCGAATGCCCTCTCTCTCTCTCGAATGATTTCTCTCGAATGATCTTCTCTCTTGCTCGATTTGTTCGTTTTATACTTGGACACATTTGCAAACATACAGCTATATATACATATACAATACTTTTGAAACGGTGAAATTTGGTCAAACGCTTTTTATCGTCTTCCTTAACAAAAATAAAAATATAATATTGTGATTGTAATTTGATGCTCACCGAGTGTCGTTACGATCGAGCTAACCCATTTTAAGGTTCCCTTTTCTACTCTCTTAAATTATATTTTTCAAAACCGGAACCACAGAATAATTAGTCTCATTCCCAGTTTACCTCTTCACCGTGACTTTGGTCTTCTCGGGAAATAAAAATGGGAATGGTTCTAAAATATCTTGTTACATGTTACAATGTTTCATTTGAGTTTCTTTTTGTTTTGTTTCACACACATAAATTGATTTACATTGGCTGAGTGTACACATTACTACTTCATGGGTTTGTGTGTGGACATATTGTGTGCACTATGTGCATCACAATCATGATATTAGCTGATCTCTTGGCTGTCTTTGAAACCATCAGCCACATAAACCTCCAGCAACCTCTCCGCGACTTTATTGGTGGTAGGGATAAAATAAAATTTAAAACAAACATTAACTTAAACGTAAATAAATATTAACGTAAGGAAAAAATATTTGAACAGTAAAGAAAGACTTCATTCCATCTTCCTACAAAGAGAATGGAACTAACAACCAAGAATATCCTACTGAGAACTTCCTGGACACACCCTAAAGGCCACATTGATCAGAGTGATCGATGTGGCTAAGGGCCATGGACGCTATTTTGTCCATAGAGGGAGAAAAAGCATGGAATAAAATACACCTGGAAGCCCAGACTCCACCACAAGTAAGCACCAAAGAAGCATTACCGGGTATTGCAAAAGTCCTTATACACTCGTCACTCCGCTCTCAACAAAGAGCACAATGATAGTTTTGATGCAGTTAGATACGTCTTTATTGTTTTAATATATAAATAAAAAACACACGAGTGTAACATAACTTTTGAAA
Organism: Ceratothoa steindachneri; assembly: GCA_963969495.1. Classification (NCBI taxonomy): domain Eukaryota; kingdom Metazoa; phylum Arthropoda; class Malacostraca; order Isopoda; family Cymothoidae; genus Ceratothoa; species Ceratothoa steindachneri. The sequence continues at coordinate 11,277,908 of OZ018331.1, read as the reverse complement.
AACCCAGTATCACAGCAAATTGTCCGGAGAACAACAAAACTGTGAGCTCTGAATGTGCGCAAGATGGACACAGGCACAGAGATTGTGTCTACTGAACTACGAAGTGCTTAACTGCAGTAAAGATCATTGAAAATTGTCTCTCAGGTCTCGGAAGAGAAACAAAATAATTAAGAGAAAAAAGAAAACTGAAGAGTCACGAAATCTGAAACCAACGCGAATGTTAGAAAAGAGAATGAGCAGGTACCAATACAATGTCAATAGGATATCCAAATAACAGGGTTCATGAATGCAAAGATCCCCAAAAGCATTCTGCATGCTAATCAAGAGCACATTTGTAGCAAACCCAGGATGATATGCTGCCATCCCAAATGGCGCACTGCATTCAAACAGATTTCCACAATGAAGTTCCTCCAAACTCAGACTCGGTAGGGATCTTCAAATGGTAGGGATCTTCAAATTTGCTATTGTAAGCCAGCTAATAAATATGGAATCCATAAAACACATAGAAGCGACAACTCCAAAAACAGACAAAATGGAAACCAACGAGGGCTCAAAAGGTTTCATACACTTAACTAAAGTTCTCTCGAGCCTCTCAAATAACGACGCACAAATAAAAACTCCTGAAAATGGTACCTAACCCTGTAACCCAAAGAAGAAAGCTCACTTTCAATTTTTTTTTTAAGAATTTCTTAATCCGCTATAAATATCTCCTGGAATTCCTGAACCTCTCTTCAGGAGCGTTAAATATACGACTAGGGGCAAAGACCCGCGGGGAAATTCACATTCCTCGTTTTCTGTTAAAGTTAAACGTTAGCTTATACAAATAAATGGCTTTTTGAAATTTCTCTTTTTAGATAAATGGAAACTTTTTTGCGGATTAAGGAATTCTTATTATTACCTTTACTTAACCGCATATATATATATATATATATATATATATATATTAATTGAAAATCACATAACACGTGATATATAATAGATGCATTTAAAGGCCCAAAGAAATGAAAACTGGTTTCACAACCCGGAAAAATGCTAAAGAAAATATTTCATGAACCATTGAAAGTTTGAGAAAGAAAATGGGAGACATAGAAACGGAAAAAATAGGGGAAACTATTTTACCCGCTATATGAAGGTAAAGAAAGGATTTGTATTCGAACCTGTGTCATCAAACGCTCATTGCTATCAAAACCACGATGCTAATCGACTAAGCAAACCATCCTTAACCCCAGAAAAGTCTGATTCAAGAGGCCTTTTGAATAACGAAGTGTCTGTTTTTATCCAGTGAGAGACAAGAGAAGTGTTTTTCTAGTAGAAGGGGGCACGGGCTTTTCTTGTTTATAATAATTGAAAATCACATGACACGTGATATATGAGAGATGTATTTAAAGGCCCTAAAAAATGAAAACTGGTTTTACAACCCGGAAAAACGCTAAGAAAAATATTATGTGAACCATTGAAGGCTTAAGAAAGAAAATGAGAGAAATAGAAATAGAGAAAATAGGAGAGACTATTTTAACCGCTATATGAAGGTGAATAAAGGAGTTGGATTCGAACCTGTGTTATCAAGCGCTCATCGCTATCAAAACCCCGACACTAATCGACTGGGCAAACCATCCTCAATCCCCCAGAAGGTTGATTCAAGAAGTCTCTTGAATAACAAAATGTAGGTTTTTATCTGATTTTCTTTAAAGATCACCAACACATTCAAATTTCATTCATTTCATTCCGATGTAATCCTATTCCAATACACAAAGTACAGTCGCCGTAAATGGAAAACTTTATTCATTGATACGAGCTTCAAGGCCAAAGAACCTTCTTAATGAGGACGGGTTGTAAGCTCTCGAAAAAAGTATCCTTCAATAGATTTTCTTCCTTCAGCGGTTATTTCCCTGCTCATTAAAAATCCTAAACAGGACTATTTCATTCCATTCCTCTACGTTCACCTAGATGCTATGGATAGATATATTAAACCGCTACCGAGCTAAACTACATCTCTCGTATCACTATGGAAAGCTATTTGATTGTTAATCAAACTCAAAGGGAAAACTATTTGATTGTTAATCGAACTCAGAGGAAAAACTATTTGATTGTTAATCAAACTCAGAGGCAAAACTATTTGATCGTTAATCAAACTCAGAGGCAAAACTATTTGATTGTTAATCAAACTCAGATGCAAAACTATTTGATTGTTAATGAAACTCAGAGGAAAAACTATTTGATTGTTAATCAAACTCAGAGGAAAAACTATTTGATTGTTAATCAAACTCAGAGAAAAAACTATTTGATTGTTAATCAAACTCAGAGGCAAAACTATTTGATCGTTAATCAAACTCAGAGGAAAAACTATTTGATTGTTAATCAAACTCAGAGGAAAAACTATTTGATTGTTAATCAAACTCAGAGGAAAAACTATTTGATTGTTAATCAAACTCAGAGGAAAAACTATTTGATTGTTAATCAAACTCAGAGGAAAAACTATTTGATTGTTAATCAAACTCAGAGGCAAAACTATTTGATCGTTAATCGAACTCAGAGGCCAAGAGGAGAGTACAAGCCTCTACATGAGCTCTATCGCTGTAGGCTCAAGAAAGGGGTTTCTTTAAAGAAAAGAAAACAATTGGACCCTAGATAAAGACAACAAAATTGATTAACAAATAAAATTAAATTAAAGAGACAAAAAAGGGCGAGGAAAAAAATCATAGAAACCAGAGATTGTGTTAATGGTATTTTGGGATTCGTGACTCTGCAAGTCTTAATTTGTATTTGTGACACGATATTTTCCTGTAGAAGTCCTAAATGCACCCTACTGGCCCTAGCGCTCAAGATAATGATGTTTTAAATTAAATTTTGATTCTGTCTTGAACATTTTGGAGTTCCTTTGCTGTAATATTAATTCCGATTCTTCCTTTTCATGGAACTTTTATCTCCCTGACAAATTAGCCTACCTCGGTTGGATTACCAAGCATTCCTTTCCTCGATAAAATTGGGATCCCCGTTGAGACTAAAGTTGGTTCGAACTCACGGAGAAAAAGGGGCCTGCAATGAACAAGGATGAATGAAAGGATGGGGTAGGAAAAAATGCCCAAAATGGCAGAGTGGAAAGAATAAAAATGAATGAAATAGAAAATAAAGAGGAAAGAGAAAAATAGCAGAGAAAAAGAAAGAAATCGGAAAGTAGAAAATAGCAAGAAAGGGAGAAAGGAAAAAAAATCTGGCCCCAAAGGAAGAAAGCCAGTTCTTAGTAGCGGATGACAACTGAAAATCGAAAGAAAACTCCCATTTGGGGAGTAACAAAATTCCATTTCTTATTTCATTTTATTAAATGGAACAAAGAAAGAGGGGTTCAAAATAGAGAGGAAGGGGCTCCTCTTCTTCCATTTCAAGCATCCGTTCACAGTGACTCGTCTCGTGGGGGTTCGCATCGTTGATCCTATGACTTGGAAGAGACGGGCGCCATCACCCTCCTTCTCTCACTCTCTGTATTCGTCTCCCAGGACTAAGCGGCGACTTATTTTTAGACTTCAATTTAAGGCGAAAACCGATGAGGATATTTCCCGCTGAATGTTTATATACTTTCATTTTTCTTTGTATTGTTTCTTTTTATTTCTTATCTTTATTAATTTTTATATTATAACAATTATTATCACCACTTTTTATGCGTTTATAACCCTTCTTCACTTCTTTTTCCATCTCTTAATCTCTCTCACTTTCTATTTCACACGCAGTCTTATTTATTTCTGTCTATATCTTATTATGGCTTTCTTCTCATCACCTACCCCAAATGCGCTGTCTCCGGACCTTTTTGTCTGCCAGCCTGTTTGTCAGTCTCTCTGCCTGTCGGCCTTATTCTTTCTCCTTTCTGTATTATCCTTCTGCCTATCTTAATTTTACTCCTCTCGCCTTTTCATTCTCTATTATTCCCAGTTTATTCTTCTATCTGAATTCCTGTTTATTCCTTTGCATGTACTCTATCTACCCCATCACTTCCCTCCCTACTTCACTTTTTCCTTATTTCTGTCTCTCTCTAAACCTGATGAAGAAGCACAAACACCGACTAACAAATTGAATTAGTAGAATTAAACAATCTCATTAAATAAAAAAAAGAATTGACATCAGAAAATATAATATAACTATTGTTAAAGATACCCTCAAAGAAGGAAATGGGTATAAAACGGCTAAAAAGAGATTATAAATGGAAAACTATACATATTTGCTATAAAAGAGGAAGCGGGTACAATGAACGATCATGAAAGAATAGATAAAAAAATAATGGAGTACTATGAAAAGTTATACTCATATAGTACCACCATAAATAACCATAACCAACCTAAAACACTCAATAATGTCCCATCAGTTCTCAAATCAGGTGCCGACAATATCACTTCGGACTTGCTGAAAGATTATGCGGATGTCATTGTGGAATAACTAGCTTGCTGCCTCACTGAATGTCTTAAACAAGGCAAGATTCTGGAGGACTGGCACAATGCCTTAATAATCCGACACAAGAAGGCGAATAAATAGACACTTCAAACTACCAAGCAATCATCAATCTCTCGTCTGTCTACAAACTCTTCACAAAGGTGACTACCAAACAGGTTGCAAAACCAGCTAGGTTGCCACAGTCGTAAGAACAAGCTGGAATCAAAAAGGTTTCTAAACGATTATCTACATACTCTCAACTAGCTCATTAAGAAACTTCAGAGTACAACATCTCTTTATATTTTGTATTTGTCAATACTATAAAGCATATGAGTCAATAGAAACACCAGCTATCTTAACAGTCTCGAAGAATCAAGCTATAGATCCGGTCTACATAAATATAATATAATACATCTACCAAAATTTCAGATTCTACATTAGATTACATAGGGATTCACACATCTTTCAATTACATGAAGTGTGAGACAAAGAGATACCTTCTCTCCGAAATTGTTCAGCTCCTGTCTAGAATAATTCTTGGAGAGGCTAAACTAGGAAAACAAAGGCATTACCATAAATGGAGATTACCTTAATCACCTGAGATTCGCAGATGATATTGTACTAATTGCCGATAATATAGAAGAGATTCAAACAATGCTTCAAGAACTTAACCCTGAAAGCCAAAGAATCAGCCTAAAAATATTACTTGGAAAACAAACGAGTCATGACCAACCGAACAGAAGTCGACAAGATAAACATTATATTTGACAAAGAGCAAATTAAAATTTTAGAGAAATGTATCATTTGGGTATAAAGATTAAAATGGCATCGGGAGAAGATCAAGAAATCCAACGTAGAACCACTCTGGGTTGGAAGATATTTGGAAAGGCAAGCATCATCTTCAAAAGTAAAACGGCCATGTACCTGAAAAGAAAAAAGTATACAACCAATGCATAACCCCACCTATGACCTATAGAACAGAAACTTGGAACCTGACTTAAACACATTAAATCTTAGAACAACACAAAGAGCCGATGAACGCACTTTGATGGTGATAACGTGGCATCACAGAAAATCAGCTACTTGGAAACATAAACAAGCCAAACTTCAAGATATAGTGAAAGCAATAATCAACAGGAAATGGAGCTGGACAGACCATGGGCAAGATTTTAAGACAATAAGATGGACCAGAAAAATGCGGATTGGACTCCACTTGAATAAAGACGACTAAAAGTAAGAACCCAAAATAAGATGAAGAGATGATCTTCAAAAATAACCCCAAAATAGAAAACAACTTCCACAAGATCGACAAAAATATCAGAAAGATGAGAAAAAGATTCTATTAAGAGTGGGGGGAAATGTCTGACCTGATGATGATATATTTATGTACAACAGTATGTCACTGATATTTTTACACACTTTGACATTTTCGTAGCCCTCTTGAAATTCAATCAATGTTGAGTAATAATAAGAGGCTTTCTCGTTGTTCATCAAGACGACCTACATAGGCTTTTTTTATTCATTACTTCCATAAGCTGATTTGATTAAAGAGTTTGTTTTAGTGATTTCGCTTGGGCTTACTACACACTTAGCTCGAACTTACTACATACTTATGGCCTAGCAAGATGTTTAAGCTAAATTCTAGGCCAGTCCAAGAAATAAAAAGTTGGATGAAAGAAAATCAGAGTAGATTGATTAGAAAAAAGGGATATGCCCTGACTTAATCGCTACGAATGTGGAGTATAAATTTTAGTATCCCCATGAGGACTGAAACCTTCATTTCAGCAACAACTACATTAGTCTGACCACCAATAGTCGCAGAATCTCATCCACCGGTTAACATTTCACCAGCAATCAAATGGAATAAAAGTTCAGTATAATGTGCAGTACAACCAACAAATCCCAAGAAAATACTATTAAAAATACCACCGTTCTGAGAAGAAACACGGATCTTCGCCGCTTGAAGATCCTTGACTATCTAGTGATCAAAGCGAAAGCCCCTGATCTAAACACCCAGCGCACAAGCTCCGAGGGGTACCACCAGCTCTTGGACTAAAGGTGAACACTATCCATAACTCTGACTTATAAAAAAACCCGAAGAGGGACGCACAGCCTGAGTTTTCACACTGTAGATGAAAAGGTGGACAGTTTGTACACTCCTCACCAAATGTGGGACAAATTTAGGTAAATGAAGATAAGATCGGTGAGTAATAATCAGAAAGCTATATGGAAAACTTAAGAAACCTATAAAAAGAATGTAACGAAAATAAATACTTCTAGCATTAACCTAATTTTGGTCAGGAATGGTCTACAAAGAATGTCTTTTCCTGATCACCATCCCTCTGCAACAATATACGAGTTACCAACTCACAGGAAACTTTCAACACCACCAAATTATAGATAAGAGAAACATAACATAAGGACGTAGAAAGCTTAAGAGACGAATCTGAGAAAACATTAATGAAGGAAGGAAGGTAGCATAAACAAATGAAGAAACCCGCGCAAAGAGTTTAAGCGATAAGGATAGCTCTTTTATTTAATAAAAAAGAAAGCCCAAAGTCAAGGAAAACATACAAACTCCCCAAAAGTAAAAAAAGTAAGGAAGCTGAAAAAAACAACTGATTTAGATTAACCAGAGTAAATTAACACAAAACAAATAAAACAACCATAATAAATACATGGAACAAATACAGCATAAAGAATAGGGTTGCATCAATGAAGCGGACTTCAAGATGTGAATTTTGGCCAACCAATTGTACTCCCTCCTCAAAACCTAAAGATATAAGACAAAAACAAGGATAGAAAACGGCTCGTCCAAATGCTCTTTGAAACTCATCAAGATGAAATAAAATATGAAGAACTTCTGATGAATGGAAGATTAAGATCTACCCCAAAAATATAATTCAAAACTTAACCCATTTAGGAGCAAAGGGAACAGTAAGTAGGAAAGACCTGAAGCAAAGAATAGAAAGAATGAACAAGAGCCACCCAGTTAAAATCAACCAGAAAAAATGACACTAACTAATTCCAGATCTAAATTAAAAACACTTGCTAGAAAAAAAAATGGTTGGCTAGGTAAAGATCCCCATATGAAAAATATTTCTAGAGCTAGACCTGGACATAATTACAATATCAAAGCATAGAATTAATCCATAAAATCAAAGAATTATAATATACAACCTCAATGTAAGGCAAAAAAATACAAAGGAAAGATATGATGGATTTATATATACAGGGTTACCCCCCCCCCCCCAAAAAAAAAAAAACAAAAAAAACGGGCCCCAACGTTCGATAGGCTTTATTTCTTAATTTTCTGCAAGGATTGAATGAAACTTTGGTGATAACTAGTTTATTGTATTTAAAAACATCATATCAAACATGAGAGTCTTTTGAGTTTTCTTATTTATTCTAGAGCCCGTGTTCTTGAGGCGTAGGACAAAGTTGTCCATGACGTCCGTACAAACCGACCGACTAATGGCTCTGATCTCCTCCCTTATGGCTTCCTTGAGTTTCGTGATAGTCCTGAGTCTCCCTGCGTACACTCTGTCCTTAAGGTAGCCCCAGAGAAAGAAATATGAGGGTGCTAAGGTCTGGGCTGTTAGGTGCCCACTCAAAATCAGTCTTGAGGCTGATCACACGGCCACCAAAGTACTCTTTCAGCCAGTCTCTGGACATATTTGAGGTGTGAGAGCTTGTTCCATCTTGCTGGAAGCAGAACCTTCCCATAAGAGAGAGTAACAGGGTCTGCAGCTCCCTCTTGAAGGTTGAAGGACCTCAACATACCGCTCCTTGGTGACTGTCACTGTCGCGCCAGGTTCCTCAAAGATGAATGGTCCGATGATGTCTGTGGGTGAGATTACAGTCTATACCGTGCACTCAGGAGAGTGTAGGGGCTTGGTTCTACCTTATTTAGTCTGAACGTGCCCCAGAAAACATTTGTCTTCGAATTTACCTTTCCTTCAAGACGAAAGGGCGCTTCATCTGAGGTCCAAAAGAGGTTAAGGAAATTGGGGTCTCCTGAATCTTCTACAGTATCCTGACTGCCATAGACTTTCTCTGCGTCTTGTCTGAGGCTATAATGGTCTGCTTCGACTGTATTGGTCTGCTTCGTCTGTATTCTGTATTGGTAGGCCTTTACATCCATTACTAGAACTCTCCTGCAAGTTTCGCGGGATATACCGAGGGACTGACTTCGCTTGCGCACAGATAATTTTGGACTCTGCTGAACTGACTTTCTCACGCTCTCGACCAGCTCAGCTGTACGCTTCCAGGGGAGTCCTAAATGGCTTTGACGGTTGTCACTGGCTGCATTTATGTTCTCCACTGTCCCATGGTTCCCAAAGTGATCCACCCAGTCATGAATTCTGCTCTTGGAGGGGGCTTTTTCACAATCAAACTGATGCACGAAAGCGTCCTGCACTTTCTTGAACGAGCCTGTCTTGTAGTAATATTTGACCCAGTATATTCTTTGCTGGAGCTCTGATTGAGATCTAGTTGTGTTCACAGGCATTGTTTCTGTCATACCCTGCAAAGTAATGGTGATTAGTTCATGAATGAAGGATATATCACAAAAAGTGTATGCATGCCTGTTTTGGGGGGTCACCTTGTATATATATATATATATATATATAGGGTCTGGAGGTTTAATTTTTTACCGCTATAAACTCTGAATTTTGCGCATTTCTGATGTCTGGCGTCGGTTCTCTCTTTTTCATATCACAGTGGACTCACTTGTTCATCGTTTGTGAAGGAAGCAATACCATAGCTGAATCCTCCCAAAATTTGGAAAATTCCAACTGTGCTGCTTGGGATTCACACCTGGGGCTTCAATGTGAAGATCTCCGTGTGCTTGGGTTTGGATTAGAGGAAGATACAGAGGATGAGGAAGGAGTTGGATGAGTTCGACTATGGGTATAAGGGGACGCTGGCTCTGAAACTTCACTCTTAGTATTCTGATATGAAAAGAATCACAAAATATGTTGCGGAAACCCAGGCCATCATTGACAAGGATCCTAGCAAATTAATGAGGTCCATAGGCAGACTAGAGAGTTTCAGGGTCACTCATCAGGCAGTTAATGCATAACGACATCTAATACTATTTACACAAGATAAAACAGAGCCAAATTCGGTCTAGGAAGATGGAGGGCAAGAGAAAGGAATGTACTGCGAAGCTTGAAAATATACTGAAGCATCCTCTTAAGACTGAAATGCTTTGGTTCTTTTCAGAAGGGAAGAATTTCTGCCAGGACCAAGTGGTGAATTGGCAAAACAGCCGCTGGCTTGCGATGTGAACTAAAGGTGTACCGGGAGTCTTGAAGACCAAGTTCTCGGCCAACATCATGGCATTTGGGGTGGTCGGTGGTGAGGGCCACGTTATACCTCCGTTCATCTTCCCGGAGGGCTTAAGACTCGATACGGCTGGGTACATCAAAATGCCTGGAAGAGATAAGTTTATCCTTGATCGAGGAGGTGGCCACTGGAAGGCCTTACGTGTGGTAACATGACTCTGGACTTATGCCACACAAGCAGGAAGACACAAGTCTTGGCTGACCACATCATTCCGAACATAAGGCCTCCAAATTCCCAAAGACTTCAACCCTCTCGAATATTATATGTGGGAGGTGGTTGATATACACCAACAAGTCGCCCTGTACCTCTAAGGTGGATCTTAGGCTCACTACAGTTTTCACCAAGTTAAACTAGGGAACATTCGATGCCTGCAATAGGTTCCGACGCCACCTCGAGACCGTGGGTGAGGCCGATGGCGATTTCATGGAAAAAATTTATAGTAAAATGCTTTTAGTCTTGAACATGTAACTTTGGTAAATCGGTATTAATGGACTCTGTGTATTTTATTTTCTATTGAATTTCCCATCGTATTCCGTGACACATATATATATATATATATATATATATATATATATATATATATATATATATATATATATATATATATATATCTCAAAGTAGCACGAGAGAATGATGAAAATGAATCCATTAAACCACATTGAAAGAGAAAACGAAATCATTTTTCCTTGCAGTAATATTTTTATTACCTTTTTTCGAAAAATCCGTGCAAGGAAGCGATTCGAATCAGGCACACTGAGGCAGCGAGCACCGCTTTGATCACAGTTAAAAGTATGCCGTTAGTACACTAAGCTACGCAGAGAACAAACAAATTCTCTGAATAGAATAGCTTTTAAGGATCACTTTCGCCAGCTCGAACGGTGATTATGGAAGAAATAGAAAATTAATTGGGAATTCAAAGAATAAATGAGGAATAGTTAAACGCGCTACTAAGCGCATTTTCCTATATGTTAAAACGTAAATCTCATTTTATTGATCAGTAATTCGAATCCCGTCGCCAACTGATAGGCATCATTGACCTTTTGAGTGGCTCAATCAAGCTGTCGGATCTCTTTTAGTGATCGAGCCTTATTTCAAACAGTATATTTTCTCGTCCGATGATTTTGCAGCGGTTGATAAAAGACGATTAGGTGAGAACCATTTTTTATTAAATATTCCTGAAAAAAGAGGAAATCTACTTGGTTTTCTAAGAGGATAAATTCATTTACCGAATGATTGAACGGCTATCATTAAAAAATAGCAAAGAACCACGGTTGTTTACAACGTATAGCACCCACCGTAAAGTCGACCCAAATTGGAGCCCATCCGCTGAGCAACCACACAAGCTGTGGCTTAACTTAACAATAATCGGAAACAGTGTTTCCTAAATTCTTAAGAATTTAAGAAAACAATTGCGCATCTCGAGAACCTAAAGCTCTAGGTTGGAGGAAGCATGTGAAACTTCCACGAATAAAGTTTCTGCAAAGTTCCAAAGTGTTTGTCAATTATGAACCTCTTTACTCTTTGGGGGAAAGACACTGGCTCCTTTCGAGACTTAGCCAAGAAGTAGAGAACGAAAGGGTGGTTGTATGTTTCTATGTACCAATACATTTAGGTCGATAACAAAGATAAACAATGGATTAATTAAATTACGTGCAATGGACTAAAATTTAATTCTGTAAGAAACGAAGGCGAGGAAATATGTTTTCCACCCAAGCATCATTAGTATTATTAAACCAGGCAATGGCTTCGCCACTCCCCTCCTACGAGGGGAGCTTGCGCATCGCTACTATGGTTACAATTTAAAATCGAAAGAAAAAGCAGCCATGGTTGAATTTCTATATCACGTTGCTAAAATATAGTTAGAAAAGATATATAAAAATAAATCTTCTGAACTTCACCATTAGTAATTCTTTGAGTTTTAAAAAATTCTAAAAATTTCGATGCTTATATTTATTTGTGAACTTCACCATTTTGGTTTTTGATATTATAAAAGAATTATTAGAAATAACTTTGATAAAAAAACATAAGTCCTAACCAAACTAAGATGAAATTATTATTCAAATACTCCAAAAAATCCCCTTCTTAAATTATAGAGTTAGTGATGATGATGATATATGTATTCTAAAAGAGTAGATACACCAAAAACTAAGGAAGCTGCATTTCCAGTTGATTTATTATGTATGGTTGTTCATTTTTTATCAGCTTTTGTTTTAGTGATTTGAAACATTTTAGTCCTAGTTAGTGAAAACTGTCCTTTTATATTTTTTTCGCTCTGAATCTTGATATAAACATACATGATGTCTTTAGATTTATTTGTTCATTGTATAATGATGCTTGGTATTGGATACAGACGCAAAGGTGGGGCGCTATACTGAAGCATCCTCTCAAGACCGGCGTGTGGCCTAGGATCGATCAGGTTCTTTATTGGTTATTTGATGGTTTTGTTTGCTGTTTACTCTGGCTTTGTTCAGGTTGTTTTAGTTTGTGTTTTATTTTATGTTTTTCAGCTGTTTAACTTGTGATGATTATTAGGTCAGGAACGTTTGTTCGTTTAATTTGATGATTATGAGTTCTTTGCTGTTACGAAGATTAGGTCAGGTTGATTTGAATTTTGGTTTTACTCGACGATTACGAGTTGCTTGTTTTGTTATGATTCTAAGATTATATTTGGGGGCTTGTTGGTTTTGTATAAAGTTGAAGATTGTTTTTTATAAATATATTTTGGGGTTTATTATTAACGAATTTAACCTATTGTAACTTGCATCATTAACTTCGCTGGAAAAAGAAGCATCAAATGAATGAATTTCTATATCGTTTAGTATCCTCGTTTTCGGGTCTATAGCGGCGAATATAAAAAATTAAAGTTTTTCAAAATGAATATGGAATTGTTTTGGTGATACCTGTTTCCATTGACCGATTGAGATGAAACGTACCATTAACTGCATCAAAGAGTATAAGATGAATGGATTTCAATATCTGCCAGAGCGTCTGTTTCTGCGCTCATAGCGGAATGCCAGACACACAATTTTTAAATTTTACTAATATAGAGATGATATTTTTAATATAAAATCCAGTGTTTATTACATTTATTAATGGGCTGCTAAATAAAATGTAGGCGATGACATGCTGTGAACACAATGACGTAACAAGTTGTTTCCGCCTATCCTGTCAAAATTATATCTTTCCAGATATGATATAAAATCGTAAAGGTCTAAGACCCTCCTTTTAAAACATGAGAGTTAAATTAATTACAAAGACAGGTGTCATGTGTCATTCCTTAACGCTTTCCTCTCGGAAGGGGCTGAAGTCTAGACTGCCACAAGCCGGACGAAACCTAAGACATTGGAGCCAACACAAAATTCGCAGCTACCGAAATGTCAGAATGAATGCGTAAGAGTGCCTTTATACGGCAAGGGCGTTGCTTTGTGACTTCTCCTCCAATATAACGTTAATTAGGGTGTGTGATCCTAGAAACTTTATTGCCCCGACTTATGTAGTGGAGGAGATCCGATTGTCAAAATCATAAAGGTCATATGTGAGACACCAATTCCCCACACGATTTGCAAACACGCACACAAGCCTTCCTGTGCGACCAAGATAAACTTCCGAACCAAGCTTCTAGTATAAATTTACCGAACATCAGATCTATTTAATTAATTCCGTGTGTTTACTGAGGTTAGCATACGGCGAGAAGCACAATCTTTAAAAACGCATAACAGTGATTGTTGGTTAGGTGCAAACATATCTATCGTTGTTGGATTTAATCCAAGAGTGAAAGACACAAAAGTATGAAAGATTACGGGTCCCAGATCACAACCATCTCCTCCCTGAAAATTAGGACGATTTCTGGCTGGCCTAATTGTGCAATTTATGCTTATGACCATCTTTCACTACTTCCATTCTATTCCCCCTCTATCGTTAGACAAATATGGGTCCGCCTTTTGGGTTAAATGGGACTTCTTGCTTCTTTGTATTACCGGGTACATTTATTTGCCCTCACGGCTTAAGATATATAGCGTTATCTTTATGTTTATATGATATAAATATATTATGAAAATTTGCTATCATATTGAGCTTATCTGAATACTTTAGCACTATTTGGAGGTGCCAGTGCGCGTAGAGCATCGTAAAAACGGAATACTCTTCAAAGCCACCAAAATTCACTCATTTTGCAGTACACGAAATAGAAACCCTTTTCTGTGATAGAACTTCGCTGTATTATCGAAGCGCTAAGTATGGACATGACTCACGAATAACAATATAAATACTTTCAAAAGAAGCTTGAACACACGTAAGGAGCAAGGAATGGTTAAACGTAAATAAAAGATATGTGGTTGGCCTCAAGAATCCCGCCCTTTATTTTACTAATCTGGTTGGCTTCGACTAGTCTCATCTCCGAAAGTTGTTTGACGACACCTTCTGGGAAGTAAGAAAGAGACTCCCTTGGGAAAATTACACATTCCAAGAAGTGTTGTGTTATGCTGAGTGTCGACTCACAAGTGCTTCAGGGGTCTGTATTTCTCACTCTGAGTGCGGTTCTTCATATTTAATAGACAGTTGATATCAAAAGGCAACGCTATCTTCACCTCCAACTAAATCAAACATTTAAATTCTAAATTGCCTTACTTCTGAATAAAACGAACCCATGAGACTACTTAAGTTCAATTGTGGATCTAATAAGGGGGTAAGTTTTACAGGTAGCGAACTCGAAAACGACCGGTAGCCAACTATGGGCTTGGCCTTTCTGAGCTCCGATTCTCACGAGCAAATTAATTGTTTTTTATGTTTTGGGAAGAATTTCAGCTTCAATAAAATTAGTCATCTTTTGGGCTAACCAGAATTGGCTGCTTTTTATGAATGGAGCGACACTAATCAGATATTCCTAACGAGGATAAGTAAAACCACAAGGTGAGGTTGAGTTTGTTCCTAAGAGAGAGGGTTGGGCAGGCTCTAACCTTAACATATTTATCAATACTTCATGAAATGACCTCCAAAGAGCCAAATTTGATGGGAAACCCTAAAACAGATAAAGATATAGATTGAACTTCTCCTCGAGAAAGAGAAAGTCCATAAATAGACTTAGCTCTTTCAGGCACAAGGGTGGCTGAAGTTTTTGTGGTATCTAGGAGGTTCTTTTAGAATTATAGAAATTGGTAAAACGAAGAAGAGAAAAGACTTGACTGAAGGTGAATCAAACCCTGCAAAACCACATCTGACAAGTAAAATTCTAAGACGACTAAAAATTCAAAGAAATTGGGAAGCTTTTTCTCGAATTAAACACTTCCAGTATACATATAAGAGTTATTGACATGAAAAGCACATGGTAGATGTTGGTAGCATTAGGGAGAAACCCACGAGTGCATTTAAAGGGCTTTTCACCAATCAAAGTTCACCAACCTGCTGGGCAGTCCTCAAAGTCTGCAATTCCCAAAGTGAACACAAGAGATGATGAGTGCCTAAGAGTAGATGTGCGTTTTATTTAGATTTTCTCATCGGGAATTGTCAGATAAAGGTCTGTATACGTATCTCTTGAAACCAAACGATCTGGCAGGATTGGCAGATTCCAGTCACTTCAACAACCAACAAAGTAGGTAAGTCAGGCCAGCATACACAATACACCCTTAACCATCAAAAGGTCCTCACTGGATGATGTTTATCCATTGCATGTGAATATTACTCTAATATACATAATCTACCCTTCAAGCCTAGTATCTCACAACTTGCGTGTTAAGGGCTTGTTGATAAAAGTAACTAGTCGGCTGTTTGATATCAGATAGGATATGAATTCAAACTTGGTTTAAAGGTTTTATGAGGATCGAACTACATCACTACTCAGT
The DNA here is from genome assembly GCA_963969495.1 of Ceratothoa steindachneri. Classification (NCBI taxonomy): domain Eukaryota; kingdom Metazoa; phylum Arthropoda; class Malacostraca; order Isopoda; family Cymothoidae; genus Ceratothoa; species Ceratothoa steindachneri. Next base: position 11,262,303 of record OZ018331.1, on the reverse strand, counting down.
AGACACCAGTTCTAGCGTTGAGAGTTACTACTACCACCTGTCTTTTTATGAGTTTGAGACCAAGACGGCACTCTGTTATGACAAAGGGATGAATACTGTACCTGGTACCATATTGTAGAGGCTTTGCTAGTATTTATTAGCTCAAATTAGAGGAGAAAGAAGTGTCGCGACAATATTAAGACCTTTACCCGATACTTTGAGACAGTTCTTTTTCGCCATTAGAGTATCTTCGATATCTTTGACAACTCTTGAAAACACTGCAAAGGAGTATGTTATTCATGCAAACCATCCTTGCAGACCGCCATTGCAACTGCTACATGCCCATGACAACATGATTAGAAGCGCCAGTCAAGTACCAATGATTGTCGGACCCTCATCGTCGAGAGTTAGCAATAATCAAAACCCTCTCATCTCTCAGAACAAGGGGGTTTGTTGTTTTTCCCTTCCTTGATGCTAAATAAAACCATTAATGATGATATGCTAGTAATCACATCTAGTTGTTGTGTTGTCTTCCATCGGAAGCTTAGAATTTGATTAATTTGCGTTTCTAGGTATTTATATTTTCATCTTTTTCCTCGAAACTGCTCTGGGAGATTAAAATAGACTTAGTTTCGCTATTCAATGAGGACAAAGTTTATTAATTTAATCCTAGATACTAATTTAAAGCATTCAATTATTAAAAAATCAAGGAGAGGTCTCCTCTGGCAAACCTGAATAATTCGAAACAATGTAATATGTTAAGATGCTGTAGTGGCACTAGTCTAATTAAATGGTCAATGGAAGTATGCATACCTCACAAGTTATATTACTTTGATATAAAATATGCATTAATGGCATGTGTTTTTTTTATTTTCCTTTTTAGTTTGTCCTTTCTCCAAATTCCTCACTAGTGGGAGGCGATTTGATTGAAGACCATAACTTGTCTTTCCTCTTTTGCTTGAATTTGTTTTTTTTGCCAGTTTGATACGACAGAGATCTAAAGTCGTATAAAAATCATGTGTGTTTTGGCGACGATATTGGACACTATTACATGTTTTAACAAAGTTTAGTTAAATTGATATTAAGCAGCAATTTTTCCTTAAAAAGATGAAAAACGTCTTGGTTGGAATAGAAAGACTGGGGCTCTATGCCAAAATGCAAACTTTGTAAGTATCAACAGCCGTTAGTCAGCTTGTAAGGCTCCGCAAACCTCACATAAACTGACAGAGATAAGCTTTCCCCCGGTGAGATGTCTGGTTGTTGGGGAAAACACCCACCTTATTATTAAATATAGCATATTTTTAAATAAACAGAAAAATAAGATAACAATGGATAGTTGCTTCTTTCTTCCCACATAAATTTCTAAGGATATGAATTTAAAAAAGTTCTTTTTATATCCTTTCAAATATTGATATACGTTTTATGCTTGGTCTAATAACTTGATCCATTTATATCCTCAACTAGGATTATTTAAATATCTTCGTAAGTCGATTGAGCTAGGATTTTTAAAATGTGTATCCTTAGAATAGTTATTAATCTCTAGGAATAGTTATTAATTTAAAATACATCAAAAAATTAAGTTTCTATAAGCAATACAAAGGAAACCTAGTTTAAACCCTAACTTGGCATTTAAAGACAAACAACAATAAAAATATGGTAGGCAATTACCGATGGGAGATTTGCCTTGGAAATATTACAAGGCAAGAGATAAAACACACTGATGACAGACAATTAATGGTTCGTTACACTTCCCAATACTTGTTTCTTAGCAAGGCAAGCGACTATAGGTAGAGCTGAAAGGGAACGGTTACTTATTCTTTCTTGCTGGTAAAGTAAAGAAAGAAGTGAGCATATTTTGACTACTATCACGATATTTTGGTAGTGAAGTTAGGAAAGAGCAGATAAAAGGGAAAAATTAATTTATATTCAACATAAACGACTAATTTCAATGATTACTGACTAATCCTTCAGCTGTACATTAAATTATAATAAATTTACAAGCTACTTTAATACAAAAACAATAAGAATTGATAATAATAATTAAAAAAGAAAAACCAGGAAACATTCATTTTTAGAGAGGTCAGCTTTATATAACTGACATGAAATACAGATATGTGTTGATATTAAGCTGCTTAAAGAGGCAATTAAGATTAAATCTGGGGATTTAATTAGCGATGATCGAACGATCTGTCGCCTGATATTTTTTTATTTAAGTGATATAAAAAACTAACTCAAGTGGCAATATCAGGCTACAGATTGCCAAAGAAAATATTTGTTCATTTTTGGAATTTCATTACTATCGTTGTCTATTCATAGTCGATAGTAGTATCCACTGTAAACACACTAGTTCTCGTTAATTTCTGACTTTTAGTGGTTCTCATTTATTCCATTCCCGTCAAAGAAACGGAATTTTACATCTAGTTCAATTTATGCATAATTTTTTGTATTGATTAATATTCTTTATTTACTTAAACATATTTTTTTAGAAAATTAATCATTAAATCACACTGGCGTTAGTTTCTTACCAAAGAAGAGGGGATTCCAGCAGTCTCTTCTGGTTTGTTTTGTTTTAATTACAACTGTCTCCTCAGGTCGTCAGTCAATGAGGTCATAACACCTAGACGCACACAAACATGCCTATGTTCGAGTTAATTTGAAATATAATAAAAACGAGGGAACAAAAACAAAGGATAAAAATAAGTGGAATAGTAACACTCATCTTCCCACATCAATAATTCTATCACACCATGAGCTAGTATGCAGGAAAAAGCACCAGGGACAAGCGGTAGTTACCCCGCTCCTCACGGCACTGTAATAGGTACCTCAACAAAGCTCCCTTAGAGCAAGCCAAAGAATTCTTTGCAGATGAAGCTCTGTCCCGTGAGTGTGTCCGGATCAAATGACACCAAATCACCTGATACTCTCGGCGCATTGGGGGAAAATCTACAAGAAGACTCGGGGCGCACTGGCTTCCAAATTAAACATCTTGAGCGTCATTTTATAACTTTTTGCCATGACAACCTAAGTGTTGATATTACCACTCCATGTAGGCAGAGTAAAGAAGAGCGAAACGCTGGTAAAGTTGCTTGGTCTGTGGAGACAACCTGAATCTCTCATAATCGTGTTCTGTTCCAGAAACTGCCACATGTGAGGGAATCCAGTAGATTACGATATAGACGTCTTCCCAATTGGCTGTGACATGCATCATGGATACTGAAAACCAAGAAGATCCGGACATTCAGATGTCTAAAGGTCACTTAGAGGTTCTTGGTATCGATATAGTTAACGAAATCCCCTCCAAACTTGGCATGGCTTATAATCTCCCATTCTTAACGATATATTGGAGCTACTTCGGCACTTAAGTCAGCAAAGTGGTCTTCAGACAAGGAGGAGGTAGAAGTGAGACAACTCCTCGTTTCTATCTTGATATATCTGTATAGATCATTATAGCTCCAGATTAAAAAAGATGAATGCCTTAAGAATTTTGAAAGCAATTCTATCGCTGCTGTATTCTCTTTGGAGTAGGCTTGGTGGCAAACGTACAAAAGGGCTATCATTTAGTGGATTGTCTTGGTCAGAAAAATTGACGCCAAAACGCTGAAAATTACATCAAACTAACACACTAGTTGCTTTTCCCAGAATACGAAATATATATGTCCTGATTGACGTCTGTCAAAAGTATAGGCACTGTTGAGATCAACCACAGAAGGAATGGGACATCTCCATTACGTCGAGAAGACGGCATTCTGTAGCGCATGTGCTGAAGGACGAGTCACTAACCAAAGCCAGCAATGGTAAATCGAATCCACTCTCCGCCATTGACTTTCAGCTGTAGTCAAGTTCTAAACGAGCAAAGGATAGTTTGTATAAAAAGTAGCAGTGCCATTTCCGCACCTGCCGAACACCACAGAGTTTAGAATGTCTTTGAAGCGGGAACAAGAGTCTCTAAGGCTGAGAATATACACTTCCAAATTGATGTGTTAGCCTAAGGCAATCCAGGAATCGGTGCGAGTCCACAGCGTCTAGCTGAGTTAATTTGAGTAATAGGTCCTTTAGGAATAAAGACTGTGGAGCCGGAGCAAAGAATCCGAGGTGAAGTGGACCTACGGAAGCAGCTTTGTAAAGAAAAAGGACGTCCTCTGCTATCGTGTAAATGTGATAATCTATTTTTTCCTAAGTTCTTCATACTCTTACATATAATTGCCGCTTGAAAAATTCAGCGGAAACCATCAAGAGGAAGCAAGTAATTTGCAAGTACCACTGACCAGATCCTGTTAAAAAACAAAAGTTAATCCAAGACACGCTCAGCTAAATGTCGAACCATGGGATATGAGATATGAACAGACGTTTCGAAATAATAATGAAAGGTCATAAGGTCATTGAGGGATTTCAAACCTCTGGAGTTAAAATCCAGTCGGTAGTCCTCAGCAACCAAACGACGTGCTTGAAACGCTGAGGAAGAATCCTTCTGGTTGGAAAATGTGGAGAAATTGGTCACGGAGGACACGTAGTCAGGGATAGTGATCTCGTCTTCCTTAAGGAGGGGGCTGTTTTCGCTGAAATTACCCGAATCATTTTAGTATAATGCCACATTTGGGCAAAAGGGGGTCTTTCCATTTAATGAGGACACGCATTTCCGCCATGAAGTGCAGCTAGCGTGCTTGAAAATGAAACTGAATCTGCCTTTTGCAAGAGGAAGTTTACACAGGGGAAAATTAAAAATACACGTATATCACTTCTAGGGATAACGCTTCTCTCTGTGGGTCATCTCACACTTGACAGAGTAGTGAGGATGTGACAGGCGCACAAACAGATCATACGTTTAATAAATAGAAACCAGAGTCTGGTGTTGGAGAGAACTCAACGGCTTCATTTAATGACCTAAAGTTCCCTACTGACATCCACTTGTCTTTTCCTTGAATGCAAATTACTGTGTTCGATCCAGATGGTGCGGTGGACTTTTGTGTGACAGCAACCCGCAAAATATATTTGAGGAGGAATATGATTGCTGTCATGAGGGTCACCAATCACCTCCAATCCAAAATCTACTTGTGCATCAGGAGAGTATAGGGACAAATCAATGCAGAAAAAGTAAGCACTTCTAGGTCATATATATGTGTATTCTTTGCCATTAAGGATACTTTTGCACATATTCGAACAGTTCCGCAAGCACCAAGTCCTCGATATTTACCAAGTATCTACCGAGAGGTGTTGTCTCTAAGATGAAAAAAGGTCCTCGACAACTGGTATATGACGGTGCAATTTGGCTTCGTCGAAGTCATCTGACAATAGAATATAAATTGACGTTGGAACCAACCTCATGACCACATGCTCCGCGGGTGGCACGCAAGAAGAAAAGGTATTTTGAGGCAGTAGAAAGGAAAATATGTCTTAATTAACCATGCACTTTGAAAGACCCCCGCATCGGAGTCGTACTTCAGCCCCTCCATAATTGCTGATTTAATCTTAATGACAAGTTTTTTTTATATATTAGAAAAGTGACTCCTGAAATGCCCTCCTTGAAACAAAATATTTGGGCTCGCTTTTGAGGAATTATAGCATTGTTTTTACCATTTTTAAGACTGCCAAAGGCTTTCGGGTTGGGCGGCTGGGCACTACCTCAGCTCTCAGGTGTAGCAGTCTACACAGGGCCCTAATTAGGGGGCGTGAAGAAAGAATTACTATAATTTAAAAGATTGTTTGAATTTAAAATATTAATTTTCACGTTACGTGCATATTATAAATAACACTTAATAATAGATTTCTTAAATTTACAGAAGCACCTAAATGTTTATAAGCCTTGAACTCAGAAGCATTGAATTTGGTAGAGGTGAATCAGGCAGGGCAATGAAAACGAAATGATTAGAATGAATCGCATGAAACTGACAACATATCAAATAACCAACGATGTATCGTAAGGAAAATAGAATAAATTGTTAACGCGTCAGCAAAAATAGAATCAATTGTTAACGCTTCAGTAAAAATAGAATAAAGTGTTAACGCGTCAGCAAAAATAGACTAAATTTTTACAGCGTTAGCAAAAATGGAATAAATTGTTAACGCGTCGGAAAAATAGAATAGATTGTTAACACGTCGGCAAAAGTAGAATAAATTGTTAACGCGTCAGTGAAAATAGAATCAATTGTTAACACTTTAGTAAAAATAGACTAAATTGTTAGCACGTCAGCAAAAATAGACTAAATTGTTAAAGCATCAGCTAAAATAGACTAAATTGTTACAGCGTCAGCAAAAATGGAATAAATTGTTAACGCATCGGAAAAATAGAATAGATTGTTAACACGTCGGTAAAAGTAGAATAAATTGTTAACGCGTCAGTGAAAATAGAATAAATTGTTAACGCATCGGCTAAAATAGAATAAATTGTTAACACGTCGTTAAAAATAGAATCAATTGTTAACGGGTCGGCAAAAATATAATAAATTGTTAACGCATCGGTAGAAATGGAATAATTTATTAACGCGTCGGAAACCTAGAATGAATTGTTAGTGAGTGGGCAAAAATATAATAAATTGTTACTGCGTTAGCCAAAATAGAATAAATTGTTAACGCTTTGGCAAAAATTTAATATAGTATTAACGCGTCGGCCATAATGGAATAAATTGTTAACGCGTTGGCAAAAATCGTATAAACTTTTAAAGCCTCAGGAAAAATAGAATAAATTGTTAACACGTCGGCAAAAATAGAATATATTGTTAACGCGTCGGCAAAAATAAATATATTGTTAACGTGTCTGAAAAAATAGAATATATTGTTAACGCGTCGGCAAAAATAGAATAAATTATTATGCGTCGGTAACACTAAAATAAATTTTTAACGCGTGTTAAAAATATAATAAATTGTTAGCGCGTTAGCCAAAATGGAATAAATTGTCAACGCGGTAGCAAAAATCTAATATATTGTTAACGCGTTAAAAAATAGAATAATCGTTAACGCGTCAGCAAAAATAGAATAAATCGTTAACGCGTCCGCAAAAATGGAATAAATTGTTAACGGGTAGATAAAAATGCTACACTTAAGTCGACAATAGGACCAAAGATCTTTCAATCTCATCCCACCAGAAATCGCGAACCTGGGGTATATTCTCTATATCTGCAACCACTCTAGATCTTCACCGGCAGAAAATAAGTTTAGTAATGCGTGCTAGGAACTGAATTGGTACGCAACTCTCCTGAACATGACCCTTACACGCCTCCCCACAACGAAAGTTGGCCTTCTTCGGCCTCTATCCACCACCGCACAAATTAGTGGAAATTGTATATTTATGTTTTCATACAACGATTTTTAAATATTTACACCAATGAATTTTTCTGAAACCCAAATTGTCCATATATAATTTACTATTTTTCCTTTTCAAACTACTTAAATAATTTCGCATAATTTATAAGGTATAAACATAAATCAAATATACTTACATTGTGTTAACTATTTATTGCATTTTATTTATATATAATAAAACATCGTAGGCGTAAAATTCCATCGCTTTCGAAAGAAAAGTAAGGCTTCATAAGCATTTCGAAGTTGGAGACGCGATCGATAAGAAAGCCGGAAATGGGGTGACCTTACAATTGCTGTGGAGTTCGCTAACCCAATAAGCATTAATGATCTAAAAAAAGAGATAAAAGAATGTAAAAAAGAACCATGGGCCTAAAGGGGTTACTTCTTCTATTGCTTGAATTCTATTTATTATGCTTTGTTCATTTCTCATTTGAAAATTGTTGATAGATTTTCGAAAGGGTTCATATCTGGGCTGTTACCAGAACATGTAAGTATTGGCGAGATGTCATTCAAAGTCCTTTTGACAGTCTCACTTTATGGCAAGGAGCACCATGTTGCATGAATATGACGTCACCTATACATCCTTACCTTTATTTAATTCCGCATTTACGTAACTAAGGCAGCAACATGATTTTATGTATATATTATTGATTTCTAGTAACCGTGCAGCATAGTGCCATTTACAATGGGCAATTGTCCACTGGCATAAATAGATATGTCACTCCCTGCTATGTATCTTGATGGACTTCAACGAACATAATGGGATGGTTTGATAATGTATTGAATGGTTGATTCATCATTGAAAACGACCTTTATTAAATAAATTGATCCATCAATTTATTTTTTTAAACCAATACTAGACAAAATTCATTTTGACTAGCCACATCTCATTTTTTTATCAGTCATTAGTTTACCTTAGTTAAGCATGGATATCTTAAATTTTCTAAAGATTATTCGACTCAATCTACAAAGTTGTTAGTCTTCAGTTTTCAGTTTTCTACTACTGTTAATTTTTCTTTTTACGTTGGGTGGTGTGCCGGCAGTTCTTTCTCAAACAAACGACTTCGTACCGTTCGGATGTTAATCTTAACTCTAATTTGCCCTAATCGTATTTAAAACATTTTGTTTGCCATACTTCTGTTTTTCTTAGGTTTCCTTACTAAAATACCATAATTCTTGGTTGTAACTTCTTCGCAACCACATTTTTTTTACAGTCGTACCTCACCCCCTCCATAATTCCTGACTCATTCTTGATACCCAAGATTTTTTTATATATTAGAAAAGTTACCTCTGAAATACCCCTCTTGATTCAAATATTGGCGCTCGCTTTTGAGGAATTATTGCATGTTTTTCACCATTTTCAAGAAAGCAAAAATTCGACACCTTCCATTTCATTGGATGATTTAAAGCATCCAGGTACTTCATAAACAGGTAGATTAATCAGTCAGGGACTATAAAATTAAGCCATTATAGTTCTTTTTTAATCTTACAAAGATTCAAAAAAGATAATTCTTACTTAAACCTAAGAAGTAAAAACCAATGATGGCATCTACGAGAGAAAGTTTGTAAAGAGAGATTTGCAAGGAGAGTGAAGAAGATGGAATGAATTAAGATTTAGTGGAAGATATTATATAGAGCCGTGCATCCACTCACGGGTGTTGGAAGCGAGAGAGCACGAAATAGTCCTGATTGTCAGCTGCAGAATGGTTCCCATGGTACATTGCACCCTATTTTGTGGGAGTTAACAAAGAAAAGATCCCCAAAATTCACCCCAATTTTTTTTTATTGTTTCAGTAAAAATGGCCAATGAGCATTTATAATTAAAAAAATATATAGTATTGGAAAAAAATGCCATTGTTTTTATTTGTAATAAACCTTATGTAATAAATTCACAACAAATTATATTGCAAAATATGAATGCGTATCTTATATCTCAGCCTGAAATTCAGAAAAAAAAATAATTTTGCTAACTTTTGGCCGTGTCTGTAGGAGACTAGTTTACATTAGTTCTAGCCCATTATGAGGTCGTCATGATAAGAATTATTATTAGTATGGTTGGTAATGAAGTTTTCTACCGTTCGTGTTTGGTGCTTATAAAATCCAGTTTAACTTTGTTGCGCGATCCAAACTACCATTTTAGTTTACAATCAGCTCAATCGAGATTGGATGCAGAGCAATAACAATTTCCACGAAGGAATCAAGCATCACTCACGAAGGAATCACGCATCACTCACGAAGGAATCACACATCACTCACGAAGGAATCATACATCACTCACGAAGGAATCACGCATTACTCACGAAGGAATCACACATCACTAACAAAGGAATCACGCATTACTCACGAAGGAATCATACATCACTCACGAAGGAATCACGCATCAGTCACGAAGGAATCCCGCATCACTCACGAAGAAATCACGCATCAATCACGAAGGAATCACGCATTACTCACGAAGGAATCACACATCACTAACGAAGGAATCACGCATTACTCACGAAGGAATCATACATCACTCACGAAGGAATCACGCATCAGTCACGAAGGAATCCCGCATCACTCACGAAGAAATCACGCATCAGCCACGAAGGAAACACGCATCAGTCACGAAGGAATCCCGCATCACTCACAAAGGAATCACGCATCAGTCACGAAGGAATCCCGCATCAGTCACGAAGGAATCCCGCATCAGTCACGAAGAAATCACGCATCAGTCACGAAGGAATCACGCATCAGTCACGAAGGAATCCCGCATCACTCACAAAGGAATCACGCATCAGTCACGAAGGAATCACGCATCACTCACGAAGAAATCATGGGTCACTCGCTCCTATTTCGATTTTGTTATTCAAATTATGTTTTCTATTAAATGTTGAAAATATATGACAAAATCTGACGTTAGGATATTGGCACATACATCATGTGTAGGAGGCTACTCACTGTAATAATAACCTCGAATTCTGACGTTATTGGGATTATTTTTCTCGATTAGAATCTAAGATTTATTGCAGAGGGGTCTAGCATATGGCCTGCCACCATTTTGATGTATTTCTTTAATTGTAAAATATGATTTGATAAGATAATTTTAAGTTAAATAGGGTTCACTCTTGGTTTTTTCCATTGGGTGACTTTATCAGTACACTCAAATTTCGATATTAAAAATAACTTATTTAATCTCCTTTGAATCAGTTGAGTTTGAAAGATTTATTTTAATATTTTTTATCAACACGCATTCGCAGTAAGCGATCGATCATTTGTAAAAATATTTTGCTACCTAAATATGCCACGGGGGGAGCTTGCGCTTCGCTACTAAGATTAAAATTTAAAATCTAAAAAAAAGCAGCCATGGTTTATTTTTTATAAATTTTCTGAACTTCGCCAATTATAATAATTTTAAAAAGGAATTCTAAACTAAATTTCCCCCCTTTCAAAATATCATGTTTCTAAAATATAGTTATAGAAGAAGATATATAAAAATGAATTTTCTGAGCTTCACCATTTGTAATTCTTTGGGTTTTAAAAAATTCACAAAATTTAGATACTTATATTAATTTCTGAACTTCACCATTTTTTTTGGATATTATAAAAAATTATTAAAAATAGCTTTGATAAAAAACATAAGTCATAACCAAACTAAGTATTCAAATACTTCAATTATAGAGTTAGTAATTTTTAACTAATCTTCACCAATACTAAAAAAAAAATGCTCTTTTTAATAGATTTTCTATTCAACTTAAAATTACAAGCTTTATATAAAACCTAAGTTTATTTTTTCCTGAAAATGAGTATAGCATTTATCAGGGTAAATTTCTTGAAGAAAAATTTCTAAACTACATTCTCTAGTAAAAAAGCTATAGTGTTTGTTAAAAATGCACACAAGACAAGCGAGGCTACTGTTAGAGCTAGTTAATATGACATCAGTCTCTCTCGTGAGATCATCCTATCACTTTTGTCAGACAAGTCAGTCCTCCTTGCAGCAGCGTCTGGAATGAAGCAGGTAGTAGAATTTTGCCTGTCCTTCCATCTTGTCCTCTTTAGGGTGCAGGCATGAGCCAGGCGAATATTTATGGTGGCCTAGCGGTGCCCAGACAACAGAGTTTCCTGGTCAGCCTCACTTACAGGTCCAAGTGAATGCATAATATTACGTTTGTGGTTGGCTTGGTTGGTTGCAGAAGTCCGCGAAAAGAGGTGAAATGTTGACAACCAACCACCTAAGGGACTCCATAGTGGATTTTATGTCTCGATCTACTTCTATATTTAGATATGACCGAAAAACAGTGGAGGTTTAGAAATCAGTATTTGTACCTCCCCAGGACGGACTGCCTTGCAAGGCTGAAGAGCTCCGTCTACCTATAAGTCTATAAGATATTGCAAATCTGTCGTCGCGACCTGGCGGTGACGACCATACACCTTTCCTTCTCCATCTATGGTTTCCTCAGGTTGCACCTGGATCTTGTTTGCGGACTATTTCCCATTCTTTACCCTAGTAAGTCGTGTTGGAGCTACATACCCCTCTAGATGACTTCCAACGAATTCATGTTAAGGAGACTTCCTCCTTTTAGCATTCGCATACTAACAAAATTAATGCTCTTTCATAAAGTAACTTGTCAATAACTTTTACTTAAAATATTGCACTCTTTTTTGATTGAACGGAACAACAGTCATGAAATACTACCGCTATTGTGGAGGCAATGTTTAAGCTAATTATGTAGTTACAAGTCAAATATTCTTAACATTAAAACCATTTTAATAAGTCATTTAAATAATAGGTTTCTGTTGAACGCTTCAGATATAGTATGGCTACAGAAGAAACATATATTCACATATATCCCTATCAAAAAAGACGACATAAATAAAAATATATTATGCAACTGAAACATAATGCAAAAGCTTCTATTTTTCAAAGGATGGACATAACCGATATAGCACAGTTATGCATTTAGGTGTATTAGTGGGGTTGCTGAGGACTCGCTTCGCAGAAGTTTTGGAAGTTGTTCAATTAACGGAGTTTGACAGGGTAAGATTTAGTTCGCGTTTTTGTTAAATTGTTTCAAATCTTTGACCTTGACTGAAATCAGTTCGTGAGTTTGGCTTCTGATGAAACGCTGCTTATTTGGGGTTACGAAAATAGTTACCACGAAATAAAAATTTAGATAAAAATTATAAATTTTACTGCGTGTCATATGTCGTGAATTTCTCTGTTGCAAGCTCATAAAAATGTGATATGGATATTGTACTGAAAACCGTCAATTTTATTCGTTCTCGCGACTTAAATCACAGATAATTTGATAATTTCCTAAATGAGATTGATGCTCCTCATACATTGCCTATAATAATGTCCTTTGGATAAGTACATATATTGTACTATAGGCCTTTATTGAATTGCTCATGAAAGCAACGCTTTTTATGGACAAGAAAAGGAACATTATACATGCTGAAATGGGAAGTGCAGAGTGGATTCAAGACAGCATTTTGTCTGAACGAATTAAACTTGAAAATGTAAGTATCAACCTAGTGACAGATCTTGTTTTATTAATTGAAAATTTTTTGCTGAAGCTATAGTTTGAAGTTGTAGTTGGAAGCGATGTTTCTCCTTGGCTCAGCCGCAGATCCTAACGAAGTGGTTATTCATAAATGGCATCGTTCTTCACTTTCGTCTTAGCACCGCGTTTAGATTATTTGATTTCATAGTTAATTTACCAAAGGCCTATGACTTGTTGCGTTGGCTACTGTCAAAGGAAATCAAAGTTTGTCATTCTCCATCAAGATAATGCCCGTTAAGAGAGAGAGAGAAACAGACAGACAGAGAGAGACTACCCATCATCTGATTCTATAAAATAGGTAGAGTTAGAGCATAATAGATATTCATGCCTTAATTCGGTTTTGGACTTAAAGTGTTTGACGAGACTACTGTCATTGTCCCTCTTATTCACCGATTTCTCAGTTTTCCCACCAAGTGAAGGAATGAGATTTAAAAAATCTTATGTATGGAAACCACGGGTTGTGATCGTCGATTCTCAAGTCTGACATGAGTCTACTACTGTTCGGACATTTTCCGTCCGTGTTTTCTGGACGAACCTCTTCCTGCACTTTGATATTTTTTCTTCTGGACCAAGTATTTAAGTTTGACAAGACTTGCTCTTAGTTTTGTACATTCCTTTTAACTTCTATTTTGGAAAAAATATTTTTCAAATTGTCAAATGGTGTTTAGCAAAGACACCCATAGAAATTATCGACAATTCCAAGTTTTCTGTAAAATAGTGAGAGATCAAAGTATGAGGCACCTGTTTCGTTTGGAGATTTTGGGACCCCGTAGAAACATATGATTGAAACTTGATCTTCCCCGGTGGTGCCTAGGGTTACCCCTCCCCCCCAAGGTTCCTTAAGTATCGGGCGTTGTCATTTATTCCTTTACACTAACCGCAACTTCTATTTTGCTTCTTATCTACCCTCTCCTCTTTTCCTATCGGGAAATTCTATTACCTTATTCATACCATATTTACCCGTGTCTGCTTTTTACCTCCATTAAGCATTAAACACCTTGTTTTTGCATGACATTGATTCATTAATGTTGGATGATGCACATGCCCCCCCATACTTGAATTATAAGCGCGCAATAGCAACGAGGCTATATCAAGCAGAAAATTTCTAAAGAGAGAGAGAGAGGTGCGAAAAGAGGATAGATAATGAAAAAGGGAAGTGTATAAAAAAAGGTTGGGAACAATGAGGGGAGGGAGGGGTGAACCAGCCTCCCATCTTCCCTAGACCATGGATGGATGGATGAAAGCTGGTCGGCGACTAGCCTGCAAAATGAGCTGGTTTCCAAGAAAATAGGTGAGAAGCTTGACATAAAAATCTTGAAGGAATAAAGCCTGGTTAGTCTCAATTTAGTTTGAGGCTGCCGAGGGCACTGGGGTCGAGAAAGTGTGTCACTCCAGGTACAGGTGTAGCAGTCCCCACGGGGCCCCTCATTGTGGAGGTGGGATGAAACAAGTTTTTTATATCTTCTTCTCATTCGTTATTATGTTTGCATTTCACTCTCTTGCCTAATTCATTATTGCTCATTTTATTCTTTGCGCCCAATGTGACCTAAGATTATAATTCTCCTGCACATATTTATTGCACCAAATTTGTCCCACATTCCACACGAGCCATTTTCCATAAATTTCTTCTTGCTGGTTTCCGGAGTTTATTTAAATATGTTACCCTAATAATTCACTTCAATCTTCGTTTTCTTTCTCAGTTATTTGTGTCAGAGTGCCTTCCACGCGGAGACCCCGAACCAAATCCACGGCATTTTCACACCCAGTGTCTCTCGTGGCCTGAGTACGGAACGTTTGGTGTCAGACTTTCCTGACGCCCATGTCAAAGTAAGTGTTTTCTTCCAGTCACACAGACACCCATCGACCGATGTATTAGAGGTGAGTTGTTTCTTTTTGTGGGAGCGTAAATGATACGAGCACATAATTATGTACACTGGTAGGGCTCGGATAGGTTAATTAGAAAGATTTAGGCCGTAATTATATTACGGGTGATTTCATTGGGAAAAGTAATGGTAGGAGATTTTGTGACAGATCCAAGAAAACTTGCTATAGTATCTAGGAAGTCACGCCCCAATTGAAGGCCATGTAATTACAAGATATTGATTAACGAATAATAGAGAATTAACGTATCCCGACCTCCGAAATTACTTAGGCGAAAAAATACAGGGTGTCCCAGATCTTTTGCAATAATTGAGGAAATCGTATTTTCAATAATGTTCATCTTGTTGACTGGATCAAATATTGGCCACATTTTTTGTAAAGAAGTAAAAGCTTTTCATAAGATTTAGTCGTGTCATGTCTTAGAACCCATGGAAAGATCGAAATATATTAGAAATTTGACCATTACCTGTACTCCCGTGTATGCGAGGACAAAGTTCATAGGAAAAGAAGGTTTAGAACTTGAAATCACGACCTTTAGATGAGTCATTTAAATATAAATCTGGCGAGTACCCCATTAACCTCCTTACCCAAACTCACGCGGTCACTACGCTATTAATGTTGGCTCAGGCACCGAGTCACGCAACGCCGCGGCAGGAGGCGATCGTATATTAGGATCTTTGTAACACGGATCTGTTTTCGAGGATTAGGGACACCAACTGAAATTGCAGGATCGTTAATGTCGTGATTCTCACGCGAAATCCTGTGATGACTTATGAAGGACCTGAGTGAAATTGCAGGACGTCCTGCTATGCCTTATGATACAAAAGGACATTCTAGATTCTACACAACGCTCGAATAATAATTCCGAAGCTTAGGAAGACAAATAAACGATTAATAGAATGATGGATTTATTTTAATAATCTTATGTCTCCCCAAAAGAAGGAATATAATTGATGAACCCCGATAATAAATTATTTATACGTATTTATAACTGGTATCTTCGCATTGCTCGGGCAGATTCTTACGTCAATGGCCAATGGCAACAGAAAAAGAAACCACCCCATGAAAAACAATCTTTCCCCACCCATAATTAAGTGGGAGAGGGAAATCTCTTCGGGGAAATTATAAAATTTCACCTAAAATTCGAAGTAGATTTTCCTTCATTTTAAAATCATCATTTTACATCAGAATTGGAAATCTTTCTCTGTATCATTCTATCTTATCTTTAAAATCTCTATTTTCAATCTTTCTCTAAGATTGGCTGATGATAATTTTGCTATTCCTAACTGTTATTACTCTAAAATTGAATCAAATAATACAATTTCAGTTAAGCGTTTACCTATCTATCTTCTATTTCTTCTGATTTCCATTTTGGTCCAACTGAAAATTCCTGAAATGATCCTCAAGCATTGTAGTATACTTATTTAGGTATGATGAGATCGCTCCTTCATTTGTAATTTATTACTTACCAACTGTAGCCTAAATGACGCAGTCAAGTGACTCTATCTGTAGGAGAGAATGTGAATGTAGGCTTTGTTAAGGCCTTGTATCTCTAGCGTCTTAGAAATGAATCGATGTTTAATTTGGCTAAGATTTTCATAGTCTAAAAATAGAAAGGGCATTGCGTAGTTATATATTCACTACAATAATTGCTGAACACCTTCAGGTTATCGTACAGTTTAGATCAGAAAATTAAATACAAGTCGCTCTTGTTGTTTCTTTTTGTAACCTTTTACTCGGTTAATATTTTAATAATTTAGGTAATATAATAAATATTAATATTTATTCTAAAATGCAAAAATCCAATCTATAATGTCTTGGACCGTGAGAGAATTTATTTCAGCAATCGTGTAATATTGAATACAATTATAAATAAAATACCTTATGAACTTTGATAGTAAATTGCTGCTGTCAGATGCTGCTCATAGTTTTCTATTTTTCAGCATTCTGTACTAGAATTTCTGATACATTCCTCTATACAGTAAATTCGAAACAGATCATTATTCGACTGGGTTCTTTCTCATGTACCTTTTGAATTCCAGTCACACATTTTCAATAGAGGGATGTCTATTTCCAAGTTCTATTTTTGGAATCTTCAAGACATTTTTTCATTTTGAAAGCCGCACGTTTTACGTCGATCTCTTGCGGAAAATAAAACTACCTTATAAATTTCGGTTTCTTTGTTGATCGTTTCGTTTCTTTCTTTCAAAACAGCCTAATAATATTCTCTTTTCAATGTTCCATTTATTTTAGCGAGTGTTTTATTTTTATTAACAGCAAATGAACCACATGACGTTATGATTCATCTATTAGGCTTTACAGTTAGTATTATCATGTTCGGAAGAAGCTCTGCCAAGCATGTCTTCTGGAATTATGGGCAAATAGTTCTTTCTTTTCTTCACTCTAAAAACTGTCAACGTGTCAACAGGAATTTACGAAGACACAAACTCCTTCACACACTTTTACAGCCTAAATATTCCTTACCAAGGAGTTACTCACTTTATCTTCCTTTTGTACATCAAACATCCATCTCAACTTGTCTATTTTTACCGCTATTTCTTATTCCTTCCATACAATACCCCCATTCTCATGCATCAACGCGGACACCTTCATACTTTCATTTTGCTTTCTGGTACATCTCAAATTCAAAGGCACATATAACCTCAGGAGACTTTCCTACCATTTAAAGACCTTTGGTCGTAAACTACTTCATCTATATCACTATCATTTACAATGTATCCTTGATACTTAAAAAATCGCATTTGGTCAAAAGTAACGCCACAAAGTAGTATCATTCATTTACTAGGCTCTAGTAACTTCATTCGGCCTTCAGAGGTCAGATATGACCTCTGAAGGCAATCAACAACTATTTGCATTTTGAATTTCTTCGAATTCGTATGGTATTTGAAAAGTTGCAATTTTGAAGTACTGAATGTTCACATGATAATCATTAGCTAAAATAGTTGGTAGATCCCATTTAAAACTTGTCAGTTGCTTTAGCATGTAATCTCTACATATCTTTTAAATTTCTGGGGTTATTAATGTATCGATCTCTTTCTATTAATCTATTTCGATAATTTATTCTTTTTTACACTTCTTTTTCATTCACATTTTTCTCTACTTGCAAATACCAAGCAATTGACGGCTGCTATTCACTGCCTAGACGTGCCACCAGCAAAAAAAATTGTTTAGAGCTGTTGGCAATTTGGCGCCTTTAATTGCCAAAGTAATTACGATTTCGAGCTTGGGTTGTCCCCATTTGTTGTCGGAAGAGAGTGGAGGTCAAGTAATCGATGGAAATCATGGCACTACCTGCAAATAATTACATCCAATTGTGGCAGTCTCGTTTTTCTTGTCGTTTCCCACTGCTTCTTGAAGGTACGGGAGTAGAACAACCCCCACTTTCTCAGGGAAATGTAAGTGACAGAACGCAATTAAGTATTCTTTCGCCTTCTTTGTCTCACCTGTCTTCCTTGTCGCAAAGCTGTGGCTCTTAATATTCCGGAGCTAGCTTTAGAAGTGAAAGCGAAGCTTTAACTGGCGATAGTTAGGCCCACCCTCCTGTATCTGAGTGTGCCGTTTCAGGGTACTACGAAGAGCGCAAAGTTTTAAATCCACGAGGTGCAAAACCGAGCTGTCCGATGGATTACAGGCACAAGAAGAGAAAGGAGGAACTGTACAGAGTACTGAAACTAAACCCGGTTATTAGCTTGTTACACGAAAATGCGAAGAAGATATAAATGAAGAAGAGTTGAACAATGGTTGAGAATATAGACAAAAAGCCATTTCCAAAGCACTAGGAGGAAAATAGGTAGAAACCCAGGTTTCTACCTATAAAATAATGACAGTACAAAGTGAAAACGAGTGAACAATTGAAAGGATGAGGAATTAAATAAAATTAACTGTGTTTAGATAGAGGATAGAAAGATGAAAAAAACAATGTATTCGCAAATAGAGAGGAAGCAGAACGAGTAAAAAGTAAGAAAATTCAGTCTCCTGGAAATTAATTCTCACCTATCACTATCCCTCAGACCCTTTTACACATATTCATATTCCTACGCTATCCTATGACACATATTACTAATAATAATTGGGCAACCCAGGACTTCCATACACTTCGCCCAGGCTTGTGCCCTGGAGAGGTCCCTCCAGTGCCGCTGTCTCAGCGACAGAAACAATAAGGGAGGCTGACATCCATGGCGAAATCTCCATTGTCTTGCAAGAAAGAAGGATGTCAACAGTTAATTATAAATTGTACCTTAAGAACTTTAAGGAGAGCAAGTTCAAGCTAGCTGGCACCTAAAAATTAAGGAGAAACGTAAGCGCCACTGCCACACTTGACATTGTGTATGACTGTTCGTGAAATTTTGTACAGAACCCATTTGGCGACTGCTTACGTGGGCCTAAGTCGCCGTAATAATTTATAGACTAAGGCTATGCTATATTAAAATAACCAAAAAACAAACCAAAACAAAACCAAAGACAAAAATCCATCAAAAGAACAAAAAAAAAACGATAAGAAAAAAAGAGGGAAGAAGGAGGAAAGTCATTCAGCTTCGGGGGAGTCCCCGTTGCGCAGAGTTGATTTGGGCGAGTCTAGTCTAGTGGCGGGCCCTTCTGTATTTTCTCAGGGATCCTCTAAAGATACTCTCAGCAGAGAGGGCGCTTCCATCTCTCCAATCGTGACAGGTTTTCTCACTTACTCCCTTTCGGAGAGTCGCCTCCAAGTGACTCGAAGCGTCTAAACTCCACGCCCTTCTCCCAAAGAAGAAAAGCAAGAAGAAAAAGAAAAGAATCAAAGACTAGGGGTTCCTCTCCTTCCAGACCAACAGATCCGCTGCCGTTTTGGCAAGCGACTAGGCCAAGGCCGTCACGTTGGTCCCCGAGGCGCCATGGGGTGGGGAAGTTCATACAAAGAACAAAGTTGCAAGTACGCTAGTGGAGCCTTGATTAGGTCGGTGACCTCATTCAAAGACTATCCGGCATTTTTGAGCCCGCTGACTTCAAACGCATTTTATCTATTCGCTCCACAGATGGCAACATGTTGGCTAAAGACAACATGTTCCATCAGATGAGAGCATTAGCTAGTGTGACTGGTAGAGAGCCGAATATGACACTTTTCACGAAGGGTAGCTTCTGGGAATGCGGCGGACTTTTATGAGGCGTCCATGATTGTTGTTATCGTGTATATCCAAGTGCGTCAATTGCGAAGAGCGCCCCTCCTCTCCCCCCTGCTTCCTCGAAGTAATGTGGCGCAGACCTCCTAGAGAAATAAATCTTGGCCGTTCAGGCTGCGGATCGTCTTTCTTTTCTTGAGGTCAAGGAGTTGGCCCTGGTGCGCCCTGCGTTACCTGGGACGTCCTTTGCTTCAATGTAAAAAAGACACCATCTGCTCCTTGCCCCTCTAGGCGTACAAGCATGGTCGTTTCCGTGTCAATTCAGTACCTTTCTGCGGGTTCTACTCACCATGGGCGCTCCCATGGTAGCGCTGGTGGCTCAAATGGTGAACACCTAGCCTCGGCTAAAACCAGGGCTCCTCCCTCCTCCCCATTTTTGGCAGTTTCCTGTAAGGCGACAATGGCCGCGCGCCTCCACCGAGTAGTTATCCTCACAGAAGACAAACCCCTGAAGGTGGTCCTGAGGCCGTCCTCGGGGATTCTTAAAGCTGTCCTCAGAAAGGAAGACAGCACTAAAGGAGTTCCGGCACTTACGCCCCCACCCAAGCGTGGACTGGGAGACGTGCGACCCTCCAAAGAAGGGACCCGCAACTTTGAAGCCGTTCCGCCCATCTCAAGTTTGAGGCGGATGGAGGATAAGAATCGTATAGCGAGCCCAACCTCTCCCGATTCGTCCCCTAAGCGACACTGCCTTAAAATGCCGTGGACTTCGGCCAACTGAGAGGAGCTACGTAGGCTCCTGAGTCTTACCGTCTCGTGATATAACGGTTTTGTGACCACACCACAACGAAATGGTGGTCAGGTTGGAGAATGCGTGATTTACATTCGTCATGATGTTTCTGGATAGGAGCTATAATGCTATTTTTTGCGTAGATTCCACCGTCAGCTGACTTGACGAAGAGGATTTCTGCCACACCGTGGCATGGTTACAAGGCCCTTTCTTCTACTCTGTCAAGTCCTTGTCGACCTGATTGATGAGCTGAAAATAGGTGTCTTAAATATGTATGAGTCTACTCATCATTGTTCGAGAACTGCTTTATTTTCATGCCTCAATCTGTCCCTAGGTTCTCCAGATGCACAGCCTGATTTTGGATGTGAGCTGGCCGATTACCTTCATGTTGGTGACGCTTCCCCATTCTTCTATTATTTTTTAGGCCACTGCCGCAGGAAACCCCGCCTAGGGTGGTGCTTGGGGAGGGTACATGGTTCGCATTTCAGAAAATGACTAATTTTTCTTGCCCAGTCGAGGAGTTTAGGTGGGTGGATGAGGCTGTTGAGTTCGTCTCTGGCAACCTCATCGTCCTGCGCCTAACTACTATTCTTAGAACGTCTAGTTATTTTGCACACCATCCGCTTCCTTGGGGGTTTGCAGAGTGTGAGACGTCCATCATACAGAAGCGTTATGAAGACATGCGATAAAAGCACCACCGAAACAATTTCATTGTTTGTCAATTTCTTCGAGCTAGCGTTATGTTCCGGTGTGTTTCGAATCACGCACATCACTCTTCCTGGTGGGCATACGTGTGTTCACTTAACAGAAAGACCTCTCTACCAGAGGTGTGGTAGCGAGTCAAAATTGTTCGCGTCAGATTTTCGCAGGACTCCCGTTGCAAGCCATCCAGAAGATTAGGACTGCAATCTCGGATCTTGCCTCCATGTCAGAGTCTTTCGCCATCCAGAAGATTAACACTGCAATCTCGGATCTTGCCTCCATATCAGACTCTTTCGCCATCCAGAAGATTAGAACTGCAATCTCGGATCTTGCCTCCATGTCAGAGTCTTTCGCCATCCAGAAGATTAGGACTGCAATCTCTTATCTTGCCTCCATGTCAGAGTCTTTCGCCAAGCAGATTTCGTCCATTCATCCCTGATAGAAACGGGAGTTAGGAAGGATTTAACCCCATTTCTGTCGGCTCCTCTCAGGAATGGTCGCTTTTAACATGCTCGCATTCTTCCCAGCTCCCCCTGTTCTACTGACATCCACCTTTCTTTTCTATTGCTATCTTCTTACACTTGCGGCCATGCTGCGGTTGATATCTGGAGGATTTCGTGACCTCCCACCCCAAGACCTTCAATTGTATTCCTTACCAGCCCCAATTATTGCATATAAATATTAGGCTCTTGTCCTTAACTCATCTTCTCTTTCTCTCTATTCACCACTTTCTTCACATATATTCACAAACATTCTGCCCTTGTTGGCATTTCGCTTTAAATTAAGGGCGGTATATCCAGGAAACGACCCATGCTCCCCCATAGTTATGATATTGCTTAGTGAAGGTTATTTGCAATGCCTTTCCTCTTCCATACTCATCCCTTAGCCATTTCCCCCCATACGTGCTCATTAGGATTGAAATATGCCGATTTATCGGGCTGACGAATGGGTTGAATTTTTAGGTCCTCCTTCGCCACCTACTTCTGTCTAGGACGGGGTTCTCATGAAACACCCAACAACTACAAGGATCAGGGTAAGCACAGCTTGATCCGAGAGGGGCTGGCACCGTCACTTCGTCCAGGATATCAACGTAGCCATCAATTAACTTTATTGAAATTGGTTGAAAAAAGAAAAAGTTCCAATATTTTCATCCTTTTTGAATATGTATCTCTCCCGTTTCCAACGCCAGTAATATAAAGAGGAGACTACTTCGGACATCCTGTACTTTTTAGTGGATATATATATATATATATATATATATATATATATATATATATATATATATATATATATATATATATATATATGAATATATATATATATATATATATATATATATATATATATATATATATATATATATATATATATATATATATATATATATATATATATATATATATATATATATATATATATATATGAATATATATATATATATATATATATATATATATATATATATATATATATATATATATATATATATATATATATATATAATGAAAAAACTCACAAAGTGGCACGTGAGGAAAGCAATAATATGAAAATTAACCCACAGGAAAATGAAAATATGAATCCAAGCACTTTCGAACAATATTTGCAAGTTAATTTTCAAAAAAACTGCCAAATATAGAGTGAAAGTGCTCCGATTCATCTTTTATTTTCCTGTGGATTAATTTTCATATATATATATATATATATATATATATATATATATATATATATATATATATATATATATATATCTCAAAGTAGCGCGAGAGAGTGATGAAAATGAATCCATTAAACCACATTGAAAGAGTAAACGGAATAATTTTTCCTTGCAGTAATATTTTTATTACCTTTTTTCGAAAAATCCGTGCATGGAAGCGATTTGAACCAGGCACACTGAGGCAGCGAGCACCGCTTTGATCACAGTTGAAAGTATGCCGTTAGTACACTACGCTACGCAGAGAACCAACTGTGATCAAAGCGGTGCTCGCTGCCTCAGTGTGCCTGGTTCGAATCGCTTCCCTGCACGGATTTTTTCGAAAAAGGTAATAAAAATATTACTGCAAGGAAAAATTATTCCGTTTTCACTTTCAATGTGGTTTAATGGATATATATATATATATATATATATATATATATATATATATATATATATATATATATATATATATATATATATATATATAATATATATATATATATATATATATATATATATATATATATATATATTCATATATATATATATATATATATATATATATATATATATATATATATATATATATATATATATTATCTCAATGGACTCAGCGATTGGGGGTTAAGAAGTAATCACTGAGTTCATTTTGATCAAATAAAAAATCTATATCCATTAGATAAGAACAGGACGACCGAAGTAGTCTCCTCTTTACACTACTCGGGGTGGAAATGGGACAGGAAAAACCCAATGTGAAAAAAGAACCACAGCAGCTTTAGTTTTACGGCAACAGGGCTGCATGGGTAGCAAGGACAACTATGGTGTAACTGACATCTTAAATACCACGTGCCTTTCGAACCCCATTGCCCGATGAAGGATTTGTGCCTATATATCTTTCACATATTTTCATTTCTTTCATCTTTACCACTTTATTAACAGCTGTCAACGAACTATCTGCGGAAGATATCAACTTTGGTTTTCGCTGTAAATTAACAAAAAAGACCACCATCTTTCGGACCCCGATTCCGAAGTTCAGCTTTAGTTCTTAACTCAAAATGAGTATCAACAATTATTTTCTCATTGACCATCAGGGCCGTTTTTAATTATATCCCCCTAAATTCCTTTTATATTTACAAATAAAAAAAAAATATAAGCCAAAAATTATTTTATTTAAAAAAAAAAGAAGATTTGCTTCTCCACGTTATGACCCAAAATGCCCCGAAATGTCTAAACAAATCTTTTGAATCATTTTATCCTACTTTGGATTTGTATATGGCCAAAGGTTTTGAGACGAATATATGTATATTTTTATTCGTTTTGAAAAAAAAAATACGTGATAGGAATAATTATTTTAATATTTAATTGATTGCGGGTTTATTTTAAACAAAACAGTTCAAAAATAATAAGAAAAAACTGCATTTCCTAGCTGAAGCCCAAATCGCGCTCTGGGGGGGTGAGTTTTATTCCCTCGAACTCTGCTATTTGATTAAAAGGGGAAAAATGATGATAAATATGTGTTAAATGAATAAAATTGTGTAATTATAATCTATTTTGTAATACTGTTTGTAAAAATATATGGTTTAATATTTTTCAATTTCAGGAATGGTTCTTTGTAAAGAAAAGCATACAACCAATGTCACTCTGCACCAAAGTGGCCTGGAATGCAAGGGAATAGTTGCTAATTATTGCATCAAGGACTACCATCTTTAGGATAATTAATGACTTTAAAACCACTGGTTACACTCCTGTAAAGAAGTGTTCTGGATGTCTAAGTGCTTCAAATGAACGTCAGGATCATCCTGGTAAGGTTGGCTCCAGCGCCAAGCGTGTTCACGCCTGCAAAGGAGTAGGTGTGAACGTTTCAGCGCACACACTAAGGCGGAGGCTATTCGACAAAGGTCTCAAGTTGAGAAGGGCTGCGAATAAGCCTCATCTTATCAAGAACCTTATGGATCAGATCCACTGTTGTGGAAAATATAAATAATGTACTGTTGAAGGCTGGAGCAAAGTGATATTCTCTGATGAAGATCCTTTCCGCCTGTTTGGATCTTCTGGAAGATTTTTCTCGTTAGGTGAAGAAAGGGGAGCGATTCCACGAGTCTTGTGCCGTGCCCACGGTGAGGCATCCGGACACTCTCCATTTCCGGGGGTACTTCTCATCTAAATGAACTGGATCACTAACAATTTTTACTAAAAACACTCCAATGACCTCAAAATGGCTCTAAAACGTGCTTCATCAGCAGATTTTCCAAACAGTCCAGGACCAATTTGGGAGTGATAACTGTATTTTTCAGCCATGACCTCGTCACAAAGGAAAAACAATAACGAAGTTAATGACTGAAGAAAACATCTAACTTTTGTGACCTTGGACTAGGAATTCGCCAGATTTTAACCCAATAGTGACAATCAAAGTGGAGGTTGATAGACAGACACAATCCAATGGAGAAAAATTAGTCAAAATATCATCACAAATTTGGTCTTTAGCCTGCCACAACGATTTAACGCAGTCCTGAAGAAAAAGCGAGATAATTTTAAATTTTGACGGCTCATATCAATTGAATGTATTTATTTATTAATAAAAAGGATTTGGACCCTTAAATTATGTAAATTTCACCTTCAAATTATGATACAGGCATTTGTAAAACAGAATGAAACGTTTGCATAGCTCTATTATTTTCTTAGAGGAAATGATATAGTAGTTACAAAACCTTTGGCTAAGACTGCAAATGGTTCACAAGGTGGCCTGATAATTAATGAGAAAGTAGAAGTTACCTGGTCCAAGATACTTTTTTATACAAACATTCTACACATATCAAACAATATTTTTAGTCGTGTGTTAGTCAGGTCGCGAACGACTCTAGATCTCTCTATGTCGGAGGGTTTATCGGTCGGTTGGTTCCCGTTTTTCTTTGAATTTTTGGAATAACATTGTAATTGTTCTTCCGATTCTAACGAACTTGAAACAACTATGTTGTCTAACATTCTCTTTCGAATGCTATAATTTCCAAAGCCTTCCCAAAGTTAGCCCGAGAATTATTTTGTTTTGGCAATAACATCATAACTTTTCTGCCGATACTCTGCTAGATTAGACTAGGCTATAATATGCAATACTCTGTTAGGCAAGTCTAGAATAGGCCATGCTATGCTAAGCCATACGATGCTAAGCTATGTAAGAAATAATGTTCAAGGGTAAGATATACTATGCTAATTTAGGCTATAATATGCTATGTTAGAATAGCATATAGTATGTTAAGCTAGACTAATAGGCTATGCTTGACTAGGGTATAATATTATAATATACGCTATACATGTCTAGGATAGTTAATTCTAGGCTAGGCTATGCTATGCTAGGCTAAGCTATACTAGGCTATGCAGGGCACGAAAGGCTATAGTAGGCTAGGCTACGCTATGGTATGCTAGGTTAGGCTATGATATACTAAGCTATGTTACACTAGGCTAGTCATCGCTATACCAGGCTATGATAAGCGAGTTTTTGCTAGGTAAGGCTAGGCTATGTTATGCATGCTATGCAACCCTAGGCTAAGATCATCTAATAGTTTAATCTAGGCTAGGCAATACTATGATATACTATACTATACTAACTAGGCTAGGCTCCAGTTAACTAGTAGACTAAGTTTTAATATACATTTGTAGGCTGCGCTAAGCTTGGCTAGGTTATACTCTGCTAGGCAGGCTAGGCTATACTTTGTTAAGCTAAGCTAGGCTAGGAACACTCTGATAGGCTTAGGTATACTTTAATAAACTATTATTACTCTAATATATACTATGCTAGTATATATATAATATATATATATATATATATATATATATATATATATATATATATATATATATATATATATATGCAAGTCTATACTACTCTAGGCCATTCTATGCTATGATATACTAGGTTGGGCTATACAAGGGTATGCTATTCTAAGCAAAGCTATGCTGGACTATAATCTAGCCTAGGCTAGATTATAGTGTATCATGCTAAGCTAGCATAGGCTAGTGTAGGCTAGGCTAGACTATAGTTGTGTGTGCTATGCTAAGATATACCATGCTAGAATAGGATAGGATATACCATGTTAAGCTAGGCTATACTATGCTAGACGAGTTTATACTAAGCTAGGCTTGGTTATACTATGCTTATACTATACTATGCTAAGCTAGATTAGGGTAAGGTAGGCTATGGTAGACGCTAGGCTATACGAGAATAGGCTAAGCAATACTATGCTAAACTATTCTAAACTATACTAGGTTAAGCTATGCTATACTATACTAGGCTAGGCTAGGCTATACTATGATAAGCTTTACTATGCTATATACTATGGTAAGCTTTACTATCCTATATATGCTAGGCTGCACTAGGCTATGTTAGGCTAGTTCTTTTAGGCTAGGCTTTACTATGGTTTCTAGGCTAAAATAGGCTATACTAAGATAAGATTTTTTTTGAGTATTTGAATAATAATTTCATCTTAGTTTGGTTATGATTTATGTTTTTTTATCAAACTTATCTCTAATAATTCTTTCATAATATCAAAAAACAAAATGGTGAAGTGCCGAAATAAATATAAGTATCGAAATTTTGCGAATTTCTAGAACCCAAAGAATTACAAATGGTGAAGTTCAGAAAATTTATGCAAGTTTCCCCCGTAGTGGGAAATGGCGAATCCATTGCCTGGTATCTTTATATATTTATTAAATATTTATTTAATTATTTATTGTCTTTTATCGCTATAATTAATTTTCCAATCTAACGTGTAAGGAAAAATATTATTACAACGTGACGTAGCCCAGCGAATCCAAGCCGCAACATGCAAGCCTATTCGAACATATAAATTTGGACAATGCTCTTTTGCGTTCCCTAATTTTAATATATCTGCAATGGGAATAAATTGGGACTTTTGAGTAGTATTTTTGTACGTAGGGTGTGTAGGATATTTTAAATTAATCACTATTTGACTTTGTGATCATGAAATTTTATCAGAGGTCAGTTTTTGTGTATCTTATAAATTTCGCATATACATGAAAGTTTGAATTTCCTTAGAATTCTCGCAATCATCATCTATTTTTGTCTTCTAAGAAGTTTGGGGTAAATCCAAGGGAAACCGATTGAGCAGTGTTTATTTTCCGTTTTATTGATTAGTTAAACAGGGTACCTTGGGGTCATGGGAGACGCAGCCCTCCTGGTACAAAATCATACGATAAGACGAATTAAAGTTTCCAGTTATTTCCTGTTTCACAGGGTAAAATTTCCGGGTTCTTTTCCTCGTATCCCATAATTATTTAACCCCAAATATAGCCAAAACAATATGATGATTTACAAATTCTGCAACTAGTGCCATTCCTCATTAAATTAGGAGATTTGCCTATACGATTGACTATTAATTATCCAATTGTATAAAGTATGAATACTTTATAATTGCAAATTTTCGTAGAAAGAGTTATTTTCTTTTAATTTTCGATCAACTTGTAAAGATTTTGTGGGTGTTTAGTAATGCATTCGTCTAAATAACCCCCAAATTTCGTTCCCCCGCAATAAAAGGTTCATTAAATATGGAGGAATATTGTGGTATTAGGCAGTAATATATAAAATATAAAAAGAAAAATAGGTTTGGTATTGAGCCTCGAGAATTGTACTATAATTTGGAAATCAGGTAGGCCAGGGAAGGTTTCATAAAATCCCGGAATCCATCTTCAAGCTCATAACCGAGGCAAACAACGAATAAAGGCTGGGTCAATTTAATTTAATTCTTTGTCACGAAATTGCACACTAAAGTAATAAAGAAGTCTGTATCAAAGTTTCTGAAAGTCTATTAATTATTAGAGACAAAGAGGTGTGTCATTAAAGAGTATTTAGTACTGGGTGCGGCAATAAGACCTCCCCGATTTTCTTTGTATTCCTGTTCTAAATCGGGTAGTTATCGGAAGAGAGACACAATCAATTGCTACCACTTCAAAAGGTTAATTCACACTTAACTTTAATACCAGTGGAGCAGCGTACACTCTGGTAGTTTGCCTTTTGGCACGCTTCATACGTTCTCACCACAACCACACAAATCTTTCCCCCAAAGGGACTGAATATACTCTCCCACAATTTATTCCTACCCATATGACCAAACTTGCAATGCATAATCTTACCCATTCCAATCCTACGACACACAAAAAACACCAGAATATATACACCATCATTTACCCATCTCACAAAATACGTTGATCCTTTGTATACTACAAATTTTCTACCACACCTTCCAAACTCTCTTAAAATACCACTCCATTCATTCACAGACACACTGGTAATCACTCTATCTTTCAAATCATGCACTATCGAACAAGACTCTTGCATTCTTTGAATATCTTTAGCAGTCAGCAGGTCTTCACTCAAGTCAGCACCTGCTACTCTCACAAATTCAGTTGAACGTACAAGATCATTCTGCAAATTCCCCACTATTACACCATCTTTCATTAAACATTCATTACCTACATCCACCGAAATCTTATTCTTACGCAAGGAGTGGCTTCCAAATAGAAAATACGGTAACTCATTCTCACTTAACACAACAAATTCATGCAAAATGTCATTAAAATTCCCAATACTTACAGCCAAGCTTTCTTCCTCCCATGCCATAATGCGTACTCTTCCAAGTCCACTCATTCTGTTGATATCACGCACCAAGGGAATCTGAGGACCTGTATAAATCATTCTACAATATCTCTTCCCATTCATATTCAAGATGACCTGCACTCTTTCTTCGATCCCATGCTCGCACATTACATTCAACACTTTCGTTCTTTCAACAAACACTTTTGCAGCATCCAAACCCTCATCTTCACTAATAGAAATAATCTCTTGGCAAACTTCATCTCTCACCCTTCATAATTCTTCTTTTCAATCAACCAATTGTAATGCATCTCAATCAGCCCTTGAAAATGCAACTCACATCCACTCGTTCTACACCTTTCCACCATATATCCCCGGCTTCTCTACGCAATAATGCACGTACACCCTCATGCCCTGAAAGTTTAATTACTATCCCTAACACTTCATGAAACGTCATAACTCCTGGCATACACATACTTCTCAACTCTTTCCTTAACTTACTCGTATTTTCCATTCCCTTTTACTCCTGTCTCTTACAGTTTCTTCCATAACCATCTTTCGTAATATGGCCACATTTTCTGGCAGCTTTTCAAGCAATCCATCTTTCATCTAATCTCGCAGGCCATACAGCACACTTTCGAACATAGAAACACCTCCAACTTTGCAGTTCATTCCCGCGATTACACCTGCTGGCAAATACTCAGGATTTATACTTACAGTCTCACTCTCATTTTAACTTTCTTGCAACCGTGACATCAAATCAGCAATCACATTTCTTTCACCTCGCAAATACTTAACTATAAAAAAATCCCTCGAATCTTCCATCGTCCTTGCAAGCCTAATATCCACTAACCTCATGTGCTGCTGATACACGAATGGCTGACGATCCATTCACACAACAAATCGTACTCCATACAAGAATGGCCGTAACGACTTCACGCAGAAGCATAACGCAACCAACTCTCTTTCGATAGTCGAATACGCACGCCATGCTACACTAAACGCTTTTAAACATACGCAACCACTCGTTTCTTTTCAACTCCTTCCGTAACCTGATCTTGCATCAAACATCCACCCATTAAATGACCACTCGCGTCCATTTACTCGTATACTTCAAGCATTTCCACATTCGGTCCATACGCGGATACGCAAGTTCCACATCTCTTGCCACTTCAGTTTCCAACTTCTCAAACCCTGCATTCATCGATTCATTGCATTTAATCACTACACTCTTCCTTTTCCCAATCCATACAGTCAACGGTTTCATCACACCCGAACAATCTTTCATAAATTTTCATCCCAACTCAACCAAATCAAGAAATCCACGCAACTCTCTCAGTGTGGTAGGATTAGTAAAAAATAATATCCATTTCCACAAACTTATCAACTTTACGCAATCCTGCACATTCACATTATCACCCCAAAAGTCAACTTCACTAGCAAACCACACACACTTAGAAAACTTCACTTTCACACCAACTCTATCAACTTTCTCAACACCTCACTCACCAAATTTATATGCTCCTCCATGTTCTTGTTCATCACCAAATGATCATCTAAACACACTCGTACATTCTTACACGGAAAACCATTTAATTTCACATTCATTGGACGCTTAAAAGCCTGGAAAGCAACCGGAGCGTTCTCTAACCCAAAGCTCAAGTTGCGAAACAGGTAATGGCGCTTTGTAGTGGAAAACGCTTTAATAGGCCATCTCTCTTCAGCCTCAGGCATTTGGTAATAGCCACTTACTAATTCAATCTTTTGTAAATACTTTCATTCTATGCATACTGTACACACACTCGGACACAACACTCATGGGAAACCTGTCTTTTACTCTTCTGTAATCAATAAACAGTCGCAAACTTCATCGGGCTTTCACACAGGGGCAAACAGACTATTCCAACCCCCTTCCCCTGGCTCAATTACCGCAATTCTCTCCAATTCTTCCGCGTTCTCTTGAGACATGAGGGAAGGGAAATGACGATATACTACCATTCCTTCTATGCGACTAGCACTTCTACCAATCGTCCTGCATTCCCATTCCTGAATTTACCTGCGCTCACGGCCAACCAACACACGATTTTGCTCTCCCATTTGCTCATCCTGGTCATAATAAATGTCCAATTTTGCCATCACCTCGACTGGGTTCTTGACCCAAGCTTCCCTGTATGAGCGAAACTCGGGTACAGAAGGCTTACATTTGTTCCTTGCGATGGCATTGATATACCTCACATTCCTTGACCCCTCCAACCAATACCTAACCACATATAAATTAAAAGTACTATGAACACGCGGTTCTCCTTCCACCTCATCCATCCTACCACCGCTCCAGGTGTATCCAATACCTCTACCTACACACGCACAAAGACCAGGCATCGGTGTCTAGCCACAAGCATATCAATTCCTATCCCCCCAAAGTTGTTTTTGATCCTTTTCGTCGTAGCCTACACGTTCTCCTGCGCTCCTTCGCTATGATCCATACCTCTTCTATTCTTTCTCTTCACATTTCGTTTCGACAGAATTTTCTTTTGGCCTATTTAGCCACTCAGACACGGCATCTAAGAAAGAAAATAAAATGTCAATCACAACTTAACACAGATGTCAATGACCAATAGTGGAAAAGACTGAGTTAAAACAACTAATGAACCAATTTTGATATCACTATATATACCTGTTATTTATAAAGTTGTTATTTAGCGAAATATGCAAAAAAAAGGATGGCTGCTCATTGTACAAAAAATATTCTTGGATCCCACGGCCACACCCAGCGAAAATTATCCCAGGCCCCACCGGCGGGGCGTACGCCATTAAAAGGGACATGGTCTTCTCGGGGTTCTGGTCACCTCGGGTGTGGCTAATGAGCTAGGGGCTTGGCTCTGTTCCACTAGAGACTTGGTGAAAAGTTTTGGCAGATGCAAATTTTCTGGTTCCCCAGTTTTCTTGGGTAAGAAATTATTTAATTCCACCACTTAGATGTTCTTCGGGTATCTTATAGAACAATCGATTATATATATATATATATATATATATATATATATATATATATATATATATATATATATATATATATATAGATAAAACCACAGTAATAGGACTAATTTTATATGTGAAACCAGGTTTCGCATATATAATTAGTCCTATTACTGTGGTTTTATACCTATAGTTACACGTACGCTCCTGTACTTTTTTGAATATATATATATATATATATATATATATATATATATATATATATATATATACATATATATATATATATTCAATAAGAAACCAATGGCGAGAAGCCGACTTAAATCCAACATCCAAAAATCTTTATTAAGATTGAATAGTGCAACGTTTCGACCTTATAGTCATCTTCTGGCTCTAGAAAACAGTTTAAGATATACAAAAATACAAAATAGGTTTAAGTGTTCACCACAAATTATAATTGTACTAAGAGGGGAGTAAAATACAACGATTTAAGGAAAGAAGTAAAGTAAAATTGTACAGAAAAAAACAACTGAAAAAACTGGCTAATAAAAGCTTAAAAAACAACAAAACAAAAATCAATACAAAACCAAACGGATCAAATGAGAAACATACGAGTACCTTGACTCTTTGATATCCATTGAGAATATGGTGTGGTTGAGAGGTGACGGGAAATATAACCGTTTCGCTAGTAGTGGTCGTTTAAAGAATGTTGAATGTAATAGCAGAAGAATCAGAATTGAGTGAGGGAGATAGTGTTTTGATATAAATAGATTCAGAGATACGTAGTGAAAGTGGGTTTGAGTTGGAGTCCAAAATCTCGAAGTCATTCAAGGATGGAATTGTTTGACATTTAATCGAGTGCTCTCTTATAGAAGAATGTTCTTTTTTATTAAGAAGTTTCCCTGTTCTAAGGCTGATGCCCATGTGAGAGAAAAAACAGGCCTGAAGGGTACGTAGGGTGCTTCCAACATATTTTCCAGAGGTACATTCTGGACAAAAGTAAAAATGAACTACACCTCTACGTAACTTCTAAGGAGTTTGATCTTTATTTTTTAAAAAAATTCCAATTTTGTGGTTGTTTGAAAAAATAACCTTAAATTTAGTTTGCATAAAAAATTTTGTTAATAGTTTAGAGATATCTTTTCTGAAGGTTCGATTCCAAAAACCCATCTCAGGAAAAACAAGAAATCCAACTTCTTTAGGTGCAGTGATTTAAGGAAATGGAGGGTAATATATGTTATTTATAAATGGTTTTATTGTCCTTTCAATTAAGAGTGACGGAAAGCTGTTTTTTTATCAAGAGTGACTTCAAGTTCTGGAACTCTTGGTGGATTTGGAGGAAGGATGAGCAAAGGTGAAAGCCCCTGTGTACCAGAGTCTAGGGAAAGGGGGGAAGGATCTCTTCGTTGGTTACCAGATATATTTATATTCCACCTCGTTTTGTGATCCTCTTTGCTATTGCGCTCCCCATAAGATTGTTGCGAAACGTTGATCGTTACACCGGATTTGGGTGATACGATAACGTTCCGAGAAATTATTACCTGACTCCAAAAAGTAATGGGTGAATATTTTGGGCTCTGCGATGAGCAGAAATTCTGATATGATTTTGCCTTCGAGCAAAATGGTGATGAAAACAAGAAAACTGCAGTTCTATTTATTTAGTGGCTTTGGGTAACAAATGGAGGAGGAGTTCGAGTTAGATTCATTATCGATTTCACGAGCTTATCTTTGATGATGCTTAAATACAACTCTTTTAATGTTCGTGCTTTGGTACGTTGAATGAATAGGACTCGTCTTGATGTAAGATCAGTTGCGTAAATGCTATATCCTAATGCGGAGTAAATGACTTGATTGGTATGACCCGCGAGCGATATTAAAGCACACAGGATCGATGGCAGTATATTTAGGTGGATTCAGTCATGGCTTGGTGACAGACAGCAAAGAGTTAGTATAGATGGAGTTAAATCTGAGTGGGGGTGTGTTAGCAGTAGAGTTCCGCAAGGATCTGTTTTGGGTCCCTTGCTATTCTTAATTTATATTAATGATCTTGACATAGGTATAAGTAGTGACCTGAGTAAATTTGCTGATGATACTAAGCTAGGTAGGGCCATTAGGGCTGATTCTGATGCTGTTGTAATGCAGGAGGAATTGACCATTCTGTCCAATTGGGCTGAGAAATGGCAAATGAAGTTTAACATAGACAAATGTAGTGTACTTAGTATAGGTAGAAATAATCCACTGAATAGTTATAAATTAAATGGGAGAAATTTAGGGAGGGCCGATTGTGAGAGGGACTTGGGTATTTTGGTAAGTTCAGACCTTCGTCCTAGAAAGCAATGCCTAAATGCTAAGAATAAAGCTAATAGGATATTGGGATTCATTAGGAGGAGTGTAAGCAATAAGAGTGCTGAAGTCATTCTAAAACTGTATCTGGCGCTAGTTAGGCCTCATCTAGACTATGCAGTACAATTTTGGTCACCATATTATAGGAAGGATATTGATTTGCTTGAGTGTGTGCAGAGAAGGATGACAAAGATGATTGGTGGGCTAAGGAACTTACCTTATGGTGAAAGGCTCAGAAAACTAAATCTACATACATTGGAAAGGAGAAGAGTCAGAGGGGAATTGATTGAAGTCTTCAAATGGGTAAAAGGATATAATAAAGGGGATCTGGGTAAGGTTCTTATACTTAGTGAACATGACAGGACACGTAGCAATGGGTATAAGCTTGATAAGTATAGGTTTAGGAAGGAGATTGGGAGGAATTGGTTTACAAATCGTGTGGTAGATGAATGGAATAGGCTCACTAGACATGTGATAGAAGCCTCCTCTCTGGGTAGTTTTAAGAATAGATTAGATAAATATATGAATGAAGCTGCTAGATGGGACTGACTTTTTTTATGTACATATGTATATATTTTTCTGCGGAGTGGGGAGATTATTTTGCGGTTGCATGAATGGACATAATCCTCTGGATGCATTTTATGTATATTGTAGATTAGATCTGACGAACTCCTGTAAAGGGTGACAATGTTGATGACTTTTCTCTGGTAAGAAATCTTTTGTGTGTTGACTGGAACAGGAGCTGCCAAGTGTAGGCCATGAATGGTCTTTTGCAGTCTCCTTCTTTTCTTATGTTCTTCTTATGTTCTGATGTCAAACTGCTCCTCGAATCTCTCGAATGCCCTCTCACGAATGATTTCTCGAAATGATTTCTCTCGAATGATCCTCTCTCTTCCTTGATTTTCTCGTTTTATACTTGGACACATTTACTAACATAGATATATATACAATACTTTTTAAAACTTTTTCTCGTGAGAAAATTTGCTGAAACGGTGAAATTTGCTCAAACGCTTTTTCTCGTCTTCCTTAACAAAAAAATAAAATAATATTGTGGTTGTCATTTGATACTCACCGAGTGTCGTTACGATCGAGCTAACCCATTTTAAGGTTCCCTTTTCTTTTCTCTCAGTTTATTTTTCCAAACCGTAACCACAGAATAATTAGTCTCATTCCCAGTTTACCTCTTCACTGCGACTTTGGTTTTCTCGGGAAATCAAAATGGGAATGGTTCTAAAATATCTTGTTACATGTTACGATGTTTCATTTGAGTTTCCTTTTGTTTCGTTTTGCACACATAAATATATTTACATTGGCTGAGTGTACGCATTACTACTTCATGATTTTGTGTGTGCACATATTGTGCGCACTAGAGCATGCACATATATTGTGTGCACCATATGCACTACAAGTCTTAATGGTAGAAATTTTATATTTTAAATCACAGAAACCATAAAAGTT
Organism: Ceratothoa steindachneri; assembly: GCA_963969495.1. NCBI lineage: Eukaryota > Metazoa > Arthropoda > Malacostraca > Isopoda > Cymothoidae > Ceratothoa > Ceratothoa steindachneri. Next base: position 11,225,924 of record OZ018331.1, on the reverse strand, counting down.
AATCCCTAAACCTGTAGAAGTCGGTTTACTATGGATGGATGTCAAGATATTACCGTTTTCTTTGGAAATTAAAATGTCTAAAAAGGGGATACTGTTATTATTTTCTGTTTCAATAGTAAAAGAAATATTCGGGTGTAAATAATTAATAAAATCAAGAAACCTTTGAGCTTGTAAAGATTCATTAAAAACTGTGAAGCAGTCATCGGCAAAACGACGAGAAAAAAGTGGTTTATAATCGTCGTCACACTGATGAAAAATTAAGTCTTCTAAAAAAATTCATGAAAAGTTCAGCACCGGTTGGGCCAATAGGAGACCCCATCGCTACGCCATCTGTCTGTTGATAGATATTATTATAGAATGTAAAAGAGGACTCATTAAATATAAGCTCCCAAAGTTGTTTGAAAGAGATCTAGAAAATTCCAGTAAAGTTTGTTGGTGATTGAAAGTTTGATTGACAGGTACAGTTGTGAAAAGTGATTTGACATCAAATCTTGCAAAATACTAATTATGTGTGAATTTCTCTCTTAGGATATCCTTTTGAAATTCATAGGCGATAATTACAGTAAGGGTAACTTAGGATATGTTACCCTTGCTTACTAGAAGACAAGATTACGTATATAACCTGGAGTTTCATTGAATTAAATTATCCCCTCTACGTGATCAATGAAAGTTTATCTAAAGCAAAATCTACTCATTACCATCCCAAGGATAAAAACAAATTTTGTAATACGAAGTGTTTATCCCTACCTTTTTCTCCCCTCCTTAAAGGAGTGAACAAAGTTATTTCCCTAGGCCTAACCACATTTAAATACCCTTTTTCTATCTTTAAATCTTTCCCTTCGACCAAGCCCGTGGATCTACCAAATGAAACGAAACAGGTGTATATTTAAATCCATGTGGGTCTACAAACTGTCCCTCATTCTACATAGGAGAGACCGGAAGAAACTTACAAAACTAGTTTATGAACATAAAGGTGATGACAGACGAGGTAGTTCCAGTATTTTTAATCATATTAGCAATTTCAACCACGAAATTGACTATTCAAATGCTCAAATCATATATAATTGTAAAGATTTCCGTAAAAGAAAAATAATAGAATCTATATTAATAGGAGAAATCCCCAATTTTAATTTGTCAGATGGGCAAATTGAAATACAGCCCCCATTCTCGTAACCTCATTGTAAACAGCTTAATCAACGATCTTAGACTCTCACCTCCTGATTAATGACCTTTACCCTCGTTTTGCGTTTCTTTGTGGCTTGTTCTTTTTGTTTTTTTCTGATCAGTAGACTATTATTAGACTTTTGTAACAATCGCATTCTTAGTATACGAGTGAAGAGGGTATGATAAACTACATACTGAAACTAGTCTCGTAAATTAAACTTTTGGCTCCTATAGAGTGGTTTCACTATCATATACCATAACTCGCCATTGAGTTCGTTTACTTATATATATATATATATATATATATATATATATATATATATATATATATATATATATATATATATATACTATTGAAGTCCACAGCTGTGGCAGCGTTATTAATTTTCACTTGTATTTTCTTAATATTTCTTGCAAGTTTTTTAACGGGGTCTTCGAGGCGAGAAACAGGAGGGGTTTTTTAAAGCCAAGAGAAAGTGACATTGGAAGAACAAGGATCAAAGAGAACAAAGGACGTCACAATGAAGGCAATCCTTACTGAGAAGACAGAAATAACGCCAGGAAAAAAGTTTGAATAATCCTACTTGGGACACAAACCAGTGACTGCTGATTGCCGGTCAGTTGCTCTGCCGTTGAGCTACAAGGCACAATGAATCAACTCCACCCAGAACGTTACAATATCAAAACCAGTATCTCCTTAGACTACAAACCTCTAAACCTTTCTGCCTGGCTTTATTTCTGTCTTCTTAGTATGGATTGTGCCGTCCTCTGCTCTCTTTGATCCTTGTGTTATTCCAATGTCGCTTTCTCTTGCCTTTAAAAACTCCTGTTTCTTGTCTCATTGCTCATTTACGTCAAATTTCTCTTTCTCTTGTAATATTTTTTTATATAGTCTGCGATACAAGGTTTCTGCATGTTTCTTAGTCTTCAAAATGGTTTTGAAAGGCAGAAGTGAAATAGGGCCAAAACCCTGTGGTAGTTTTTACCACCCGTTGATTTTGTATTTGCTATTTGCACTTTCTTTATATATATATATATATATATATATATATATATATATATATATATATATGATGAAAATTAATGCAATATCGCAAGAAAAGATGAGGAATTAAACCACATTCTCCGAAGACAATTTAATTCAGAACAGTTTCAGTGTATCTCACACCCTTTTTCAACTGACACTGGATAGAAAATATTTGAAAATGCTTAACTACATAACACAGAGTCAGGTCGTGAAAGATCCCCTCTTTTTTCCCCCAATCCCCTACTTGTGGCTAGTCAGCTATCCAGTGTCAGTTGAAAAAGGGTGTGAGATACACCGAAACTGTTCTGAATTAAATTGTCTTCGGAGAATGTGGTTTAATTCCTCATATATATATATATATATTTTTTATTATATATATATATATATATATATATATATATATATATATATATATATACATATATATATATATATATATTGATCAAAGCAATCACGAAATAGTGGAGCATATATTCAAAATATTGAACGTTTCGCCCAACATCTGTGTTAATCTTCGGCAATTCCTAGCAAAATACATATTAAATTAAAAAATACCTGGCTTAGCAAAATATACTATAAAATGAGTATTTAATGTGCTTAATTTACAATTGGAATTGAAAGTGAAAAATTATCTTAAGTGCTAAAAAAGAGAACAAGAACAAATGAACATGAATATACGCACAAGTTTGCTTCCCAGTCATCTTTGAATTATATGGTGTCGAGATTGGACTGTAATACTATAAAGGATATTAGGGCTAAAATACCTATAACTAAGTTGGTTGAATGGAATGATGTGTATAGTTGAATGGATAGTTGGTTTAAGGTCATATATTTAATAAATACATGGATGAATGCTGGTAATTAAGTTTGGGGGCGTGTTTCTTCGTGATTGTTAGAATACCAAACCAATCAAAGAACTCTCCATCTGACATGTTTGTGTTGCAAGTTCCAGCAATTTTTCTTTCTTATAAAAACTCTGGGTTTGTGAGAGGTCTATTTTTAAGGTGAGTATAACGTAGCTGGCCTGGCAGTCTGCACTTAAATTGGTACAGTAATGATGAGTTAAGTTTAACAGGTATTTTTTATGGTTGAAATGTTCTGATTGTTAACTTTTGACAGGATTAAAATTGAATTTACTCTGAGGGTATGTATTGCGAAGTGTTAAATGTAAATTTTTTATCAATTTCGTTATATGGCATATAAAAGGTATCTAATTGTTTAATTTTTCTAAAATTTTTAATTGATTTTATTAATAAATAGAGAAGGAAACAAATTAAAATTGCTACTATACCGAATTTCTGATAAATGTTGGTGTTTAAGTTTTCGCAAGAAATCTATTGAATTTATAATCTAATTTAATGACTACGTTTACAGGTTCATTATTAAATATAAGAACATTCTCTGCATCGTTATGTCCAGATCAACCTTATCATTAATTCGGAAACCAACTTACAGGGGTTGCCTCGTATATATAAAGTATTGATTAGCTTTTTCCTTACTCTTTTTTCTCATGTTATAACGTAAATTATGCATCGCGTGATTCCTTTGAATTCTCCAACTTTATTAATGATAGCGTCTCTCACTTAGCTAAATATTACATAACGAGTATTGATTTGATATCATTGTTCACCAATATTCTAGGTATGGAAACTTGCGATCTTATTACTAATAGCTTATTTATCACACAAGGTGAGTTGAGGGGTTAACTAAAAATCAATTTCTGAATTTGATTAAAATTGGAGTTCGAGACACAAATTTTTCTCTTAAATAATATCGTATACAAACACAAACGCTTTTTTGGAGGAAAAAACTGCACGAATTTCTTTAAACCGGTTGTTTATGAACGCTACGTGGATTACTGCTTCATTTTATTCATACATCCAATCCATGTAGCACAATTCAAGGATTATTTAAATAGTAATCATCCGAGCATAAAATTCACAGTTAAGCACGAGGCCAATGGAATATGATCGTTTTAAGACGTACCGATCGCCCGCACTAACAATTAATCATCTATTCACGTCAGTATAAGGTAAGCACACGGCCATACTCACTGGAACAAATTCTTTCAGCTTTACTTTACTCATATTTAAGTATTTATATCTATCCTGTAGACTCTTTAAGCTTAGAGAATTTATTTTAACTAGGCTCTGTTCTACCTTGAACTCACTTATCTGAGGGAGTTCTCTAGTTCTTGATAGATTCATCTAAAGATTTTAAAAGAAATTACACAGTTGACAAAGTGGGAAAACCAGAATTGATAGAAGGCCGGCTTATTTGAAGATATCTTATATTGGTCAAATTAAGAAATTGTATAAAAGATTACATTTAAATCTAGGCAAAACATACAGTGTAAATTTCATTTCATTCCTGTCAATAGTTTAGCTATCAGAGCATATCTCAATCATAAAGAAAAAAATACAATCAACCTTAGATCATCATTGGTATGCCAATTTAAGTGTGCAGGCTACCACACAGCTACGTGGGATAAATCACTACAAATCCTATTGAGGATTAGCAAACATCACGGTTTTGTTCATCATACAGATAATAGACCTCTTGCAAACCTAGAGTTTTAATAAAAAAGAAAACATGCTGTACCATGCAACATAAACGTGTCATATGGAGAGTTTTCTGGTTGGATTGGTTTTCCGACGATCAAGAGTCGGATATTTCAGAGGAAACACGTCCCCAAACTAAATTAACAGCATTCATCCATGTATTTATTAAATTTATGACCCTAAACTCAGGGGTCATGACAATTATTTAGGGGAGCTATGGCAAACTGTTAGAAATTAAACATTTCTAAATAATGTTAAGAACTTGAATTAAAAATAAAAACTCGTATCACTCATTCTATCGTGGGAAACGAAAACTTTTCTTGTTAATTGCTTACATCGATAATAAATATTTTATAGTTACATAATTAATGGTACAATTAGAGAAACACATGCCTGAATGGTTAATGGCAAAATTTAACCATCAAAGATTGTTGATCCATCGTTTTGCATTGGCGTCGAAAACCCTTTTTGATGAACTTTGCACGATTCTAGGGTCAAATGTGCCAATTTTGAAGAAACAGCAAATCCTGAGTCTCGCTTTTTTTCAGAATCTTTGTAGAGACATGGATTCGGAACATGAAGTTCTTCTCTTTTAATCCAAAGTGTGATGGCCTTCAAAGGGCAATGGTGTGAACGACTGTTTGAACTTCGGCGGGAGGTTAAATTGCTCCTAAAATGCAAGGGAAAGATTTTCTATTGAGTCAATTCAATGGGGTTTTGTAAGAGCTACGTCTTGCATATTAGACAGTTATAGTCGAGCAGTTAATTAGGTCAAATCTCAGGCTACAGGGCTTGATGGATTGACTTCGTGCATTTGTTGCCCTGCTCTGGAATTGGTAAAGGAAAGTCGGTGCCGTCAATGTTGCCATGTTTGAAGATCTTTTAAATGTTCTTGACGAGAATGAAGAAGCTCATCTGCTTGCCACATTACTTAAAACTGAAATTATTTATTATCTTTGATCTTTGTAAAGTGAACTTTGAATGTACTTCCTAGAATTAGAGGAGGAAGAAGGGAAGTTCGTGAAGAATCCATTCACTTGCACGCTTAATATTACTATCATTCCCAATGATGTTCAGGAGAAATTACGTGATGTCACAAATGATTCTCCTGCCAAAGATATCTATGAAGTAAAATCTCTGGGTGTATTCTGGTGTTCATTCTATCAGTCATATCCAAAAGTTAGTGAGATTGCACTTCGACTTCTCTTGCCTTTTTCAATTACCTATTTATGTGGGTCTACTTTCTCTACCCCTTTACAAATAAAAAATAAGTGCCGGAACCAATTGGATGTAGACCCAAACTTGAGCTCGGATTCATCAACTGCCTAAAAAAAACAATGTTACCCTTCTCATTGAGATGTGATACAATTTTAGTGAGGTTAAATACAAATGCTTTCGATTTTTATATGCAAATATACAATTACAGATACAAATACTTGCGATTTTGATATAAAAAAATACATTAATTGAACTTTTTAAAAATATATCACAAAAATATAAAATATTTATGATTGGACATTTTGTAATAAACAATAAAGCAAGGGTCTTCTCTTCATATACATTTTTATTACCTTTTTTGACGGGGTGGTCTAGGGAGAAAAGTGAAGGAGAGCCAGAAGAATGTTGAAAATTCATGAAGAGGGAAAATGGAGTGAAAAAGGTTGAGAACCACTACCCTAAACCAACCAACCTACTCAGTTATAGGTATTTACGTCCTAATATCCTTTATAGTATTACAGTCCAATTCTTCACACCATATAATTCAGATACATCATTGGGAAGCAAACTTATGCGCATATTCATGTGTTTATTTGTACTTGTTCTCTTTTTCCATTTTTTTTCTCACTTGCATTAACTTTCACAATGGATACCAATTGTAAATTAAGCAATTTAAATAGTGATTTCGAATTTAATTTTTTTCATTTAAGTAACTTTATTTTAACATGATTTGTCTGTGAAGTACCGAAGATTAAAACAGACAATATTTTGAATAAATGTTCCATTACGTCCTGATCGGTCTCAACTTCATCTTCCGCTTCGACTGAAACGGCGGATCAGCAATATATATATATATATATATATATATATATATATATATATATATATATATATATATATATATATATATATATATATATATATATATATATATATATATATATTAGAACATATCACATGCACGAGATACGAGGGGCGGTCAATAAGTTTTGCGAATTGGTAGGGCAAAACAGAGGAAGGGGGATGGCTGTTTGTAGGGGTGTTAGGACAAGTTATGACAAGTCAGGACCTGCAGCCGTACGTTCCTGCCTCGTCTATTTAAAAAGCAACAGCTGATCGCAGATCGTCAGTCACAAATTTTTCAACAATGGAGAAGGTTGAGCACCGCGCAGTGATCAAATCTTTGAGCAAGGAAGGCAAGAATACAAAATAGATCCATGAACACATGGTCACAGTGTACAGCGACACCGCACCTTCCTATGCAACCATTGCTCGCTGGAATAGGGAGTTCCTCCATGGTCGTGAGTCCCTTAAAGATGACCCCCGTCTGGGACGCCTGTCAGACATGACCAACGAGGACAATGTGGCCCGTGTGGAGAGGATGATCCTCGAAAATCGACGGGTGAAGGTCGAAGAAATCGAGCGACAACTTGGAATATCACATGGAAGTGTTATCAAGACCATCCACGACAATTTGGCCATGGCCAATGTCTCTGCCCGTTTGGTCCCTAGAAACCTCACGAAACCTCACGTCCCATGATCGACTTCAAAGTTTCGAGGAGCTGCTACTACTGTAAAACCAAGACCCGGAGGGATTCGAGTCACGCATAGTGACAGGTAATGAAACGTGGGTCCACCACTGGGATCCCGAGACCAAGCTCGAAAGCATGGCCTGGAAGCACAGGATCTCTCCGACCACCATCAAGTTCCGGATCCAACCCTCAGCCGGGAAGATCATGGCTACCATCTTCTGGGATTCTGAGGGAGTGTTGATACTGGACTATGCGCCTCGTGAAAGGACCATCACAGTCCAATATTACGCCGAGGAACAGGCTGGGTTGAAGAAGTGCATCCGTCAGAAGCAGCACGGCAAGTTGACCGGCGGTGTCCTGCTCCTCCACGACAATGCCCCTGTCCACAAGGCCAGAATTGCACAAGCTGCCCTGAGCGAGTGCGGATTCAAGGAGCTCAACCATCCCCCCTACATTCCAGATCTGGCCCCTAGCGACTACTTTTTATTCCGCCAGTTCAAGGCTGCACTGCATGGACGCCGGTTTGGGGACGATGAAGATGTCCAGCTGGCCGTCCAGGAGTGGATTCAACAGCAGTCGGGAGATTTCTGGTTGTCGGGAATTCAAAGCCTCAGGGACAAGTGGCGCAAGTGCATTGAAGACGAGGGTAATTATATTGAAAAATACTAAAACACTTTTCCTCATATCTCGTTTCCTTATATCCGAATTGAAAAACTTATTGACCGCCCCTCGTATATATCAGGTGCAAAACTAATAATAAACCACAAACAGGACTAGTTTCGGCTTTTGACCTTATCACCTGTATAATGAAATATAAAGCATGCGACTCCAGTATATAAAGGCGAAAAATAAGACTAAACAAAATGGAAACAGAGGAAATAAAATGAAAGATATAAATATATGCGTGGTTCCGGGGCAACTTTTAATTCCAGCGAACGACCGATTCTGGCGGTTTATAAATGGATTTGGCAACTTTATTCGAGATATATTTGTTACAGATACGCCATATATATATATATATATATATATATATATATATATATATATATATATATATATATATATATATATATATATATATATACATATATATATATATATATATATATATATATATATATATATATATATATATATATATATATATATATATATATATATATATATATATATATATACAAGAGATGTCCCAGAAAAAAGTTAACCGTAATTTGAATTAATATAACTCAAAACTATTGGAGATCTTTGGGTTCTGCAAAAAAGTGTTTTATTTACCAATTATTTATTTGTTGATTCTGGAAACTTTATTAAACTCCCTTTGATGATATTGATGCACTAGTGGGTTTCCCGGAGCCTATCAAAAATATGTTTGCGCAAGGAAGTAAAATAATGAAAAGAAGCCTAGGAAAGCTAGGCCACCGTGCACTTTCAAGAGAAGCGTAGGGAGCCTAGGTAGCCTAGGTCACTGTGCGATTCTCCACGCAAAGCCTAGGCCATTTTACAGGGGTTTTTCAGCAACGCTGTGGTATGGTCTCGTCATTATTGCTTACTAAGCAAATCAAAGCGTTTCTGTGTAAAAGCTTACTTCCATAGAACCTTTTTAATCATGCATTTAACAAAAGATCAACGCGTATTTGTAGTCACAAACTTTATTAAGACTGGCAGTATTAAACAAGTACAAGATTCATTTGAACAACGTTTTCCAGGTAGGCACCCACCAAGCAAGCCCACAATTCGGAGAAATGTTCGCAAATACCAACATGAAGGAATATGCCTAATCTAATTAAAGGTCGTTCGGGTCGTATGAGAACCATAAGGACAACAAAAAATATCGAAAATGTTCAGATGACACTTCTTCAAAATCCAAATGCATCAGTCAGAAAGAATGGGTTACAATTTTCAAAGTCATCAATTAACCGCATTATTAAACATGACTTAAAATGGGATCCCAATAAGATGCATGCAAGACCAGCTTTTTGTAACTGATTTTCCTCGTCGTAGACAATTTGTCGAATGGCGTCTCCATAAACCTGATCGTTTCTTGGAAAACATTGTGATTGGTGACGAGGCAGCCTTTTTCATGAATGGAAAGGTAAATAGCCATAACATTCGGCAATATGCGCCGCTGGACGACCCCCCCCCCCATCAGCATTCAACTTTGACACACGTATTTGTCAGCAGAAAGTGTCTCTGCGGATCGGAATATGCGGAAATGGCTATCTAGTCGGCCTATTGTTTTACGAGAATAACTTGAATGGTGCTGCCTACCTGAGCATATTCAACGAAAGGATCTTCCCGGAACTCCGTCAGATTTACGGTCATTAATTCAATAGACTTTGGTGGATTTAGGACGGCTCACCAGCTGATAGACAGCTTGCTGTAAGAACAAAACTAAGAGAAACCTTTGACAACCGCATTGTCGCGCTAAATCATGCAATTGAATGGCCCCCAAGATTCCCTAACTTAACACCGTGCGATTATTTCTTATGGGGAAAACTAAAGAATAAACTGTATTCTACTCCACCACAAAGCATCAACCAGTTAAGACATAGTATCACACGTGAAGTGAATATAGACTTAATGAAAATCACCAGTTAATAAAAAAAGTTGTTCAATCAATGCGATCAAAGGGGCAACTGTGCTTGCAAAGAAATGGAGGACATGTGGAAGGAAATGGTGCTTAGAAAATTTAAAAGATGAATTTTTATTACTAATATGAAGAGGTGTTTTTGTTAAAAATGGATTTAAATATATTTGTTGAATTTAAACTTTGAAGTTTCATTATTTTACTTCCTTGCGCAAACATAATTTTGATAGCCTTCACTAAAACCATTAATGTATCAATATCGTAAAAGGGAATCTAATAAAATTTCCAGAATCGACAGACAAATAGTTGATAAATTTGTTTTGTTTGCAAAACTCAAAAATCTCTAACAGATAGGTTTTGAGTTATACTAATTCAAAGTACGGTTAACTTTTTTCTGGGACACCTTGTATGTATATATATATATATATATATATATATATATATATATATATATATATATATATATATATATATATACATATATCAGGCAGGTAGGAACGAAAGTAATACCCGATTTTCTAGTATAAACTTGTTTTAGATGATATTTATTAAACTAGTGGCTTTGGTCATAGTTTAGGAATAATTCAATGAGTTATTTATACCTTTTCTTTCAGGTTATATAAATATTGCTCATAATCTTCTTCGGGATTCACCCCTCTGTCATCCCATCTAAAGATCACATTATACATGTTTTACTCATGGGTTTCAGAAAGGTTTTAATGCAAGTACAGTGACAAAATCAATTCATACCACTTGTTGGGAGGGTGCATTAAATGGAAAACAAGTTGCAAGAGGTGGTTTTCCCATTTGCGAAATGGGGATTTCAATCTAAATTCGGACCAAAGGAATGTGGTCTAAAAGAATTTGATTCCGAAGAGTTGTTAACTACTGTCACAGCAAATGGTGAAACAACTTATAGGAAACTTTCAAAGCAATTTAACGTGACCGTCCTATACGACTCTTCTATGCCAACTGAAAAGGGTTGGAAAGTTTCCAGTGATTGGAAAATGGGTGCCGGCGAATCTGCAACAGCGTGTTGTTTGCTGTCAGTCATTGCTTTCGCGACACTTTCAGGAATCATTTTTGGAGCAGTCTTCTTGTTATTGGTGGATCCTTTAGCATAACGTTTTACGCCGTCGTTCGTGAATCAGTCGAGGAATTTCTCAGCAACCGTGAGTAGGATTTCATCCCACACAAAAATCACGTTAAGTATATGGTAGAATTGTAAAGGAATCGCCTATTAGGAACTTTGAGTCAGCAATCAAATAATTAATGTTAATCTCTCCAGCAATCAACTTTGTCATTTTAAAAGGTGCTCTGGGCCGAAGGTGACCTTCATTAGTCAATAGAACGGGTTGTCATCCTCAACCACGATAATGCCCGTCCTCCCCTAGATCGAATGACCAAAGATCTCTTGGAGGAGATCGCTTCATCCTCCATATTTTCCTGACTTTGTTTGTGATTATCACTTGTTAATGAGATTGCAGAACAATTTGGATTGTCTAAGATTATATTTTGCATTAAAAACTAAACAACTTTTCAAGCCTAGCACTTATTAGCTTTTTGACAGATTAAATGAGGTTCTAGGAAGCAATTGATGTTATTTTTATGATTACAAATTTCCATAGTAATAGTTTTTTTTTCTCTTTTATTATATACCCTAAAATCGGACATTACTTTCTTTCCAATCTGAAAATGATAGGACTAAGGCCTAGGTCACATATAGTCGAACTGCTTCCGATTCGATACTGAATCACATCGGGATCTCGCCCTTCCGACTTGGTTCCGATAATTTCATGAAATGTTCGGACGACTTTCCGAATCATTTCCGAAAGTCAGAAAATGGTTCCCACCTCTCCGAATTTGTTTCCGATTCAAAATCGAATGCAAACCGAAAATTCGGTTTGCATTCGGACTCAAATTCAGTTATGTGTGACTGAGCCCTATATAAGTCATATTTTGAGCTTCGCAAGTACCGGCTCTTTCTCCAGCGCTTGAAGTTCATTCCGTATCTCATTAAACTAGCGGATGGGACGAGGCTCGAACCTTCTCGAAGCTCGAGAGGAACGAGCGTTTTGCTGTCAGATCATGCAAACGTGTAAGCTTATTAAAATCTGAATATCACGAAAATGTTCGCTCTAGAGATACAAAATATATGTATTTAGTCGCGTGTATCGACTGTATAAGTTACTATGTCGGTCCGTAGGTCGGTCGATTGGATGGTAACCATTTTACCTTTCGATAGGTTTTGAGCAATAACATCGTAACTATTGGGCAGATTCTAACGAACTTTGAACCCCTTATGTTGTCTAACATTTGACTTTAAAAGATATAATTGCCAAAGTCCTAACGAGGTTAGTCCAGGAATTATTAAAAGAAAACAAACTCCGGGTCGGATTGCCACACTTGTTGAAAATTTTGACGGCCGTAAGGTCATAAATCAGAATAATTAAGAGCACGCGACTGAAGTCTGTTGACCTTGTTACCATACACACGAAACTCCCAAAATATTGGTATGGTTTCTTCATTAAAAATCATTTCTCGTGAATATTAAACACGTACTTAAATTTCACTGAAATATTAGTCAATTTATACGTTAAATATTTCGAAAATACTAAATATTGATTAGTGTGTGTGCGGTACATGTATGATACTTGTGTTCAAGATTGACCAAAGCGCGTCCTTAATCACAGATGTAGGACATAGTTAAGGGAGGAACTCGCTAGAAACTAGAATCTGTCGCCCCAAACAGATGCTGGCCTGACTTTTCGCTATTATTTGGTTGTATTTCTACCACTCTCAGTTCAAGCTTTTTATTTAATGCACATTTCCCACTGTGAGACGTACATATAAATATAAACATAGAGTAACTATAAATCTACATTGATGGTCTTATGGTTAGAAATTCGGATATCTAAAACTACCAGCATGGAAAATCCACTAAAAATATCATCAAGATTCAGAGGGTTTATGGCCCAGATTCGTGACTAACGTCACTTATGTGAATTCTGAAAAAGAACTATCCTTATTTGAGTATAATTTACATTCTAGTTGTAAGTTCATCTAGAACAAGTCCTGTTCTCGTTATTTAACTATTTACATTCAATTTATTCTCATTATTGTTCTCAAAAGGTATAGTTTGGGATGCAGAATTTATTTGTTCCAAGTAAGTTGTCAACAAATGCGAACATCTTTTGCTGGATCTCATCATTTACTCTCCAAATGGTTCAACTCGCTCAAAGCTGGGCAGCTTTTCTTCTATCCCAGGGTCATTTTTGACGAACAAACACCCTTATTCGAAATCTACATCCTCTTTAAGGTCCTTATATATACTCACCGGGTTTTAAATGCGACTGCCTCGTCCTACTTGTCTTCTTCTATTAATCTCTCCTGACTGCAAAGAACCCTCGATTCAATCTCTGCCTTTCAGTTCCATGTGCCTCGTAATCGTTCGAGCTGGATTGGACACCGAGCATTCTTAACACTAGCAGAAATCCGCCCTATGATCGATTTTTTGCTAGGCCCTCCACGCGTGTTCTCTTCGCTTACAAAATTAAGAAAGTACGCGAAAGAAAGATTTTTTTATTTCACAACGCATTCAATTTGGTGTGCAAGAAAACAAAAAATCATTTCGCATCAGTTCGAGTCCCATTCTCAAATATTAGAAAAATGCACACACGGACGTACACACACGCGCGCGCTAGGATCATTATAATAAGATGCACTCCTGAGATGTGAAATCACTGCCAGCGACTGTACTCTCCCTTCCCTCTCTCGCTGTCTTCAAGAGCGACTAGCATGAAGACGCAGCGCACATTCTCTTTCAAGCCTTCTCTCAATGCTAACAAGCATATTTAAGGTACCTCAGCTCTAAAGAGGAGATCGTTTGGAGCAGTAAGAGACGAAAGAGTGGATAACACTTTCCTCGTCCCACGTTCCGCATGGATTTCGGTTCCCTTTGCATTGCCCCTGCCAGGAGGGTATTCTTCTTCTTTTTTGTTGAATTCTGGAGGAGATCAGGTTACTTATATTGAGACTATCGGACTTAAATATACTGACGTTAAAAAGATGCCCATGACATGTGGTAGTTTACTAAAATTTTATATTTATTTGGATCCGATATTGGGATTTGTTTACGTAAAATATTGTGAAATATTAGAATGAGTTTCTCGGTGAGGATATTAATGACAACCTCTTAAACGGCTTCAGCCACCGCGATGGTTACTATTTAAAACGTGAGGTATGAATTGAAGATGGCCGAACAGAAGTGAATCTATTGATCTTTGTTGACCTATATTCAGGTCAGACTTGGTAAACACACACGTTGTTTTGCAAACTTAGATTTTACCGTGTAATTTAAGTCAGGTTTAGGTGAAGTTTGTTCAAGGTCAATTAAAAACATATAAAAAAAAGAAAAACAAAAGCCGAAGCCAATGAGCATCTGCACCAGGTACTTTCCAAAGGTTTTTATTTATGAAAATGTTCAACTTCATGGAAAATGAAAATGTATGATGCAAATCGTTCGAGAAAATACAAGATTAGTATTTTTAGGGCGCGAGGGAACGTGAAGGCTTATCCCGTATGTGAACTTACGTCTCAGTTCACGAATGATAGAAGCGCATGTTGGCATTGTAATGCAAGGATGTTCAGCTCGAAGATCCTCGGGATTTGGGGATTGTAATTTAGTAAATGTAATTTTCAAACAAACAATTTATTGGCACCTACAGAATGCAAAAAAAGCTTATACATGGTAATCCCTATTAAAAATAAAGTTAATTTGGGTGGACCCCATCTAATATTTGTAAGTTATTTTAACTTTTTTTCTTTTAAATATTCGTTGAATTTGTTCTTCATAAATTCTGTGTTTGGAGCTCTGACTACTTCACGTGGTAGATTGTTCCAGACTTGAACGATGCAGTTGCTGAACGCAAATATTCCGGTGACGTTTTGAATCTTCACCTATTATTTTTTTGTTGTTTCCTCGCGTCGCGGTAACGTCTGTCAAATTAAAAAGATTTTCGGACATATTCCTAAATAATTTATGTTACTCTATGTTCTCCCCTTTTGTTTCTATGTTCGAGGGAAAAGAGATGGAGTTTCTCAAGTTTATCATTGTAGCTAAGATGTTTTATTTGCCTTATCATTTTTCATATAGCGACGGTGTAGCTTTTCTATTATTTTCACATCTCTAATTAATTGTGAAGACCCGAAAGGAGCAGCATCTCGAATATTATTAGTCTGACTAATGGCGTGTAAAGTTTGAACATCGTCTCTGAATAATGCGTTGAAACGGGATTGTCTGATAAATAATGAGAATCTTGCTTTATTTCTAATTGCAACGCATTGACTGGAGAAATTTAGTTTATTATCTATTTTAACTCCTAGTTCGACCTGGTCTTTTACTTCTATAATCTCGGTATCTTGAACATTGAATTTAAATTAAGGACGATTTTTCCGAAATGTAAAACGCCACATTTGGAAGCATTAAGCTTCATGCCAGATTCGTTGTACCATTTAATTAACATATTCAGTCAATTTTGTAAACAGTTTGAGTCTTCCTTATCCTTTACTATCTGACCAACTTAAGTATCGTAGGCAAATTAATTTACTTGCCAATTCATTCTAGAACTTAAGGTGTTTACGAAAATTATAAAGAATAGGGTTCCCAAAACTGAACCTTGAGGAACTCTACTAGTTATTAGTAGCCAGTCGGATGTCGCCCCCTATTTAAAATTACTCTCTGTTAACGATCTGTCAACCAATTTTTAATCCAAGTTCTCTTTTTTCATGGATATGTATAGCTTTTAGTTTTGAAAGAAGAACGTTGAACGGTAGTTTAGCAAAGGCTTTAGAGAAATCTAGATTTATCACATAGTACCATGAACCTAGATCGACAACTTTTGCTACACGCTCATAAAATATGATCAGAATAGTGACACAAGACCTTCATTTCCTGAAACCATGTTGACTATTTAAAGGGTGACCAGGCAAAATTCAGGATGAAATATTTCATGATTTATCACATACTAAATTGCCATAGGAGGAAGGTGCAAGGGATGAAAGATCAGCACAAGGTGAGAAGGATGGAGTTTGCCAGGTGGGCACTGCAGCAGTATGGTATGGTTGTGAACGGAAAGACAGCCTGGGAAAGACTCATCAGCATTGATTTCAGTGCCATGGTTAAACGGTGTGGGACTCTCAATACTAAGAATGATGTTTACTAGACCAGGCCTCGGGAGGAAGCAGGAGAGGTTTTATGATTCCTTCATAATCTGGGTCGGGGTGAGTTGGAAGGGTCTCATTCCAACAAATGCTACAATCTTTGTGTCAGATCTGAAGCAGATGTGACAGGCAGAGGGAAAAACAGGTGGGTACGGGTGGGAGGATGACTGGCCAGCTGTATGCCCACATGATCACTCAGTATGCTGTCCCAGCCGTGTAGGAGCTATACAAACAACCGAGGGCTCTGACAGGATGAAATATTTCATCCTAAATTTTGCTGGATCACCCTTTACTAAAAGTTGATTTTTCTCCAAATGGTTGCGTAATTTTAAATAAATAAATGACTCCATAATTTTACATAGAAATAAAGTTAAGCTTACTGGCCGATAATTCTCCTTTCTCTCACGTATACCTTTTTTATAATATGGGAAAAAAGTTGGCCTCCAGAAAGTAATTAAATAGAAAAGTGAGTAAAGCGGAAATTTCTTTCTTAATTTCATTTGTAATTCGTGAATAAATTTCTTCCCCCCCGCTAGTTTTATCGGAATTTAAATTATTAAGTGCATTTTTTTTACATCATCTGCGGTAACTATTATTTCATTCGTGTTTGGAATGTTATTATTTGTTTACTAGGCTCTTCTCATTTAAATTCGGAACATTTTTGTTAGAAACTGAAGCAAAGTAATTATTTAAGGTTATCTTTTCGAGATCATTTTGAATTAATTAGTCGTTTGAACTCTGTTTTTCTTCTCTAGTATGTAAGGAATACTTTCGGATTATCGTGTGACCTTTCTGCTAATTTATTTTCGTACCTGCACTTAGCTGCGTTCATTTCTCTCTTTATCTGCCTTTGGAAGTCAATAATTCTTTGTCCTAATGACTGTCGCCTTTTAACCGTTTATAAAGTGACCATTGCCGTCCAATCAGTCTTAAGAAATTGTTTAATCCAAGGTTTATTCCTTGTATATTATAGAGCCGTGTTGGTGAGGAATATATCTGGTCTGATGATTCTTAATGCGATCAATGATGACGTTATAAGCCGAAGCAGGTTATTTATTACTGAGTTCTCTATGTCAATCTTATTCTTTTAATTCATCTATAATAATCAATTGGAAGTTTGTGAATTTATATACACGTAGCTTTTGCGCTTTCCTCTAATTAATGAAATCATATTTGATGTTAAATATCAATGAGTTGTGATCCGAATTTCCGAGTGGTTCCTGAACTTCAAGCCACCAATTAAAGTTTCCTTATTACTTAGAACTAAATAAAGTGTCTTGTTTTCTCTTTTAGGGTGTTCGAGAAATTGGTGCAGATAATTAGCTAAAGAACCGTTTATGATATGATATCCGAATACTCATCGTATACCAATCAACTTCCGGAAGATTGAAATCTCCTGCAATACGTACATTTTTGTAATTGTTGGCTAAATAAATTTGTGTAAGGTCCTCTTCATAGGAACTACTCGGCGTTCTGTATACTAGTCTCTTAACTAAAGAAAAAGCTTTATTGCTATTTTTTATCCATATTGACTCGCTGTGTTGTCGATTAGAAACTCGTATTTTATTTCGCTCAAGTAAAACAGGACACCATTTCCTTCTCAAAAGGACTATCCTTATTAATTAGTGTATAACCCAACCCAGAATTTTAAATGACGATAAAGAGTCCCAGTTTGCTGTGTGCAACCACGTTTCAGTAATGGCTAGTGTCGATATATTTTTTATCACTACTTAAATTGATTTCACTAGTAGATGCCTTTATATTAAAGGTATTTATTTCCCTTGATACCATTCTACTACCATCGACCATGTAGCAAAGTCTCTGGTAGCACATTGGTTCGAATTCTATTTCATTTATCTTGGCATGAAGAATGAGTAGACAAGAACAAGGATAAAAATAGGAGTTACTACAGTAAACCTTATGTAGCCTAAATGCTGACACCGAGATTGAATGGTTTGAAATTTCGAGGACAAACTAGCAGACTACCAATATTACAAATTAATTTCTTTTCGAATCAGTAAAATTATTGATGTGGATGAATATAAATGAATTTTCGAGCGACTTTTCACTAGGTCAATATTGACAGAGAAAGAGTAATTCTGGTCAGATAGATAAGATGTGGATTAGACCAACTGAAAAAAAATACTCCTAGTTTTTATCCAGCACTGGCTACACATATTGTGCAACTTGCCGGCAATTTGTTTTGGTAGGATTTGAAGCTAGGGGGTAGGAAAGCTTGTATAAATGAAAAATGATGAAACCGAGTGGGAATTCTTCAGATAAAAAAACTTGGTGAAACCATTTGAGGAATTCATCAAATTTCAAGAACAAAGGGAGAATATTGTCAAGAAAATAATAGTGCAGCGTCGGTATGCGAAATTAAACCGTAAAGACAATGAATAACATTGTAAATTGCATCCTAATGCAGATTCGACGAAAGAGGAAAGTAATTGTTCTCCATGGGCGTAAAAGGAGAACGAAGCCTCTTTGTGCGACGTCAAGGGATGACAAAGAAGAAGGAAAATGTGTCGTTGGTGAATAGGCTATCATTGTCTGACGACGAACCCTGTTCGCGAATGGAGAGTTTGATTGCTGAGTCTTTTGCTTTTGATTTACTGTTCGCATTTGTGACACCCTTACTGAAATTGAAGTCAACAGAAGGAAGCATTGGTACGTTCACAGGTGTTGCGAAATCCCGTTCCTTCTTCACAAAGAGTCATCAGAATGCCGATCCTGGTTCAAAATTGACACAGATTTCGTGATAGAAGCTAAACGGTACCCCTAAGACTATATTCATTCAGACTCACTCCTTTACTTATGAAGGTATCCATAAAGGACCTGAACAAACCTAAATATACACACACACGAGAACATATATGTGGGATTATAGGAAATTGTGAAATCCTGTAACCGTAGTTGCTCTAATCCCCAAGCAAAAAAGGGATAGTGATCCCAATAAATCCAGAACGGCGTACGGAAGGGGATCATAATGGACCAAATGAGCCGTAATCGCTTGTACCGAAGACCTAATATGGAATACACAGTCACATTATCAATGGGCATCGCATCATATTGTATTAGATATCATTTGAGAGTTTTTTTTTCTGAATTAAAATATGAGATGGACATTTTATATTACTCAATATTAAAGAGAACTTAAGTGATTTAATTAAAATTCAGGGGCGAGACTTATACATAAAGGGCTGAAGTCAAGAAGCACGGCCTAAAAACAAGGAACATTAGAGCTTCTAACGAACGCTGACAATCGCTTTCGAATTCAAACATATAGCTAGGCTTTTGATTTGTGCCTACTACTAGTTAATTACAAATAGTAAGTGGTTCAAACCTCCACCATTAAATTGAGGTAGCCCCCCTTTCGATAATAATGACCTTAGAGTTCGAATTCCAATGCAATTGCGAGACGTTGCTAGGCGCTCCAATGTTCGTTGTTTTTACAGTGCTCCACCCCTTAGGGCAGGAACTTCCTCCGCTCGTCTAAAGGGACAACTCGCACTGAATGGACGGCGGAATAAACTGTGGATTCAATCTAGCCTTAACTAGTCTAATGGTCTAACTAAATAACTACTTTTCTAGACCTTACTAGACAAAACCTACATCTTTAACATTGGAGTATGCCTAAAGGTCAAAAGGCTTTCCCGAACCTGCATCGTCACTGAAAATGAATACTTAAATTAAAAGTAAATTGAAGTTGAAGTTTTCGGGAAAATGAATCAAAGCTTATAAACTTTAGCCAGGGATATCTACAGCACTCCTTCAAATGAAAAATTGAAGAAATATAGCCCCGACCCCAAATACCACCAGCACATAGTGGAGTCTATTACTTAATCGTTGGACAATACATAAATAATTGTTCCTAAAAATGATTTGGTGGACTAGTCGTTTATAACCCAGAGTTAACGAACAACTCTGAAACCAGGACAAATTTTCGAAATTTCCTTCAAAGTAACACTAGTTTAGAGAGGTGGTTAAACTACACTTCACCAGAAGAAGATGTTCAAATGCAAGGTAATTGATACGTGAAAATAGGCTATCTCCCAATACTTATAAGTTCTTTATCTCCCGTTATTCATCTGTATCTATAGGACGCTCGGTCTGTTGCTGCGGCCACAACGATGTTCGCTCTTAACTAACAGGCATTTATGCGTGCGCGTAAACTGCCGGGCTCGCGCGGTGAAACGTTCACTCATTCTCAATCATTCATTTCCTGTGGCACCCACGGGGATGCATAGGGCCTCAATGAGCTCACGCTACCACGCTCTATCTTGAGCTGCGTCAAGATCTTCCCAACAATCATCTTCTGCTTCCCGCCTCATAGTCCTTATCCAAGTCTCCCTAGGCCTGCCTCTACCTCTTCTACCAGGGGCCACAAATCCTGGTGTATCCCAAACTATACCTTGCTTTATATAAACATGACCTAACTATTTCCCAACGGGAAAATCTAACAAATTCATCGACCGGTTGCACCCACGTTATTTCTCTGATGCTGGTACTTGACACTCTTCTATCCCACCATTTAACTTCCAATAGTCGTCGCAGAGCCTTATTTTCAAATGCCAATAGTTTTTTTATCTATAGTCACAGTGCTGTACCAAGACTCAGGTCCATAAATCAAAATACTTCTAACCATTACCTTATAAATTTTGATTTTAGTATGTACAGAAAAGTTGCTATTATTCCAAACATTCTTAAGCATTCCCATTGCCTGATGGGCGCCTCTTAGCCTTTCCTCAAATTCCAAATTTAGAGAACCATCCTTTACTAAATAAGTACCTAAATATTTGAACCTATCAACTTGCTTTATAGAAATTCCTTCTACCGAGCAATCATGCGCATTTTCTATATTCATATTTATGATTTCAGTTTCTCTGTTATTAATTACCAAACCAACCTTTCGTCCTTCCCAAACTAAACATTCCAGCATCTTTGTATCGCTTCTGGCCCATTTCAAATAAGAACTATATCATCAGCGGAATCTACGTCCAGAAGTTTCCCATTTTCTCCCCGGTCTATACCAGCATCAGTTTCTGCTTTTACCTTTTTCATAATGTAATCAATAACTAATACAAATAGCAGAGGTGACAGAATGCCACCCTGTAGCACCTTAGAGTTTATTTCAAATGGATCAGTCAAACCGCCGTCAACCATCACTTTACAAGTTGTGCTCTCGTGCATATTCAAAATGACCCTAACAAACTCTTCTGGTATTCCATAATGCCGCATGATCTTACCCATGCCATTTCTCGAAATTCCTTCGAATGCCTTTTCAAAATCAACAAAGCGGAGGCTTAAAGGACTTTCATTTCATTTGCTGCATCAAATGTCTAACAATCTAGTCATTGCACCCACGCCCCTTCCTAAACCTAGCCTCTTCATCTCTTAGAATGCCACCAACCACCGGCTCCAACCTATTCAATAATACTCTACTGATAATTTTCAAAGCTACTGGTGGCAAAGTAATTCCTCTCCAGTTACCACACAGATCTCCTTTTTTCGGAACTTTAACTAATACTCCATTATTCCACCCTGATGGACCATCCCGGTCACCCATTCTAGCTATATTATATGATATAGAGAGTGCGCAACTCTCCTGAATCTGCCTTCACCCCACAAATAATAATAATAATCAACAAGTAAAGATATTTTTGTACCACAATATAAGAATTTCATAGAATATTCATCTGTATCTATTTGCAGGAGGACTTTTCATCCTGGGCAACGTCGGGTAGCAACGATAGTCTACAATAACGTAAAACCTTCATTCTAAAGATTATACACTAAGCAGCCGCACTGTCACAGACTAAATGTTTGGAAAATGAAAATAAATGAAAAAAAAATAGAAAAATGAACAACTCGTAAAAGGAAACAATGGAAATAACAAGACAGTGAGAAATTGCTTCCTCTACTCCTTCACTGGGTACGGAAAAACAAGATAGAATATGCTCCACCCAGTTAATGATTTCTCGGCAGTCAAAACGAAACTTTTAAAAGTTATAAATTGAATTTATATAAATAATTATCCCATTCGTGTTGAGCGTCCGTTTAACCTGACAGGAGGCTAATCTACTATAACTGCCTAACATAGCTATCCGGGGTTGCCCGGGCTAAAAGGTCCTGTCGCAAATAGATACAGATGAAAGTTATTTGAAATTCTTATATTGTAGCACATAAATATCTTTACTCGGTGATTATTATTATTTATGGGGTGAAGGCAGATTTAGGAGAGTTGCACACTCTCCCTATCATATATTATACTTACCATGAGTAAGCTTTTCACATCGTGCGCACGGCAGCTTACGCGCCCGCTTGAATAACCATTAGTTAAGAGCGTACAACATTGTTGCCGCAGGAACAGATCGAGCCTCTTTAACGATGTTGTTTCTGCCCTACCTCCTATTGATACTACTGCTTCACCTGACTAAACCTTACACTCACTACACCAATCATTACTTGCCTGCCTTGACGTGCCCGCCCCACTAATCACTCCTTCAAACCGCTCATTCACGCAAAGTTTTGTCTGAGAGCAAGAATGACCCCCGGAATATCTTTCGTCTCCTCTGTCGTCTTTCCTCGCTTAGCCCCACTACTTTCCCCGCCTCTCCTCCCATCAACTCCTCTACTCTTTCTAATTTTTTCTCTGATAAAATTATTAACTTTCGCGCCAAACTACGCCAGTTGTCTGAACAAGCCCATGCTGTTTTTCCTGACCATAATCCATTGCCGCTTAATGTCCACTCGGGTGTCCTCGGAGTAAGTAACTACCCTGATCTCACGCTCTAACAAATCTGGATCCCTTAAGGACGTCTTACCACCCAAACTCTTCTACCAAATTCTTACTTCTGTCCTCCCACTAATTCTTCATCTCTTCAACACTTCTCTTGCCACAGGGGGGGGTATTCTCTTCCTTCAAACATGCCTTAATTCTTCTTATCCTAAAAAAAACCACCTTAACCCCTCTGAACCATCTAGCTATCGCCCTATCTCACAGCTTACATTCCTCTCTAAGATCCTCGAGAGAGTGGTTTTCTCTCGCCTTAATGACCATATTTCTAACTGCAATATCAATGAAACGTACCAATCGGGGTTCAAAGCGAAGCACTCTGCTGAAACCGCTCTTCTTAATGTTTCAGACGGTTTACGTAGAGCTGCCGATAGGGGTTGTACGTCCATTCTAGTCCTCCTAGACCTCTCCTCTGCTTTCGACACCATCGACCACACTGTCCTCCTTGATCGTCTTCTCACTTTCCTTGGTCTCTCGGGAACTGCACTTGATTGGTTCCGCTCATACCTCTCCCCCCGCACTCGGTTGCGCTCGATAACCTCTCTTCCGAGCCCGCACCCATTCATTTTGGGCTCAGTCCTTGATCCCCTCTTCTATGGCATCTACTTACTTCCTCTTGGCTCCCTTCTTCGCAATTTGGGCCTGTTCTTCCACCTCTATGCTGATGACACTCAGATATACCTTTCCTCATCCCCTGTCTCCTTCTCTCAATCAATTACCAAGCTCCTTTCAGCCTACACCTCCCTAAATGAATCGCTGTCTGCCAACTTTCTCAAACTTAACCACGATAAAACTGAAGTTCTCCTTGTTGGTACCACTTCGATGGTGGAGAAATCTAAAGCTCTCTTTGCCTCCCTCAACCTTGGGGAAACCAATGTCGCCTTCTCTGTTACCGTCAGTAATCTTGGTGTTATTTTCGACGAGCAACTCTCGTTTAAATCGCACATCCTTCGTATCTGTAAGTCTTCCCTCGCTTTCCTCCGCAACCTTTCACGTGTTCGATCCCAATTTGATCGACGAAGCCTTGAGACTGCTATTCATGCCTTCGTCACCTCACGCTTAGACTACTGCAATTCTCTTTTAGTGAATCTCCCTTCTTCATCATTTTGCCTCCTACAACTAGTTCAAAACTTTGCTGCCCGAATCCTCCTTCGCCGACCCAGCTTCTCTCCTTCGATACCTCTGTTACAGGAGCTACACTGGTTACCTATTCGCTTCCGTACCCACTATAAAATTCTTCTCATCACCTACAAGGCCCTAAACCTCGAGGCTCCACCTTATCTCTCGTCTGCCCTCTCCCGTCGTCAAACTCCTTGGGCACTCCGGTTTAACTTCGCTCCCATCCTGAACACTCCTCGTTCTATTCTCTGCTCGATGGGTGACCGTTCCTTCTCAGTTTGTGCTCCTAGACTCTGGAATGCTCTTCCTGCCGAAGTCCGATCCTCTCGCTACTTTTAAACGTCCCCTGAAGACTCATCTCTTCAGAATTGCCTTCTCTCCCCTTTAAACTTTCTCTACACTCGCTACACAACCTGCGTTCTGTGAGGGCTAACAGCCCCGAAGGGCGCATTATAAATACTTATTATTATAGATACAGACTCTATAATCGTGCTTAGTGTCCGTTATAACCGACAGGTCGTAATTCAATAACCACTACATATATAAAAAACTAATTCTACATAATATTACGAATTGTACTCTTATCATTATGTTAAATTCTTAAGCAATTGGAAAAAATAATTAGGCCATTGGCACGAATAGGTTGGACATAGCTCAACCTAATCAAATTGAATGCAATAATTATTAAAAATTCTAAAAAAAGTCCTCTCGTTGATGACTAGTAAAGATAAGCCGTTTTATTAGAATTAAATTCTCAATCAAGTCAAACAGGTGAAAGCTTACGACCTGTCAGTTATAACGAACACTAAGCACGATTAATGAGTCTGTATCTATAATAATATAACAATAATCAGTTGCAACAAAACTCCTTTCTGAGAAACAGATTTTTCTCTTAGATCAAAGGATGACTTTTACCCTAATAGAGTATTAGGTGAGGAGAAAATTGGATACCTCCTTAATCTAAAAGCTTAGGTCCCTTGGCAGTGGTTTACGATAATAGAAAGGGCTATGATTCAATCAATGTTGCTATATACTGTTTTTATTTTTTTTTATTTAATTTTATTACGCAATTTAATTTAACTGAATCCATAGATGACTGGAAGCCTTGAGGTTTTTCTTTACCTATCTTTTCCCAGTTTGTTCTTCTATCTCACTTCCTTTTCTTCTTACCATCGTTTCCTCTGCGACGTTGCAGGTGTGCGGGGATTCCTAATTCCAATCTATAGTGCTTGCACTCTTCCCGTTCTACCTCTCTCATCTTGTATAATAATAATAATAATAATAATAATATAATAATATAATAATAATAATAATAATAATAATAATAATAATAATAATAATAATAATATAATAATAATAATAATAATAATAATAATAATAATAATAATAATAATAATAATAATAATAATAATAATAAAGTATAAAACTGACTTTGGGGCAAAATGTTTGTTTTGGGGGGTGACCTAGTTAAAAAAACTTGAAGAAAAAGGAGCATGATTATAATTTTCTTAGTGACTTACCACTGTCTATTGACCCCCATTTTTATACTGGGAGCTTGGAGGGGTTTTCTCTTACCTCCTTAGAGGAGGTGTACATTTGGGAGAGACCGAATGGTAGAGGAGATTTCTGCCCTCCTGCTTAGATGGAAACCTTGGGGAGACCTTCCCTTTAATGATATAATTTTCACACAGAAACACTGTGGGAAGAAGGTTAAACCACAGGCTAAATTGTCACACTTAGTATTGACATGTTTTTTTTTTTTAGTAGCATGCACATGAATCTATAAGTTACTATGTCGGTCCGTAGATGGATTGATCAGATGGTAACCATTTTACTTTTCAATTAGCTTTTTTGTCAATAACATCGTAAATATTCGTCCGATTCTAACGGAATTTGAAACTCTTATGTTGTTTTACATTTTCTGTCGAATGATAGAACTGTCAAGGTCCTCCCAAGGTTAGTCCATTAATTATTTAGCAATAAAATCGTAACTATTCGTCCGATTCTAATGAAGTTTGAAACCCTTATGTTGTTTTACATTCTCTGTCGAATGATATAATTGACCAGGTTCTCCAAAGGTTAGTCCTGGAATTATTAAGGGAAAAATAACTGTGTCGAAATGCCCAGTTGTTTAAAATTTCGAAGGTCATAAGGTCATAAGTCAAAATAATTGAGAGCGCACAACATATGTCTGCTGACCTTGTTATTCTTTTACAACCATAACAGTTTTGTTTTCATAACCGAGTTTTAGGCCTCGTTGTAGAAACCTGAGAGGTTAGACAATAATATTCCGGGTGCAAACGCAGCGGGTGGGCATTTTTTAGCTGTTCCTACTGTCCTTTCATTTCTCGATTCGGTTTCAATAAAATCCTCGTAAATTTCCTTCTTTACTCCTTTCTATCTTCTTCCTCTTACACTACCCACACTCAAATTTTAAATGAGTCCTTTATTCATTTTATATTTAGAAAGAACTTTATAAAAATTGAAAACTACCTGCAAGTAAAGGGGGGCGATTGCAATAGTGAAATGAGGAAACATTGAGACCGTGTAAAAAAAAACCCATGAAGGAAGAAAGGAAACTTGTATAATTCAACGAGGGTAGTTTTATGGGGAGGTGAATGTGTGTTGGGAAAGGGTGGATGATGAAAGAGATGGGTTGCCTATAATACCAGGAGTAAAGAAAATCAATCGTGCAAAACGAATACTCGTTTTGCAAACATTTTAAAATGCGAATTTGAACTTTTTAGCGGGGGATGTTGGGGGGTTAGTTACTGAAGTTAATAAGACTCTTTTAATTATTTGCTTTCACCCCTACCCGTCCTTAATATCTATTATGTGTCAGTAAAGTCTCAGTATCCTTCCTAATTCTTCAGTCTGTACCTTCACTTGAGAGCTTCTAGCCGCAAAATGTATAAAGAATCATCTTTGGGACACTAATACAATGTTCCCGTCATATATTTTCACCTCCTCTTACTTATACCCTTTTATCAGAAATGGCTTTGAAAAACTGTATTTTAATTATTTTAATCGAACTGGAATTTACCTCACGCATAAGCTAAATAGCGCGATAGAACTTTGCCTAGATTGCAAATCCATTTTCCTTATACAGCTGGCGTATTTAGTGTCCTTAGAGACTTTAGAATAAAAAACTTCAAACTATTTTTGCAGAATATATTTAAAAAAATCCCGAAACCACTTTAACTTTAGTACATTTTTTTCCTAAGTTTTAGTAAATAATCTCGTTAATTTCATTTTTTTATCTTTATTGACGATATTTGGCTTTCTCCGACATCGCTACGCGGTCTTATGATAGAACAATACAATCCAAAAGTTGGTCAAGTGTAAATAATAATTGTTTGCTTTTGTTCGACAACCTTAACATATCTTTCAAATAAATATTTTAAATCTTTTCGCTAATTTTAGCAATGAAATAGCTGAGATAGGAGAAATGGAAACCAAATAATCAATTTTCTTTATTTTTGAACGTGTCAAATAAGAAGGGCTGAACGGCAGACAGTCCTTAGATGGAATTCTCGTAGAAAATGCTCCGAAATGGTCAAGATGGGACCGGTTAAACGTTGTTCTTTTCCAAGTAGTAATTACACGGAACCAAATTTGGGTTTTATGCCTACAGGGTGCTTAAAATAAGGAACGATCGCGAGAGAGAGTACACTAATTAACATGACTGGTTAAAAGCATATGTGGGCGCGATAACGAAAAAAATATATCATGATAACCAATAAATTGATAACGATAACCTTATCAGCAATAACTGATAACTGGCGATAAATTTTTTGCCCGATAAAGTGATAACCGATAAATCGATAAATCCAAAATTATAATACAATATTGATTATTGACTCTATATAACGTTATTTTATAATACTATAGTAAAAATATTTAGAAACTGTTTCTTAGTTTCTTACCTGGTGAGGCTCTCCTTCATCTCCTCATAGGTTTTGAGGATCTTCCTCCCAGCTCGGACCTACCTATTTCTGCCTCCAAGGCACGCGTGGCTCGAACCTGTGCTAAACTGGAACCAAAAACTGAAATTATCGATTATCGCTAGTTTGTAACCAAAAGTATCGGTGATACCAATGAATCGATAACGCGGGAGAAAAAAATATCGGATAACCGATGACCCAATATCGCTATCGCGATAAATTTTCGCGATAACGCCACCTATGGTTGAAAGGGTTAAGGACATTGGTCATTTCAGAAGGATGCAGAAACAAAAATAAGTTAATGAAACTGGACTTAGTAACCGGCATTTAGTTAAATCAGGTCCTCAGGATTAACCTATTACGACCTTACCTTCTGAAAATGATCACACCAGACTTCTGGAAAAACGTTTGGATCCCAAACTAAAATATCTCTGCAAGAGATTAAAGAAAGAAGAAATCCTTCAAATTCCCTCGCTCCTGTTCTTTTCCAAGAAGGAAGGACGTAAGCCCCGCCTCCATTAAGGGAGGAAAAATAGGGTGAAATATTAAATGATCATACGAGAACTTTAAATCCTCCTAATTTTCTCTTTTTTTATGAGGAAAATACTATCATTGTGGTGTATGTGAAACAATTACGTTCTTCTGAGCTCAGGTCGGAGGGAGAGCGAAGTAAGAGGCGTAGGTCAGACAAACTGAAAATCAAAATACAAATTGGAAAATTTTGAAGCTATTCCCGTTTGGCCTAAGACCTTCCGAACAAGATGGCGCCTCGCAAATATCCTTGAGTATGAAAGAGAAAAAAAAATGTAAAAAAGGATGTTAGAAATTTAAAGCATTAAACTGAAAATATAAAACTATCTACTTATTATTAAAGCCAAGACTATTTTACAATTAGTAAATAGCAAATGTGTAGAATGAATTTAACTCTATATTTGTTATTTCGCTTTCTATTTATTCTTCTCTCTTTATTATTAACTAGGTTTCCATTCACAAAATGGGTGCAGTGTCAATTTCATTTCAATTTCTCTTTTAATCTTTTATTTTTACTTCTCGTTTATTTATGATTTTTTATCGTTTCCATTTTCTCATTTAAGATTTTACATCGTACCATTTTGATTCTTTTGGAGGTTGGCCCCCGTATAAAGATTGATAACAATCTAAGATACTATCGATGTTAACGTGGATAACAAGGTGTTGGTGGAGTGGGGTTGGGTAATCCAAATGATCAATAAAACCCGAAGTAATGTTTTTTTCTTAAATCTTGTTTGAATGTTATTACAATCACGAAAATAAAATTGAGTGTTTTTTTTTCAATATTAAGAACAATGCAAGGAGTAACATAATTTAAAGCCAATATTATAAATACAGTAGTTGGACAAAATAATGGAAACATTAACTAATGCACCCATTCACACCAAAGAAGTTTCTACAACTTATTTAAAATGCCTGAAAATGACGTTGAACACATTTTGGTCTCCAAAATTTACAGATCTTGCCATAACGGAGTTTTTTGTGTGTAAATTGGAGTAAAAAGTAGGGGATAGATTCCCTCTAAAAAGCGACTACGAAGGAGCTAGAACAGTTTTCATTCGAAAACAGTTAAATTCATATAGATACAGCCCAAAGCTGTATGAATCGGTTGGTCGGCGTATTAAATCTATTAATACTGCTAAGGGGGAGGGGACTCAAATCAGTAATTTAATTAATGTTTCTATTATTTTCTCCAACCCCTGTATGTACCCCATTTTGAACAACGAAGTGATGTTTATTCCACATCCTCCTTATTCCATAAATGAGAACTCTGTAAATAAAGCCGATAAAGGTTGGAATCGCATTTACTTTTTCATGTTGCTGATTTGAATTAGTTTACATGTTCGCTCATACATCAAAATTTACATATGCGCAAAATCACTAAAATGTGTACTATACTAGCAGCCGGCAAAGATGGCTCCTTTTTTTTCATTATGTCACCATCTTTAGTGAGGCTAATTATTCACCCTCGCAGCCTAAGATGTAACGCTGAGAGATTTTATTTGGCACTCTTTGGCACCCTTAACCTCCTCTAGTCTTCATTTTTCATTGACACCCGTAACCTTCTAAATTCTTCTGTTTCTCTGGCACTTTCCACATTATTCGATCTTCTATTTCTTTGGTATCTTCTTCGATCTTTTATTTTGTTGGCACTTTCAACCTTCTTCGATCTTTTATTTCTCTGGCACTCCCATCCTTCTTCGATCTCCGCTTTTCTTTGGCCCCATCAAACCTCCTTCGGTCTTCTTTTCCATTGGCTTCAGAGACGTGCGCTTGAGCACCGGACCATGTTTCCGCTGAGTTATTGTATGGGGTCCAATGTAGCACGGAAGTAAAGGGTCACAAGCAGCATGAATCCCATGTTGACCTTGCCCCACGCGGCAGGACCTTTCCCCGGAAAGAGCACTAACTCGGTGAGAACCACCCGGAGCCAGAGCAGACTCCCGGGCAAGGTCTTCCTAAGGGGACACTAGCCCCGAAGTATTCTGGTGAGGAAGACGGTCCTCCTCCATGTGATAGCAACCCTATGAGAGCTAGGTCCTACCACATATCAGAGAAGGATATGGCTGAGGCTGGTTAGTCTGACCTCGGGGCCCCTTTTGGAGGAGGGCGTCTGGTGCATTTCCCTTCCTTTTCACTAAAAATAGAACAAAAATGGAAAGAAGAGTAAAAAGAGTAGAGGTTCCTCTCCTTCCTGGGGGGTAGGAGATCGGAGGGTAGGTAGGTCACCTCCCAAAACTGTAGGAGACCACACTATGAATGGTTCATCTGGTTTTGGGACACCCTTGGATGAAGGGGCTAAGAAATCCCAGCAGACGGAGGGTAAGGTTACCGGAGCATCGGTGACGTCGGGGCCCGTCATTGAGAGTCTACCTGGCGTTTTTAAGCCCACCAGCCTCAAGCGTTTCTCTATCATTGGTCTTACTGAGAGAAGCATGTTGTCCAAATGGCACATTTTCCTTCAACCCCATGCATTAGCTGGATATAGAACCGAAGGTCGCCCCTTTCTCTGAAGGGACTCTTCTTGTGAATGAGGTGGACCCACCCAGGCGGCCATAGTGAGTGCTCTTCGAAACCTTAATGGCTTACATGTTCAGGTGGCACCGCACTCTACTATTAATTTCTCGAAATAAATAGTTTATGCGAGGGAACTCTTTGACTAATCGTGAGAATATTTAAAAAAAAAAAACTGGCCGACCAAGGAGCGGTAATTTCGAGCGTGTGTTAAGGAAACACGGAGGGCCTTCAAGAGCATTGCTACCGTCTTCGTCATATTCCATCGTGATCGTCTCCCTGAGTCGGTACGAACCGGATGGTATAGCTATTGCGTCAAGGTAATCGTGTCATAGTCGCGAAGATGCCAGCATTGTCACAGTTTCGGCCATAATAATAGAACCTGTAGACGTACTAATTCGGATCAAATCGAATTATACACAAACTGTTCAAATAACTTATTTTATTTATTCGTATTATTCAATGCCAATAAATGTGTAATTTGCGGCGAGCCACAACCTGCTTTCTCTGAGCAATATGACTCGCATCATTTTGAGAAGAAGAGCCATGCCGTTCAGACTGTGGACCTAATATCTTTCAGATATGTTAACGAATTGGTAATGTCATCGCACTGTGGGATTTGAGACTTACTACGCCTATCAAGTTAAGATAGCACCCTTTATTCGCAATCCTTCTGCGGTTTCTATATCTTCCAGGGGCCGCTCTTAAAAAGATCCCAGCAACACGTTATCGCGCTCCGCCATAGTTAAGACCATCTCCGATCCCCCCACTACGCGACCCCTTCTCAAAAATTAAAGCAACCGCGCGCCTCGACCGAGTCTTTAGAATCACATAAGTCAAACACCCGGAAGGTGGTGGTGAGACCTTCCCTAGAACATCTTAATTCATATTAGCCATAAGGAGGAGAGCAGCAAGGGACCTTTGGATCACTTTTCCTTGCCCAAGGATAAACAGCGTGCTTCCAAAAGTCTGGACTCTCCAAAAGAAAAACGAGGCAATTCTGGCTCCAAAGCCGCCCCTCTCCCCAAGGTTGCAAGGCAGAAGGAGAGGAAGGGTCGATTGACGAGCCAAGCCGCTTCCAGTCAGCTCTCGGAACATCAGCACTTTTGAGGCAAACTGCAGCCAACATCCCCCGTACTTTTGTCTCTAGGAAGGCTGCAGCCATTCCCAAGATGGCCACTGCGTATCCTTCAAAAAGGGCTGGAAGGCATTTTCATTCAATGGAATTGCCGTGAACTTCGGGACCCCTAGAAAGAGATGCAAATGCGCTCCTTTAATATCTGCCCTCAAGAGAGTATTCTGTGGACCTGCTTACTACACACTCCTTAA
Source organism: Ceratothoa steindachneri (assembly GCA_963969495.1). Classification (NCBI taxonomy): domain Eukaryota; kingdom Metazoa; phylum Arthropoda; class Malacostraca; order Isopoda; family Cymothoidae; genus Ceratothoa; species Ceratothoa steindachneri. The sequence goes on along the minus strand of OZ018331.1, from coordinate 11,193,377 downwards.
GGGTATAAGTGTTTTAAAACCCCACTAACTCGGAATAAGGGCCGAGCGGGTGGATGTGCAATATACCCGGCATTATGTTTTCGTTCTTTTTTGTGCTCTTTTGACTAAATACCTCCTTAAGGTAGTGGCAGTGCAACTACAGTCAGTTGTCAGGTATACATTTATTTCAGCGTATATTTTGTCGTCAACTGACTTCGATGTGACGGAATTTCGCGGCGTTGTGACAAAGTTGCCTAAGTGCATACTAGTTTCCTAAATATAGATGAGTTTACGCATCACTGTCCGAAAACTGCTTCATTTTCTTGTCTCAATCTATCCACGTTTCTATCTGGGAGATGATCGATGACCTTTATGGTAGTGATCACTTTCCCATTCTTATATCTTATTCTGGGCTTCGTGAGACACCCCATCGGAGGTGCTTGGAGCCAGTGCGGTGCCTGCATCTGCGGAAATGACTAATTTTTCTATCTTAGAAGAGGAATATAGGTCGGTTAATGAGTTGATTGTGTTCTGCTCCATCCCTTATGGCCGTCGGCCTGAATACTATTCTTAGAATCTCTGTCCATTTCGCATGGCTTCCGCTTCCTTGGTTGCTTGAAGAGTGCGAGACGGCCCTTAGATAGAAGCAACAAGGATATATTCGCTATATGCGCCACCCAAATGATTCTACTGTAGGTGAATTCCGATGAGTGATGCCTAGGCTGTGGTATGTTTCAAAGCACAGGCGCCGCTATTCTGGGCTGGGATTGTTGTTTTTATTTAACAGGAAGACTCCTCCTACAGAAGTGGTGAACTGCATCAAAATATTTCCAGGCAAGTTCTTGCTGGACCCTCCCCCCCTCCTACACACACACCTCCTGTCATCCAGGTTACCGGCGCGATATCTTTAACCCAGCATTCTTGGCGGAGCCCTTCGCAACCACTGCTCTGCCAGCATTTAAAACCCGCAGTCAGCTTGCTGAATGCCATCAAGCGGACTTTGCCTTTAGAGGCGGGGAACCCTTGAACGACATAATTACGCTAACTGAGTTGTCCTCCGCTTTCGCTTCGTCTGCGTGGAAGAGGCATGGGATTTTGATTAGCCTTATTCAAAAGGATATAGACAAAGGATATCTTCTCAGGTTCTTGGTAAATGGCACCCGATCCAAGGTGGTTTCCGTGCAATTTCTCTAACATTCTACGTGTGCAAATTGATTGAAAGAGTGGAAAATATTAAGTTAGCTTAATTTGGGAGCAGTAGAGGACAACTGGTTTCTGCGTAAATCAGCGTTCTCAAGCTCTACTCCACGTCGGATTCCTCGCTCTGAATGGAAAATGCTGTATGTAAGGCCTCCTTTCCTCGCCACGGTGTTGTATTATTGAGACACTACACACCATAAGGGCGGGGAGACATAGCCTACTTTTTTTCTCCTAAATTTCATCGAGATCGTTGATTTCGCATACTGGTGGTGAAAGCTCTTTTCTGCCAGATAAGTCAGAAAGAAGGTGACTCTTTAAGTGCGGCTTGGATACCTACTTAGAAGCGTCTAGTTAAAAGGGTCAGAACCACATCTTTTTTATGATACTAATAGATTTAGGTTTTCTTTGGCCAACACTAAGTCAGTGCATTTCTGCTGCCACCCACGGCATTACTCCTACACGGACTTGCTCCTAAATGGGGCTCACCTGGATTTGGTAGAGTCACACAGGGCTTTTTTGACCGGTTCACCTAGGAGGCCCATATTCACAGCCTAATGGTCTTTTATACCCTACGCCATTGACAGTCGTCGTTCCCTGACGTTGAACATTTAGGTTACCAATAGGAATATTGCTTTTTTCTGCTCATTTGTTCGGTCAAAGCTGGAATACGGATGGAAGTTCTACACATCCGAAACAGAAATTAATTTGCAGAAGGTAGATTTCATACACCACACTGGACTCCGAATGGCTACCGATGCTTCCCGCACATATTCACTTGAGAGCCTCCTTGTTAATGCAAGGTAAATCCCGTTTGTTCTACGGTGTACACAATGTATTATGCGCATGTACGCGCTATTCCAGCTTCTGCCTTGGTTGCCAACGACTCTCATTGCATCTGTGGCCCATCTCAACGGTGCCTATACCACCGCGGGACGTCGCTCATTCCCTAAACCGTTCTGATTTGAAGAAAGGTAATATTTTTCGAAACTCTTATTTACCTTTCGAGCCGGTAGCGCCTCTAGTTATACCTACGATACACACTGTGTCGCTATGCCCCGGCTCTCAAAGCTTCTAAAACAAATGCCGTGTCATGCTGGTGCCCTGCCAGTTTACATGATGCCCCCAAATCGGCTTTCACGTCATCACTCCTCTGTTTGAGGAAGTCTTGTCTCTACTAGGCGCTGCATCTGTTTTGATATGCGTCCTGGTTGCAATACACCGCTCGGTACGTGGAATTATCCCATGTACCTGGTTCTAAGCCATAATTGTGATTTAAATCAACTCACAAAATGCCCTAGTTGAAATCGATGATTTGGAATCTCCACATCCTCTGGTGTCTCGAGCCAGGATTTTGATGCTATTGATTTCTTCCTGGGTTCTGGACCTTAGGGACTGCAGAAGATGAGCGTGCAAATGAGAACATCAAAGACTCTGTGATGGCAGGATGACCTGTCTAGCGTTTTCTTGTATCCCACTATACCTACATGGCAGGAATCAGGTCTACCCTTAGGGTTGCTTGGTAAATAAAAATAATAATAATAGAGTATGATATTGCACCCTTCAAGATTGTTAAACCCTTCTAGTGCACCCGTCCATCGACTAGAGAAAGGCCTGAGAGAAGAAGTGGGTTTTCAGATCCCGTTCGAAAGCGTAAGGCAAGGAAGAGGAGCGTGTGAGAGCAGACAGACCATTCCACAGCCTTGGAGCAACTATCGAGAATACACCCTTCATCATGAAGCAGAAGAGAGTACGAGGAAACGAAAACAGGAAGGCACTTCCCGAGTGAAGGACTCCTTGTTGTCTGAACAGTGGTCACTGTGGCCACAGGTAATGGGGAGTTGCCGTTTTTATGATTTTAAATGTGAGAAAGGAGACTTTAAAAGTAATTTGAAATTTAATGGGTAACCAGTGAAGTTCACGTACTAGGGTTGTGGCACAAGATACCTGTCCTTATCGTAGTAGAATTCGAACTGCAACGTTCTGGACAAGGTTAAGGGAGAAAGTTGTAGTGTTGAAGGGTCCAGTGAGTTACAGTAATCAAGACGAGAGGTAACAAAGGCATGGATGGCTGCCTCAAAGATGTTTTGGTGAAAATGGGACCGAATACGACTGAGACTACGGAGAAAGCAGAGAGATGATTTGCTGATATTAGCAGCATGGGATCTTAAATTGAGTTTGCTGTCAAAGAATGAGAAAAATATTTGCGAGTCATCAACATAGAAATGGAAAGATAGACCTTGGCGAAGCAGAAAAAGGCTAAGAGGGAGGATGTTGATAGGAAAGATGAACGGGCCAAGGACCGAGCTCTGAGAAACACCGTAGCATACAGCAGTTTTCCGAGAGCCTTGCCCCCCGATGTGAACAGAATGTTTACGAGATGACAGATAACATTTAAACCGGTTTAGATCAGTTCCAGAGACATCTAGGAAGTCGCGAAGGCAGTGGAGAAGAAAGGATTGGTCAACGGTCTCATTTGATGACTAGAGGTCGGGAAGAACCAGAAATAAGGGCCTCCCACCGTCGGCCTCGCGGCAGAGTTGGTCAGCCGCATGTAGGTTTTGTAGGTTTGTCCTTTGTAGTTGGGGCTGTTTTGTGGACATCTGTCCCCTTCCACAAGCGGTAGCCTCGAATCGAGTCCACCACGATTCACCTTAATGCGGGCTAAAATAGCTATGCAAGAAGATTCGAGGCCCTTCGAGAGTAGAGCTGTTTCCTGCTAACCCCCAACTCCGGGGAGAGCCTCGGCCCTAAATAACGCTCGACTCCCCCCGGAAGAAACACAGAGTTGAGAAGTCTCGCCAGAACCCAGAAGATTCCCCTATGGTTCCAAGTCAAGTGATAGCAACAAAGCAAAGTGACAGCTGGACTATTTTGAGTATTTGGAATTAGCCCCAGCCAGGAGGTAATTCTACTGAACGATCGCCCCCGAGTGATTTTCCCGACTTCTTTCATCAACTCCTGTCGAAGCCCTTCTTATTTCGGGTAGCCGAAATACTCTCCCCTGGACCGGAAGTTACCGCCGCCCCCTTGCTTTTGGAGAACCGTCATCACTCCAACCTCCTGCTCTGAAGTCCGAGCGGTCTCACCTCACGTAGAAGACATCCGTAAGCCAACCTCCCTTCCCCCTTCAGTAACCCAATTGAGTTAATCTTCCCCCCTTCGATCATTGATGTGATTTTTTCCCGTTAATTCACTGAGGTAATTTTATCCTTCAATTTTCTTATTAATTTTTTTTTTGTAAATAAAATTCTATTTTTGTACATGTCTCTTTAAATAACCTTGAGCTTTGCCATTGTCCATTATTTGGCTGACCTCGTTGCACTCTCTCGTTACTCAGCCCGTCTGAACGCGTGGTTTTCCGTCCCTTTTGTCGGTTCGCTTTCAATTTATTGGTCCTCTCCTATATATATAATATGGTATTGATATAATGTAATGTCATACCACGACAAACACATTTTATCCTATCCTTTCCTCACTCTATCTAACCTTCGTACACCTTTCTTCAAAATTGTCCATTTTCATTGCTCACAGTCGATATATTTCTTCTCCTTCCAAACTAAATTATCACTACCATAAAGAAACATCGGAATCAGCAGACTCTCATGAAGGGGCATGAGAGGTTATGCAGTTACATTTAGTGAAGAATTTTGAAAGCGCTTCCATTCGAATGTGGAAATACTGCACAAACACCACCAGGGGTAATGAGAGTTTCACCCTATATTATGACAAAATGATCTCCACCGCTTCCTTCATAGATAAATTCAGCCTCAAGTGAGATATTACACTTTGGTACAACTGCAACAAGACCATATTGATGATCGAAGAGAATCTCTCAAATGACAATGGGCTTAAAGACTCAGGAACGGGGGAAAATATCCAAATACAGAAATGAGCTCCACGACAAAATGCGTAACTAGGAGTTAAAAGATGCATCTATCATACCATTCATCATAGGGACTACAAGAGTAGTGAATATCAATCACACTGACTATCTATTTTCTATTCACGGGAGCCCCGAGGCTTTGGAAATCCAACCTTAGCAGTAAAAGGAACAATATCTGCCCTGAAGAGAACCATAAGTAAAACACATCTCTGGAAAGTACCTGAGACTAGAAAGAACCCACTCTCACGTAAATATATATCAATCCTATGAACCAATATAAGTAAAAATTGGCTTGATCACTACAAAACTATCCGATGATACTTAAATTGAGGGTGAAAAGTTCCTTTATTATCATCCTCTCTCTTACTTGAGTCCCCATATTGTATTGAATAGTGTTATTGATAAAGTCTTATAATAAATTAAGCATGAGATCCCTATTCATCTCGAGTCAGCTTATATAATTAAATATATAGAGCATTCTACGAAACGTTCTTGTGTAATTGTTCAGGTTGGAAGATATTGTTGACCTGGACTTTTAGAAGCTTTGAAACCACTTTCCTTAAGAGGTTATTATGAAACTTAAAGTGTACGGAATAGGAGCAAAAATTCTTACTTGAATAGAAACTTCAACTCAAAATCGTTCCCAGCGGATTGTTGTAAACAGGTAAAATTCGGCCAAGGCAACAGATAGCAGCGGAGTTACGAAAGAACCAATACTTGGCTCATTTTGGTTCATAGTTTTTTTAGTTAATCAGTATTTATTAAATAATGAATGTATGTCATCTCTAAATATATTATGAAAGTTTTGGTTTATATCAGTGTCTATCAAAAATATGTATGCAAAGAAGAGTCTGATTAGGTGCAAGTTAGTGTTGTAGGGATGAAAGGCGTATGTCTATGCTCCGCATTATATAAGAAAGGGCAAGATGCATTGATTGTCTGTGAATATGTCAGCTTGAGATTGATGGAGGAGAAGTTAAGTTTGCAAATTTAAAATTGCATGGCTGTTTTGCGTGGCCCCTGTGATTATAGAAGTGAGAGTGATAGAGTTTCTAGAATGATATGATAAGTGGTGCTGGGCAGAACAGGGATTGTGTACTAGTTTATGATTTTTTAGTAAATATGAATTGAGGTATGAGTGACAAAATTAGAGTTGAATAACTTGGACTTTAGTTTAGCTGCCTGTGTCTAGGAATCCAAAAGAGTGGTTGATCGTGTAGTTAAGGAAGGGCTACATGGTATGGTCTAAAACTGCATGTGGTGGCTGACACGTATTGGTACCGTGAAAAGTTTTCATGTTGGAATTGAAGCGGGCTTTAGGCTGAAATTTTTTAGAATGTTTGGTTCTAATAAAAATAGGCGGATTTGAATCAAATGATGCGATCTCAAGCCTACTACGAGTAGGCTTGAAAGAACGATATGAAGGTGAAGTGTAATTGCAAACAAGGATTAATTTTTATATTAGCCTATGTTGATGGCCTAGAAATATGGCTAAGGATGAGAGAGTTCATGAAATAATAATTGGGGTGTTTGGTCGGGTCTTTGAGGAGACGGATAAACGAAAATCCAGCAAAGTTAAAGTGTTTCGAGTTGGGAATTGCGTCGAGTGTAATTTAGAAGAATGGGCGTTGAGAAAGTGCACGGTTTTAAGTATTTTGGGTGCAATGGTAAAGAAAGTGGTAGGGGTGTGTGAGATTGATAAGCTAGGAAAGGTAGTATAAGGTCATAGCGGTTTAAATGCAAAATGTGCAAAATAGTTCAATGCGACTATTTCGGCATAAGATGCGGTGCGAAAGTGTAAACTATGAAAGGAAAAGAAAGTAAGAGATGAGAACAGCACAAAGGGACAATTTGATACGAGAGAGAAGAACGAGGAAAGGGGTGAATGAGGTGATAATTGAAAATGTTTTAAAGTATTTAGGGTATGTAATAAGAATATATTAATAAGAGACTTGTGAATAGAACATATAAAAGTGAATTTCTCGGTGAGCAAACTGATGGAAGATTGCTTAAAAGATGGAGTAATTATGTAAGTGTGAGAGAGAAAGTGGACTAATAGAAGGACATACGAACAATATTGTTACGGTAAGTGCAGTGCCTAGAAAGTATTTATAAAGGGGAAGCTAGGGAGCTTCAGCATGGCGAGGAAACGTGTAAAGACGAGTTGTTACAGCTCGGAGTGTCTGAATGAATGACTGATGGTGCAGTAAAAGGTTATTTAGCTTTGTGCATAATATACCGTAAATGTGGCAGGGAGTGAAGTATTTTTAGCTGCCATTAGGTGACGCTGACCCAAAATATGTGAATTAAACTGCGCTAAAAACGGCATGACCGTAAATCCTGACGTATACGTCAATTTTTGAGGCTTTGAAACTAATTGATAAAAATAGGGATCAACTTATATACAAGGTATTAAAAGAGATCCCTTAAAACAAGTTGCTAATAAAGATGATTGATAGCAAACATTTATTAACTTATTTAAAAGATATATTAAAAACTTAGGTACATATTTATTCAAATTCATTATAAATATTACTATCGCGAGGATTATTGTTAATCTCAGCTTCTTCGTCTTTATAATTTTCCCAGTGATTAACAATTTCATAGGCCTCTGTAAGGATGAAGTTCCAAGAGTCTTTTGTAAAAGTGCAAAACGTATCTAATGATGGAACATGTGCAATACTCTTCCAAAACATCATAACGCCTCTACTTCTATTGCATCACCTTCATAACATATGCCAGAGAAAATCTAAGGTTTCTAAAATTAGTGTACGGTAATCTATACGTATAAACAACGTATTTGTAAAGATTATGCGATTTAGTAGAAAAAATGAAGTCTCTATAATAATTCGAACGCTTAGGTTTCTTGTAGAGACACCCAACTTTGTTTTCATAGCATCTAATTTTAGTTCAATCTTGTTTACTTTGGTCATTCTTATGTGAAATATCTTACAGTTAACATACCTAAGAAATCTGTCACGTCTCTTTTGGTATGCGAGATGATCGTAAAGCTGCGCTAAAAAGATGGTATTTGAATTGGAACCATTAGAAAGACTCTTAAGCGCTCCAAAAGTCTGATCCATAATATTGAGTCAAACTATGACAACAAAGGTTTATTTAAGGCTGGTAAATTAACCGGTATGACAAGGTATACCTGCTGAAGTCCGATCCTCTCCCTCCCTTGCTACTTTTAAACGTCTCCTGAAGACTCATCTCTTCAGAATTGCCTTCTCTCCCCTGTAAACTTTCTCTACACTCGCTACACAACCTGCGATCTGGGAGGGCTAACAGCCCTGAAGGGCGCATTATAAATACTTATTATTATTACTCAAATTATGAAGTACTTTTCCATGGCGGCTACAGCACTTTCTCGATAGATTAGTGCGATTTTGGCCAATAATGTCCCCAGGCAGACTGCGACAAGTAGGCTGGAGGAAGAAAAATTCCCGCTCGCTCACCCGTGGCAAGCCATTAATCAGCCTAAAGAACAAGAAGGTTCCCCACTGATCACATCACATGAAGGGAGAGCCAATTCAACCATATTCACTTCAGTGATGAATCTAAGCTAAATTTATATGAACCCGATTAGTAGGAGGTTTATTCGTCGCAGAGCAAGCCCAAGATTGTCTGGCATTTGCACCAAAAAGAGTTTGAAAGTTGACAGAGGAAGTGTTATGGTCCGGGACGTGATTTAGTTAGGAGGCATTGGGCCACTATCGTGCATGAAAAAGTGTACAAGGAATTGTTGCAATAGCATGCTTTGCCCCATCTGCAAGCCTAAGAGGCTCAACCTTCAATTTTCATACATGATAACGTCTTCTGCCACATGTCCAATTCGCAGTGAATACATTCCTATACGACGAGCATAGAATAGTTATGAACTAGTGTACAGACTCCGGACCTGAATCCCATTGGAAATGTTTGGAAGACACTCGGAGAGAGGTCTAAAGTGACTAATCCGAATACAACTCAAGAAATCTAGGGTATTCTTTAAGACAAATGGAACATAATTACTGGCCAAGAGTGTCATAGTCGGTTTGTCCCTATGGCAGGTCATGTCAAAACATCATCGACAATAAAGGCAACTACATTAGATGCTAATTATTTATAGCTTTTATAAATGTTTTCCACTGATAATTCAATCGCTATATTCCAATAAAAAATATGTTTCCGCTGTCGTTCGGATCATTTTGAAATCCAATTTTTCTAGTAAATTGTTTAACTTGATATCTTTCGGTTCATTCACTTGTATCACCCTTAGCCATACATATTTATACAGGCTCGTTATCATACACCAAATTGGAAAACCTTGGCTTTTTTTCTGACAAAGGTATGGAAAAATGTCATAGAAATGCAGGCCTTCCGATCTGTATATTCCTGATTTTGTGTATATGTTTTCTCTCTTCTAAGGCCAGAACGCACATGTTAGTCCTCCTGGTATAAATACAGGCGAACCTTTAATCCTCTGTAGATGGCTCTTAAAATTATCTGTGAGATGTGCTCTAAATGAAGCCTAAATTAACATCGCCTTATCCTGAACTTAATTCCAGGTTTCTCAATCCATTTAATCTTGTTGTTATGAACAAAATCTCCTTCAGGGAGGTGTATTAGTAACTTTGCCTTTCCTCTGTACATAGCGATGAGTTTAAGCTTCATACCATCTGCTAGCTACCTCAACAGTACTTTTCGCCCAAACTGTCCTGTTACCTTTACCGTTGGCGGTTTGTGGGAAAGCATATTTATAAGTCAGAAGGTTTCACCACTATTACCAATCTGGAAGTTGGGAAAACTGTGTTTCTTTTTTAATCCACTAATGTGTCTTTGGTATTTTAAAAATTTGTCTTCCAAATTCTCGTGGTCTGCAATTTTCGTTTTGCTCCACACCACAAAATTATTCTGCGTCATGTATTCCGGGTGCTGTATCTTGGATTTGGGTATTTTTTGTGCACTTAAAGAGTATTTTCACGTATGCAGTTCCTTGTAAATCCAAATCTCTTTTATGTGTTCAGTGACTTACTGTTTTAAATAAGTTTCCACTTCCAGTGACAGATTATTAAATTCTTTAATGCACATTTTTTAAATTACGTATTCTCCTCTGAGATTCTCCACATTTAATTGAATCACGCACAAGTTTTCCAAAAACTTCATAACGTCTTGTTGCCTTAACGTCATTGGATTCTTTTGCGCACGAAACAAATTTCAATTTGAAAGTTGTTTCATATTTCATTTTTTACTTTGTAGTATCCATATTAAGGTATACTCGAGAGAGAAGTTAAAATTATCATATGTTTCAGTTTACTGCCTGAAAGACAAAAGAATATGGGATTAGTACACTTCCTTTGGTCATTCGTTTGGTATTTCAGATGGTTGGTTTATTACACTGGCCAACAAATTCGAACTTTTTTTAATCACCAGAGCCCAGAGCAAACTTTACTCATGGCATTTTTTCGCTGATTTCAAATCTGACTTTAGACTTTCTTTAGCACATCAGGTTTTCGAGATATTCGAAAATGCAATATGATCGCTGTCGCTGATAGAATGTAGTGTTTTACTTTGATTTCTTTGCCGAAACTGGTGATATATGGTTACATAGCACCATTGCTAGTAAACAATTGCATTCTGTATATCTCCATGTGCATTGAGAAGTTGAACTGACACAAAATGATGCATTTACCTTAAAGAAACTCTAAAAATTATCATTCTCTTTAGGCGTAAACATATGATAAAGATAAATAGTCATGTTTTGTTTATTCCTCAAGCATCATAAAGTTAATGGTACTTATATTGCATGTATAAGAATGGTAAACAATGATTAAAGGGCTAATAAGTCAAAACTCGAATTCATAAACGTTGTGCATGGGATTTGCGTTGGAATTTGTTCTCGGGATTATCACGAGACAACATCCAACAATGATCTCTGATCATGCTCTCATTCCAAAATCCTTGATAGCGAGTTTCCATGGTCTTGATATCCTGGTGGAAACGTTCACCTTGCTCGTCACTTACGGCTCCAAGATATTCTGGCAAAAAGTCTAGGTGCGAATGAAAGAAAGGGATTTTAAGTGACATATGACATCCCATTTCTTTATAAGATTAAATAAAGTTTTCCACGTCATTTCTGTATGCAGGTGACTTGTTGATGCCCAGAAAGTTTGCACATAACCACTTGAAGGCTAGCCATGCATTTAGTTCAAGAGGAGTGAGGGTCTTCTCGAAGTCAGGGTCTGCTAAAACCTCCCTGATTTATGGCCCCACAACTATGCCTCCTTATAGTTTTGCCGCGCTCAGTTGTGGAATTTTTTTTGCACAGATCTTGGAATCCCTGAGAATTGTCCTTCACCATTGCTTTCACGAAGTTTTTCATTAGACCTAGTTTCAAATGAAGAGGCGGCAGATATATTTTATGAAGATCAGCCAGGGGGACAGACTAAACACTGCTTATTCGAGGCGCATATGTAGATCGAAGTGGCCAGTCACGCTTGTCATAATGTTTTGCAGTAGCACGGCTATCCCACAGGCAGAGGAAGCAACAGTACTTTGTAAATCTTCCTTGCATATCCATTAGTATACCTATGACATTTATATCACCAGAGATGTTCCCCTTGATGACCTTTGTAGTTTATGGCTTTAAGAAAATTATCCATATTGTCATATGTTTCCTTAAGGTGGACAGAATGGCCAATAAGAATGGAAGGCTTTACATTGCCATTGTGCAAGAGCAGAGCTTTCAGAGTTGTCTTAGAAGCATCAATAAAGAGATGCCAGTCAGACGCCTCATATGTCTGTGACAAGGCTTCGAACAATCCATTTATATCATGGCAATAGCAGAGAGGTCCATTAACTGTAAAAAATGAAGTTAAATCACGATTATGCTTTCTAAAGTAACTCACATGCACATTTTTCTAGAGTAAGAATTTTTCCTGTAGTTGAGGTGCTAGAAGTACTTCTTTTCCTTTGACAGTGACATATCTCTCACAAGATCATTCAACTCTTTCTGAGTAAATAACTTTGGCTCAGAGTTAGTATTCTCATATTCAACATCCGCATTTAATGTGCATGTATCTTCACTACTGCTATCACGACTGATATCATTAGGTACGAGGTCATCACCAGGTGAAACTCGAATTGGCAAAGATACATCATGTGGAACTGAAATTGGCAAAGATACATCATTTGGAACTGGTCGGCACGCCGATTCCATGGTTGGATAAACAATTTGGTGCTTGTTCTTTACAGAAAACCCTTTTGTGGTCACACTGCAGAAATAACAATTTTTGAGATGGTCTCTGGACTCTCTCCATATCATAGGAACAGCGAAGGGAAATTGAAGCTTTATTTTTGTTAATCCAGTCACGTAATCCATTAGAGCAGGAAGTACAAATTTTGTGTGGTGCCCATGCTTTATCTTGGTCACCCAGAGGGCAACCGAAGTGAAGTTTGTACGTTTTCTTTATATTATTTGTGATAGTACGCTGCAGAGATTTTGTTGTCAAATGCTCACATACATAGTAGAATTTATCTGGGTGATCTTTGCACTCTCGAGGCATTGTTACTGCTTTGTGGAAATATTCGGAAGCCTCTTATGATCAACGTACATAGAAGGAGCAGCTTAGAAGATGCACATCACACGAAGAACCTGAAGGCATAAACAGAATTATAAATAATTGGGCAAAATATGCATGCGGGTTACAAATGTAAATGAATTATTCTCTATACCTCTTTAACCAGCAAGAACTCACGAAGCATCTAGTTTGCTCATCTTAGCAGTACAATAATGATGCATGCAATAGAGCAATACCAGTAATATACTACATTTTATAATCGCAGGCGGCCATTTTGAATTTTTGGCATGTCTTTAAAACGGTACGTGCCAAAGAAAATCCGAAGGTAGATTCGAATTCAACATGGAAAATGCATTTAGAAAAGTATAATAAAGTCTGATGAAAAATGTGTGTTGACCAGTTTTATTTGAGGGTCGAATTATAGCCATAGCTTTAAATCAGGAATTCAGAAGAAATCTTTCGTTAACCTATATGACAGGATTTACGCTCGTTTGAATATGTTTATTACATTTATCTATGTATGCTCCATTTTTGGTTTTATTTATATCTTCTTTGGTCATTGATTCACCTCACGCTTTTCTCATTCCTATTGTTCTGTCTATTAATCTTGTCGTAGAATGCCCCCCTTTTTGTTCTAAGAGTGCTAAGAGTGTTAATATTGATATTTTAAGAAGAGAGGCGTTGGAAACACGTAAGGATATTGAGAAACGCACAATAATTCCCCAAATAAACTTATATTTTAACTTCCACAATTCAATACACAAAAATTAACCATTAACCACAGAAATACTTCGAATATTATAATAAACAATAATTAATTCAATTAGTTTGACCCTCTGAAATTGGTTAATTTCGCTACACACTTTAATATATAAGATTTAGGCTCATGGACTCTACTGGAGTTTAAATACCTCAGGAATGTTATTGTCTCACGACGCGTGCCGCCTGGCCAGACGTAGGTGGGCGGGATCACGAGGTCCTTTTGGTGAGGGTAGCAGCTGGGGGGTCCACACGATATTCAGGACGGAGGGGGGGGGGGTTCTAAAAGGACGAGAACAATTACGGTGCTTTATGCGGCACCAAGGTAGTCGTGGTCTCTCTGGTGACTGTGAGTCGAACTTGGTTCTTAAACCAAGTTAACTTGGAGTGCGGTGTGACCACCGAGTAACGAGCTCGAGGGGGAGCTTTTCTCCTTCGTTAATTAATTCCTCAAGGGCGAGGATCGATGAGAGGGGGTTTTCCTGACGAGAATAAGTTAAACTTGAATAAGTTAACTTAAAGGTTGGTCTGGTAACCATGAACTAGCTCGAGGATGAGCTCCTTCTTAGTTCCAGTCTTCCTTAAGGGCGAGTATAACGGAGGGGGGGTTTCTCTGACGAGAATAAGTTGAACTTGGTTCCTCAACCAAGTTAACTTATGAGTTTGGTGTGGCCACCGAATAACGGGCTCGAGGGGGAGGCTTTTCCTTCTTCTTTTCTTAATTCCTCAAGGACGAGGAATACCCCTGGTGTTTAAGATGCACCAGGATATGAGGAGTCTCTCTGACGAGAGTAAGTTAAACTTAACAAAGTTAATTTAACGTTTGGGTTGATAACCAGGGACTAGCTCAAGGATGAGCTGCTTCTTAGCCCCTTAAGGTAAGTAGCCCTGCCTCTCTTGCAGGGTACTTCTTGGTCTAACGAGCCAAGTAATCTACCTGTCCAGTCTCGGCAGCCCGATCTTAATCCGGGGACTTTGTCACCTGGAGACTGACGTATTCTACCACGATTTTCCTCAGTGTTCCTTATGTATACGCCGTCACCCCACTGGGGGAGTGGTAAGAGGGGGGAGTCTTGAAGACGGGCCCAGGAGGGTTCTTATACCAAACGGTTTTCTCACCAAGTCTTACCTCGGCTCCTCGTTAGCCTTCGACCTTGGGAGAAACACGTCTCCAATTTCTTACTTGACGTGAAATTGAATCTCACTCTCCTGGAAGAGATCTTGCATTTTAACCTTTAGGTCTTTCATAGCGCCGAGTGGTGCGGCGCTGCAGTTACGCGCTTGACCCGAGGATGCCTGTGGCAGGATGTCTTTGCGGTATCGCCTCGTGACTCCACCGCGAGAGAACGGTGGAGTGACGATTCCCCTACAAATCTATTTGCGTACTCTTTGTTTTTTAGTCTCTTTACCAATGGAACTTGATTTCGTATTTTGAGTTTTCAATTTTTTGCAATGGACTTCTTGTTGGAGATTTGGTAATTTTATTTCCAGCCCCACCTTTTGGGATTAACGTTATATCGTAACTATTGCCTCTTTTTTAGCCATTTTTTAAAGTTATTTAATACTCCATACGCCCATTTCTATCCAATCTAACCTCCGCTGAATGAACCTGCCATGTTGGATTACACAGTAATCTTTTTTATTTTTAAAAGAAGCATTTTTTCAGGTGCCATGTCTGAATCCTGCAAGTGCTTATATTCCTTAATAGGGCTTCTTTTTTTTAATTTTAGTAGCCAATCTGGCGATGCCTACTAGGACAGCAGTCGCCGTAATCACGCTATAGTCTAATACCAGGATAAAATAAAAAACAAGTAACAAATGAAAAAAGCAAATAAAGATAAAAAACAGAAACGGCTAAAAAACCCAGCATAAACACCTGAATAGGGCAAAGCGTCTTGAGGCAACAGAGGAAAGTTAGGTTGGGTTTGTTTAGATTTGCTTTCGTATTCATTCGTTTTTCCTGCTTCATTTAAATTCCTTTCTTTAATCATTTGCTAAGTAATAGCTCCTTGTGAGTCCTCCATCAATCCCATATTATCTACTTTTAACACGCGATCGATAATTTAAATTATCATAAAATTACTCCTTAAATCGAGGAATCGACAATACATCGCTGATCAATTGATTTAGTGATGAATTCTCTTATGGGTTTTTGGTGTGGAAGATAGGTGAATCAGGGAGAGTAACCTCCCCCCCCACATTCCCCATCACCACCGATCGACCCTTCCCTTTTCCTCGACGCCCTGCTTTTTAGGTGGGCCAGAGGGAGCGCTCAAATGAAGCGTTCGAGGGACTATGTACATTCGACATTTATTCTGCCTAACTTCACCACTTTTTTAAGACCCTTGTTTCATAAACTCTTCCACCAAGATACCCATGATGGCTTTTACCTATTTAGGTAAAAATAGGTCAAATAATATTCTATTATTTGCCTCACTCTATGTTCACAAATCTAACAAATCTTCAAGATTTTCTTGAAATCTCTTTTATTGTTTGAGTCTTCTGTAATTACGTTTCTTCCTAAGGTGCCAAATAAAACGGTCTTAAATTACTCATTAAATTCATTTAATGTCTTTTTTTCTCTTTTTAGATCCATTTTAAATTTAATGCGCGAATATATCTCCTTTAATTAAGCTATGAAGGGAAATAAGCCTTTTGTTTCCTTAACTTAATTATCTTTAGGCATAATTTCAGTCTAAGTTATTATGGGCATAGGTTAACATCGAGGCATAAGTTCAACTTAACCGTAGGATTAAAACCAGAGAACATGGGGGCTATTGATCACTCACAGAGCTGCAATTGCACAATAAAAACTTGCAAAGACAATGGCTCAGAGGAAGAAGTGAAATTATAAAAAAAAGAGGATAAGTATGATAAAAAACAAGATCTGCTGACCCAAAAGTCGCGTGCTCTCGATATTCTGATTTATGACCTTACCACCTCCAAAACTTTCAATAATTTAAAGACTAACCTTAGGAGGACCCTGGATGTTATATCAGGGTGAATAGTTATGATGTTATTGCCAAAACAAAATAATTCATTGGCTAATCTTGGAAGCACCATGGAAGATATATCATTCGAAAGAGAATGTAAAACAACATAAGAGTTTTTGAGTTTCGTTAGAATCGGCCGATTAGTTACAATGTTATTACCAAAACAATAAAAAAGCAAAACGAGGACCGACCGACCGACATAGTTAGATGTAGAGTCGCTCGTGACTAGACTCGCACGCGACGAAAAACCTATGGCTATGTGGGTGTAGCGTGCTGAGAAGTGCAAGCGAGCGGTTTAAAAGCTTCGCTGGTATAAGGCTTCTTTTTTGAGACTCAGGACGGCGCAGTGGATTCGCCGCTCGCTAACAGTAGTCCAGCGACGCGGGAAACTGTTCGTAAATCACCTCGCTACTTCTGTTCTTTATTTTTTTCGTCACTTTTCCTACTCCCCTCTATCTACATGGGGTACTATTAGGTTGTTAAGTGCCACCGTTCCTTCAGGTGAGGTTAAAATTAAAATATAATAAAAATAAACTTTGTGGAGAGTGAAAGATGAGAATCTTCTCACATAACGGTATTGCACCATTGCTTTTGGATTGGCTAGTTGCCCTCTCATTTTAAACAATAGTCTCAAACATAATCTTAGCCTTTATCTAATTGATTTTGTTCTTATAGTCTTAAAGATTCGAGATACGTTAATAATTTAGTAATTACTAATTCCGATCCCGAAATACTAAAAGAAAAATAAAACAGGAGTGTGTAAGGATGCAGTACACTTACCCACATCAAGGAACACAGAAAGGAATTGTAGGCATTAAAAAAATTGTATTCAAGGTGCAGCTTTCATATAGGCATTTTTTTTGTATCAGCAAAAAACAAATGCAGCGTTCAAATAATATTAATTAATTCAAAATACTTGTCATTAACCGCAAGACGAAAAATAAATATGCCCCCACACATCTTGGTCAGTCTTGAGACAAACAAAGAGCAGACTCACAGAGAGCACGCACGAACTAGTTCACCCAAGCCAACAAAGATGTTCTGGAAGTTTCCCTAACTGAAATTATCGAATTCAGTATTTACTTTGGTTTTATTTGTTTCAAAATGTTTACGTAAGAGGCTTCAAATGTACATAAGTTTGCTTGGATTATAGCAATGAGTAGGCTTGTTCACACTGCATCGGGCAGGCCTGGTTGGACGCTCCTACTCCGCGCCAAGCATGTGAATGTATCCAATATATATAGGAGTAAGATGGTATACTAACCGCATACCATCACTGCGTAAAGTGTAGTTTACTTTAGTACATAGTCTGAATAAACAACTGGTGTCTTAAATTAAAATTGATCCAAATTAAAGGAAATTTATTTTTATTTTAATCTCGGAAACTTTCGGGAAGAATTTCTTATAAAGTGACCTTGTTCGTCCTTGCACTGTGTTGGCTTTTCGCTGATTTTCTTTTGTGAGCCAATATGCTTCTTAACACTCACCAAGAAGTTGAGTTCAACATTGAAAGTTTTGACTTTTATATTTTTTGCCAGGATAATTTCGTTATATTCTGAATTCATGGTTACTGCATTGTTTGTCCTTTTTCATCTCCAGAATCTTCATTTATTGTTTCTACTCAAGGCATCACAGTGAAGACCGCAGAGGATCAAGTAGTCGTAGATGAAACGGTTCGGAAATAAACTTAAGAGGGGATAGGAAGAGTTAACAGTAAACACCGATGCGTGGTATCTTTGTGTGTGTTTTTGTGATATTAATAAAATTTTGTCAGCGTAAGGAGGGGGTGGAAAGAGCGATGTGCGCGCGTACATGGAAACCCGCCATTCATGATACTGTTTCCCTTTCTACCATATAAGAGTAACCCTTGCAAGTTAGTTGATGATGTAATGACTTAAATAAATGGTAATGAGATGGTGAAAAGCCAGATGGATATGGCGAATGACGAAGAACTTCCCAACATAACGTATATACACTCAACCATGCAGTAATCTCCCGAGCCTTTTCCACCATGTAAGAGAAATCCTTGCCATTTGGTAATGGTAGTGAAAGATCAGATTGAAATGGCAGGTGAAGAAGAACTTCATAACATTAATCTTTTCTTTGTTCGGTGTCACGTGTGGTCGTACATTATCACGAAGAAGACGGGCAACCGTTTGAGTTGACCATTCAACGATTGCTCAAGAGCTTCATTCAACCATTGCGATTGATCAATATTTTGGTTTACAGTAACTCTTTTCTTATCATTGAGGAACTCAGCTTTGTTCATCTTCTCACCTAATCTGTTTCTTCATCTATCTGAGCTACCATCAAACCAGAGTCTAAACACCTCTTCCTGTCCTAGCAAAGCTAGGTTACATCTAGAGGGGTTAGTTGCTTGATGGATTCCCGATTTGGGTTGAATTTTAGCAGTTTCCATAAGGTGTATCGCTCTTTGTTTTGAATCCCAGGAAAAAGGGCAGGTTGCCATTGATAAGTAAAGACCTCATAACAACAAGGGCGAACCGACAGTAGAAGAATATAAAAAAATCTGATATTTGATGTACTGTTTGTCGTCTGTTTATATTCCTCTGTATCTTCCTTGAAAGATAGGGTCAGTTGTAGTGCAATAATTTTGCAGGGAGCCACATCCATAAGAGATCCTTCCATTTATACCTCTGTTTTATTATGGTTGGGTATCAGAAAGTTGCCAATGTTTTTAGTTCTGTCTTTCGTACTTTCCATTTTGTCCCTTTCTTTTGCTTTTCTCTATATATCAAACTTTGTTCTTTGTCAATCAATCTATTGATTTTGTATGCTTCTCTTTATCTTGTTTATCCGTCTCTTTGATCGTTTCTGCTCTTCCTATCTACCTATATATGTGTCATAAGCAATAAAGTAGTTTGGCCTCCACTCTGTTGTTCCCCTTCCGCGACCGGCACTCGTTGTACTTTCCAAACTCTACCAATAGTTTCTCAGCGCTGATGATTTAGTACAGGTAAATAGCAGTTTCCTTACGGTTGATTTTATTATCAGAATTTGGGACATTGGCGCAAATGCATAAAGTTATAATACCATTGCGAAATCATGATTTACATATAGTCCACAGAAGGATTTAGTTCGAATCCAAGCTAAATTTGTGGTTTGAAGTGTGGTTTGTCGGTGCTTGTTTGAGTAGTTTTAATGGAGTTTTCATTGGTGTTTATCTTATTGACAATAGTGTTTGGTACAGGTATACATTTTAATGCTTTTAGTATTTATTTTCTTGTGGCATATGTTTTCTTGATTGGCGTAAAAGCTGAATTACCGAATTGTGCCAGTTGATGGTCGAAAGATCATTTCTCTATTCATTTATCTAATTATAATTGATTTAGATAAAACTAAAGAGGGTACATCGCTGCAAAGTTTCTAGGAAGAAGTTCCTAAAGTGATGAATTTAGGGGAAGAGAATGTGTGTGGAATCTTAGCTATAGTAACCAGAAAAGGATAAAGAATAAATAGTAATAAATAATAGTCGAATATCTCGAAAGCCACACCTAAAGGTCATAAAAGAGCCAGGTGCGTTGCGTAAGCTACATCAATCTCTCCTCTTGTATGGGCTCTTTATTTTCCAGTGATTTCATCTAATTGGTCCTGAGAGCAAATATAAATGGCATCCATGGTTCATATAAAGCCGTAGATAAATCAAGGAGAAAAAA
Organism: Ceratothoa steindachneri; assembly: GCA_963969495.1. Taxonomy (NCBI): domain Eukaryota; kingdom Metazoa; phylum Arthropoda; class Malacostraca; order Isopoda; family Cymothoidae; genus Ceratothoa; species Ceratothoa steindachneri. The sequence continues at coordinate 11,173,324 of OZ018331.1, read as the reverse complement.
TAAGTTGCAGGATCAAAGGCTCCAAACATATCATAAAGAATCGGGCCATTTTGAAACCATTTATCTTATCAATGAATTCTCTTTACGTTCAAAATACGTCTCGGGGGAGAAGGACATCACCAATGTTTGATAAGAAATTAAGCGGTTACCATGGAAACCCAAGTTTGAAAAGATTATTTTCGAAAGAGATGAAAGGAGTGATAATTAACCGCACATATAAATATTACATTAGGGAATCATAGAATGGGAATTAATATGGACTGATTGAGAAAACATAACGAAAAGTATGGTTCTCTAGGTGCAAATGGCGTCAGGAAACTAGTCTTTACTACTCGGCGTAAAAACTGATAATAGTAAGCATGAAAATGACTGGCTTGACTTGGCGCATTCTGCGTTGCAAAATAATTCCCTGAATAACATTAATGACCTTGACTCGGGTCGGAAGATGTTTAGGCTCTGTATAAGATTAATTGAGTCTAATGATTAACTCATCTTACTGTTGCAAGGAATGATATGAGGAGGTTGATAACCGGAAGAGTAGTATTCCATATTAAAGGATTCCACGCCCACTGAGTCAAATCGAGTTTAAGAAAAAGACCTTTCACCCGAGCAAGATAGATAGAAGAGAGTATAATAACCCTCGACGGAGCCCAGCAGCTCCGTGGCTTCATTCATTACATACGAAGACCAATAAGACACGATTACTATTGAGAATATAGCTTTTTAATGTAAAAATCCATATGTAAGAAGTAATAAGCAAGACAAGGTCTCTATCAGATTCAAAAGGGAGTGTTAAGGCAGTCTTCGATTCGATTTCCAACACATTTTCTCCATGATATGGCAGTGAGACATGTAATCACCTAATCAGGAAAATCTTTAGAATTATTCCTAGCGTTGTTTGTTAGCAGCTCCTGCGGAAGACCATTCTAGGAGTTCACGACCTGGGAAATAAAATAGATCCTTGGTGTTGTTGGTTTTGATTCTTTGCCCGCGCAGTTTTAATCCATCCTTTCCATCTCTCTCTTTTGAGTGTAGACAGAAGTTTTCCATTTTAACATTGTCGAAACGGTTTAAATTTTGAAAACCTGTGTTAGTTTTCCTTTTACTGGTTTTATTTCTAGTCTTAATAATTTTAACTCCTTAAATCCCTCTTCTTAGGATTTACGTTTTTAGGAAACATTGACTAGTTTATCGCTGCGTTCTTTTTGTAAAAAAATAGAATCTTTTCGCAAGTATGAGAGAAAAAATTGGACTCCATTTTCCACCTCACCCCACAAACATTTAGGTGATTTATAGAGAGATAAAATTATTTCCAACCATTTATAGGGTCCTAGGGATAAATGATAACTCTATGATGGCTTCTTATATACTGCTGTGAAGAATTCAAGTTGCTGCTAAATATTACATTTAACTCTTATTTGAGTTTTTGTTTCGAGCTGATCTAGACACAGTATACGAGGGTGAACCAAAAGGTTCTCAGACAAAAGTCCTAAAAATGTATTTTTAAACATAACATAATCATTTTTCTACATAAGCTCCATTATTGTCTATCCACTTTGTCAATCTATGTTTCCACCGGTAAATTCCCTCCTTGTAGAATTGCTGGGGTTGTCTCTGGTACCAAACAATAACCTACTTTTCTGCTCCATCTAACGACTGGAATCGGGAGCCTTTCAGCTGTTTTTTTCAATTTTGGGATCAGCAAAAAAAATCGGAGGGTGCTAAATCAGGGCTATGAGGTGGATGTGCAAGAATTTTCCATTGAAATTTACGTAGCAGAACTCTGAGAGCCTTCGCATAATGCGCTGGGTCATTGTCGTGGTGAAACTAAATCTTGGTGTGTAGCTTTCCTGGACGTTTATTAGCCAGTGCAGTCTTCAGTTTCTTTAAAACACCTTCATAATACCTGGAGGTAACAGTTTTCCGTCTATCCGTCTATCAATATAATTCCATTTGAATCCACCCAAATTGGGTCCATATCTTTCTCAACAGATCTTTCTGTCTTGAATTTAACAGGTCTAGCTGTTCCATTCAGATGCCACTCTTCTGATTGAATTTATTTTTCTCAATCAAATTGGTACATCTTAGTTTCATCTCCAGTAACGAAACACTTAAAAAATTGCCCTCATTTGCTTCAATTGTGGTCAAATTGGTAAAGAAAGCTCAGTTGATTTTTGCGCAAACTTTTAGGGATCCAGCGCGCTGAAAAGCTTAAACCAAGATCTTCAGTGAGAATTGCAAATGCTGAACCCTGTGAGAGTCACTCCTTATTCGGCAACTTCGTCATTATTAACTCAGCGATCTTCTTCAACTAGATTCTGCACAAATCTGATGTTTTCTTGATTTTTTTAAGGGGGAGGGTACTTCCTTCCCATGGATCTTCTTTGAGTTGTTTTCTGCTCTACACAGTGAAAAGTCCGTATAAACCTGTTGTAAATCGTTAATAATTCTAACAGGCTTCTATTCAATTAAGTTAGAAATTTAATGTTCGCTCTTATTTCAAAATTCGTCATTTTGAAGGGGAAAAAGACAACGTGGAAAGAAGCCCTCTGTATGTACACACTCCCGATATTTATAATGATAAAACTTAACGGAATTATTTGAGAAGCATCAAAGACATATTCGAAAATGTCTTGTAAAATATTTCGCATTTTGAAATTATGATATTTGTCTTAAATATTTTGACTCTCCTTCGTCTTTACTTGTAATTATTCAGATCTCAATCCATCACATAAAATTTCGATTTACTCACGTTGAAATATATTACACGTAACGTAATTGGCATTGGTTTGTAGCTTTATTAATTGTTTCACGTTATTTACGTCCACACTAAGCTTAGCTTCGTCCTAGTTATCTTTTAGATAAGGTACTAAACCAGACCCATATCATTGATATAGCTAAATAATTTTGATCCCGAGACGGATACATATAAGTTCCACAGCGTCCCATCTTTGATCTAGGTAAAAATCATCAACTTTTCTCTTAGAATTCTATTAATGGATATTTTGTGAGAAAGAATTCAAGGAAATTCGTCCGATGTAAAAAGCTAACTTTAACTGTCCTGAGTCACTGTGATGGGTTGGGTGTTATACCAGTTTCTTTTAAAGCATTGATTGCAACAGTTTTCCGAGTTAGTTAAGTACTGGATATACAGAACTAGGACACAAGGGTCTACTCAAAGCCAGTCCTACTACTAATCAGGTCTATACCACCTCAACCTTGAGAGTATATTCCATACACTTAATAAGTCGATTGAATTAGGTTGCAAGTATTGGGTCATGGTCGATCGCTCTCATTTTAAATATTGGGTAATATGAGTTATTTTACAATCGATTGAAACCATTGTTTCTTCAATAAATATATTAAATAATGCAGATAACAACTTATAATTAACTTTATTAAGGTATTTTAGATGAAGTAGACGCAAAACATCAGGATCAAGTGATTTTTGGATTTGCCTCTTTAGTCGCGTGCACACGTGAGTCTATACGTTACTCGGTCGGCCGTCGGTCGGTTGGTAGGGTGGTAGGTTCTTCTTTTGAATGAGCCTTTGAAAGTTTTGAAGGTCGTAAGGTCAGATGGTACGTTTTTTAATTAATAATACTTTTGTTAATTAAATCTCTTTTTTTAAATTATTGAAATAATTGAGGGCGCTTGACCTAACTGATCATTCTTTTCAATTTAAGATTGCAGTTTCTGTTATGTGAAAGAAGTATATTGCTCAGAAGAACATTATTTCCATGGAAACTAAAATGCTGGTAAAATTTTCTTACTGAAACGAAGTGATCGCTCAAAAATGCTGCCATGCTCTTATATTAGAACATTAAAGTATCAGCTTTGCTTATCGAAAATTTATTCTGTCTCGAAGGATTTGGTCTTATATTATGTCTGTCCTCCCTCCTGTTCATTCCTTGAAAAGGTCTTTACGAATAAAGACGAAAGCGCTCGGAATCGTTTTTACTTCTTCTTTGTGGGTGTATCTGCATTACGCCTGAATATAGTTTTCACTCATGGCAGATTCATTCAAAACTTAGTGACGTTGTATGCAAGTTCTTTCTTGCTATAGCATTTTTAATCCTCACCTCCATCTTGGTTTTGAATTTGATTTCATTACTCTGTTGAGGAATATATTTCTTATCGGGATATCTAAGCTTTTCTTAAAAGTTTTCCCTTGTTTTTCTAAAAGATTCATTTTTAGCGAACTGAGATAAAGATTTTGGCTCCCATGAGAGGAAAATCCTGAAATGACGGAATTCAACTATTTTAAAGATGGGAACCAAAATGTTTGAGAGTGATATTAATTTTTACAGTAATTCTTAACTGGAACGAATATTGAAAAATAAGAAACATTTTCATAGTATATTTACAACAATATCAATAACTAGCATTCATCAGAGATATCCGTTAATTTATTAAAAATATTCAGTTTTCTCTTTTTTTTGTTCTTTATAATTGTCGTGGTATTGTAATGGCCGATTGGTGGTGTACGTAGGTAGGTTTGTTACATACTTGAATAACTCCTTGATTACGTTTTCTCTAAGACTGCTATATTATTTTACGTTATTTAAACTTTGAGGATTTCTAGTGCCAAGTGCAGCGTTTCGAGGATTGAATTAAATACTTCTAAAAAATATATATCTTCAATTACAACATAAAAAATAGTGAAATCTAAAAATAAACTATATAGCTATGAACTAAACGAGTTTATGTGAGACTTACTAATTTAAATCTAATGAATATAAAGTAATGTTTGACCCAAAGCTCACTTTAATATTGGACGCTAATTGCCACTGAAAAATAATTGGATTTCTTTACCTTAAAAAAAAACCATACGTGAATCCGGCTGGAGAATGACCTTGGCCTTGAATTTTTCTGTAAACTAAAAAATATTTTTTGCGGTTAGGCGCGTGAGCGTGTTTACAGACACCCAGCTGTTTGACTGGCGCGGAGACGGGCTTGAAGCAACAGGTGATTTCGGTGAGGGTGACAGATGGCGTTAAGCACGTTGTCTTAGTCAGATGATTTAAACAACGGGACCATGAAAGTATGCTTTTTCCAATCTTTCGGTTAATCTTGGAATGGTTCGCACTGACGAGCGATGATCAAGAAGTGAATCCTCTGAATAATTAGGGGGGGGGGGTGAGTGAGTCTACTTTGGGTATTCCTCAATGGCGAGGACTATTTGTGGTTTTTGTTGCAAACCGGGATAAGAGGTTTCTCTGACGAGAGATGTACGAGAGTGAGTTTCAATACAAACAAAGCTAATTTTCGGTGTGACCACTAGGAACTGGCTCACCATGAGCTTCTTCTCTGTTCTTTTTTTTTATTGCCGGGATTATCCCGCCCGACTTCGTCGTGTCGATCTCTAACTCGATCTTCTCCGTTCTGCTCCAGTTATCCGCCTATATACTTTACCAACCCACTTGGTGTAGGGGAAGGAGGCGGGGGGAGGGAGGTCTTAGGCACTAAGCCTCGCTCCTCTAACGGCTCTTCTCCGAGCGTCTTTCACTTAGCCCTAAAGCATCTTCTGGCTTTTGGTCGCGGCTCCTCTAATATCGTCTATGACGTGAAATTAAATGCCAAATTTTAGGGAAAATAGTTCCGGTTTAACCAATGTTATGCTCGCTGGCCCAGAAATTTGATGATTAGTACTTTGCGTGGTTGGAGGAGGCCTTCTGGTGGTCCACGAGTCGAGGAGAGAGGGGGAGGGGTAAGTAATCAGGTTACACTGCGAACCGCCAGGACGTTGTGGCGACCGCACAGGGCTTCTGTTTTTAGGATGGGATATCGATTTCCCTACAATAATATTAATAATTTTTATACTTTATAATTTTGTAACTTTTGAGTTGGTTTTAAAGAAAATAACTTTTTTTTTCATTGTTTTATATTCATAAAATAATTAACGTTAACGCTCTAGAGTTAAATTCTGTTATATTTTGGACGAATTAACGGATTAACGATTAACTTATGATCACATCTGCTAGCATCTCTCCTAAAACATTGTTAATTGGATTTTTTTCAATGACCATGTCTATTTACAACTCAGGATCTGACACCGCTCAAACTAGGGAAAAAGATATTTCTTTTTTGGTGCGGAAAAACTTGGCTCTGACCTGAGTAAAATCGCGAAAACTCAAGTTTACGATATTTCTAAGAATAAAAGTTAGTGGTAATTAACATTGGAAGTGAGGCTGAAATTAAGAAACGAAACTTCTGTTCTATAAAAAGAGTCAAACTTATAACAAAATTATACCTAGTGAATTACCAGTAATGTGATTGAAATTTCGGATATTTTCACCAGCTGACTCCGTGTTGAGAGGTTAGCTGATACGTTAGAAGTTTTGAAAGTAAATTTCTTACTTAGAGTTGCATAGAGGGATATTGTGAACCAAAACGAAGGAGGCTGCGCACGAGTTGGTCAATTCGCGACGGGATGCGGGTCTGATTGAATGACGAGCACTTGTTCTGTTTTCTTGTCGTCGCTTCGTTCCTTATTCGCATGGCTCCCAATTGGGGAAATAAGCTTGGCTAATCTCTCCCATTCAGAGGAGGCCGAATTTGTTCGCCTGGCCAAGGCCCGTCAAGAGTGATACCTCTCGTCCCTGGCGTTTAGCCCGAGGCGGAACAGCTGTGCAATAGCGGCGAATTCCTGATCAAGCTTATTAGAATCTATGCATTTACTGGGCTACACTTGAGCGAATGGAAGTGAGGGGTGAAATAAACCCTGACCTTTTTCTCGATAAAACTGTTACTATGTATTCATTTGGTCTTGTTTTCTTAAAGTCACCAGTAAAATCGTTTCAAACTAACTGAGCCAAAGCACTATCGAATTTCACTAATTTGATAAAAAGTTCAACGATGCAAGAAACTTATCGTTTATACCATCGTCATGGGAACGATACTTATAAATAAAGACGACATTTTTCACGCTACAGTGAGATTGCACCTCAATATACCGGGTGTCCCCCCCAAAAGTTAACCGTACTTTGAATTAGTATAACTCAAAAACTATTGGAGGTTTTTAGGTTCTGCAAAAATTGTTTTATTTACCAATTATTTATCTGTTGAATCTGAAAATTTCATTAAATTCTCTTATATGATATCGATACACTAATGAGTTTAGTAGAGGCTATCAAAAATATGTTTGCTCAAGGAAGTAAAATAATGAAACGAAGCCTACGAAGGCTAGGTCACCGTGCACTTTCAAGAGAACCTAGGGAGCCTAGGTTGCCTAGGTCTTTGTGGCATTTTCCAAGCATAGCTTAGGTGATTTTAGAGTGGTTTTTCAGCCCTGCTGTGGTATGGTCTTGTCATTATTGCTTACTAAGCAAATCAAAGCGTTTCTATGTAAAAGTTTACTTCCATAGAACCTTTTTAATCATGCAGTTAACAAAAGATCAACGCGTATTTGTAGTCACAAACTTTATTAAGACTGGCAGTATTAAAAAAGTACAAGATTCATTTGAACAACGTTTTCCAGGTAGGCACCCACCAAGCAAGCCCACAATTTGGAAAAATGTTCGCAATTACCAACATGAAGGAACATGCTTAAATCTAAATAAAGGTCGTTCGGGTCGTATAAAGACCATAAGAACAACAGAAAATATCGAAAATGTTCAGATGACACTTCTTCAAAATCCACATGTATCAGTGAGAAAGAATTGGTTGCAATTGTCAAAGTAATCATTTAACCGCATTATTAAACATGACTTAAAATGGCATCCCAATAAGATAGATGCATGCAAGACCAGTTTTTTGTAACTTATTTTCCTCGTCGTAGACAATTTGTCGAATGGCGTCTCCATAAACCTGGTCGTTTTTTGGAAAACATTGTGATTGGTCACGAGGCAGCCTTTTTCATGAATGGAAAGGTAAATAGCCATAACATTCGGCAATATGCGCTGCTGAACTCCCCCCCCCCCCCCAGCAATCAACTTTGACACACATTTGTCAGCAAAAAGTATCTTTGTGGATCGGAATATGCGGGAATGGCTATCTTGTCGACCCATTGTTTTACGAGAATAACTTAAATGGTGCTGCCTACCTGAGCATGATCAACAAAAGGATCTTCCCGGAACTCCGCCAGATTTACGGCAATCAATTCAATAGACTTTGGTGGATTCAGGACGGCGCACAAGCTCATAGACAGCTTGCTGTAAGAACAAAACTAAGAGAAACGTTTGACAACCCCATGCAATTGAATGGCCCCCAAGATCCCCTGACTTAACACCGTGCGATTATTTATTATGGGGATATCTAAAGAATAAAGTGTATTCCACTCAACCACAAAGCATCAACCATTTAAGAGATAGTATCACACGTGAAATCAATAGACTTACGGAAAATCACAAGTTAATCAAAAAAGTTGTTCAATCAATACGATCAAAGGGGCAACTGTGCTCGGAAAGAAATGGAGGACATGTGGAAGGAAACGGTGCTTAGAAAATTAAAAAATGAATTTTATTACCCATATGAAGAGGTGTTTTTGTTAAAAATGGATTTAAATATATTTGTTGATTTTAAACTTCGAAGTTTCATTATTTTACTTCCTTGCGCAAACATATTTTTGACAGCCTCCACTAAACCCATTAGTTAATCAATACCGTAAAAGGCAATTTAATGAAATTTCCAGAATCGACAGACAAATAGTTGTTAAATTTGTTATATTTTGCCAGACTCAAAAACCTTTAATAGATTTTGAGTTATACTAATTCAAAGTACGGTTAACTTTTTTCTGGGACACCTTGTATAGAAGTTCTGAGTAGCACAACGTGACTCTTACGCCTTTATATTTTTTTTCCAAAAACAATTTATATCTCGAAATCTGAAATTCAACCATGAAATCTCGCTCAAGGAAATTCATCCAAGTTTACATTATTCCCATTATATGGAACCATTCGGTCGCTTCTATTAATATAATCCCTTCAATTTTGCTCCTTATGTTCACCGCGTTCGGAAAATCAGCTTTTGTCTTTCAAGACTCAAAAAATTGAAAGAGGATTCAGCAGTTTGAAATCTGATGTTATCTCGCCCCTGTTATAGATAAATAGCGTCATTCGTCTTTCGCATCGTGGACTAGATACGCACTTAGGGGTAATGAAATGTACACAAATATCGGAATAACAATTACTGGTAAGACCGTAGGGACAATGGGTTGCTCCTGGTTATAAGGGAGGGAGAGGCATGAGGTCGTATTTTGTGATTTTGAAACCAATCAGCTAAGATAGAACCCTTCTTGACCCCAATGTGGGGGGGGGGGACCAATCTTCATCCAAGATCTTTGGCCAACAGTTTCCCCAAAAGGAATAGTAGTATTTCATCGATAGGGTTACAGAGCAGAGGAGAGATATGGTACATCGTGTTATGAAAAGGAGAAGGCAACCATAGCTGCATAATTACGTGCTATGTACGTTCTGCCGTGTGTACAGCTATTTACATCCAATGGGGGTAAGTTCAGCGTATTTGCCCAATGGGCTACTGGCCCCTGACGCGGAAGAAAGTTTTGTGTACGCGTTTGCTAGAATCGAACCCCTACCTCGATGCTAGAAATCCTCAAAAGAGTAAATGAAGAATAATTTATGAAAGACAAGAATCTGAAGCTGGAAAAGAGACCAAAAAAACGTCTCGAAAAATGTTTATAGCTTAGGAATGTTAAAAATTTCAATAGAAACAAACTATATCGCTATAATCCAACGAGACACATCACTAGAATGAGAAGAAAGAGAAATAGAAAACAAAATGAAGTGGAAGGGATGAATACAAACACACAAGGCTGAAAATATCGCAATATACATGTGCTTAATCTTAAACGAAAGGTATGAGGTTGTACATGTCAAAGTTGCAAGAACGAGTTTTGTAAATATTGATCTCTTCATCATCAAATGGAAAGGGAGAATAAGAGAAACGAGATGCGGTGCGGGAATCTTCTTTACTGACGTTTGGCTCCTCACGTCAGAGTGAAAAGAGAACCCTCCAGAGAAGCAAAAGGATAGTAAAGAAGAACCAGCGTACCCCATCTCGTTTCTCTTACCCTCCGTCTCCAAGTTCCTTAACGAAAACAATAGCGCTTCGAAGTACGAAATCGAGTTCTTTTGAGGAAGAAATAGAACTAACAGACAACAAAAGTTGCTAATCAATTATAACAACGATTGCACAACCCCCGATATCAATCACGTTCCGCTTCTAAATGTTTAGCAGAATGTTCTCATAAAAAGAACCTCATAAATTGAATCCTTGATATCCGAACGGCAATAAATAAAATCTGAGCGATCAGGAATTTCACATTTAAGTAAATTTTCAATTAACTGTCGGTAGTCCACATACGAATCTATAATTACGCATTAATATTCTCTTATAATCTATTAAAAATGAGGTATACTAAAGAAAATGAGCTAAAAGAAACTTCACGATTGGGCAAATACTCCCAAATCTACAGGGTGGTGCGAAAGTCTTTTCAGCACCTGTAAATATTGTTTTAATATTCTATATCCGATGGCTGACACGAGCTCCTAGAGTTTAGAAGAAAAGCTGATTGCAAGTGTATGGGCACATGATTGCGTTCATACACACCTCGATGTGTGAAAGTGTCAATGGAAGTGAATACACTAAAACCAGTACATGTCTTTGATATTATTATATTGTTTCTCTATTCTAACTAATTCTCGGTAGTGGGTGACAAAACTTTTCGGACCACCCTGTATATACAGAGGAAGAAGTTTGTTAATTCGGAACGGGAGACCAAACGGTTCAACTTATAAATTTTAAAATAACTTCATAACTATATTTTACAAGGAATTTAATGATGCTATTTATTTTGGATTTAGTGCAATATTTAATTGCAAATTTGACGTGATTATAAATTACAGTCGAAGACATTGTTTGAACTCAGCTGTAAGTTTTAATTTTGTCACTACACATAAATATATAAACTATCCACTGGCAGAAACACTAATATTTTGTTAACATATACAGGGTGACCCGTCCAAAGAAACCCCCACCCCCAGAATCGATGGGCTTCATTTCTTATTGTTTTGTCGAATGAAAAAATGAAGCCTCTTAAATGTTAGGGAACGTTTTTTCGGAGCCTACCTGATGAAACGACTTAGCGAGGTCATTAACTCTATAAATATGAAACATAATTTGTCACCAGGAAATTGGCGTGTAAGTCATTTTATAATTAATCAAACTCACTAACAGGAGATGATAAAAAAAGAGGCTAATAATAAAGAATAATCATCATAACTTTATCACTAACTCTATAATTTAAGAAGGAGACTTTTTGGAGTATTTGAATAATAATTTCATCTTAGTTTGGTTATGACTTATGTTTTTTTATCAAAGTTATTTCTAATAATTCTTTTATAATATCAAAAAACAAAATGGTGAAGTTCAGAAATAAATATAGTATCAAAATTTAGTAAAATTTTTAAAACCCAAAGAATTACAAATGAAGTTCAGAAAATTTATTTTTATTTATCTCCTATAATAACTATATTTTAGCAACGTGAAATTTTGAAAGGAGGAAAATTTAGTTTAGAGTTCCTTTTTAAAATTATTATAATTGTCGAAGTTCAGAAATTTATAAAAATTTAACCATGGCTGCTTTTTTATAGATTTTAATTTTTAATCTTAGTAGCGAAGCGCAAGCTCCCCCCGTAGTGGGGATTGGCGAAGCAGCCCAGCGTAGAGTAAAAGGAGACACTGGGATGGAAGATCAAATGCATTTAATCGCATTTGACCAGGCCAGGATCCGGGGTGTTGAGGGGGTTGAAGCCTCCTCCCTCCCCCCCAAAATCAGACCAGTTTATATTTCTTTTTAAGCTAAACTTGTGTATTCTGCTATTTAGAAAGATTTATGTAATAATATAGAATAAATATTAAACAGTTTTTAAACCCTTGCGATTTAATGTATCTTAAATTATACATGTCTAAAATAAAAGTAAATCTCAAAAAATATTTTTAAATAAACCTCAATTCCTAATTTTCTGATGTATGGAAAAAGAATTCTATCAATTTTTTTTCCTATTGCGACATTCTTTAGTTAATTGCGATACTCGTCCCTTTTCAATCGTGGATTATTTCTTCCGACCAGATGATGAAATTGTCATAAAGATCAGAATAACAATGATTAGATTGACCTTGGGCATTAAAAGGCCAGATCCTTTTAGAGGCTAAGTGGTAGATAAGGTAGTAGTAGTGCTGAGTTTAGAAGGCCCCCCAATAGTCAGGGAACCCATCATAGCCCATGACAGGGTGACCCGCATCTGGGGAATGTGTATTTAAAACCCCATTCAACAGATTCATAAATGGAAGAGTGATGAGTTTTGTGTGCAAAGAGACATCGGTGACGTAATTGGCTACTATGCGTATTATCACACGTGGCTGGAGCTGTCTGCGCGTGTGCTCAGACTCGATGCACCGTTCGAGTGGCGGCTGCCTCCTTCGATCCTCGATTTTTTTTGTCTCTGCTCTCTTCGGAGATCGAACCTGGTACATAGGTATGGAAATCCAAAGCCTTATCCACTAGGCTGACGAGAACTCTACCATATTCTGTCCCCTCTTCCCTACTCTCGCCACACTAGTGTTGGCGCATATGAGCGCACCTCCAGTGAAGAGTGCGACGAGAAAGAGAAAAATGAATAAATTTCCTCATTTATTTATGCGTTGGACCCTCTAACGTCCCTCGATGGTGGGAACGTACGCGACCTCATTTGAGGGAAGGAGTGTAGACATAAAGAAGGGGCCACCTACATAGAGCGTTATGTAGTTTAGCAATTTACAGTCACTAGGTCTAGAGGCGAAAACAACTCTCTTTGCAGTACATCATGAGCCTTTCTTGCGTTACCATGTAGTACAACATGAGCTTCCCTCGTGTTTGCATGCGGTACCACCTGACTCTTCATTATAGTTGCATGCAGGACAACATGGCCCTCTCTCGAGTTACCATGCAGTAAAACATGACCCTTCCTCGTGTTCGCATTCAAGACAACATGACCATCCCCTGTGTTACCATGCAGTAAAACATGAGACTCCTTTGAATTTGTCTGTAGAACAATATGACCCTCTCTCGCGTTACCATTCAGTACAACATAATCGTTCTTTGTGTTCGAATGCAGTAAAACATGACCCTCTTTTGAATTTGTTTGTAGAACAACATGACCCTCTCTCGCGTTACCATGCAGTACAACATGATCTTCCTTTGTGTTCGCATACGGTAAAACATGACCCTCTTTTGAATTTATTTGTAGAAGAACATGACCCTCTCTCGCGTTAACATGCAGTACAACATGATCTTCATTTGTATTCGCATACAGTAAAACATGACACTCCTTTGAATTTGTCTGTAGAACAACATGACCCTTTCTTGCATTACCATGCAGTACAACATGATCTTCCTTTGTATTCGCATGCAATAAAAAATTAACCTCCTTTGAATTTGTTTGTATAACAACATGACCATCTTTTGCGTTACCATGCAGTACAACATGATCTTCCTTTGTGTTCGCATGTAGTAAAACATAACCTTCCTTTGAATTTGTTTGTAGAACAACATGACCCTTTCTCGCATTACCATGCAGTAAAACATGATCCTCCCTCGTGTTCGAATTCAGGACAACATGACCATCCCTTGTATTACCATACAGTAAAACATGACCCTTTTTTGAATTTGTCTGTAGAACAACATGACCCTCTCTCGCGTTACCATGCAGTACAACATGATCTTCCTTTGTGCTCGCATGTAGTAAAACATGACACTCTTTTAAATTTGTTTGTAGAACAACATGATCTCTCTCGCATTACCATGCAGTACAACATGATCTTCCTATGTGTTCGCATGCAGTAAAAAATGACCCTCCTTTGAATTTGTTCTTAGAACAACATGACCCTCTCTCGCATTACCATGCAGTACAACATGATCTTACTTTGTGTTCGCATACAGAAAAACATAACCTTCCTTTGAATTTGTTTGTAGAACAACATGACCCTCTCTCGCGTAACTATGCAGTAAAACATGATATTCCTTTGTGTTCACATGTAGTAAAATATGACCTTCTTTTGAATTTGTTTGTAGAACAACATGACCCTCTCTCGCGTTACCATGCAGTACAACGCCATCTTCCTTTGTGTTCACATACAGTAAAACATGAGCCTCTTTTGAATTTGTTCTTAGAACAACATGACCCTCTCTCGCGTTACCATGCAGTACAACATGATCTTCCTTTGTGTTCACATGCAGTAAAACATGACCCTCTTTTGAATTTATTTGTAGAAAAACATGACCCTCTCTCGCGTTACCATGCAGTACAACATGATCTTGCTTTGTGTTCGCATACAGTAAAACATGACACTCCTCTGAATTTGACTGTAGAACAACATGACCCTCTCTTGCATTACCATGCAGTGCAACATGATCTTCCATTGTGTTCGCATACAGTAAAACATGACCCTCTTTTGAATTTGTTTGTAGAACAACATGACCCTCTCTCGCGTTACTATGCAGTACAACATGATATTCCTTTGTGTTCGCATGTAGTAAAATATGACTCTCCTTTGACTTTGTATGTAGAACAACATGACCCTCTCTTGCGTTACCAAGAAGTACAACATGATCTTCCTTTGTGTTCGCATGCAGTAAAACATCACCATCCTTTGAATTTGTTTGTAGGACAACATGACCCTCTCTCACGTTACTATGCAGTGCAACATGATCTTCCTTTGTGTTCACATACAGTAAAACATGACCCTCTTTTGAATTTGTTTGTAGAACAACATGACCCTCTCTTGCGTTACTATGCAGTGCAACATGATCTTCCTTTGTGTTCTCATGCTGTATAAAATGATCCTCAATTGTGTCCTGATGCAACCGTTTTAACCATAAGCAGATTTCCTTTAATCGAGTCCAATTGTAGCGATCAAATAAACTTCACAAAAAGGCAATTATAGATTTTATCATGAGTAAATTCAATTTCATCATTTCGCAAAGTCCATTAAAAGTGAACCTTTTTATCCATTTTTTAAATTTCAGTAATTACATAATAAAGGCGATAATCAACAAGAACATTTCCGGGCAAATTTGTAGAGGTTCCAAAAAGATGGTTAAATTGGGATGAAAAAAATAGGAGCCATATATTCGAATATCCTAAAGAGGAGATTAATTGGAGAACAGGACCGAGAGGGCATCAATTATTCTGTGACTGATCCCATTTTGCAACGAAGGACATTTGTTTAATGGTTGCATTTAATAACCTTTGAAATGTTCCTCTGTAGAAATAGAACTGAATAGGAAACAACTCGAGGACAAGAAGTGAGAGAAGGGGACAAAATAATGAAATTTTAAGGATATAGATTAATATATCCCTAGAATGAAGGGGCAGAGAATCAACAAACGATTACCGAAAAAGCAAAGACTCAGAAAGAGGAAGACCGTTCTTCCACAGATGCCTTTGTTCAATGAAATCTTTCGCAAATTGGGCACCAAATTGGAAGAGAAAAAATAGGTAAAAGGTTCCTATTCAAATGTTGTTTTTTAATTAAAGCACAAAGACCATAAAACTTAGACTAATTATTTTTAATTTAAAGTAAATTAGTTGGCTGTGCACTTGTTGTAAGTGACAACAGACGTGATTGTTGTATAATTTTCGAATATTATAGAGATGGTTTGGCCGGTGGTACATGTTTTGGGATAAGGAATTGAATGATGGTAACTTTATAAAAAGGAATGCATTTGTGTTCAGGTGATTTTTACTTTAGTGGAGTGTAGAAAAAAAGTTCTTCCATCAAGAGACAATTTTGAATGGCTGTTGACAGCGGTTAACGCCATTACAGAGAACAAAGTCTTTGAAAATGGAAACTTCGCTTTACTTAAGTTGCTTTCGATTACAGTAGAATTTCATCAGGAACATCACGTATACCTTTCTGTATTAATACCTTTGGCGGGTTTCACTTTATTTATTTAAATAAAAAAAGTTTATATCAAGTTTATAGCAGATTTTTTTATTTAGTAGCTATAACATAAGTTTAGTGACTATAGAGTAAACTTCATATTTTCTTCTCTAAACCTACCCCAGAAATTCATAATCAATATATGGCTGGAATCATTTGAACGATAAATAAAATAATAATGGGCAGACCAATGAGATGAGTACAACACATGCACAGAAAGGACCTTTTATTACTAGTATAACATATTGATAATCTATTCACAGCGACATAAATGGCGCCTTGAGTAAACACGAAATTTAGCTGTCAAGCTCATGTCATATGACACTCGAGGAATTGATGGAATGACTTCATATCGAAACGTTCTCGTGTGGTCGACCGCCTGTTTAATAGATGGCGTAAGGCAACGCGTGACGTGATAACATCTGCCACATTGGAGAAGGCCTTAGATGTTGACCCATTCACCTGATTCATTAATGCTTTGGCGGTCTGTGGTTTTGAGGGTAAGACGGAAAGATTTATAAATATTCAAGGTCAACAGACCTAGGTCGCGAGCTCTCAATTATGACCTTAAAACCTTGAAAACTTTCAAAAACTCATTGAAAAGTAAACCAGTTATCATTAGACCGACCGACATACAGACTGACATAGTAACTTATGATTGATAAATTTGAATAGTAAGAATGGTCGGGTAAGGATCAGGTTTGGATGCTGTTTCGGCCGGTTTCAAAAACGGGTGTGGACACTTGGGCCGACTAGTGTAAGTGAACCTCCCAGCTTCCACTTGGTTCTCTCCTGACGACTAAATAACTACTGGTGAATATATTGGTATAATTAGGCCCATACTCTCCATAAGAATGTACAGGGTGGTCCTAAAGTCTTGTCCATACTGTTAATATTGTTTTAAGATTCAATTTCAAATGTTGTTTTAATTTTATATTTCAGACAAGCCATACTTCGTATTCTTTCTTACAGAAAGAACTTGGTTCCACAGGAACTCCTTCGGCGTGTGGCCTACGGCCTATTTGCTATTCTAAACCGCTTTTTTTTAATCCCCTTTATAGACTCTTTATTTTTACACCCTGAACACCTTTTTCAACATAGATACCCTGAAACATTTTTTTAAAGTTATTTCACCTTTTATTATATTATATTTATCCCTTGAAGATTTATATATGGTTGAGAATTTTCCAATTTTCCAAACCCTTTTTTCAACATAGACACCCTGAAACCTTTTTTTTAAGTTACTTCACCCGGTTTGATATATAGAAAAACCTTCGTCCGATCTCTTTTTTCATCTAAATTTGTTTACATACGAAATGATAGTAAAAAAGCGCTAAAGCCCTAATTTTAATACATTTTTTCAACTTCACGATTTGTATGTTTTTTCCTTCCAAATCATTCGATAATTTTATTTATTTTTTCTGAACTTTTAGAAAGAACTTTGATAAAAGCTCGAAACATACAAAAAACAACCCTGCGAATAAAAGTTTCAAATAAACCTAAACTCAAAAACATGAAAGGTTACTTGTCCACTAAGCAAAGAAAATATTTTCAAAAATTTCAAAAATTCATAAAGTTAAATTATAGAATTAAGGATGACCGAATGTCGTGTCGCTAAGATGGGATGGCAAGTCTTTCGGTCATCTTAAATATAAAATTGAAACAATATTTGAAATAGAAAATTAAATCAATTTTGACAGGGGGTGACAACACTTTCGGATCACCCTGTACGAAGTGTTGGGATATATTTTTAGCGTTACGAAACAAAGCATGTTTTTAACCAGGGTTCTTAAATATACGATATCACCATGACGTGACATAACCCATGACGTCATTAAGAGAACTATATAAGATCTAAGTCTGCATTTTTATTAGCACTTTTATTCTCTCCTTTCTATCCCCCCCTTAAACTTTCTCTTATTTGCTCATTTCCTCCCTTATTTGGTTTAATTTCTCACTTATTTTCACGTTTGATTATTCTCTCTCTCTCTCTCTCTCTCTCTCTCTCTCTCTCTCTCTCCCTCTCTCTTTCTCTCTCTCTCTCTCTCTCTCTCTCTCTCTCTCTCTCTATCTCCTCATTTAAATTTATCTTTTTTGTCTATGCCCCTTATATGTCTTTGCCCTTTATGGCTTTCAATATGCCCTATTGACCCCACAATTTAGAGCCGAGATATTTGTGGTCGGGATCTCTTCGAGTCGCAAATTTTCTTACTATTTTTCTTCTTCATCCTAATTTACCTTTTTTTCTTCCTTTGTCCATTCTCATTAACGGATTAACCCTTTATTTATTCTCTTAATTCCTTTAAGGAAAGAGCTGCGTGCCCTCGTAGCCGCCCCCCCCTTGTGCGGAGTAGGCTTCTGCGTTGGCTCTTGTCGTTATGTATCTCTCACATATTTTCAACTCCCCTGACGTCTCCACCTGCCTTAGAATCCTATTGTTTATCGACTTCTGGCGATGATTCATCCGTTGATTTTGAAGCATTTTTTGAAGGTCGTAATATCGTTGATGTGTTTGTTCTAGGCCTATTTTCCCACTTTAATCATCCATGTACGTGGCTTCTTTTCTCCTATGTTCCAAAAAATATAATTTTATGTCTGTTTTTCATATTCTTAATATTTTTGTTTACTTCTGAGCTACTTTTGGGCTTATTTTCATGTAAGCACTTTTCTCCCTAGTATTTATTGGTCCTCAGAATGTCACCATCATCGAATTACTAAAAAAAAGAGGCTCTTGGAATATTTTCCCAACACGAGCAAAAAGTGTGTAATTGATATTTCCTTTCGGGAATTTTTACTAGAACTAATTTAGGTTTCAGAATCGCCTGGAACTAGTGTAGGTTTCAGGGGCGCCTGGAACTAATGTAGATTTCAGAGTCACCTGGAAATAATGTAGGTTTCAGAGTCGCCTGGAACTAATGTAGATTTCAGAGTCACCTGGAAATAA
This sequence comes from Ceratothoa steindachneri, assembly GCA_963969495.1. Taxonomy (NCBI): domain Eukaryota; kingdom Metazoa; phylum Arthropoda; class Malacostraca; order Isopoda; family Cymothoidae; genus Ceratothoa; species Ceratothoa steindachneri. Next base: position 11,154,438 of record OZ018331.1, on the reverse strand, counting down.
TGTAGGTTTCAGAGTCGCCTGGAACTAATGTAGGTTTCAGAGTCGCCGGGAACTAATGTAGCTTTTAGAGTCGCCTAGAACTAATGTAACTTTCAGAGCCACCTGGAACTAATGTAGTTTTGCAGAGTTGGCTGGAATGGTAATTTGGGTCCAGATTCGTACACCTTCAATATCATTTAATAGCAATATAGTTAACCTTGATAGATTACTTGAATAAAATGCTAGTGTATATTTTTTATAGTTAAAATTGAATAAAGGTTATATATAGTACATGTGGTTGTTTACATAAATGCGAATGAGTGGTATTCCGTAGATTAGGAAGTACCATGATTGATAGATAGTCTGGAATGTTATCGTTATGTTGCGGTCCTGTCATTTGCCAATCCTTCCCCATAAAATCATGGCAGACATGATTCATCTATAAATGATTCAGAATGGTTCATTTATAAAAATATGATTTTTCTATAAATGATTCAGAATGGTTCATTTCTAGAAAATGATTCATCCATAAATGATTCAGAATGGTTCATTTATTAAAAAATTTTATCTATAAATGATTCAGAATGGTTCATTTATAAAAATAGGATTTTTCTATAAATGATTCAGAATGGTTCATTTCTAGAAAATAATTCATCGATAAATGATTCAGAATGGTTCATTTATTGAAAAATGATTTATCTATAAATGATTCAGAATGGTTCATTTATAAAAATATGATTTTTCTATAAATGATTCAGAATGGTTCATTTCTAGAAAATAATTCATCGATAAATGATTCAGAATGGTTCATTTATTAAAAAATGATTCATTTATAAATGATTCAGAATGATACATTTATAAAAAATGATTCATCTATAAATGATTCAGAATGGTTAATGTAAAACAAATGATTCATCTATAAATGATTCAAAATGGTTCATTTCTAAAAAAATTATTTATCTATAAATGATTCAGAATGGTTCATTTATAAAAATATGATTTTTCTATAAATGATTCAGAATGGTTCATTTGGAGAAAAATGATTTATCCATAAATGATTCAGAATGGTTCATTTATTAAAAAATGATTCATTTATAAATGATTCAGAATGATACATTTATAAAAACTGATTCATTTAAAAATGAATCAGTATGGTTCATTAAAAAAATTGATTCATCTATAAATGATTCAGAATGGTTCATTTATAAATACAAATGATGTGGATATGAAGAACAAATGACTCTAAAGATCCCATGAGAGATACAGTCCTATCAATTGTTGCCTGCAATAAAATAGCGCGGACGTTCTTGGATTCTGTATCAGAGCGTGGAAGATGCAAGAATGCAAGAGGTTGTTAGTGCTGTGGGTGGTTTGATAAAAGGGAATTCGCTTGAGTATACGATAAAGTGGATGATATGTTAATAAGTTTAACAGACCTAAGTCGCGTGCTCTTAATTATTCTGACTTATGACCATATGAACTTACGACCGTACAAAATTTAAACAGGTGGGTCAATCTGACGAACAGTTAGTTTTCCTTTAATAATTCCAGGACTAACCTTGGGAAGACCTTGCCAATTATATAATTTGGAAGAGAATGTAAAACAACATAAGGATTCAAATTTCGTTAGAATCGGCCGAATAGTTAAGATGTTATTATCAAAACGAAATAATTCCCGGGCTAACCTTGGGGGTCCTTGGTAATTATATCATTCAAAGAGAATGTAAAACGACATAAGGGTTTCAAATTTTGTTAGAATCGGCCGAATAGTTATAATGTTATTGCCCAAAAACTCATTGGAACGTAAAATGGTTACCACCAGACCGACCGATAAGAACCGCCATAGGAACTTATAGATTCACCTGCCCTCAACCAAAAAAGCGGTAATGGTTGTGGTATGAAATGGGTATGGTAGATGTTTTGTAAGACTGTTGGAATACTACAATAGTTCTCATGTACAGAGGAAACAAAGAAGAAGGTGACTACAAGAACTACAATGAGATAAATGTTGATTACCGTAGGAAATGTGGATGCGATAGTTCTGATTGAGAGTGTAATAGGAATAACTGGAAGGTTGATAGGGGAGGAAGAAGGTGTAGTTAGGTCGTGTATGGTGTAAGTGGATCATTTGCAATGGAAGATCTATCTGAAAAAACAACAACGGAAAGGAGATTTCAGGTGAGTCTGCTTTCATGAATCTGGAGATGGATTATGAACGTGTCAATAGGAAGTGTTATTTATGGCAGGTTCTTCGAATGTTTGGAATGTCTAATGAGCTGTGACCTGGTGTGGAAAATAGAGGTATATAATACAAAATGTGGTCAGGAGAGTAGATTGAGATATCCTTGTAATTATGGGCTATTTATTTGGTTACGGAAATTAGGTCGATTCATTTTACGCTATGAGAGGCTAGGCTAGAAAGGTCCTCACAGAGGCATAGTCCAGTTGCGGTGAGCGCGATTCCGAACCACTGAAGATTATGGGAATAATTGTTATTTATTCGAGAGAATTTTGTATACAAAGTTCTGACCGATAAAGCAGATATTTTAAATGAATCAGCCGGATTTCTTAAACCATAGACCTATCATTACACGAATATAGGGTTTTATTCACCGCAGAATACTTTGTATACAGTCATGGTCAAATATTTGAGACTACTATAATTTTTATATAAGAAAATTAATAGAAATAATCAAACGTTTTATTTTGTTTTAGTATGTTAGTATCGTAGTACGAGGGTGAAGTATGCGGAAATATAGAGGCCAAAGCAATTTTATTAATAAACCAGGCAATGGCTTCGCCAGTGGCACCTAGGGGGGAGCTTGCGCTTCGCTACTAAGATTAAAATTTAAAATCTTTAAAAAAAGCAGCCATGGTTGAATTTTTTAAAATTATCTGAACTTCGCCAATTATAATAATTTTAAAAAGGAATTCTAAACTAAATTTCCCTCGTTCAAACTATTACGTTGCTAAAATATAGAGTTATTGAAGAAGAAGATATATAAAAATAAATTTTCTGAACTTCACCATTTGTAATTCTTTGGGTATTAAAAAAATCAAAAAATTTCGATACTTATATTTATTTCTGAACTTCACCATTTTGTTTTTTGATATTATTAAAGAATTATTAGAAATAACTTTGATAAAAGAAACATAAGTCATAACCAAACTAAGATGAAATTATTATTCAAATACTACAAAAAATCCCGTTCTTAAATTATAGAGTTAGTGATAATGATGATGATGATACAGTCAATTGATACGCGCAGTCAATATTGACAATGATATCTTCTGTTCTTCAGGAATGTTTTAATTAGTTTTGGCAAGGTGGAGACCTAATATGGGAGGATATTTTGATTGACATTGCTCCATTTTTGTTCAATAAGCAACTAAGACTGCCCAATTTTGGATTGCTTTTCTTCATTAACCGTCAGTTTGATTATCGTACACAAATTCTCTATTGACTTCAAATCTGGCGAATTCGCGGGCCAAAATCCACAAAACTCGTTGTCATTTTCAGCCCCAAACTTTGTTATTACTTTTGATTGGTCCTAAAATGTTGGTAAAATGTAATGATTTTATGGCGTTGATCTTCGGAAAAACATATTAGTGCTTCCTTCCCTTAGATACTAAGCAACCACAGTCATGCACAGTGGCCGGATGCTTTACCGTGAACACGTCGCTGAAGCGTTCATATCTGATCCTTTCCTATGATGAGCAAGTTGGCACTGAAGGCAACGCGATCCTTGAGCTAGGACCTTACCAGGAGGCATACCTGGCGTTCATTTGCAGCTTTGGGGGGTTTAAAAGATCCTGCTCTTTGATGCAACACTCTTAGCAACTATCTTCTTTCATTTCAGGCTTCTTTGGTGCAGAACAATAATGAAACACGTTTTTCTTTGGAAATAGCTATTTCTTGAATTGAAAAAGATTTAACACATTTATTTTTACAAACAAATAATAAGAAATAGATTAAAATTACATACCATCTTTCATTTAAACTCATATGTATCATCGTTCTGCCCTTTTGATCGAGTAGCAAAGCTCCAGGAAAGGAAACACATCCTAAAAGAACAGGAATGCAGTTTTTCTTATCATTTTTCAAATGTTGACTTTTTAATAAACATACAATCATTTAAATCTTAGAATTATTATTCCTATCACGTAAATAATAAAAAAAAACGAATGGAAAAAATATATTAGTCTCAAAACATTTCGCTACGATTTCACAATCCTGTACTTTTTGCTAGAAGGAACACATGCGGGTACGGTTGAAAGACGGCCGGAATGAGTGGCTTCCTATATATATGTGAGGATTTAGTAGGCGAATGAGTGATCTTCCGTAGCTACTTAATATCATTACCAATAAAATCCTGATAAAAGTACCACTAGGAATGAGGAAAACGGGAATGAGATTCATGAGGAATGGTAAACCACGCAGTCTAGACTTGATGCTAATGGCGGAGAATGAGAAGAATTTGGAAATGTAGATCGAAGCTTGTGAAAGGGTATTTTAGAGGACTGAACTAAACAACAAAAGGAGTAACTTGATCATGGTAGGGGATAGAAGGACGTTAGGATGAGGTTCGGTACGATAATAGAATCGGTGATGAGGTTGTTGAATAAGTTTTGTTTTAAATAGCCAGGCTGTATCGAGAATGAAAGTGGTTTGAAAGAGTTAGATTGGAACAAAAGTTGTGTGTCGAGATTCTAGAGCGAACGTTTCAGTGAGACGGACACTGGACCTTAAAAGTGTGAGTGAGCAAGAAATATGGTATAAAAATCCCTTGGAGGTTCCAAACCTAGAGTGATCCTATGTTAATGGTTCGACACTTTGACTGAGTTTAAGTTTCTGTGACTGGTAGCTTAATGGTAGAGCATCTGACCGGCAATCAAGACACTCGAGCTCCATTCTCGGCCAAGATAATTTTTTTTCTATATATTCACATATTTAATCAAATATGTTAGAATTTATCATATTATTCATAAGTATGTATGATATTAATGTAGATTTTTTAATATGTTTGAATTAGTATTTTACTTAGTGGTGTGTAATTAATAAAATGGTGTTTTCTAAATTCAGAATTGAAGCAATATTTCTAATATTTCAGCTTAAATTTATAATTACTGTTCATTAAATATTGTTATAAATAAGTAATATGACTATAAATAAAGAAATTAGGGAAGGACAGAGATCACAAACCCAACTTCTGCACAAAACGTCTTACAACTCATAATGAAGAAATCTATCATGCTTGCTTCACTCCAGAATCGCAGGAAAAACATCTGAATTTGCTTAAGAGATTCTTGAAGCTTCAAGTTCGAAATTATTACCCACAACAGTTAGTAAAAGACTTAAAGATTAAGGGCAAAATGTATACAAGGTGAGAAAGAATCCAAGGATAGCTGAGGTGTGATAAAAGTAATTATCAGTTTTGTAAAACAACTATTGTATTGATGTTTTACATGTAATTTGTATAATTCTCTCTCTCTCTCTCTCTCTCTCTCTCTCTATATATATATATATATATATACAGTTATAAAAGCCCGACATCCGTTCTTTGAGCGACCGAAAGCTATCGGTCGGTGTGGTTGGCGCCCAAACTAGCACGCATCCACCCCCAAGCTTAAATGCTTGATAACAGAATCTGCGAGGAGAAGTGATACACAGAAACAAGAGAGAAGAGCTCCTACTGGAGGAGACCCCGAGAAAAATCAAAGAGAGATACAAAAACATTTTCTGACAGGTCCGAGGTTCGAGTCCTTGTCGGGCAATGTTTTTTTCTCTTGGGTTTTTCTCGGAGTCACCTCCAGTAGAAGCTCTTCTCTCTTGTTTCTGTGTATCACTTCTCCCCCCCCGCACACGCATATATATATATATATATATATATATATATATATATATATATATATATATATATATATATATATATATCTTGGAAGAAAATTATTTTAAAAAATAAACTATTTTAACAATTTTGAAGATTTTCAGCACCTCTGGGACTACTTTTCGGTGACGAAGAGTTGGAGAGGCATTTCACCTTGCTTGTGTGGTACCTAATATGAAGCATTTAAGGGGTTCTATAATGATATCTGGCTACCTGTCTTCAACAGAGCCAGATGAGATGTTTTTATGCCAGAGAAGAATGAACTAAACTTATTCAACAACGGTATTACTCCTCATTTTAGGGCCATTTATTTATAAATTACAAATTAGCCATGCTATACATCCATTCTCACCAATAATTACTTCTGAAGAAATGGGGTCTGCTCCTATAGGAGGGCCACCACCGAGCTAAAAATTAAATCCAATAGAACGCTTCTGAGGAGTGCTTGGAAAAGCAATAAGAAATACAAGTACAAATAAAGCAGAACTATATATATATATATATATATATATATATATATATATATATATATATATATATATATATATATATATATATATATATATACGAGTATATATACAGATAAAGAAAACTGAAATGAAACTCCATTCATTATTTCATTCTCTTCCATTGACCTCAAATTCCCATAAATCGAGTCTGACCCATTTTCTTAGAAACCAATTTTCCAACTGACTCAACTTTCCTCCATTTATTTTTATTAGAATCGTTCATGTGATTTAACTTAAATCGCCTAAATAAACGCTTAAATGAACATTTATGTAAAATTTAATATAAAATAGTATTACGAAAAATACTCGTAGATCGACTACCTTGACACAACACTAATGAGCAACACCAATTTACGGTTTAAATGATTTGATATGGCATGTTGTTCTTTGAATGCCTCTTTCTCTTATACGAACATTTTATTGGAGTCATATAATATACACATTCAACCCAGTATTTAAAAGGCTAACTGAACTTGCTGTGGAGCCTTTGCTTCTCGATTCGTGTTTGCGAACATAGAACCACCGCTAGAGCTGGATGGTATTGCCATAGAAAAAGGTGGTAAATAAAGGTTTGAAAAATACACGTCTCTGTTCGACAGCGTTTACGAGGTAAACATAGAGATGAAGTGTGAAGCAAACATTGCCAAAGACGGGTATGGAAGACAAAGATTTCATTGAGTTTCATAATACTTCTTTTCAACAAGAGAATCATTTTGGAAACGAGGAGTAATTGAATTTGGGACATTACTCGAGATTCCTGTATAATAGTTTCTATCATTACAAAGTAAGAATAGAGATGAGGGAAGTATTGAGCTTTCTGGTATCAATCGTTGACTTTAAAATCCACATTAAAGTTATTCTTGAATAAAGCTTGCTTCACTTCCTTAGGGACAAAGATTTGTAATAGTATAAATTGAGTGTATTAGTGAATGTGACGCATTAGAAAATTTGGTAATTATAACGACTGGTAAAGAAAAGATTTATGAAACAAGGTAGATGACTATAGACAATTGTTAGCGCCATGATTGTGCTTCAGGTATCCCGCAATAGGGAACTATTAGTGTGTGCTTGGTATTAATTTCTAAGGTCGTTAATTTTGAATTACTAATGAATGAATGGCTTGGAGATTTGATCGCTAGATTACACGGTTTTCCCTGTCATAACTAGAAAATTTAGTAGATAAACAGTTCATTAACATCTAGGGTGTGTGAAATGCTGTTAATAAATTCAATAGAAGTTTTTCCCGTTTACCTGAAATTCATTTGCTGTATTGATTGATTATTACGTTTTTTTCTCATAAAAGTAGCAAACAAACCAGGCTTAGCAGTTCAACCTTCATGAACTCTCAATCTACAGAGGTAAAACGGTCGTATTTGAATGCAATACGGTGCCCCAGGAGATGTTGTTCCATAACTACAGCACATTGTTAACTTATAAGTAGGTTAATAAGTTCTTTTACTAATCTACGTTGTTTGCAAGGCAAAATTGATTTAAGTAATGATACCTTCATACACTACCAAATGTGCTTGGAAGAACTTAACGGTCAGAAATTATCAAATCTACACGTACCTGTCACCTCGCCCTAAGGAACTCCTTAAAGCACCATTTGTTAACTTTGAACACAAATACTCTCCCTTCAGAAACTTAGTAAACCAATAGCGACTTAGGGCTTTCAAAGAACATGGAATTAATTCTTGTAAAAGAATGGGGTGGTGAAGATGCAGGTTTACCAATGAATCGCCCCCCGCCCCATAATCATCTTTTTGGATAGTTTAAAAATGGCTAAAAACTCCGAACTAAGGCTTGATTCGGGAGAGATTTTCCTTATTTACCGTTTTGCCATCTGCGCCCTATAGATCACAGAGGGATTTTCGATACTACTATCTCTTAGGAATCTTAACTTATATAGTGTGGACTTACTAGAAGTCTTCACTACAGCATTAGGATAAAGATAATGATTAAAAATTGGGTAAAGATGTATGAAAAGATCATTTCTTACTTGAATCATTTGAAGACTCATGACGATTTTTTTTTTAATTTCTTACCTCTTCCGTTTTTTATTATTCTCCAAGATTGTAAATGGCTATTTATTTTGTTTTCTTGAATTTCATGCTCCCAAGAAAATTTCAATTGCCCCAATGACATTTAATTAAACCGATTATGTTTCTTCCCCTCATTCCATCATCATTTTCTTCCTAACATCAAGGAATGCGCGCGATCGGAAATGCTTAAAATATCCCAGAGGAAAATAACTCATAAATCCTCGATCCCTTTCGTGTCTATATCTTTAGTTGTCCACTTCTGGATTTTAGTTTATCTCTCATCCACTTTCATTTAATATGTCCTTCATTATCTATTTAAGAACTTTATTCTGTCTCAATATTTCATCATTCTTGTATGCGTTGTTTCTTTGGGTTCTTCTCAGTTCAGTTTCAGTGTACACTGTGCAAGTATTAATTACATATACCAGGGTGTCCAATGAGTTCTCGGCCTAACATATAAGGTGGATAACAGGAGCGCGCCGTAGCTGGATCACGTCTATACAAGTTCCAACAGGTAAATGCACGGGATAGCATCTTCTTAGCGCATTTTCTTTCAGTTCAATGATGACTTTTCCTGAGTGAGGATGGCACCCTGCAGGATAATGTTTAAAGGAAAGCCCCACAGTTGAGTCACGAAGAGTTGGAGACAACACTAGGGGACAGTGGCCTATCTTATTCCACTGTCAAACTTTGGGCTGCTCTCTTTAAGCAGGGCCGAGCCTCGTGTGAAGATGACCATCGAAGTGGTAGTCCATCAACTCAGTCACCAGAAAAATTGTAGCCATGGTGGAGAGCATGGTCATGGATAATTGTCGAATCTCAGTACAATACATTACATCTCAACTGGGCATAAGTAATGGATCGCTTGTTACCATCTGCCCGATGGGTCCCCAGAATGCTGACGCCTAAGCAGAAGAAGAACCGGATAATGACTTTGACGGACATGTTGATCCTCGTGAGAGGGGATATGTGGGGATTCATGGCCCGAATCGTAACCCAGGATGAAACGTTGGTTCCTCACTTCGACCCTGAAACCAAAGCCGAATCTAAGCAATGGAAGCACCCCTCTTCTCTAACTCCACGAAGATTCAAGGTCAAGAAGTCATCCTGGAAGGTCATGGTGACAGTGTTCAGGCACACAAAAAGACCCTTCTTGTGAACTTCTTGGAGCATAGCCGCCTCATTAACGGACCATACTATGCAGATCTACTAGGAAAGCTTCGGGAGGCTTTCCTTCAGAAACGCCGTGGGAAAGTGACCCGAGATGTTCTTCTCTTGCAGGACAATGCACCTGCACACCCAAAACTTAGAATCTTTGCTCTATTTTTGCTCCTTATGGGTTAGCCCGAGAACTTATTGTAAAGAGTGATGGTATGCGGTTAGGGTAGCAATGAGTAGCCACTCATACTGCTTCAGCCAAGCTTGAGACACGCTCTTCCTCCTGCATTTATTGGACACAGTTACTTGTTTGGCGTCGATAAAGAGGATCTCCCAGGTGTCCTCGATGCAGTGTGAAAGTGGTTACTCTTTGCTATAGTAACCTCACTAGTTAACTATGGTTGAAATCGTAAAATGAATCATGTACTCGTAATAACGTTTCAAAACAATGGAGCATGTTGCTTCCAAAAAGGTAATTAAGTTTTGCATCGCTTTTCAAACTAATTTATTTTCTCTACTGATTTCCTTTTCTATAAACTTAGGAGTCATTAGTACAAAGGTAAATCCATCCTTGTACCGACTTCAAGATTTGAGCATTAATTCTAAAAGCTCGATCTTGATCAAATTATTTCTTCATTATTTTGGTACTTGAAAAATTTAATTTTAGGCTGAGTGACAAATGAAGAAAAGAAACTCATTAAATATAAAACTGGAAATCAAAATCTTCGCGGTTAGTAGAGGTAGGGGATTTCATACATTCATTAAATCAGTCAATTTATCTGACGTACACTCTCACATTGTAACACAGTGACTCAAGACTACATAACAGCAGATAAATCAGAATAGGAATTAAACCAGGATCTTCGAGACATAAATAAGAGGCGGAATCACAAGGACCTCCACGCGCTCTCTCTCAAGGCGCTTTACGTTGAATTACAAGTTGCTCTCATATGAATCATTGCCCTAAATAATGGATTCATTGGATTATGCATCCAAGACGCCAACATTGACTGTATCTTAAAGGAAAACAGAAGAAAACCCCTCTAAAAGTAGAGTTGAAAAACAAAAGCCTCCTCGACAATTGGCGACGAAAAGAACCGTAATCTACCGCAAGATAAAGTCACGGTTCGGAACCTAAACATCGAATGGCAAAATTAAAGGAAATAATAAAATTTAATGGACACATTTATGTTTGCAAAATAACATTTTCCACCACAGAAATGGCGATAAAGGCTTCGAATGTGGATCTACTCCTTTTTTACATGCGAATTAATTTCCAGAATATCAAACGGGAAGAATATTATTATACTCAAACGTGCTTAAATTATTATAAGATTGTGAGCAGATAAAGGCAAAGAGATGTGCTCCAAATACGAAAATAAGGCAACAGGTACAACAACTGCAAAGCAAAGATCAAGAAATGCCTAAATTGACACAATCAGCACCGCAATATAGCGTGGTTTTAAGCTGTCTGAAAAGAAAGGAATAATAAAAAGGACCGAAGAAAGGCAACGAAAATCTATATCTCACATTTACGCTTCATTTAGCTTCATTAAATATAACCTAAGTGATTGAGGCGTAAATGGCACGGGAAATTAAAAATGAGGTTAAATTTTGAGATACACAAAACCTCCAACACCCCGCAGCACCCAAGAACCCCTATCCCTGAAAATATTCTATAATAGCTGAAAACGCCCAAAATCTCAACACTTACGCATACATATTTACATAGACATAAAGAATACTCCTTGAGCATGACAAATATTAACTATGTTCATGGAGAATAAATAGGCCGTATGAGTTCATAAATAACTGAATGAATTTGATGAGAGAGGATAAGACTACAAACCTCATCAGTAGGGAGGCAGTTAGCACCATTCGTTCCTGGCATCGGGAATCAGAATGATACTTGATGATATGAGCACAAAGGAGCTATGTGCTACTCCACGTTTGGTGAAGAGTGGTTATCCGGGTCATATTATGTGTTTTGACACTAAACATCGATTGCTAGCGAGAGTTTCAATCTCTAACACTAAAAACACTAAAAAGGATATTAATCTACGTTAACATATAAATAGAATAAATTGTTTTCCGATAACTAGAGCCATTCCAACCTCAGATGTGAGGAGAATGTAGAACCATCAATGATAAGCGAATCAACTACCATCTCTACTATTTTCATCAAGTCCCTCTCTATTTTGACTTCAAACTTAATGGGTGATAGTTTATTACGACCTCTTTTGCAAGAGCAGCTTTTGCCATGGATGCAAAGAGACGTAATATTCAAACTATCTCAATATTAGTCATTTTGTGTAATTTGAGTGCGAAAAATTGATAAAATTCGAGTGGTTTTGAGGGTTCATATCTTTGTGGCCTTTTAGGTATTGTGTATTTTTTGTTGTGAAGGTTTAAAAGTACTTTTTTATATGCAAATGATTACATAAAATTATCACAATTTCTTTAATTCAATTTCACACCCCAATGGGAATACTCTGTTGACGTAGATTCAACGCACAGTGGCGCCAATGAGAAAGAGAAGCGGTGATAAGGTTCGCACCGTCAAGTCGAGGAAAAGTACACAAAGTGGAGAGTCAACCATTCTAATCTCTAAGCCCCGGTGGTAGTCATATTCTCTGAATCTAAAGAGTAACTCAGAAACGTGGTGTGAGAGTAGCCGAGACAAATAACCCTTCTCACAATCAATCACTCCATACCTCCATAAACTTCCTAAAATAAACGGACAAACAAAAACTCCCCTCATCACCCAACACTCACATAACACCAGGTGATTGAATACATCTCCTGTCTACGCTATTTCTGCCACTTTGAAACTGCTCCGTAAAAAAGATTAAGCCCTAAGCCAATATGCAAGCTGTAGAAGCTGATTCCACTAAACCACAACCTGCTGGTTTCTGGTACGAGCACCGCTCATACGACACTCATTTCACTTGCAGGAAGTACACAACCAACGCAGGTCTAGACACTAAACAAAACACGAGTTAACACAGTCCCCCCACGCAATTTAAACCGCCACATCTAAGGGCCTAAAAATGTGCCTAATTACCCCAGAAAAACACATCTTGAACCCCACTCCATACAGCACCACTTTTAATCGACACAAGTGCCACAAAATACACCACCAAGAGACACGTCAAATATCATACAACTAACCATAACCATTTGACGCAACAAGCAAATGGAGTAAATAAAATCCCTCATCAACGTAAATATACACCCGTCTTTCATCCATGAAACAAATGAGGAAACAGGCTCAAATGAAATATAGACGGGATACATGAAAATTTGGCGAAATAGCCCGAAAAGCCGGAGGTGGGGCCTATCACATACATTAGAGAAAACATCCTTTTCACCAACACCTCTAGAGACACTTTATCCTTTTTTCGGCACCATGACCTCATGAAAATCAAAGCCCTCTGAGAAGACATCGACAAAACATAATAGACTAAGACTTGTGCTCCCAATGGTATAAAAGGCACAAATCAGGCAACATCTTGCCCATGCTTCTCGCCCTGATAACATTTCAAACATTCAACTAAAACAACTATATAAGTTCAAGATGCACTGACGCTGCCATGCAACTTTTTAATTTTACTCTCTCCCAGAAATATATTACAAACGTCTAAAAATCTTCCCCAATTTACCCCTCCTCAAGACAAAGAAACGATCCTTGATCTGTGGAGTTGATCGAGGCTGCAGCCCTAATGGTTAGGCCTTCTTCAGTGCCATTATTCTTTATTGAATCCTGTGAAGTCGCGGGTGGAAAGATTTCGAAAGTACACAGCAGGCATTTTTCGTGGGTTAGGTAAATTTCTTACTCTTATCATTAATGTTTCTCTTTTTTCTTCTCTATCTTTCCTTTTCAAGTTAATTTCATGGAATATTGCGTGCACGGAAAATTTCCAATGGGAGCGTTCCTAATCGGAAGATTGAAACCAGGGGAAATATTGCGAGTGATTATGTTAGGTTTTAGGATTTAAGTAGTAATTTTTTCACTCGAAATAATTCGCCTGCATATATATATATATATATATATATATATATATATATATATATATATATATATATATATATGTGTGTGTGTGTGTGTGTGAAATGAATAACTCACAAAGTAGCACGTGAGGTGCGCAATGAATGGAATGTCCCGCGGGTAAAATGAAAAGGTACTTCCAAGTACTTTCGAACTTTATTTAGTTCATTCTCAATTATAACTACAAGAGAAAATAAAATAATAAGGGAATATATAAGCTAGTTGTAAGATTAAGGACCGCCTCTAAGAGAAGAAATCACCAATGAGGAAGTAGGAGAGGGACGGGTAAATTCACATTAAGATTTGGCTATAACAAAGGTAGCAAGGTCAAACCGAGAGGCAAGAAAGAGTCAAGAACTCTAAAGAGGGAGATTAGGAGCGACACTAGAATTAGAATTTAAATGAAGGGGATGGTGGGACAAGGAGAGTGGAAGAGAAATAAAATAATGTTCATACAAAATCAATGCAATAATTAAATTGACACATCGGGTTCCCATGAAAATAATAAAATTTCCCCCCCCAAAATTAGGAATATAAGTCAAAGCTAATTTCTTTAAGAATGAGTGTTATATATATATATATATATATATATATATATATATATATATATATATATATATATATATATATATATATATATATATTTATATATATATATATATATATATATATATATATATATATATATATATATATATATGTATATATATATATATATATATATATATATATATATATATATATATATATATATATATATATTTATATATATATATATATATATTTATATATATATATATATATATATATATATATATAATATATATTTATATATATATATATATATATATATATATATATATATATATATATATATATATATATATATATATATATATATATATATATATATATATATATATCCATAACACAGGCCTGCGTTTGAAAAGATATTTTATGTTCCTCAGGATTTCTTTGTGGTTTCTTAAAAAAATCAAACCTCCTGAGCTCAAAAATGAATCTATTTTTGTTCAATCAGGTCAGATTTTCTCAGTACACCATACACCATTTTCATTGAGTTTACTTCATTTTTCCTGAAAAAAAATCAAAAACTTTTCTCTATCTAATAATGTATTATTATTGTTATATCATAGAAACAGGAATAAATGTATGTAAACTATAATCTTTTAAATAAAACAAAAAAATAAAGAAAACAACATAATAAAGAAAATAATTCTAATTTCCAAGTAAAGACGCCCTTGACGATTTTCGTTTGTGCCTCTCATCTGGTGCATCACACTTCAAACACCAACAGTAGTCAGCAAGCATGTTTACGTCCCATTTACCCTGGTACCTGGATTCCACTGTTTTTATGTCCTGGTGGAAGCTTTACCCCTGTTTATGACTATAATCCCCGTAGTTGTCGAGAAAATAATCCAGGTGGGACTGTAAAAAGTGTATCTCTTTAGACATTCCAACTCCCAAATGTTTGAGACATGTTATGGGCTGATTGACCAGGGCAACATATTCTGGGCTTCTTTCATTCGCTAGAAAATTGTTAGCTAGAGCTTTGAAAGCTTTCCAGGCATCTTTTTCTATGTCCGTTATTGATGCCTCAAACTGCCGATCTTTCATCAACGTCACTGATTTGTGGAAATTTTTGAAGAGGAAATTTAAAAGCTTAACCTTTTTTAGTAAGGACTTTGACATAATTTTTCATTATGCCAAGCTTTATATGCAGTGGAGGAAGCAGTGATTTGTGAGGAAGCACTAAAGGTTCAGCTATCACATTGTTTGATCCAATTCTAAATGCTTCTCGTGGAGGCCAAACCTTCTTCTCATAGTGCATACTATCTGCACGACTGTCCCATAAACATAGGAAACAGGGATGCTTCGTGTAGCCTGTTTGCATCCCAAGTATAAGAGACACTACCTGAAAAGAAATTTAGCAGGGTATGTAAATTCAAAGTGTAATATTTCTTAAAACAATAAGAATATGAATATGTACTGAATATTCCTGTATGCCGATGCATTAAATCATTGTATTGGAACTAATTGGATATATGTACATCTTATTTTGGTTTATTGAGTTATCTTGTATACCTTCTAAATTAGTATAAGTTCCCCATTAACCCAAAAGGATGTATTAATCTATAGGGAAACACTACAACAAAAAATCTAACTAAAAAATGACTCATGATTTCTAGATTTGCATTCTTGTAAAGTGTAAATTGACCCAAAGGTGTATAAAAGTATTAACAATTAAAAGTGAAAATGTCAATATCAAAGCGCTTAGAAATACCAAGTGTAAAATGATCTTACCTTTAAATCACCACATATCCTCCAATTGTGGGTAGAGTAATTTATTGCATCCAGCAAGTTTTTCATATTTTCATAACTTTCAGTAAATTGGATGAATGGCCTGTAGGAACGGAAGCTATCTTGTTACCAATATTCAGTAACACACCTTTTAAACTTCTACTGGAGGAATCTATGAAAAGTCTCCATTCTAATGGGTTGTAGGGAATTCCAATGGCCTCAACAAGTCCTTTAATATTGGCGCAGTATACTAAAGAGCTGGAAGATTGCTATAAAAAATACGAGGGGCGGTCAATAAGTTTTGAGAATATGCCGGGAAAAACAGAGGAAGGGAGATGGGTGTTTGTGGGGGTGTTAGGACAAGTTATGAAAAGTCAGAACCTGAAACCGCACGCTCCTGCCTCGTCTATTCAAGAAGCAGTAGCTGATCGCAGATCGTCAGTCAGAAATTTTTCAACAATGGAGAAGGTTGAGCACCGCGCAGTGATCAAATTTTTTACCAAGGAAGGCAAGAATACAAAAGAGATCCATGAACGCATAGGTGCAGTGTACACAGACACCGCCCCTTCCTATGCAACCATTGCTCGCTGGAATAGGAAGTTCCGCCATGGTCGTGAGTCCCTTGAACATGATCCCCGTTCAGGACGCCCGTCAGACGTGACCAACGAGGAAGATGTGGCCCGTGTGGAGAGGAGGATCCTCGAAAATCGACGGGTAAAGATCGAAGAAATCGTGCAAGAACTTGGAATATCACATGTAAGTGTTATCAACATCATCCACGACTAATGGCCATGACTAAGGTCTCTGCCCGTTGGGTCCCTAGAAACGTCACGCCCCATGATCGACTTCAACGTCATCAAGGTCCACAAGGACACAGTTGCACAAGCTGCCCTGCGTTAGTGCAGATTCAAGGAGCTCAACCATCCCACCTACAGTCCAGATTTGGCCCCTAGCGACTACTTTTTATTCCGCAAATTCAAGGCTGCACTGCCTGGACGCCGGTTTGGGGGCGATGAAGATATCCAGCTCGCCGTCCAGGAGTGGATTGAACAGCAGTCGGGAGATTTCTGGTTGTCGGGAATTCGAAGCCTCGTGGACAAGTGGCGCAAGTGCATTAAAGTCGAGGGTAGTTATATTGAAAAATAATAAAATACTTTTCCTCATATCTCGTTTCATTATATCCGAATTGCAAAACTTATTGACCGCTCCTCGTAGCTTTGAAATCTCTATTTCTGTACCCCAAAAAGGTTGTTTCTTTATCCAGATGATTACTTTTACCAAGTCGAGAGCCAAGAAGTTGTGCATTCTTCTTTGACTGTCCAGATCTCTGGTCAGGTCATTTAAGTGAACTTGAGTGAATGGTCTTGCGACCATATCATGTGTGGAAAACTGGTAAGACTCATATATGTCCTAATCTTGATCAACTTCCATATTAATCTCTTCATGGACCTTTATATGTTCATGGGGAGAAGGTATAGGAATTCCTGGACCATGGTTAGGGGTTTCATGACAAAAGGAACATCCGGATATGCCACACTATGTTTATTATTCTTATTTATACCTGTGGGAAATATAATTGCCTATTACATAAAGGAATTGATTTGGAGTTGCAGATAGTACATAAATGTTTAGTAAAAGATATGTTCATGCTGAAGTGAACTATGTTAGCTTTTAATTTTATGCTAAGTCTATGTAAAATGATGACAGATAGAGGAGCTAGTATAATACAGAAAGCTTAAATACTCGATACAATGCTTACCTTTAAGATTTGTCAGGCAAAAATAGCAGTCCGTAGTGTGTTCCTTGCCCTCTCTCCACACCATGGCAACACCAAAAGAGAGAGACTTCTGTTCACCCTGACTCCAGCGTCTTAAACATATGTAGCATGCCTTTCAGCAGATATGTGGTGCAAAACCTTTATCTTGATCTCTTAGCCTTACTCCAAACTATGCATGATACAAAGATTTAATCTGTTGGAGCTATTCTTACATTTTCTCTTCATTTTTGACTCACTCACTATTATTATTATTATAATTATAACGCTAAGCAATTTCTAACCTGAAAAAATATAAACTTATTAACATAATTACTTAAAATATACACAAAATTTACTGCGAATACAGTAGTGCAGAAACTATTGAAATTTTGATGTAATTTAGGACATGTATAAAGTATAAAATTATTATCACCTCCTGTATCGCAAAAAGGGGACCTGATAGAGAAAAACGGATGCCAGATTCGGATTTAGGAGGTTAATTTTATTAAGAAACACTACAAAAAACCTAAGGTACATTTTTGACGCAGACCGGTGTAATCATTTTTTCCCACATTCAATTTACCGCTCGGGAGTCTTCTCTACTTCTGAATATATAATATTTTTATGCAAACTTTCCATTTTGCGAGTGATATTTTAGCCCCATCATGGGAAATTTATGAGGCTCCTAAAATCATTGGAGAAGTTCAGGAAGGAAACTGGTTTTTATTCTAAAATAGAGGCGCTGACAATGGCTAAGAGCTTTGATGGAAGGTAAATAAATTATAAATTCTTAACGTCAAGTTTCATCCGTGCTGGGAGCGGATTTAAAAGCAATGTATTGCTCTCAAATGGCGTCATATTTGAAATTTGAATATATATATGTATATATATATATATATATATATATATATATATATATATATATATATATATATATATATATATATATATATATATAATAGCTAATTTTGTATCAATAGTTTTCTTTACAGTCCTCATAATTTGTCTGATATTCGCCTTCTTTTCTTTGTTCAACTCGTCAATAAGGTCCCCCATAGTTCATAGAAAACTTAAGGCTTCGATCTTAAGGAATGTTTCAGTAAATAAATTTACTTTTCCACTTTATTTTATTACACCGACGCGTTTCGATACGTCACCTATCATCTTTTCTGATTTACAGTTTTTCTGCTTGTAATTTGATCGAGCTTTCCTTGTTACCCACAGTTCGAGATATTAGGTTGTTCTGAAGTTAATGTATGAGTTGTAACAGAGTGATAACAAAGTCATTTTAGAAGACAAAAATATGTTTTATATCTTTGTAAGTTGGTGGGAGGAGATAAAGAAAAAATACATTAATTAGCTTTTCCATTATTTGTGGCCGCATACATAATGACGTCATGCTGTAAACTGATTTTGCATATGAGTAATTTTATGAGGAATGTTTGCATGTGTGCGTTTCGGTTTTGTATTAGGAATAAATTATAGGTTCATTTGTTTTCTTCGTTGGTCATTGTTTTTGTGTTTCTCGTGGAAATGGCTTCGTTCTAATGTGACAATATTCTCATCATCTCTTTATAACAGGAATTCAGACCAGAGAATGGTATTTAGGGTTGCCTCTGATGTTTTATGGAAACTATTTCTCAACTCTTTTTGTGGTTTTACTATAGTGACCAACCGCAACTTAATATCGAAGTTACAATGGAAAAAGAAGCTTTGTACAACTCATTTCTTTAGTTGCCCTCTTCATTAGTTTAAATTACCTAGGATTAAAAGACAAATCTTTAGAAATTATCAGGTTTCTTCCTCTTGAGGTTCAACCACAATGAAGTGCAATATTAACGTGTTTCATTAATTTTAATAACTACCCCGAATACGTGTTTAATAAAACCATATCCATTTTTATACCAATCATTTTCCAAAATATCTCCATTAACGACGGCTTCAAACTAAAATCTAATCAAAAGTACTTTACCGCAAACATCTGAACACGAAATTAAATTAAAACAAACTAATACCCAGGCAAATCTACTTTCTCCAATGTCAAATTTTGTTTATAAATTCTTGGTACTGTATTTTACGTCACAAAGAGTCACTTGCGAGTTGCTTGCGATCTTGTGTCATCTACAATTCTATTTGCAAGACATTGCAAAGTTTATCTAGTTAGTCACGCGTTCAATTGAGATATAGGTTTGCCAGCCATTTGGAAGTCTCTTACAGGACAAATATTTCATTTTCTAGACCAGAACTTTCTGAAAAATATAACAAAAACCTCTTAGATGGACTCTTTTTCTGTCATATCTTTTGCTATTAACTCTTTTGACTAAACAATTGCACTTTTTTCAAATTAATTTCAGTTTAAATACCTCATTCACATTTAAATTAACAACCAACTCACAACCTTGTTTTACATAGTTACTTAAAATATAGTCTTGTGATAGAACGGTCTGAGGCCGCTTTAATTCAGCCTCTATCACATGTTAACCATGCTTCCCCACATGCTTACCCACGTGTATCCTGCGAGAGGAAGCAGAAGCGCGTTATCTCCTATCATAGCCAATGTTTAATCAAGGAGGTTCACTCCCCCGTTTCGCCTCCATACTTCGATCTCGCCAGATTGAATTAGGCTTATGGACAGATAAGGTATTTTTACAGGCGCCTCCGGGACATTCCCTTGAAGTCCCCCACTCAATTATCCCCTACGCCATGGAGATGGCTCCGGCTATTTATACCATAGCTTTTCCCAATTGAAGCAGATCCAGATTATCTTCGCGAGGCATCAAGCCGATCTGGTCTCCCTTGTGCACCTAGGAACACTGCCGAGAAAACCCTTATTGTCCAGAAGAGGACAATATCCCTTGAGTGCAAAGGTTAGTGCCCTTCGAGACGCCAAGTCAACAAGGCCCCCCTGTTGTTCAGAAAGAGAACAACGTTAGAACAGCCATTGTTCCTTGAGCCCGTTTGACAAGAAACGGTCCTCACCCCCTCCCTGTTGTTCAGAAAGAGAACAACGTTAGAACAGCCATTGTTCTTCAAGCCCGTTCGTCAAGAAGCGGTTCTCGTTCCCAAGACATCACGTCCGGATAATTTAATTCCCCCCTTTTTAACGTTCTTCAAGAGAACGCTTGGTTTCAACAATAACCTCCATTGTTCATCTAGAACATCTCCGATTTGCTGTCACAAAGATCGCTCGTACTTCCGAGCCCCACTTCGCTCTCACTCCTCGAAGACAGTCCTTCCCCCTCGTTAAGGACAACCCCCCGAACAACCCTTTTGCTGGAAATCGCCAGTTGAACCGAAGATTCCTTCGCATCGTCTTTCTCTGCACAACAACTATGAGGTCAACATTTTAATGTTGACTTCATAGGGAAACGTGCTTTGTATAAATATTGGGTGTCTTATTTTTCTTACCATTGAGTTTGAAAATGTCGAATAGACGAAAGTACTAACTCCAATCTGCCTTTTATTCAGTTTTCTTCCGGGGTACATATTTCTATTTAGAATTATCACGCGCTAACTTTTGTGATATTTCCCATATATATATATATATATATATATATATATATATATATATATATATATATATATATATATATATATATTGCTAAAGGTTTTGAGACTAATATATATTTTCATCTTTTTCATTCCTGTTTTAAATTAACTAGATAGGGATAATTATTCTATTATTTAAACTTTTGCTAGTTTATTAAAAAGTCACCGTTTGAAAAATAATTAGAAAAAACTGCCATCGTTCGGTAAATTCAGAACCCAGAATCATGCTGTGGTCTTGGTCGTGTATGATGTGATTTTCAGTCTCTGGAGCATTGCTATTTGATCCAAAGTAGAAATTGATGACAAATATGGGTTAAATGAAGTAGGTTGTTTAATTATAATCTATTTTATACTATTTGTTTATAAAAATAAATGTTTTAATCTCTTTCAATTCCAGAAATTTTTCTTTCTAAAAAAAACATGTGGAACCACTGTTGCTCTAAATCAAACTAAACTGAATTGCAGGAAGAGAATATCTAAGGATATTACATCAATGAGAACCATTTTACGATCATTAATTACTTTAAAAAGATTATTTTTACTATTTTTAAGAAGTCTTATGGACACTCAAGCATCGAGTTGCCTCCAGTTCCAGAATTTGAAAACGATTAGAAAGTAGCACATGTGAACGCTTCATTGCGTACAGTGAAACGGAAACTTTTTGACAAAGGTCTAAGTAGAGAAGAGCTACGAACAATCTTCATCTTACCAAGAAGAAGCTGACGGATAGGTTTTAGTTTTGTACTAAATATAAAGACTGGACTGATGAAGGCTGGATCCAAGTGAAATTCTCCTAAGAAGCTCCTTTCCGCTTGTTTCGAGTTTATGGATAATCCCTCGCTAGGAGGACAAAAGGAGAGCGCTTTCCGGACTCCTGCCTCGTACCTACGATGAAGCATCCAAACACTCTCGATGTCCGAGGTAGATTCTCTTTTAAGGGAACTTGAGAAAGAACGATTTTTCCCCGGGACACTGCCATCAAATCAAAACATGCTTCAGGACATTCTCCCAACAGTTCAGGACCAGTTTGAGGAGGATAATTGTATTTTTTTCAGATAATGGGGGATTTTTTAACAAATCAAACGCAATAAAAAAGTTATTGGTTTAAAATTACATCGAATTTTAGGAATTTGGTCGGGAAAATTGTCAGATTTTGATAATATAGAGAATTCTGGACGATGAGTATCAAACTGACGGTTAATAAACAGAGGCAATCTTATTTTAAGCAATTTCGGATGCATATTTAACAAAGAGAGAGGTATATCATTAAAAATATCACCCAAACAATTATTTTCCAGAAGGCCAAAACGAATTGACGCTGAAGAAAAAAAAGACCATTAAAAAATGGGACTCAGTGCAACGAGTGACTATATTTATTAATATGTGTTTGTCCTATATTTTTTGCCATTAAATTATGATATCAACATATTAAAACAAAATGCAACGTTTGATTAGTTCTATTAATTTTTTTCTAGGAAATAATAGAGTAATTTCAAAACTTTCCCAGAAAATAGATTTAAACATTTATTGATCAGATGTTTCGCACCTTAACCTAGACTATCATCAACGGCTAGAGAGAAAAGTGGGGGAAATACTACCACTAAAACTATTACAATACATTAAATAATGGTTTAATTAAACCCTTGTATCGTTTTAACTCATTTTCGAATAATATAATTGTCAAAGACCTCCCAAGGTTAGTCCGGGAATTATTTTGTTTTGACAATAACATCATAATTATTCGGCCGATTCTAACGAAATTAGAAACCCTAATGTTGTTTTACATTCTCTTTTGATTGATAAAATTGACAATATCCTCCCATGGTTTGTCTTGGAATTATTGAAAGTGTTAAAGGTCATGAGGTCATAAGGCAGAATAAGTGAGAGCACGCGACTTTTTGCTTAGCAAACCTTGTTTTACTATGTTTGAACACGAACGAACGAGCAAACGAACACCGTTGATCACATACTTTCCGACTTCCTTCTCAAAGTTTAAAAAAAGTAGCCTCGGTTGACTTTAATTATTTTTACCAATGTTATTGCCTAACAGAGTCTGCGCCAAATAGGGTCTGCGCTGAAAATGGTCTGCGTCGAATAGGGTCTGCGCCTAAACGAGTCTGCGCCGAAATGGGACATTCCCTTGAAATCTGCATCTAACTGTTTAAGTGCGGCCCGAAACGCTTTTTATAAGCTTCAATGTAGCCCGCAACGACTTACATAAGCTTCAATGTGGGCCGCAACGCTTTACATAAGCCTTAATATAGCCCGAAACGCTTTACATAAGCTTCAATGTGGCCCGCGACGCTTTATATAAGCTTCAATGTGGCCCGCGACGCTTTACATAAGCTTCAATGTGGCCCGAAACGCTTTACATACTCTTCAATGTGGCCCGAAACGCTTTACATAAGCTTCAATGTGGCCCGCGACGCTTTACATAAGCTTCAATGTGGCCCGAAACGCTTTACATACTCTTCAATGTGGCCCGAAACGCTTTACATAAGCTTCAATGTGGCCCGCGACGCTTTATATAAGCTTCAATGTGGCCCGCGACGCTTTACATAAGCTTCAATGTGGCCCGAAACGCTTTACATACTCTTCAATGTGGCCCGAAACGCTCTACATACTCTTCAATGTGGCCCGAAACGCTTTACATAAGCTTCAATGTGGCCCGCGACGCTTTACATAAGCTTCAATGTGGCCCGAAACGCTTTACATACTCTTCAATGTGGCCCGAAACGCTTTACATAAGCTTCAATGTGACCCGCAACGCTTTACATAAGCTTCAATGTGACCCGCAACGCTTAACATAAGCTTCAATGTGGCCCGCAACGCTTTACGTAAGCTTCAATGTAGCCCGCAACGCTTTACATGAGCTTCAATGTGGCCCGCTACTTAACATTATTGCCCATCCCTGGACTCGATCGATGTATTTCTTCAAGGGAGGATTATTGCTTCGAGTGAGCGCCATCTTTTTTTTCATAATAGGATAGAGTAGGCCAGCCTCCTCCAAGAAATCAGATAGTCTACAAGTATGTGTGTTTGAACTCATCCCGAGTACAAGATATAGAGTAATGGGGTTAATGTAATGATTGTATTATAATTTATAGTTGAATTTAGATTTATTTTATTCGCCATTTTAACTTCTCTGCATCTTGATTTTCAGCATTCTTTCTGTACACAAATCACCCATGCTGGTACCCATCACTGAGACCTATTTTTTGTTCACAGAACAGTTCAGGATCGTGCGATGATCTGCGCTCTTCTAGTCCTCATCTGGCGTCCAAACTCAAGGACGGAGTGGAGGAAACTAATGAGCTGGAAGAGATTTACTTGCGACTCGAAGGCGAATTCCTCGAGCCAGATTTTCACCCTTCGCTCAAAACTGACTCGGAGGGAAATTACCTCAAAAGCACGATAATATCCTCCAGGCCTAACTTAGCTTTGCCAAAGATTACCATTCATAACAGTGATAACACGAAAATTGGTGTGACAGGAATACTCGAACAGGAACAGGTTGCTGAAGTTGCTGAAGTTGAAGGAAACCACTCCTCATCTAGGCAAAGCCAACATAAATCAAAAAATGAGAAAGGAGCACATGATAGTTGTAATTTCGATATAGAAGTGGCATCTGATGGGGATTCTGATAATAATGATGATAATTTAAGCTTAGAAAGAGCACGAATTCCTCCTGAAATCCCTACTCAGTCAAAGAAAAATAAGAACTTTTTCGGAAAGAAATTTAAAGGAAAACTCTTTTCGTCCAAGAACCAGCCCCCTAAAAAGGGAGTAACACGTGAAAAGAAAGTCGAAAATTATGTTGAGTCCATACGTATTGAAGAAATTGAAACGCGTCGCTCAGTTACACCTTTGTTTGAACGTGAGGATTTATTAAAAACAGAGGATTTTATAGAGAAGAGGAATGAGATGTTGAAGCAAACACAACACAATGGATTCTCTACTGAAGTCCAGTCAGTCGTCATCATTTGCAATACACCAAGTCCAAAGAAAAATATAAACCATAATTCTTGCTCATCACCTCATATTTCTGATCCAGAACGTGAAAGATCGAGCCCATCGATTAATTCACCCCCCAAAAGGGGTGATGATAATCGGCCCTCTCTAGTCTTGGATGGTATCGAAGTCAACAAAAATATGGAAAGGGGCTCATCCAAAGACGTCCCTGTAACTCCAGAAGGGTACGAAGACTATCTTGATGGAGAAATCGAGGAAGATTATCCAGAACTGAAATCAGCTGCAGGCTTGGCCAAATCGGATGAAAAGATTTGCGCCGAAGAGCAAGCCATGGACAATGATGGCTTGAGCCCCGTTCTTCCGCAAACAAATTTTACGAACGAGCAAATTGCCGAGGCTGACAATTATATACGTGAAAACCTACATCATTATCACGAAACTCAGAGCGATAATCATAGAAAGACTACATTACCCATGCAAGTGTTACAAATTAAAAATGCTCAAAATTCTGAATCTAATTTTGAGTCAGAGCAACCAAACAAAGCTTGCGATCCCCTTTCTGGTTCTTTATCAATGTCATTCATGGATGAAACTACACCGACAAGTGTTGATAGTGGCTACGATTTTTACCAAAGGACTACTAAGGCAGCGTTAAGGGCGGAGAGTATGTGTAACAAATGCATTTCTGAGAGAAATGAAATTTGTGATTTAAGAGCTGAAGTTTGTAAACTAACTTTAGATAGTTCACACGGTTCTCTTAACACTTCTGTAGAAAGTACTGATTTGTCCCTTTGTAATAGTGCATATAACTTAACTAATAATTTTAGAAAAAGTTCTAGTGTATCTGTGGATAATGAGACAACCTATAGAAACGATTCTAGTAATAGTAGCATGTCCACAAGCTCAAATAGTGTAGCTAGTGAACATAGTACAATAAAGCCACGATCAATGCTTTTTATCCCAAGTAATACCAGTAGTTTGCCTGAGATCTCCTTAGAACCTCCAACTCCCCTTGCTCCCAAACCGAGAGACTATTACGGCGCTGAAAAGAAAGTAGTGTATGACCTCAAAGTGCCTGCGTATAAAAGTATGTTCCTAACCGTGCCTGGTCTCGATGATTATGATGAAGATAGATACTTACCTGGCACCACTTACCAGACTAAAATTGATCATAGTAGCAGCAGTTCAAGCAGTAGCGATAATGACTTTGTTCACAAGCCTCGTATCTTTGCCTCCCTTTTAGGTATAGCTGAAAGACGGGGCCTCAAAAGCTACGGAAGCACTAACGATTTATCAAAATATGGCCTTTCCTCCCCCGAGGATGATAATGAAACTAAACTATATCCTGCTGATGTTGAAGATAATGAAATCAACGGCAATTTGAGTAACTACAATCTTCATCCTGATAAACCACCTCTCCAAATGAAAGTGTCCAAAATCGGAGGTACCAAAAATGGGAAATTTGTCGCTAGCAAATTGGCGATGTTTGAACAAGTTGTAGAAGAAGAAAGAAGAAAGTACTTGGAATGTCAAGAAGCCAGAATGAGGATTTATGGGCGAACATTCAGACACAGTGGTGACTACCTTACTAAATTCTATCAGCCTCAAAATCCAGATGTTTTAAGGGTACAGGAAAATGAACTCGTAACAGTTGATAAGGCTAGAGATAATAACGTCAACTACACAGACTTCTACCGACCGCCTTCCCCCTTCACCCTTTATAGGAAGGATAATAGTGACTATATTCAAAGGGATAACAACAAAGAAAATGAGGATACCAGAATGTCCATGACTCGCCAGTCATCAAGTGACTCATCTTGCAGTTTGAAACGGCAGGAGGAAGAGGTGAGTATTGCCTCCTTAGTGCAGCTCTATTTGTTTATATTCTAGGAAAAATTAGTGGACAAAAAAGATCCTTCCAAAGTAATTTGGTAATTTCTTATGTTTTTTTGGCTTTTTAATGAATGAATATGCTGAAAATCGGTAATTTCTTTTGTTTTTTTCTCTTAATGAATGAAAATGCTGAAAATAGGTAATTTCTTTTGTTTTTTGTCTTAATGAATGAATATGCTGAAAATTGGTAATTTCTTTTGTTTGTTTTTTGTCTTAATGAATGAATATGCTGAAAATTGGTAATTTCGTCTGTTTTTTGTCTTAATCAATGAATATGCTGAAAATCGGTAATTTCTTTTGTTTTTTGTCTTAATGAATGAATATGCTGAAAATTGGTAATTTCTTTTGTTTTTTGTCTTAATGAATGAATATGCTGAAAATCGGTAATTTCTTTTGTTGTTTTTTGACTTAATGAATGAATATGCTGAAAATCGGTAATTTCTTTTGTTTTTTTGTCTTAATGAATGAATATGCTGAAAATTGGTAATTTCTTTTGTTTTTTTTTTGTCTTAATGAATGAATATGCTGAAAATTGGTAATTTCTTTTGTTTTTTGTCTTAATGAATGAATATGCTGAAAATTGGTAATTTCTTTTGTTTTTTTTGTCTTAATGAATGAATATGCTGAAAATTGGTAATTTCTTTTGTTTTTTGTCTTAATGAATGAATATGCTGAAAATTCGTAATTTCTTTTGTTTTTTTGTCTTAATGAATGAATATGCTGAAAATTGGTAATTTCTTTTGTTTTTTTGTCTTAATGAATGAATATGCTGAAAATTGGTAATTTCTTTTGTTTTTTGTCTTAATGAATGAATATGCTGAAAATTGGTAATTTCTTTCGTTTTTTTGTCTTAATGAATGAATATGCTGAAAATTGGTAATTTCTTTTGTTTTTTTGTCTTAATGAATGAATATGCTGAAAATTGGTAATTTCTTTTGTTTTTTTGACTTAATGAATGAATATGCTGAAAATTGGTAATTTCTTTTGTTTTTGTCTTAATGAATGAATATGCTGAAAATCGGTAATTTCTTTTGTTTTTTGTCTTAATGAATGAATATGCTGAAAATCGGTAATTTCTTTTGTTTTTTTTGTCTTAATGAATGAATATGCTGAAAATTGGTAATTTCTTTTGTTTTTTGTCTTAATGAATGAATATGCTGAAAATTCGTAATTTCTTTTGTTTTTTTGTCTTAATGAATGAATATGCTGAAAATTGGTAATTTCTTTTGTTTTTTTGTCTTAATGAATGAATATGCTGAAAATTGGTAATTTCTTTTGTTTTTTGTCTTAATGAATGAATATGCTGAAAATTGGTAATTTCTTTCGTTTTTTTGTCTTAATGAATGAATATGCTGAAAATTGGTAATTTCTTTTGTTTTTTTGTCTTAATGAATGAATATGCTGAAAATTGGTAATTTCTTTTGTTTTTTTGACTTAATGAATGAATATGCTGAAAATTGGTAATTTCTTTTGTTTTTGTCTTAATGAATGAATATGCTGAAAATCGGTAATTTCTTTTGTTTTTTGTCTTAATGAATGAATATGCTGAAAATCGGTAATTTCTTTTGTTTTTTGTCTTAATGAATGAATATGCTGAAAATCGGTAATTTCTTTTGTTTTTTGTCTTAATGAATGAATATGCTGAAAATCGGTAATTTCTTTTGTTGTTTTTGACTTAATGAATGAATATGCTGAAAATCGGTAATTTCTTTTGGTTTTTTGTCTTAATGAATGAATATGCTGAAAATTGGTAATTTCTTTTGTTTTTTTTGTCTTAATGAATGAATATGCTGAAAATTGGTAATTTCTTTTGTTCTTTTGTCTTAATGAATGAATATGCTGAAAATTGGTAATTTCTTTTGTTTTTTTGTCTTAATCAATAAATATGCTGAAAATTGGTAATTTCTTTTGTATTTTGTCTTAATGAATGAATATGCTGAAAATTGGTAATTTCTTTTGTTTTTTTTGTCTTAATGAATGAATATGCTGAAAATTGGTAATTTCTTTTGTTTTTTTGTCTTAATGAATGAATATGCTGAAAATTGGTAATTTCTTTTGTTTTTTGTCTTAATGAATGAATATGCTGAAAATCGGTAATTTCTTTTGTTTTTTGTCTTAATGAATGAATATGCTGAAAATCGGTAATTTCTTTTGTTGTTTTTGACTTAATGAATGATTATGCTGAAAATTGGTAATTTCTTTTGTTTTTTGTCTTAATGAATGAATATGCTGAAAATTGGTAATTTCTTTTGTTTTTTTGTCTTAATGAATGAATATGCTGAAAATTGGTAATTTCTTTTGTTTTTTTGTCTTAATGAATGAATATGCTGAAAATCGGTAATTTCTTTTGTTTTTTTGTCTTAATGAATGAATATGCTGAAAATTGGTAATTTCTTTTGTTTTTTTGTCTTAATGAATGAATATGCTGAAAATTGGTAATTTCTTTTGTTTTTTGTCTTAATGAATGAATATGCTGAAAATCGGTAATTTCTTTTGTTTTTTGTCTTAATGAATGAATATGCTGAAAATCGGTAATTTCTTTTGTTTTTTGTCTTAATGAATGAATATGCTGAAAATTGGTAATTTCTTTCGGTTTTTTGTCTTAATGAATGAATATGCTGAAAATTGGTAATTTCTTTTGTTTTTTGTCTTAATGAATGATTATGCTGAAAATTGGTAATTTCTTTTGTTTTTTGTCTTAATGAATGAATATGCTGAAAATTGGTAATTTCTTTTGTTGTTTTTTGTCTTAATGAATGAATATGCTGAAAATTGGTAATTTCTTTTGTTTTTTTGTCTTAATGAATGAATATGCTGAAAATTGGTAATTTCTTTTGTTTTTTTTTGTCTTAATGAATGAATATGCTGAAAATTGGTAATTTCTTTTGTTTTTTTGTCTTAATGAATGAATATGCTGAAAATTGGTAATTTCTTTTGTTTTTTGTCTTAATGAATGAATATGCTGAAAATTGGTAATTTCTTTTGTTTTTTGTCTTAATGAATGAATATGCTGATAATCGGTAATTTCTTTTGTTTTTTGTCTTAATGAATGAATATGCTGAAAATCGGTAATTTCTTTTGTTTTTTGTCTTAATGAATGAATATGCTGAAAATTCATTCTATTGACCACAGGATTTGAGAATGGCAATATTTATATATTAGGCTTCGTCCTCGTCAATTTACTTCTTTCCTATTTTTTGAGTTATTTTCTCCTTGCATTTGAATCTTTTACGTTAGTTTGCACGATTATTGTTTCATTACCAGTAAAAAAAGTGTACACAGCACAAGACACACTATCACTCTCCGTTTCATGCAGAAAGGGGCCCCCTTTCCGGAGTTACTAAGGTTCCTATCTGATTGCTGTCAATAACACAAATACTCCCCTACCTGGTGCAATCGACATCACTAACGATAGTCAGGCTGATCATTATGTTGGTTTTTTATCCGGTTGGGGTTCCACCCTGGCTAAGAGACGGAAGACTTTCCCTCCCTAACTAACAGCAGATTCCAGTTTTGTGAGAAAATCCGATATACCTGTTATTGCAAAAGTCCTATTGCACTTTACACGACGCTTTCAACAAAAGGCACAATAATATTTTTGTTGCATTTAGACACGTTTTTATTATTTTTAGGTATAAATATGTGCTTTAATTGTAATATTAATCAATGTGGTCACACTCGGCGGCGAGTATGCGCTCCAGGCGAGATCTGAAGGCCGTGCACACGTTGCGGACGAAGTTCTTCTTCATGCTGACCTACACGCGTTTGAAGTAGGACTTCAGCTCGTCGACGTTGCTGTAACAGAGTTTGCAGGTCTTGCCATTGACATGCACCCACACCCTGTATTCGAGGAGATTGAGTTTGGGCGACTGCGGCGGCCTAAGTTCCTTCAACCAGAATTTCATGTGTTGACTCCAACGAATCTTACACTGTCTTTCCCGCGTGGGCCGAGACATCATCCTGCTCAAAGACTTAGTCCGCCTTCTTCGTGATCTGTCCACCCAGGTCAGGACTTTCGTTGCCAAGAAATCCCTCGAATGGGCCGCAGTTACCTGTAACTGGCCGCAAGCCACACCGGAGGCATCTTTTCGCCATTCAAAGCCACGACGCCGAACATCATCACAGAGGCCGGGTGCTTGGTTGTGGATACGTCACGGACCTCGAAGACGCCCTTGCCGAAGCTTACCAACGGTCTCTATTCCTGTTGACGACCGGATCAAACGTGAAGGTTTTTTTTCATCAGAAAAAAATGAGAATTCGCTAGCCATGACTGTTCAAGTGGTTGGGAAGTCGACGACAGCGCCCCCGACGTTGGTTTCGCATACGGTTGGTGAGCAGAGACCGTTCAACGCACCAGAAGCTCTTGATCTCCTCTTCCTTACGGCTCTGGTCCTCGTGGTCACGGAGATGTTCTTTTCTTCGCAAACGCAATCATTTCGAGCTTCCGACTTCGGAGCACTTTTAAATGCCTTTCTCAAGGCAAAACTATTAAGAATTTGAGGTCTGCCTGAAAGAGGCCGATTTTCGGGGGTCTTGCCTGTTCTTGAGTCTCTCCGCTACTCTCTGGATTGTTATCTAGCTGACGTTTAGCTTGTTTGCTATGTCAGACTTGTTGTGGCCCGTGTTCAGGGGAGCAGAGATCTCGATTCTTTTCACATCCATCTCGATACACCTTCACATAATGGAAAAAGATGTTTTAATGACACGTGCTGGAAAAGGATTACTTTAAGTTTGTTTGACGGAACTTTTACTATCACACACGTAAATCCCTAAAAAGATAAAAAAAGTGTGTAACAGAACTTTTGAAAAACCCGGTAGTATTTATGGAGACTACAAATTTTTATTACTATAGCAGTTCAGCCCGGGTATTCTCACTATCCCTAGTGTTCTTGTACTGGTTTGTTGTAACAGGCTTCTTTGTACTGTTTCTTCCACACATTTCCGTGTGACACCAGAAAGACAAACTCTCAAAAATACAGAAATTAATACCCCCACAAACGTAATACGAGAGAAACACTCTATCTTTACACTCTTATAAAATAATACCCCAATACCCTTTATATACCTGGGATTGATCAGGTTATCTCTTGCATACATTGTAATCCTTCATTTTTAGTCTCATATATCCCTTTTCTCTTCTAATTCTTTCTTATTTTCTCTTTTTGTTTCCGCCCTTTATCGTTTGTTTATTATTCTTTAAACCAATAAGTTCAGAAAAACCGATTCAATAAATCAATTAAAAAAAAAGTAAATTCACTTCATTTGTTCTTCCAAAATCACAAAAGAACTTAATTTGCAGATAGAAAGAGTGGAGGGTTAAGAGAATTGCACGTTACCCCTTGCCCCCTAATTATTTTTATTTTAGCAGGTAACGCTACTTTCCTCTTAACATTTTCACCTCATTTCACCACTGGACGAGCTCATTTTATACTCCCCCCTCCCCCCAATTCCTTCTCGCCGTAGGCCATTAATTTGCTGGAGAAGAGCTACCAAGAATGTTACTCAGCTGAGGCCTTTGAAGAGACGTCCGACACCGGCGACCGTCCACAAGGCTTCAGCCGAGGTAATCATCTATAGGTGACATTTGGCCCAACGTTAAACAAACGATAGTGATTTTATTGTAAGATTAAAAGCAAAGATACTAGTTAGACCTAGTTACTTTCTTACCTCCGAGAAATGCATTATAGCATCTTTGTAAAAATGTTTTTTAAAAATAGGTTTTGGAGGGAAATCGAAACTGTTTGAAAGATGTATTAGGGAGGAAGGGAAAAGAGACAAAGAATAGGAGGGTTGAATTATTAATCTATTTACCCAGTTGTGGTTCAGGAAGGAAGTTAGGTGCCTTTAGAGGCATAGAGAAATGAAGGTGTGCTCAGAATAAATAGGTGAAAAAGGAATAAAGCGAATATTAAAAGCAAGAAGTGTTAGGTTGCAATAGCAAACCATATCAGCAACAAATACCGAGTACCAATTAGCAAATGTTGAGAGCTGATAAGAAAATGATGAGGGCTTGATTGGACAATGCTGGGGCCTTGATTAGCAAATGTAGATATCTGGATTAGCAAATGCTGAATCCTTGATTACCAAATGGAGAGGCCTTGATTAGAAAATACTGAGACCTTGATTAGCAAATGCTGGTATCTTGATTAGCAAATGCTGAGGCTTTGGTTAGCAAATGTTGAGACCTTGATTAGCAATACTGAGGCGTGATTAGCAAACGATAATTCTTAGATTAGCAAATGCTGATGCCTTGATTAACAAATGCTGACTCTTTGATTAGCAAATCTAGAATCTTGATTAGCAAATGCTGATGCCTTGATTAGAAAAGGCTGAGGCCTTGATAGCAAATGCCGAGTCTTTGATTATCAAATGCTGAGGAATTGATTAGCAAATGCTTAAGCCTTGATTAGCAAATGCTGGGGCTTTGATTAGAAAATGATGAGGCCTTGATTAATAAATGCCGAGTCTTTGATTAGCGAATGTCTAGGCTTTGATTAGCAAATAATGAGTTCTTCATTAGTAAATGCTGTTATCTTGATTAGCAAATGCTAAGGCCTTGATTAGCAAATGCTAAGTCTTTGATTAGCATATGCTGTGGCCTCGATTAGCAAATGCTTATGCCTTGATTATAAAATGCTGAGGCCTTGATTAACAAATGCTAAGGCCTTGATTAGCAAATGGTGAGTCCTTGATGAATAAATGCTGAGGCCTTGATAAGCAATTACCAATGCATTTGTTAGCAAATGGTGAGTCCTTGATTATCAAATGATGATTCTTGGATTAGCAAAGTTGATGCCTTGATTAAAAAATGCTGACTCTTTGATTAGCAAATGCTGAGGCTTTGATTAGCAAATAATGGGAATTTGATTAGCAAATGCTGAGGCCTTGATTGGCAAATGCCGATTCTTCGATGAGAAAATGCTTACGCCTTGATTAGCAAATGCTGAGGCCATGATCAGCAATGTTGAGTTGGGGTTAGAGAGGGTAAAAGATCTTCTAGTTATGAGAGATGCAATGTATAAATGCGTAATGTTTATAAAACTTTTATTGCCACACGGAAGCGAAAAGATGGATTGAGGCTATTCCAGAATTAATCATTGATATAATTATATATTATTTATATCATCGTTTCTCAATCGGGGTTACTCAGGACCCCATGGTTCCACTTAGGCGAGAGTTATAATAGAGTAATCATATTAAAAATGCTATTTTTAAGGTCCTATTTTGGTTTAATTTAATACTTGTGATTATATTATACATCTACGTCACATTCTTGAAAATTTGAATAGCAAAATAATGTAAATGACCTGTTATATCGTTTAAAGTTTTAAAATTAAATGTGATATATATTTAATTTTTGTGTTCATATTTAGTTATGGATGCAAAATGTGTGAATGAAAACCTGCCTCTCCTACGTAATCAGTTCGAGTTCAAAAAATTTAGGGGGCTTTATCAATAAACTCCAAAGAAGAGATTTTTTTTTAACTCTTTAACAGAAAAAATGGGATTTTTTTTCCCTTATAAACTTGAAGTTTATGAATGAGAAAGAAAAAATGTTATTGATGTTATGAGCATTTGCTAATATTATTTAACCATTATTGCCATATAAATTAGTTCAAAGAATTTTTATTATTATTTATATCACGATGAAATATGTTTGGCATATAAAAAGAAGCCTACCTAAAAGCCTACATTAAAAGTAGAGGAATAGCTTCTATCCTTTCATTTTTCAAAGCTTTTTCAATGGTTGTAAGCCATATTTTAGTTATTTAGTTAGTCAGCGCCATTCCTTCCATGATACTGGGAGGATCCCCGACCGGATAATGAAATCTACATAAAGGTCAGTATGACAATCGCTGGTCTGCCCGAGGGCCCCAGGAGTCGGTCCTCTTTAGAAGAGAGGTGCCAGGAAGTATTTTATATTGACACCAAACAGCGTTCAGGTGGAAGCCTTCGCCACCTCAGGGGAGAGGGACCTGTTCCGCGTCAGAGGTACGTGGATATAGATACCCATCGGTGGGATTCCTTGGAACAGAGAGAGAGAGAGAGAGAGTGTGTGTGTGTGTTGTGCTGTGAAGGCGGGAGAGGAAAGAAAGCAGTGTTGTGATTGGCTATGCGTGAGGTGAGGGGTGTAAGATCTACCCACCCGAAAACGAGGTGAGCACAGCGCGTCCACCAATCGGTAGCCAGATCTCGACGTGTGCTGACGTTAATGTCCGTTCATGCCGGGATCGAACTCGGTACCGCGACGTTGGGAGGCAAAGGGATTCAAAATCGTGCTTTCGACTCCCCATTCTCTCTTATTTCATTTTTGCTTGAGAATTCGAATACACACACAGTCAAAAATGTCGATTGTGGCAAATTTGCTACGGCAAAACTTTCGGCCTTTGTTCTTTTCTGTTATCATTTTATTTCGTTTTATTCTTTTTTAATGGAAATAATTGATTGATATTGCCATTATTTTCCCTGAAAATGGCCTGAACTTGAAATACAAAGATCATTATTTGGAAATAAGCGATTCATATTTCCGTGATTCCTCAAGATAAATGCAATGCATAGATTATTATAGGGAAAATAATTAATTTAAATTACTAGTTTTTCTTCAGCGCAAATCGACTGAAATGGAAATATAGTGATTATTATTTTAAAAGAAGCGATTTAAATTGAGGTATTTTCTTAGGATCAATCGCATAATATTCCAATGCAGAGATTATTAAGTGGATTGGCGAAAATTTGCTACGGCAAAACATCCAGCTTTATTTTTCTCAATTATTTTATTCATTCTTTTTCCCTTCCATCTGTTTTTTACGTCACTGTTCTCTTCTGTGTGTGAAAGAAAGCGTTTGACCCATTATAAAAAATGATCTCTCATACAGTTGATATCAAGCTAAGACTAAGATAAGGAGAAGTGCAATGAACGCAGTGATGTTATGTTAGTGTAGCGATGAGTCATTGCTACACTTCATCGAGCTGAGGAATTCACATCCACGCCTCTTTGGTCTATTGGATACAGTGACTTGCTTGGCATAGATCATGAGTTCTCCCAAGGGTGTATGAGGGAGTGCGAAGGTGATTCTTCGTTTCAATAGCAACCGCATAGGTCTGAGTTCTTAGAAGATAGCTTCAATACCCACTCGAGTGAATCCAACAACTTTTTTTGTGTGAGTTTTATTTACTTCATGACGACTTACGTTTCAGGACTCATCAAATCCTCTATGAAAAGATCTCCGTCATTTAAAGACAGAACAGGCAATGAAACTCCTCCCAGAAACAATCCGTTACTTCCCACTCAATCCCTGCTCTCTCCTCTATCCCCCATCATCCGCCGAGAGCAGGCCTACCACCGCCAGAATTCCTCTGAGACTGAGGATGATGTGCTACAAAGTCCGTCTAGGGTTCGTTTTAGCCCCGTGACGGACGTTTTCACAAGAGATAATTACTCCCTCAGCTCTGAAGACGAGGACCATCACTTCCGGACGGGAGTCGAACCCAATAAGAATGACGCAATTTATGAAGATAATTTCTTGTACACGGAGGTGGAAAACTCGGATGAAGAGGAGAAGGTATGGTAGATATGAGTATAAGCAGAGTAAGGGTTTTCACCAGGTGTGTCCCGGTACAGGTATGTAGTTCAAAAGTACAGGTGGGCAGAGTTAATCGTTAATCTACTAAAAATCTAAAGGAAATTAACGGTAAAGGCTTAACGTTAATAATTATTTTATTATAATATAACAATTCAGAAAGCGTTTATTTGTCCTATAACCATCTCAAAACTACTAAAAATATAAAAAAATGGCAAAAGTATATAAGAGTAGAAAATGAAACAACAGAAAACTTTTGACGAATTTAGGGATTAATTGAACTCACCTCTGTCCATAAGGTCTACTGATATGCTGCCTAATTTAAGGGGAAGGGGAAGGGGGATAGAGAAGAAGGATAGCAAAGAATATCAATAAATAAAAAAATATCAAATGTAAATTTTCGATTTTTGCATGATGTAAAGAAACAGCGTAAAAATAGGAATATTTCAAATCCATTTTATACGCAAATTTTCTTTTGCTTTGACTACCAATTAGGGCGAGTACAAATAGAATGACATTGAAACTTTCCATCAAACTTCATTATATTAATACTATGATCATACTATTTATTGCTAAACATTTAAACCCTTTATTTTTTTAATTATCTACGTTATCTCCAGAAATTAATAATGTCCTACGAAATTAGTAGTTTCGTTCAATATAAAATCAGTAGGCCAGTGTTTCCCAAACTTTTTTAGGTCCTGACCCTCAACACAAATTGATTTTGGCCTGGCGTCCCTCAGGGATGAAATATTATTTCTGTATTATTTTAGTCTTATCTAAATGAATAAAGTTTATTAAATTTTACGATGTTACTAATTAATAAATATAATATAATATTGATTGAAGATAATTGGAGGCAAAACTTCATATACTCAAGCAAAGATAAACAAACTTTTGACTGCCAACTATGATACTGTTTCATGAACTAGATCGTCTGACTATTCAACTACTATTTATTGCTGATAAATATAATAATTTCTTCAGTATTTCCAATATATTTTACGGACATTCACTCTTATTTAGTAAACAATATGTTTTTTATATTTCTATGTTGATTATAGAATATTTAAGGCACATTTTAATATTAAAGTAATTTATTGAAACAAAAAGTAAGCAAAGAAAATAAACTTTGGGCTGGCAACTTCTGGCTCTTCGAGGAGACTTCATTGAAAAATTGAAAAAAGTATTTTAGTGTTTACCGTGATGTCCTTTCGTGTTATGGACAAGCTTTTATAGATTTGGCTCGATAATGATGGATAGAGAACAGCCCAGATCCTGTTGAGGATCCAGACTGTTCCTTGATTTAGTCTTGATCATCACAAGAGCTGAAAATCCTTGTTCCCAGAGGTATTTGATGGAAAATGGAATAAGAATTTTTTCAACCTCATGAATCAGAATAGAATTATCCTTTAGTTAAGCCAAGAATTCAGAGTATGAGAGAGTTTCAAAACGTTGCTTCTTCACCTAATTTTCCTGCAAATCTAAAGCTTTTTTTTTTAATCCTGGGATATCCTCTCCAATATCACTGAAGTTCATACCAAACACATTCCTGACCAACTGTGCTGATATACATCAACATTATCTGTGAAATATTTGTCCATTTCCTCCTGAAGCTTCTACAAATGATCTTGGAAAAACAATTTAATGTCAGCAAGCTCTATTCCGGATCATTCTTCCAGCGCTGTACTCACCTCTGGAAAAGCAGCTGTTTTTTCGTTGGTTAATTTTTCTCTACAAAGCGCAAGTTTCATCCTGAATAATGTAATTTTTTCACTGATTTCTACCATAGTTTGATTTTGGCCTTCCATGTCTGAGTTCAATTCAATTTATGTGCCTGAAGATGCCTAAATATTCTAGCTTTTCTCCCCAAGCAGCAGCTTTGAAACAGTCTGCCAGCTTATGTTTCTTCTCTTGGAGAAAACTTCAATTTTAGTTTTAATTTCAATAACTCTATCAAGGATGCAACCTCGAGACAGCCAACGGACATCCGAGTGAAAAAGTAAGTCCTGGTGATGCAATCCAATCTCTTCATTCATTTTACGGAAAATGCGCGAGTTCAAAACTCTGATCTTTATAAAATTTAAAATTTGCATAACATCCCTCAGCACAACATGGAGTTCTGGCTGGACCCGTTGAGAGGCAGGGTTTTACCGATGTAAGAAACTGAATACGAGTAAAAAAAACCTATTTGACTTCTCATCATCGATGGAGATCCATCGATACACACAGCCAAACAGTTCAACCAGACTATGTTATGGTTTTCGAAAAAACTTTCCACCATAACAAAGGTATCTTCTCCTGTGGTGGTTGTTGACATGTCATTACAGAAAAGAAATTCTTCCAGAATTCTTTCATCTCTTCTGTACTTCACAAAAACCATGAGTTGAGGTTCGCCAGCAATGTCCACAGATTCATCTGTCTGCAATGAAAATTTACATACTTTTTCAGTGCCACAATTAATTGATCGAAAATATCTAATGACATGAGATTAATTAGAAGCTTGATGTTGTTGCTAGAAAGTGGTACAGACTCGATTTTATAGTTACATCCGCTCCATAAGTAGTTTTCACCATAGCAACTGCTGCTTGTTTCACAAACTCCTCTCCAATGTTGTGTGACTTTTTGTATCGCGCAATACACTATGCTACTTCAAAGGATGACAAGGAATCTTTCTCCCAAGTAAAAAGCTAGCCTGAAGGAGCATCAATCCGACTTATTTTTACTTGTTCTTCCTTATCCTTCCAGTAGCTTAGTAGCTTTTCAATCAAGTTTGGATGAATTGAACACAAGAGGGTTTCCGTTTGTTTCCATTCATTGATCATTGACAAGAACTTGCAGATACTGAACACACCGAAGGAAGACATTCCCTGATCTATCTTTCAAATGTGTGGAGCCATATATC
Source organism: Ceratothoa steindachneri (assembly GCA_963969495.1). Lineage (NCBI taxonomy): Eukaryota > Metazoa > Arthropoda > Malacostraca > Isopoda > Cymothoidae > Ceratothoa > Ceratothoa steindachneri. The sequence goes on along the minus strand of OZ018331.1, from coordinate 11,114,839 downwards.
AGAGACATCAGGTTATACGCCAAAAGTTGTTTGCCCCGGGCCATCGTTCCCCCTCTGGAATTCATACCTGAATTGAATATAATATATATATATGCAGCATGAACTGTTTTAAATTACTTATTGATAAATTGACATAACCATTCAACCACATACTCAATGTTAATTCCTTAAGAGGTAAAAAACAAGTATAAATTGCCAACTTTATCACACGTCATAATAATACTCTTATCTTTAGCAGGTTTCTTTTATAAGTGAAAATTTCCAAGCTTACACTGTTTCCTCTATATTATATTATTAAATATTCTACTCTTGAAGTAGCTTGACAACATTAATAAATAAAAAAGTAATATGCAAATAATACTTACGTGATACGCATGTCTGTCCACTAACACAGCTACGTCGGAAGAAGCAGATCGAGTGAAGTTCCAGCCGCCTTGGCGTACAGTACAACTATTAGACCTGATCATACTCGTATATGTTTTGTTCTATCTTAATTTATTGTACTTTATTATTTACAACTATTTTCATTCTGAATGACGATTTATATTCCGCAATTATAATGCTAATAATTATGTTTGAACTATTGTTACTTCTAATATTTCTCTCTCTTTTTCACTTTTATTTATTTTTTGTAGCTATTCTGCCACACTCAGGAGCACCCTTATGACCCTCATTTGGGTCGTGACTCTGGGTTTGGGAACCAATAAAGTAGACGAATATATTGAGTTGCTGTCCTGGACTGGATAACAAACCTTGGAATAATGTTAACGAACCTAATGTTCACTAAATAGCGACCAAGTTAATGATTGTATAGTTTCTCGACTATGTTGAGGTCGTTAGTTGAACAGTAAGAGTTTTATGTAATTGGTGATCCAGAAATACATGAGTCTTTTTCCAGAAAGAGTGGTTAGTGGATATCTCAAAACAAGAAACTACGATTCTTTTTCTGCAAATGCACATTTTCCTAACTCAATTATTCCAATGATGTCCTAAAAATCCCCTTCGTGAAACATGAGATAAACTCCATAGTGTCAATTTTCCTTATATCTATTTTCAATCATCATATTTATTATCTTATTGCACAACTTCATCTGTAAATGGATATAAAAAATGGAAAGAAAAAGTAAAATGTGGATAGACTCATGAAGCTGCTCATCCCCTTCCACAACGTCTGCTACAGTTCCTAACTCATGCATGACTTTTTCGAATCTACTACTTTATTGCATTAGGCGAATGGGACAACAGAGTTTCTTCACGTGAATGATTTATCTCCAGCTATAGAGTTCCCAGAACGATCTAAGCAATATTTGTTTTTTACGAACACATTATACTCTTTTATAGAATCAATTCTGTTTCTCGACCGAACTACTTTTCTTTGCTTTCCTAACATACTACATGTACCTTATGTCCTGGTTATTACTTAAAACTGCATCCAGTGGTTAGTTTCTGAATCTAGACTTTTAGAGTTTTAAGGGTAGTAGAGTTACCCTTTAATCTACTATTGCTCCCAGGTGTACTCTGACCAGGAGTGATAGCACCTACCTAAAGGTCGCTGCTGCCTTGTAGGGTGAGCCCCTTTAGGCAAAAGGTAGGAGAAAGGAAACTCCGATATCAAACCAAACCCTGCCATGTCCTCAACGGCTGAAGAGGCGGAAGAAGATTTCATCAAAACTGAACGGCTAAGAAGGCGGAAGAAGGCTGCAACAAGTCTGTTAGCTCCTATCGTCTCGGTTTCACCCAGCCATTGGACCTAGCTGAAGGATTGTGAAGTTTGTGTGCTTAGTGAAGATGCAGCAGTAAGTACACTCTAAACAAACTCACGCACAGGCGTCTTCATAAATGTCTGTCTTATGACAATGAAGACTCTTATCCTCTACCTAGAGAAATGCTACAGTGGCATGTAGCTCAATATTTTAATTGAAATATGGATTTTTCATGTCTCCAGACTTGAAGGAAACCCGTATTATAAACTTTCTCACTAATCTTTCTGGATCAATTTGCTCCACCTATCCATCAATTATACAAATACTGCTATTAGTTCACTCATATCCTCTTTTTTCATTCATCATATTTCACTCATATCTTCGTTTCACATATAACCATTCTTCTCAAGCATAACAAAGTTGGTTACATATCTAATTCAGCAACTTTCAGTCTTCATATTGCTTTCTTCTTCCAGACAAAAATGTATTCCATCACAATAGCGAGTTCCCTAAAGTGTTTAGAAACTCTCTAATTTTCTGTGCGATTCTTCTAATTTCATGTACTGTACTCATTGTTCCCATTCACTATTACACCTCTTATCCTAGGCGCAATTTGTAAACATTTCAATCACTGACTTCACCCTCGGATTGAAGTGTTAGTGTAAGAGCAACAGAGTGTAGCAAGACTTTCTCTATCTGAGGGAGACCTTGCAAGGCTATTAGATTCAAACTCAGTTGCCTTTTTATGACACCATGCTATAAACTGATTTATTTTTCATCTCGCTCTTATAACCATTCTATCATTTACATTTTGCTCTTATATTTAGATTACTTCTTTCTAAAACAGTTGATTTTTCATAACACATCTTCATTCCACCTTTTTGGTTCAACCTTTTCTTTCACAGTGATGAACGACTCAACTTATTATATTCCTTTCTCTATTTACTTCAATACGCTAATAACTTTCACTCTATTTTCGCCTCTTCTTAACCTTTAATCACACTTCATGCTAGTTTCACCCGCAAGTGTTGTCACTTTTAGCTTAAGCCTACTAGCTGCAGCTAAAATATGAAGAAGTGTCTTCCCTACTTGCGCCACTGCCCGCAGTTTGCTTTTCCGCTCTCATTGCCTGCAGGAAGATCTGGGGCTGTCTTCCACACATTTTCACATTCTCTAGCTTCATCCCACTAATTACTGATATCTACTTAAGATCATTCAACGCGATACGGCCTCTGGCCTTGTTTTGCTATTCTGCATCAAATTCGCAGGGAAAATTTATCATGTTTCTTTCCGAGTCTTTCTTTCGCTTATCCCACCAAACATTCTTCACCAACTCATCTTTCATTATCCATATGTACGTACTTTATAATTATATTATAAATTGCCCATATTTTCCTAGATGTTTTTCATCATTAATCTTTCCCTTCCTACTTTGCGCATATCTTCGTCAGCCATTTCTCGTCATTGCAACCCTCGACTCTTTGTCCCTTGACCTCATTACTAATCCAACATTAAACTATTAAGTATTTATACAAAAAACAGTTATGTGATATGATATACCCTCAATCTTTTCACAGCTTTCAGATCACACAATTATCTTAGCATATGCGAATTTACTATGACCAAATCAATCATACTTATACAATTCCCATTCGCTCATTCGCCCGCCCAATTATATTTGGGCATATGATTGGTAAAGAATAAGTGTTTGCAAATCTGCCAACCCACATTAATTAAAAAAAACCCTCCCCGAAGAACACCTCTTATAGTGTGGTTAGTATAAAGCAAAGATTGAAAACCAAAATTGCATCAGGTCCTAAAGACCAGGCATCTTGCCTCGCCAGGAAGGAGTTTTCAAAGAATCATTCTAACACTCTGTAACAAAGGATTGTATCAATCTATTATTTTAGAGTAATCCTTGTTAAGCGTCATCGAAAATGATATAGTTCTAATTGATTTGTACCGTTGTCTTTGCTAAATACATTTTAAAGATGAGTAAGATTCGAAAAACTGTAGAAAAATGGTGCTCTTAGTGTAAAGCAAAAATTGATCACCTACATTGTATTGGGTCCTAGGGACAATAAATCGTGCACTATCGGTTCTGAATTTTTGCCTTAAACTAACAGCACCATTTGTCACGAGTTTCTCAAATTTTACAGACACATATACACACGGGATTAAACAAACTATGTTTAAACCAGTCTCTGTGATCTGTCGGTTCGTATACTAAAGTTTCTTAATTCATTTTCTAGAGAGAGCCGCGTTAAGGTGTGTTAAAAAATGCTAAGTTTTGATGCCTTAAAAATTTGAAGTTCCAAAGTCTTTGATCAAGCTTGAGTGGAAACTGGAAAAAGGAATAGGCTTTGAGCTAAGTATATGGAGATCTGTCTCCATCTAAAACAAGACCAATGCATTCATTTTTAATTTTAAATCTACATTGACTACCTTAGAATATGCTTTCGTTTCAAACTTTTAGAACGTTTCTACTGAAAACTTTACTAAAAATTACCGCCAAAAACTTATTCGTAAATTCAAAGATCTAGGAATTAATAATGACCTTCAACCATTACCCGAACGTATCCAATTCTTACTTGCATTCGGCTTAGACTTAGGCCTGCCGATTTATAACTTCAATTTTTAAAAGTCCTTTCTCAAAATAGAAAAAAAATGGCATCAACCTTCAGTCATATGGATATAACACTATCTAATGTCTTAAGTATTTTAATAACATTAAGGCATATAAAAATATTCTCCGATAGTTCGCCCTAGGAAAAAACTCGTATCTATACTTAAATCTCTCGCCTCTGATAAAATACGTATAATTTGTAAACCTGAAAAAGGAAATGGTGTTGTTATTCTGGATCGGGAAGAATACACTAACAAAATGATGGTCACCCTCTCAGACAAAAGCAAGTTTTAAAAAGTAGGAGATCCCATTATTCAAACTTTGATTCATATAGAAGATCGGATCAATAGATTCTTATCCAAATGGAAGACGGACAAATATCTATCTAACGAAATATATATCAAGTTACACGTATCAGGCTCCGTTCCTGGCATACTATATGCAAAACATAAAACCAATAAGGAAGGATTTCCACTCCACCCCATTTTTTTCCGTATGTAATACACCCTCTTATGGTATATCAAAATTCCTAGTACCCGTCATTTCTGAACTTACCAATAATGTCTACACCATAGCTAATTCCCGAAAAATTGTACAAGACCTGCGCACCCTTTAGGACGCTGCTGACGTCATAATGGTGAGTTATGACAACGAAAACCTATTCACAAAGATTCCGCTGAATGTAACAATCCAAATTTCTACAAACTCTCTTTTTAATTCTTGTTAAAAGGTAATAGGTATTACAAAAAACCTATTTAAGTTATTTTTGGAATTGGCTGTCTTAAATTCGTATTTTATATTTAATAGAGAGTTTTACGTCCAAAAAGAATGAGTAGGGATGGGCCTACCACTTGGGCCAACTTTCGAAAACATATTCTTTTTCATGAACAACTTTGGCTCAATAACTGTTCCATTGAATATAAACCTATCTATTACAGACGTTATGTCGATAATACATTTGTATTAATGAAATCACGACAACAGGCGGAACAATTCCTTAAATATTTGAACTCTAATCATAAAAATATAAATTACACAATGAAGATCGAGAAAAAGAATAGACTTCCATTTTTAGGTATAGATATTAAACGTTCAGGAACAAGGTATAAAACTTCAGTCTATAGGAAGCCTACATTTACAGGTTTGGCACCAGCTTTCTTTAGTTTCTTGCCAGAAAACCTTAAGTTATCCTCGATAAAAACTCTTATTCATCGAGGCTACAATATATGTTCTTCGTCTTGCCCTGCGGAATTTAGAAGTCTCTTTTCTAAAAACTTTCTTTAAAAATAATGGCTAACTCATTAGTGGAAACACACATTAAAAAGTTTCTTAATGTTCTCTATCAAAAATATCCAACAGAAAATACTGTAGAGAAATTATCCATTTTCTTTAGTCTCCAATACTTTGGTAAAATATCAAACGATTTTGTAAATGAAATTAAGAAGACTCTAAAGAAATTCTATCCATATCTCGACCCAAAATTCATATTAAAAAATGGGCACAATATTGGATCCTATTTCAACTACAAGGACCGAATTCCATTCCCTTGCCGTTCCTCTGTAATTTATAAATATAGGTGGGAATCTTGCGATTCATCTTAGATTGGTTCGACCATTAGTTCGATCCATTGTTGCATCGAGAAGCATCGTTTTTTTGTTTTGTTTTTTTAATTTTAGGAGCCTATCTGGCGACTGTCCACTTGGATATAAGTCACCGCAATCACGACAGCCTAGCACTAGACTACTTTAAAATAATAATATGAAAACACAACAACAATAAAAATGGAAAATGGCAACAATTTAGGAAGCAAGCTCCAGCGTCGGGAGAAGGTTCCCCTTCCCCCCGGCGCAGGAGCGTGCGACCTACAAAGAAAACAACAATAACAAAAAAACAAAACCTAGTTAAATAAAGGGGAGAAGGCCTCGAGCAGCATCGGGGAAGGTCGACCCGCACAGGGCTGATTCCAAACAAACCAGACCTTTCGCCCATACGAGATCACATCAAAGTCTGAAATTAATCTGGATAACTTTAAAATACTTAGTCATAGCCACCATCCCGACGAACTACGGATATTAGAATCACTTTACATCCTAAAACATAAACCAAATTTAAATATAAATCAAACTGCTTCCAATCTTTATATTGTATAAATGAATTATTGAAATTTTTATTCTTGTATTAAGCAGATTATCCTAAATTACACTATTCAATTTTAGTATTTTATAAAAACTAGAAATTTTAACCCTTTACTATTTTAGTTTCTTAGTGCCGATGATGAGGCTACGACCTCGAAACGTTCAAACCCAGATAAATAAAGATGCTTTTATCAATAGCGTGCTCGGTTTTCATCTTCATATTGAAACTCCAATTTGGAAGAATCTCAACAGTTCATGATATATATATATATATATATATATATATATATATATATATACATATATATATCTTTTTTTTAGGATAAATAAGCAGGCTAAATTCAGGAAGTTCATTATTATATTATAACTTCTTGGTACCGACGTTTCGATTAGAAACCCATTCTCAAGGCAAACATAGGAATTTTTTAGATAAGTTATCAGATATGTATAAGTTAATTATATGGGAAATGGGAAGCAGCAGAGGTGGTAATATTCAAATTATAAAAATGCGAGGCTTTTAACTATTAGGGAATAGGAAATATGTTTTTGTTTTTAAATAAAACTGAGATTAATTAGTTTTGGGTGTCTTCGTTGTAAAAAGGGGGAGATAATAGAAATATTTGAAAGATAGGGGTTGTTTTGGGGGAGTGGATTTGGCGAGTATAATTCGATATATAAATATTTTAATGGATATATATTATTTTAATTAAATTCCTGACTGAAGAAATAATGATTGAGAAACTAATTCTTTATCATATTCTCTCTTCTTTTACCCATCCCTCCTCCATGACTTCCATCATTTTCTCTCTGCTGTGAATTAACCTCGAGTGGATATTCAGCTCTTTGTATGATTATATTTCTTTAATTCCATATAATATAGCGCCCCTTTTATGACTATAAATACAACATAAGAATCAGGTTGCATATTAAAAGAACATAAATACCAGATCTATGTTTAATATATAAATCTCCCTTCTTCGTCACTTCGCCCCCGTACAACTAGTTCAAAACTGTGCGGCCCGGCTCCTCCTTCCCATACCCAGGTCTCTCCTTCGATGCCTCTGTTACAGGAGCTACACTGGTTACCTATTCGCTTCCGTACCCACTATAAAATTCTTCTCATCACCTACAAGGTCCTAACCTCGAGGCTCTACCCTATCTCTCGTCTGCCCTCTTCCATCGTCAAACTCCTCGGGCACTCCGGTATAACCTCGCTCCCCTCCTGAACACTCTTCGGTATGTCCTCTGCTCGATGGATGACCGTTCATTCTCAGTTTGTGCTCCTAGATTCTGGAATGCTCTTCCTGCCGAAGTCCGATCCTCTCGCTACTTTTAAACGTCTCCTGAAGACTCATCTCTTCAGAATTGCCTTATCTCCCTTGTAAACTTTCTCGACACTCGCTACACAACCTGCGTTCTGGAAGGGCTAACAGCCTTGAAGGGCGCATTATAAATACCTATTAATATTATCGGAAAATATTGAACGAGGATGGATGCTCTGCCGCGAAAGGTATACTCAATCAAGGTTTTGATGGTTAGCATTCTCGTAATGGATTGCTTTAATTAATTATGCTTCCAGAGGTACATTTCTTCGTTTGGCCATACTTTTTTCCTACGGCTAAAAATAGATGGTCAGACAAGACATGCCTTTATTGCATCCGATCCCAACGGACCCATTGGCACCTCCATTTTTACCTGGCGTGAATATCCGTACTTCGTACCGTTTCTCTCCACTTAATAAATAAAATAAACGCTAAAATAATACAAAGTGGAAAACAATGTTGAAACGATCCAAAATTGGCTGCGTGAAAATATTTTAAATGGTAATTTTAGACAATGACTAGTCAGAATGCTTGCCTTAAATGATGTTTTGCCTTCAGCGTGGTTTAATGAACACCAATGAAGATGGAAAGAAGAGTCGGGATGAAAAATGGACTTCGAAGAGTTGCGGCCAAACTGACAGAAATTCAAAGCGAAGGTAAGTTATGCAGAAATCTCAATTAATTTGTCATTCCTAAATGTATCACAGTTCGTAGCTTTAGTTTTAGATTATGCAATGTTGTACTCTTTTTTTATATTTTTTTCTTTATAGCGCTATTTGGCGACTTCTCCCAAGTCCAGAAGTCGCAGAAATTAATTTTCAGCCTAATACTAGTCTATATAATATATAAAACAAATCAATAAAACGAAAAAAATCCCCAAACCAACAAAACCAAAGCCAACAAAGAAGAGCAAAAATAAGAAAGAAGCACGCTCCAGTGAAATACAAAAGAGCAAGAGAGCCTCCTTCACGAGTACTCTTCTGGAAAACAGAGGAAAAATCTTAACTAATATTTATAAAAATACAGGTGAAAAATTGTAGTAGAATGAATAACTCCAAGACTAGATGCCCAACCGTTCTCTATCTACGGCCATGTTTACTTATTTGATCACACAAATTCATCCCTACTCCAAAAAACACCTGACTTCCACATTCAAAACATCATGTTATCGCTTTACTCAATTATAGGAAGCTTAATTGTTGATATAAACTTATAATATTCTTTTTATTCATTGTAATTTCAAATGTACATATATTTCCCTTTCTACACACTTCAAACTTTAAATCTTCTACTTGTGAGTAATCTAAAGTATAATAAAAAATGGCTCTCATGTAGTATCTATGCAATAAAGAGTTTTAAAGAAGTGTAATATATAACGTGATGTTTATTTTATCCCTCCAGAGAATAGGATCTTCGGGGGATAGATGGTGTGTTCTTTAGCCACCAAAACCATACAAAGTATGGCCTTGACGTTTGAGGGCATAAACGACATCCATGGCAGTTTCAGTCTTCCTCTAACAATCTCTTTCGGTCGGAGATACACCCAAAACGAACAATTTAACATATTACTTCCCTTTCAAATCAATTTAATATATTGCTTCCCTTTCAAATCAATTTAACATATTGCTTGCCTTTCAAATTAATTTAACATATTACTTTCCTTTCAAATCAATTTAACATATTACTTCCCTTTCAAATCAATTTAACATATTGCTTGCCTTTTAAATTAATTTAACATATTACTTTCCTTTCAAATCAATTTAACATATTACTTTCCTTTCAAATCAATTTAACATATTACTTCCCACTGGATCTGCGAACAATGAAATGAAGTGATCTAATATTTAAATCTTATTCTTCTTCTCGGCTTTTCCCTACCCGGTCTCGCCGTTCTTGATGAGTCGTTTCCAAAGATTTCTGTTTACTACAATTCCTTTATTTAGTCCTTTTCTCTCTCATGTCACTCAGAATACAGTCTTTTCATCTCATTTTTGGTCTTCCTCTTTTTCGGGTCCGCTCTCTACCAATATTCATATTTTCCCTTGGTACATGCCGCTCTTCATCCTCTTTTATTGTGATGTGCCCAAACTATCTCAATCTTGCTTCTTGTTTAAATAATAAAAATAATAAATTTCTTATAATGCGCTCTTCAAGACCAGAGGCCTTCACAGAGCGCACGTTTACCTAATTTGGCTTCGAAGAGTCCTTCTCTTTCTTAATCTAGGTTAAAATACTCTGATCGCGTCGATTCTTCTTGACTCTCGGATTTGAACTCGACTGAAATGAAAAGCATGGAATTAAGGACACGTTTCTTCGCATTCATTCAACATTTGAAAATGCGAATGCAAGTTTCCTATTTCAACTAGGATGTCTAATTTCCTTCATCAAGTATTAGCTAGAATGGATGATTTTCTCCTTGAAATACCAACTAGGATAGATGCTTTCCTCTTTTAAGTATCAACTAGGATACCTTGTTTCTTCATTGATTCATCAAAAAGAATGGCTGGCTACCTCTTTCAAGTATTACATATGATGAATGGTTTTCTTCTTCAAGTATTAACTAGGATGGTTTCCTCTTTTGAGTAGCAACGTGGATGGATGGTTTTCTCCTTTGAGTATCAACGTGGATGGATGGTTTCCTCTTTTGAGTATCAACGTGGATGGATGGTTTCCTCTTTTGAGTATCAACGTGGATGGATGGTTTCCTCCTTTGAGTATCAAAGTGGATGGATGGTTTCCTCCTTCGAGTATCAACGTGGATGGATGGTTTCCTCCTTCGAGTATCAACGTGGATGGATGGTTTCCTCCTTCGAGTATCAACGTGGATGGATGGTTTCCTCCTTCGAGTATCAAAGTGGATGGATGGTTTCCTCCTTCGAGTATCAACGTGGATGGATGGTTTCCTCCTTCGAGTATCAACGTGGATGGATGGTTTCCTCCTTTGAGTATCAACGTGGATGGATGGTTTCCTCCTTCGAGTATTAACGTTGATGGATGGTTTCCTCCTTCGAGTATCAACGTGGATGGATGGATTCCTCTTTTGAGTATCAACGTAGATGGATGGTTTCATCCTTTGAGTATCAACGTGGATGGATGGTTTCCTCCTTCGAGTATCAACGTGGATGGATGGTTTCCTCCGTCGAGTATCAACGTGAATGGATGGCTTCCTCTTTTGAGTATCAACGTGGATGGATGGTTTCCTCCTTTGAGTATCAACGTGGATGGATGGTTTCCTCCTTTGAGTATCAACGTGGATGGATAGTTTCCTCCTTTGAGTATCAACGTGGATGGATGGTTTCCTCCTTTGAGTATCAACGTGGATGGATGGTTTCCTCTTTTGAGTATCGACGTGGATGGATGGTTTCCTCCTTCGAGTATTAACGTTGATGGATGGTTTCCTCCTTTGAGTATCAAATAGGATGACTCGCTTCCTCTTAGGTCGGTGGTTTGCAGCTTCAAGGCTCCGGGATGGTAAAGAATTGTAGATTATAGAAGATAAAATAAGGAGATAAACCTAATAGCAGATGTAATAGAGCTCACGCTAGCAGAGTAGTTAAGTCGTTTCACCACTAATTTCTAGGTATAGGGTTCAATCCGAGCGAGAGCGGACATAAAACTCCAGCGTATGGAGGGAGCTAGCGCTTATTGACCCCTGCGCTGAATTTTACGCGTGAGCACATCATCACACAAATAGGCAGACCTGACGAAGGAGTCGCCATTTTTGTCACACTCCTGGTAGAATAAATGACCATACCTCCTAGGTCACGAATGATTCTCACTAGCTGGTTGGTGTCCAAATAGATTTCTACCTTCGTCACTCTAGACCAAGGGGGACCAGTTTCCCCCCTAGGAGTGGGTGGATACAATTACCTATCGTCAAGATTCCTTGGAACAGAAGATAAGTATGTTGTGCCGTAAAGAAGGAAGAGAAAGACAGCGTTGTTAGGATTAGCTACGTGTGTGATTACCTGTGTAAGATCTATCTACCACCACGGGGGTAAACACAGAGTGTCCACCAATTGGTGGTCAGATTTCTACGTGCGTTGAAGTTTGTTTCCACTCTCGTTTACCATTTTACCCCTTTACACTGCAAAAAAAGTGAGTTACTCGTTGGCGAGGAAAAGAGGCAGAGCATAATCCAGAGTGGATATTGACTAACTACTCAGGAAGGAAAGCAGAGAATTCCTCGGGGAGCAGAGTGAGATTTAAGAGGGTTAGAGATATAAGCAAGAAACTTTAAAAAGTGCGCGGCTTGTTTTGCTTTCTGCAAGGATGCGGTGGGTGTGAGTCGCATGTACAGATTTTAAGAGAGCATTGCAGAGGTGAGTAGTACTGGAGTAGTCTTATGAAAGGGGTTTCTGTTCTTATTTTACGAGTATGGGCAGCTCAAAGCCGTCTCTCACATCTACGCCTGTGATTCCTAGTATTCAAAGTAATTCCTGATAACCACGAAACACATTGTCTGTGATTGTAGGATAGAAGAAGGTCGGGCTTGGACGTTTAATTGAGGGAACAGTATCTGGGAGAAAGAACAGATGGATATGTTAAATTCAGGAGGGTTGATGACAGAATATAAGGAGCGAAGGAGTGATTCGATATCATTCATCCTTTCTTGGTTAATGGAAGAGCCGACGATGATAGGATTGGCAGAGTGTGTGTGAGGGTTACTTGTAAGAGGAAATGAGAAACTAAACTGAATGTGGAAGTGATGTGTGGGGGGAGTTGAGAGGTTGAGAGAGAATAAAGCTTCAAAATCTATTATATTAATTAAAGCTATAGAGGGATTAGAGGGTGTGTACCAGAAATTTGTCGATCTTATTGAAGAATTTGTCCGTGGGATGCCTGAGGTGCAGATAGACGAATTCAACCATATGAGTAGGTTCAAAATACAAGGTGGTAGGCAGAGCTTTTAAAGTGTTTAGATATTCAATTCGAATGAGAGAGAGATGGATGTATGATGAAGTAATTACACCCTCTCCTACACGCAAGTCAAGTACAACCATTTAAAAAGCGAACAGAGAACTTTACTAACTTGCTTAAGATGTGTCCTTAAATATTTGGCAAATATGACGTAAATTGGGGAGTAGACTTGATCTAGGGAAATTGGATTTTCAAAATGCCATAATAAAGTTTATCATCAGCGACTGATTAAAGAGCTCTAAAATATCGGTAAGTGTGGGACTTACATTATAAGAAGATTAACTTACATAAAGAAAATAAGGAATAGTAATTAGTGTGATTAAATTGGATTAAAAGGTACTATTTAATGGAGTTCAACAAAGATCCTTACTGGGACTGATTCTATTTAGATTATATGTTAATGATATAAACGATGAACTTTGCGTATAAGCTTGAAATTAAGTAATGATATAAAGACTTTGAGAACGTTGTCACAGTTTCTGAAGAGAGATAAAGTTCGAACAATACAAAATACCGTCGAATGGTCACTTAAAGGGCAGATGGAGCTCAATACAGGCAAATATATTCTTATGTATCGGTCCAAGAAGCTAAAAATTTAATTATAACTTGACTGTAAAATCTTTACGTAAGGTAGACAGTGAAAAAGATTTAGGAGTGTCCATCAGCAACGAGTTTAAAATTTCTAAACAATCAGTGGAGGTGTGTAGCAAGGCCAAATAAAGTCTTAAGTTTTATCAATAGTAGATTTTATTACAATTCTAAAGAGATCGTTGTTTCACTGTACAAGTCCATCATAGCGCGGCACTTAGAATATTCGTTAGAATTCTGTCGTCTTAATCTACCCAAAGATATTAAAATGCCTGAAATTTTGAAGCGCTTTACAACTAAGATGGTTCCAAGTTTGTGACCGATATCATATGAGGACAGATGAAGAAGCTCGAGCAATTTGAAGTCCCTAAAAATAAGCGGATTGAGGAGTGAACTGATGCTAATTTAAGATATTAAACGGTTTTGACAATGTTAAATCTGATTCATTCTTTTGTACTTAATAACTCAATATGAAAATAAAGAAGGGATTCAAGCTACAAGTTGAAAAACTAAATTTACTAAAATACTTTTATGTAATTAAGCAATGGAATCGCCTGAAAATTTAGTGTACATTGATACTATCAACATATTGGAAAATCCCTCTGATACCTAGGTATTTCCGAGAGATTGGTAAATTGTAATTGAGAAAGGTTAGCTGCGATTGGACCAGATGGTCTTTGTCCGCCTATGGGGCCTTATAAGAGAGCCAATTCTCAACCCATTGTGTTGAAGGAGGTACAGAAGGCCTTTGACAAGGTCTGGCTAGAGGGATTGCAATACAAAATCCTCAAACTCCAGCTAGATCCAGTCCTGAAAAGGATCCTTTGTGACTTCGTCATGGACAGGAGGGCATGTCTCATGATAGAAGGACACAGAGGACCCGAGTTCGAACTAAAGTCAGGTGTTCATCAGGAAAGTTGCCTGAGCCCTCTGCTTTACTTGGTCTTTACCATCGACCTCCCAAAGCCGGTGCATAGGGACACAATGTATCTGCAGTTTGCAGATGACATCACCCAGATCGTCCCGTGCACGGTGAGGAAAGCAAGGGAACAGGCGGCGCGAACAATAGCAGAAATTAATAACATTAACCAGTACGAGAGACGCTGGAAGATAAGAACAAACAGGGACAAGTTCAAGATCGTCCCAATAAGCCGCACGTTGACGGAACCCATAATCATAGAGGGAAGGAGATACGGCTACTCCGCCGAAGGCACCATCCTAGGCCTAAAATTCTCCGATCACGGATACGCAAGACACTACACGGAGAGGCGGAACCTGGCAAAGAGAGAAATCTCCAAGCTATACAGGTTTAGAGATCTTAGCTCGGCCAACATCAGGAAGATATACCTGATGTATGTCCGGGCTAAGCTCATCTATCCCGCAGTGGTGACTCAAGCGGCAAACAATTCCTCAATGAGAAAATTACAGAGAGTGCAAAATACAGCATCCCTACTGATAAACAAGGTCAGAAGGCGAGAACACCGCCGTCAGAGGGATCTCCATATTAGAAAGAAACTGGACCCTATCAACATCTTCACCAAGAAACTGAGAAGAAGGGTCTGGTTAACACTTACTAATGATGTCATACCAGAATTACGGGAAATAGGAGGCAGAATGAACATCCCTGCACGACTCCGTGGGAAAGTTACAAGAAGCACCCGATTCCCAAGCACCAAACATTGTACACAGGAAAACATAACAGAACTATACACCTAACAAAGATACAACACAACGATAACGTGAATAACAGAAAACATAATACCAAACCCTAATACACAGGTAAATTGCCGAGCCGAAAGCTTAAAAAGGCTTGAATGCTCAACAATTATAAAAAAAAATAAGTAAAACAACATCTGACACACGAACAATAAGAAGAACATGCCTGCTACACGTAAATAGAACAATACATGATAGACAACACATGACACAATAAGTAAAATATGATAACAAAAAGTAAAAGGTCTGCGATGCCCTCCTACTAGGGCACTTCTCCCCCCCATCTTAAAAAAATTTATATTTTTACCTACTTTTATCTACTACTATCCAAAATCTTTCAAAGAGTGTAATATACCATCATCATCTGCCGATTACACGCAGTCAAATTTACTCGCCTTCTACGGCTCGCATTAGATAGATTTACCCCAGCTTCGAGTACCAATTTAAAAGGGAAACCAAGCATTTGAGCACCCGATATAACCTAAGGTGGTAATAAAAAAAAGGAAAAAAAACTTAATAGAAGAAGCAATCGAAGAAAGTAATAGTAAATACATGATATGAAAAAGAATAGAACACGATGAAACGGTGGCAACAATTTCTACCACCCCGATTGTTTGTCGAAGACCCGATTCAAAATATTAGTGGACAAGTTCGTCCCAAGGGTATGGTGAGCCGATTTTATTTATTTATAAGTTTGGATATATAGTTGTTTTTTTTTAAGATGAATAAATCAACTGAATTTCCATAGCTATAAAACTTATAGGTTTCAACAATAATTGCGCCTAAGCCTACTGAGTTGTCCGCCCAATAAAGAATCTTTGAATCCGTCTTCCGAGATTCCATTTTATTCGGATAAACCAACGGGTCATCTTACCCAGCCTACATCACTAAAATCAAGCCAGAGGATAATCTTTTACCTAATTGGAGTCAGCTTGAGGTCAGTGCCCGGTAACCGAGTACCCAAATAGCGCTATGTTGAAGTTAAGCAACATTTGCCATTGTTAGTACTTGGTTGGGAAACTGCCAAGTCGACCTCTACCGGTGAACATTCATCCAACCGTCTCCTGACTAATAACAGCTAACTAAATAACCCCCAATGAACTGGTAACCAATATCTAATAGGTGAAAACCCCACAAAACCTATATACCCACCCAATTGTAAAGGGAAGCCTACCTTTTCATTGTACAAGGAAGCCTACACATTCACTTGTAGAAGGAAGCTTAACTTACTACTTGTATAAAGAAACCTACCTCCTCACTTGTATAAGGAAGCCTACCATCTCACTTTTACAAAGAAACCTGCCTTTCTACTTGTAGTATGAAGCTTACCTCCTCACTTGTATAAAACACTTACCTCCCACTTGTATAAGGAAGCCTATTCATTCACTTGTACAATGAAGCCTATCTTCTGACTTGTAGGAGGAAGTCTATCTCTCCACTTGTAGGAGAAAGCCTACCTTTTAATTTCACAAGGAAACCGACCTTCCGATTTGCATAATGCCTACCTTCTGACTTGTAATAGGAAGCCTGTCTTCGCTTTCGTACAAGGAAGCCTGCCTTTTTACTTGTACAAGCAAACCTACTTTCCTACTTACAGAAAGATTCCTACCTTCTCACTTGTAGAAGAAAGCCTACTTTCTCCCTCGTACAAGTGAACCTACCTTCTCCCTAAAAACAAGGAAGCCTAACTTCCCACTTATAGAAAGAAGCCTAACTTCTCATTTGTACGAAATCTCACCAGTTACAATTTAAGAATTTTGTTTTAGGAATAAACAAAATAAATGGCCTCGCCATTCTTTCTTTGTCGTCCAAACAGTCTAAGCGCAGAGTCCCGAACCCATATCCCTTCTGTCCCTCCTGCAGGGGCTATTTTCTCAGAACCCCCTGGCCACTTCTACTGTTCCATCAAGAGGATTCACAACAGTACTTTAGTTCTTTGTACGAAATTGTTCTCCTACGAAGAAGACGAGTAGTCCAAGGGCGAAATTGTTCTTTAAGTTTTCCTTCCCCCCCCCCCCTTCTAATCACAATATTTAATGTTTAGGGTTCCTGTAGGCTCAGGTTTCCTACAGACATCATTTTCATGTCTGAATTCTCTTCCACTATTTTTTCTTCTATTTGAGCTATCCACCTTCTACCATTTCTCACTTCTCGCAACTTATCCACTTTCCTTACGAAACCTTCCTCAAAAATTGTCTGGTAGAAATGCTCATGTTAGTTTTTACCTCTTAATTTCTAGTAAATACTAATCGTTACTTTTTCTTCTCATTCGTTCTTCCACAAGGAATCATCTAACCAAGGGAAAAAAATGAGATTTCAAACATTCGAATTTAAATTTTGGTGTTATTTGCCACTAATTAATTGCTTGGTACCTTTTTCCCTTTGCCCCAGTAAGTTTTTTTGTGGCAAACCAAGACAAGTTCACGAACGTGAACCCTACTGCCCCTAGAAGGTACCCCTCAGTTGTTTCATTTGCCTACGCTAGTATAATTACCTCTCACGTGTTTAGATTCATCCTTGTTTTTGTCATAAACATACGTTTCAAAAGATCTTGCCTCGGATATTTTCTTAGTGGCTCCGAAATGACGGTCCTTTTTTCCATTCCAGGTTTGCTTTGTTCCGTGGGCAGAAGAAAGAAGAAGGGTCTGATTCTACCTTTGTCAAAAAGGCCTTAAGAGGTAACCATGGCTAGGAATTGCAAAGCTAACGACCAAAAACTCTATGTAACATTTTTACAAATCATTTAATGAAGGAATAATTCTAAGCGAGTTTAAAGAGGAAAATGAAACTCGGATTTTCAAAATAGGTATCAAAACTAATTCGGGAATATTTTAGGCCGATTTCCTTAACTTCTAGTGTTGGAAAGCTTTTAGAATCTATTATATACTACAGACAGAATCTTGGAAAGTTTGGGGGTCCAAAAAGTTAATTAATGTTATTCATCATTGTTTTCGGCGTTAGCGCTTGTGGTTGAGTAATTTATTGGAAATTTTCACGAAATCTTTTCAACATTTGAATAGCATAAAACTGTGGATTTAGTTCACCTCGATTTTAGAATGTGCATGATACTATTCGCCCGCCCAAAAAGCTTCCAATAACGCTAAAAGTGCTCCTATAAGAAATTAATCTCATCTACCAACATGTTTTCGATTCGATCCACTTAGGTACAACTGTAGTTAAATGGTTCGAAAAATTGTTGGTAGATAGGAAAAATTAGGAAATAGAGCAGAATGTCCAAAAGATGTAGTTGATGTACAATGTGGTGTTAAGTTGTAAAATAAGCTGAAAAATGGCTAATGCATTTCGTTGTATTTCTGGATGGAGGTAGCTACACCCATTTCTGGATTAGTGTAGCTACACCCATTTCTGGATTGGTGTAGCTACACCCATTTCTGGATTGGTGTAGCTACACCCATTTCTGAATTGGTGTAGCTACACCCATTTTTGGATTGGTGTAGCTACACCCATTTGGGGATTGGTGTAGCTACACCAATTTTTGGATTGGTGTAGCTACACCCATTTTGGGATTGGTGCAGCCACACCTATTTCTGGATTGGTGCAGGCAGGCATAATATAAACACAATTAAGTTGGAAAACTATTTGGGGTAATAAATATCGAGGGACCTAAAACGTTCAAAACAATGAGTTGTAACGGCCCAAAAGGAAACACTGGATTAGATAGACAGTTTTGTATTTATTTTCAAAGTTATTAATCTACTCCTATATAAAGCGTTTGCCAGACCTCACTTGGATACTGTGGTTCAATTTTGATCTCCTAATTTACGAAGATAATATTTTAACCTTAGAAATGTTTAACGTAGAGGATTGAAATGAATTCTTGAACAAATAAATCATATGAAGCCAGACGGCGGCAACTTAGAGTACCGTCATAAAAGATCAGAGCGCTTGAATTTCTTTCACATCTTTCGTAACTTTTGCCAGAGAAAGTACAAGGTATACAAAACTGGTTTACGGTAACTTAGAGGTAGAGACTACTTATAGGTAAAGGTTATGCAAATTTGAATGAATAAAACCCCGAAAGTTATCTGCAGATATGCAATTTCCTATAAAAAAATGCAGTGCGCAAAATGATTCGAAAAATAGCGAAAGCCAGTTTCTAGAATCATGTAG
Source organism: Ceratothoa steindachneri (assembly GCA_963969495.1). NCBI lineage: Eukaryota > Metazoa > Arthropoda > Malacostraca > Isopoda > Cymothoidae > Ceratothoa > Ceratothoa steindachneri. The sequence goes on along the minus strand of OZ018331.1, from coordinate 11,095,698 downwards.
AGATTAACAATTCCAAGGTTTTTCCAAGCTTGATAAAACCTAACCTAACTTAACATAATCTAAGCTAGCCTGCCGAGATTAAGTTGGGTTCAGTTTGGTAAGGTAGAGATAGGTTTAGTTAAGTTTGGTTATATTAGGGTAGAAATAGCCTTGGGCTGCCTCATTTTCGAAAGATTCAGCTTCTATTGTAATATTATTAAATTATTTCTGTAAAACATTAATACATATTATGAATAATTAGCATGGAGGCCTTTAACCTCGATCATGCTTTGATTTCATCTGCCACATAAACGAACCAACTGTTGACACTCTTGATCCATTCATCTTGAAGAATTTCCATTAGTCCTTGAACTGTTTTAGAATTCCTTGCTTTAGACCTCTCTTCACTCGTCTTCCCAACTTTTTCAATGGGATTCAGGTCCGTACCCTGTGCAGAACAGATCCTAACAGTGATTTACTCGTCGTCCAGGAAGGTCTTCACCAACTTGACAGTGTAGCAGGAGTGTTAACCTACATGAAAATTGCAGGTTGGGTTTCCGAGGCTTAGAGATGGGGTAGAGAATGCAGTTACAGCATTTGTTTATACATGTGTAAATTCACTGTTCCCTGTAAGCGTACATGGGGCCCAGTCAGTGCCTTTGACCGAAATCACGGCCCAGATTATGACAGTTCCTCTGCCAAACTTCGCACTGATTTTGATGCAATTGATGGACAACCTTTCGCCTGCTCTGCGACGAACGAGTTTCATGGCACCCAATAAAAATAAATTGAACTCAGACTTTTCACTAAAGTGAACTTTGTTCCATTGATCAACTCTACGTGCAACTTTCTCACTGGCGAATGCAAGATACCGGGTCTTCTTGTTCTTCAGAATGATCAAGGAGTTTACGGCGGGTTTGCTCGCATGGTTTGTATTTCTCCATCTGACGCGACACAGTGTTCCTGGACAAAATGATGAGCAAAATTTCACTAATCTCTCAAGAAACAGCTGAAGCCATCTTGATACATCCCTTCTTCACACTTTTGGAATTGGCTCTGTCTTCCCTTTTCGAGGTTTTCCTTGGCCTACCTTTTGGTTTACCAGCCTTATAACAAGCCGTTTTCTCATAGGTTGGCAGAATATTATGGGCTAGAAGTTTGGAGCGCTTGACAGTCTCTGCATTGGCGCCAATTGAAATACCATTTTGATTGCGTAGCTTTACAAATGACCTAACGGACAGTGAGATTAAAGTTAAGTTAGTTGCTCTGCACAAAGTGACGGTTCTCTCTAAAGAAACAAGTTCTGATCATTTTGAACACTTACATTTTTATACTTAATTATTATATGCTGATACTTTCGTTTTATTCATTTAAATTTGCATAGCCTTTACCCATAAGTAGATTTTAATTGCAGATTTTCTTACACTATTTTTGAAAACCTTGGATTTTCCATTGCCAAAGTTATGGAAGGTGCTCTGATCGTTTTAAATGATACTGTAGCCTACTTTCTCTAGGAAGTCGTCGGTAGCGCGGTTTGTTCATCGAGTCCTTAAATTACTATACAGGCTCGATAATTTCAAGTATAGTTTTTTTTTTAGTTAAGCGAGTTGCTACTATAAATAATGGCTTCAAGCTTATTAACAAAAGATATCCAAGTAAACAAGTGAGCGAAAAAATTACTTTAACACCTACAATTACTATAAAGGGTGACATTACGTATAAAATAAATAATTTTATTTGCTTCTCCGTCCACTCTGATTTTGTATCATTTATTCTTTTTCCTTATTTAGCTTGTCTTCGAATAGTTCCTGCGCTCATTGCTGGCCTTAAAATCTGTAAAACTATCTAGAGATGAAACAAATATTTGAACGAGCAAAAAGAATATTTTTTAATTATTTTGAACTAGAATTTTTGTATATCATACACTTATATTATTAATTAATAGTTCTACATTATATTTAAGAGAAACAATAAAGACATTCTTAAATTATTTATAACATTATACAAGAAAAAAATATAAGAGTGAAAATAAATATTTGGACAGGAGGAAGAGAGAGCCTACTATTTCGTTGCCACGCCATTGTTGGCTAGTAATGCTGTCACGTTTTTAGTCGCGTGTGAGTCTAGTCGTGGGTGACTCTACATTTCACTATGTCGGTCGTTCGTCGGTAGGTCGATCCACCTTTTGCTTTTTTTGTGGGTTTGTAATAACATTGTTACTATTTGGCCGATTATAACGAAATTTGAAACCCTGATAATGTTTTCCATTTTCTTTCGAATGATATAATTGCTGAAGTGCTCACAAGGTTAGCCGAGGACATATTTTGTTTTGGCAATAACATTACAACTATAAGGCCGATTCTAACGAAATTTGAATCCCTTATATTGTTTTATATTCTCTTTTGAAAGATAGAATTGCCAATGTCCCCCCAATATTAGCCAGGGAATTAGATTATTTTGACAATAACATCATAACTATTCGGCCGATTCACGAAATTTGAAGCCCTTATATTGTTTTATATTCTCTTTGGAAAGATATAATAAACAAAGTCCTCCCAACCTTAGCCTGGGAATTATTTTGTTTTGGCAATATCCTCCTAACTATTCGGCCGATTCTAACAAAATTTAAAACCATAATATTGTTTTCCATTTTCTTCCGAATGATATAATTGAGAAGGTCCTCCCAAGGTTAGCCCTGGAATTATTTTGTTTTGTCAATAAAATCATAACTATTTTGCCGATTCTAACGAAATTTGAAACCTTCATGTTGTTTTAAATTTTCTTTCGAATGATATAATTGTTGAAGTCCTCCCAAGTTTAACTCGATAATTATTTTGTTTTGGCAATAACATCATAACTATTCGGCCGATTCTAACGAAATCTTTAACCCTTATATTGTTTTACATTCTCTTTTGAATGATATAATTGCCAAGGCACTCCCAATGTTATTCCTAGAATTATTAAGAGTTTTGTAGGTCGTAAGGGCTTAAATCAGACTAAGTGTATGGACGCGACATTTTGGTGAGCAGACCTTTTTATTATAAGACTTGAGCAAGCCATGGCCACATTTTGTTTAGATATCTCCCACTCTTCTTTAGATATAGTTCTAATTGGCCGTGGGTTACAGATTTCTTCTAGTCGACTAATTCTTTCAATATTCGCTACAAATTGACTAAAGAATGGTAGAACATTAATATTGTTGTGAAGGAATCACTGGTGTGCTACTTTCTCCATGTACTTCGGATCATGTCGCGTTGTAACATAGAACTATACTTCATCTTCAACTTCTCCAGTTGAAATTATGTCATTAGCCAATGGATGTAGTTAATAACTCAAGGAAAAGAAAACTTGTATCACAACCCACCAAGAATATATTACGTGGATCATGCAAAGCTTAAGAAAGAAAATGGGATTTGGGGAAATGGGGAAACTCAGAAAATAGGGAAACTATTTAAACCTATTTTCTCAAACACTCTTTGCTATTAGAACCACGACGCTCATCGACTGAGCCACTATCCTCAACCTCCCCAAAAGGTTGATTCAAGAAGCTTTTTGAATAACGAAATGTAGATTTTTATCTAGTGAGAGGCAAGTGTTTTTTTTTAGTAGGAGGGAACAGATGCTTTTTTGTTTATAATAAGGGGAAATCACATGACACGTGATATATCAGGTAAATCTTCCCCATCCACGTGAAAAAGCACGAGATAATCCGTGATCAAACATATCCATTCAGAAACATGCTTTCGAAACATGAGCATTCAAAAGTGGAATTTGTGAAAGCTACATCATTTACAATTAGACACCCTCACGAGCAACATGGAAAAGCAGAAAATTGAAGTCAGATATAATATAAAAATTTAGTGAAACTGGGTTAGAAGAAAAGTGATATTGTTGAAACTGTAAAAAAAGTTTATGGAGAAAAGTTTATGGACAAACCTTTATGAATGGCTAAATCGTTTTTCCAAATGTTCTGGAGGGAATCGAAGATGGCACTTGAAGTAGAAGACCTCCAAACTCCATCAAAAATGAAAACATCAATGGTGTGAGAGAACTAGTAGAAGAAGATTGTCGATAAAGTGTCGAATTTATAGCTGGCAATCTAGCCATATCGGTGGGATCGCCTCATTCAATTTTAAAAGACCATCTACACTTAAGGAAGCTTTCTGCCCGATGGGTGCCAAAATATTTGCAGGGTCATCAACTTGAAATGAGGGCCACTCTATCACTTCAAAATTTAAACAGGTGGGATGCTAATACAGACGATCTTTTTACAAAGAATTGTGCGTGGAGATGGAATATGGTTGTACCAGTATGATCCCGAAGATAAATAGCAATATAATCAATAGTTGCTGAGGGGGTCAAAGGAGCCCATCAAAGGAAAAGCTGAAAGATCTGTCGCAAAGATTATGGTAACAATTTTGGGGGATCCTGAAGGTATTTTGTTAATAGATTACCTAAAAGGACAAAAAGAACTGTAAATGCAATCTATTATGAACGAGTTCTGGAGAAATTACATCAAGCAATTAAGAAAAAAAAACAAGGAAAACTTCCTGACAGAGTTTTCTTCCATCACGATAACGCTCCGGTTCATTTGTTACGACTTGTAAGGGCAAAACAGAGAGATTTGAGATGGGAATTGCTCTCTCACCCTCCTTACAGTCCAAACTTACCTCCCTCTGACTTTTATTATTCCACAATTTCAAAAAAACACCTGAAGAAGACTCGTTTTTCATCATTAGAAGAGGTTAAAAAAGCAACAAAAATCTGGGTTTATTTAAATGATATCCAATTCTACAGGCAAGGTTTAGAAAGCTGGAGGTACAGACTCCAAAAATGCTGTGATACTGACTGTCCTTATGTAGAAAAATAAAATTTGTACACTTTTAACTTCATTCCTTAGGCTATTAACTACATCCATTGTATATCACGTGTCATGTGGTTTTACCTTATTAGCCTATATTTGCTGGTACTTAGTTCCATTCCTTGTTCCACTCATTATATGAAGAGCACCAATCCCATTAAAAAGAATAGCTCTACACAATAATACTACCTCTTTTCACGTTTGACTACTATGCTGATGTTGTTCCGATCATAGGCGGTTTCATTACCGCGCCAAACATGGTGAACTGCATTTATGGCCAAAGGGTTCAATTCTATTCTCATCCAAAATTGATTTAGCTTCTTTATGTGCTCCTGAGCAAACTTTAAAACGAGTTAGATTCTTCAGAAAATGTGTATTTCGTGTTAACGAGTCTTGAGACCTTATCGCCTAACCGTTCTCCGTCAGGCGAAACAGCCACGCGGCTACACCGAGTCATACTCAGAGGAGACGGACGCCTCTGAAGGTGAAGTTAAGGCCGTCTTCCGGGGTTCCTAAATATGTCCCTCGAAAGGTGGACAGTATCAAAGAACTTCGACCCCTACATCCCTACCTAAGGCTGGACTGGGAGACGCGGGACTCTCCAAAAGAGGGACTCTCTCTCTCAAAACCCCCGCCCACCCAAGGTTGAGGTTAGGAAAAGACTAGCATAGCGAACCCAACCACCCCTGATAAATTCTTGAAGGTGGCAAGTGACTTCAGCTCCTTTTTCGGCCAACATCGCCTTGTGTTCTACCTCCGGCAAGCGTACGGGCATTCCTGTGAAATGCTTCTCTACGAAGACGCTCCCCACATCCCCTCCCAGCTAAGCCTCGAGGGAATATTGTTTCAATGGAATTGCTTCGGACTTCCAGCCACTGGGAGGAGCTGAAAAGGCTCCTCGCCTCCAGTTCCCCGTTAGCAATCTTTTTGAAAGATATCATGCTGGGCGCGTGCAGCTGCTCACCCTCCCGGGCTATAGGGATTTTGCGACTCCAACACCACGGGAAGGGGGCTGTGCAGAGGGATGCGGGATTTATACGCGACATGATGGGTCTGTTTTTCTCTCTGAGTTAAATTCCTCCTTTTAGGTAGTATCAGTGCAGCTGCACCTGGATAGGAGGTATACTGTTATTTCTGCGTATATTCTACCTTAGCTGACTTTGACACGGAGGACTTCCACCGCGTTGTGGCAGGGTTGCCAAGGACCTTCTGCTCTTGAATTTGATTGGTAGATACCCCCTCTGAGGGAAAAAACACGTTCAATACCAGGGGTTATGTCCTCGCCGACCTGATTGACGACCTAGAAATAGGTGTCATAAATATAGATGAGTTTACACATCATTGCCCGAAAAAACACTTCAATTTTCTGCCTATATTTGCCTCTGTGCTATCTGTATGCAAGGCTGATTTTGTGTGGGAGGTGGTAGATGAACTTCGTGGTACTGACCACTTTACCATTCACCTATTATTTTCAGAGCCTTTGCTGTTTGAAAAACATCCCGTGTTGTTAGGAGCAGGCATGGTTGTCAGCGACTGTTCCAGTCAAGGCGTTTAGGTCGATGGAAGAGGTCGTTGAGTTCTTCCACCGCAACCTCAACTTCCACGTGCCTAACTACAATTCGGAACGTCTGGTCCTTTTACACGCCCTCCGGTTCCTTGGTCATCCGCTGAGTGTGCTATGGTCCTGAGAGAGAAGCAAAATCCTACCTACGCCGCCTGGACGATTTCACCGTCGGTGAATTTCGTCGAGCTAGATCTAGGTCCCTATATATTTCGAAGTACGCCTACAAGAATTCAATGCAAGTTCTCGCAAGATTCCTCGTATTCTCCAGGAAAACGGGATCACAATCTCGGGTCCCGCGTCCCTGGCAGATCGCTTTCTCCACATTCTTAATCCGGGCTGCTGCTTCGCTAGGCTTTCAATTTTCGTCTTGATGTCTCTGAAATCCACCGGCTGGACTTTACCTCAAGAGGCGGAAGACCCCCAACAGCAGGTTTAATTTTATTTTGATGCGCTCCTCCCTCGCTTCATTCGCACACACTGCCCTAAGTCCGGAAGATGTCTCGTATGCCATACTTCGTCACCTAGGTGAGCGATGCATGGGAATTCTGTTAGATCTGTTCAACAGGATCTGGATAGTGGGAATCCTCCCAGACTCCTGGTTAATGTCTTCTGTGCTTGCACTTCACAAACAAAGGAACGACTAATTTACTCCAGCCACTCTCCATCCAATTTCTCTAATTTCCTCCGTGTACAAGTTGATGGAGAAATTGGTAAATGTTAGATTTTCTTTTTTCCAGGACAACGGGGGCGACTTGTCTACCTCCCAAGGCCGCTTCCGCATGTTCCACTCTACGTCAAATGCTTTACTCCGGCTGGAAAATGCTATCTGCGAGGCTTGCTTTCGTAGACAGCAATACGCAACGGTATTTCTTCGATCTGGAGAAAGCATAAAATACTACATAGGGATACGTTATTCCACTTTTTATTTCTGAATTTTTAGTTGAAGGCAGCAGTCTCCGGCCCAACTGGTCTATGAACAAAGCGTCCCGTAGGGAAGTGTCCTCATTGTCACAATCTTTGCCTTGAGCAATAACACTATCGCCTCGTTTAGACCGAAAGATGTTCTCGCTACACTCTACGTAGACGAGATTTGAATATCTTTTGGTGCGGTCCAGATAAAAAATATGGAGTTTCAACTCCAATAGGCCTTGGACCTCACATCTTGCTATGCCAAACCCACGTTTCGGTTTCTTTGGCCAAGTTGTACATCTCTGGCCCTATCTACAGCTCCCCCGATCCGCACTTTTCCTAGATGAGGCTCACCTTAAAGTGATTGATTCGCACCGTTTCATGGTCTTATTTTTGACCCAGGTCTTACATGTAAGGCTCTTATTCGCAGCCTTAGTATCTCTTGTACCCGAGCTATGTACCTTCTACGTTCCTTGATCTTCAGCATTTGGGGCGTTGACAGGGTTATGCCTTAGTTTTCTACAGCTCATTTGTTGGTTCTTAGCTTAAAAAGGATACAAGTTTTACGCATCTGCATCCGAGCATGTATTGCCGATTGTGGCCTCGATCCATCACATCTGTCTTCATTTGGCGCCCGCTCCCTTCTGCCGCTCCCCCATTGAGAGACTACTTGTCGAAGCCGGGGACATGCCACTTGCTCAACAAAGTACACGGTGCAATATGAGTCGCCAACGGCTCTAACTGCATCCGCAGGTGATCTCGACCGTGCATATGCCCCCGAGAGACCCTAGTAATACCCTAAGCCATTTAGGTTTAGGGATAGAAACCTCCTCCGAGATCATAGTATACCTCTCTTGTCGGGATTTCTTCTGATTCTACTCAGGACGCCACCGGTGAGGGCACCACTTTTGACTATTTGATGCCACGCTTCTGCTTCCAAAGCTTCTACAGTGTCGAGATCATTCCGTTCGGGCATTTATTGAGCACACTTTGTGACACGCTGGATACGTCCCAGTGTATACAGATGGCTCCAAGTCCCAGCATAAGGTCAAAATCGACTCCGCAAACCCTCTGTTGGAATTCAGCTGGGCTCTACCAGCCGCTGCGTCTGTCTTCACGAGATTATCTCCTGCTGGGTTCCTGGACATGTAGGAATTGCGGAGAATGAGCACTCTGGCGAGGACTGAGCCTCTATACCAGCGTTTTATTCTTCTTCGCACTGATTACATGGCAGGAATCAAGGCAGTGGCTTGCCTGGCAAAAATAATAGGGGACGCCAGAGAGGAACTTAAAATTGCTTGCTATTGAGCCGTGACTGTTCTTATGAACCTACCCCTAATCCCGCCACGGCTTCAGGTTGCTTTCTGTCCTCTTAAAATTGGGCACACTCGCAGGCAGCAATTTGATAAAGCTTTTATCTGTACCTTACTACGACGATTGTTAATTACTGGACTGTTCGGTACATTCTTGTTGAATGTCTCATTCTGGGTGATCTCCGCGCACATTACCTGCCCCCGTATTGAGAGGAGCGGGGTCGCTATCGCTTGTCCTTTGATTCGGGACTAGTTCGTGCACACAGACTTGTCGAATATTTGAATTTTTGGATGAGGGTTGGCTTTTTCAATTTCATTTGATTCCGTTTGAACGACATTCTGAGGCCTGAGTTATCCTGGAATGGACGAGGACCGTCACACTGGATGCGGGAAATAGTAGGCGGTATCATTTATCTCTTTACACTAGCCTGTGTTTAAGCATAGACAGCCAGGGACTAGAAAATTTAACGATTTCTTCAACAGCAAAGGCTAATGTATGTATATCAATGACCTTCGAATAGATCTTTTGGTTGAAGGCCTGTTAGAATGATGTTTTATACCTGTGATTTCCTTAGGTGGTCGAGAAACGTCCACAGGCTTCTGCAAGGAGTGAGTGATGTTATTAATTGCTTTGCAATAACCGCATCAATTGTCGTTATATCCTCCAGAATTTTAGGCCTTAGCTATATATAATGGAGCTCAAAAAACATGCAAATGTCTAAGAATAAGTTGATGATAAGTTACATGGGACCCAATAATTCGAAATTCAATTTTCCTGCAAGGAAGCTGTTGCATTTAAATGTCTTCAACTCTGTCCGGCCGATCTCATATGGGATCGTGTTTCTCTTATTTCCCTATGATATGTATAATATTAACTTCTATGAATTTTTTGATATTAATTGAATGTTTCCTTCTTATAACTAGGAAAACGACTGATATTGCAGAAAAATAAAAGAAAGAAGATGAATTCTCAAGACAATCAGGTAAGTTAATTACTCTTGGTCTAGTAATGGTAAGAAAATTAACAGCGTATCAGGGAAAGAACAATACAGAATATCTTGCTAGTGTTAAATTGTTAGCTGTTCAGAGAAAAATGAGTTGAAATACGTTGGGTTAGTTAATCAACGAAAGTTTTTTGTATGAAATATCTCATGTTAAGTGATTGCTCTAAGGAAGCATAAAAGTTATAGCGATAGAAGACCCAGTTTGGGTAGAATTTATAGCACGGTTATGTATGTCTACAATATAGCATGCAGACACAGAGCAAGGGATTCTTAAGACCTGCGCCCTTAAGTCAAGTAAAATATAGATAAGGATTTTCGAGAATACCATAAAAGTAAAGTTTGAGTTACTTGTAGATATTTCATTTTAGCCAGAACCAGTCCAAATTGCTCGAAATTGAAGTAGTCTCAATTGGTCTTGTACAGTACCAGTAGGGAAATAACTGTCCTTATTCAAGTGAGAGGAAAGGATGAAAAATATGTCTGAATAAGAAACATAAAGATAGACGCGTGAATAAAGACATTAAACAAAAATTATCCACACATAGAAAGGGTCTGTGTAGATTATCGACTCGAGTCTTTCCTTTCAGCTCATTCTCTAAATTTCCAATTGAAATGACTGCAGAAACTTGGGATGGTTCCTTGAAGGCGTTGTATATGTTGTGCCCTAACTATTTTAAAATACTTTTGAAGGATGTTTAGGATCAATATACTGTTGGAAGATCAATTATCATGCATATTGGTACTAAATTGGTGAGGCTTTGTCCATTTTCCTTTAAATAGTTTTCTTTATTTCATTAACATTCATAAATTGGCCGTTGCCAGTGGACGCTACTCATCCTTAAAGCAGGCTGTTCGTACCACCGTGTTTTCCCTGAAGGGATAATATTATTAGGTCGGTCGGTCGGCTTTGTTTTTTTCTCTCCTGTCAAGTGCCGAATTTGTATAAGCAAATTTGTCTCATTTGTCGGCATCATCGACGCCTGAAATTTATTGTTTTTTTCTGAGAGGAAAGGATTGGAGAAATACCGAATGGCGATATGGTCCTTTATTAAGTGTTTCGCCCGTTCTGAGCTCCTTTATGATTAGCAAATCCACAGGTTTAAATATCTTTCAGTTTGGACATAGCCTGACAAACCTAAACTTATGTTCAGATTGGTGAAATGACTTAACTGCAGCGATTCAGGTTAGAGGCATTGAGAAAAGGAGGTTGCGGAATATTGAATGTAGTGTCAATTTTCAATGTGTAGGTGAAGCCTCATTTAGTGTTCAATCATTTTAATGGGGATGTGAAAGTTGTTTCAATTACCCTTCGCCTCCATCTGATCGTTGCATCTCCTAGACGATCCATTTGATGTGGGGTCTCGTTGGTGAAGAGAGATATAACATCGAAACAAAAGTTTATTTTTTCTGATCCTTACTCTATGCAGTCTTTCCATAAGGTCTGCCGAAAGTTTTGTGTAGTGCCTGATTATGTTATTTATCATAACTGACAGGTGTTTGACAAGTTGCATTACTAGCTTTGGTGGGACACTATTAAACTCATTAGGCCATTAGGTTTCTGCCTATTGGCAATTTCTCATGACTAGGTTTTTCGGACTCTCATGGAATCAGTGAAGGACCTTCCTTTCTACGAGCGCTTAATTATTATACCATTCTTTGTTGAAATTTGTGGATCTTCGTGTAGCTGTGACTGGAGCAATCCTGCTGTTATGTGTTCTCAGCACCTGGAAGTTCGGTTTCTGCTCTTCATAAACCATTATGTTTATGATCAATACTCCCTCTACCACCATTGTCCGCTGGCATGATGCAGATATCATTTTGGGGGTGAGTCCCTGAGCTGCCATTGGTTATATGTCCTCTATAATATGGATGGCGAAACACACTCCTTGTGTGAATCTAATGTATATTGCGTCCTCCTTGTGGTAATTACGTTTAATATCCTCAACCAGGTTCGAACTATTCTTTCCGAAGGTGAATTTGAGGCTCACTGACATGGACTGACTGTACTGTCGAATGAACTTGTAGTTATAGATGTTTGGGATCATTTCAGCCCGCCCAGCCATATTCCAGGCTATCTGTTGACAAAACCTCTTTTTATATCGTCCTGTGTCACTTGGTAGCTCTCTTTTCTTCCTTATTTCTTTTAGGATTTGTTGCGTGAGCCGTATTGTAGCTTCCGATGAAGCCAAAATTTAGATGTGCCCCCTCAAAGATTATATCAACTATTATATGTTAGCTACTGAGTTGAGTCGGAAAGGTGCGAGCTAAAACAGTTGTTTCAGGATCGAATTAGGTTAGATTTGCTCTTCTATGCAATTGAGCAAGTATTTTAGACAATTGCATACAGATGCAGTGTTTCTTCTTGCTATTATCTCTCGTAATAAGCTACCCCTCTTCTCCATTTAGACAACTAAAGACGCAAGCATCTTACTGGCTTAAAATGCATCGTCAGCATTAGGCATGACGTTCTCTAGTAAGCTATCCGTACTACGTTATTTTAGATACACGTAGGGACTGTTCGGCGAAATCAATGCTAAAGCTGACATGAAACAGTTGGTGATCCTTAGAAGATATATGCATGCGTTCCGAGGCCGAATTAAGAACATTTAAATTTTCATCGAGCCAATGGAAAAGTATTGATCACTAATAGTGTGGTCTATTTTCACCCTGGAGACAGTCACCGGATGAGCGTCTCTAAATACAAAAAAGAAAAAAGGGGCTACGAAACATAGATAGCAAAGATCCTCGGGAACGAGATCACATTTCTAAGGGATGCTCTTAGAGCAGCAGCTTTGGACTCTACGACTTTTAACAAGGAAGCAAAGAAGATCCTGAGGGCTCGAAAAGGTGAAATAATTTTTTTCGATTGTTAGAAGAAAGTCAAAGAATTCCATTCATGAAGGATAGTTTGAAACGCATAAAACAAACGTGTGAGATAATTATTGCCCTGTACAAGCTAGGCAAACAAATTGTCAGATCCCTGTCACATATGATAGGGAGGAATGGCTGGACCCACCTAAAGATTTCGGCTGACACTTTGGGAACCTTTCAGCGAGTAAACATCAGGAAAAGGAAAGTTTTGTACTTCGATGCCGAGGATAAGTGTATAAAAGGTGTACGAAATGGCTATGGGATCTCCATTGTCAACTGTTTTCGCTTGTTTGGTCATGACTAAGCTGAAGGCGGATGCAGTAAAGAGAGTAAAATGGGCACCCATAAAGTAGCTTAGCGATATGGATGACGTGCTAGTAACCGCTCTCCGACGCCTCAATCATGGGAAGTTGCTATGGAAGATCGATAAGATCCCCTTGACTACACGTTCACGGTACAAGGTATACAAAAAGTCAACTAGTAGAGATGACTTTGTCCACTACTTGTCGGCTAAAGATCGTCAGGCCAAGATGAGCGTTGTTATTGGGTTTATAATGCGGGGGCGGAGAATAGAGAATATGCATCCTGAGTTACTCGCGCAGAAGGAACAATGCATATAAGATACCTTTCAAACAATCGGGATAGCTTAAATCATGTATCACGAAGGCTCAGATCAAAGTTAACAACATCACCCATACCTCGAAAACTGAAGAATTAAAACAGAACACTTCATCTTTACATTTTATCTTTACAAGCTCATTTTCTGCGGAAATAGGTAGAAGGATGGCGATATCACAAGGCATGGAATTCCCTGTAATAGAGAACAGAAACGATGTCTCTACGTAATGCACACATGGTGCAAGAACGAGATAAAGCCCACGCCATATACTGACCAGAGGCAACTTTGGTTGCTCATGCAATCAACAAAAGAAGGAGGAAGGTAATGGAGGCCGCCTTCATAGCGCAGTCGGAATAGTTGAACAGCAACTTTGGTTTCTTCAACTTAAGTCGGAAAGTGGCTCAGTAGGTACTCTTCCTCCACTTACCGTTCCCCTTTCCTCCTTTATCCTTAATGAACGCCTTAGAACTATTTCAATAATCCGAGAAGTAATAACACAAAATAGCCGAATTATCACGTGTTCAGATTTGGCAGGTTATATCCAATCTGAAGGGTATATTAACTGGAGCTTTTGCCTATTTCTTATCATCTTCATCATCAGATTGACAGATTGAGTTTAACTGCATATACAGGATCTGATCTGCTGGTAGAGCAACTATTTTAAAGGTAATTGAGTGAGTAAGCTCATTCTAACAAAAAAGATCTTAATATGTATAAGCGGAGCTATAAATCTTCTTTTTAGATGAGAAAAAAAGTAAAAATAAATGCGCTTATTAGGTCGACTAGAGAGGATTCATGGTTCCTTTAGGAGAGCTAACGTCTCAAAGTTGTGTTATTTATTCCTCTTCCTAGCTTTTCTCATTTTGAAACTGTTTATTTCTTCCCTCGATCTTGTTATGGATACATAGATTGGCATTATAAATTGGTTTAAGGAGCAAACGAACCCCTGTAGGATATCTCGTTAAGTGTCCAGTTAGATGGAACCCTCTAGGGTACACAATTACGAAGCCATTTGCAAAATTATTGATAGAAGTAGGAGTATTCTGGTGGGATTGAACAAGGAGAGTGCGCCCAAGGATTTGCAGGTGATATAGAAATAGCTTTAAACAGGTGTTCTCTCCCATTAGAGTAGCATAGCTATCTTTTTCAGTTTATCGAAGTACAGACGCTTAGTGTGGTTGGACCCAACAAATGTGAAATTTGAAAATCCCAAAAGTAAAGGAAGCCACATAAGTTGTTCAGCAGATTTTCATTGATCTAAAGATCCCCCTGATAAGATGTAATGAGACTTATAACAGATTCACTCTTGTCATCGGAAGGCAGTATCACATTGATCAAATTAGATTCAATATTTCTGCTACCCTCTCAAATAACAGAAAATTGAGGCGTAGTGATCAAGATGACTGAATCATTTATCATTTGAAGCAAAAGAAATATCTAAAAAAATCCTAGATAAAGGTCTTTTGGCCTACAGTATGAGAATATCCGCATGGGAGTGGCATCTTTGAAAACACAGATTTCCTTCAGATTCTACGCCATGGAAGAAAATCACAGCCAAATTGACCAAGAAAGTCCTAACGATCTGCTCAGAATGCGGATTAGAAGACCAGTATTAGAGAAGCTGCCAGAATTAAACTAAACTTTGTGTAAATTGACAAGGAAATCTTAGGGCAATGACCATGACTTGCCCGAAGCGAAATGCATAAAAGAAACCGGATAGGAAGGAGGAAAATGAAGGTCTATGTGAAAACTCTGAACATTTAGTAGGTCTCCCGTTTCAGTCCTCAAAGAGAGACTATCATCAGCGGCTAGAATATCAAAAGAGCCCACTAAAAGTATGATTAATAATTATGTAACAAACAACTAAAATAAGCAAGAATTTATTTTAAATAAAAGCAAACATGTACCGTCAAGTTAGTAGCAAAGTAGTGATAAAATCAAAAATCTACAAACAAGGTCAACATACCTAAGTCACGTGCTTTCAATTATTCTGACTTAATGACTAAATGGTCTTATGACCTTCGTAACGAAGATGAACATTAAATACCATCTTAAGTAGACTCCAGGGACAGCCAGACAGAAAGTATGAAGCAAAAGAGAACAGGAGAACAGGAAGACAGTAGACCTAAACATTAGTAGGCCTGCCTCAAATATCTAAACATGCGTTTAATCGAATTCATTGCGCCCAAGCCTACCGATTTTTCCGCCCAATAAAGAGTCCTTGAATCTGTCTTCCAAGATTTCTTTTTCCTCCGGGTAGTCAGTCGGTCCTCTTACCCAGAATACATCACTAAAATCCAGCAAAGGATTATCTTCCCATAGAGGAGTCAGCCCAAAGTCAGCACCCCAAAAGCACTACGTCGAAGTTAAGCAACATTGGGCCTTCTTAGCATTTGGAAGGAAGACCGCTAAGTTGACTTATACCAGGGAACATTTAGCTAACCGTTTTCTGGACCACTAACACACCCCCATAGCCAAACCTACAAACTTCTTCAATTTCAAAACAAACTTTCATTCTTTTGCACAAACTGGATTTCACGCGAAACAAGAGGAAAAGAGACAGAAAATGATGAAGGTAAAGTAGAGTAAAAGACACACACTGTGATTCGAACCCCGAATTAACCTCTAGATTTTCCAACTCTCAAGGTCAACTTTTGTGCCTCTTAGTTCACTTCCAGCTGTATTAGCCTGAACTTTCCTCTTCCACTTCCCTCTCCCTTTTCACGACCTCTAATTTCCCAGAGACGAGTGAGGTTTGGAGAACTAAAGGAAAGAACCGGGTCTTCACTGCCCAACTCCCTCTCTAGCGACTCTGATCAGTGCCAAGGTGCCAACATTAAGCATCAATTGTCTTTTTCTATCTGATGTTTGCCAATACTAAAGCACCTTCGATGGCAATTTGAAGACAAGGGGTTTCCCTAATATATCCATTTAAAATTGGCTCGTTTTCACTTCTTTTAGGCATATAACAGCAAATTCCCTTGTAAAAAAAGTAAACACTTACTTCTCAGAGTCACAAGTTATACCTATTTTCAGATAAGGAGCAACGAACATAAAGAAACACCACTCACTAAAAGAGACTTGGGCCTTGCATAGTTTTGTAGACATTTTCTCGTATGATCCAAAGTGAAAACTGATGAAGGCGTCTCCCTCATATTTTTAAAAAAGTCTGTCGAGAAACTGGGGATGATAGAGAAGGTGAAAATGTAGGAATGACATATATATATATATATATATATAACCGTAGGGGTAATCCTTCAGATGTCAGCTCAGCATTGTTTTCAAGTTACACCTGACAGGAAATTGCGGGAAAGTCTTAGGGATAATTAGCACGTGGGGAGGTCTCGATACTTCTCTCTGTCTGTCTGACAAATTTTTCAGGGCCTCGTTTGAGATAATAATTCGGTCATTTTGGATTAACTCCCTGGCTAAGTATAGGGATATTTGGATTTGTTTGGGGAAAAAAATAAAATACCCGTGCAGTATATTGGCACAGATGTAACGGCGGGCGCTGGGGCCGAAAGGACCCTAAATCCTTAAGACGTCACCTATAGGAATATTACCCATGGTATACCTGATAGCCTCGATGCGTGTTGGATATGTGGGGTTTCCATCTCCAACCAATGGAGTTGCGCGCAGCCTCGGTGCCTCTTCTTCATGACAAGCACGGAGACTCCATGACTGTAAAAGTGCTTTTCGGCCTTTTCTTTCACTGAGGGCCGATACAATGCTTGTTCTTAAATCTCCCCTGAGTTCCTCGCTCTTCCTTACTATGGGTCATTTAGATGGCAATTCAGGTACCGGATTTTAATACAAGGGATTTGTCCAGTGAATTAACTAATATATTCTTGTAATTATGAGACCTCTTGCTAGTGAAGTTCGGTTGATTGGTTTATTTTAAAACTCTTATTTTGCGATTTTTAAAAGAATATATATATATATATATATATATATATATATATATATATATATATATATATATATATATATATATATATATATATATATATAGGCGGTTAAAAAGCTATTTTTGGCAGACACAGTCTTCATCAAAGCCCTCGGAAGGAGCTCTTCTTACATACCATAATCTATAATCTTGCATATATTGACACGGAAAAGTATTGAACGGAGGGTGTTTTAAGAAAATAATAACTTCGTTATTTGTTACTATCTGAGAGAACGTCTATTTTAAGTGCTACCTTCTCGTGTATGTGAGAAGAGCTCCTTCTGAAGGTTTGATGAAGACTGTGTCTGCCAAAAATAGCCTTTTAACCGTATAATTAATTGTGTTATTGCAATAATTTTTCTTATATATATAATATAATTAAATCTTTATTTTATTTTGATTTCAGTTGTCAACGTCCAAAGAATCGATCTCAGATGAGGACGTTTTGCGAACTCAACTGTAGTTTTCTTGTCACTTATCTCCGACGAAAAAAATTCGGACACGTGATTGAGAGAGCCTTTTTCGTGCTATACCTCAACTTCAAGCGAAGACCTATCATACAACTGTTCTGATAGAAGAAAAGGCATTTTAAATGTTTAAATTCCCCCATTCATAAAGTAAACCTCTTTGCCATAATCTATAATCTTGCATATATTGACACGGAAAAGTCTTGAACGGAGGATGTTTTAAGATAATAATAACTTCGTTATTTGTTACTACCTAAAAACTTGAACGATATATATTTTAAATATGGTATTTGTTTAGAAAGAAAAACAAAAAAATTAGTGACGAAAAGATCCGAAAGTAAAAACATAACATCTTTGGGCACAGCAATTAAGAAAATTCAATATTTAATGGCCTAGGAAATATTTAATATTATTATTCTGAAATTTAGAAAAATTTGAGGTAAGCTTCCACAACATTAATGTTATTCCACTTCTGTTGCCAAATATCTTCCACATCATTCAAGTATTTAAGATTGTTTTGATGAAGTCTGAGTTTAAGCTCCTTCCAAAGATTTTTTATTAGGTTTAGGCCATTCGAGTGATTAGGTCAGGGTAAGACTAATTTATTTGGCTGGAAACATTCTTTTTCACTGCATCCTGGTAAGGATCTTTATCATAGTGAACAATCAAACATCTCGGTGGAGAGGTACCTTGAGATATTTCCCTGATAGAAGTTTGTGGTTTTCCATTATTTCGTGCAACGTATCATTATTCATTATATCACCGTTGCTATGTAATTTCACTGCCGTTTTTAACTAGTAGGGCTTATTTTTTGGTTATATGAAATAATATTCTTTTCATAATAAAATAGGTTTCCTAAGATGATATTTGACAAATAGAATTCCAAGAATGCATTTCTAGTTAAGGTAGTGTGTGACTGATTGTATCTATGCCCAGTAGGTCATATCGTACTTTGGGTTCAAGGTAGGTATTATGGAAAATTAAAATGGTTAATATGTATTGATATGTAAAAATTAATTCTAAGATTGATGTATTTTCATACAACGTTTGCCCACAAAATCCCATTTACTTGGTCAAAATCGCGGTTTTTGCTTGAAAGTGTTAAGAATTTTTTACTTTGATCTGAGCATTGGGGGTATATTTCAATGGTATTTTCTGGGTTCCACCCACCCACCTTTTACCTCGTAACCATAAACAGCTTGGAAGGTAGCTGAAACTTTATGAACAGCTTTCTCGTAGAACTCAGTATCAACAAAGACATCCTCCACTTTGAGTGGACTTTTTCTGAAATGTTCGATCTTCAATTAAGGTGAAAATTGGCTCGTGTTCGTTTTTATTCTCAGTTGACGACTCCTTGGGTGTAATGGCTTACAAGTTGACTTGTAGATTTTTATGAGAGCCCCCCGTCGTATCACCAAAGTCTTTTAGTTTTAGGATCATCTTTATCTAACTCAGAGCAAATCTCTCCGCCGTTCATTCTCTCTACCGAGAAATGAGGACAAGATATGTTCAGGCACAGCTTGGTAAATCTCTCTTATCACTGCAACAGATAGGATGTCCCTGACTTGAAGAATTTGGTTCCTCCGCAGCCTCAGGCTTGGCACAACGTGCCCACGACCAAATTATAGGTGGTGACTCAAATTAGTGTAGTACATTTTAAAGGAAAATTTGAGACAGAGCTGTACGAGGACCTTGACTCTCCATAACACTTTCCCCTTCAGTTCGAGCTCTCTCATCTACATTTAAAAAAAAAATTAGGAGCTCATCTGGCGACTGCCTACTTGGGCATAAGTCGCCTTACTCACGTCTCTCATCTACAAAATAAATTGGCCCGTGCGGTAGTGAGCCACTTGGATTAATTCAGAGGTTCGCACTTGAGACCAGCTACTTTTGAACTGAGAATTTCAGAATGTATGGCTTGATAAGAAGATTGGACTTATGGTGGTCTGTAGAGGGAGATTATATTATTTCATCTGGAAACTCAAGCATAACGTCAACTACCTTTACTTGTTTAAAATTAAAAATAACCGTACTTTCATTAATTTCTCGAGAAGTTTCTAATATGTCCAATAAAGACTGATCGGGGAGATGCAAGGCCGTTTAGCTTAATGATTAATTGCCTCAGTAGAAGTTCATCATTCACATTTAATTGGCAGATAATTTATTGATACTTGCAACTCAGCATCTTCTCTAATAGGGTTATTACACCCTATTAGTGTTGTTAGAGTCTTCTACAACCATGAAAATTCTCTCGTCGGTTCCATGATCCAGAAACCACGCATGAAGGCTCTGAGCGATTTTGTAAACAGGGTTTCTTCTTTTTTTGGTTATTTGGAAGTGAATTGAAATAAGTATTTACCTTCAGGATTGGTCGTGACATTGTAAGTCTTCTTGATCACCATGCCTGAATGATTTATTCCTGTCATTTTATCATATTTCATCGTCTTTGGATTCTTATCCCGCTCGTCATCAAAGAAGATCTCCGAAATCTTCTTCTCCTTCGTCCTCTCCGTGAGACATTCAATTGATGAAGCCAGTACATACTTTCTCTTTGGCCCTCTAGACTTTTATGGCATCTATACCTAGGTATGTCTTGTTTTTTAGAAAGATAACCTGCCCTAATGAAAAGTCATCCAGGAAACGTGTTGCAACTGCACCTTACATATTCGTAACACCCTCATATTGTACCGCAAGGCTGTTGAGGCTCTTATTTGGCTCTTCATGTGGTTTCGTGTAACAGAAAGTGGAGTTTTGGCAAGTATTTCAGCGGGAATGTCCATTGGATCTTGAATAGCCTCAGCATTGTCAGAGTTATTTTTTGTGGGTGCTTCTAAGTTTATCTTTTCCTTCTCAAATTTTTTCATGATAAACTATTTCTTCTTCCTCTTCGCTGCTATAATATTTCTCTTGTTATTTTTTTCAGTTTATGGAAGATATCTGGATCCCTGAAGTTTGATAAGTCTTTATTTTCCGAGGAACAGCTAGGGAAGATTATTTTTAGCCAACTTCACCTCCAGAAGTCATTTCCAATTCACATGAGCTTTGAGTGAGCATGCTAAAGATCCACCTCCCTCTTAGCTGAACAATAACATTTGATGTTAGAAAATGCAAACTTTGAAGAGTTTATTCAGTTCAACCACCATGTTATTCTTGGTAGTAGAGTTAACTTCTCCGTTTAAAACGTCTTTCATCTGCTTCCTTTTCAACATTATCTTATATGAGACCGAGTTTTCCATAACTTTCACAGGCGGCGTGAACTTTGCATTCGACTTTCTACACTGAGTCATCGCGAGTGAAGCTAGTTCGCCACTTATCTCTTGGAGAGCGTATTTTTGGTGTTACAAATAACGAACTTTTTCTTATGAGGACGAATCTCTCTGAAAACCGTTTCTTCAACTCGATTCTTGGCTGGGAATTCATTCCCAGCAAGGGTGCAGAGGCGGACATCACTTTTAGTATTTTGTCCAATATGTAACAAATTTAATTCTCACAGACAAAATTCTCTTTCTTCTAACGTTATTCGTAGGCTATGCTTTGCAACAGTCAGCCATCATCATAATTATGTTATGGTTTTATTGAGTAAATGTTATTTATCAAACAAAACTTTGTATACAATCCTCTATATTAGAAAATACTTATTCATATTAAAAAAAATTCACGTACCACATTGGATACAGCCGTTATAATGACAAATACATATGATAAAGTGATTACACTTAGGGAAATTACAAAAACTACTTACCGAAAAAATGACACAGACTCACTTCTTACTGCACAATTTCTAAGGAGAGAAAGTTGAACTTCGCATACTCTGTCCAAATTGTTACACATTCCAATGGAGTGCCATAAGCAAAGTTAATAGCTTATGTCTAAGTGGGAAAACAATTATGACAAACAGTTTAAAATATGAAGTTGTGCTCAATCGAACATTCGCTATTGAATCATAGAACAAAGAACATCAATTTTGAACACGAATACACGATTTGCGGGGAATATCGTATAAGTATATTTGTCTTAGACTTATATTTTACATACAAATGTACATATTGCTTAAAAGAAAATTACAACTTTGATATGAACGCTATACCCCGATGCCCAGGTCTGTGCCCTAATTGCACCGCTACCGATAGGAAGCTTCAGCTCATCGAAGTTCTTTCTATAACAATTCCATGTTTTATAGTAGTCAATTATTACCTTAAGAAGGTCGAAATAGGGCTCCTTCCTCGTTACCACTATAAAACCATTACACTTGCAGCCAAATCATCAAAGACGACTCAATATAGACGTAAACGTTGCAAGTTGCCGGGAAGTGTTCATGACGTGCACTGATTGGCCGATGGCGATATTTGTAAATGAATATGTAATAGGTGTCATTCTAAAAGTGAAATTTTGTTCTAATTTATCTTTTCTGCGTGTCCAAAACCTCTGTATGTAAAATATAAATAGCTAATATTCAATTTAACACAACTTTATATTTTAAACCGTTTGTTATAAATGTTGTAGGGTATATGGTTTAGGGAAAATAGAGGGGCCACCATATTCGCACCTGCCAGCTATGGAACCTTCAGAATACATGAAAACGAGTAGGCTAATGGGCCGACGGTGAAAATTCACGCCTGATCAAGTATAGGACCAATCGGATAAATATGACTAAGGGGGGCTGTAGGTTCCAGTAAAGGATATATTCTGGTCGTCAGGAACTTCCATGCCAATGGATAGGGAATAGTTAGCTAAGATAGTTGATGGATGATGTGAAACATCTTACACACTTTAAATTTCCACGCGCAGGATTTCAACCGTCCAAATCGCCGGTGAGAGCGATTTTCTCTACAAGATATTTTTGTATTGGCAAACATGTACTTATTTCTCCTCATAGGTCTATTGTAATAGGTCTTTAGGGTAATATAAATAATATGAATTAGGATTTTCTTTAAATATTCCATGTGTCCTAGACTTCTCCGTGTCGTTGTGTAAAAATTATTCCCCATCATTTATTTAGGCCTTTGTATGTAATACAAGGAAATATACACTTGTAACCATTATCCCATAAATGTAGCTAATTTTCTTTGAAAAGTATTTTACTTTTGTTAATCCAAAAGGATCAAATGAGATCATTTTGATTTTACGTGACAAGACGTCGAATTAAGAATTTATATAGCATTTTCGTGTATATTATGGAAATTTTGGATGTATATACAAACACGAGAATGATAGATAATATGAAAGCTTCGGATGTCTAAAATACGGATGAATGTTTTATATCTAAATTTTTAACCCAAACGGATTATTCAATGATACTTTATATGAATACAGGTTCAAGCAATATATAATGTATATTAATTAATTTAATGTATTTCTACGTGTAGTATTTAAATCACATAAAGCTATTTTAATAAAAATGTTAAACTTTGAAGATGTAAATAACCTTCGAAACAAACTGTGCGTAATTACACCGTGGAGGGAATATTTAACAGAACGACTTCCCACAAGCTTTGGTTTTGGTAAGAGTTGTGTTTCAGTGGAAACTGATTTTTATCCTCCGATTCATGAACAACCCGATGTATATTGCATTAGAGACAACCTGTTTAACTTGGAATTTAATAATTTCCAAATTATTTTTCAGCGCTGTGGTAGTAAAACTCATCGGAACAACATCATAGTAATTCCCCTTCAAGTTATATACTATACATAAGTGTTGTTCCTACGCCACAAAGACTTATAATTGGACTTTTCAGCATTTAAGCTTCTCAAGGAATTGATCTCAGATTGTTTTTCATTGCTTTGTGCCATCTTCTTCATTGTCATAGGAATGATGAATATATATTTTTGCCTACAATTCCCCTTTATATCGCCGGGGAGGGCTTTGGTATTTTGTAATTTTCACCTCGTCTCGCTCGTTTAGTTTAGTCATTTGAAACACTTACACAGTAGGTAATGTGTCACTGTAAATTAATAACCTAATTATTAATTAAAAGGGCTATGTGAATGATTATATATTGATTATAAAAGATATGTCTTTGTCATTAATGGATCTTAGAACTGCTTCCACTGATAGGTGTATTCATTTAAGTGCACTTTGATTTTATGATAGTACTGGAATAACCTCGCATTGCGATTTGTGTAAGTGCAACTGAAAGAAGGGTCTTACATTCAAACATGAGATTGTTTACAAGCTCGGTATTTAGGGTGATAAAGCCTGCATATGTAATTTGGCCTCGTCTCGACTATTCCTTTGAAATTAATTTGAGGTATTCTAACTTCTAGAGGTCCTATTATAAGCCTTTTTACCATCGAATCTAAAAAAGTAGTTCTTTGGACTAATTGAGCTAGCCTACCACATCAACCTTATCTTATTTAGTTCTTGCGTGATTTTGGGACCCTTTCTGATTTTTATCTACTGTTTTTCTCTTTTAGTGAATGAGGTTGGTACACTTTTCTTGTTCTTTCTAGCTGCTTTCTAATGTGGTGCTTATATTTGACATGACTGCAATTAAGGCGTCAGGTACATCAATGTTGATGAGATTGTTCTTATTTAACTCAAATATTTCTTTGCTTCGTGGTAGTTACAATTATGACACGCATCGGTGGGGGTATATTACTCTAGAAGCGGTGAGGACTTTCATGTTTACCCTAAAATGTGTCTACTTTGTGTCTAGAACACATATGGCTTGAAGGCATGGAATGTAACGTTCAAAAAATCTTGCTAATTGTAAATGTTTTGAAACACTAGATCAAAATTTGGAATTGGCTACTCGCAACAGCAGTCCTAGCTACACTTAATAGAAAGATAAGGAAAACGAAGGAATCTAGTTCCAGCTGGCTCACTTTTAATTCTAAGATGGTTGGAAGATTTCACTCTATCGGGGTCCATCTTCTCTCTCATTCTCTTTGTCTTAAATAACAAATATTGCTTTTAATCGGGGTTAGCTGTTCTAAAATTAATCCTTCTGATTGACATGTTCCAAAGTATATCACTCAGGAGATAATTAATGGACCATTCGCCAGACGGAGACCGGTGTAGTGGATCGAGTCCACCTTCCACAATACACGCTCGGCTGCGAACGCGTAGAACTTAAGTCCGTAGGCAGGCTTAGAATAAACAAAGGATCAATAAAAAAGCAAGTATTTAGCCTTAACAGCACCAGAAGTTCTAACGTCAGGGAACGAAGAATTTCCATGGCGGGGGTAGAACAGACCCTAACGCTGCGAATATGCACCCAACCAGTGTGGTATCGGTCAAAAACAAAACCAAGGAAACGGTGCGAATCTACTACTTGCATGCTAGCCCCATTTAGGAAGAAGTTTAGGTTAGAGTGGAGTCGTGTATGGTGGTAGAAGTGCAATAACTTAATCTTAGCCAATGAACCCGAAAGATTTGCGGTTAGGCATGGCGAGAGATGCGGTTAAATATTTGTTGCATCGACGCTCCAAAGTTAGAACTTGGACCGCACTAAAAGAGATATAAAGTTCGACCAAGCAGAGCTTAGCGAGCCTATATTCCAGCAGCACTGAGGAAAGACCGTTGATGTTTGAGGAAAAGAGTGTGACAATAGGGAAACTTCCTCCCGGTGCGCTTTCTTCCTGACTTATTGGGACGTAGAAGGGCCCCCTCCCTAGTACTTCTCATCAATGGTCTCAGAAGAATTCAAAAATGAAAATTGAGAGGCGTACTCTCACCCCCCATCATATGAATGTTGTACATATTACCGTTTCCCCATGTGGTATCATAGGCCCTCTATAGATCTAAAAATACCGTGGCATACAGCTGTATTAAAAAGCAGGCCTCGCAGATAGCCTTTTCAATCTGTAGAGGAGCATTCAACGTGTAATGAAACATGCGGAAGCCGCACTTTGTAGAAAAAAGTTAGCCACGATATCCAAAAAAGAAGGATAATCTAACATTTGCTAAATTCTCGATCAACTTGTACCCCTAGAGGTGACAAAAATTGAGTGGAACCGACCAGGATCGTAGGTTCACTCCCCGGCTGACAAAAAGCAAGCACACTAGGCATTCGCCAGGAGACTGGGCGGATACTTTCTGTGCAGACCCTGGTGAATTAATATAACAAAATACCATGCTTTTCTCAGCTAGGTTTCAAAGCACAACATACGGGACATCCTTCGAACCAGAGGTAATGTTGCGAATTAAGCGAGAGCGAAACGCAACTCACTCAACGTATAACTGTCGTTAAAGGGTTATCGACCTCTGGAGGTAAAGTCCAGTGGATGGTCTTCAGAGAGTTCACGACGTGCATTGAATCCTGGCAGAAGTTCATCTTGGCTAGAGAATGTGGAAAAAGCGCTCGCAGAAGACTCCATCATGAGAGAAGGGTCCAAGATTGCGTCCCCGTTTTCCAAAAGAACGGGAGGGATATCCTGCGGGATCTTGCTCCCAATCTTTTTGACTCGCGTAAACACTTCATGCATTAGGGGTATTTCTGTAAGTGAAGATAGGTATGCCTGCCAGAAAAAGAACCTCGCGTGCCTCGAAATAAGCCGAAATCTACCCCTATCTTGACGAAATTCACCGACGGTGAAATCGTTCTGGTGGTGTTTATAGTGCATGTAGAAATATCGCATCTGTTTGAGGAGGAGAAAAGGGTTAGGCAACCGTACTAAGTCACCTCAGAAGTCACCCATTTTGAAGTTGGTTGACGGTGAATGTACGCATAAATAACAGTATACCACCTATATAGGTGTAGCTGAACTGCCACTGCCTGAAAGAAATAGTGAATAGAAAAAAGGAGTTATCAGGCATGTTGTAAATCGCGCATTCTCCTGCTCGACTGCTATCCCGTGGTGGTTGTGTCGCAAAACCCTTATACCCCCGGAAAGTAATAAGTAACTTAGAACGGGACGAGACGAGCTTCCGCGGCTCCTCCCAGTTGACCTTGCCGTCCACTTCAGAAACATTGAAGGAATATGACCATTTAGGTCTATCCCGGAGAAGATGCGTGGACCCTCTTTGAAGAGAATATCATCATGGAAATGGTTCTATACTCCCCGTAGGCAGAACTCTGGGGGCTCTTGGCCGTGCAAAGACACTGCGCCTTCGAGGACTTATTGAAGGAGGTTGCGCTTGCCATACGAGTTATTTTCTCCTTCGGCTTCGAGATCTTTTAAGGGGCGGGGCGGCTCCGGAGGCGAGGATCCCGAATTTGGAAGGTCCTGCGTTTTCGAGTTGCCCGAGGGGGTGGGGTCCTGTTTTATCATTCACTATTTACCTCCCATAAACCACACCTTTCACAAAATTCATGGTAGGATGCCCTTTGACCTACCAAAACAAGCCAATGAGTGTTTAAAGACCGTATTGTGGACCGCATTAACCAGAAGGATCCTTTTCAAGAAACAGTAGACTTTCAGTTCTTTACCCAGAACCCTCAAGGATTCCTGACGCTGATGAAGCAGGTGTCAATTGGAAAACATGCTCTCATTAGCAGAGCAAACAATGATGAAACACTCAAAGACGCTAGGCTGCCCCCCAATCAGGGGTTTCTCGTGATCGAGCCTCAGGAAATCCTAACTGCAACGTGAGATTTTGTGATTGGGTTGTGTCTCGCAACGTGAGGGTGCCTGGGTACCGGACGAGGGCGCTATGGCCTGGTAACTTGCCGAAAGAGCAGGGGACTCGTCTGTCCCCGGAAATCTAGAGGAAGGAGTGAAACTCCTGCTTTTTTGGCCTTCTTCCATTTTTTTCTTCTTCTTTTAAGTAGAGGATGAAGAATGTGCTCTCTTCCCTCCGCTGACGGAATGTAGATGACCACAAGAACACGCACAGAGAGCTTCAGGTAAATCATTATGAATTTTACATGGGAAAAGGAAAGAGGGTGTGCACCAAAAGAAGCAATATATTCACATAAAAATGTACAAACAAAGATAACAATATATATAATGGCGAAATGGACAGCATCTGCCTTCACGACCTTCTCCAGGTGGGACCTGAGCAAGTTTCTTACCTTGGTTATGGAGTTCTTGTCACTGGGTGACATTACTTCCACAAAGGCGAACCAAAAGATCCTAATGTGTTGTGATGAGCTTTTTTGACATCCTCCTCTCCAACGCCCAACAAGAACTAATTTAGTGGATGCAGTCAGGGAGCTGGGAGCCACAAGTTTGAGGACCAGTAGTGCCAGACGTTGTTCAACAATCGTGCCTGTGTCTCCCTTGCCTTGTCTACTGGATCAGTACTTCTGGAAAAGGTAAGGCCTTCTTGAGCTTATTTGGTCCGTCCAAGGCTTGAATACTGTCTACAGCACCTCAATGTAAACGTTTTCTTTGATCTTGAGGCCTCGTGGGAAGATTTGAGGAGGCATAACGTTGCCTACGCCACTGCCCACGTACATATACATCAAAGAGACAGGAATTTAGCTGTTTATGACCGTAGGCACTTTGTCCTTATTCTCAGTCTCGTTCTTATTGCCGTTTCGCTTTGTAGACGAGGTTCCTCGAGCGGTTAAACAAATTTACACAATCTTCGCACTTCTCGCGATGCGGAGGGCCGCGAGTATGGCGTACCGTTTTTAGATTTCAGCTGGCATTCTAGAAAGAAACAGCGTATGTTTTACTAAGGTTTAAAGACAAGTAACATACATTGGTATGGTTATTTACACTTACGCACATTTTCAAATTTGTATCAATTTACCTGAAACGCACTGTAGTAAGGGGGCAATCAGAATGTTGGGCTCCCATGGGAATATTTTCAATAAAGAAGACTAGTAGGAAGGTGCTGGGTTGTTTAAGTTCTAAAGGTAGGAAGGAAATACTTAAAGGAGATGCTGGTTTGAATGAGTAGATATTGCAGTTTGCCCAGAAGTGTTGTTTGAGAGAAACATCCACAATAGAGAAGAACATAGGCTGTATGTTGTGAACTAGGTGAAAAGGGTTAGAGTGTGAAAGTATGAGATTGAGCAAATAACATTAATCAATGCAGAAGGAATGAAATCATTGATGTTTATCTCAAATTTCTTGCGGCTAAGGTAGGAAATTAGGCTAAGATTACGGGTTTGGGCGGATGTGGCTAAGAGAGAGCTGAGAGGGGCTTTCATGGGCTTTGCCATATAACTGCTTTTTGAAATTTCCGCCCAGATTTTTAACAGTGACAGAAAATGTAACCGTGTGCCTCTAAACCAAGATTCACTTAATCTTGGTTTTTCCGTGGCTATATTCTCTTAGGTGTTGAATATGTTAGCTTACATTATTTTTTCTGGCCATAATGGTATATTATTATTAGTTGTTAATACTGTTATTGTTGGTCCTTCGTCGGTGGACTTCAGATGGCAATCTGGGTAAGGATAAAAGTAAGTGATTTAGTGGAGAAGAATGGAGTTGCTCTTTCCGAACAGGGGTCAGATATATGGGCGTCTTTTCCTATGTCAGAAATCCGAGGTTCCCAAGAATAGTCAAGGGGTCGATGAAAGAAGAAGTGTCACAAGACTTTTATTAATTTTGCACCGAGAATAAATAATTAATAATTCCCAACATCCAAAAACTAAGCTGACTTAACCTAACAAAAATAATTCCTTCGTTCTTAACCAAAAGTCTTCTGGCTATATTATTCTAGAGCGAATAATCTTCAACCAGAGAGGGAGTCCTCGAAAATACAGTCGGCGACTGTAAAAGTTAGCGCAGTGATAAAGAGCCTATGCCCAAAGGTGGTAAGCGTAAGCGTAATGATAGAGAGAGTATGTGTAAAGGTGGCAAGCCTCAAGGTAATGATAGAAAGCGTATTCATAAATATGGTAAGTGTCAGAGTAATGATAGAGAGCATATGCAAAAAGGTTACGATAATCGTCAGCGCAATCATAGAGAGGGTATGCACAAATGTGTTAAGTGTCAGAGTAATGATAGAGAGCCTATGCTCAAAGGTGGTAAGCTTCAGTGTAGCGATAGTGAGCTAATGAGCAAAGGTAGTCCCGGATTATATTTTAGGCACGTTGCTTACTAGCGACTTTGCGTATTAAGTGTTTCAACAGATGTTTCCTCGTGTGCAGAATCTCTTCTACTGATAATCGGCCCCTTGACTACTGGTGAATGGGGTACGATCACGGAGTGGATAAAGTAGTGACATTAACCAAAGATTGGAGGCTGCTCTGTGACCTGAAAGGACGAGTCCTTAACTTGAAATATAGACGAAAGTGAAAAGAAATAACCAGGAAATGATACGAAAAGCAAAGCACCAAAAGTAACATCCCCAAGTTACGTACCAGTAACGCAACTGAGATGTGATAATAATGACACTGGACTATAGCTGCAAACGGTATGGGCGAAAACTAATTCACTGATAGAAAAGGGATAGGAGGGAATTTGAACTGATTAAATTTCTTGGAGAATTTGAAACACGGCTAAGATCCTGCATATTTGATCGCGTGAGAGTCATTTAATGCCTACGTTTCAAGCAATCTTTTTCAATTCACACTCAAAATTAATATTAAACACAAAACACCATTGGAATTGTATTTTCAAAACAAACCAAAAAACACACATTACTAATACCAAATTAAATGTGAATCTTAAAAGAATTTCCGTTAGGGGGAAAAGATAGCGCTCATGTCGAGAAAAGACGCGTTGACAACCCCAGAAGAAAATCAGAATGAATAAACAGAATAAAATAGGAGTTTTTGCCATTGACAGAGAGGTTGGAATTAAATAGCCTGTTGTGGATATTGGTTTCCATATTCCTGTTTTTCCGCGATTTCGGAGGCAGTGCTGGAATTTTAGTTGTTTGTAGAGGAATGGCAATATAAAGCCACCCGGAGGGCCAGGCGGACATATACCTTGAAGCTTCCCCCCACTGGTGGAGAAAGCCGGAGAAGCGAGCCCCATGAGGAGACTCGGGGAAACGGTAGCCGGTGAATAGCAGTAACTGCCTACCCTGTTTGATCTCTCTGCCACATAGGTAGTTGGAACGACCATCTGTGTTAAGGCAACCGCCGAAGGCCCTTAAACGACGCTCTAAAGATCCAATTACCTACGAGATCCGTAGGCCCGTGGTTATGTCACCAAAAAGCGGTGCCAGTCAAAAGGCATGCAAAGGAGTGTGGGGGTAGAGGGTTTCGCTAATTAACAAGCCGACTTGGGCACCTCAGTGCCAACCTATGCACTTCTCGCTCTCCCAGATGCGAACTCACTATTCGCGCTCCCCTCTGCAGCCTTGCCCCTTTTCCCTTAGATAGGTCGATGGTCCGCCTATAAATAAGCCCCTGGAAGAAAGAGAAAGAATTATTATTCGGGGAGAACGGCGGAGGATCAGTTCGTGAAGATCGATCCTTCAGCCAGTCAAGATTATTCGGTCAGAAGGACGTAGGATCAGTTTGTGAAAATTAATCCTTCAGCCATCAAAGATTCGGTGAGAACGACGTAGGATCAGTTTGTGGAGATCGATCCTTCAGCCAGTCAAGATTATTTGGTAAAAACGACGTAGGATCAAGTCGTGAAGATTGATCCTTCAGCCAGTCAAGATTATTCGGTGAGAAACGATAAAAGATCAGATTGAGAAGATCGCCTCCCCCCCGGGCCGAATTAACATAAATTCTCAAGTTTTGTATCGGTGCCATATCTAAGAATCCTTTACAGACTTAGAAGAAGTCTGACTGGAGAAAAGAAAACCCGCTCACACTCGAGTGACTCTCACATCTCAAGCTCCGTAATATTGAGAGGAGAAGAACCCAGCCCCAACGAGGTTCCGTTCTTTAATTACGGTAAAAATCCGCCCGTATTCCCAAAATCTAGTTGGGCACTCGGTGTTTAAGAATAAGACATCAAGAGGCTTCAAGATTATTCAGAAGAGGACTCTTGGAGCGAAGAGCACCGTAACGCTCTTCGTCTTTGTAACATAACCAGAGGCAAATTTGCAATAAGAAGTTGACGTCACACTACCTCACTTCCTCCATCCCATCTCGACGAAATTCTAACATCGGCCACTCCAAATCTCCAAAGCGCGAGATAAGCCCTCCAACAACATCTGGCAATCCCTGATCCCTCCAGTCATGTAAGTTAGAAAGAACATTTATATTTATATTGCGATAGTATGACTTTAGTTGATTTCACGATTTAATGGAAGTAGAAACAATTGTGCGTGAACTCCTGACATAAATGCTAGTAAAAGAGAGTACTTTAAACTAAAAGGGTCGTGATAAAAATACTAATCGGCAATTGGTGTGTTTATGTGTAGCCTATTTGTTTATTTTTGTCATTGAGAGATATAGTAATAGGCTCAGTTGCAAACCAGTTTAGTCTCGGCTAGCGTAAGAGGAGGATATAATTGTGTTTACTGTTTTTTGTCATCGTTAATTGCTAAATTTAAAATATATGTTTATTTTGGAATTATCCTGTGCGTTTCTCTATTTCCTTTCGTGTTGAAGCGGCGCTTCCTTAAAAACAACAAAATTAGCACTCTTTGATCAAAGCATACTTCAACAAAGAAGTACATCACGACCACAAGGTATCCTACGACATTGTTATTACAGGATTATGTCATTGATTTGCACCTATTGTATTTTACTTGTTTTTAATATTAGATATCTTCCTCTCGTGATTTTCCATTTATTGTAAAATTTCTTTCCCCACACTAGTTGTTTGTCCTAAGTAAGCTCCTTCAATTCTACGCCTTTTTATTTGTCACAGATGGCATAGTTGGTTGTAAAATCTTTAGCCTAGCTAGAGCTAGGCTAGAGACTTCACTAGAGGCTAGTTGTTTCTAAATCTAGATAGAGCCTTTGCAGCTGCAAATTTTTGTGTATATGTTTTAGCATTACAAGCAATACTCGGTAATAAATAATAGGAACTTGATTGTTGTAGAAGGGGAGCAGTTTAGTTTTTCTTGATCGTTTCTGATCCTGGAAGGGAAATATTAGACAGTTAAATCTAATTTTTAACTATTTTAGTTGAACAAAGACTAGAAATTGACAAAACTAATGAAAGTATCTTCACTAAGAAGAGAAATAATAGGGCTAAGGGACAGATAAATGAGGGGAATGCTGATATGCCGATGGAATCAGAGTAGAGAAAATGGTTTAGCAAAGAATGCAAACGCAAAAGATCCGTTCAAAGGAGTGGTATAGGAAATGAGTGACAAGTAATTCAAGAGAGTTGTAGCTAAAAAGTATAATTATTAACATTTTATAATTATAAAAATTGATTAGGTTAATTTTTACCCACATTCGATTGCATTAACTCTGATGCCAGAATTACATTATATATATAAAATATAATAACCCTTAAATTAATCAATATTAAGAGCCATATTGGCTTGAATTATGTGGTACTATATAACAACATTGCTTTTAAAGAGTTAACACCATAGACAATGACGCCATAGACAATGACGCCATAGAGAATGACGCTAGAGCCTGCTTTCTTCTTCCTCCCATTTTTGCTTTAGTTTGTTTGTTGTTTTGTTTGTTTATGCTTTTGCCTTCCTTTGGCGCGTTTTTTTTATCTTCCGAAATAAAAAATTAGGACGACCTACGCCCAAGTAGAGGGTCGCCAAATGGCTGATAAAAGAAAGAAGTCTTGGGGGCGCTCCTTTTCCCCCACAGATTACCGGTTTTTCTCCCTGAACTTTTTCCCCTGAGAGCCCTACTCTCTCATTCTGTCCGATGTAGTGCGAAAGTGCTACTCATTGCTATACTACCCACATACAATCAATGCGTACAGTAAACTTAAACTTACCACTCTTTTTGCCACCAGCGCCGGGTTGTGTACTTTTCCCTTTTCATACCGACTAACCAAACCATTCATTCCAAATTGCTACACCTCAAAGTTCGGTGCAACCATTACAATCGGGCTTGTGACAAGTATATAAACGCTAGAGCCTTGGTAACCATAATATTAATATATATATATGTATATATATATATATATATATATATATATATATATATATATTTTTATATATATATATATATATATATATATATATATATATATATATACGAGGGGTGGTCAATAAGTTTGGCAATTCGGATATAAGGAGACGAGATATGAGGAAAAGTGTTTTATTATTTTTCAATATAACTACCCTTGATTTCAATGGCCTTGCGCCACTTGTCCCTGAGGCTTCGAATTCCCGACAACCAGAAATCTACCGAATGCTGTTCAATCCACTCCTGGACGGGAAGCTGGACATCTTCATCGTTCCCAAACCAGCGTCCACGTAGTGCAACCTTGAGCTGGCGGAATAAAAAGTAGTCGCTCGGGGCCAGATCTGCACTGTATGGGGGGATGGTTGAGCTCCTCGAATCCGCACTCGCGCAGGGAGGCTTGTGCAACTCTGGCCTTGTGGACTTTGTCGATGTTGAAGTCGATCATAAGGCGTGAGGTTTCTAGGGACCCAACGGGCAGAGACCTTGGTCATAGCCAAATTGTCGTGGATGATGTTGATAACACTTCCATGTGATATTCCAAGTTCTCGCTGGATTTCTTCGACCTTCACCCATCGATTTTCAAGGACCATCCTCTCTATACGGGCCACATTGTCCTCGTTGGTCACGTCTGACAGGCGTCCTGGACGGGGGTCATCTTCAAGAGACTCACAACCATGGCGGAACTCCCTATTCCAGCGAGCAATGGTTGCATAGGAAGGGCCAGTATCGGTGTACACTGCAACCATGCGTCAATGGATCTCTTTTGCATTCTTGCAGTTCTTGGTCAAAGATTTGATCACTGCGCGGTGCTCAACCTTCCCCATTGTTGAAATACTTGGGACTGACGATCTGCGATCAGCTACTGCTTCTTAAATAGACGAGGCAGGAGCGTGCGGCTGCAGGTCCTGACTTGTCTTAACTTATCCTAACACCCCCACAAACAGCCATCCCCATTCCTCTGTTTTGCCCTACTGATTCGCAAAACTTATATATATATATATATATATATATATATATATATATATATATATATATATATATATATATATATATATATATATATATATATATAAGATAACCAGGGCAGCGGAAAATAAATGCATTTTTCTTTCTTTCTTTAATTTCTACCAACGTTTCGAGGGCCAGCCTCATCATCTGGGTACTGGAATTATATTTAGTATAAATACAAAGTAATTCTAATGGACATTGGATAGGTAACATAAGGGGAATGGTCTTACAAGTCACTTTTTTGTATAAGTCATGATACCACAACGATAATTGATGAAATTGCATTGGTAATAGCAACATTACACAAATTAACATGGAAGTGGCAAAGTAAGGGAAACATTAATTTAAACTAACATGAAGATGGTAAAGTAAGGGAACCATCTAACATACAATATGTAATGGGAAAGACGAAGTTTGATCGTTAAGGGTGAGTTTACTATCTAAAATATATATGGATTCAAGGATTCGTAAATCAGAGAGGGTATTAGATGTAGAGATTATAGAAAAGTCTTCGAGTTTTACCTGTAAATTGCAAGAATTGGCGTCGAGTCGGATGATAGAATAGTCAGGTGTGGCTAGGGGCAATCCCGTACGGCAGGACCTCCCGGCGTGCTGTTCAACTCTTGAATGGAGAGTTCGGCTGGTAGAGCCAATATAGGTCGCATCGCACGATGGACACAAGTAATTATATATGAGAGATGAACGACACGCATCAGGAAGGCGATCTTTATAACGAAAGAGCGAGCCTATTGTATATTGAGTTGGGGTGATTATTTTGAGGTCCAAAAAGGGCAGATTTCAAGGGATAATCGAGCATATTTCAACAGTCATCTTTGATGTTTGTGGGCAAAGAAGGGTACCGACCAGAAGTGTAAAAGTTTATTAACGGTGGCTTTATCTTCAGTCGGATTAAGGAAATTATCAAGACATTTCCTTATGCGGTTTTCCACAAAAAACTTTGGGAATCTGTTGTCTTGAAAAAATTTCTTAAGAAAAGAAAACTTTTCATGTAATAGTTTGTAATTAGAGCATATTTTAAATGCTCTATGCAGCAGGGTGTCAATAGTATTAGTTTCAAAAGAACGTGGAATAAAGCTAAACAAGCTTGTTGATAGGCCAGTCCAAGTGGCTTTGCGAAAAACACTTGTAGATAATCCGGTGGGGGTGCGGGTTAACTTGATGTCTAAATAAGACAGGCAGCCATCGTTTTCTATGTCCATTGTGAATTGTATTTTAGGTTGCTGCTTGTTAAGGAATTCAAGAAATTTAGATGCATGTTGTTCTTTACGAAACAAAATTATGCAGTCGTCAATGAAACGCCTATAAAATACTGGGGCGCTTTCTTTGGGGCAAGCTTGGAGCCAAGAGGTTTCAAGGAAACAGAGAGAGATATTAGCAAAAGTTGGACCTAATGGAAGTCCCATCCTGACCCCTACTTTTTGAAGGTAAAGTTCTTTATTAAAGAGAAAATAGGAATTGGAAACGGATAAATCAAGAAGAGAACGCCATAGGTCCTGCCATAGGGTTTGCCCCTAGCCAAACCTGACTATTCTATCATCCGACTCGACGCCAATTCTTGCAATTTACAGGTAAAACTCGAAGACTTTTCTATAATCTCTACAGCTAAAACCCTCTCTGATTTAAGAATCCTTGAATCCATATATATTTTACATAGTAAACCCACCCTTAACGATCAAACTTCGTCTTTCCCATTACATATTGTATGTTAGATGGTTCCCTTACTTTACCATCTTCATGTTGGTGTAAATTAATGTTTCCCTTACTTTGCCACTTCCATGTTAATTTGTGTAATGTTGCTATTACCAATGCAATTCCATCAATTATCGTTGTGGTATCATGACTTATACAAAAAAGTGACTTGTAAGACCATTCCCCTTATGTTACCTATCCAATGTCAATTAGAATTACTTTGAATTTATACTAAATATAATTCCAGTACCCAGAAGATGAGGCTGGCCCTCGAAACGTTGGTTCAAATTGAATGAAGAAGGAAAAATGCATTTCTTTTCCGCTTCCCTGGTTCTCTTATATATATTGAAACTCCGGACTATAAAAAATGGATCACTTGAATCCATATATATATATATATATATATATATATATATGAAAAAATTCATAAAGCGGCACATGAGGAAAGCAATAATATGAAAATAAACCCACAGGAAAATGAAAAGATGAATCCAAGTACTTTCAAACTATATTTGCAATTTCATTTTCAAGGAATAGCATGAAAATGGAGAAGAAAACTTTATAAAGGGTACAAAGATACGTAAGGGACGCCCATCACATAGTACAAACCAATGGAAAAAAACACAAAAACAAGACAGAAAAATACCAGGAAAAATAACAATAGACAACTAATAACAGACATGTGCATCCCTCAAGCGATATACAAACAACGAGATGTAGATGAATAGAATATGGTTGGATAAAAATACCCCCAACATTTTAAAGGATTATCATTAGAGCGAAAACATTTAGGGCTAAGAGTTTATCCACAGTCACAACAGAGACACGTGTACAATCATTCGCATTGCCTCCCCACCACGTGTCTCTGTTGTGACTGTGGATAAACTCTTAGCCCTAAATGTTTTCGCTCTAATGATAATCCTTTAAAATGTTGGGGGTATTTTTATCCAACCACATTCTATTCATCTACATCGCGTTGTGTGTATATCGCTTGAGGGATGCACATGTCTGTTATTAGTTGTCTATTGTTATTTTTCCTGGTATTTTTCTGTCTTGTTTTTGTGTTTTTTTCCATTGGTTTGTACTATGTGATGGGCGTCCCTTACGTATCTTTGTACCCTATATAAAGTTGTCTTCTCCATTTTCATGCTATTCCTTGAAAATGAAATTGCAAATATAGTTTGAAAGTACTTGGATTCATCTTTTCTTTTTCCTGTGGGTTTATTTTCATATATATATATATATATATATATATATATATATATATATATATATATATATATATATATATATATATCTTTTATATATATATATATATATATATATATATATCTATTTTTTTATTATTATCTTTTTTAGTTCATCTTGTAGTTGTTAAAAAACTTCTCCTACGTTCTCTCTTTTTTTAAATGAATTGTTTTTGATAAAAAACAAACATGACTTTAATTGTTGAGCTTTCGATCTATGTGATCATCTTCAGAGTGTTTTTCCTCCTTTATCTGTGAAGAATGGTGGAGTCAGAATGTAATGATGATGTATCAAGTGTTGAAATGTGTGGTAGTAATAGACAGTAGTGAAGTAGATTTTATAGTTGACCCTGACGTGGAGGGCATCTCATACATTTTTTTTTTTTTCATCCTTTATTTGCTTCTACTTTTGTACTGCCAGTTTAGTGGCTGGTAGCTGTGTTGGTCAGTCCAGCGATCGTCGTTTTCTTCTCGGTATTATCTCCGTTTTTTTCTTTATTTATTTATTTATTTATTCTCTCTCTCTTCCTTCATTTTTCTTCTTTTATTTATTTATTTTTAGTTAGTTGCATTGTCGTAGAATAGGCTCTCGACGATATATCATATATAACTATTCTAATATTTCGAGTGCGTGGTAATCTGATTGACCGAGGTTATTTATCTTCAATATGCTTAAGAAGTGGGACGAAGCTCAAGGATAATAATATGACTATCATTAATAAAATAGAATTTTATTAATTAAACTATCAACAACACACGAAAAGAAAATGTTTACATAAACGGAGAATGGAAAGGGTCATGGGAAAATCTGACTAATCTGAGGATTAAGATTTGGAGAGATTTAAAAAGGTAAACAAATTAAAATTAAAGGGGAGGGGGGTTCGCTAAACCATTTAAAGCACAGGGTAGTGTTTACCAAAAGGTTAGATGATTAAAGGTAATGCTCAGCTTACGTAATTACAAAGTTGTTGTGCAGAGGAAGACGATGTGAAGGAATCTTCGGTACACTGGTGATTTCCAGCAGAAGGTTGTCCTTAGCGAAGGGAAAGGACTGTCTCCGAAGAGTGAGAGCGAAGTGGAGCTCGGAGGTACGAGCGATCTTTGCGACAGCAAATCGGGGATGTTCTAGGTGAACAATGGAGGTTATTGTGGAAACCAAGCGTTCTCTTGAAGAACGTTAAAAGGGGGGAATTAAATTATCCTGACGTGATGTCTTGGGAATGAGAACCGTTTCTTGACGAACGGGCTTGAAGAACAATGGCTGTTCTAACGTTGTTCTCTTTCTGAACAACAGGGCGGGGGGTGAGAACCGCCTCTTGTCAACGGGTTTAAAGATTAATGGCTGTTCTAACGTTGTTCTCTTTCTGAACCACCGGTGGGGCCTTGTTGACTTGGCGTCTGAAAGGCACGAACCTTGGCACCCAAAGGATATTGTCCTCTTCTGGAAAATAAGGTGGATTTCGAGGTAGAGAGCTCCTATGGTGCGCAAGGGAGACCGGATCGACGTGATGCCTCGCGAAGATAATCTGGATCAGATCTGCTTCAATCGGGAAAGCTATGATATAAATAGTCGAAGCCATCCCCTTGGCGTAGGGTACAATTGAGTGGGAGGCTTCGGGGGAATGCCCCGGTCGCGCCTGGAAAAATACCTTATCTGCCCATAATCCTTACTCAATCTGGCGAGATCCACGTATGGAGGCGAAACGGGGGAATGAATCTCCTTGATTAAATATTGGCTAAGGTGGGCGATAACGAGCTCTGTTTCCTCTCGCAGATGCACGTGGGTAGCATGTGTTTCTAAACATGTGATAGCGGCTGAATTTAAGCGGCCTCAGACCGTTCTATCACATGCATAAATATATATTTATATAAATATACTTTTACCTCCGTCAAGATGGCATTCAAGCCTTTCAAATATGATTTTATTTATTTATTATCTTTCATTTTTAATTTTTATTATATTTATTTTTATTAGCATTTTACTTGCATGTGGGCACTTCGCCTCTTTTTATATACTCGTATATATATTTCTTTATTTATTCGAGTTTTAATTTATTTATTAAACATGGGCACTTCGCCTCTATTTATTCATTTATTTCCTTTTTTACTCGAGTTTTCCTTTAGTTTTAGGGGCACTTCGCCTCTTTTTATTTGTTTACTTAAGTTTTAGTTTAGTTGTTAATTTTGGGTCACTTCGGCACTTTTTAATTATTTGTTTGATTACTTAATGTCGTTTTTCTTTTGGGGTACTTCGCCTCTTCTGTTATTTTGTATTCTTCTATTCTTGTGTCTTAATCCGAGATTTCTTCTTAATACGTTGGAGTGATCGGTTGTTTATATTTAGGTGTATGGTTCGTTTTGTTCTTCCCGAGAGCACAGTCTTCCACTTGGGAGTAAAGGCTCTCCTGGTGACTCTTCTAGGTAGGGGTTGTGGAATGTCGAGGTTGGCATTTATAAGCGGGAGTATCTCTTCTTCTACCTTTTCCCAGGTCTTTCTCCCTAGCCTCTGGAGGACCTTATTCAATGGCTTCAGTCCTGCCCTTGCGTGCAGTTCCGTCTGCCGAATACGGTCCATCCTGCGGGCGCCATCTATCAGTATGGCAGCTTTGTTCTGTACCCACTGCATCTGCCCGAGAGGAGCAGAACTAGCTGCCTGCATTACCAATGCCGGGTACACAAGTGTTGAGCGCACTAGGGCAGTGTATAGATTTATGATGTTATTGGCGCAGAAGCTTTTGAACCTGTACAGTTTTCCAAGCTCTCATTTGGCTAGGGAGATTCGGTTGTTGATATGCGTCTTATACCCTGTTTTAGTGATACGCAGACCTAAGACTTTACCCTGGTTGCCGTACGGGCAAAGTTCATCGTCATCTATGACGTCATCAAGTTTCCAGCGGTTTACTGGAAGGATTTGGAACTTTCGGTGGTTGGTCTTGATCTTCCACATTCTCTCAAATCGATTAATGTTTTCAATATCGGCAGCTGTCTCCCTTGCTTGAACTCCAGCGTTCGTATAGGAACTGAGGATGATTTGCGTGGTACCATCTGCAAATTTCAGGTACATCACATCCTCCCCAACTAGAGCAGCTAAGTCCAATGTGTACACCAGGTACAACAGTAGAGTCAGACAGCTACCCTGTGGAACACCCGCCTCGAGTTCGAACTCGGGTCCTTTGAAGGCATCAATGGAGATTTCGATTTCCTTTCCATACTGTAGTCACAGAGGACCCTTTCCAGGACCGGGTTTAGCTGGAGGCCTAAGATCTTGTGTTATAGACCTCTCAGCCGAACCTTATCGAAGGCCGTTTGTATATCACGCTACACCAGCTTTGCAATGTGCGGGTTTTTCGGTGAGAATGGCGAGGGCTGTGTCAGTCCCCCTTCTCTTGCGGAACCCATGCTGCTGAGGGTTGTGGGCTTCTATCTTGGTTAGCTGGTCTTAGAGTCTGTTAGGTAGAAGCTTCTCGTAGACTTTGATCACGAACTCTAGGAGGAATATTGGTTTGTAATCCACCAGTTGATCAGGGGGCTTCTTCTCTTTGGGAATAAAATTGATTTTGGCCATTTTTAGACCGTCTGGAAAATAGCCCGTATTCACGGAAGCGTTATAGATGTTCGTAATTCCCTGAATGATCTTCCGGGGAGCATGCACCAAGATATTTTTAGTGATGCCCGTCCAGCCTCGTTCCTTTTGTTTAAAGGTTTTCACAGTTGCCATGACCTCTTCTGTTGTTATCGGTCGGTCATAGTCCACCATCTCCCTCCTTTGGTTGACGTGGGCTTGTAGGTGCGTTCGATGTATCATCAGTTAGATCATCAATTGCTGACCTTCAAATTCCTGGTCGAATTCCACAACGTCCTGATGTGTAATTGAGAAGATTTCCTTCTAGAACATGCGAAAACTCTCTTACAGAGCTGTCGGATCCTTTAAGTAGTCATCACCCTCCATGATGCAGGTCTTATCTCTACTTGGAAGGCCTTTTAGTTTCTTCACTTCTCGCCAGAACTTTTCTGGATTCACCTCGCTGTCTACCCTGGCTATAACGCCGTCTAGGATTTGGGCCGTTGTTGGTTTATAGCCTGCTTAAGTTCTCCACTCAGGCGTCGTAGCAGCGAGCTTCTTTCTCGACTGGTACCTGCTCTTCGGATTAATTCATACCCCGCCCCTGTCCTCCCTATCGATCTCTTTCATCTCATCGGTCTATCTGAGTTGTGGAGGAGTTTTGTACCCTGTCATAGGTATACACTCGCGGTCAGCCTCGGTGATAGAGGCTGTTATCCTCTCCAGCTTCCCGTCGATCTCCTCTAGTGTAGCTTCGCTTAGATTAGTTGGTTCAAGTTTGCCAAGAATTTCTCTGTAGTGTTCCCAGTTGGCTGAAGCGTAGATTTTATGGAGAGGGACGAGAGGCTAGATCGGTGCGAACGAGATGGTCGTCAAGATCGCTATATTGTCGTTGGGTACTCTTGGGCCCGGTTTGCTATGGTAAATGAAGAGGAAGCCGCCACTTGTCATGATTATGTCATGCTTTGTTGCTACTCGAGAGGTGATATAGTTCGGAAACTCTGGTTCTATCTTCTGGATGTTCTTTCCAAATAATTTCCAAATTATGGCCTCTGTTGTTCGTGTTTACATAGACAGCCGTTCGGCATGTGGTATTGAGGTCAACCCCAAGGAATGACACCCTGCCGTGCCTGAACAAGGTGTAGATATTGTTGACGGGCCAGTACGCTCATCGATGTGGTTGATAAGCCGCCGCTATCAGTTCTATCGCCACAAAGGACTCGTCCAGTTTTAGAAGTCTCTTGAACGAGAGATTCCTTTTGAGGCGACGGCACCACCGTCAAACCGCTCCTGAGAATGGGTTTTAGTGGCAACTCTGTAGTCCGGAATTTTCATGAAAACGGTATTAGAATGAAAACGAATTTAAGGGGATATTTATTCCTCCTCGCTTAAACGTTATGTCAAGGGAACGGGCCCCCCTGTGTAAGCGGAATTTTAAAACAATTTTAATGTTCGATTCCAACACGTAGTCTCGATGTTGATGGCTGGCCTTTCTTTGTTAATTAAGATGGCTTCTAAGGTGATCAGTCTAGCTTTATTTTCATCTTTTCTTTTGATCGTTGTGTTATTAACCAATATGTTCCCGATTAGGCTGATACTATGCACAGTCTTCATATGATTTTTGCCGGATCCATGTTCCAAGTGCATTGTCAAACGCCTCGAAAGTGTGGTGTTAGTCATACCAACATATTTGAGTGAATTTGAATCTTAGTCTTCATTCGGGCAGGAAAACTCGTAAACTATGTTCCTAGACTTCAGGATCGAGGAGTTTTGGCAGATGTTGTTTATCATAATGAGATTGTTAATTTTTGTCCTTTTATAATATATAATCATCTGAATCTTGTCCGTTTGCTTCTTAACTTTGGTGTTACCGTTAACAATCTCCTTGAAGTTTTTTTTCGTCTATTTTGTAGGCCGTTGACATCTGATTTCTATAGTACAGTTTGATGTTATTTACTGCTTCCTGGTTACTGTCCGTTTTATCCGTGTCTGTAAATTGCCTTCTTAAAAATTATTGAGGTTGTTTTTCAATCATGCTGTTCAGGAAATCGTTGTTCACGAGGGTTTGTTTTATGCAGGAGATCTCTTGATTAAACAGTTCTCACGTTGAGCAGCATTTGTATGCTCGGCAGATGTATGAGCCGATTACACCTTTTTGTATCTTTCAGGACATTTACTATCCACGTTGAGGCATCTTCCCATGTCTGTAGCTTTTTTTAGACTTTTGTGATGTAATTACCGTTAATGTTTTGTACCTCTACGTCCATAAAAGGTAGTTTATTATCCATTCTCAATTTATAAGTGAATTTCTAAAACGCTCTCCTCAAATTGATGGTTGATGTTCTTAAGATGTTCTTCATTTTGGACGTCGATGTAGATGTCCTCTACGTATCGGCAGTATGTATGTGTCTTATTTTTGATATTGTTTAATAAGCTTTCTTCAAGTTGACCCATATAGTAGTTGGCAAAAGGCGACCCGAGGGGCGATCTCATAGCTACTCTATCAAATTGTGTGTAGAGATTTCCGTTCGGTGTCCTGAACGGAGCTTCTGATGTGCATGAACGCAGTATATTCCTTACACTAATATATATATATATATATATATATATATATATATATATATATATATATATATATATATATATATATATATACACACTCATTCCGGTGATATTCGTGGTATTCCTTTGAATTTTATCTCCAATTTCCACACCTTTGAAATGTTACTCTTTCAATACCAACACGATAGAAAACTTCAACGACCAGAATTAAATTGGTCGAAGGGATATATATACCTCAAGGTCCTAAAAGGAAAACAGGCCCTCAGATTTACCAGCCTCAACACCCTTGCGGAATTATTCCATAGAGCGACTTGTTTTTGAGGCCTTTTGCAACTTTATTCCAAGAATGAACAAGCCTTTTCAAGCACGGATATAAGACAAGGGCAAATAGAATAAAAATAAGTCAAAATAAAATAACAAAAATACAAAATGTTGCAAAATCAGGAGTTGTCAATATAATCTGTGTCAAGGGTATTTGATGTGTTGTTAGGAAAAATGAGAAAGTAAAAATAATGAAATGTTTGAGGACGACCAAGCCTTCAACAGTGATTTTCCTCCGGTTTCCCTTGCAATACTTCGAAGGTTGAGGAGGATCGTTTTGACAAAACTTTCATGATTTTTTCCTCTTTTGAGTCTTCTGTTATTGTTATTAACGCTAGGCGAAGATCCTGGCCTTGAGAGGTCTTTTATAAATCCAGATTTATTGCGCTTCTTTAGAGAAAAATCGTTCTGAAATATCTGCTTTTCTAACGTATTATTTATAAATCCGTGGCTGCCAATTTAGGACCTAATGCAGTGTCGATCCCCGCACCTAAATATAAATTGTACCGGGAGAATTTGTGGCAAAAAACATGGAAAGAATTCCGTTTTCCTTCGTTGACAACTTGGACTAATTAATTTAATTAACAAACCCTTAGGACAATATATGCAGACATCGAAGTGATTTTACTAAATAAATACATAAAATAAATTTATAAAATCGCGCGAGTGCACCGACTATACAGGAATTATAATTAAATAACAAAAAATAAAAGTCTCGCAAGAGAGACAAAACGTAAACAATGGCGTAAATGCTAAATTAAACGAATCCAAAGATTAATAAAAAATAAAATATCAAGAAAAAACAAAAACTCCAATAGAACAAAGGCTCCTATGCTGAAAGTAAAAATAATCTAACCGAAAGCAAATTATACTTCAAAACGAAAACGTTTGCCAGGCAACCTGGCACAAATTATCATCACCCTCACCGTACCACATCCATCTCTATTTTCTAATCGTAACCATCTCATCAACAGTCATCCCCTCCACAATATTTCCTCACTATCCTATCGTTTCTCTCATCATCATATTCTCCACTTTTATTATCCCAATCGCAATAGGCCTCTATCTTGGGAGCCAGTAGCCACAT
Organism: Ceratothoa steindachneri; assembly: GCA_963969495.1. NCBI lineage: Eukaryota > Metazoa > Arthropoda > Malacostraca > Isopoda > Cymothoidae > Ceratothoa > Ceratothoa steindachneri. The sequence continues at coordinate 11,050,805 of OZ018331.1, read as the reverse complement.
CGTTAATTGGAATCGCATCATATTATATTATATATGATTTTGAAGAAAAAAAAATTTCTAAATTAAAATAGGATATGGAAATTTTATATTAATCAATTTTAAATAAAATATGATTGATTTAAATATCATTCGGGGGGCGAGGCTTATACTCGTATGTCTGAAGTCAAGAAACACGGTATAAAAACTAGAGGACTAACGACATCTGGCAAACCACCTTTGAATTCTATTCTAATGCTAGGCTTTCGAATTATGAATACTACGAGTTTATTAAAAACAGTTGGGTATGAGGGGTGCCACCCCAATAGTTAAATGTGGTATGGGTAGTGAAGGCTCCCCCTTTCAAAATCACTTTAAAATGATCATTATGTGGGGAAATAGACTAAATTAGGTGCCGTTATCGTCTTCTTAATTTACCCTTAATTTATTTCACCCTACGTTTGGGTGGAGGGTAGAGTGTGTATAATTTATTAAATACTCTTTATACAACTGTTGACCAGTTCAAGTCAAGACTAGACAAAGTCTTGAAAAGTGGCCGTTTAGGGACGCAAAACAATTGAGCAGCCATGTGACCGCTCGATTGCTAGTCCCAAGGTACCCTCTTTGAATGGACCGTAAGGTCTCCTAGGGTACCTTCTTTCCTTGTAACTCTTTTCACCTATATTTTGAAATAAACTCGACTAAATAATCAAGTACGACTGTAGAGATTTACTTTCCTCTCATTAAAATTCCCCAATTTTCCACTTTTTCTTAATTACAACTATAATTACTTTCTTTTTAAATATTTCCACATCACAAAAGACAAATTTATTCTGTTGACCTTCTAAATTTCCCCTTCCTTTAAAAAGAGCTGTTTGGGTAGCCTTCTCTGAAACCTATTTCGCCTCAGTTTTTAATAGGCTTAACCTACCTCTGTAGGTCTTCATCGTTATAAAAAATTTAGATGATGTGTGTGGTTGGTACAAGAAGCAAAACTTCAGTAGTTTATTAACCGGTTTGCTGCCTGTGTCGTGCGTGGTTGGGAAATGCTTTTCAGTTTTATCATAACATCACAACTGTTGTGAATTTGGTCCACTTTGAAACATAACCTTTGAAAAATTACAAATTAGGCGTGGATTTACATTATTGTTTTGAGTGAAAGGTTGCTTTTGGTTTGAACGTTGTTGGTTTTAGTATTATTCCTTTTCGTACATCCAGAATCCATAAACTTTGCATATCATCATCACTAACTCTATAATTTAAGAAGGGGATTTTTTTGAGTATTTGAATAATAATTTCATCTAAGTTTGGTTATGACTTATGTTTTTTATCAGTTATTTCTAATAATTCTTTTATAATATCAAAAAACAAAATGAAGTTCAGGAATTAATATAAGTATCGAAATTTTGTGAATTTTTTAAAACACAAAGAATTACAAATGGTGAAGTTCAGAAAATTCATTTTTATATATCTTCTATAACTATATTTTAGCAACGTGATATTTTGAAAGGGAGGAACTTTAGTTTAGAGTTACTTTAGAAAATTATTATAATTGGCGAAGTTCAGAAAATTTATAAAAATTTAACCATGGCTGCTTCTTTTTAGATTTAAAATTTTAATCTTAGCAGCGAAGCGCAAGCTCCCCGTAGGGGAAAGTGGCGAAGCCATTGCCTGGTACGTTTTATAATTTTGCTTAGGAAGGAGAAACTAAAATTTATTCCTTTCAATTTTAATCACATAAGAAACAGAATATAGCCCATATTCCCCATTATAATGTGTCTCTTAGGCCCAAACCAGTTCATTTAACACATATATTCATGTACATGTTCGTAAAATAATGAATATAGTTGCTCCTTTAATTTGCAGTCTATATACATTTCCTACTTGAGTGTTCATTCTACACCAGAACCTAAAACATCCTAACCTGTTCTGCTCCGTACGTAATAGATTCGATGTTTTTAGTCACGTGGACGCGATTCTGTAAGTTACTATGTCGGTCTATAGGTCTCGGTCGGCTGGCAACCATTTTACTTTTCAATGAGTTATTTGGCAATAACATCGTGACTATTCAGTCAATTCTAACGAAATTTGAAACCTTAATGTTGTTTTACATTTTCTTTCGAATCATATGATTGCCAAGGTCTTTTTAAGGTCCCTCCCGGAATTATTAAAACAAAACTAACTATGAGTCGGATTGCCTGACTTGTTGAAGGTCTTAAGGTCATATGGTCATAAGGTCATTAGTCAGAATAATTGAGAGCACGCGACCTAGGTCCATTGACCCTGTTGTAACCTGAAAATTTAGGGAGCTCCGAATATTATTACCTTTAGTATCAAAGAATACTGATAATTTGGATTTTTTGTAGCCAAAATCCCTTGGGATTCTTGGTAGCCAAAATCCCTTCCTATTCCTTAATGCTACTGGAATTTAGTTGGGTATTCGTATCAGAAAATGAATTTCAACAATAGTCTATTACTTTTGAATTTCAATAATAGTCTATTACTTTTAAACTTCAATAATAGTCTATTACTTTTTAATTTCAATAATAGTCTATTACTTTTGAATTTCAATAATAATCTATTACTTTTGAACTTCAATAATAGTCTATTACTTTTGAATTTCAATAATAGTCTATTACTTTTGAACTTAAATAATAGTCTATTACTTTTGAATTTCGATAATAGTCTATTACTTTTGAATTTCAATAATAGTCTATTACTTTTGAACTTCAATAATAGTCTATTACTTTTGAATTTCAATAATAGTCTACTACTTTTGAATTTCAATAATAGTGTATTACTTTTGAACTTCAATAATAGTCTATTACTTTTGAACTTCAATAATAGTCTATTACTTTTGAATTTCAATAATAGTCTATTACTTTTTTCAGTTGGAAAAGAGTGTCTAAATGTGGTAGCCTGATAAATTGGATCGTTTTTCGTACCTAGCTAATGACAACCATTAACCCAAACCTCCCCAAATCCTCCCTCAAAAGATCACCGACGCAAGAACCAGACGAGAAACCGCCTTCTAGAAGAGTTTCTTTCACATCTTCAGCATCTTCTCTCTCTCCACAGTCTTCCATCATCCTTAGGGCTCGACAGTTACAAGAGAAACATAATGATTCTCTTAAGACAGACGAGGCCATCTCCCCAAGTCCTTCCATGGGTGTTCGATTTAGTCCTTTGCCCGATATCATAATCAGCCATGATACGAGCTCCGAGGATGAACTTCAGGATGCGGGAAAGGAGGAAGGTCATAATAAGGATGGCTTAATATCCGAAGAGAGAAGCGCTCTTGAAAAGAACGAGGAGAATATAGAGGAAGAAAAGGTAGCGGGTTTTGTTTGTTTTCTTAACCTCATAGTTTAAAGTTAGGAGTCGTTTTTGGAACCGGCCTGGAAACGAATTAGGCGTTTGAGGCTAACGCGAGGTTAGGACAGCGACTTTGAAAAAATGGACATTTTATGAAACTTTTATCAGCATCTTTGCGTTGCCGGGGGCGCTTTAATGAACATGAATCCAATTTCAGTATTGGATTGCGAAAAGAAGGTTATAAGAATCGAAATGATTTTTTAAGACAATAGTTTATTTCACTCACAGAGGGTGCAAAGAGTTGACAACTATTGTTTTGTGTGGGTTAAAGAGCTTAAAATGTCAACAGAAGACATAACTGATTCGAATTTTTTTAGGTGAAATATTTGCGCCAGGTCTTTGCTCTAAAGCCCAACTCAACCTAACCTACAGGCTCTACTCACACTAAAAGCCTCGAACGCTATCCCTCGACTTTAACCTCGCGATAGCCTCAAACGCCTAATTTGCTGCCAAGTTTGTTCCGAAAAAGACCCGAAGTTAGTAAGCTTCAGAATGTATCGATCACGCTTGTGGGATACTTTATCCAATAGACCAATCTAACAGACCAGTTAGATTGGCTTATTGCATGGTTACTTGCTGAAGATGAAGAGCGTCCCACTAGCGTACCCGATTCAGTATGAAGATAGCTACCTATTGCTATACTAACAGCACACCATCACTAAATACATTGCAATTTTTCTTGCTATCAGGGTTCGAAGTTTAGAACACAGCATCCAAGACGAAAGGTATCAAATGAGATATATGAGTACAATAAGTAAACATTTCGTGCAAGTCTATAGGTTTTATAAACATATTAGGATTAGTTAACACAATAGATTGGTTTCAAAGTTTTATATTAATTACGAAACAGTTGCTTCGAGGCTCCATAAGCTTTAATTGTTTTCTCCTTAGACGCTTCATTAATACTAGAATACTCAGTGATCGTGTGACTACATTAAGAAATGTCAGTAATAAAGTGGAGAGGGTACGAGATCTAGTTCCTAAGTTTACTTTGGGGTAGCATAGAGACTTAATGCTAGAATGCGACAGCAAATAATTGATAGCATTTGTTGGTTGGGGCAATTTTCAAGGAGAGTGAGGCAAGATATTTTTGCAGGGTTTTTTTTGGCTAGATTTTAGCCGTTTTTAGATTATTCAGTTTTATTTTGGGTTAACTTAGTTTATATAAGTTTTATATAATTAATTAAGTTGAAAATAGTTAAAAACTGAAAAAATCGAGTAAAAAAAAAACAGGCCAAAATTTCCTGCGTCGCTCTCCTTGAGAATTACTGAAATTGGCAGTAGCTGATTACAATGTAGAATTTTCTTAATGCTCAATTATTCTACAAACTACATAATCATTTAATACAGTTTGCATACGATTAAGTAGACAAAATCACGGTATGAAGGACACTTCAGGGACAAAGAATCCACCCACCCCGCCAGGAGGCCGACCATTCTTCGTTAATGAGCAGGTATCTTCAGGTCAGTTAGGCGTCTTATAGGCACTTTCCTCTCTATTTACATTTCATACATTCTAACTTTCCTGACTCGAATAGGTTGTAAAGCTCTCTTATGGTCACGATGGTCCTATCAATCAATCTGTGTATACAAAGAAAAGCGAAGAATTGTCGTCGGGGCCACAGGAAATCGTGCAGTCAGAGAGGAAATAGCTCGGAAAAACCTTAAGATATGATAATGAGAGTTAAAAAGGTCGGTGGCTATACACCGATGCAGTGTGTTCTTAGGTGTGTGTTTGTGCTATTACTTTGTTTGTTAGGCATGACTGGGGCGGTAGGGGGGGGATGACTGGAAGAAGGGAGGGTCTTATGGTCCTTTGTATCTTTAAATAAAGGCAAAATAAATCTACATTATGTAAGCGAGCCTTTGAATTGAAGAATACTACCGTAAATGACGAATGCCTCAAGTTTTTTTACTGAATTCCTTTACGTCTTTCTGGTGTTTTCTTCCGAGCTAAGTTCGTTCAATGAGGAGATTCAAGATGTGCTTGAAATGAGATAATTTAGGGACCTGACATTACGAAATTAAGAAAAAATACTTGCAGTCTAAGGAGTAGTAGCCTGGATCTAGTTACACCTCCTTAAGTGAAGACTGGAAATATCAGTTCGCCATAGTTCTAATAGCTGTTAAAGTGGTAATCACTGCCCTTTGAAAAAGGTGAATTAAGATTTTAAAAAATCAGGTTAATTAGTGTAATCCTACGTGGAAATTTTACTCAGTTAAAAATCAAATCAATCGCGAACGATTGGAAGAAATGTAGAGAAGATGAGGAGGAATGATGAAAACGATGAAAGATGACATAGATAGCAAAGGAAACCTTCGTCAGGACCGAAAAATGTGGGTGGGGTGCAAGTACAAGGGGCGGTCAATAGGTTTTGCAATTCGAATATAAGGAAACGAGATATGAGGAAAAGTGTTTTATTATTTTTCAATATAACTATCCTCGACTTCAATGCACTTGCGCCACTTGTCCCCGAGGCTTCAAATTCCCGACAACCAGAAATCTCCCGACTGCTGTTCAATCCACTCCTGGACGGCGAGCTGGACATCTTCATCGTCCCCAAACCGGCGTCCACGCAGCGCAGCCTTGAGCTGGCGGAATATAATCTTGTCGCTAGTGGCCAGATCTGGATTGTAGTGGGGATGGTTGAGCTCCTCGAATCCGCACTCACGCAGGGCAGCTTGTGCAACTCTGGCCTTGTGGACAGGGGTATTGTTGTGGAGGAGCAGGACACCGTGTGTAAACTTGCCGCACCGCTTCTGACGGATGCACCTCTTTAACCCAGCGAGTTCCTCGGTGTAATATTGGCCTGTGATGGTCCTTCCACGAGGCGCATAGTCCACCATCAACACTCCCTCAGAATCCTAGAAGAGGGTGGCCATGATATTCCAGGCTGAGGGTTGGGTCCGGAACTGGATGGGGGTTGGAAAGCCCCTGTGCTTCCAGGCCATGCTTTTGAGCTTGGTCTCGGAATCCCAGTGATGGACCCACGTTTCATCACCTGTCACTATGCGTGACTCGAATCCCGCCGGGTCTTGGTTGTACAGGAGCAGCAGCTCCTCCGAATTTTGACGACGTTGATGTCGATCATGGTGTGTGAGGTTTCTAGGGACCCAACGGACAGAGACCTTGGGCATGGCCAAATTGTCGTGGATGATGTTGATAACACTACCATGTGATATTACAAGTTTTCGCTCGATTTCTTCGACCTTCACCCTTCGATTTTCGAGGATCCTCCTCTCCATACGGGCCACATTGTCCTCATTAGTCACGTCTGACGGGCGTCCTGGACGGGGGACATCTTCAAGGGACTCCCGACCATGGCGGAACTCCCTATTCCAGCGAGCAATGGTTGCATAGGAAGGAGTGGTGTCGTGTACACTGCAACCATGCATTCATGGATCTCTTTTGTATTCTTGCCTTCCTTGGTCAAAGATTTGATCACTGTGCGGTGCTCAACCTTCTCCATTGTTGAAAAATTTGCGACTAACGATCTGCGTTCAGCTACTGCTTCTTAAATAGACGAAGCAGGAGCGTGCGGCTGCAGGTCCTGATTTGTCATAACTGGTCCTAACACCCTCACAAACAGCCAGCCCCCTTCCTCTGTTTTGCACTACAGATTCGCAAAACTTATTGACCGGCCCTCGTATATTAGAGCTTGAGAGAAACGGCTTTGAGGACAACAAAAACGCTAGATTTTTGCGCTAGTGGACCGGTTTCAATATTGTCGAGAACAGACAAAAATTGCAGCGCTTGTAGGGAGCTCCCGCCAATCACGGTCGAGCGCTGACACTGACGCCGGGAGGTAGGCCATTCCTTCAAACATGCACCGGACCCATAGCTAGTCATAACAATACTGTTTCTCTCACCTCCATCCGTGCATACAAAGCACCTCTTTCTCGTCTACGGGCCACCTTACCGAAGTGGTTCCCAGTCCACACTCACCTGTTGTGGTGCGTGTGGCTCTCGTTGAAACCACAAAGGCTTCTCATGTTTACTTGTTCCTGGCAACTCGCAGTAGTACCGTTTTTTCTACTCCCCCCCCAAAAAAATATCCTATCGATGACTGGCCTCTGATGACCACGAACCTACCAATTATTGTCAAACTGATCTTTATGTGGATTTCATTATTTGTTCTTTCGACCGCGCAAAAGGAAATGGTAGGCTGCCACAATTACTAATAATAACAATAATAATAATAAAAATGCCAATCATAAAATAATATTAATAATAATTATATTGATAATAATAATAATAGTCATGACAATATAATTATAATAATAATAATAATATTATAGATAATAATAATAATAATAGTCATGACAATATAATTATAATAATAATAATAATATTATAGATAATAATAATAATAGTCATGACAATATAATTATAATAATAATAATAATAATATTATAGATAATAATAATAATAGTCATGACAATATAATTATAATAATATTATAGATAATAATAATAATAGTATGCATTTTATATTTTTCTTCCAATTTACGAAAATTATTTTTGCATTAAAATTCAATTTCTTTTTGATTATTTTTGAAAGGAAAAAGCCTGATGCTTTTAACGTGTAATTCATTCATTGTATTTTGGCGTTTCGTCAAACGCTATTTGACATATTTCCCAAAATGAAATGTCGCCCACTCGTTTTAAAGAGGCAGGATGGTAAGGGATTGTGAGAGGGTGTAAAAATGGCCCCAAAATATATACGAAAGTACATAATATTTAAATTATTATTAAATTATTATTGTTAACGGTGCGGGGAAAATTATTGATATCTAGAGATTCTAACCTTTTGATAACTTAGTGTCCTGAGTAGATCCCAATAATTTGAAATAATTGAGAGAGAGATACCTCGGTTTTACAACTGATGCTCTATTGGTGAATTACTGAATTTTCTTTCTAATGTGTGCTTAGACTAAAGCCGAGATGCGAACAAACTCTCTCCTTCAAGGAGCGAACGGTGCTATAACTATGTATTCCCCTCGGTTACACTCAGGGCAAATGAAATTATAAACGACCATGTTTCTATTTTAGGGCGAGAGTCTATTCTTACAATTAAAAAATATTCTTAGTTTAAATTTAGTGACAAAGAAAATAGTAAAATTGTTATGAAAATAAAACTTCTTAATTAATTTAGAGACTTGGGTCCGAGCATTTTTATTTAAAGGGCCAGTTCAGGAAGAACGAAATATCGTTTATTTTTAGGTACATTAATGGTTAGTAGTTTCTGGAAATAAATGTTGTTAAAAACTTTGATATTGCTTTGTATTTAGACGAGGAAGGATATCTATTGTTGGTGAAATATTGAGTTAAAAATTCGAATTATATATGTGTCAACCAGAAGTTCGATGATAATCGATAAGCGCCGTTTAATAGGGTAGTAATTGTTCTTAATGTGTAAGAGGGTTACAAGCAGTGAAGAAATTCATACAGAGTCCAGTTGAAGTAGGTTTGCGAGAAACCGAGGTAAGGAAAGATTTCCCCTACGAAAAATCAAAATGTCCAAAGACGAAAGAGTTTAAGTTCGTTTTCTTGTTTAAACTGAATATATAGGTGTAGCTGGTTTAAGTATGTAATAGAGTTGATAGATTTTTGTTTTGATTCGAAAATTATAAGGGTGTCATCAACCTATCTTTTATAAAATTGGGGTTAAATGAGATTAGACACTTATTCATAAAATTTAGTTCAAAATTTCACATGAAGATGGCTAAAATCGGAGCAATGGGAGAACTCTTGCTAACCCCATCTATCTGGCAGTATGTTTTCCCATTAAGTCTAAAGTAATTATCATTAACCAATTCTAATAAAGAGTGAAACCGAGAGTAGAAAATTCCATGGAAGGTTGAGTAAAAATAACATTAGAGGTAATGTGAGGGAATCCCCACGTGGAAGATCTTTAGCAGAAAGGAACTCCCATGTGCAGCAAAAGGCCCGGCTAGGACTAAAGTGGTAAGCCTACCCCCCCCCCTCTTTTCACAAGCGGTCGCCTCGAATCAAGTCCCCGACGATTTACCTTTATGTGGGCTAAAATAGCTCTGGCAGAAGATTCGAGGCCCTTCGAGAGTAGAGCTGTTTCCCGCTAACCCCAAACTCCGGGGAGAGCCTCGGACATAAATAACGCTCGACTCTCTGGAAGACACACAGAGTTGAGAAGTCTCGCCAGAACGCAGAAGATTTCCCCATGGTTCCAAGTCAAGTGCTAGCAACAAAGCAAAGTGACAGCTGGACTATTTTGTGTATTTGGAATTAGCCCCAGCCAGGAGGTAATTCCACTGAATGATCGCCCCGAGTGATTTTCTCGACTTCTTTCATCAACTCCTGTCGAAGCCCAACTCAATTCGGGTAGCCGAAATACTCTCCCAGGGACCGGAAGTAACCCACCCCTTCCTTTGCTTTTGGAGAACCGTCATCACTCCAACCTCCCGCTCTGAAGTCCAAGCGGTCTCACCTTACGTACAGAAGACATCCGTAAGCCAACCTCCTCCCCCTTCGTTTATTGATGTGATTTTGCCCGTTAATTCTCTGAGGTAATTTTCCCCTTCAAATCTCTTATTAATTTTTGGCGTAAATAAAATTATATTTTTATACGTCTCTTTAAATAACCTTGAACTTTGCCATTGTCCATAATTTGCCTGACCTCGTTGCACTCTCTCATTACTCAGCCCGTCTGAACGCGTGGTTTTCCGTCCATTTTGTCAGTTCACTTTCAAGTTATTGGTACTCTCTCAAAGATATAATATGGTATTGATACAATGTAATTTCATACCACGACAGGTAATAATATTCAAGGCTATCCTTTCTCCCATTCATTTTTCCATGGATTTTCCTACTCTTTTTTTCGCTCTTTATTAAAAAGGGTGTTAAGGATAAATAACGCGTTCCATATTTTCCGGGGTACGTACCGTTCGTGCGGCCCACAATGGTCTGCTATTCATCAATGTACCTCGTGTACGAAGTACATGAACCCAACGTAAGATTGTGTTACTATAGGGAACAGCAAAATTTCTGGGAATGTTGAATCGGCGAGGAAACTGAGGCTGAACTGCTGTGACAGACCGTTATTCTTCACAAAATGTCGTAGGCAAACACGTAGTGCTCTATCGCCCACAGCGCCATTAATTCACCTAAAAATAAAACAAAATGCTAAGCTACAGCGGACCAAATGGTACCTGTCGGACATATGTCCCTCCCCCTGGGGCTGAGTAATTACCATTTCAAAAACGTCCGTCCTCTCTGCCCCTCCCTTTATATACAAATCATTATCGAATTTTATGAACATTTATTTCGAGAAACTACCAACCATTAATTAAGGTGCTTAAAATGAATAATATTTCGTGCTTACTGAACTTGCCCATTCAATACAACGTCCCGCACCCAATTCTCTAAATGATTAAAGAAGTTTTATTTGCATAATAAATTTATTATTCTCTTTATTACTAAATTTAAACTAGTTTTTAGCCGCGTGTGACTCTATATCTCACTATGTCGGTCGGTCAGTCGGTCCCCGTTTTGTATTTTTTTTTTTGGTAATAACATCATAACTATTCGGCCGATTCTGAAGAAATTTGAAACCCTTATGTTGTTTTACATTTCGTTTGAACGATATAATTGCCAGGGTCCTCCCAAGTTTAGCCCGGGAATTATTTTGTTTTGGTAATAATATTGTAACTATTCGGCTGATTCTAACGAAATTTGAAACTCTTAAGTTCTTTTACATTCGCTTTCGAATGATATAATTCTCAATGTCCTCCGAAGGATAGTCAGGAGATTATTTAGCATTAACATCATAATCTTTCGGTCGATTCAAACGAAATATAAAATACTTAGGTTGTTTTACATTCTCTTTCGAATGATATAATTGCCAATGTCCTCTCGAGGTTATTTCGGGAATTATTGAAAGCATTGAAGGTCGTAAGGCCATAAATCAGAATAAGTGAGAGCACGCGACTTTGGTCAGCAAACCTTGTTTTTCGACTGGAAGGATATACTCTCGCCCAAAAGTAAAACCATGGTGGTTTATAATTTAAATTGCTCTGGGTGTATCTAAGAGAGATACTTATATAGCACCGTACGCTCCTTGAAGGAGAGAGTTTGTTCGCATCTCGGCATTAGTCTAAGAACAGATTAGAAAAAAAAATCATCAATGCACGAACATAGCATTAGTTGTAAAACCGAGGTATCTCTCTCAATTATTTTAAAATATTGGGATCTACTTAGGACCCTACGTCATCAGAATGTTAGAATCTCTATTTATCAATAACTTTCCCCTCACCGTTAACAAACTGACTTCGTTGGTATTTTTCTTCGTTTTTAGATGCTTTTAATTTTTAACCTAAACTTTATTATTAAATTTTAACTGATTTTTCCCGTTTGCAATTTCCTTTTTTCGTTTCATAGTAGACGAAGTTGGGGGTCTACAGCACAAAAGGTCATAATATAAGTATGCTGTTTTACTAGTATTTACTTTGCTTCTGAACTCAAAATTCCGCCTCAATGAGAGCAGCCTGCACGATATATATATATATATATATATATATATATATATATATATATATATATATATATATATATATATATATATATATATATATATATGCAGCAGAATGCCCCTTTTGATCACTCCACACCTGACACCACTTTTGTCGTCGTATACCTTGTAGAACGTGAAGTACTTCTTTGATAAAGTAGGCTTTGATCTAAAAGTACTAATTTTGTTGTTTTAAGGAAGAGCCGCTTCAACACGTAAGGATACGAAGGAAACACACAGGAATTTCCCAAATAAACTTATATTTTAAATTTAACAATTTACTACCCAAACACAAAACATGAACCACAGAAATATTACGAATATTAAAATACACAAAAATGAGTCCAATTAACTTGACCCTCTAATGTTGGCTAATTAGCTACTCACTTCAATATACAAGAAATAAGCTAAGTGTCTCTACTGGAGTTTAAATACCTTGGTTGATATGGCGGCGAATTTGAGTTTGACCTTGAACTCAACGAACACTTTACCTTGGGAATGTTTTTGTCTCCAAGACGCGTGCCGACCAGCCAGATGGAGGTTGCAGACGAATAACTTGAAAGCCACAACTAACTTTGGAGAGTATGGGAGCAGGGGTCCACACGCTTTCGGCAGGAAGCGATATCGCTACGGGATAGTGAAAGAAGGTTCCTTTCTCCTCTTCGGATTACTCTGAGGAGTAATTCGCATTATCTAGTGATGCGCCAAGGCTTGAATACCTTGACTCTCAGGGTAGTGCTGGGGGTAGTGTACTCTGGAGGGGGGATCTTCTTCAAGTGCGAGGAGTGTACTCGGAGGGTCTTCTTCAAGGGTGAGGACAGAGGAGGGGGGGTTTCTCTGACGAGAATAAATTGAACTTGAACAAGATAACTTAAAGTTCGGTTTGGTAACCAGGGACTAGCTCGAGGATGGGCTTCTTCTTAGTTCCAATCTTCCTCAAGGGCGAGGCCTATCTCGGTGTTTTGGGATACACCAGGATAGCAGGGAGGAGGGTTCTCTGACGAGAATAAGTTGAACTTGGTTCCTATTAAAGTTATCTTATGAGTTTGGTGTGGCCACCGGGTGACGGGCTCGAGGGGGAGCCTTTTCCCTCTTCTTTTCGTAATTCCTCAGGGTCGAGGAATATCCCTGGGCTTTAGGATGCACCCGAATATAAGGAGTCTTTCTGACGAGAGTAAGTTGAACCTGAACAAGTTAACTTACTCGAGGATTAGCTTCTTCTTAGCCCCCTTAGTAGCCCTGCCTCTCTTGCAAGGGACTTCGTAGTCTGGCGACTGAAGTAATCAACCTGTCCAGTCTTGGTAGCCCGGTCTTAATCCGGGAACTTCGTAGCCTGGAGACTCACGTATTCTACCTGTCCAGTCTTGGTAGCCCGGCCTCAATCCGGGGACTTCGTAGCCTGGAGACTCACGTATTCTACCACGTTTTTCACAGTTGTTTGTTATTTATACCTCCTCACCCCACTGGGGTAGAGGTAGGAGGGGGGGGGGGCTTGTGGACGGGCCCAAGGAGGGTTGTTACTCCGACGGTTTTTCTCATCAAGTCTTAACTCTGCTCCAACTGGCCTTCGAGCTTGAAAGAAACGCGTCTCCAATTTCTTACCTGAGGTGAAATTGAATATACCCTCGTAGGGGAGATCTTGCAGTTTAAAACCGTTCGGCTTTTCATACAGACGAGGGGCGAGGGTCTGTGGTTATGAGTTTGACCATCGGTGCCGATGCCGGATGTCTTTGCGGTTACCCTCTCGTGTCTCCACTGAGAGAACGAGGGAGTGACGATTCTCCTACAATATATATATATATATATATATATATATATATATATATATATATATATATATATATATATATATATATATATATATATATTCATATATATATTGCATCAAAGAGCACCATCTTTAGGATCAATAATAACTTTAAAAAGACTGGTTACAGTCGTGTGAAGAAGTCTTCTGGACGCCCAAAAGCTTCTCATGAACGTCAAAATCACCTCCCGGTAATGTTCCAACTCATGGATTGAGGTGTTTTAAATGTCACACATGCTCACTAGTGGAAACAAGCAGCTGTGGACGCTTCAGCTCACACAGTGAAGCGGAGACATTTCGACAAAGGTTTTAAGTCGAGAAAGGCTGCGAAGAAGCCTCGTCTCGCCAAGAAAGACCTTACGGATAGGCTACACTTTTGCAGGAAATATAAAAAAGGGACTGTTTAAAACTGGAGCAAATTGATATTCTTTGATGAAGATCCCTTTCTCTTGTTTGGATCTTCTGGATGAACCCTAATTTGGATGAGAAAAAGGGACAACTTTCACAATTTCTGTGTCGTGCCCACGGTGAAGCACCAGAATAAACACCATGTATGTGGCTCCTTTTCATCTAAGAAAACTGGAGCACAAACAATTTTGCCGGAGGAACAAAGGTATGAACTCAAAATGCTACCAAACCTTGTTTCAACAGCACCTTTTTCCAACAGTTAGAACCAATTTGGGGATTATAACTGTATTTTTCAGCATGATGGTGCACCTTTTCAAAGAACAAAAACAATAACAAAGTTTTTAGCCGAAAATAACATCAAACATTTCGGAATTCGCCAGATTTTAACTCAATAGATAATTTGTGGTCGATAATTAAACTGGCGTTTGCTAAACAAAAACCATCCAATTGTGGGCCACTGCGGGAACTTATTGAACAAAAATAGAGAACTATCAGTCACGACATCATTGTAAATATTGACTGCGCACAAAATTTGAGTGTGTTTATTAATTATTTGGTTTTAGGCTATAATTTTGTATATATTTCACCTTCAAATTATGATACAAACATAAACAAAATTCAATTTTTGATTTGTTTTAATAATTTTCTTATAGGAAAAAATATGGTAGTTTAATAACTTTGGGCCATCACTGTATACCATGTATTGCAAAAGTCCTGTTACACTCGTTATGACTTTCGAAAAAAGGAAATATTGATAGTTTTTATTGTTTAACAAATAAATATGCGTTTAAATTGTAATATTAATCAATGTGGTCTCCCTTGGCAGCGAGAGTGTGCCCCACGTGGGGGACACAGATTTTCGTCAAGCTGGCCCCAAACGTAGTTGACAGAGGACTTCAGCTTGTCTACTTTGCTGTGGTACTTAGCATGTTTTTCCCTCGATATGAGGCTACATGCTGAAGTAGTTAGGTGACTGTGGCGGTCAAAACTCCTTCGATCAGAAGCTCATGTTGGATTCTAACAGTCTTGCACGGTCTTGGTCGTGTGGCCGGGCCACCGTTTTGCCGAGAGACATATTCCGCCTTCTTCGTGACCTTTCTCACCCAGGGCAGGGCTTTTGTGGCCAAAATGTTCCTGTAATCGGCCGTGGTGGTCCTGTACCCGGCCGCAAACTACACTGGGGGCATTTTCTCGCCATTCAAAGCCACGATGCCAGCCATCATCATGGTGCCTTTGTGTTTGGTTATTGATAAGTAGCGGACCTCGGACACGTGCTAGCGTGTCCAAGGTCCGCTTACCATAGCATCAGTTGTAAAACCGAGATATTACTCAATAATTTGAAAATATTGGAATCTACTCAGGACCCTACGCCATCAGAATGTTCTCATGTTGATGACCGGATCATGAAGGGGAGGTTTTTTTTCATTAGACAAAAATGATAATTCAATTGCCATGAATTTTAAGGTTCTCGAGAAGGCGATGACACCGCTCCCGACGTTGTTCTCGCATACAAAATGTGAGCAGAGGCTTTTTTAAGCACCTCAAGCTCTTGCCTTTTCTTCATTTACCTCCCTGGACACCATGGTCATGTTGAGCTACAGAACCTTTACTCTTGGCAACTTAAGGTCTGGCCAAATCACGCCGGTCTATGACGTTTTGCCCCTTATTGAGCCTCTCCGTGACTCTGTGAACGGTAATCGGGCTGATGTGGAGCTTCATAGCGATGTCGGACTTTTTGTAGCCCTCGCAGAGAAGAGCAGATTTCTAGAATCTTTTCACTTCCATTTCTCCACACCAGCACACAATTGGAGACATTTTAATAACACATGCTGGGAAAATAGAACTCTGTTTGACGGAATTTTTTCTATCACATACGTAAGTATACTCTAATGATTTAAAAACGAGTGAAACCGAACTTTTACGAATCCCTGTATAGAGGAATGATAGAATAGAAAGCTATATGATTTATCGTAGTCGATTGCCAAGTTAACGCTGTTTAATTTTTTCCCCAACTTCGGAAAACTTATTTTGTGTTTGAAGAAGACTGAAAATAATTCCGATGTTATTAATTATCTTTAATCCACGATTTCTTTCAAAATTTTTCACGTCATCTGCATGTGAGCATTAGGCAACGATCAAAAATGACTATTATTAAGTAAAATAATCTTATTTTATCTATAAAAATTAAGAGGAAAGGTGTGGAATGCCCACTGCCTTAAAATTTGCTTTAAATTGTAGAACTGCTGCTGACCGGTGAACCGACCGTCGTCGACACCTACTCAAGTTGCATTTCATAGCAAGAAATACAAGACGGTTGAACTAGGGGAGTCATTTCTATAGCACTATAATAAAATATATGTGGTCGCTGAGTGAATAATTTGTTATGGGATCTAAAACAGGGGACCCAACAGCTAGTAAATCTTTCTGATTTGTCTAAAACTAGGTAAACCTATCTTTCTTTCAGCTTGGAGTCTGGGAAAGCAAAACTACATCCAAAATACACAAAGAGAATGGAGAGAAAAACTTCGCCAGTCATAATGAAAAAATTATAGCCAAAAAGGCACCCGGTTGGCGGTCAATAACCTCAAGTAAAAGGTAGGTTGTTGTTTCTCCTTTCAGCTGTTTTTGAACCTGCCTACCTGCTATGGGACACCTGTATAAATACATACATCATTCCAAATATCGAAATAGGTCTTCGATTGGTAATTCAAATTATATAATATATATTTTGTTGCAAATTTTACGAAACTTAAACCCACTTTATCTGATTTAATCTTACATTTAAATGGCCTCGTGTGTTTTGCCACTTTCATTTCAAATCTCTTTGCCAATGTCACTTTCGCTATTTTATTTACCCTTTGCTAGTGATTCACAATACGTTCAATCCGGTGATTTTGGACAGTTTTTTTTTACATTTTGACTTCAAGTCTGAACTTTAAGTGACGGGCTTCGATGCCCAGCTGAATATTGACCTCATCTATCGTGTCTAACGAAATTGCGAACCGAAATTTATTGAAAAAGGATTAGTGATTTTTCATTGTTGAAACGCTGTTTTGTTTCATGCTTAATAGAGTTAACAAAATTACACTTTCACACTTCAATCAATTGTTTTTCCTGTCAAAGCATGATACCAGATGATACTATATAGAAATGACCTTCTTAAATAATTACATTTTATTTTCAATTAGTATACAGAAACGAAGTTAAATCTACTCTATTACAAGAACCTTTCTACCAGGCAATTAATAAATGCACAATGAATATTCCTGGATGAGATTAAAGCATTAAGCAACTGTAGGATTTGTTTGAGCTACGTCATCTTGATAGGTCATCTCCTAATAGATCCACCATTTGGAACAACGTTAATAAATGCAAAATGGAGGTTAGTATCTAAATTTAAATACAGGTCGTTTAGGTCCTCTTGATACATTGAAAACCGAATAAATTATTAAAGGTTTTAGAGGAAACTTCTAGAAAATGAAAATGCATCTGTCAAAAAGAATTGAATGCATTTTTCAATATCATCGTTTAATCGCATTGTTAAACTTGATATAAAATGGTGGCCATATAACGCATCTCTGCCTTAAGGTCCTGAACTGTAAATAGAAAGCCTTATTTGCCCGTCGTTTTAAGACAAAATCTTGAATAGCCATTTATACCCTAACATCATGCGATTTATTCTGGGGCCTACTCCAAGCAATCTCCGAATGTAAACCAATTGAGAGAAACTAACGCAAGATCTCAACTAGCTTATGAAAAATCGACAATTAATTAAAACGCTGTTAGAGTAAAAAGAACTGTAAAGCTTGAAAAGAAATCGAAGGCATTTGGAGGGAGTTGGTCCTTAGGAAAAAGTTTTGGTTTGCAAGTGATTTTTTATTGAGTTTTTTTTATAAATTTATTGTTTGGTTAAACGATTATGACATTTGATTAATTCATTTGCCTCGCGCACAGATAATTTAGTTAACTTCACTAATATTAATGCATTTTTAGAATTATTAAAGAGAATTCGATGAAAAATTAAACTTTATAGCGGGGCATTGAATAAATGAAATCGCATTTACAAAATGAAAAATCACGATTAATTTTAGTGAAAAATTATAACAGCTTTGATTTTATCATACTTTTTAGATTTGACCTTCATTTGCGAAATATCATTTTCGAATTAAAATTCAATTTCTTAATTATTATTTTCGAGAGAAAAAGACGAAATTATTGGTTTTTATGATGCTTTAGGCCCTAAATGATGTCTAAATTCTGTCGTATGGCTTCCCATTTTTATTGACCTTCACGACCATGTTTTAAATAAGTAAATAAATACGACTCTATTCTTAACTCACAAACCTAATTTGCTTATGTGTAAAATACGTCTTCATCCCCTTTCAAAGTTATGTTTCATGTAGTACACTATTCTATTTTTGAAGACCTTATTGTATTTAATCAACGGACTTTTGAAATTATCGTTACGACCTAAACCAGCGGTTTGGTGAAGATTTCGGGGAGCTTGTGGTTCAATGATTATCGAAATTCATATTAAAAATTTACCATCTGAAATAACACTGTCTAACATTATGAGATGGAAAAATGCACACGTGTAAAATCGTGACACTGGAGAGACTAGATGTGTGTGTGTGTGTCACTTCGCGAAACATTACGAAACAGAAGCCGTATATGGTAGATTTCCTCAAGCAAAGGTGGTGAACATTATTGAAGAGTTGTGCATGAATAGAAGCCAATAAAATGCATACGCATAGTCAACCTCTTTATAATATTTATGTTGACCATAAACACACCCTGAAAAGTAAAGGAAAGAGAGTGAGCTTTTGCAATGGAGAATGAGAGCACTCAAATTCAGGGGAATTTAAGTCTCCGACGCTTCAATGTAATCCATCTTCAATGAAATGATTTTCCTTTTATTTGGCAGGAAAAAAAGTCAAAGACCGACCGTTCCTATTCCTCCTCTCCACACGGGAACAGTGGTGGCTGTTCTGTGGGAGTCAAGCCCTTCTCTCTACTTTTCCTGCCACAAGTCTTGGATCGCAAGTAACAGGCGAGATCTCGGGTGCAGCGTAAAGAAATAGAGAAAGAGAGAGAAAAAGAGGACAATTAGTAGAAGTGATAAAGCTCGCCATTAGGTTTCTTTGCTTTACGCTGTTTGACCGACTGAATGGACATTTAAAACTGGTATATATACTACAAATATTGCCTTGTTTATGTATATAATTTCTATTCTTCTTCCTTTTCATCCTTTATTTTGATGTTTTCAATCAAGTATACAACAGTTGATAGGAAAAATCTCTTTTGTTTTTATTTCTATTCTTTCTTTTCCGTTTGAAACAGTCATGACCCTAGCTTGTTGCTGGAGATCAAGCTAATTAATCCTTTTCATAATGTCTTGTTGTCATATACAGTTGCTTATTTGCTGGTGTTCAAACCGTAATGTTTCTTGAGTTTAGCTTTAATCAGGGAATATGATGTGGATTAGTATTATATTCTGATGCATTTTAAGATATATACCCACTGAGAACACCCGGAGGTCACCATCAGGTATTAATTCACTTCTCAATCCGGTGGTAAGTCTCCATCGGTGGTTTTTGTTTTAGTTTGCATGTCTTGTTTGGTATTAGCGATATTTGTAAGGCTCGTCTCATCTGATTGGCAAAATTTTGCTTTTCTATTCTCTTTTTTTCATTTTGCAACGCGAAGCAACCTTCTATGTTTGTATAACGTTCTTTTTCGATTCATCCTTCCAGTTCATACAGAAAGATGGGATAACGTGCGTTCGTTATTTTTTTCTGTTTTCTCGAAAGTTATTGTACTTTTTCGTTTCTTTTTTTTTCATTCTTCTTGTATTAGAGTATGAGGTATATCAATTTGGTTTATATCATATTTAGCATCGTTTTCTGCGTATTAAAAATATTGTGCGACATTGATGTTGGATATATCAATGCTGGTTACACAAGTGACATATATGATTTCTTCTTGTTCATAGAGTTTCTTAGAGTTTTCTGAAGATTTTCTTTTACGTTTTGTGGTTATCCGATTTTTGTAATTTTTATTCCTACAACTGGACATTCAGATAAGTAAGGGTACCTATTATTTTCGAACTCTTCCTCTCTCAAAGGGCCCTTCTTTAGTGATATTATCCATAATTTATTACTGTTTGTTTGGATCTTCCACCTCTCTTTGTATTCATTTATTGGCCTTGCTTTGTTCTCTAACTTATGGGAGGCTTTATGGTGTTTCGGTAAGGACATTATTGTATTTGGTTAAATCATGAGCAAACTGTATGTTGATATTGACTGGATTCTTCAGTGTATATATCGACCAGAAGGTAGGGCTTAAGCATCCTCCTTTGAGTAGCCCAAATAATAGATAGATATATAAAAAATATTTTTTCGTAATGTAGCTATTGTAATTATATGGTTAAAAATGCAAATGTTGCAGTTACGAGTAGCTAAGCTCTTCATCAATCCGTTGAAAGACTCTTTGTACATACACGAAAAGAAAACATATGAGCCAGCGTTTATAAGTTTATCTCCTGTGTGTACAAAAAAGCTCTTCTGAGAGTTTTATGAAGAGCTTAGCTACAACAGTGTCGTCTTAGAACGATTTTGAGCCCCATTGTTTTTCCTATGCTGGTATTTGCGGCTCTGTTCATTAGATAGTCCTATAGTATTCTTTCTAAATTTTCACTTAAGCGAAAATGCAGGATCTTGCATTACATCTCTCTTTGCCACACTTTATCGAAGCCTTTTAAAAAGTTTCTGCACAATATGTTTATATAGCTATTTTGTCTTTAAGCCTTCGAGATCCGAGGCATAGGGAATATACTTAGGTATGTACCTTGTATTTTTCTAAAACGGTAGTGTTGATCATTATATATTGTGTTCTCCTCTAAACGTTCATTAAATCTTCTAATAAGAGTTTATTTTGATATTCTACACCGAACTCCTAGAATGAAGTTGGTCTAAAAGTGATTTTCACGCTAGCCGGATTCACGAGTTTTGGGATAAACGATGATCATTGCTACCTTGAACTGGCCTATGCTAAGGAATTCTCTCTAAGTATTAATTTAATTCGTCAATAATACGATGTTCAAATTTACTATCGAAGTTGGCGTTTTTCTCGTTGGTGTTAAAAATCTTCTCCCCATATTCTTTGAGGATATCTTTTAATATTTTTCTTCCTTCTTTTCTTTGCAAGTCTTCCTTGTTTTAATTTGATTTTGGGTAATTTTACACTTCTTAAGAATTCATTTCGTGAGGAATTTGAGTTTTTTATGCTATTGAATAATCCCATTTTGTTCTTTACTGTCATAGTATTTTGTCGGATAATTTTTGTTCTAGTGGCCTTATTCTAACCATTATGTTTCATGATGGTACTTGTGTTTTTACGAATTCTTATTCTTATTAAATATATCTATGTACTCTTATAATTTCTTCGTTCTATCTGTACTAGATAATCGTCATATATAGAGTCCTTGTAATCGCTTTTTCATCTCCTTTGACCATGAGATCGATTAAGGAATCCAGTTCTTCATCGATTTCTTCTAATGTTTCTCCATATAGTTTGGTTGGGGCGTAATTCTCTAATACTTCTCTATATCTTTCTCTGTCATCTTTTTGAAATGATTTTTCACTTCATCTGGTATTTGAATTGGATTTTATTAATTGATGTCGGAATCCTCATAGCCTCACTAGCTGTTATTATTAATAGTTCTATACAGTAGTTAAATGTAACATTGATAAAAGTCATGCTTACCTCCGGCCGTATTGTTGCTCTCATTGTGTGCATGTTGGGACGTCTGGGTCGAGGTATTGTACAATGCTCTTAGCAAGTAGTGTATGAGAACAATTGCCGGTCTCGTTGGACGATCTCCTCTATGATTTTTATAGTAGCCTTGATCCAGTCATAGCTCTGGTTTAGGGGTCTTGTACTTATTCTTATTCAGTAGTATTTTTTGTGGTTGGGTTGTGGACTCAGTGCTTTTTTAAAATATTTTTCTTCGTCGTCGATTTCTTTGTAGTTTCTTCTTCAGATTCCATGTTGGTCTGCTCTTCACTGCTAGATTCTTGGCCTACTGGATTCTCGTTTGCAAAGGCGACGTCATAAAATGATGCTGAATTACCGTTATTTGAGAATTCATCTTGGGGACCTTATTATTTTTGAGCATTGATTTCAGCTCAGCAGCATATAACCTTGGTTGTGTATATATGATGCACATAATTTTTTTTTGGGGGGGGGGGATGGCTCACCTTTGTTCTCATATTATTCTATGTTTTTTTGTTGATTCTCTTTGGTGATGTCCACATATGAAATGATTCGTCTAAATTTAGCTTTCTTGCTTTATTCATGATGTCATTTCTTTTTGGAGTTTGATAAGGCAATGTTTCTCTTTCCTCCATTGCGGTTGATACACTTTGTAATTAGCCATACAATCTTGTCACATATATTTGCCATATGTGATGTCTCAATTTGGTACGTTTGGCTTTTAGTGTTAATATTTGGTGGTATTTAAAACAGATAAGGATGTTAATAGATTTTACCCTTTCGATGGGGCTTCCTGGTATTCGCATGTGATGAATGAATTTTATTATCTTCTTCACTTTGCCCCATGTTGTTTCAATTTCTGTTTTGTCTCAATTTCTGTTTTGATTTCTTCGGATGAGTTAGCCCTCACTCAAGATTCTACTCTCCTGCAGATTACACTGCGTTTTGCTGATAATTGAGGTAGGTTTCGGGCTTCTAGTTAGAAAATATTAACTAGTAGTTACAGAAGTCTCTGGTTCATTTTCCTATGCTCTTTATTATGTTATTTATTGTTTTAATTTCCTAATTTTTTATGGTAGATATTATTGGTTTGTCTGTCATTTAATTTTTGATGACATTATTGACTTTTACAGTGTCTAAAGCTGGCTTCTCTTAAATGTATTTTCTTCCGGTATTAGTTTCAGGTATACCATTCCATTTTGTAAGGTTTTCTATTAGCTTCAGGTCATGCTAGTATTTTTTTATAGCTGTGTATTGAGCTTTAAATTGTTAGTAACGTTCGGGTTCTAATGTTGTTTTTGGCCTTTTAAATATGTATTATTTAGGGTTACATGTATATTTCTTTCCGTATTTGGGTCCATGATCGTTGACTTGCTTGGGAAGAGTCGGTGATATCTCCAACCTTCTATGCGGGCTTTATGACGGCAAAGCCCTTCTCCTTTATCTTCCATTTTATTTTTATATTAATTTCTTGGCTCTATTTTCTATTACTCAATTTAAGGGTTGTATCTTGGCTTCTCTATGTGCATGTAGTTCTCGTTGGTTTCTAATTTCTACCTATCTCCTATTAGTTATTATATATACTGCTTTATTTCAAATTCCTTAAATCTTCAGCAGGCTCTTTCTGGAGATAGTGCGTATTGCTTCTTTCGTATCTACTAATGCTGATTGGATTAATGCTTCTATGCTGTCCTCTGTACCCGTTTCCTTTCTTTATACATCTTCTTGTGTTTGTTTATTTTTTGTTCTTGTTTTTGAGTCTTGATACAATGCCGTAATTGTGTTTCCTGCAATTGTGTGATTGAAAAGTGCTAAGGAGTTATTTAGCTTAGGGAGCATCTTCGGCTCCAGACCCTTTATCTCAGGATCTCGTTCAACGTAGTGGCTTATTTTTTTGAGAAGGCGATGTTATTTACATGTGATTGTGGGAAGCATGTAAGTATTTTAACGGTTAATGTCTTATCTATCTCAGGAAGAGATTCAAAAGGAAATTAATAATTTGCAATCCAGTGGGATGAAATAACAAATATTGCAAATATGCCACAATTATTAGTGTATATCAGGTATTGCTACAATATTATTCATAAAGATTTACTCTTTTGTAGGCCTTTAGATGGACACACCACAGGCGAGGCAATTTTTCAAAAAATAGGTGAATTTTTTAAAGAAGTGGGATTAAAATGGCAATACTGTGTTGGGATTTGTACCGATGGTGCAGCAGCAGTGACAGGAAGAAATGTTTGCTTTCACGCTAAGGTTAAGTCTGCAAACAATGCATTTATTACTTTCACTCATTGCATGATTCATCGAGAGATACTTGGAGCAAAGAAAATTTCTGCCCAATTAAACGCAGTACTACAAGATTCAGTGAAAATTATTAGTTATATTAAAAATGTGCTCTCAGTAGTCACTTCTTCTGAAATTTATGTGAACGAATGGATTCTGAGTTCAACTCCCTTTTACTCCACACAAAAGTGCCAAGGCTGTCGAGAGGTCGGGCTTTGAAAAGGCTAGTAGTGTTAAAAGATGAAGTGATGCTATCTCTATCGGAAAGTAACTCAGATTTAGCAAAATGCTTTCAGTTGAAAACTGGCTTTGTAAATTCGGTTACTTGTCAGATATATTTGAAAAACTTAATGAACTTAATTTATCTTTGCAAGGAGAAAACACCAATATTTTTACATTGATATCTAAAATTCAAGCCTACATGAAGAAAATCAATATATGATTACGAAAAGTAACTAATAGTTCATATGAAATATTTTCATGTAGGAGGACTATATTACAGACAACGAGCTGAGTGTTGATATAATTAAACAAATTATAAATGACCACCTGACAAGCCTCGAAACTCATTTCCCAAAATATTTTGTATCAGAATTCGATGTCAGCCTATTTGACTGGATCTAAAATCCATTTGGTATTGAAATAGAAGGAGTTAGCCATCTCTTACAAGAAGTGCAAGAAGAGTTTGCAGAACTTTAATGCAATCCTATTTTAAAAAATAGACTTTTCGAAAAAGAGCTTAAACACCTTCTGGATTGGCATCAAAACAGAATATCCGATATTGTCAGAACTAGCCATGATTGCTCTTCTTACCTTTGCCCCAATGTATCTGTGTGAAACGTCTTTCTCGACCCTAACTTCTATAAAATCAAAGCATAGATCGAGTGTGAAAGACAGAAATGATATTGAGACACTCCATCACCAAAATAGAGCCAAGATTCGATCTTTTGTGCCAGAACACGCAAATACATCAGCCCCATTTAAGGTATTGTTAATGTGATATTTTAGCTAATAAATATTCTATTTTCATTGTTTTTATTTTTATTCCTATGGTTATTTGGTTAAGGGGAGGCCAAAAAAATTGAATGTTCAAAAGGGGTTGCGATGGGAAGGGTTTGAAGAGCCCTGCGGAGTAGCATACCAATGCACGTGGCACCGAATCGTAGAAGAATATCGATACAAAGAGTAGAGAATGAAGCTCTGAGAAGTATAGTTAGTGTGAGCAGAAGACATAAGAGGAAAATGGAAGACATACATCACGGATTAGATTGAAAGTTATCAACATAGTGCTAGAGAAAAGAGTGGAGAAATATGGAAGATAATAAAAGGATGGGGAGGATGGGAAAAAAAGTTGTAAAATTGGACTATATGTATATATACCGGGTGTTTAAAAAATATTTATATCATTTTGCAATCTAATAACTTTGCCCGTTCCCGTTCAAATGACTTCAAACTTTAATACCATGTGTAGAAATAGGTCAAGAGTTGATGTTTAATGTTTGGTGTTTCTATCTTCATAGGTATATAAATGCCATTCACTGGAGGTGAAAAGGCGTTTTGAAGAAGACGAGTTCAAGGAACGTCTTGTTTTCAGTGAGGAGGCTACATTTCATACGAATGCCAAAGTCAATATACATAATGTTCGCTTTGGGACGAAGAAAGTCCCCATGCCACAGTTGAGCACGTGAAGGACTCACCGAAAGTGAATGTGTTCTGCGCCATCTCCAAGAACCATCTTCTGGCCCATTTTTCTTTGAGGGAAATGTGAGCGGCCATTTTGATCTACAAGTGCTTCAAAACTGGCTAATGGATGAGCTCATTGCAGATGAACAAGAAGACTTTATTTTTCAACAGGACGGGGCTCCACCTCACTGGAAGCTTACTGTGCGGGCTTATCTCAATGATAATCCGCGAGGTAGATGGATCGGGCGTGCTGGTGATGAAGACAATGTGCTGTTAAAATGGCCGCCACGTTCACCTGGCCTTACACCTTGCGATTTTTTTCTCTAGAGCTATGTGAAGGGACTGGTCTATGCCCCCACCCCTTCTTCCTGCAAACCTAGATGAACTCAAGCACAGAATCACTACCACACTGGAGATTGTTACCAAAGACATGCTGCAGCGTGTCTGGGAGGAGCTGGACTACCGACTTGCCGTGTCTCAGGTGGTGCGAATATTAAACATTTTGCGAAATCGTTCATGGAATTGACATAACTTTGATTTTCTCATTCAAATTTAGAGGAATACATCTTATGTTGCTTAACATTAAGTCTGTTTAGTTTCATTTGCCTTAACTATGTAGTTTCTCTGATATTTACATCTTAAATGATATCGAATATTTTGAAACACCCCGTATATATATATAATAGATTTAAGAAACACGATGGTTTAGGGAACTGCAAGTATAAGAAAAAGGAAATTATGTACTTAGAAATAAAATAGTTCGGTAACAGTTGTATTTTGACAAACTTTAGCTATGAATATGTCTCTATGAAATTAACAGGCACTATAGGGCTAGCTGAAAGCCTATCGCTTAAACCGTTCAAAAAGACACCACTTGTGCCCTTGAAGTTCTCAAATACTATTGGCTAACAGGCATCACGTGATGATCTGCCTATAGCTGGTGAAAACACGATTTTGAAGTTTTTTCCTTACTTAAGCTTAAATGATTTATGCCTGAGAAATTTCTTACTATTAATTACATATATATTTTAAAAGTATTACTTTTGTAGAAATGGACATATTATGAGCAGTTGCTACACCCTCACCGTCGTCACATCCAACAAATGTTGAAACTACTCTGCGGAGTCCGCCACTAACACAGTGTCATCTGCGTACCTTATATGGTTGATACGTACTATAATATCATCTCCCCATATAAGTTAAACAAATCCGCGGACATAACAGTTCCCTTACGTACTCCTCTCCTTATTTTCTGATACTCTGTTTTCTCCCCTTCTGCACTCTAACTGCAGCTTTTTGATTCCAATATATATTTCTTTTTACAATCATTTCTCTCCTATCTATGTCCAGCCCTTGCAGCATCCTCATCAGTTCCTCATGCCTTACTTTGTCAAAATCATTTAAATAATCAATAAAACAAGTCAACATATTTCTTTGTCTTTCGATCATACTTTCCAAAATTGTTCTGATCACAAATATCGCCTAGTTTTTCCTTTGCCTTCAAGAGGCCATATTTCTCTTTGGATACCTGTTTTCTCACTTTATTCTTTATTCTGTTCATTATAATCCTTAAAATTATTTTTGTTATTTGGTTCATTATACTTATCGTGCGGTGCTTACTACATTCCAGTGTTCCGTTTATCTTTGGTAACGGTATAAAAAAGTAAATTGTACATCTGTTTAAGCATTGCACCCGCATTATAAATCTGATTAAACAAAACTGTAATATTCTGTATTGCGAATTCTCCCAAGGCCTCTAACATCTCCATGGTGACCTTATCTTCTCCAGCAGCTTTCCTCTTCTTCATCTTACTCATACCATATTTCCCTCCATCCTCCATTATTTGTTCTCCATCTAGATGCCCAAGTTTTTCTTCTTTCTCCTTCTCTTCTTGTCTATCATCTTCAAAGAGTTCTCTAAAATACTTCTCTCATCTTTCCTTAATTGCTTCTGTTTTCATAAGTACCTTGCCATCTTTGTCTTTAATAGCACTTCCATTAATACTTCTTTTTGTTATTTTCCGTATCTTATCGTACATTATTCTAGAATCTCTCTTTTCAAGATCTATTTCTTTACATTGCTCATATAGCCACATCTCTTTTGCTTATATGCACTTCCTCTTAATCTGTCTATCTCGGCCTTTAGTAACTCTTCTTTCATCAATCGAGTCAAATATTTCCTAAGTGATTCAGTTGTTTTTTCTTGCCTTTTTGATTACCTTCTTCTATTGTGTCACTTAACTTCTTCCATTGATGTCCAGAATCGTTTTCGTCACTTTCATCCCTCAGCATCTCGTATTTATTCCCACTGTCACTCTATACCTCTGTTTTAATTCTTTATTTATCCTCAACACCTCTACATCTCTTTTGGTTTAACTTTTATCCTTACTTTCTTTAATATCACCCTGATGTCTGCTACATCTGGAACATGATCGCTATCACAATCTGCTCCTGGATATGTCATCATTTTTGTAACCGCATTTCTCTATCTTCAATTAATGCTTGCGTAGTCTATTTGATTTCGTGTTCTGTCTCCAGGTGACTTCCATGTCCACAATCTTCGTGGATGCTGCCTTAACACAATATCCATCAGCATCGGTTATCTTTCTGTACACCAATTTACCCATCTTTCTCCTCTCTCATTCCTCTCGCCCAGTCCAAACGGTACCACCGCCTCTTCTTTGCCACCTTCACCCACCTTTATCATTTATATCACCCATAACAATTATAATCTCTTGCTTTTTACATTCGTCTATCCCTTGATCCCTATTAAAAAACAATCGCATGATGACGGTTAGGTCCCGCTTGTAGCTCACTGAGTGCCTGACCGAGGGTGGCACTCTCCCATCCTTCTGGAATCAGACGAGTCCTATTAACGTTGTTTCGACTATTATTTCTTTTGCTTTCTTCTATGATTATACTTGGATAGTAAGTAGTAATGGCGCCAATCCTATTCTACAGGAAAAATGTAACCAAGAGAATAGATGAGGGAAGGGTGACTAATTCTGCTCTTTACACTAAGATCCCTCAATTGGCAAAATAAGAAAAAGATATAAACCAGGCCATGATTCAACCATCACTATTGTACACTACGATTGCAATGTACACATTCTACAGAAGTAGCTTTTTAGAATGCAACGAATGCAAAATAAAGTAGTTTTCATAATCTCAGATAAGGCGGGTCGAAAGGCGTAAACAGAAAGATCCACATAGTTAAGTAAACATAGAACTCTTAGATTAAATATTTTAAAGAGGACAAGTATAATTATTGAAAAGTCAAAAGGAGAAATAGGCCACAACCTAACCACAGATAGAGCAGGGAGAGCAGGATGGAGACAGCCCCGCATTTATTTCAAGCGCCACACCAAAGGCTAACCATAAGGGACAAGAAAGGATTTATACTTGAAACCCGACAAGGACTACCCGAATTGAACGTTAAAATCGTTAAATTTGAGAAGCTACCTAATCAAGACATGCGAATGTGATAATCGGACTATAACTATACACACTGGAACGAAGAACCCTAATAAATATCAAACAAATAGAGATAAAGGAATTAATAAACCAAAAAACAAATGAAACAAATAGAAAGAAATCAATAAGTGGAAGCAACACAAATCAGAAACCTAAAAGGCGAAAACTATTGATACCAGAAATAACAGCGAAAATGCTAACAATAGTTTGAACGCTTAAACACACCGGACATCAAACACAAAAAACAAACAAATTTTACACTTAATACTTATTCCGAACTTTAAATCTAAATATAACTTAGGTTCCAGAGATTAGCGTGACCTCCATGCAAACTTGCAACTCTCTGCAAATCTTCCACTTCCTTATATTTCAATATAATTTTACCAGTATCAACTCCCCTGGCCAAACACAAGACACATGGGACATGACAGTATATGACAAAAGGAAATAGAGCAAAAACAGAAAACAAAATGGTAGCGATCACACGTTAAGCCGTAAGTCCATTGATCGTCTAGGTCAACCTTTATGCCTTCTAATTTAATTCGAGCAGACTATCCTTGCCCTTTTCTCCCCCCTTTGTTGTAAGAAGCCTTTTGTACGATTGGCATTTTGAAAAATTTAACTAAACGAGAAATTGTAAGGCTTCTTGAAATTTCTTTTTATAGAGAAATAGATGATATACCAGTCGTATGTCTAGCAGATTACCCTTACCTAACCATATATATATATATATATATATATATATAAAGTAAAATCTCATGATACGTGATATACAATGGATGTAGTTAGTTAATAGCCCTAGGAAATGATACCTCAAACATAACCCAATAATAACGTATATCAACCCAATAAAACTATTTGGAATAGATTAACTGAACCAGCGAAAACGTAAGAAAGAAAATGGAATTTTAAGAAACTGAGAAAATAGGCCGACTATTTTAACCTCTATTAAAAAAAGATAAAAAAACGAGTTGGAATGAACCTGTATTGTCTATCGTTCTTTGTTATCAGAACCACACTTATTCAACAATAGTTACCCTATTTTCTCCGTTTCTAAAAATCCCATTTTCTTTCTTAAGCTTTTGATGGTTCATTTAATCCTTTTTTTTTATATACATATATATATATATATATAAAGATATATTTATGCGAGATTTGTTAAAATCGACAGTGATGGCTGTTTGGTTATGCTTGCGCTGCAGGTTTGTAAACCTTTCAAAGACTTTCTTTTCAGATAGCGAAAGGTGTGCAAAGATGCAGAAAAGTGGCATATCTTTATTAGCCGAGACGTCTTTTAACCTTTTCAAAGGTCATCTTTTGGGCAAACAATGAAAACAATTAGAAAAATGGGTTTTGTATGCATATGTATTATTATTTAACATAAGAATTTGTTTTAAGAACAATCAGAAGTGCCAAAAATTAAAAATCTAGAATAATATTTAGATCAAAAAAGAAAAGATCTTTGATCTTGACGTAAGAATATTTGTTTAAGACAATCAAATTTCAAAAATTTTAAGGATAAAACAATGTTTGGTTCGGCAAAATAAAAGTGTATACAAAATTTAAATGATCCGGCCGGCTCTGATGTAATGCGGCCGGCATTGAGACCTCGCGTGGTGGACAAACTGGTTTCTGGCTGGAGTTGGATAGTAATTTGTGGTTTCCGTTTCCATATAGTACCAGCCTCAGCCATGCGCAGTGATCATCGATCACTCCCCCGCAGAATGATGGTAGTATTTCTATTTAACATTTCTCGGGTGAGGATCTTCCGATGCTTTGGAGTGTGGCGTTTGATCGCTAAGTCTTGGAGATGCGCTGTTAGTCGCCGAGACAAGGTTGTAGAAGTCATCCCAATGTAGGAGGAAGTGCGATGCTCAGTCATGGACGTTGCATTTATATTCGTACAAGAGATTACACTCCTGCAAGTGGCCCGTCGATGGAAAGCAGCTATTTTTATGACGAGGGCGCGAGTTTTATTTGGTCTGTAATAAATTACTAATTTAATTTGGCTTATTTGATCGGTGGGGATAATATTCCGGTGTATGATGACTTTGAGGACGTTTTCGTTCTCCTTATATCCTGAGTTCATCAATACTTGGTAATAAAGGTCTATTGTTCTTTGTTTTTCATTTTTCTACCTCAGATCAGGTATAAATCCATCTTATGCTTTATGACATTATCGATTGATGTTTGTGGGTACCCGTTATTGACCAGCAGCTTAGTTACTCTTTTTATTTCTGTATCAACTGCTGTCCCTTTTTAAGGATGAGAGAAGGCTCTATTGATGAGGGCCTTCATTACGGAGTTTTTGTATTGGGTCAGGAAATTCTGACGATCCGCTCATGCAAAAGCCCAGATTTGTTGATTTCCCGTAAACTTAGTCGTAAAATGCGTTTGTTGAGACTTGACGAGGATGTTGAGAAATGGTAACGTGGAGTTGTTTTCTTTTAAATGAGTAAAGTCGAGGGATGAATTTTTCTTAAAATTTAGAATAAGGGTAAGGACCAGGTGATGGTTATCTGCACTGATAAATATGTTATCGGTATATCGGGCGAAGATCGGTGGTTTCAAAGAACGATTGTTCTTGAAAATGGCAGCCTCCACTCTGCCCATGTAAAAGTTGGCGAATAGAACACCCATTGAAGATCCAATCGCCACTTCGTCGACTTGCACATACATGCGGCCATCAGGGGCGTAGAGAGGCGCCTCTTTGGTTCAAGCCTTAAAGAGTTGTCGTAGAATCTCTTCAGAAATTGGGAGGTGGGTATCATCCTCAGTGTGGTAGATTTTCTGGAAAATGAGCTAGAGAGTTTGATCCACCGAAACGTTGGTAAACAACGATTCGACGTCCATTGAAGGCATGAACCCGGCTGGTTTAGAGATTTCGAGGACGTTAAGAAAGTCTTCCGCTGAACGTAAGCTGTAATTAGATGGGGAATCTGGGGTAATAAGCGAGTTAAGAACTTTTGCTAGATGATAGGTGACTGTAGATATCTTCTAAATGATATCTTCTAAAGATACCATTACTGCAGTAAAGGAAACCCTCAGCAACACGTCTGGCCAGCATCTTTTACAGTGCAGACGCCATATTGAAAGGAAACTCGCGAGTTTATATGGCGGTCCCATCCAATTGCCAGATAAGAAAAAACAAATTCGTCAACCTCAGTAATATTTCCTTAACACCAGAGTAGATTGAATTCCTAAACCTGGGTCTCAACTGCCATTATATTAGCAAACTTAACCCTTTGTCCAAGAGAATCGAAATAGAGATGCTTTTGGATAGCATATTCCGACTCGAACACGAAGGAAAGGTAGAAGTGAACAGCAATATTCCTACAGAACTTGCCGCTGAATCAAATTACATGCAGATCACCCACCCAAATTACTCTTATGACACCTCATCTTCGGAACGCAGACAAACAACTGAGAAAAAACACCAATATTGGCATCGGCAGACCAGATAAGTCCTTAATTTATGTCATCGTTAACAAAGAAGATTATCTATCCAAAATGAACGCAATCCTACACGATATGAACAAGTTCCGTATCATAACTCTAAATCCTACGAGCGACTTAAAAAAACAATGAAATAAGCTTCCCCGCAAGCACAACAGTGAAAATACCCCTCTAAAAATGTAGTTAATTGAAGGAGACTACAAACAAGGATACTCCTAAGAAAATGTCAAGACCCACACACCTGGCTACTCGCTCCGAGCCATCATCAGCCAGACACCTACGGTCACCTATCATCTAGCCAAAGTCCTCAACTCGCTCATTACACCTTATGTCACATCTGATACAAGATTATGTTCAACGAAAGACTTTCTTAACTTCCTCGAAATCTCCAAACCAGCCGGGTTCACGTCACCAATAAAGGTCGAATCCTAGTTTACCAACCCTCCGGTGGATGAAACCATCGAGCACATTTGCCAGACAATCTACCACACTGAAGATAATATCCCCCTCCCGATCTCTGAAGAGATTCCACGACAACTCCTTAAGGCTTGTAACAAAGAGACGCCTTTCTACGGCCCATATTGGGACACCAATATCCCTAAAATAGAAGGCCCGATCACCGAGCACCATTCATTTATCGCTACTACATCCTTTCTCTTCTATCTATTTTGCCCTCTCCTCTCTTCATTAATTATTCCACTTCTTATTCTATCTTTCTGAATGAAATGAAATCAAATTAATTTTTTCATTGTTTGCTCAAAAGATGATCTTTGAAAAGGTTCAAAGACGTCTCAACTAGTAAAGTTAGGCCACTTTTCAGCATTTTTTCCACCTTTCGCTTTCTGAAAAAGTCTTTGAAAAAGTTAAAACGCTGCAGCGCAAGCTTAACCAAGCAGCCATTGCTGTCGATTTTAACAAATATTGCATACAACATTGCTTCCTACCACGTTATATATATATATAATATATATATATATATATATATATATATATATATATATATATATATATTATATAAACCAAGAAATAAATTAAAGTTCGTGAAACTTTTTTCGTTATTGCTGCGGTATTTGAGGCATAACTGTCGAAACATTTTGAAACTCTTTTGTTTCAAAATAGATACCAAATTTCCCCTAATTTTACTCTTTTTAAGCTTTATTATCTTTGTATATATCTTTTTAATAATAATCACGATCTTATCCACGCGAGACCTGAACTGGAAGCATGCACCATTTAGGTGCGACCCTGAGAAATCCTAATGTGTCTTCATCAGCCTTGTTGATATCCTTCTCTACAACGCCCCGCATGAAATAAACTTAGAAGGTTGCAGTCGGGGAGGCTGGGCGGCCAGTGGTACGGGAAGTTGTTAAACAACCGCACCTGTCGTTTCCTTGCCTTGTGTATGGGAGCAGGTTCCTGATGGTAAACATAAAGCCTTCCCCAGCTACTTGGTCCAACCAAGTTTATTACAATTTCCAGCAATTCAATGTAAGTGGCTGCATTGACCTTGAGACCCAAAGTGGAAGATGTGAGGAAGCATAACGTGGCCCTTGCTATTGATCACATCTACAACCATCAATGAGGCGGAAAATTTGCGCTGTGCGCTTTTTTGAACTATAAAGAAAATCATAGAAAGGAGTTGGATAGAAGCTTCAAATATACCTCGGTGACTCACAAACTAAAATTCAAACTCTTCAAAAATTACATTCCTAAAATAGTGTTATGGATTAAATTACTTTTGTTCGAAACATGATCATTTTTAGAGGAGATTAAATTATAGATGGTCATATTTTAAATATGGTCATCTTGGAAAAGGATTTAGTTGTCTTAATTACGAGTGACCTAAAATTTTCAAAAACAATACACTTTAGCTTCCCAAGAGGCGAATAGGTTTCTTAGCTTTTAAATCGACAGATATTATTTTTCCATTATATAATGCGTCTGTAAGACCTCATTTGGAATATACGAGGTAATTCTGGGTTCCATATTTACGAAACAACATTCCAGTATTGAAAAGCATCCTTCGTCGAGCGACGAAATTAATTACAAAACTTAAAAATCGATCTTACGAAGAAAGACAGAAGTACCTCAATTTAATTTCACAGGGAGAAGAATATCTAAGCAGGAAACCAAATGAAGTTTTTAAAATATTTAACGGTTTCACCAATATAGATTAGGACTCAATATTTGAGCTCAATAACACAGGCCTGCGTTTCAAAAAAAAATTATGTTCTCTAGGATTTCTTTGTGGTTTCTTAATGAATCCAACCTCCTGAGCTCAAAAATGAATGTATATTTGTTCAATCAGGTCAGATTTTCTCAGTACAGCATACACCATTTTCATTGAGATTACCTCATTTTTTCTGATTTAAAAAAAAAAAAAAACTTTCTCTATCTAATAATGCATTATTACTGTTATATAATATAAACAGGAATACACGTATGTAAACTATAATTCTTTTAATAAACAAAAAATAAAAGAATGAAACATAATAAAGAAAATAATTATAATTTCAAAGAACAGACGCCCTTGACGATTTTCGTTTGTGCCTGTCATCTGGTGCATCACGCTTTAAACACCAACAGTAGTCAGCAAGCATGTTTCCGTTCCATTTACACTGGTACCTGGATTATATTGTTTTTATGTCCTGGTGGAATCTTTGCCCCTGTTCTTTACTGTAATCCCCGCAGTTGTCGGGAAAATAATCCAGATGGGACTGTACAAAGTGTATCTTTATAGACATTCGAGCTCCCAAATGTTTGAGACTTGTTAAGAGCTGATTGACCAGGGCAACATATTCTTCTAGGCTTCTTTTATAGCCTAGAAAATTGTTAACTAGAGCTTTGAAAGCTTTCCATGCATCTTTTTATATGTCCTTCATTGATGCATCAAATTGCTGATCAAGTTCCTGATTTGAAGTCCATCAAAAATTCCCCCATGGAGCTTAGCGTCACTGATTTGTGGAAATTTTTGAAGAAGAAATTTAAAAGCTTGGCCTACTTTATTAAGGGTTTTGACATAATTTTTCATTATGCCAAGCTTTATATGCAGTGGAGGGAGGAGTATTTTTTGAGGAGGCACTAAAGGTTCAGCTATCACATTGTTTGATCTAATTCTAAATGCTTCTCGTGGAAGCCAAACCTTCTTCTCATAGAGCATACTATCTGCACGACTGTCCCATAAACATAGGAAAGAGGGATGCTTCGTGTAGCCTGTTTGCGTCCCAAGCGTAAGAGACACTACCTGAAAATTCAGAGTAATATTTCTAAAAACAAATTCAAAGTAATATTTCTTAAAACAATAAGAATATGAATATGTACTGAAAAATCCTGTATGCCGATGCATTAAATCATCCTATTGGAACTAATTGGATATATGTACATCTTATTTTGAGTTTATTGAGTTGTGTTGTATACCTCCTCAATTAGGATAAGTTCCCCACTAACCCAATAGGATGCATTAACCTATAGGGACACACTTCAACAAAAAATATAACTAAAAAATGACTCATGATTTCCAGATTTGCATTCTTGTAAAATGTAAGTTGACCAAAAGGTGTATACAAGTATTAACAATTAAAAATGAAAATGTCAATATCAAAATGCTTAAGAAATGCCAAGTGTAAAATGATCTTACCTTTAAGTCACCACATATCCTCCACTTATAGCTAGAGTAATTTATTGCATCCAGCAATTTTTTCATATTTTCATAACTTTCAGTAAGTTGGATTGAATGGCCTATAGGAACGGAAGCTATCTTGTTACCAATATTCAGTAACACAGATTTTAAATTTCTACTGGAGGAATCTATGAACAGTCTCCATTCTAATGGGTTGTAGGGAATTCCAAGGGCCTCAACAAGTCCTTTAATATTGGCGCAGTATACTAAAGAGCTGGAACAATGCTGTAAAAAATAGCTTCGAAACTCTTGTTCTCTATTTCTGTACCCCCCTAAATGTTGTTTCTCAAGAGAGAAGATTACTTTCACAAAGTCGAGAGCCAAGAAGTTGTGTATTCGCCTTTGAAATCCCCAGATCCCTGGTCAGGTCATTTAAGTGAACTTGAGTGAATGGTCTTGCGACCATATCATGTGTGGAAACCTGATAAGACTCAGATGTGTCATAATCTTGGTCAACTTCCATATTAATCTCTTCATGTTCAGGGGGAGATGGTATAGGAATTCCTGGGCCATGGGGCAGGGGTTTGATGGCAGAAGGAACATCCGGATATGCCACACTATGTTTATTCTTCTTATTTATACCTGTGAAAAATATAATTGCATATTACATAAAGGAATTGATTTGGAGTTGCAGATAGTACATTAATGTTTAGTAAAGGATATGTTCATGCTGAAGTGAACTATGTTAGTTTTTAATTTGTATGCTAAATCTTTGCATAATAATGACATTTTCAGGAGCCAGTATAATACAGAAATCTTAAATACTTGATACAATGCTCACCTTTAAGATTTGTCATGCAAAAATAGCAGTCCGTAGTGTGGTCCTTGCCATCTCTCCACACCATGGGAACACCAAAAGAGAGGGACTTCTGTTCGCCATGACTCCAGCGTCTTAAACTTATGTAGCATCCCTTGCAGCAGATATGTGGTGCAAAACTTTTATCTTGATCTCTTAGCCTTACTCCAAAATATGCATGATACAAAGATTTAATTACAGGAGGGATTGTACTTTGCTGCTCGGGAAAAGTCACTTTGCCGCAAACATAGCAAAATCTGTCGGAGCTATTCTTACATTTTCTGTTCATTTTTAACTCAACCACTATTATTATTATTCTTATTATTATAATGCTAAGCAATTTTTAACCTGCAAAATATAAACCTATTTGCATAATTACTTAAAATGTACACAAAATTTACGGCGAATAGAGCAGTGCAAAAACTATTGAAATTTGATGTAATATAGGAGATGTATACACTATAAAATTATTATCACCCCCTGTATCGCAAAAACTGGAGGTGATGGAGAAAAACGGATGACAGATTCGGATTTAGGAGGTCAACTTTATTAAGAAACACTATAGAAAACCTAAGGTACATTTTTGACGCAGACCAGTGTAATTTATCAAGTGACAGCTAAATATACCGAGTTTAAATTAATAACCAAAATATTCAACACTGCGATAGCACAAAATTTCTCTTATAAAATAACTCCAACTTAGAATAACTTGTGACAGTAGGTCTTTTAAACTAGTACAGTTAATATATTTAAGAGTAAAATAGGTAAATATTACTTTAAAATATAAATTTACAGAAATAAAGGTTGTGAATCAAATATTTTATCCATAATCTCACTTATTTTTACCTGTTATACACCTTAAACCTCCACCCTTTTCCTTATGTTTTTGATTAGCCTGAATTTGATGTGAACGTCCGTGTTATTTGGTATTTCTATGAGTCTATTAGGAGGTCATAGGTGTATGACGAAGTATCAGTAATGCCTTCAACCGAAAGCACATTTTGCAAACTAGTTTAATGTTAGAACATTCCATTAAGGCTTGCTTATTCGCTATCATTAATAACATTATTTTTTTCA
Organism: Ceratothoa steindachneri; assembly: GCA_963969495.1. Taxonomy (NCBI): domain Eukaryota; kingdom Metazoa; phylum Arthropoda; class Malacostraca; order Isopoda; family Cymothoidae; genus Ceratothoa; species Ceratothoa steindachneri. The sequence goes on along the minus strand of OZ018331.1, from coordinate 11,012,470 downwards.
GGTTTTTTCGGTATAAAAGTGAGAGAGGTACTGGAGAATCCACTTTGGTATCAAAGGCTTTGAAAGGTAAGTTGAATCTAGTCATACCTTGAAGAAACTTCCTTTTGCAGACGGTGTTTCAGTGAAAGGAATCTAAGATAGTCGCGCACTCTCTCTATTATATAATATACATATATCATATATTATCATAAAATATAACATAATATCATAAATATAATAATATAATATCATATTAGATATATAATATCGTATAATATTATGTAATATCATATAATATACTTACAGTGGGTAAACTTTCCAACGCGCGCCCCCAGCAGTTTACGCGCACTGTTAGTAATGGGCGGACAACGTTTTGGTCGCAGGAACAGATCGACAGCATCATAGAGATACAGATATAAAAACACTGATTTTTCGTCGAATTTAAAGCGTAATACCAACAAGGCCGAACCACTCAAAATGTTTGTAAGGATAGATCTGTAATGAAAATGTTGAAGCTAGATATAGTGAAAATGTGTTGAAGATACATAGCCGAAGTGTTAATGCTGGGATGAGACACAATTCTCCGCCGCAACAAGTTTGCCCATGTTACACATCACATCGTCATGTGGACTAAAGATAAACCAAAAGGTTAGATTTGAATAATACGACTAAATCGTTGCTGGAATCTTTTATTTAAAATTAAATATTTTGCACACGATATTTTATGACTAGCAAATATCTTGAGTCAAGAACAGTCAATACCGGGTTTTACAAAATCTTTGCTACACTCATTTTTTATCTTTATTGCGGTTGACGTGTGTGGTAGAAAAATATCCGTGAAATAAACTTAAAGTTCTTATTTTTCTGCACCTCTCATTAAAAAGTCTTCCAATATTTGCAGATGGGGTGAGATTGAATTCAAAAGAATCGATGTCTCTGCTCTCCCGAGCGCGGGTCACAACAACTCCGACATCGCCAAGCGACTTAACCTCAGCCAGATAACCGCCCACAGAGTTGCGGAGTAGCTCAGAACGGGGAAGACCTCAAAAATGACCTGGTATGGATAAAACTAAAGTTGTCAACCGTTTTTCTGTGAGAAAGGCTTTCGAAAGTGCTCTGTAGCTCAAAAGGAGAGCGCTCGTGAAGAAGAAAGGAATCTCGGTGGCACGGTGTCCAGGGCAGTCAAGAAGGAAGACGACAAGAGCTTGAGGTGCGTGGAAAAGCTTCTGCTGTCCGACTGTATACAAAACAAAGTTGGCAGTGCTGTTGTCGCCATCTCAGCGACTTGAAGAGTCATGGCAATCAAATTATCATTTTTAATGATGGAAGAAAAACCTTTCGCAGTCGATTCAGTAATCGACAGACAGAGCGACTGGATGGTAAGTTTCGGCCCGACGTATCCGTGGTGATGCTCGGCGTCGTGGCTTCGAATGGCGAGAAGATGCCGTTGGTGTGGTTCGCGGCTGATTACAGACTCACCGCGGCAGAAAAATCACGAAGAAGGCGAACTACGTCTTTCAGCAGGACGTTAACCCAGCTCAGACGGCCAAGACCATGCAAGAGTCTTTGGGCTAGAACATGAACTTCTGGTCGAATGAATTTCAGTCTCCGCAGTCGTCCGACCTCAATAGCCTCTACTACCGCATGTGGACCAATATCGAGAGCAATACCTGCAAGGTCCGCTACAGTAACGTCGATGAGCTGAAGTCCTCTGTCAACTACCTGTGGAACAGCATAACGAAATACTTCGTCCGCAGCGTGGGCGTGGCCTTCATTTCTCTCCTGGAGCGCGTGCTATCCCCTGAGAGCTTCCACATTAGATAATATTACAATTTAAACACAAATTCATATGTTAAAATAATAAAAATGTGTATAACTGCATCAAAACTATCATTATTTCTTCTGTTGAGAGTGCCTTAAAGAGTGTAATAGGACATTTGTAATACTCGGTAGATTGATAATTGAGTTGTTATGGCAGGCGACGCGAGAAAATGGAGACATTTTTGATAGAGAGTAGGACAAAAAAGCAATATTTGTTCAATTTTAATATTATTAAATTATGTGTGAACCTGAGTGCTAAGTGTGAAGACGGGATTGACCGTGTTATTGAGTGAGTGGAATATTGAGTAAAGCTGAGATCATCCTGCGTGAAACTGCTCGTGTTTCCCACGCATTAATCATAGCGTTGAGAATGAGAAATAACCGTTCTTTAATGACCTGTGATGAGTAATATAATTTGCGAATAGGTATTGGCTGTTGGTTGTAGAAGATATTGAATGCACTAATAGGTGAGACAATGAAAAATGGAATAAATGTCGCTTGGAGTACATTAGAGTAAAAATATAATGGAGTGTGTTAAGATTGTATAGTGTAAGTAAACACTTTTTTTGTAGTAAAAACATTCTTTAGCACCAAGATTCTCATCCCATAATGAAATATTTAAGGCGTTTTTTAAAAATGGCGCATTATGTGATTCATATTCAGGGTATATGACTTGATCAATTTTAATGTTTTGACTTCTACTTCAGATTCTTAAAACATTGCACTTGATCAGGGTGCACACCACTATCATTCAAGATATACTCTAGATTCTAGGGTTTATCGTGAAGATTTGTGGTACGGATGAGACTGATAACAAATTTTGAAAGGTATGAAAGTTTGTGAGTGATCAGAGTGGTAATAAATATAGAGGGGTTAAGTTAAAATGCATAAAGGTTGCATAAGTGTAGGTCTGTACTGGCATTTTGTGTGGAACGAGCAGAAGGAAGAAGCAAGGATTTAGATTGAAAACAGTATGAATGATTAACTAACAGATGCCGTGTGAGAATGTAGTCAATAAGATGAGGAAGGAAAATACAAGTGTAAAGCTGAGAATACGATTGTGACTGAGAATGTCGTGAAGTGCCAGAGAAAGGTAGGAAGAATGAATGATAATAGATTTATGAAGGTAATATACGAGAGTGAATCCACTGATGTGTGGATGAGTAGAAAGACAAGCAAGTGATTGATTCATTATACGCCTCCATCTCTAATAGGAAGACGACTAATAGAAGAACAATTGGGTGATAGTGTGTATGGATAAGTTCGAATGGGGGAGTTAGGGGGGGAGGTTATGACCTAGCATGAACCAAAACTAGACGGGATTCGGTACCACATAGTGCCACATTATTATGGAAGGAGAATAGTGCAGAAACTATGAATATATAGGTTTTGCTTATTAGGGCATATGGAGGTGGGTAGGGTATGTTAGTTGCTTTAAAATTCGAAGACTCCACCTTGTGAGGAACCTTTTGTTCTTAATATTTATGCTGCTGCTTCTTGCTCAATTTAGGAGAAGCAAAAGCATCAGGTCTGTACTTTGCCTTACTACCCCTAAAAGTAAACTTGTAGCAAACCGAACCAACAGAAAAAAAGTTGAATAAATTGAGAGAACCGGAGAAAGTGGAAGCAATAGTTATGGAAATTGAGAACGATTCATTCCAAAGAACTTAACCAAAAATATTTAACACCTTTGGAATATGAAGGAAATACTCTATAATGGTGCCCATACAGAATAAAGTAGGAAAAACAATCTTTTATCTATGGACTAGTGAGGATGGTAAACAAAGTAAGAAATTAGCTCAGTGATTTTGACACGATGGTAATGTTCGTGACCTGACCTGGAGACCGTTCGAGATCTACGATCTTCAATAAGTCAGACAGGCTTGTAGTATACGGTGTCCCCATAGAAGTAAATGGTTGTTCATAATTGGGCTACCTGAAGCTCGTCGGCGTCTGTCAAACGGGTGGGTGGCATTCGAGAGTAGAGGTTGTCTAAACAGTCCCCCTGCATGCCCTGGCTGATGATTTGATTTTAGCAAGATCCTAATGAAGTAAGCACTTCATTATATTGGGAAGGAAGGATATCGCTTACTTGATTTGGATGGAACGAACTCCAATTTGTGTTGAGATTGAAAACGAGCTCGATCGTTTTTTCCTCCAATTCCCTTAACGCTGTTTGTAAGCTGACCCTGAGAATGTTGTCCTTATCTTCGGGTTGCAAAATGGACCAGGGAATAAATGTTTTGGGAAGAACAGTAAGTTTGGCTACGTGACTTTGCGATACAACATAATGCCATGGTAGCATGCTCATACAACATATAAAGCATGAAGAAGAAGAGTAAGGATAATCAATGCAGATTTTGATGATATACCAAATCCCATAAATTGGTCCACAAATCTATGCCAAAGTGGATAAAGAAGGAGGTAAAAGAATTATTATTCAAACCCTAATTGGAAGGAGAAATTTTATAAAGCTAGTAACCTATTAATTTTTTCACTTATACATAAAATATGAAGAAAAAACTAGCAAGGGCGCAATTACTTCAAGAAAAAAGTGATTGCGAGTCCTGTCCAAAAGATGATAAAACAGTTCGTGTGATCATAGGATATCTTAAGAACTCACTTCGACTCCTCCCTTGTACGTTTGGATAACCAGAAATCGTAAGGAATCAGAGTTAACACTAAATTCCAGGGACATATTCGTTAAAAGAGCACAAACACTCAAAAGTATAAACTATAGCCATTTATCAAAGAGGGCGTATAAAGGACAGCGTATTATTGGGTAGAAACGAATCAGTGTACGAGAATTCTGCAAAGGAGATACAGAAGGATATAATAGAATCAGTATGGTGCCCAAAACTAAAAAATAACCTAGGCCTGAATAACAGATTTCTATAATGAGATCTGTTTCATAGACCTAATGATCATTTATTCATCTGAACAGGAACAAAACACCTTTTGAAAAAAAACAAACAAAACAAGAAGAATTTTGAAGACAACCAATCCGTTATAGAGGTAAGTGGAGTCGATGGTTAGGTAAGCACGCTCACACTTTGTCTTTATTAAAAAAAGTCTACTGCTAGAATTCTTCTTGATTGCCTTGGTTGCTCTCTTGAATGGTGAGATTTCTGGAGGTTGGTATGAAGGCTGGGATCTGCAGTGGAGTGATTATAGCAGCCGAGCGAGAGAGTTGTGTGAATAATAATCAGTAGCCTATCTTGCTGGTGAGAGAATTAATAGGCCACGGATGGTGTGAAGTTGACGGGTGTCGCCATCATTGGGTTGCCAGTGTCGCTGGTTGCAGCATAGGTTTGATACTTCCAACACGAAACATAAGTATGAATAATCTAATGCTTAAGCGGCGTAAGGAAAAAAATGGGTGATAATTATGAAAAAAATGGTAGTATTATTACCATCTTTAATTGGGGTTTTAGAGTTAGAAGATAGAGCTAAGTTATTATATGCAACTAAAGCTCCGGAGTTCATAAATAGTTGGTCGAAAATTGACCCTATTAATAAGCTGTTGCAATAGAGAAAATGTCGAATGAAATATTAATGTTGTGAATGAAAATGAAAAATATATATTTACGTAGTAATTATTCATAGTAGTATATAAAATACAATATAGAGGTTTTAATTTCCCGGTAAAGACACTTAGATTGACGTATTAATTTGATAAGGTTTGGATAAAATTTCGTTTTATAAAGGGATTGTCTTAATTATAGTATCAAAATGGTTTCCTATGCAGTTGCCTTATTGCTTTTTTACCACCATAGTGACTTATCTAGAGTAAGTATCTATAAAAATTGGAGTGGTAGTCTCCATTTTAAAAATGATGACATCGAGGTCATAAACAGATATTTGCATTTTATAGAAAAAGATACGTCTTTGGCCGTTTATTAGAAGCGATTTATTTGTCATTCTCTTTACTAACAGCCATTGAGCATCGATGCACTTTGCTTGAATTGCTTAAAGAAATATCAATAAATATTGAGGCAAAATATTCTGATAAGATTTTTCAAATCGACCTCTATCCATTACTCATTTTAGAGACTTTTTTTAAACTTCATTTTAACTTTGCTCTTATTTCATTTTAACCTTTTTCTCTGATTTCAGAAGAGATCTTCTCTGAATCACTGCACGACGGAGGAAGTGTTTTTGTGAGCTAAAACACACCGAGCCAATAAAAGAAGAATGGAAAGGGACCAAAGATAGAATATTTTGACGTTTTTAAGTTAATTAAAGGCACCAGCATCTTAAACCAAGAGGTATAGATCTTTTCCTCTTGGAGTAAGAAAATATTAGAGCAAATAATGGGCATATTTTTATATATTCGTGAGATAGATTTACTCAATAGCCCAGTAGTAAGCTAAGAAATATATCATCTACCCTATAGGCAATTTTTGCATTCATTATAGCCTTCACTCTCTACTTTGTGAGTTCTCCAAATTACCTAGATTATTTCCTATACCTGCTAATCACTAGATCCTAAGTGTACCATAGGTCATAACACAAGTGCAGGACAGAGGGTAAGATGTGTTCGTCCTCAGATTCTAAAACCGACACGGTACTAATGGAGAGTTTAGGGAGCAAAGGGAATTGGAATCGAATGAAAGAGCGAGGCGATAATCTAATTAGCTCTTTAAAAGGTTAGGGGAGTTAGAAAAGTGATATTTCCAAAGTCAATGGGACTGTTTGAAAATATATAACAATAAAAATGTATATTGATTCAGTTATTCAAGCTCGAATGAGGAATGGAATTTTATTTTTTCCATTGCCTAAATTAATGGATAGTTCAGAGGTCACTAAATATATATTTGGGAAAGTTTGGGCTAGTTCGTTGAGTATTTTTAGTGTGGAATTGTGGAAAAGAAGTTGTATTAAGGATTTCCTTGAAATTAGGAGTAAAATACTATTTACAAAACTGGTTGGAGGTTGCGATTGCAATGCAAGGCTTAATGACCTGTTCGAGCTCCAACGAGAGCATATCGTTTGAACTCTAAATCTATTGCTCTTTGATTGCGTAAATATTTACGTTAGTTACATAATAAATTGATTAATTTTGAGCTGTGTTATTGAAAACGTAAGAAAATTGTTAGATTTTTCCCTTCTTTAGTTATCTACATTAGAAAAAGCCTCCAAAAGTTCCTGAATCAAATCGTCGCTAAAGTTTTACCAAAAACAACAAAAATATTTTATTTTCTTCTCTATGTGTTTAGTTTTGTTAAAAATTAACGTTTACCTTTATTACGATTCTTCTAATCGAGGTCTTCAATTACGGCCTCTAAGTATATTATTCTTCGGAAACTCATCCTCAATTAAAAGAATAACTTTGAAACTATAAATAAGCCGATCTTCCAAATTATCTATGGCCCTTGTCTATAGAATACTTATTAATGAACGGATCAACCTTCTTTTTGTTGAAATTTATACTAAACAGTTTTGGAGATTAAAAAATTAAATAATTTAAATACATTTTTAGTCGTTTTATTGTCCAATTTGAATTTAGTTACAACATATTAGGTTGAGGAATAAGTTCTTGCGTTTTTATAATGTGTTGATTTAAGTTTTGTTGACGTGATTTGTGCACATATTAAGAAACAATAATAAATAATGAGAGCAAAATTTGCAAAGGTTAGGCTACGTCTCTTAACAGCGTAGGCTATTAGGCTTTTGCTTAGGCTACGTCTTGAAGTTGAGTAATAAGTCATTGCGGTTTATGTAAAAGTTGTGTTAATTTAATTTTTGTTCTGTACCCTCAAAATGGAATGTCAAGTTGAAAGAAAGGCGCATTTTCGACACTTGTTGTTATTCATTTTCAATCGAGACGGGAACAATGCAAACGCAGTCAAAGCTCGTCGCGATATTTGTGCTGTGTACGGAGAAAATGCTTTATCAGAAAGGACAGCTCAATGGTGGTTTTCACGTTTCAAAAACGGTCCTTTCGATCTTAATGAAGAATAACGTTCTGGTCGCCCCATTAAGTTGGATGAAGATCGATTGAACGACCTTGTTCATGAAAATCCTCGTCAATAGACTAGAGAATTGGCTGTATAATTGGCGTGTGATCAGAAAACTGTAGTGAATCACCTTCATTCGATGAGGAAAGTTCAAAAACTCGGTCCATGGGTTCCGCACCCTTTGAGCGAAAGCAACAAACTTCAACGCTCCACGATTGCCGCAGGTATTCTTGCTCGTCACAAGGCTAATCGTGGATATAAGGACAGATTTCTTAACCGCATCATCACTGGCGACCCAAAGTGCTGTGTTTATGTCAACATGAACCATCGAAAACAATGGCTTAGCCCCAATAAAAAAACACTTCCGCGATTAAATCAAAGACTTCATTCACGAAAGACGATGCTGTGTGTGTGGTGGATTGTGAAGGCATCATTCTTTATGAGCTCCTTGCGAACAACGAGATTGTCAATGCAGAACTCTACGTTCAACAAATGTATCGACTCGCCGAAGGTATTTATGAAAAGCGACATCATCGACGTTATGGAGTCCTTCTGCAAGACGACAATGGTCGTCCTCATATTGCCAATATGACATATTCGCCAGACTTGGCTCCATCGGATTTCCATCTGTTCCGATCGCTCTCCAACAATTTGCGCGGCGTTTCGTTCAATACTGATGTGGAATTAAGAACCTGGTTAGACGAATTCGTCGAGTCAAAATCCAAAGATTTTTATTGCAGAGGCATCGAAAAACTAGTTGAACGTTGGGAAAAAGTCGTAAATAACAACGGAGAATACATTATTGATTAAATTGCATATTGTTATCAATTAAAAATGAAGTTTTTCTAGAATTGTTAATGGTAATAAATAAATTTGATAAAACCGCAAGAACTTATTCCTCAACTCAATAATTGGATTTTTATGGATATTTTCTGGAAAATCATTCTGGATCCTTGAGCTAAGCAGCGCATCTGACAAAATGTTAAAACGAAACCAAATTAAAAATATCGGGGCTTTATGTATTGAACTATGCCAAATATAATGAAAAAAATAAATAAAATGAAAAAAATTCTCTTTTATTCATTTTAACTAGAGTTGTGAGAATTTCTTTTATTCCCCCTACACAATCGCATCGCCCTCTTGTACTGATATTAGGAGTCTATACGGGAAAAGAAGGTGCTCAATTTTTCTAACTATATATTTACAATATTTACCCTTTATTATTTGAAAAATTATTCGTACACTCATTTCGCCAAACCTTATATTTATACTTACTACAATCTCCTAAATCGAAGTTGCTCCCCATGCGACTTAATATCGCCGCTATAATCGCAACTAAAAGTAATCACGATTACTTAACCGATAAAAGTAGATTAAAAAGATTCAACATAAATCTATTCAATCTACTTGAATAGATTCCAGTATATTGAATAGTTACAAGGGAAAAGTGACGGTTGGTTAGTCTTAGCAAAAACATTAGATAATTAAAATGGCGCATAAATTTGCGACACAAGTGCGTAAGAAGTACACAAGACTAAGGAGTATTAAAATAAGGAACGCTACATGATATGAGTAAACTGTAGATCTCAAATATAAATGCCTCGATATAAAGGCAAACATGAATGGTAAAAAATGATAAAAAGAATAAGATGGCTTAAGTGAAGTAGAGGAAACCGTGAAGCAGGTGACGTTTTAAGGGAACTGTTATCATTAAACGTGAGTATTGAAAATTTGTCTATGGTAGATTTTGAACGTGATTGCGCCCGTAATGGCAGCGTAGTTCGAGGGAGGTCGAGAAAAAAAGCCAATATATAAATAAGTGAAAGATTAAGATGAGAAATATAGAGAGGAGATATGCGGTACCTAGATTCCTGTTTAGTGAAAGTAGTCGATATATGTAAATTTGAAGGCAGAACAGAAATCTTTGTTGAGCGATCGAAAGGCAGTTTTAAGTCAACTGGCTTTTTGGATCCAAACATTGACGCAATGGCTTCGCATTTTACGCTCCTAAGTATAAATGTATATTCCAAGTTCATAGAAAATCCTCCCTCTGATTTGTTGTGAGATGAATCTAAACTCGCAAATAGCTTTAAAATGGAGACAAACAGGGTCATTATGAACCATACTCCTGCTAGGAAAGGTATTCAAAAGTAGGGGAAAAGGTGCATAAGGAGAGATAGAGAAAGATTTCCAGCCTCCTCCCCTCCCTACTCCGGTCATCCTGGGGTAACCGGAGGCGGAGGGAAGGCAACCCGGCCCCCAGGCTAACCCTCTCCTCTCCGCAGTCTTGTCAGACTACTGGGAGGGGGAGAAGGAGACCAGGAGAAGGAGAAGGAGAGGAAGGGGAATAGTTAGAGATAGCAAAGTTTGAAGTAGCGTAGTAGACTTGAAAGAGACCAAGTTGGTCCGTGGGACTACAGCTATACGTGGAATCCGAACCACAGTGTGTATTATATCCTCAACTTTTCATTCTATAGGTTTATTGTGCAATAGCGTACATTTATACATAATCATAATACAAATAATAATAAAATAAAAACAAAACAAACAAACAACAAAAAAAAACAACAAAAAAGACAAATACAGTAATAATATGATACAATAATATAAATACATGTATAAATGCACACATTACACAAAGCGGGCAGCCCGTCAGTGTCGGCGTGCAGTAAGACGTGGTGGAGCGTCCCACGCGTTTCTTGTCTGCTGCAAGTGGGTGGCGTCGGTCTTCATCACCTGTCGCCCGGCTGGGCGCGAGCGGCGATCAGCGCGGAGAGGGTACTGTTCTCAGCACCTCCAGCAGCTCGTTTGTTGGGGTGTGGCGGACCACCTGGGCGGCTGTTGCCTCTCGCGCCCTCAGTAGGGCGCCTCTTACAGGGGCAGGGGCTGGCGCTCGCTCTGGCCTGAGGCGGGCGGTGGCTGGGTAGGAGAGGAGGTAGTGCACCAGTGGGCGCCGGGAGCGGCCGCCGCAGTGTTCGCACCTCCCTGCCACAAAGTCGGCGTGCAGCTCTTCCCGCGTGGAGTAGCCCAGCCTCACACGCTGTAGCAGCACGCCGTTCGCTCTGGGCTGCTGGAAGGATGGGTTCAGTGGGCGATAGGCTGTGGCTGCAGAATACCATGCCGCTTGCCTCTTGATTGCTTTCCATTCTTGGTGCTGCTGGTGGGCGTTGTGGGCGGCCCTGCGTTTAACCTGCACCTTGAGCTGCTGCAGGCTGGGGCGCACGGTCCAGGTAATGATGGGGCCGTGGGCGGTTCGCTTGGCAGCCTCGTCGGCAGCATCGTTGCCGCGCATGCCAACGTGGCTGGGAATCCAGTGGAGCCGGACACGCCTGCCCTGAGCTGCCAGGTCCTGCAGGGTGCACAGGATGGTGGTGGTGAGGTGGATGTTGTCCCAGGTGTAGGCGTGGGCGTAGGCGTGCTGCAGCGCCTGTAGTCCCGACCGAGCATCAGTGTGTATCACCACAGTGGCCTCCCGGCGGAGCAGAGCGTGCTGGAGGGCGTGTAGGATTGCTACCAGCTCCGTCTTGAGGGTGGAGCAGTGGTCTGATGTCCTCCACGCTTGCGTTAAGCCGCTCGTGACGAAGCCACTGTCGGGGTCAACGGAGCCGTCGGTGAAGTACACTGCGCTGCCTGGCTCCGTGACCTCAGACATGGCCATGAGGGCGTGCTGGCGCAGCTCCTCGGTGAAGCAGTTCGCTTTGCTATCGGGCAACTGTGTGGCGGTGAAGTGTGCGGCGGGGGGGTCCCATGGTGGTGGTGGAACGTAGGCGGGGTTGGGGGTGTCGGGGTCGCGCCACAGCCAGTTCCCTGCCCGGTTGAGGGAGTTGGTTGCTAGGCTGACGTTTACGAGCCTCAACTTTTCATTCTTATTATAGTGCTTCTGTCCCACATATTCTGTATATACAAATAATAGATTAGGTATGCAAATATAAGATTAGGAAATAACAAAATAAGTCTTAATACAATAAATGGGAATTACATTTAATTAGTGAATAAAACGGCAATGTTTGAGGGGTAACTAAATATTTTGGTAAAAATGGTATTTAAGGAGTAAACTCTAGAAATTTACAATTTTACGGGAAATATTTATACATGCCGCTACAAATACCTTTTTTTATGCGGTTCCTCAACCCCTCTTATACCCCGACACTCACTCTCGTATATTATCTTCACAACTTTTATTTTCATCCATTCTTCTTACATGCCCATACCATATCAGAACACTTTCTGTCACAACTTCATTCACTTTCTTCTTCACACAATATACATTTCTACCTTTCCCACACGAAGCATCCAAATCAAGCTGTTCATTTGTACTGCTTTCACTCGATATCTTTACTTCTCCTTTTATAACAGTCTTACTTCAAACACCAACGTTGTCATCAACATATTCTCATGCAGTTTCCTGCTACAGTCCACACTAAAACCATTACTATTTACTAACGATCTAATTACCCCAGAGATTTTCCTACCATTTTAAACCTTTTGGTTGCAATCTACCTTTACCACTACCATTTCCAATTGTTTTTAGATACTTTCCTAATCAATATTATACTCATTCCCTTCATACCCTTACATACCTCTCTCAGTACTCAATCTATAATTATTTTAAACAGCCAGGGCGACATCAGACAACGTTGTCGTACACTCCAACCTCTGTCAAACCATTTAATATGGCCATCCTCCACTATAACGCTGTCCTTACGTTCAACATAGATACTTTTCACACCATCCAATCTCTTAACATTCACTCCATACATCGTTAGAACCTCTTATAATGCTTCTCTATCCCACATTAGCTTTTTTCACATCCTTGAAGCCACCATACTCATTATATCTAGTATCCTTTGTTCATTCACTTCACTGTCAAAGTAAATATACTTGCTCCACACAAATCCATTCCAATCTAAACTATCCTTATTCATCCTGTTTCAATCCCTCAGTCATCCTTCGTATACGCCCATTCAGAATTTTCCATACTCTTTACCCACAATACTCAAGTGTTATTACCCTGTAGTTCTTGAATTCATCTTTCTCTCATCTGCCCTTATACAACGGCACTATTACTGCATTCTTCAAGTTACTACTATCTCTTTCACTTTCAATTGCTTTACAACACAAAAACCAGACCCGTACCATAACACAATCATATAAAAGGTCTTTCAATTTTTAAATGTAAATAAAACAAGTTGTGTGTGAAAGATGCACTCAATTTACTTTAAATTTGAAAGTACATTTTATGGCATTAAGTGTGGAAGATGACTTCGTTCAAATGTCCGCTGCGGCTTCGCTTGGTGGAACGTATTCGGGAGCCCCAATTTTCGATGACTTTGTCGCATAAATCTGGTTGAATTTGTTGGATGGTGTTCGTTATGTTGACTCTGAGGTCATCAACTGTTTGCGGATTATTCGCAAACACCTGCAATTTAAGGTAGCCTCAAAGAAGGTGGCCAGTTGAAGTCGCCGCCGCGCGAGATGACCCTGCTCTGAAATCGCAGTGTGACAGTGACACGTAGCGCCGTCCTGTTGGAACCACATGTTGCCAGTATCCATATCAAGCACATAATCCAGTTGAGACCCCAAGAGGTTGCTTATCATCAATCTGTAGTTCTCGCCGTTGACGGTTATGGCAATCCCATCTTCGTTCTCTAAAAAATACGGACCGATGAATCCGTTAGACGAAAATCTGCCCCAAACAGTGACTTTGTTGGGATGCAATTGGTGCTGGTGTATCTCATGTGGATTGCTTTCGTCCCAAATCCGACAATTTTGCTTGTTCACAAATCCATTCATCCAAAAATGGGCCTCGTCGCTGAGGATGATTTTTTGGGGGACATTTGGGGCAACTTCCAACTGCTCTAGAACCCAATCAGCGAACACACGGCGTTGGCTATTGTCATTTACCTTAAGTTCCTGGGTAAGTTAGATTTTGTACGGGTGCAGACCCAAGTCCCTACGCATAATTCGCCAAAATAAAGTCGCAGAAAGGCCAAGTTCTTGTGAACGACGAGAAATTGACTGCCTCTAATTTTTCCGTACACTCTCATTTACGGCAGCGATGTTTTCATCAGACCTTGCGTTTCGACGACGTACGAGTGTCGGCTGATTTTTGATCGACCCTTTGCCTCAAATTTGGCCCCCAAGCGTTGAACAATAGACTTGGCAGGACGATTGTGGCGAGGATAGAAATCACGTAATGCGCGGAACGTTTGTGGAACGGAGCACTGATTTTGATAATAACATTTGATGATTCGCAATGCTGTTTAACGCTATAACATTCCATCCTGACTTGCCAAATACTACTGAAAAGTTCACAGTGAGGTTGCTAGGCGTCGCTTTAACCACATGACCACTCTCACCTGACAAAGCTCGAGCGTCCTTGTTGAAAGACCCTTTATTATCATTTCAGCAACTATATCATCTACTCCTCTGCCTTCCAAATTTCAGTCCTTCCAAAGCACTAACTACCTCTTGCATGCTTATCCCTTCTATACTCTGATGCAACACCCGGTATACGCCCACGAGACCAATCCTATTTATATTCGCATCAACTCCCATACCCAAATTATACAACTCAAAGTATTCTCTCCATCTACTTTTGAGCTCCTCATTGTTCACAAGTGGCTTTCCAATTTTTCCTCTTATGTTCACGCGTACCCTGTCAATTTTTCCTCCGATATTCACTCGTACCCTTCCAATTTTTCCTCCGATGTTCACACGTACCCTGCCAATTCTTCCTCCGATATTCACTCGTACTCTGCCAATTTTTCCTGCGATGTTCATACTGTTTCGTTACCCTTCCCTTCATTCCAGAATAGTTTCCAGTTGATTTTTCTCTTATCTGTTGTGAATTTCCCTACCAATGGAGTGCTATGTATTTGTTCTCCAATGATTACATTGAATTTCTTCGAATAGAACAGATATTTGCTTCCTTGTGTATGTACATATTAATTTTCAAAGCTTGGACTAGAGACTGCCATCAAGGAGACAGCAGATGGAAGTCTCGATATGTGGTATATAATATTGGAACTAATGAGCAGATAATCTGACTGTGTTGGCTCATTTTTTACCGTGTGATTTTGTCTTGTGATCCAAACTAGAAAGTAGTATCGGAAAAGCTGGATCTTCAATAACCCCACTATCCTCACACAATAGGATACAGTGTCCTAATAAAAGGGCATATACTCATTATAGTATTATATATTTTATAATTAAAAAAGCCAAAAAAAACAATGCATTGTTATATAAATTGTCATTGAAGTGTGAATTATAAACCTAAGAGAGCAAATTATTATACGGAATTGTTTGCATATGAAAGTTAACTATTTCAAGTGCTTAAAATGTTCTCAGCAGCAGTAGTAAATTATGGATGCATCGGCTGTTAAGAATCTTCAGCCTACAGATACGGATGACGACGTTTGTCGAGATTGACTACGTCAAATATTCGGATACTCTCAAATGTCACGAAGCTACACAACTTAAGAGGACAGATGTGGAACTTTTCTGGTTTAAGCGAAGTAAAAATAAATTATGAAAGTGATAGAAGGGTAGCACTTCAGTTTCGGAGCACACGGTAGGTGGCGCTGTTTATAGGCTACAATTTTGGGCTACAATATATGTCTTATGGCGTCAGACGGTAGCGTCAGATGTGAACAATTACGGCGTTATATTTTTTTGTATATGAGTATATACTTGGAGGCTGATCCCCCCAGATCCTCCCCAATTGATTGAAACTCAGGATCATCGCAGGGTGGTTTCCTGCAGTGATATCTCCCCCACGAGCAGTCCCCTTGAATTTACTGGGGGTTTTTCTCCTGAACCGCTTTTTACTGGCAGAAAAACCTAACCTAATAACAACCAATTCTTACTTTTATAGGGTTCTTGATTAGTTTATTCGCCTCTAAATAATCTAAAAGTTTTTCGCCATTATACAAACTAAAGCCGAATTCGAATAACAAAGAAGCACATGGAGAGCACGAAAACACCATAACGAAATAAAAGCATTTGCAAAACGGGTCCTAATTGTAAGCTACGACGTTGCCAGTAAGAAGCTGTTATCGTTCGCAGCAAACAAAAAATACGAAAACAAAACAAAAAACAATAAAAGACATCAAGAAACCTTACCTAACTTAGTAAAAACTATAAACGAGCAGATGCGCACATATTTAGTAATTAATACAGACTAAAAGTTACAAATTCCCAAAACAACAAAAAAATATAACGCCGTGATTGGTCACATCTGAAGCGACCGTCTGACGTCATAAGAGATATATTGTAGCCTACTAACAGCGCCACCTACCGTGTGCCCATAATTTGAAGCATTACCGATAAAATGTCACATTAATATTTAACATTAAAACTCCCTTTTCCAAGAGTTTTGGATTGGAAAATTGCCATGAATGCTCTTCTTCAAATTGTGCTCTCACCCAAAAGATGTTTCCTCCCTTGGTCGAGGCTGGAGAGTTGTCTCATACCTTGCTTTTCTTAAGATTCTATTTTTTAATTCATAAGTGATTTATTCGTTCATAATGTATCGTTTTCTTGAGATTATAGTCTGCATAAACGTTCTTTACATTTTCAATAATGGCTTAGTTTTAAGCAAGTTTAGCGAAAATTCATATTTGCTCCGACCTCTAATTTCTGAGATTCTATATAGCTTTCGGAGGATTTTTTTGAGATGACATAAATCCTATATTTCCATTTATTGACACTGGGATTTATGAAATACTTAATTATTTCATGTATAAATAAAAATGTGACAATAAAACGAGCATCTTTTTTGACCTGAACGGGTGACAAAATACAGAATTATACTGCAAAATGGAACGGAAAACTTAGCTTTATCTTCACTAGCATCATGACTCTATTCATAAAATTTAAACTATTTAATCACTGTTTCTTACCTCTCTTAATTTATGATAAAAAACTTAGACACTAAAAACAAAAGCAAACCAAAATTGAGGACAACTCAGAGAAACATGAAACGGTATCGGTTCAAAATAACTCGCTGGAACTATAAAAGAAATAGATAAAAACACAAACACTGGTGAAAGATATAATATAAAGAATAGAAGTTTTGAAATGGAAATAGATGGGACACGTTTCTATGAAAACTGTAGTCACAGGAACAAAATTAATCCTTAACTGCACAACTTTAAACATAAAGAGACACAGAAGTCGACTTCGCAGTATTTGTAGGGAAGAGGATGCGAAATTCGCTTACTGGCAGTAGTAACGAGGTAAACTGAATGCTTGGACTAGATAAATAAAGTCCAGGGTGAACCCTTTGTCTATCAGTAAGATAAACCAGCGAGTGACGAACTACTTTCAAACAATCAAAGTTATTAAATAAAATATAAAAAGATATGGAAACTAGAAAAGTTCTAGAATTATTTTACAGTTTTTATGGTAACTTTTAAGATAAACCTCTCATAATTAAGATTTGATTACTTTAAAATTTGTTATTAACTCCTAAGCTTAAAAATGGTTCATAATACGACGGAGGAAAACGTCTTCTTCACGTGTTTATTATATGGACGCCATCTCGTTCGTTTCTTCTTCACTATGTATGTAGGCGCTAGTTTATTGAGATCGTAAGTAATTTAGTTTATTCTCTTTTTGAGAAAAAACGGATGAAAAAATAAATAAAAGGGAAGAAAGTGGCAAGAAAAAAATAAGAAGAAAGATATCAATCGTAAGAAATTAAACGTTTAATAAATATTTGGAACAAGCGTCTATGAAATTATTCAAGCTCATATATACATTAATCCGATGACTTTTAACATTCTTTAAATTCACGTGGATAAATGCTATAAATAATTAAAATAATTTAATAAGTAAAATAAAATGCTGCTAATAATAATAATTATTACTATCCAAATTGCTCTCTTTTATATCTAGTAAGAGAATTGAATAAGTGGCTAGTAAAACTGTTGTGCCCCATTCTTAGAACTGTTTCCAAAACTAAGCACTCTAAATGCTTTAGAAAAAAAACACAAGTGGCTTAAGAAATTCTCTATGAGCCCTAAAGTACAAATGACCGTCTCTACAGAAACAAAATCCTAAGGACATTTATAAACACATTCTAGAGAAACATTGGTCAAAACAGGCTAGGAAACGACGGTGGTAAAGTCCTAATCCAAAACATTAGCTATAAACCTTTTTCACCAACCCATCTGTAGCTTCCTCTTTCACACTCCAATATCGAGACCTCTTCATCTGCTATGCAGAATAAAAATTCCAACCTAATTCATCCGATTAGTTCAGTAACTTACTACATTTATTAGATTTGGCCAATATAATCATCGCAGCAATCCTTAAATTCATCCTGAGGGCAAACTCAGACCAAGGAACTTATACTTCTCCCTGGAAATCAGCCAACTCGCAAAAATCATGGAAGTCCTTTAATTACAACCATGGACCCCCCAAAACAAACACTAATCCGGCAACAACAAAAACGATACAAGCAAGCGCTCACGGACACTAAAATAAATAAACAAACATAATAAATGTCTTGAAACCTATCAGGAGAGTTAGCTAGCAAGTTCTCTAATGGAGAACAATTTCCCACTGAAGAGTCAATCTGAACACAAACAACCGAAATTTCCTAAAAATTGTTCCCCCCCCCAAAATCATAAAAAACATCTACATTCATTCGAAAAATATTACTGTATATCTACATAATTCGTTACAGAAATGTTATTTAAGGCTGAATGGCAGGTTGAATCTTTCTTCTCTTCTTGTACTGACAATATATCAAATTTACACCTGAATTACGTTGGTCATAAAGGCATAAAGGGCTAACTAGTCACTAGTTAGAACGATCTTTAGTCACCTTTCACCGAAAACTCCATCCATACGTCTGAAAATCTCCGCACAAAATACCTATGCTCAAGCCAAAGAAACACACCATCACCATACTACGGAACTCCAGACATTGCATGCACCTCATCCTAGATAATGGAACTTCTAGTACCCAAGAGTATCACTACGCAAATCGTATTAAATTATTACAAAGAAGGAGTTTATCTCCTCTATTCAACACAAACCCCTACTCATCAACACTCTCAGCTCATTCTAGAAGCTTTCGACCAACTCAAACCAATATACAGGGGTATAATGGGAACAATGGACCTTTGATGCTAATAAACACCAATTAAAAAAATGGCTTGCCAACTTCCACTCTGCACAACTCAAGTAACACACCTTGGTTAGTTATCATAAACACATAATGTACGTCACAGTTTAGTGTTCGAACTAGAAATTTACCCAATATTTTCATCCTCTTCCTCTATGACATCTTCCAACGCTTCTGAAAATCGTGCTCTAGTCAGATGTCATCACTCTTATCCCTCGATACTCAGAACACGGCTGATAGGATCTTAGCTTTAAACTCTCCATGAAGAGATTCAAATGCTGGTTTCAATAGATTCTTAAGACTATGTCCCAAACAACTTTAATGTTATTCTCCATAAAACTCTCATATTAGATTATAATGATGGTACAATCAAGTCTTCGCTACTCTTGAATGAAAAAACACTGTGCGCACATATGCACCCTAAATTACGCTAATATCTTAGTAGGGGATGTTCGTATTTTTCGATTTTTTGTGAATTAAATTTGATGAAACTTTTTTAAACGGTCTGCAGAATATGGCAACAGTAATGTTATGTTTTCATTAAGCTGTGGTACGTCCTTCAGTTTTTATTTCAAATTTGTCGTTTCTTGGTGAACCATGCTAATCGCAACTATCCTCTTTAAAAAAAAACAATGGGACGTCACAGAGGCCTCAACGATGAAGAGAAGTCTTTCATCATTAAGGAAAATGCTAAAGTCACCTCTGTTCATGTAATGCCGAGAAATTATTTCGCTATGTGGAAGCGGTTAAACGATTTCCAAAGGACCTTTCTCTAAAAAAGAAGCGATCCGATTATGGAACCTCCAAGACTTTGACAGCTAAGGATTTGAGGAATATTGGCCGCCGGTTACGTGGAAAACCCAGAGAAACGAGCAAAGTTATTTTCACCGCGGCTGGTCGTTGCCATGTATAGAAAACCACCAGAAACCGTATCCTATAGACCATGGCTCCCATGTAAGCTCCCCTGAAACTACTTCCTTTAACGCCCTATCACAAGACTTTGAGGGAAATATAAGTGAAATATTGGGCTGTAGCTTGCCTGGTTCTTTGGGATCCGCTTCGATTACTTTAGGAGGAAAAACAGCGTGTTTTAAGACGTATGGTACTATTTTCTATGAGACAAAGGTATTAAAAATATCACCGAATTAGAAGTAACGGACAGGGAGGAACTAGTGGTAATTGAAAGCAATTTGTTTAGGAGAGAACATGTCCTTTTCGAAGAGATTAGTCAGTGAGATAATTTCACAGGGAACATTGATGTCAGAGAAAAATGTTCAGGCAGGGAGGGAAACAACTGTTATCCTGAGGCGAATAATAGAGGCAGAGGATATGACTATCTTGTCAGAAAAGAAGGCAGAGAATTCACCAGGGGAGATCTTCGAAGAGACTTGGGTTTTAGAGTAACAGAGATTATCAAGAAGCTTGAAAAAAATTTGTCGCTTGTGTTTTTTTACAATAATACAACAGGTGAGCCTCACGAGCGGACTTTGCGAGAGAAGTTCAGGAGTGACTGGCAAGTTTGGTTTGACTTAGCTACTCTATGAGCAGGTGAAGTCAGAATCCGCTTGTCGTATGTTCGTCTGTTTCTTGGCATTCAAAGAAGCAGCTGAGAACCAGCGGCGTGCTCTTAGCGAGTGGGGAAGACAATTCGGGCATGGGCGATGAAACAAGAGGAGGAGTTGTTCTGAGGAAAAGAGTTGGGTAAACAATAGGATTATTAGAAATAATGGCAGAGCCTAACGGGAAAAGAAGTAAGGCAAGTTCACTTATGATCTGTTTTTGGTTAAAGGAAGAGAGGAGACTATAATAAGACTTGGTGGCATGGTATAAGTGTGGGGGTGAGGGAGTAGTTGAAAGAAGACAAGAGAAACAAAACTAAATGAGGGAGTAGTCATAAATAACTATGGCGGGTTCAGTAAATGATCTAGGTCAAGTGTACTTCCTTGTGTGTAAGTGGAAGATGAGACAATGAAAGAGAGAGAGAGAGAAAGAGTACAGTTAAAAATGTCAAGTGGTTTCATATAAAAGTGGCTATGTTGGAGGCAGTTAACATCTTCTAGAATATGTCAGGTAGCATAAGGGTCAGAGATGGAAATTGTAAGAAGGGGTTTCAGACGCAAGAATGCAAAAAAGATCTTCGTATTTGTTTGGAGATTCGATTTTAATGGACTATATCATACACAAAAGAATCCACACTTACATAACACACAAGCCTATTTTCTAAATCCAATCACTCTTCTAGACCAGTGCTTCTCAAATATTTTCACTCCCGCCCCCTTTGAATCAGATAGATTTTTGGTGCCCCTTCACTCAATGTTATGAAAGCAAGATGTTCTAACACCGAGATTATTATGGAACACAAACGCGCAAAGTAAAGCACAAAAGGGGCACCCTTGATGTAAACAAAAAACATCACAACTGCCGTTCTGATTAGAAATCTTGGAACAAATATAGATAACAAAGAACAATTTAAGATTCTGAGGAAATTACAGGGAATTAATTAGAGTAGTTACGATATAAAGAGGATAACCAACGGGGCATTCAAATATTATTTTCAGATTTAAGTAAATTGCGAGAGAATTTATTGGTTTTATTATTCGAAATATATAATACGAGTATTAATAATTGAGATAGATTAAATATTTAACCAAAGTAAAAAGGCTGAAAAAGAAATTAGACGATTGAGAGCGCATAAAATGATGGCAGCTTAAATTCTCGCGGTGGACAAAATACAGATTTGATGGATTAAAGTTTGGCAAAAAGAATTTCAAATTAAAACAGCTGATATGAAAAATTGTGTCTCACAAAATGTCTGTGTTCCAAGATTAATCGCACTGTGCCAATGGTGCCAATGGTGCCAAGGATGCCTTGAGGTGAAAGAGAGGGGTGCCGGCGAAAGTGAATAATCAGGTATCAGGATCATAGATAACTAAAATCGACGCATTCGTTTGAGTACACTGGCTGCCATTGTTGTTTATGTGACTCTAACAGAGTCTGGCTTCTAAGCTTCAGGTGCTTGTGAGTTAAGAGGGTCTTCATGAGAAAAATTCTGCAAAGTGATCCCCGTTAACATCGAATGACATGGTCTAGCACTACAACATCCGTTTATCTTCCCTCTCTTTTCAGTATTAAAAATAGTGTATACCCAGAATTACCCCTCTTCTCCTTATTAAGTAGGTGTGTTTAAAGTGCATGTAAAAATTCCGATGAAATATACACAGGATAAATTAGAGACATCCTCTCAGAGAGTTTACGAACACAAGTATTCCCTACTCACAGGCAACAGTCTAATACTTTATTCAAACACATCAGTGCCACTAAGCATTGCGCCAATTAGGTAAGGGAAGAATGTATTAATAACTCGAATGGCTGGCTCAAGCAATGAGTAGTTAAGGCAGAATTAATTGATTCCCTTTCAAATTTTAATTTCTCGAAATGGATTTTGAGATTTAATCAGGATATCAAATTGATTATCACATTTTAGATTAGAATCACCTGACAATTTGGATGAAGCCGACCCTCTTTTCATATATTCCCTCCATGTTTGGTATCTCTCAACCACTCGCGGGTGTTATTATTATTATTGCTGTCCATATAGTTAAAGGATGCAGTATGATGGTCCAAAATTAGTCCTAAAACTTGTGAAAATAAAATTCATTCTACTAAATAAAATCTTTCATTTACACTTCTCTTGCTTATAGAGGAAACCATGCTCATGATCTATTTTCATAGAAAATAATATTTAGGATCAGATTTTAGTAGATATTTCCAAAACCCTACACATTACAGATGCACGAAACGTGATAGATGATATTATAAGAGGATATTTGCCTTGAGTGCGGAAAGAAACAGAAATTTCCTTGTGAGATCAAGTTCGACTAAAGTTACTTGGCAGAAAAAAAAGTCAACCTGAAATATCTGGGCCAGAATTTGTAAATTAAAATTTTCGCCTATTAATTCCTTTGGATATAATTTTTGTTGATAATGAATAAAGAAAATGATCTAACCTTTTTCGAGAGAAGGAAAAAAGGATGGACAAGCAAATAAAGGAAAAGATGGTAACTTAACTTTAACAATTTGGCAAGTTATCTCTAACAAGTTGACAATCTAACTTTAAAATAGGGCACCGTGACCTTTAGCAATATGGCAGTCTAACCTTTACAAAATATCAATCAGAATTTAATCATATTACAATATAATAAGATGGGAATATAAAAAGATGTCAATCTAGCTAACAAGATGCCAACATAAATATAATGTGATGGCAACCTAACTTTAACAAGGTGATAAACTAACTTTAACAAGATAAGAACGGGAACCTAACTTTAATAAGATGAACCGCTAACTTTATGAATATGGCAAAGCTAACTTTAACAATAATAGTGAAGGGGTTAATGACAATTAACTCTACAAAGGCTGATCATTTTTAATTAGTGTAGTTGTTTCCCCAAACAGCAGCAATAAATTTTTAGTCAAAAAGTCAAGTCAGTCCATCACATTTAATATGAAAAGATTATGAAAATATCTTTTAAAGATAATTAACTCGAATTCTTTTGCTCAATTTACTGGCATTACTTAGGCTACCGTAGGATAACGTCAACATGTGTATGGCTAACAGTAAAATAGAAATATTGAATGTGAGGGAATCCCCACGTGGAAGATCTTTAGCAGAAAGGAACTCCCATGTGCAGCAAAAGACCGGGCTAGGACTAAAGTGGTAAGCCTACCCCTCCCCATCCTTCCACAAGCGGTAGCCTCGAATCGAGTCCCCCACGATTCACCTTTATGCGGGCTAAAATAGCTCTGGCAGAAGATTCGAGGCCCTTCGAGAGTAGAGCTGTTTCCCGCTAACCCCCAACTCCGGGGAAGCCTCGGACATAAATAACGCTCGACTCTCCGGGAGACACAAAGAGTTGAAAAGTTTCTCCGAGAACCCAGAAAATTTCCCCATGGTTCCAAGTCAAGTGCTAGCAACAAAGCAAAGTGACAGCTAGACTATTTTGTGTATTTGGAATTAGCCCCAGCCAGGAGGTAATTCTACTGAACGATCGCCACGAGTGATTTTCCCGACTTCTTCCATCAACTCCTGTCGAAGCTCTCCTCATTTCGGGTAGCCGAAATTCTCTCCCTTGGACCGAAAGTTACCCCCCCCCCCTTGCTTTTGGAAAACCGTCATCACTCCAACCTCCCGCTTTGAATTTCGAGCGGCCTCACCTCAAGTGCAGAAGACATCCGTAAGCCAACCCCTCTTCCCCTTTTAGCAACCCAATTGAGTCAATCCCCCCACCCCCGCATTTGAATAGTCTCTTCCGGGAATACCTTAAGTTCTAACTTCATAGCCTGATTTATAACTACAATTCCCCCTTTCAATTACTGATGTGATTTTGCCCGTTAATTCTCTGAGGTAATTTTACCCATCAATTCTCTCATTATTTTTGTTTAAATAAAATTATATTTTTGAAATGTCTCTTTAAATAACCTTGAGCTTTGCCATTGTCCATAATTTACCTGACCTTGTTGCACTCTCTTCCTACTCAGCCCGTCTGAACTCGTGGTTTTCCGTCCCTTTTGTCTGTTCGCTTTCAAGTTATTGGTCCCTTGCTGATAGATATAATATGGTATTGATATAATGTAATGTCATACCACGACATTGAACTTCATTAGCACTAAATACTCGGGCTTGGAAGTCGTTTTAATCTCCAAGGTCAAATTCCTACCGATATACCTCAAAGACATTCAAATGTAGGATATTGGTCTACTTAAATGGTTCCTCATAAAAGAATAAAGATTAAAGTGTTCGAGCCTCGAGTCTACAAGATATATTGAACTTGAAGATTAAGAAATATATTTATACCTTTGAGAGATCTTAAACATAACTGGCAACAAATCAGTTTGCTCTGAAATTATGATTATTTTCGACTTGAGTTTCTTTGTTTACTTTTACAGTTTTCACCAAAATCATGCAGGCGAAAACGTAGATTCGCTTTGGACTGGCGTGGACGCGACTCTATAAGTTATTATATCGGTTCGTAGGTCGTCGGTCGAATGGTAACCTTTCTTTCCAATGAGGATTTTGACAATAACATCGTAACTATTCGGCCGATTCTAACGAAATTTGAAATCTTTATGTTCTTTTACATTTTCTTTCAAATGATATAATTTGCAATGTCCTCCTAAGTTTATCCCTGGAATTATTAAAATAAAATTAACTATGGGTTGGATTGCCCCACATGATGAGATTTTTTAAAGTCATGTGGTCATAAGTTAGAATAATTGAGAGCACGCGACTTAGGACTGTTTAGCTTGTCGTTAAAAAAGCAATGAGCGATTCTCCTAACAATACGACCACCCCAAGAGGTACTTAGAGAACATCTTTATTGAAGTAAAAAGAGATACTAATAGAATGTAAAAAAAATATAAAATCCTATAAATTATAAGGTAAAAAAAGTTAGAAATTCGAATATTTCTACGGAAATCTATATTTAAAAGTCATAAAACTACTTCAACAAATTTTAAGGAATAAAAGGAAATTGGTAAGGCTTCTATCACCGTTCTGCACTCACTTAAGAGGTCTTTTAATCTTAGTGGAGACCTACAGTTAAGAGGCCTTTGAATTTAATGGGAACCTACAGTTAAGAAGCCTTTTAATCTCAGTGGAGACTTACAGTTAAGAGGCCTTTTAATCTCAGTGTAGACCTACAGTTAAGAGGCCTTTTAATCTCAGTGGAGACCTACAGTTAAGAGTCCTTTTAATCTCAGTGTATAGCTACAGGTAATAGGCCTTTTAATCTCACTAGAGATCTACAGTTAAGAGGCCTTTTAATCTCAGTGGAGACCTACAGCCAGGAGGCCTTTTAATCTCAGTGAAGACCTACATTTAAAAGTGGGATCTGAACGGCAGGTATTTACACTCCATGGCAGCTGCCCTGAAGGTGGCTCGAAACGTGACGCCATTCGGCGAATAAACTCACCCTAAGTTTACTGCATTTAACTTCAATGTTATTGTAAGCACCTCTCATATAACATTTAATAATGTGGCCAAATTTTGAAAAATAATTTTATCTGGTAAAGAAACGTTTCTCATTTCTACAGTGAAGTGAAAAGTGAAGTCAGGCTTTTCTTACAGTCCAAAACACACAAATATATATCCATGTTTGTTTGATATATTTTTCACCATTACTAGTGCCTAAAAAAGGCGAGGAATAGAGCTGAGAAGAAGCATACCTAAAAAAAGTGTAAGGTAATTTCGATACACGTCTAGATACTGAAACATGAGTTAATATTAGATTCACAGAAACTGAGAGGTTTGAGGGCAACAAAGCGCCGGTCCTCGCTAGGGGGAAAAAGTGAGGGTTTCCACCAAACAGCGAGCATGGAAACTTTCCTAGGAAGAGCAACGGCCACCAACTACGCGTTACGGCTGTATGGATGTTTGAACCCATTAAATCCCTTCGCCATGTTGCGGGAAGAGTGATGTATCAGCTCTAGATGAGATTTTACACAATAAATCCCTATGCCATGTTCCAGGAAGAGTGATGTATCGCTCTCAATCAGATTTTACCCAATAAATCCATTCGCTATGTTGCGGGAGGAGTGATGTATTGGCTATCAATCAGATTTTACCCAATAAATCCCTTGGCCATGTTCCAGCAAGAGTGATGTATCGTCTCTGGATCAGATTTTACCCAATAATTCTCTTTGTAAATTTCCAGGATGAGTGATGTATTGCTCTCAATCAGATTTTACCCAATAAATCCCTTCGCCCCGCTCCAGCAAGAGTGATATATCAGCTCTCAATCAGATTTTACCCAATAAATCCCTTCGCCATGTTCCAGCAAGAGTGATGTATCGTCTCTGGATCAGATTTTACCCAATAATTCTCTTTGTAATTTTCCAGGATGAGTGATGTATTGCTCTCAATCAGACTTTACCCAATAAATCCCTTCGCCCCGTTCCAGCAAGAGTGATATATCAGCTCTCAATCAGATTTTACCCAACAAATCCCTTCGCCCCGTTCCAGCAAGAGTGATATATCAGCTCTCAATCAGATTTTACCTAATAAATCCCTTCGCCCTGTTCCAGCAAGAGTGATATATCAGCTCTCAATCAGATTTTACCCAATAAATCCCTTCGCCCCGTTCCAGCAAGAGTGATATATCAGCTCTCAATCAGATTTTATCCAATAAATCCCTTCGCCCCGTTCCAGCAAGAGTGATATATCAGCTCTCAATCAGATTTTACCCAATAAATCCCTTCGCCCTGTTCCAGCAAGAGTGATATATCAGCTTTCAATCAGATTTATCCAAAAAATCCCTTCGCCCCGTTCCAGCAAGAGTGATATATCAGCTCTCAATCAGATTTTACCCAATAAATCCCTTCGCCCCGTTCCAGCAAGAGTGATATATCAGCTCTCAATCAGATTTTACCCAATAAATCCCTTCGCCCCGTTCCAGCAAGAGTGATATATCAGCTCTCAATCAGATTTTACCCAATAAATCCCTTCGCCCTGTTCCAGCAAGAGTGATATATCAGCTCTCAATCAGATTTTACCCAATAAATCCCTTCGCCCTGTTCCAGCAAGAGTGATATATCAGCTCTCAATCAGATTTTACCCAATAAATCCCTTTGCCCTGTTCCAGCAAGAGTGATATATCAGCTCTCAATCAGATTTTACCCAATAAATCCCTTCGCCCTGTTCCAGCAAGAGTGATATATCAGCTCTCAATCAGATTTTACCCAATAAATCCCTTCGCCCTGTTCCAGAAAAAGCGATGTATCGGCTCTCGATGAGATTGAACCCAAGCACTAAGTGTGAAACTCCAACTTGGCTTACGAAACCTCGTCTTAAAACATATAAAGAAAAAGAATTGAATAACTTTACTTCATCAATGACAAAAATCTATCAAGAAAAATGGGAGAATGCATTTGGGAAAATTTGCGATAATTTCAGTCGATTCATTTTCTTTTCAGTAAAATTATTCTCAGAAACCCCCTCAAATCCAGTGTTTTTGATAACATAATGAATAGAATAAAATAATAATTCCTAAATTGAAAAAAAACCATTGGATGACAAAATTAACGAAAAGGAAGATTTGATAATGTCACAGATTCATTCATAGCAACTGATTCAAAAGAATATTTTTGCAATTTATATTTTTGTAATGAAACCATTCGAACCAATTAATAAACACCGGTCGAAATTCATTAGTCTGGAATGAAAAATTGGCTCGAAAATATTTCCAAAGTTTAATGCTTCTAAATTAATTAAACTGATTTTCCTATGTGATAATTCTAGCAAAAAAAGAAAACCACATAGAAGATTAGGGAGCAAAATCGTGAAAGCAAAAACAGTCAAACCACGAAACATTCAGAAATGAAATCAAACAAACAGTAAAAAAACAAGGAAACAAAGACATAAGAAACTTATTGTTTCGGTTGGTTCTTGGTGTGGGTGTTCCAGTCTACAAATTAGGCTATTCAAGAAAAGGGATCGAATTATCCTATTATTACCTGTGACGCGTTAAGCAAGATGCTGTGTGGTTAGTCCTCGGATGGTGTTTCGTGTCTGATCGACTTTTCGGCGACTGCCACACAATACCGTCGGGAGCAGCTGGTGTTTTATATTCCCGCAAGTCCTTTTTCCTTGAGAAATTTTCAGCTAAACAGTCTTGGCGCTGATCACTCATGTCCTAAACCTTGATCAAAATCACCGATCTGATCAGTTAGTTGATCTACGAGTCATGGTGGCTTCTAAATCCCTCTAAATCCCTGGCTTCTAAATCCCTCTAAATCAAGACGTGATAAAGAGCGAGGAATCTGTCGAACAAATGACACATTTCATGACATCCAAAACAGTAAAAAAAAAACAGAAGAAAGTGGAAAAGTAGGCCAAGGGAGGTGTATACAAAGAAGATGAGGTTGGGGTGTAGGCTATCGATGACATTATTTAAAACTATCTCTTCCAAAATCTGTGGCCTTGGTCATTGTTTTGGTACTACCCTTTCACGGCTTGGTTGGCTTCCTCTCTCATCATTTCAACCGTTCCTTTCGCATTACCCTTTGCATTCGTTGGTTGATGGTAGAGCACTTCTGGTCACTAGTCCTGGTGCATCAAAGGCACCTGAAGCTAAACCTCACTCATTTCTATGTGGCTTCCCATTTTCCTTTTCACCTTTTTGCATCTAATTTCTCGTCGATGTTCCTAATTAATAAGCGGATATGGGAGCAGTTGCACAGTACAGATCATTAGAATAATAAGGATAAACAGGACTCGTTCTATCCTGAGATATCACAACTAAATTCTTACTACAGTAAGTAGCAAAATAAATGGAGAAGACTATATCTCCTTCCCTCTCTCTCTTGACCCATGGGTATCTGTATTATTTTAAAGATATTGCCAAACAAACAAGGCACCTCAGGTATATTATTATATGCCTCTTTATCCCTAACTAAATTTTACTTCCTACCATGATATCTATATCCTCGTATTCATTTTTGTTTAGCAAATAATTTATTATAATATTTCGTTCACTTAGATGCATATTTTGCACTTTTGTAAATCTTTAGAATATAACAGAAATTATGATTCTGAAAATACGTTCTGTAGGGCTGAAGAAAAATCGTTTGTCCCCCTATGGCTTTTTGGTCTGTTATATTTGTAATCTTCTGCATTTATCTATCTCCATCTTCTATTAATCATCTTCCCCATTTCTATTTTAGGCTCATATGGAACTTTCATTTCACCTTTGAATTCCGCTGTCTAGTACCCCGAATAGTCTTGACTTTTGACGACTCTGACTATCTAGTTTTCATATAATTTCTATTCCATTAACTTCAGTACTTTTCTAACTATTTCTTTATGGGAGGAAGCGCAGATTTCCTTGTTAATTTTCACTTTTAAGTGATCAAATAAGTGCACAGGCGAACTCATTATTTGTTTTACCAAAGCCGAGAACTGCAGAAGAGACGCAAATATAGCCGAGGTGGTTGTCTCCCAAAGAGATCTCCACTATTATGGCGAATCTCTTCCCTGTAACCCATTTATGGGTTGTTGTCTCTAATAGGCTTAACATTGTAGGTCTTCTCGATTCCAGAGGCGCCAGTAGTCAGTCGCGTTCTATCTGGTAATGGCCAATGCAGTGCTTCCTAGCAGGATATTTTTCCTTTATAGAATTCCAGTGATAGTCGATTTATTTATCGAGAGAGAAGTGACATTGAGGAGAATAATTAGTATGGATTTAAGAGCCATAGAAAACAGGAAAAGGGTAAGGCATGTAAAACAAAGCATAAATAATCGGAGAAACGTAGCGAATGTGAGATTTGGAAGAGATTTTAAACCTAATGGTACAAGCTTTCGGTTAAGGAAACCGAGGTTATTTGAAAATATCCAGGAGTTAAATATAAAAAAAATGTATTTTCTTTATAGCCACCTCCTGTAGGTCTCTGTCTCTTAATTTTTAATTAAATTTACGTTTCTTAGTTGATTCCAACTTGTATTAATTCTAAAGTCCTGAGGTCTGGACAATTTCAGAACTCGGGTAACTGAACTCATGAATCATTCTAATCTCAAAATGTTGTTTCTACATATTATCACGTGAATCTCTTGTAAATACTTATAAAAAGCTTTTCATTCGATTAACCCTATCTTACATACTCGTTTTCTTTATTTCGAATCTTCTTTCTTATTAAATGTCTACCTACAAATTGATGAATCCCCATCATTCTTTGCTTGGGCAGATTACTTAGAAAAGAAATCGTTAAAGGAGCGAATTTTATCATTCGAGTTGCTGTCTTGAGAGTTTGTGATCAAATTCTGTTCGAGCGTCGAGACGTTGAAAATCGACACAATCATAGTGGATCGCCAATTTAGAAGTGAAATTTAACTTTTGAATGACTAAATGCGCCAATGGCCTGTAAGAGTTCAGCCACCAAACACATTTGACATCACCCCAACCGCCATCAACAAGCCTCAGATTTCCATCCTGGAATCCACTTCAGATCGAAAAACAACGTAAACACGACAAGTACACCGGGGCTTTTCAGTCCCCCCCCAAAAAAATGTTCCAAGGAATCTTGCCAATGCGATATCTTTATCCACATACCTCTGATCTGGAACAGATCCCTCTACCCCGCGGCGACGAAGGTTCCATCTGAAAGCTATTTGGTGCCCAAACCTAATACCTCCTAGCATCTCTCCCCAAAGATGACTGGCGCCTGGTGCCCTCTGGCTCACCAGCGATTGTCATACTGGCCTTTATGTCTATTTCATTATCCAGTCGGGATCCGCCTGGATAACGGTAAGTTGGCAAAGCACTGCTACTACTACCCCAAAAGACACGTCAAGAACAAATACTATCGTATAGCATGCTATAAGAGTCTACTAATGCAAATATATTTGATGTGAACCAAGGGGCGCGGTGATGGTGGTTTGAAGATTCATCTCTTCAGAATTGCCTTCTTTTCCCTGTAAACTTTCTCTACACTCACTACACAACCTGCGCTCTGTGAGGGCTAACATCCCTGAAGGGCGCACTATAAATACTTATTATTATTATTATAGGGACAATTTCCTCCCGACTCTTCCAAGCGTTACCGAGGAACTCCCATTACGGGAGCTATTCTTCCGTTTATAGGCTTTTTGAGGGAATTAATTGTTTTTTAAACCGAATACTTTGGGAGTCATATTTTACTAGTATTTACTAGGGGGGAATCTGTCTAGACCGTCGTGATTGATTTTTTCTTTGTTTCTTGTTCCCTTTTGTTTCCAGATAATTTATTGATTTTTTATATTGGCGAGACGACCTGATTAGTGATTGGGGTAAGGGGGGAGGGGTATGACAGGTATAATTAGTTAGAATAGGTAACGAGGATCACCACGTGACGAAACAAGGTCAATCTTGACCTCAGGAAACGGGAAAGGACCTACCTTTTTTACCGAATAGGGATGACGTAGGGTCAGGAAAGTAGCGCGACCTACCACTCTTGGTATCGCAAATGGTTCTTCTCTTAGGTAGTTTTACTAGCTTTTCTAACTCCTTAGTCTACCTAATATGACGATTAGGTAAATTAAATTTCCATGGTACAATTAGGTATGCATTTAATATATTTTATAAATATTTCATATGATAAAATCGTATATTAAATGAATCATAATAAATATACTAACGAAATAAAATATTGACACATTCAAAATAAATGAACGATTTTTTTTTCTCAGGAGGTAAGAACTCATTCACACTTCAAAGATTCCACTACATGTTAAAGTTACTCCTAAGCCCCATCAGAGACTTTTTCGCTGGCATATTTTGGGTAGGACTCTTCCTGCGGTTTCAAGAGAGTTAGGAAGGTACAAGAGTGTGATTCCGTGCGTTCGGAAGTTATAACGGCTGTTCCAATAACTTGGACCGATTTTAACTGTGAGTTAAGTTTAAGCGTCTAAGGATTTTTTCCTTTTTCTTTAAGATTTGACCACTTCAGTCCTTGGCAATTTCAACCATGGAAAGATTAACAATCAAACAACGTGTTAAAGTTTTCGAAGCCTATTACGAAAATGGACGTTCAAACAGAAACTCATTTCGGGCACTTAGCGATTTTTTGGGTCAACATAATCGACCAACCGAGAGTGCCATTGGAAAAATTGTTCGTAAATTCAAACAAACTGGATCGGTGTCAGATATGAAAACGCTAGTGCGGGCTTTTTTACGCCGCTCAGCTGAAAACATGGCTGCAGTGCGCGATAATGTGGCCGAAGATCCAGACACCTCTATTCGTCATCGCGCGCAGGAATTAAACCTCTCCGCAACAACGTTACATCGAAGTTTGCCATAAGATTTGTCTCTACAAGCTTACAAAATTCGATTGACACAAGAACTGAAGACTGCTGACCATTTGAAGTGCCGTACATTCGTCAATTGGGTGCACGAGCAAAGACAAACCGATGATGATTTTTCGCAAAAAATCATCTTTAGTGATGAAGCCCATTTTCATCCTGGTGGATTCGTTAATAAGCAGAATTGTCGCATTTGGGCTGATGAAAATCCCAGAAAGATTGTTGAAAAGCCACTGCATCCACAAAAGGTCACTGTTTGGTGTGCATCTTTTGCTAGCGGAATCATTGGGCCGTATTTCTTCGAAAATGATGCCGAGAATTCTGTTACGGTGACAGGCGAGCGATACCGTGCCGTGATAACCAACTTTTTATAACCTGAATTGAATTCTATGGATATCGAAGATTTGTGGTTTTAACAGGATGGAGCCACATGCCACACATTCAATGCAGCAATAGCTTTATTGAATGAGAAGTTCCCAGGTCGCATCATCTCTCGAAACAGCAAGGTCAATTGGCTACCAAGATCGTGTGACTTGACGCCTTTAGATTTTTCCTTTGGGGTCATCTCAAAAGTAAGCTCTATACCAACAAGCCAACAACAATTCAACAGCTGAAGGATGAGATAATAAGGCATATTGATGATATCGAGGAGCAACTATGCAGAGACATCATCAAAGATTTTGACCATCGAGTGGAGGTGTGCCGCTGAAGCCTTGGCGGACATTTAGGCGATATTATTTTTTACACATAATTGCCATGACTCAAATAACATGATCAAATAGTGAAATCAATAAACTTTCACCAATAACAATGTTTTATTTACTGCTAACTGCGATCCGTCTTAATAGAACACCCTTTACAATGAAAATATCTATAAATTTCATGCAAAAGTCGGTCGACCTCGCTTAACTATCTCCCGAGAAGACAGAGCTATTAAGCGCTTCTCTATGAAGGATTCCTTCGAGATTTCAGCAAGAATTTCTTGAAAAATTAAAAACAATATTGGAAAAAAAGTGATCTGTTTTAGTGTCCCGTCCCCTCAACGCATCTGGTTTAAAAGCTCGTTCTCAAAACCAATTATCAATAAGTAATAAGAATTAGAATTTGAGACCCGAATGTGCTAAAACTCATATTGTTTGGAGGAATGACTATTGGGAGAGAATTCATTTATGCTGAACTCATGTTATTTGGAGGAATGAAGATTGTAAGAGAATTTATTTTACCAAGGAAAGTAAATTTTATGTAGTTGAATCTGATGACAGGCGCTTCATTAGATGCGCCTCAGGTGAGAGACTTGAAACTGAAACTGAATGTGATAAAAAAACCTGCCAAGCATGAGGAAAGTCATGGAATTGGGATGTTTTCGTCACAAAAAGTTGGTCCGCTAGTGCGAATAATTGGAACGGTAAATGAGAATGTGTACCTAAGCCTCGTACAACAACATGTCATAACTTCCCTCTGAGCATCTTTGAACCAACCAAGGGAATTTATGCAGGACAACGCGCTATGCCATATTGAAAAGCGAGTAAAATACATTTTCGATCGAGAAGATATCGAAGTATAAAGTGGTATGTTCAAAACTCGTACCTAAACCTACTTGAGAACCTCTGAAAAATGATTGGACACGAAGTTCAAGACCAGCAGTAGGGTGGTCCTCCCCAAAATATTTATTTAGTTTTTATCTCCACATGCCTGATTGTATTACTACATTGAATAGTAGATCACATACTCTCAATTTCATCAAAATCGAACAATATTTACTGATCACTATATGGATCTTAACTCATTAGTCTACCGGTAAATTAGTTTTGGGAATAGAAATGAAGTCTTTGCAAATACTAGTTTATTTGAAACAGATCTTGGTGTTGAAAGACAATTTTTTAAAAATATTTATATTAAAGTGAAAAGAAAATAGTTAAATGGCAAATGATTTCTTTTTGACACAAATTCTAACTAAAATTGCTGATTAAACATTGATCCTTTTGAGCATGAGGGAAAATTTTGTGATGTTTTGCCACAAGTCTGAGAAGCAACTGTTTCTGTTCTTCATCTTTTGTTAGAGATGCATTGTACGATTTGATAAATGCAATACCTGTTTCTGCTGGATCGTTAACAACCATTAAGTTAATCGCTCGACGTTGAAGTTCTTGAAACCACGTATTCTCTTCCCAAGAACTTGGGTTAGTCTTCAGAAATGTACCCTCTGCAAACTTGTATCCATCTTTCATTAGGAGAATGAAGATAAGCTTAGTTGTTTGAGTTACCAGTTCATGCAAGTCCAAATCCTCGATGTTCTTTGTATGATTCAATCAGCGAAAAACTTATGTGTTTTCATTACGTGGGAGATTGGAGACCATCTTCTGTTTAGTCTCAGCATTAATTCTATGATCAAAAAATGCAAGACCAACAAGCTGTTTTCCAAGATACCAAAGGTATCTGTGAAGTCTGTGGTTTCTTCTTTAGATATTGTCTGATTTGGGTACTTTTCAAAGTTTTAAGAAGCAGAATGTCATTTAAAGGAGCATTAATTCCAAAATGGGCTTCATTCCAAAAACGCGAGTACACCAAAGCAATAAAAAGAGAGCACTCTGTAATATTGGCCTTTTCACATTCCGTTAGTTTCAGTTGATGCTAAAACAAGTAGATTTTCAGGACATATATAGCCTTAGCCATCCAGCGTGCATGATGAGTCGCTCCTGGGGCTCTTAATGTAACTTCTGTCTTATCAATGCCCCCAAGAAAGATGAGACTAAGTCGCAGCAATTCTTCATAATCATCACGCAACTGACGAGATTTTAAAGCTTCCTAAAAATATGGGACCATTTCTCCTCGAAGATTATGCATTACTAGATTTACGAACAAACTGCTATCCGCCTTTAAAAAAAGAATCCTTTTTAAGTGATGACCATTGTTCTTTAAAACGTTGAAAGAGACTCCTCTTTGGACCACTTGTAGGCCCAAGTAAAATATTGCAAGCACATGACAACATAATTTCGAAAATATGATGACGGCACGCAATCCAAACAAGCTCCCTTCCTAATAATTTCTCAATTATGGTACAGGCTCCTTTTTGTGGGCCTGTATTTGATGCAGGCGGAGTAGACAACAGATGTCTCTTCGGACGGAATAAGTGTAACTGTCCTTTTAGAGATTTTCCTTGAAGAAGGTTAGCACCTTCCTTCAACCCTCCTTTGTATATTCAGACGAGGTAGGGAAGGAGGAGAGAAGAGACGATAGAGATATATAAGAGGGATGAAAGGTCATGCTGGGGAGTTTCTTGAGAGACCCGTAGTTTTTTCCTCTTCTTCAGATTTTCTTCATTAAAGTGACGTAAAATTTCGCCATTTACGCGCCAAGCCACAACGTGTTTCTGTTCCGTCTGTCCTATTTCATCTTTTTCACCCTTTGTTTGTGACCCTGTCGTCAATTGCCTGGTCTGTTTTAATTAAAATCAGCTCTTATTCATTTCTTGATTCGTTTCTTTTCCCAGCCAACAAATACTCATTTGTACATTACCTATTAACTCACCTATTTGGTCTCTCCACAAAGCAGTTTATTTTTATGATGCGTCAAATCCCAATTTAATATCAAACCATGTAAGTGCCTCGACCCAATTTCACTTAATGGAGGGCACAGTGCCTAGGTTCCTTCTTTAGTATGGTCATGCTTCTTTCTGTCTCTCTCCCCTTTTGCTTTCTCTCTCTGTATGTCTCTCTCACTCTTTTGTTTGCTGTCTCGTTTTGCATTTTCGCTCTCTGTTTGTCTCTCTCTTTTGCGCCCTATATCTCTCTCTTTCTTTTTCTCTCTCTTACCTACACACACCATATGGCTTTGAGGTAAGATTTATTTTTGTTAATGAGAGTGTTTGTAGCAGAATGCTCCTTTTTATCACTCCACACCTGACACCACTTTTGTCGTAGTATACCTTGTGGAACGTGAAATACTTTTTTGATGAAGTAGGCTTTGTTCTAAGAGTGCTAATTTTGTTGTTTTTAAGAAAGAGCCGCTTGAAACACGTAAAGATATAGAGAAACGCTCAGGAATTCCCAAAATAAACTTATATTTTAAATTTAACAATTTAGTACACGAAAACAAAACATGGCCCACAGAAATACTACGAATTTTAAAAGACACAATAATTACTTCAATTAACCTGACCTTCTAAAATTGGCTAAATTCGATACTCACTTCAATATACAAGAAATAGGCTAATTGTATCTACTGGAGTTTAAATACCTTGGTTGCTCTGGTGGCTGGTTTGAGTCTGACCTTAAACACAATGAGCCCCAGACACGACAGGAATCTGGTAGGTCCTTTGACGCGTGCTTCGACAAGATTGTTGAAGGTGGTCGAGATCACGAAGTACTTTGGTGAGTGTAGAAGATGGGGGTCCACACGGTATTCAAGAGGGGGGTCTTCAAGGGAGAGAACAATCACGGTGCTTTGGGCAGCGTTAAGGTAGGTGGCTCCTCTCTGGCGCAAGTAAGTTGAACTTGGTTCTTAAACCAAGTTAACTTAGAGTTCGGTGTGACCACCGGGTAACGGGCTCGAGGGGGAGCTTTTCTTCTTCGTTGCGTAATTCCTCATGTGCGAGGACTGTACTCGGAGAAGGTCTTCTTCAAGGGCGAGGATCGAGGAGAGTGGGTTTCTCTGACGAGAATAAGTTGAACTTGAATAAGTTAACTCAAAGGTCGGTTTGGTGACCAGGAACTAGCTCGAGGATGAGCTTCTTCTTAGTTCCAGTCTTCCTCAAGGGCGAGGATAACGGAGGGAGGTTTCTCTGACGAGAATAAATTGAACTTGGTTCTTCAACCAAGTTAAATATGAGTTTGGTGTGGCCACCAGGTAACGGGCTCGAGGTGGAGCCTTTTTCCTCTTCTTTTCGTAAGTCCTTAAGGGCGAGGAATTTCCCTGGCTTTTAAGATGCACCAGGATAGGAGGAGTCTCTCTGACGAGAGTAAGTTGAACTTGACCAAGTTAACTTAACGTTCAGTTTGATAACCAGGGACTAGCTCAAGGATGAGCTGCTTCTTAGCCCCCTAGGTAGCCCTGCCTCTCTTGCAAGGGACTTCTTATTCTGGTGACTCAAGTATTCTACCTGCCTAGTCTCGGTAGCCCGGCTTCTATCCAGGGACTTCGTAGCCTGGAGACTGACGTATTCTACCTTGTTTTTCCAAAGTCTTTCTTATTTATACCTCGTTACCCCACTTGGGTAGAGGTAGAAAGGGGAAGGGCTTGTGGACAGGCCCAAAGAGGGTTCTTATTTCAACGGTTTTCTCACCAAGTCTTACCTCGGCTCACGCTGCCCTTCGAGCTTGAGAGAAATGCGTCTCCAATTTCTTACATGAGGTGAAATTGAATATACTCTCGTAGAGGAGATCTTACAGTTTAAAACCGTTCGGCTTTTCATAGCGACGAGTGGCAAGGGGCTGTGGTTACGAGTTTGACCCACGGTGCCGGGGCCGGATGACTTTGCGGTTACCGTCATGTGTCTACATTGAGAGAGAACGGGGAAGTGACGATTCTCCTACAGTGTT
This sequence comes from Ceratothoa steindachneri, assembly GCA_963969495.1. Taxonomy (NCBI): domain Eukaryota; kingdom Metazoa; phylum Arthropoda; class Malacostraca; order Isopoda; family Cymothoidae; genus Ceratothoa; species Ceratothoa steindachneri. The sequence goes on along the minus strand of OZ018331.1, from coordinate 10,974,208 downwards.
GTTCAGGCGATTTGCACATTCTTCCCCCACTGAACAAATCTATTTACTTTAAAGTTTGGCTTCCTGTGTTATTTATCTTTCCCGCATTTGTACTTTCCCAATTTTTAACAATTATACCACTAAACTGTTTCCAAAAGCTATTTGGTGACAATGTACCCGTTGATTTTCTCTTATTTTCTCACATACGCACACACAGTAACACTTCTTACTCTTAAGTTATTACAGTACCAAAAACTGCACCTCAACTCTGAGTCCACAAATTATACCCAATGAAAGGCAAAATATACTTACAAAATAGAATGTTACATTTATAGAAAAGTTCTTAAAGATTTGCGATCAAATTGATTAACCTTAGCATTGGTTAGGTACCAAATCTTTTTAGATAGGTGCTCAAGATCCTCCGGATTGTCCTTGATAAATCGATGAATCGTACTGAGGCTGAGATTATTGGGGGAGAATTGGTCCCGATGAATGATGATGTGGCAATACATGCAAAGTTGTTCACTGCAGCTGTTCCATCACAGGATCTCAAGAGGTTTCTCTCGGTAGGAAGTTCAACCTCGTTTAATAATGACCTGTCATAAACTCAGGAGTCAGTCCCTCTCACAGTGAAGCTAAATCGTTCAACATAAGCGAGGGGATCCACACGATTCTCTATCTCTTGTGAATGTTTCCCAAGTAGGTGGAAGAGAGCTTCTTGTTCTCATCTTTCAATCAATAATTTCTCTTGAGGTTTCCATTCATTCCCTTCAGGGAATCAGGATAATGATGAATATCTACTGCATATATAATATGTTGAGGTCAACAAGGGCCAAACACGGAGAGTTTTCTTCATGAGGCGAGCATCCACGCCATCCCAACCTTCACATAATTGCCAATACCATGATAGCAATACATTGACCTATGGATTATGATCAAGGTAGATACAACAATTTTTCCTCGCGCTGCCGTGATTATCTTGAAAATGGAGACAGCACTAAATCACCATCAACCCAAGGGCGTCTTTCAACAGTAGCAGCCTCGTCACATTCACAGGTCCGCATTTGAGGTCCCCTTTGAGTCGTGGCACTCTCATCCTGTTTTCGACAAACCTCTTTTTCCAGTGACTATACGATAAACATCATAGTTGTCGAAAGAGCCTCCTTCATAGTGGCTAGGTTTTATCACTTGAATGCTAGCAATAACTCACACCAATCATCGCACTAATTTTGTTGTGGTGTGATAATTCCAGGACGCCGCAACAGGAGCAACCTCTAGTTCATGTGAACTAGTTCAAGCAAACTTTGTTTGCTTAAAGTTGTGAATTCAAAGAGAGATTTACATCGATCCTCTAGACATCAGTCTCTGACAATGCTCTATCAGACGATGTGCTCTCAAAATGCTTCCTCATAACATAATTGTACCGGTAGTTCTTCGTAGTTTTTCACTCTTAAATATCCTGCTCGGTGTTATACATTCATACTGTGTGTAAGCCACAACCTTAACAAATGTTTGGTTATTTAACGTCCTACCTTCCTTAAACTTTTTTGCTAGTTGCCACGATCATTTTAAGTTGATCTCTTCCCTAGATCAACGTCTATTTTGCACTTGCTAAGACCTTTGAACCTATCATTTTCATGTGAAATAGAAACCAAAATGGCACCCTTCATTTATACTCCTCAAGAAGAGACTTCTTTAAATTTATATTATCGTTAGATCATACTATGTACAGTACCTTCCAAAAAGATCAGAACTGTTCTATTTCTAGCATATCTTCCATAACTTTTACTAGAAGAAATCCACAACAGGAAAAGGTGGCGTACGATTACAGTTGTCTACAGTTGTTGCATAGAAAATATAAATAAAAATTCAAATTTGCGCCTATTAAATATGTAACTGGCCCTTATAAGAAACATATCACTGTTGCTGAGTAGAATGCACTTGCTTTTTAAGCAATTTGAATAGCAGAAGTTAAAGGCCAGAAATATTAGAAAAGACCGCGGGAAAAGTGGCAAATATAAGGAAGTGATAATTTGTGGATGGTAAAGACACTAACAAAAGAAATTTGTGGTACTAAGAAATAAGAGATCTCAGACCTCTTCCTAATTTGCCCTCGATCTTCCATGACAACCGGTGCCATTACATGGCATTTAAAAATAAATAGGAATGTAATAGAACACTCGTAGGGAAGTCTAAGTAGCAGTAAAAATGCGAGAATTCGAATTATTTGTCAAGGACACGTTCAGTAGGTCACGAGACATCAAGGCGTCTTCGATGATCCCCGGGGAAGCGTAGGGAATGCAAAGTTCGTCACTAGAAAACTTTAAATGCAAGGTTTTGCTCACCCGAGTGCCGGCGGTAACTGAGACCTATATCTGGATGATATTTTCAAGTTATGTTTTTTTTTTACACCTCCAGGGAAGATTTCGAAACATTTATGCACACGTAATACTTATGATGACGAGGCGAATCAAACAACATAAATCAAGATTGAATAATCAAAAATAGTGAAATTGAATTAAATTGAAGAGAATCTTATCCGAGTTGAATTCAATTAAGATGTTTATTTTACACTAAATAGAGAGAATTTAGGATCATTAGGAAATAAAATTATCATTTAATCATGCTTCTCTCGTGGGTGTGATTTCAAATTAACGATTTGTATATTTTTCCCATAAATATTTGCATTTAGTCAATGGCAAATTATTTTCGATTAACAGCAGTCGTTAATTTAAATCAGGCTAAATATTACCAATGATAATTATCATTAATCTAAAAGGCAACGAGGTGGGAGTCATTGTTGGGATTTTGAGTCCCTGGCCTGGTCAAACCAAATTCTCCCAGGAAGATATACGTCATCACACTTTAGAAATCAGGGTCAACTAGCTTTGATATTGTAGTATCCTTAATTATTTTCACCGTGTCTATTCTTATTTATCTTATTAGTTGTGTTACTATGTTGGTCCGTAGGTAGGACGGTAAGATGGTAACTATTTTACTTTCCAATGAGTTTTTTGGGCAACAACATCGTAATTATTCGGCCAATTTAAACGAAATTTGAAACCCTATTTGTTTTACATTCCCTTTCAAATGATACGATTCTCAAGGCCCTCCCAAGGTTAGTCTCGGAAATATTGAAATTTTGAAGGTTGTAAGGTCGTAAATCAGAATAATTGAGAGCACACGACTTATGTCTGTTGGCCTTGTTTTTTCTTCCACCTCTCTACCTTGTTAATTTTCCTTCACCGAGAGTAAATTGCCTCGTTGCTATTGCGCCATCTTCACGCTATTTATTGAAAAAAGGAGGTGAATGTGGTTGTAAAACGCCGGATTGCGTAGTGCATGGCGAAGGTTGAGTAACCATGGATGCATTTTACCTGAGCCACTAAATTAGCCGTTCTTCTTGATTCTTTTTCCTTTTTTAGCTTTCATCTGGCGATTTTCTACAAGGACAAATGTCGCCAAAATTATCTTATAGCCTAATCCTTGACTACATTAAAAACAACAAAATTAAATAAACAAAAAAACAAAACAAAATAAAGAGGCAAAAATCAAAATCAAGAAAAAAACAAGAAGAGGAAGGAAGCACTCTCCCGTCGGGGGGAGCTGCCCCCTTCCTGGCTGGGGAAGCATGCGTCCAACACCAAAGAGAGTCACCGCTCTTCTGGAGAACCGAGAACGGGTAATAACCACAAACCAGCTCTATGAGGCCTCAGTTAATCCGTAAATTAAAATAAAATGACTTGGACCATTGTATAGTCCTTTATATTTTCAATCTCTGAGTGAGATTCAATTCTTTTGATTTATTGCACTTTATTTTCATGTCTACACATTCTTCCCTCTATTAATCGAACAATAATTACCCTACTTCATACAAGGAATAAGAAAAATCACAATTCGATTCGCCTGTCCTTGACACAATTTTCAGAAATTGCTTAAATTCTCACGTTCAGATGTTGGTTAGTAATAGAGCCATACGTGTGTACAAAAAATAGTATGTGCAGATGGAAGAACAAGGAAATTTGATTATGAAAACAGAACTGAACGAATATTTGGTGTCGTAAGGTGGAGACGAGCTCAGAAAGACTTAATTTAATTAATAAAGAAGGAATTTATTTAAGAATTCTTTCTGATTTGAGGTCAAAACTAATAGTGCGTTTTTTGTGCATACGAGGGGCGGTCAATAAGTTTTGCGAATTGGTAGGGCAAAACAGAGGAAGGGGGATGGCTGTTTGTGAGGGTGTTAGGAAAAGTTATGACAAGTTAAGAGCTGCAGCCGCACGCTCCTGCCTCGTCTATTTAAGAAGCAGTAACTGATCGCAGATCGTCAGTCACAAATTTTTCAACAATGGAAAAGGTTGAGCACCGCGCAGTGATCAAATATTTGACCAAGGAAGGCAAGAATGCAAAAGAGATCCATGAACGCATGGTTGCAGTGCACACCGACATCGCCCCTTCCTATGTAACCATTGCTCGCTGGAATAGGGATGTTCCGCCATGGTCGTGAGTCCATTGAAGATGACCCCCGTCCAAAACGCTGGTCAGACGTGACCAACGAGGTCAATGTGGCTCGTGTGGAGAGGATGATCCTCAAAAATCAACAGGTAAAGGTCGAAGAAATTGAGCAAGAACTTGAAATATCACATGGAAGTGTTATCAACATCCTCCACGACAATTTGGCCATGACCAAGGTCTCTGCCCGTTGGGTCCCTAGAAACCTCACGCCCCATGATCGACTTCAACGTCATAAAAGTCCACAAGGCCAGAGTTGCACAAGCTGCCCTGCGTGAGTGCGGATTCGAGAAGCTCAACCATCCCCCCTACAGTCCAGATCTGGCCCCTAGCGACTACTTTCTCTTCCGCCAGCTCAAGGCTGCACTGCGTGGAGGCCGGTTTGGGGAAGATGAAGATGTCCAGCTCGCCGTCCAGGAGTGGATTGAACAGCAGTCGGGAGATTTCTGGTTGTCGGGAATTCGAAGCCTCGTGGACAAGTGGCGCAAGTGCATTGAAGTCGAGAGTAGTTATATTGAAAAATAATAAAACACTTTTCCTCATATCTCGTTTCCTTATATCCGAATTGCAAAAATTATTGACCGCTCCTCGTATGGCCGAAAATAACCAGTTAATTGAGTGGAATTCACCAAAATTTATTTTTCCTTCAAATGACTCAATTAAAAGAAAACTAGTTGTATGTTCATGTATATGCCATTTAATAACTTTAACATCTCTCCTGGCTTTTTTTTAATTCATGCTGTTATGAAAAAACTCATTTTTAAAGAAATTACCTTTCACTTACGAGGAGCGGTCTATATATATATATATGTATATATATATATATATATATATATATATATATATATATATATATATATATATATATATATATATATATATGAAAGATTATGGTAAACCAGAATATTTGAATCTAGATTTTATTCATAAATATCGACTAGTTTCGGCAAGATGCCATTTTCAACTAATAATGAAGAAACTTGGCAAGAAGCACAGTATATATAAGGTAAGACACATTCTAAACAAAATGAAATGAAACCGGAAACAATCTAGAGAGTTGCTAAACTTCGAGACGCATTGCGTACAGGGGCTTATAAATAAGATTATCGACGCTATTCATCATATATTAGTTAAATTTGTATTGCCCTTCAGATAAATTGAAATTATCATCTTTGTTGACGATGATGGATTCCGCAATTCTCCTCTCAATATAATTGTTTGATTTATAAATGATTTTTGCATGGTTGAAATCAATTCTATGGTCGTGCTTTTGCTTGTGCGTAAAGAGACTTCAAGAGTACGTACACCTTCTGATGTCAGCTAAATGTTCTTTCATCGTCTAGGCCTGACTTTCCATGTATTTTAATTTGCAATTATAGCATGGTATACTGTAAACTCCAGCCTCCTTGGTATTGATTGGGCGTAGTCTATTCAAGGATATTCGAATGGTATTAGACGATGTAAATTTGATATTTATGTTATTTCCGTTCGCATATTATTTTAAAGGAGCAAACGCTAGAGCATATGGGAAACTAATACATTTTTTTAAATCGTCCCTTCGTGGTGTGGAGGTGGCATAGAAGTTTTTTCGTGCTTTGGTATGGCATCTATTTATGAGGTGAAATGGATATTTTAGTTCAATGAATTTGCAGATAAGGTGGTTAATTTCATCCTGAAGGAAGGTTGGGTTGCACGTTCCTTCAGAATGAAAATTAACCACCTTATCTGCAATTTCATTGAACTAACGTGATATATATCTTCCATTATATATATATATATATATATATATATATATATATATATATATATATATATATATATATATATATATATATATATATATATATATATATATATATATATATATATGCAAATTTTGTTGAAAACCTTGGTGTATTTCGCCTTAGTTAATTTCCTTTGGCAACTTTTTATTCGTCTAACTGTCTTTTTTATTCCATCTTGTAGATGGTAGATCACTTGTCCTATATTACCCTCTCTTTATATGAATGGATTTGGTAAAAACCAAACTAAATTGCTGAGCTTGCGATCTTATTCTATCATCTTCGGGGCAACTTGATATATTCTTTCCTCGTTTATCAATGAAATGTGGAGTCAGAATCGTACTGAATGAAAGAAAACAATTTTTAGGGGATATTTATTCCGCCTGGTTGAGTGTAACGTTATAAGAAATGAGACAATCCTGTGAGTGGAATTTTAAAACAACTTTAATGTTCGATTCCAGCTTAATGCTGACTATTGATAACCAGCGTTTCTTCGTTTATTAAAATGGCTTCTAAGATGATCAACCTAGCTTTATTTCCCTCTTTAATTTTAATTAGGGTGTTGTCAACTAGAATATCTCTCGTTAGGTTGATGTTATGCGCACTCTCCATATGATTTTTAGGTTTTCCGCTTTGCAGTTGCATAGTTAAACGTCAAATGGAATTATTATGAAATGAAAGGCGCTTAAAGCCATTCTCCATATTTATGTAACCCGAACCGACCCTAATACGGATATAAATCTGATTCTTTACTACAAGACCAAGAAAAAAAGTAGTTGAAATGTCGGTGACTGAGAAAACCGCAATTCACAGTACATCGGCGTAACGCCCACAACCCTGTCAAGGCGACTGATAGTTCACCTCTAAGATGGCGCGATTTAAAAACACGCCTACTCTCATGGCACTACCCTAACCCGTGATAAACTTAATAAGGGCCCCTTATCATCCTGAGACTCCAAAACCGCAGAATATTGCGGATGGCCGAAGCCGTCATTATACAAATGAAGAAACCGTCAATTATTGTGAAACTTCAGCCTGAAACCATACTCCCACCATATCAGCATTTCCGAGTTAACCGCCGTTAAAATAAGAACGTTTTCAATCTTTCATTTTCCTTTGCTTCCATTGCCAGAGAACTAGATTGGAGCGACAAATAGTCAGACTTTAAATTTGAACGATGTAAGTGCGTAGGTGTGGGTAGGAGTAAAGAAAGGGTGTGGGGACAGAGAGCTTAAAATAGACAAGTGGTAAAAAGAGAAAGAAGTCTGGTAGGGTGCAAAAAATGCTAAGTGACTGGTGATCAGGCCTATTGCTTTTAAATATTTTCTTGTTTTGTGGTTCCTTTGTTGTCGTTAGAATAGTTTATACTATTATGGCGTTCAAGCCACTTGTCTTCAAAAAATTAATGTTCTTGGATATGTTATGCGCATTTACTGTTGTAGTAATAAATTACTTTAATCCCTTCAGTGTTATGCTTGGTGTCTTTGTTTTTTTTTGTATATCTTGTAGTGAGTGTAAATCATGTTGATTTTCATTGGATTTCTCCTTCGGTATAGTTGGGTCTTCATCGGTGAATCCCTGTATAAATCGGTAAGGGTTCATTATTAGGAATTCTTTTCTTGGCTGGTTTTCTTGGTTTGGATAAAAACATCCTTATTTACATCTTTAGAACGACGTTCCTGCTCCACCAGCTAAAAGCCCAGCGGAGCTCGTAAATCTGACGCGATATGTCTCTTCTGTTCTGTTAATCATTTGGACGATATCATCGTTTAATTCCTGACTAATCAGTTCCTGTATATTCCTTGTCCGTTCTTCTATGACAGCGTTAATGGGACTTAACTCCTCCTCCCGGTGCAGCTTTTCCTGGTGTCTTCTTTATGGCCGTATGTACCAGTAATTAGGTACATACATTTGTTCTGTATCACTTCTAGTTTCCTCTTTCGTTTCTTCGAGACACACGAGAGGGCAGAAGCGGGTATAGCAATGTCGATCTTACAAGTGCATTGTAGATCTTTTTCTTATTCCTCTCACGAAGAGTTCTCAACATGTATGGAGTTTTGATTGCAGCTGTGGTCTTGGTGATTCTTTCTTGGACGTGCTTCTTGTACCCGATGGAAGTAATCTTCATTCCAAGTACATTGCACTCCGTGGTGTAGGGATAGCGTCTATCCCCCACCCTGACATCGTAAAGTAGTCTCCTGCCTATTGGGACTACTTTGAACTTTTCCTGGTTGGTGCGGATCTTCCACCGGGCCTCGTAAGTGTTAAGGTTTTCAATTTCAGCTGCTGTCATACTAGCCTGCCAAGGCGCATTCCTCCATGGCCAAGTGATTATCTGGGTGAACTCATCGGTGAATTGAATGTTAAAGCAAGTGGGACTTACTGGGGCTAGGACATCAGTGGTGTAAACGAAGTAAAGAGTGGGAGACAGGCACCCACCCCTAAGGAAGGCCCGCAGTGATCAGAAACTTTGGTCCATCAGTGCATCCTAAACTGATGAATGCCTCTCTCTCCATGACATAGTCACAGAGAGTTCTTTCTAAGTTTTCACTTTGCCCAATCGTAAGATCATATACTGCATTCCCCGTTGCCACACCTTACCAAACGCTTTTGATACATCCCGACAAACAATGTCCACGTAACTTCTTTCCCGTTTTGCTTAGGCTAGCTTTTCCGTGATGACATTAATCGCCATCTTCGTAGTTCGCTTCCTCCTATACCCGAATTGATGTGGGTTGAATAGGGAGTTTTCTTCCAGGTGAGACACCAGTCTTCGGTTGAGGATCTTCTCGAAGAGCTTCCCGCTAAATTCTAGAAGTGAGACTGTCTGGTAGTTCTCCTTCAACTTTGGTTCCTTTCCGTGCTTAGGCAAGAAAATCATCTTAGCCGTTTTCTAAGCATCTGGAAAGTATCTCGTGTCTAGACAGGAGTTATATATCTGTGACACCACCCTAAGAGAAAGCCCCTTGGAAATACCCCTCTATTCTTTTAAAACCACGTGAACCAGCGTGAGAATTTTAGAAAGTCGAGAAAGAATCCGTCACTTGATTAATCACCCGTCCCAGCTGTGTTTATTTTCAGAGGCCGATCATCCCCCCTTTCCCTGTGATAACACCGTGCGCGGCTATATTAATCCTACCCACATATCTCGAGGCGAGTTTGATCGTCTGGAATGACGCGTTATCATGAATTGTGTTTGATTAGACTATGGCCAAGAATCCCTTGGTGACCGCAAGGCCCTGAGGCGTCTAGCAGAGCAGCCACCAAGGAATTTAACCCGAAGCTCACCATCTCTCGAGGAGTTAGAAAGGCCGCTATTCACTCAGTTCAGACTGCCGTCTGTTTCCCGTGCCCTCCCCCCCATACGTAACTCGTCGTCGTACGTCTTCGAAGATCTCGCCAGGATATCTACCTTCGTTAAACTTTGGCTCCTGTTCGAAGGAAAGCTATCGAGCTCCCTTCTTCCCGGAGAGTTGTGCGACCCTCTCATCTTCACCACCCCCTCAAAATTCCCGTCTTTTGAGACTGAGACTCTCTGCCGATCAGCAGAATCGTCTCGAGTTGTGATTACGTCTCTCTGGAGCAGAGAAAATCTCTGCTCTCGGGTACTTGCGCCATAATCGCATCCAACTACATAGGCTGGCCTCGTAGCAACAGAAGAACCGGAGATGGTGGCCATAACGGAGTCGTGGATAAAAACCTCAAGCCGAGATTTTGAAGGTGAATTCACGATTCCCGGTTACCAGCTCTTCTTGAAAGATAGGCCAGACAGAGAGGGTGGCGGTGTGATGTTGTATGTCAAGGATACTCTCAACTCGACGGATTGCAACATCGTATCCGACCATGAACTACTAGGTGTTGACCTAGAGATGGGTCCTGCCAAATACAGGACCCTGGTGCTTTATAGACCTCCTGCCCAACTCGTTGAAAAGGACAGAGATCTGTACCAGCTACTAGGAGAACTTGTGAAAGACAGAGTGTGTATCGTCATGGGTGATTTCAACACACAAGTTGACTGGGAAACCAGAGAACCTTGTGGCGAGAACGCACTACTCCTGGAGTTCACGAACAACGAGTTCCTCACTCAATGGGTGAGAGAGCCAACAAGAGGAGACAATATCCTCGACTTGGTTTTCACCTCTGAGGATGACATCGTTGAGGACCTCTCTGTTGGCGAAGAGCTCGGTGGCAGTGACCACCGACTAATTAGATTTGTAGTCAAAGTCCCCAAGGCAGAGCCTGCAACTAGTAAATCAAGGAAACTGGATTTGAGAAGAGCAGACTTTGCAGGTCTAAGCGCGGGACTGACTGACGCGAGGCTAGAGGAGTGCGATGCTGTTGAAGACTCTTGGAACAGTGTTAAAACCACATTCATGAGTCTTCAATCGCGTTTTATCCCTCTGAAATGCCCCCGTCGGTCTTCTGTTTAACCAAAGTAGTTTAATCGAGGAATCGGCCAACTGCTTAGAGGGAAGAGAAATGTGTACCGGCAATCGAAGATCTCGGGTGACTTTGACGAATACCGGAGGCTAGCCAGGAGAGTGAAGTCCAGCATAAGGGCGGCTAAGCGGTCTGAGGAACTCCGAGTGGCGAGACTCTGTAAAGAGAATCCCAAGGAGTTTTTTGGATATGTGAACAGCCGTAAACCAATCCGTCGAACGATTGGCCCTTTGAGGAATAAGGAGGGGGCATTAAAGCATTCAGATGCAGAAAATGCCAACCTCCTCAACGACTACTTCTCTTCAGTGTTTACTGAAGAGTGTGGTCCCATTCCCCAGCCGACGGATTCCTACTCGGGGGAAAAGCTGGAGGCAATGGACTTCACCGAAGGAGAAATAAAGAAAAAGATCGCTGACCTAAAGACGAATAAGTCCCCTGGACCGGACGGGTTTCTACCTAAAGTGTTGAAAGAAGTGTGCGATGAAGTATCACGACATCTGTGCGCTATCTTTAACATGTCAATCCGGACCAAATGCGTTCCTAGAGACTGGCGTGAGGCGGAAGTGACTCCTATCTTCAAGAAAGGAGACCGTAACCAACCGTCGAACTACCGACCTATCAGTCTGACTTCGATAGTCGGTAAACTCATGGAAAGCATCATGGTGGACAAAGTGACGTCGTATTTAGAGTCAAACCTGCTACTGAAGAGTTCCCAGCACGGCTTCCGAAGGCAACGGTCATGCCTGACGAACCTTGTAGAATTCTTCCACTTCGTTTTCAGTGAGCACGATCGGGACAAGGCGGTGGATGTGGTCTACCTAGACTTTCAGAAAGCCTTTGATAAGGTACCACACCGTCGCCTTCTCCGGAAAGTGCGAGCGCTTGGCATAGACGGAAAGGTAGCCGGCTGGATCGAGAACTGGCTAAGTGGCAGACGGCAACGGGTGGTGGTAAATGGACAGTCTTCTGAGTGGGTGCCCGTTACTAGCGGGGTGCCTCAAGGTTCTGTCCTGGGACCACTACTATTCATCATCTACATCAACGACATGGACGGTGACACGCTAGTCCAAAGGTACCCTCTTTGAATGGACCGTAAGGTCTCCTAGAGTACCTTATTTCCTTGTTGTTACTCCTTGTTGTTACTTTCCTCTATGATGCTGGCCGTGTCTTCCGGGCGATAAGTATTTCTCCTCCGTCCGGGACTCGCAGTTAAGTTCCAACTTTGAGAAAATTTCTGACTTATACTTCCGCTGTTGGCTAGTCCTCAAACTAGTTTGGCATAAACCCTTAATTATGTCAGTCCAAGTGGTCGACATAGTTAAGACGAAATCAATGAATGGCAGACATTCGAGCAGATTTCCACGCCGGGCACTGAACGGGAGCAGTGAGGTGCTTAAGCCCTCATTGTATTATTAATCCTCAGTGGAATATAGTATTATTTCTTTTTGAAGGGTGAAGCGAAATTTACCCAAAAGACTTCCAGAATAGGCTCTTTACTATGTAGGCTGTGCTCAAAGTCCGTTACTAAGCAAGTAAAAAAGCTTTATCCGTAGGGAGTCCGCAGAGCGTAGGAGTCGAATATTCGGCCGTCAAATAGTCAGATCAATGATCAATGATGTTTAAAAAGAGAAATTTGTGTGAGTATAGTTAGAGAAAAGATAGACAGAAGTATGTGTAATTAAGAGAGAGAGAGTTGCATGTGCCAGTCGTCTGGCAAGCTCTGTAATTTTAAATATTTATATCGATTCTTACGATGAAAAATCCTTTATCATTCAAGCCTTTGTTTTCGTTTTTGGTTTAGTAGTTCAATTAATCTTGAATAATTGCCAATGCGACTACTCTTTATGATTCTTTATATTTAAGTTAATGATTATTTCAATAACTTATTAATGCGTTCACTTCAGATCATTTTATATTGCTTTATTCAATAGTTCAAACTCTATAATTTACTCTTTTTTAATTATTCATTATGTATTAGAGATTTTCTATTTTCTATCTATTCGGATCTTTCTTTTTATATTATTATTAATGCATGTCCTCTACGGAACTTTTATCTTCCTTTTTATTATTTGTCATCACTAACTCGGTAATTTAAGAAGGGGACTTTTTTGAATATTTGAATAATAATTTTAGCTTAGTTTGGTTATGACTTATGTTTCCTATCGAAGTTATTTCTAATAATTCTTTTATAATATCAACCAGGCAATGGCTTCGCCACTCTTCCCCCCTATGGGGGAGAGCTTGCGCTTTACTATTAAGATTAAAATCTAAAATCTAAGACAAAGTAACCATGGTTAAATTTTATAAATTTTCGGAACTTCACCAATTTTAAAATGGAAGTTTAAACTAAATTTCACCACTTTCAAAAAATTACTTTGCTAAAATATAGTTATAGATACAATAAAAAAGCAGCCTTACGTAAATTTTAATAAATTCATTTTCTTTTAAAACTTTATAAAGCCTCCGATAATCATATTTATTTTGTTTTTTCAAACTCTAAAGAAATTCTTAGAAATTACTTTGATAAAAATTTAAAATATACTTAAGTCATATCCAAACTAAAATGGAATTATTATTCCAAATACTCCCAAAACTCCAGTTCTTCAATTGTAGTTAGTGAAAAACAAAATGATGAAGTTCAGAAAGAAATATAAGTATCGAAATTTTATGAATTTCTTAAAACCCAAAGAATTACAAATGGTGAAGTTCAGCAAATTAATTTTTATATATCTTCTATAACTCTATTTTAGCAACGTGATATTTTGAAAGGGGAAAAATTTAGTTTAGAGTTCCTTTTTAAAATTATTATAATTGGTGAAGTTCAGAAAATTTATAAAAATTTAACCATGGCTACTTTTTTTAGATTTTAAATTTTATTCTTAGTAGCGAAGTCATTACCTGGTTAGGTATATATTGGTATTATTTCTGTCTGAATCTTTAGCTGGCTGCTTTTGAACGCCTACTTAAAGTTCATGTTCGGGTATTCATCATCAGGTAGTCCTAATTGATTTGTGATTTCTTCTAGTATAATTTAATGTATTTTATCCCACAGAGTGATTGTACGCTTGTGTAAAGTCAGGTTGATCGTATCTACATCGTTTACTGCATGTAGCAACGCCAAGGGGAGATGGTACCAAAGAGTTACATTGGACATAAATCTCAGCGCCGTGTTCTGTACCCCCTGCGCTTCTCTTAGAGCTGTATCACTCAATGTGTGTGGGGGGATGACGGGGTACAAGAGCAGCGGTCGCACGAGCGCTAGATATAGTTTCCTTTTTTTGGACGGTGACAGTAGGTTAAAACGGAAGAGAGATCGGAGCGACTTTTTGGCTCTTGCGATCTTCTACTTGAGATGTGTTTTATACCTATTCGTTTTTATTTTCAGGCCTAGTGCCTTGCCGTCTATGGAGTACTGGTAACGTACACACCCAGTCACACCTTCCATCGTTCGTCTACATCCCATCGGTATCATTTTGAACTTGCTTTGTTTGTCTTGATTTTATTCTTGCTTTCATAGTTGTTAACTATAGAAATTTCTCCTCCTGTCCTATTGGCCACATCTCTCGGATTAAGGTCGCTTGTCACGATCTGTGTGACATCGTTTAGCAGTTGTATGTATCAAAATCGTTGGCAGTATGTGAGAGGTCGCTGGTAAATATCGCGTATAACGTGGGGCTCAAACATCCACCCTGTGGCACCCCTGCTTCCAGGTTAAAGAGTTCTCCTTCGATACTGTTAATGCTGACCATGGCGTTACGATTATCGAGGTAGCTGCACAGGATTTTTGTCATGCCACCATCCATACCCAGGTCGTAGATTTTATTTTTCAAGCGCGACACCCAGACCTTGGCAAATGCTGAGTCCACGTCTCTAAGTACGACATCTACATTATTGCCCCTTGCCTTTGCAACAGCGATCTTTTCTGTTATGAGGGCTAATGTGGTTTCGGTTCAGCGCTTTTTTCTAAAACCGTGTTGTTGATCGTTATATAGGCAATTAATCTCCAAATAGTTCGTAAGTCTGGTGTTCGGGAGCTTTTCGAATAGTCAATCTAAGCCTTCCAATTTTATGTTTCTTCGAGCGCTTAGTTTCCCCTTAAAAATTTTCCGCGCCATAATTGGCCAATTTTTGTAATACTCATGTTCAAGTAGAAAGACTATAAATAATGTAGCAATTTGTGAATAATTTCATTTCTGTTCATTCCCTGAAGATGACCTAACATGGTCGAAAGAGGTCTAGGAATAAAAAATGTCATTCGCGAATGTTTTTTTGTCGCCTCAAAGACCCCGTTAAAAAACTTGTAAGAAAGATTAGGAAAATTCAAGTTAAAATTAATAACGCTGCCGCACACATACACACACATACACACACACACACACATATATATATATATATATATATATATATATATATATATAAGCCATGGCTTCACTGCGCTCGCTATTATACGATCGGGCTGTTGGCCTTCCCTCCCCCCCGCCCTTAGTCATCCATATATTCCTTAAACATTTTACCCCTCTTAGTCCACCTCTCTCACCCTATCTATCTCTCTAATAATTCACTGGTAAACACACTTTTGCTGATTTATGTTTTTTGGTTGTTTTTAACTAATTTTGACTTGCTAGTTTCAAATATGGCATCCATTCTTTTGTAACGCATCAGGTTTTCATTCTAGAGAATATTCATTTTCTACGACGTACTGCATGTATTTACTCGGTAAGGATCGTTTCCTAAGTGTTATAGCTTCAAACCATAACTTAAAATGTCAACAGAATTTGAAAGGATAAATGCATTGTAAGATAACAGCACCTATTACTAAATACATACAGGTTATTTTTCTAATATAATGGAGAAAACACAAGCAATCGTACACATACCTATACATTCATGGAAGAAATTTTTGCTTGCGAGAGTGTCTGTAGTGTGTGATGTATACACAGTCTCGTTGACTACTCCAGCAGTAGTCTGCCATCAGGCTCTTCACTCACGTTGCCAAGATTAGCAGGAAATTCATCAAGATGGCTCTTGAGGAAATGAACCTTTACGCTCATGTTGCAGCCTAAACGATGAAAGCTATCAGGTAATGTCTCTACCAAATTTTTGTAGTTAGCAGCCTTTTTGTTTCCACGAAATCCTTTCACAACAGCCACAGATGAATCCCATGCTTCTTTTTCTATGTCAATCATCGAACTAGAGAAGTTTTGGTTTTCCAATAACTTTCTAATTTGTGGGCCATCAAAAACTCCAGCCTTTATTTTGTCATAACTTAAGCCAGGAAATATTGTACATATGAATTTGAAACAGTCACCCTCCACATTAAGAGCTATCACAAATTGTTTCATCAACCCTAGTTTAATATAAAGGGGTGGGAAGATGATTATCTCTTGCTCAACAAGTGGGTGGTGTATAATATTCTTCTCCCCAACAGTCAAACCTTCTCTAACTTGCAAGAGTTTCAGTTCCCAATGTTTGTCCTTGGCTCAGCTGTCCCATAAACTCAGGAAACACGGATATTTTGTATAGCCTCCTTGTTGGCCAAGTAAAAAATTTAACTTTCTCAGATCTACACATATGATCCATTTGTGTTCATCATATTTTAGTAAATCTAATACAGATCTTATGTGTTCATGATCCTCTTTTAAATGCACAGAGTGACCAATAGGAATCACACCGAACAAGTTTCCATTATAGAGTAACACACATTTTAGACTCTTCTTTGAACTATCTATAAAAAGTCTCCATTCACTTGGATCATACTGTGAAACACCCATCGCGTTTAACAGTCCAGCCACGTCACAACAATAAACAAAATCTTCTTCAGTTTTGAAGAATGCCAAGAGATCCCTCCCTGTTCCCATAAAAAGTTATATTTGTTTTTTCCTTCAACAGATTCTTCTCTTTAAGTCTAGAAGCTAACACTTCTTCTAACTCTTTTAATAGGCTTAGGTCTGTAACTAAATCATTCAGTTTTAATTAGCTGAAGTTTCCACGTTTTTGGATCGATGTATGTACAAAGTCTGGATCACTGTTAAGTTCATTACTTACATCAGATTCACGTATATCACTTACATCGTCCAGTGAAGGAAGTTCCTTGAATACAGATACTGGACTTTCATCTGAATGAAGCACTGGACGAATTGCTGAATCAAGATTTGGGTCAATTATTTTATGTCGCGTTTTCTTGCTATACCAGAAGTCTTTGTGAGACAAAAGTAGCAATGGTTTACATGATTTTTGGTTCCCGCCCCTCATAGGAATACCAAATCCTAGTTGTTTCCTTGTACCCTTTGTCCATTGGCGCAGATTTTCGACACATGGTTAACAAACATTATGCGGGGCCCACGGTTTATCCTGATTACCTAATTTAATCTTAAAGTAAGACAAGTATGCTCTTCTCACAAAGATATTAATGTTCATTCTTTGAGTTGTTGCAGTAAGACAACCACATATATAGCAAGACGAGTTAGTGGAATTGAAACATTTCCTTCATAAAACAAATTTGAAAAAACACAAAACTATATTATACACAAAATTGACAAACGACACTCTTTCAAGTTCTGCAAGCAGAACATCCTGCCTCTCTATGGGAGGTGTAGTTAAAGAGCTTTCCTAACACTCCCTCAAAAGAAGTCTGCCAATCGATTCTTATAGTCAACTTCATTTTACTATCACAGAAAATGGAGACTGTTCTTATTTATGTTAATCGTTGTCTTCACTAAATACATTTTAACCGGTCATAAATTTAGAGAAACTCGAGACAAGTGGTGCGGTTAGTATAAAGCAAAAATTAAAAACTGACACTGCTTCAGGTCTCGGAGCGCGAACATTGTGCCTCTCCAGGGGAGATAATCTCTGATAACGCAGTGTAACAAAATTTTACTTTTTTTTTCCTAGGTTAGAAAGAGTATTTGCCAGTTGTTCGTAACTAAAGTAAATGATAAAGTCTATTTCGTTCCCAAAAGATTGTTTTGGGATCTAAGCCACTGAATATCTTAATTTTCCCTTTTGGAAAATAATGCTAGGGTAGTATTAATTTCGGAAAAAAGTGAGAATGCATATAAAGCGGTAGGCTTTAACATTTTTCAAAACATGGAGTAAAATTGTAAGTCTTATTTAAAAAAAAGGAATTAGAATGTTGTAGGCTAATATTTGTTTTAAGAAAACTTTCCAAAACATTCTATATTTAATGAGAAATTTCTAGAATTTAGTTTAATTTTATGAAGTCTCAAGAATGTTTAAGAACTTGACAGAACACACCTCTGGAAACGTTTAGAACTTTCTGGAATATGCTTGAATATTATTTCAAAAATAATTTTACATGAATTTACAGATATGCTATTATTTTAGCTCTAGCTATCATAGTTAAGAACTATCTAGCTATCATAGTTTAGAACTTTCTGGAATATTCTTGAATATTACTCCAAAAATAATTATACATGGATTCACATATATGCTATTATTTTAGCTCTAGCTATCATAAGTAAGAACTATCTAGCTATCATAGTTTAGAACTTTCTGGAATATTCTTGAATATTACTTCCAAAATAATTATACATGGATTTACAGATATGCTATTATTTTATCTCTAGCTATCATAGTTAAGAACTATCTAGCTATCAGAGTTTAGAACTTTCTGGAATATTCTTGAATATTACTTCCAAAATAATTATACATGGATTTACAGATATGCTATTATTTTATCTCTAGCTATCATAGTTAAGAACTATCTAGCTATCATAGTTTAGAACTTTCTGGAATATTATTGAATATTACTTCAAAAATAATTATACATGGATTCACATATATGCTATTATTTTAGCTCTAGCTATCATAAGTAAGAACTATCTAGCTATCATAGTTTAGAACTTTCTGGAATATTCTTGAATATTACTTCCAAAATAATTATACATGGATTCACAGATATGCTATTATTTTATCTCTAGCTATCATAGTTAAGAACTATCTAGCTATCATAGTTTAGAACTTTCTGGAATATTCTTGAATATTACTCCAAAAATAATTATACATAGATTCACATATATGCTATTATTTTAGCTCTAGCTATCATAGGTAAGAACTATCTAGCTATCATAGTTTAGAACTTTCTGGAATATTCTTGAATATTACTTCCAAAATAATTATACATGGATTCACATATATGCTAATATTTTAGCTCTAGCTATCATAGTTAAGAACTATCTAGCTATCATAGTTTAGAACTTTCTGGAATATTCTTGAATATTACTCCAAAAATAATTATACATAGATTCACATATATGCTATTATTTTAGCTCTAGCTATCATAGGTAAGAACTATCTAGCTATCATAGTTTAGAACTTTCTGGAATATTCTTGAATATTACTTCCAAAATAATTATACATGGATTCACATATATGCTATTATTTTAGCTCTGCTATCATAGGTAAGAACTATCTAGCTATCATAGTTTAGAACTTTCTGGAATATTCTTGAATATTACTTCCAAAATAATTATACATGGATTCACATATATGCTATTATTTTAGCTCTAGCTATCATAGTTAAGAACTATCTAGCTATCATAGTTTAGAACTTTCTGGAATATTCTTGAATATTACTCCAAAAATAATTATACATAGATTCACATATATGCTATTATTTTAGCTCTAGCTATCATAGGTAAGAACTATCTAGCTATCATAGTTTAGAACTTTCTGGAATATTCTTGAATATTACTTCCAAAATAATTATACATGGATTCACATATATGCTATTATTTTAGCTCTGCTATCATAGGTAAGAACTATCTAGCTATCATAGTTTAGAACTTTCTGGAATATTCTTGAATATTACTTGCAAAATAATTATACATGGATTCACAGATATGCTATTATTTTAGCTCTAGCTACCACAGAAAACACATCAGAAAATAAATGGTATCGAAAGGCTGCAATCATTCTCCAGATGCATTCTCTTATATCTGCGGATATTTCATCAAAACAAGAGGATAGAAGTTCGGTGTGACAGCAACTATGAGAATGTGTGAAACTTATAATTATACTTTGGAATGTCAATTGTGGACCAAGATAAACCATGGGGCACCTCATTTTGCCTGTCAATAGTGCAAGCAAACTTTGGAAGGTAAAAAAATCTTTTGTAAAGAGTAAAAAATTATCTTTTCTTGAAAGCCAAAAGAGGAATATGATATTTTCTTACTATTACTGGATGGTATAGAGAGGAAAGTAGAGCCATCAAGTTTGCCATTCCCAGAATTTGGCGTGAATTTATTGACCGCTTAAGCAACTGCTACTTCTGCATGGTGGACCCTTCCAAACGTTAAAGCAGCAACTATTCACCTCTTATTTCCCACTCCGATCTTCCATCCTATATTGTACTACTTCCACAAATGTCTGATCTTTCTCTACCCACCCCTCTAAAAAGCCACCCTTAGTAGAAAGCAACATTTCAGAAGCTGACAAGATCAATTAAGAAATAGACTACAGTGTCAGAGATATGGTTGTTGAGATAAATCTATTCTTGGCTTTTTAAAGTCAATTGTTGAGTTTTTGATTTACAGCTTAAAGAGTGAGATTTGCTATAGGAAAATGTGCAAATGACAAACCAATGAAAACCTCATAGTGATTTCTCATGATTTTCTACTTATCAAGCTGGGCTATGCTACTGCACTGATATATCTGGTATGTTTGATACAATTGGAATTACATGTAATCCATTTGAGTGGAGTAAAGCTGTACTTCTCTATAATTGGAATAAGTATCCTTCTCTTCCCTTGGCTCATTCATTATATCTCAAAGAGCACTACAACAGTGTCAAGCTCCTGCTACAAGCTTTGATTGTAAGGAGTATGGTTGGGAAGTTATTGAAGACTTCAAAATGGTAGCATTTTTTGATAGGTCTTCCTAGAGGTTTTACCAAGTTTCTATGTCACCGCATTACCACAAGAAGCACTAGACACAAAGGACTGAATTTTCTGTTGGGAGAATAATGTCAAGCATGAGCAATTGATAGGACATCTAAAGATGCTATTCCCTCCATTGAATTCAAAACTAGTTTTCATGAAGCAGTTTGTTAGAGCTCTGAACAAAGAGTCTCCAGCCTTCAAGTACCTTCAAAATTTCCTTCCCAAACATTCTGAGGAAAAGATAAAAGCAGGTGACTTTGTTTGAACACAAATGAAAAATATCATAGTGTTCAGAATTTTCTGTAAAACCCACTAAAACTGAAGCCTGTTACTGTTTTGTTTTGGTTTGTAAAGGCCTTTTTGGCAACCAAAGGACTGATAATTTTGTGGGGCTGGTGTAGAACTTAGTGAAAAGCCATGGTCAAATGGGCTGCAGGATATCCCTGAAGCTGCACAACCTTGATGCCAATCCTAACAAGTTCAAGTAGAATATGGGACTCGACTCAGAGGAGCCAGGGGAGCGCTTCCATCAAGCTATACTGAACTTTGAATGGATATACAAAGGAGTACATATACAATGAAAACATAATGGGAGACTACATATGGTGGCTTGTACAGGAAAGTGATTTACATTACAAACGCAAATCAAGGAAATCTGTTCACTTCCAACTTATTTACTATTTTTTTGTATCTTTTTTGTGGAAATTTCAATAAAATTGTTTAAATTTAACTGTTTGCTTTTAGCTCTAAAATGGCTAAAAAACAAATTTGCCTATTTTTAGTAAATATTTCATCATACAAGCCAGAAAAGCAAAATTTAATACAAATATTGGCTATTTTCTATTGTTTTTCAATAAAGGAAATTAATTATAACACATACTGGCCAGGAAAAAGTTGTTATATAGTATGTAATGTATAAGAGTAAATAAAGGAATAATTGAAATAATAGATTGGATTAATGTGATTAGACAGCCATTTTGTAATGTTCATGCATTGTGTTTCATGGATTGCTTTTGCACTTATTTAGAGGATTTGGAGAGAGCGTGACTACGGATATTTCTTCCACCTATCTGTCGAATATCAAAATCTATTGAGTAATGAGCTCAAATGCGCGAGTTTATTTGGGAGAGTGGTTGTTTGAGAGAGACTTGGCAGCTCCAATGATAGCTTTGCAATCGCTGATAACAGAATGGTTATCTTTGAGCATGTTTAAAAAGTTTTATTGTAATACCTATGTAGATTAATTCTTTGGTTTCTTGCTAAAAGAAGAATATTTTATTTCTGAACCATTTAAAGCTATACTAAAGTATCCTACTTTCGACCATATTTGCATCGTAAATAGTTGCAGAACTTTGTCAAGACCAATAGCAGAAGAGGGCTATCTCGCTTCGAGTGAAGTAAAATAGAGGTTTCTAAGGACGATTACTAAGCCAATGAATCAATTTAGCTCTAGTAATGTGATAGGCCAAAGACAATCAAAGATAAATTTTATAGTATTCTCGTATAGGGAGGTACCCTTGGAGTTCACTTTATATCATAAGTCAAGTGGTTGCACTGGGAACATGCACTTAGACTTTGCAATGAGTTGCTAGAAATATTGAAAAATGTTCACTTTCGTTTTCGTTTGCTTGGGCAGGTCATTAACATGTTTAAAACAAAGCTCGGCTCAAAAAAACATGATTAAAGTAATATTCAAATTTCTGAGAAGAATCGGATATACGAGGGGTGGTCAATAAGTTTTGCGAATCGGTAGGGCAAAACAGAGGAAGGGGATGGCTGTTTGTGGGGGTTTTAGGGCAAGTTATGACAAGTCAGGACCTGCAACCGCACGCTCCTGCCTCGTCTATTTAAAAAGCAGTGCTGATCGCAGATCGTCAGTCACAAATATTTCAACAATGGAGAAGGTTGAGCACCGCGCAGTGATAAAATATTTGACCAAGGAAGGCAAGAATACAAAAGAGATCCATGAACGAAAGGTTGCAGTGTACACTGACACCGCCCCTTCCTATGCAACCCTTGCTCGCTGGAATAGGGAGTTTCGCCATGGTCGTGAGTCTCTTAAAGGTGACCCCCGTCCAAAACGCATGTCAGACGTGACCAACGAGGACAATGTGGCCCGTGTGGAGAGGATGATCCTCAAAAATCGACGGGTAAAGTTCGAAGAAATCGAGCGAGAACTTTGAATATCACATGGAAGTGTTATGAACATCATCCACGACCATTTGACCATGACCAAGGTCTCTGGGTGTTGGGTCCCTAGAAACCTCGCGCCCCATGATCGACTTCAACGTCGTCAAAGTTCGGGGGAGCTGCTGCTCTTGTACAACCAAGACGTGGCGGGATTCCAGTCACGCATAGTGTCAGGTGATGAAACCTGGGTCCATCACTGGGATCCCGAGACCAAGCTCGAAAGCATGGCCTGGAAGCACAGGGGCTCTCCGAACCCCATCAAGTTCCTGACCCCACCTTCAGCCGGAAAGATCATGGCCACCATCTTCTGGGATTCTGAGAGAGTGTTAACAGTGGACTATGCGCCTCGTGGAATGACCATCACAGGCCAATATTACGCCAAGGAACTGGCTGGGTTGAAGAAGTGCATCCGTCAGAAGCGGTGCGGCAAGTTGACAGGTGGTTTCCTGCTTCTCCACGACAATACCCTTGTCCACAAGGCCAGAGTTGCACAAGCTGCCCTGCACAAGTGCGGATTCGAGGAGCTCAACCATCCCCCCTACAGTCCAGATCTGCCCCTAGCGACTACTTTTTATTTCGCCAGCTCAAGGCTGCACTGCGTGGACTTCGGTTTAGAAGGGGGGGAATAAAGATGCCCAGCTTGCCGTCCAGGAGGGGATTGAACAGCAGTCGGGAGATTTCTGGTTGTCGGGAGTTCGAAGCCTCAGGGACAAGTGGCGCAAGTGCATTGAAGTCGAGGGTAGTTATATTGAAATATAATAAAACACTTTTCCTCATATCTCGTTTCCTTATATCTGAATTTCAAAACTTATTGACCGCTCCTCGTACCTTGAGGAAAGACGAAGTACTCGATAAGGTTACTAGCGTTAGCATTGTCGCATTTTCGATGGATAATGGTTTCAATGATATCTTAAAAACTCATCACGTAACTCTAGCTTAGAAAATACATTACAAATTTACGAACGCAGTGAAATTGTTCAGATAAGGAAGTGGATACTTGTCCTTAATTGTGAACTAGTTCAAACCGCGGTAATCACAAGGACAGGAAAGTATTATTTGATTTCTAGCTAAATGAATCTTAGACTCGTAAGGTAACCTTTTTACCCGTATTTTGTTGTCTATCAATAGCATTGGTATCTTATCCTTAACTACACTTAGTAATTTTGGTTATAATGGCGAAGCCACCCAGCAACGAAAGGATGTTCGTTATTAGGCTTGTAATAATAAATATATTTGTTATTAAGCAGCTGATGCACCGGGGATATATTGGTTGTGCCGTCTACCAAAAGCAATCTTCTGAGCCCTACTAGAAGAGTCTAATGAAATAAGAATTCGTCGCCTATGATTACACATTGTATATCGCACACGAAAAGGTCCATATGGAATTTCATCTCAATCCTGAAGAGAAATTGAACGTGGGTTAATTAATAGTTTGATTTGAAGATCCCGAAACAGTATAAAAAGGAATATGTCTCTTCTCTTTTAAGGCCATCTTGCCTGGCAGAAATATTGAAATTAATGATTCTTTATCCGCTAAGAATCGTCTTCTTAACCTAACCTTTGGAAAAACAGATATGAAACCTCATTTACTCTAGACTCACTCGGCAGTTGCCTGAGCTCTCATTATCTTTGCACCCGGGCGCAAAGCGTTGTGTCTGGTAACCATTTTTCTAGTGGGAGAGGTGTTCTTACAGGAAAACTGTATGACATAGCTGGGAAGTTGATCTACATGGATGTTTAGTGTATTCTGAAGTAGTCGCGATCTCTCAGTAGTTACCAAACTTCATGAGAGCATCACAAATTCCTTTTTGATTTGGGTCGGTGCTGCCTCCATCTGCTCTTGAAGTCGTTGGAATGGAGTCTTTTGTGACTCAACCCAAATGGTATCTACCAAAAAGAAATATAATAATTTCAAGTACGAATTAAAATATTTTAATACTGTTTAAGGTCTTAATAAACCACAAAGTATTTGTGCGGAACACCACTAGAGTGAGGACTATCAAACGTTAGTGAAATGGATCCGAGTCCTGTTGAAACATGGAAACCAATATTAAACCCCAAGAAAGGCCAAAATCCTTTATTTATAATCAACAAATATCGGCCCAGGTGACCAATAACCTACGAAGAAAAACCTACAAAATTACCTTGGCAAAATTTTTCATGAATTTATAACCAAGAGACAGAAACGTCTATAAAAATGCAAGCATAATTTTCAGTAATGGAAAAGTTATTATAGATTTAATAAATTTTCGATATTTAAATATTAAGAGATAATATAATTTCAATATTAATGCAGAACTCTGTTCTATTAACTAGTTTGACTTCTTTTATCAGAAACAAGGGTTTGAACATGTCGTGGCATGCTACGAACTAGTTGTCTTGCATAATTCCGTGATTTTGTCGGAATGGAGCCAAATTTCACTAAGGCCGATAATTATTTATGGGGCAGAAACTATTTTGCAATGATAATTTTTTGTAATTAATAATAATATAAGGTCATCTAATATAAAAATAATGGAGGCTACATACATAAAAAATAGGAAAGGGTGAAAAATGAGGACAGAGTAATTAGAGTAAATAACAAATATAATAAAATCAACAAGCTTATTATACACAAGTTAAGGTAAAATAATAAGAATAGACTGCAACAAAATAATGAAACAACACTTAACACCTGGAAGACCAATGGAAGTTTAAGAATAAGAATTCAAGACGAGATTTATTGTTACAAAAAATAAAATTTTTGCAGGATTAAAATTAAAAAAACGAAGCAAAATGTTTCAGTCTTTTATTTGATTGAATAATACGAGTAAGAAAGAACTGAGAACTGATTATATCATTTGAGCTGAGTCCTTCGCCTACCACTAAATTTGAAGAATGCAGTGATCTGCTCTGATTGAAATTATAGTGAGTTACGGCAAGCAACATGGGCAAGTTGAATGAACTAAAATTAATTGATCATTTCTTACTGTGACGTGAGTGTGTGAGAGACGATGACATTGTTGAGGCTAGAATGAGGAGCAATGGCGTTGGGAACTACTTTCCCAAATCCGCTGCAGCTGGGCCCTCTCACGTGGTGTGCTTTAAGTTCTCATGATGACGGCGATGGCGGTTGTTTGATTAAATACAGGAAGTTCCATGGAGAGTAAGTAGTGGAATCGAGGTCTAAAATAGTGAAGGACCCTACCGACCTCACCATGAGTCCTAAGAGCGAACTTGAACAATTGTATCCTGAGAGATACACCTTTCTTCTGCAGCAGAATCTTCCTTAAAAAAGTAGCTTGACAAAAGACACAAGGTTGTATTCATCATAGGCTAATAAAAAATATGGTTTAGCATTATCGATGTTCATATAGAGAAAGAGGCATTGCAAATTAAACTCTTGCGGAGTAAAAAGCGAATCAACTTGCTCTTGTCGAGGTCTGAGCAGAACTGCTGGGAGTTGACGCGACCTGTACGCTAGTCGAGTTAGGGAGTAAATTAACATTCTTAACTTTGCCCGCGCAAGTGCATCGCCCCAAAATCCCAATAAAGGATTTTTGTGATTTACCTATAGAAATTAATTAATCACAAAATAAACCAAGACAACTTGATTATGCATTTTACTCATTAATAAATATTGACAATATATCTAATATATTGTACAAATCTTGTCTGATGAAGTAATCACGACATCACTAGTCTCACTGCCCCCTCCCTCTCCTATCTTCACTTTTCCTTTAGCTCCTTTCATATTTATTTTTGTTATTCTTCCTTTCCTTATACTCTTTTATCTGTCATTGTATTTTTGCTGCGTGTTTATTTCTTCTTCCTCTTTCTTCTTGCACTATTCTCCGGACCTTCCCACCCACTCTATTTTAACTTACTATCACTTGATTGTCCTCCACCTACTTTATTTCGCCCTGTATTTAATCCCCTATGCGTCCTCTTCATTCCCGAATCATCCACTTCCTTCTATTTATTTCTCTATTTATTATCTTCTCTTTTGTTTTATTTTATTATGATTATAATATACATACAGACGGAGACACAGGAACATTTTAACATGATGAGGTCATCTATTTTCCTCTTTCTCAAGTACCCATCCTTCTACGAGCAGGCTACAGTGGAACATAGGAAACGTTGCTCTAATTAATTTTGAGATATACAAGGAATAATAATAATATGCACGAACATACACTCATATCGATATACAAACATGCACACGAACGCACTTATCTTTCCTTATATAAATTATACCTAGGTACATAAATTGAGTGTGTATTCTTAAGGGAATGAGAAGAGTACATACAACGCCCAAAGATATACACGCATAGACACTTAGATCCATTTAGATGTACTCTAAACATATACGCGCATTTAAAACTAATAATGCGCGTATACACGGGTAAACTCATATAAATATAGAGATACTATACTACTAAATCTTTAATATAATCATAATAATTCATAGTTTTTCACAATTACAGTTAAAGTTTACATGCCTGCAACGCACGCACACACGTTCGTGGTTACCTAAGCATGTGCCGTATCGAAGACAGGATAACCGACGACGGTATTTAAAGCTTTGGCCCATCACATCAACTGGTGGATAAATAGACACAAACACACATAAACAATCATATACATTTATAGTCAGAGTCATAATACTTGGCGCGGTCTTTCCCCCACTTTAACTTGGAGAGTCGTGCTTAGAAAATAAAAAGTAAAATTGTTAGCGGGTAATTATAGAGAAATTAGTTCTAGGTTAGGGTGTCCTTTGGCTTGATACACTGCTGGAGACGATTAAGGAAAGAATCCGCGAGATTTTGGAGCCTGGAGAGCTCAAAATTGCTCGAAAAATCGTGTATATATATATATATATATATATATATATATATATATATATATATATATATATATATATATTTGCAGGATATGGAACGATTCAGAATAAAGATAAAACTTTACAGCAGGAACCCGAATAAGGAAGAATACTTTTGACTATTAGAGCATGGGAAAGGATATCAGCTTGGCTATATCTTCAGAAACAACATGGATTTCTGTTCAAAACTTATAGTATTTAATCTCGTTTATTTCTGAAGGTAATGCAAATATAGAAAAAGAACGTTTAAATTTACTCAATAAATTAAAAAAGCGAACGATTTTAATTATATCAGAAAGCCAGAGGCCATTCAATAGCCATTCACTTCGCGAATTTCTCCATTTTGATTTCCTTTCGCAGCAATTTACCATTTTCAGAAGGTAAATGAGCAATCAACATCTAGAGATACAGATATCTTGGCAACGAATAGGAGGGATCTCCTAGTCGTTGCCGTGATATCAGTACTTCCAAATGTTGATTGTTCTGCGATTACAGGCACCCATGGTGACAACACAAACCTTGATACGGTTGTATTTATTTCAAGCAATTACAAGATTTATTGTAGGGTCTCAACAGAAATGTCACGACCGTACATTTCAGTATCCTTTCAGGAAGGGTTTTTGCTTTCCCTCATCATCCTTCACACTTAAAGATTAAAGCCTACAAATATGTTTTCGCATTTGGTTTCATCTGGCCAGGAATACATGGCGATGTTAGCCATTGGGCACGCACAAACCTGCAGAGCCAATACTCTAAAGTAAAATGACACCCAACTAACTCTATAAAGCCCTACGCTACAGCCTCTTAAAGGTTTGATAAATGTATTTGCTTATAGTTGGCGTAGTTTTAACTTGAATGTTCTTGCCTCTTTGTTGACTATTTTCATATACTGCCCTAAAGCCGTTCCCGTGGGAAACATATACATTTGATTAGTTTCTAAAGCTTTAATTGGTTTGGGGGGCAATTTCAAAGATTACCACTCACCTAGGCTAACCATTGACGTCAATCTTAGTGAAAAAACAATTTATATTTCTAGAGATCTTCACGCATCTTTTCATTCATCTTTCGCGTAGAAGGCTTTAAAGGGCCTTCAAAACAGTTTTATTCGGTCCCTTTACTTGTCACCCAACATATCCAAAATTCTACGTAATTTTGGTTAATAGCAAAGGCAAATTATCACAACAAATTGGTTGAAACATGACCAGCTCAAGCCAGTAGTGCGGCATGAGAGGGAACTCTATGTTTCCAGGACAATATATACAGCATTGCAACCAAACCACGTTTCAAAGTATCCTTTTTACATAAATTTCTTTATCGCAAAATTTAGTGCTGATGAAGCTGGACACTTGTGAGGGCATCTTCCATAAGTGTATAGAATCTATTGCTCTGTCTAGTAAGCGTGCAAACATCCTTTGCATAGGAAAGACGTACATCAAGCCGATTGGCAGTCCCAGGATGGGTGTTCTTTCCCAGCCAGAAGAAAATTTAAGTTCCCTTCCCGTTTAACATGCTGTGGGAATTATCTGACACCGTTCATCCGTCAGCGCATTCCCACGGGAAAATCTGAAGGCAAACTTTTTCTTTTTTATTTGCCCCGGATGTTTTCATCCCAACGGAAACTCTCTCTGAGCAGATAAAGGCGCTTAATGGTTCGAAGTTTGATAAAGATAAAGCAAGACTTGCAAGGTTGCCCTGGAGCACAAGTCTCTGAATCTCCACGCCAAAAGGACCTATGGCTATAACTCATCAGTGCAAGTTTTTTCCGGGCTCGCTTTCTATAGCAATTACATAGAGAGCGCCATAGTTCACTTTTACCTAAACCCCCAGAGAACTCCCATTCTTTCTGACTTGTTCGCATCACTTAGATGCTACGCAATACTTTTTCATCTCGATCTTCCTCGTTATGGCGATTATGCGAAAAATCTTCGAGAGAGAAAATCAAGTTCCCGGGATGCAATTACCTTGCTAAGACAGAATTCTGTATACAGTGCTTAAGAGTAATTCTAGATATTGGATAACGTCATTCGTATTTCATATTAATTTTATTATTATTGGGAAGGGTTCACGAAAATAGGAAAAAAAATTCCGTGCAACATTTGTTTAATTAACTTTTCCGACTGAAATCCTGATTATTATAAATTGTCAAGGTCTTAACCTCGTTATTCCGTCTCTTTCGAATGATGAATCTCTATTATTTCTCGTACACTTTAATGAATCTTAAAAGTTAATTCATTTTCTTACATCCACTATCCTGTGAGTACTGAATATAGCTCTCTTTGTTTAGGGAGTCAAGGGTGTCTACTTTGGGGTCCTTTGGAGTGGTGTATGCATTACTCACAAATTGGTGCCATAATTGGCCCTTTAAAGCAGCAGAATTTACTCTCACAATGGGGTAATATATAATATTCGGTTAGTCTCGAGTTTGCTGCATCCTCCGTATTTTGTGGCTAACATTTACTCTAGTTTTCAACTGAGTTAGTTTGTTTATTTGTTCTCTTTTCAATGTACATGAACTAAAAGTGTCATAGGTACACCTTACATTAGGTTATGCATCCTATTTTATTGAGGAATGTGTGGTAAGCGTTGCTATTAAAACTAAAAACTAGTGAAAGTGACCATCGAATACAAAATGGAAGCTTGTGAATTTTATTCTAGTACAATATGGTCTTAATTCTTATTCCCATTATGCGCCATTTATTTACTATCTTATGTCAATTGGTGAAGGAAAACGCCTGCTATTTACTCATTCTTTGTCCCAACAAATCTAAAAATGGCCCGTGGTCGTGACAAGAACATAGAATTTTTAAAGGAATAAAAATCAAAACATTCTACTCCACAATGGGATGGAGACTGTTGGTGTAAGGCTAACGAAGTCAGTCTCCAGAAGCTTCAAACGTTTATTAGATCAAGAAAAGTCTTAAAAAAGATGGAATCTGAGTTCCTTCATCTGTGGCCATAACCATTAGTCAAGAGATGAGTTTCTCTCGATGTAGGATAACGATCCATTCCAATGTTCAAAATATGAATTGTTTTGTTCATTTGTAAATTGGGGTTAATAAATGGACTTTTCTGTTTTAGTTTTGCATTGTTTATTTGTTAGGTAGTTGGTGGTAACAATAGGGATCTTACCAATTTTTGGCAAGTGGCATTTTGCCAAGAATTTATATTAGAATATCTTGGGTTTTGTTTAGCTTAAGTATAAATTGAGAAAAGTATCCTATTTTGAGTACTTGTTCGTGGAAATTGGAGAAAAGTCATGGCGTTGACCTCTTTAGATTAAACAAAGTCCATATAAATTCTTTCCTTTTTAAATTCAGCTGCACAGTTCAGTGGGTTAGTCTCATTCACTGCCGCACTTTATTCATGGGCTATCCAATCAATCAAACATTCATTCAATCACCAAGCAAATTTATCATTTCGTGGGGATTTTTAACTACAAAATCCCTGCAAAAAAACAAAGAGGGTGTAGGATATTTTAAACACTGTAGTTATTTGTTATTAAGATCTTCCTCAACGGGGAACTATGGTTTTGCGTTAGATCCTAACTATATGTCGCTACAGCATATAATAGTCGCTGCAAATTTGACCTAATTCGGGACTTCATCCTGCGACTAAGCACATCCGATGTACGTTAACGTTGCTCAAATGCTAAGTTCTGTTTCTACTCAGACCGAGTTCGGAAGTGCAATGAGTCATAAATTAGAAGCCTCTGCTTCTTTCCGAAAAATGAGCATAGTCGGGGTGAGAGGTATTGAGGGCGAATATCTTATGTCAAGGGAATGTTTACCCGTTTGGAAAGGAGCCAAAATAAACGAATTCTAATTCCTAGGGGCATAATGAAAATAAAAAAACAAACCTTTTTACAAACCTAATTGACCTAACTCGTTGTCCTTTCGTAAGACGATCGTAAAAGGGCTTGAGCAAATATCGACTAAGAATTGCAGGAATAACAACAGAAATAGGGTACAGCACGAAAACAGCCAAAAGTCGTAACTCGCGTATGTTCCTTACTTTGCTGTAAATCAGTGTCGTGGTACAACCACTCTATACCATACACTACTCCTATATTATGTGAGGGAAGGGGTGACTTAATCACCTACTGTAACACGAACCTTTAAGGGAATGTTCGCAGGGATTAACGATCGACTAGGAGGTCACACTTGAGACGTTGGGTTTCAAATCCTTAATAATCAGACAGAGTGCATAATTGGTTGGCGAGATTTACTTGAATAAACCAAGAGTATAGTTCAAGTTTAGTTAAAGATGAAACAACAAAAATATAATTATATTTACAAAGATTCAAATGAGACTTATAATAGACACAAGGGAATTATTTAAATTGAGATAGTCTCTTGATAATTATTATGAGGAGGGATTCTCAAATAAAATTAATTGATTAATGTAACTAGGCTCAGATTAAAAGGGGGAACTTGACAATACTAATAATGGAAGGGGTTTCAGTCTTACGGGTCATTGACTTCGAGGGAGGTCCTTCTTTTGATGAGGCGAGTGGGGAACGATCTGATGAGGCATGTGTGGCACGATCCGAATGAGGCAAGTGGGGAACAATTTGAATGAGGCAAGTGGTGTACAATCTGAAATAGGCAGGTGGGGTACGATCCGAACCAACCTCGCGATGAAGATGCCTAAACTTCTAAGATGACGTTCGACGGGGAATGTGGGAATTCTCGTAATTCCACTGAAAGAGGAATCCTATTTACCTCAAAGGTAATCGATGGAGATTTTCTTAGGTTTGATTAAACGAAGGGAGACTGTTGCGCAAATTCAAAGGCTTGCCGTTCAGAGAAGCTACCAATTGACTTGGGTAGAATCACGGCTGAAGAAGGCTGCTGTCTGACGAACGCTCACGGGACGAGACGATAAGGACGGCCTTGAGGTGCGGGCTGGACTCGTCGAACTACAGAATAACCCGAGTATTTGTATGCCCGATTCTGAAGGGGAAGGAGGAGTTTGGAGAAAGAAGTCACAAGCTCCAGACATCTTAATCCGGAGGCGGAGTCGATTCATCATTTAGCAGCGAGGTGCAAGACAGCGCTGCTCTTTCTCACATCGTCACTAGGGGTGTGAGGGAAAGGCTTCGGGCGAGTTCGCAGGATTGGGAACTACTTTCCCAACGTTCTCATGACATGACGTCGTCGATAGAGGGATACCATAGCACGTGGTCTCCAATTAATGGAAGGCGGGCAGAGGTTGTTCTTTTACAATCAGTATTCGCTATGCCTTTGAAAAATAAAGAGATTAGTTCTCGAAGAGCGGAGGCGGCAAGAACTGCGTCTTCAAACAAACCAAGGCTTAGCTGTTGAAAGAGACGCAAAACACGTTTCTGCGTCGTTCTCTCGAAAAGAAGATTAAGCGCAATCCAGATTGAATTTCGATGCACTTCTGATACGTGATCTCCCAAATTTCTTTTATCTAATAACCTTTTTTAGACTACACTTTTATCGTGATGACTTTTTTTCCTGAGAAAAAAATGATTTGTAAATTTATTAGCAAAATATGGATGTTTAGACTAAAAAATAAAAACACTATAAAAATAATTTTTAATATTTAACGGAAGTCATTTTTAATATCATTATTAAAATCAGTGTTCTTTACCTAATCTAAGATAGGTTAGGTTAGCTTAAGTTCGGTTAGATTAAGTTAGGCTAGGTTAGTTTCGGTTGGGTTCGGTTGTTTTATGGGGGGGGGGTTAGGTTAGGTTAAGGTTGGGTCACGTTAGGTTAGGTTGAGGCTATGTTAGATTAGGTTAGGTTAGGTTAGTTGGCCTCAGGTTAGTTAGGTTAGGTTAGTTTAGGTTAGGTTGCCTTAAGTTAGGTGAAGTTAGGTAAAGGTTAGGTTAGGTTAGGTTAGGTTAGGTTAGGTGGCGCAAGGTTATGTTAGGTTGCGTTAGGTTAGTTAAGTTAGTCCATTTATTTGATTTGTGGAATAATTTTAAATTTTTTCGCTAAATATTAAAACCTATTTTTATTGCGTGATTTCTTTTAGTTTTAACATCCAAATTTTGCTAAAAACTTACAAATCATTATTTTCTCAGAAAAAAACTCCATTACGATTAGGTTAGATAAAAGTTATTAGATAATAAAAAGCTCAAAAGACCTAACTCGTGTGCTCTCAATTATTATTACGTATGACCTTATGACCATAAGACCCTACGACCTACAAAACTTTTAATAATTCCCGGACTAACCTTGGGAAGAGCTTGGCAATTATACCATTCGGAAAGGAATGTAAAACCACATAAGCGTTTCAAATTTGGTTAGGAAAGGCCGAATAGTTACGATTTTATTGCTAAAACACTAATTGAAAAGTAAAGGGTTACCATCCGACCGACGACCTACGGAAAATATAGTAACTTAAAGAATCGCGACTAAAAGTTGGTAGATGAACGTATTGGAAGAGCAGCGGAAATTCTTTATTTCCTTTTTATTAGACACGGAAACTAAAGCCATCAACGATGCATTTATTTATTTTTTTTTTAATATATATATATATATATATATATATATATATATATATATATATATATATATATATATATATATATATATATATATATATATATGCATATATCTCTCATGAGCGCGAGAGAATGATGAATTAAATCCAACTTCACCGCAGGAAAGAGAAAACGGAATAATTTTTCTTCGGAAATAGTTATTTCTTACTTCCAAAAAACCCGCCCTGGGGTGGGATTCGAACCGTGCACATTGAGACAGCGAACAACCGCTTTGATTTCAAGGGCAGTTTAATTGTGATCAAAGCGGTTGCTCGCTACGTCAATGTGCACTGTTCGAATCCCACCCCAGCTCCTCGAAATTTTTCGAAGTAAGAAATGACTATTTCCGAAGTAAGATTATTCCGTTTTCTCTTTCCTGCGGTAAAGTTAGATTTATATATATAATTGTAAGCGTTTGTTTTACATTGTTTTTCTAAGTGAACCTTAACATTTGGCTATTGCAGTTATGAAGATAGTTTGTTTATTACCTCATAACTCACAAAATATCTATTTCATTCACTTAAAATTTTTACGAAAGATAGATATATATAAAATGATGTATAATATATAGTCTCAACCTTATATTAAACTTTTAAAATTAATATTTTACTACATTTTTTCGTACTGACCCTAAAGGCCGCGAATGTATGTATATATATATATATATATATATATATATATATATATATATATATATATATATATATATATATATATATATATATATATGAAAAGAAACTCACAATTTGCGCGTGAGTCAAAATCATGATAAATAATACTAACAAGGAAAAAAGAAAAACGATTCCTACTGCTTTTGTCTTTATTCTAAAAGACCTCTTCATGGAATAAGGTATGTCAGGACAGACAATGTCTTAAATAGAAAGGAGTGTGGGGTTAAAACGCCTACCTGCATCAAAACCCTAACTAGGGGGTACAAATTCTTTAAACACTTTAATTTGTGATTTAATATAATTAGATAATTAGATCTAGGCTAAACAATCCAGGGCTAATATTAAAATTTTGGAAAGTATTAATAGAGATACACTCCAAAATATTTCTTGAAATGTATTTTTTACATTTAATAACAGGTTTAGCACTATTCCAATTAATAGTATGATCCTGACTTCAGATATGTAAAAATAATGCAAATTGTTGACAAAGATTACGAACATTATTTTGGTGCTGTTTAACTCTAACATTCAATTCTTTACCTGTCTGTCCATAATAGGATTTTTCACAATTATTGCAACCAATAGAATATACAATGCCTGGTTTAGGGGGTGAATTTTCTACGAGAGGGCGATGGATAGTGTTTTCATATTTCAAAATAACATTTATGTTCAAAGGTTTTAGTAAACGAGGTAATTTAATTAAAAAATTTGGTTAAAAGGTTAAACTAATACATTTAGGCATGAAATTTAGGAATGTTACGATTAGGTTGAAAAATCAACACATTAGTCCCCTCAATTAAATTTACTTTAGAAAATGAAAAAGATAACTATCCCTTTCTTAGATATTTTGATCCTTCAAACAGACCAAGGTTTTAAATATGAAATTTATAGAAAACCTACAGCCATTGACTCATAGATCCATTTCTATTCCAATCACCATATTAGTATTAAAAAAAGTGTTTGTCTTCCATGTTTCTCCGTGACCTTAGAATTGTTTCACCCGAATATTTGGAAAAAGAAGTTGATAGGATGTATAATATAGGTTTAAATTTGTGTTACCCTTTCTACGTACTTAAAAATTGTTATAATTCTGCTATTAGAAGCTGGGCTCGAAGGATTTAAGGCTAGAAAGAAACCGTGGATGTCTCAGGTAAACAAAGAGAAGCAATTGTCTTATGCAAAAGATCATGAAGATTGGACTGATGATGATTAGGCTAAATTTATTACAATTCTTCAGTTTTCTGATTGGTCTCGCCCTGAACGAGCATATTTTCATTTTTCTGCTGTTTTCTCCTTTACCAGCATCAAAATTTCCCTAACGAACATCTTAAGAGAGATTTTGTCTTTTTTTTGCTTTCATATTTTTAAAATAAACAAAATTCCCTTTTGGTTTTAAAGTTTAAATGAAATTATAAATTCAAGTCAAAAGAAAACCATTTTAACGAGACAACTTAAAGCCTCAAATTTCTGGGGTGATAGAATTTAATAATTTAGGAAGGGGATCTTCTTAAGTGTTAATTCTTCCCCACCCCAAAAAGCTTACATAATTAAGATCAGCGTGTGAAGAATGCTATAGAAAAAGAATTAGGCCCAATAAAATGTATAGAACCTAAAAAAATAACTTTTCTTTTAAGTTTTCAATCGGAGACTGTTTCCCAATAATCGTTGAGTAAATTTCGAAAAGTTCTTTTTCTTTGGTTGAATGAGCACAATTAGGGCTTAAAAGGGGTTAAATTGCGTGAAGGAGTAGATGGGGTGGGTGGTGACCTCAATTCATGACCTGATTTGACCAATTGCGAGCTTTGGTGGGTCTCCCTCTCTCCAATCTTAGGGTGGTCGACACAAGTCGATAATGGTGATGTTGAAAGTCTGTCAGCGAAAGATTTATTATCTTGGAGTGAAATCAGACGAGTGTAACTCCCCTTCAATTTTTAAAAAGTGTTTGTGATAATAGTAGTGAAGGGTAGGGAAGTAAAAATCTAAGGAAGATAGGGTAGTACCAAAAATATAGGACTACTTGTGGTACTAGAGCTCGCAAGGGAACAACTCTCCAGGAACCTAAGTCCGTTCCTTAATGATAAATATACTTTTGAAATTAGCTTAGAGTTTCCTCACTCATCTAAGTTTTGTTTGTTTGTATTTCTCCTCTTTTTCTTTGTCTACAGAAACATGCAAGAAAAAAGAAGTTGCCCCAATTACGCTGTTACAGTTTTATTTATAAATTAAGAGCAAGAAAAATTTTTTTCTTCAAGAGAATCAACTGTCTCTAGAGATATATAAAATAGGTTGAGTAAATATAGTTTGAGGCATTGCGAACTGGCGTAAAAGGCCGATCGATTTCGAAAGCAGAGTCCAAGCGTGAAGAAGAATTCGTTAGAATATAATTTGTTCCCATTCTTTC
Organism: Ceratothoa steindachneri; assembly: GCA_963969495.1. Taxonomy (NCBI): domain Eukaryota; kingdom Metazoa; phylum Arthropoda; class Malacostraca; order Isopoda; family Cymothoidae; genus Ceratothoa; species Ceratothoa steindachneri. The sequence goes on along the minus strand of OZ018331.1, from coordinate 10,936,951 downwards.
TTCGCCATTTGCGCACTTTCACTTTCAGCTTCAGTTGCTAAAATTCTAAATCTTCTTTCGTCTAGAAAACGACCCCAATTGTTTATCATCGTTTACCAGCCATTAATATGGAAGCCATATTAAGAATATTGTACTCGTCTTAAAGATGTTAGCAACGGAATTACCCGTTTTAGCGGAGGAGGATAGCCTTTGCTGATTTTAAAAAGGCGTTAGAAAATGTAATATTCGGATTAATTGTTTTGAAAAAATTAAAAGCCTTCTCCATAAATCATTTGAGAATAATTGATTGCAAATTATCTCGTTAATTGGTAGGTATTTTAATGAAGGTATGATTTCAACTCTTTAATTTTTTTTAAATAAAGGTATTAAAAGTTTGATAAAGGTAACTTGAGTCAGACTGCAAGTTGCGCTTTTGGAAGAGAGATTGCTGCCAGGCGCAAAGGCTTCCAGTTGAAAGCTTAAATCTGAAGAGAAAATTGTATTCAATTGATAAAGAAAATGGATTTGTAATGAGTCTGCACGTTGCAGCCTAAAAAATTAGTTGATGATAAATGGAATACCACGCTAAAGCAGGAAATGTGAACTTACGCGAGAGAATATGAGATTAACTCAACCTAACGTTAATACACACAATATTAGAATAATTTTAAGCAATAGGAAGTCAATTAAAGACCGCTTATGAAGATGAAGGGTATTTTGTAGGCGACGCTGTCCTTATGGTTTTCACTACACCCCAACAGAGAGTGTTGGCCTACTGAAAAATATTACCTCCATTTTTTGTAAATGTACAACGTCTGAAAAGTCCCATACAGCCTTTACGGAATGATATAGGATTGAGGAATTATCCCCCTCTCACCATCTGATCCCACGTTTCAAAATGTTCGCGCACTCCTTCCAGGCAGCAACGCTCACCCCGTCCAACAGCATTTATGGAAAAAGAGAGTCCTAATAGCGCCTCATCATCCAGGCAAGGGTCCTAAACTGTGCAACACAAGTTTCAAACGTGCATTTAATAGCGGTTGTCAAACAAGGTTTCAAAACCTCATAACTGCCGTCTGCAGATTAAAGATTGAAGAGGCATGTGCACACGTCATAAATAGACTTACAAACAAAGTAGACCGACAAAGAAATAGGTAAGTAAACGAAAGAAGAGTAAACACACGAAAGCACGTCAGGCCAGTGAAGGAGGGAAAGTGAAAAATCCACAGGCTGAAAAAAATTCTTATACAGATGAGTATAATGATTTGGTGAAGTTGATTTTAACCATGTTTGACAGCGATGATAAGAATTTTAAAATCTCTGTAATTTACAGATTTCACCAAGTTCCGACGAGTATGAAAAGGAGCTAAGTAACGCCATTCATTTAATAACGAAATAGGATAAAAAATAAATAAAAATGAATGATAGGAGGATATATAAAAAAAGTTCAGATATCCAATGGCTGCATTCATAAACCACGCCTTTAAAAACATAACCGTAGAAAAAAGACTTAGGAAGGGAAATCTTAAGAAGTCACTATAAATAACCATATGACTTCTGATCTAAGAACAAAAACTTTCTTACTATGCACTTTCCCTTGAATCAACAAACTTCTGCCACACATAGATTATACACCTTAGTAAAGGGAACCTTGCAGAGGATATTTGATATCACATATACCAATACTCATAATTGGTTCTTACAGAAAAAGCGTTCAGTCTTGTCATATCTTTTACACAATACCAACTTTATATTGCTGAGACTTTTTCTCCTTTGTTTCTATCACATCCATTAATCTAACATTTCTTATATCTTCTACCAGGCCTCAGCTGCAAGTTCAGGCCGGTGGAAAGAGCAAGATAAGTTTCTGTCTCCAAATTATTTGAAAGTCTTCACTAACTATATTTTAAGAAGGGGATTTTTTAAGTATTTGAATAATAATTTCATCTTAGTTTGCTTATAACTTATGTTTTTTTTATCAAACTTATTTCTAATATTTTTTTTTTTTATAATATCAAAAAACAAAATAGTAAAGTTCAGAAATAAATATAAGTAACGAAATTTTGCAAATTTTTAAAACTCAAGTGGTGAAGTTCAGAAAATTTACTTTTATATATCTTCTTCTATAACTATATTTTAGCAACGTGATATTTTGAAAACGGGGAAATTTAGTTTATAGTTCCTTTTTAAAATTATTATAATTGGCGAAGTTCAGAAAATTTATTAAAAAATTAACCGTGGCTGCTTTTTTTTAAATCCTAAATTTTAATCTTAGTAGTGAAGCGCAAGTCTCGGGGGAGTGGCGAAGCCATTGCCTGGTTATACTTATCCCATTTCAAATAGCGTTAGTTTCATCTGTGTTATTTCCCGCATTTACTCTTTGTGTCTTTCAAACATATCCTGTCAAATGCCTATATTAACGTTTAGAAATCCCTCTCACTCTCATCCATTATTACCATGTTATTGAGATATACCGAGACATAACATATCCTTCGCCATTACTTATTAATCTCCCACCACGTTCTTTCATTCTACTTTGAACCTTTCTAAGGACTCTATACATAAAGATATTAAATAGCCATAGTGAAATAGCACACCCTTGCATTACCCTCCTTCTTCCCACCCGCACACATATCTAACCACACACTTCGGCTGTCATTTACCTCAATGCACACTTCAAATACATGACTTTCATACCATGTAACAACATACCAGTCAGTTCATAAGTTCTTAGAACTTGTAAAAATGACCCGCTTTCTACATGATCATGAGTTTCTTTTCTTTGCATGAACCCGGCATAACTTTTACTTCGCTTGCATCTTGCTAGTCGAGTTAACTGTCTGTGAGAATAGCTTATACACGCACCTATACTAACTCTAAACCAATCTTGCTCGTCGACTATCAATCCTTTACTTTTCCTTATTATATATATGCCCAATCATTTATTTATACACCTCTCCTACAACACAACATAATTTTTGCCTTCACCTTTCTCCTTTTTTTCCCATTACATCGGTAAAATCAGCATTCTTCCAGTCTTTAGGTATTATCTCACTTTTGAATTCGTTACAAATGACAGACTACAAACATTCCCTAACTCAATTATCAAAGGTTTTATTATCTAGAGGAATATGTCTTCTATTTCAGCTGCCTTAGCATTAATTAGACTTGTCACACAGTATTAAAAATATTTTGTAGGCTTATCATTTCTACAGTGCTTTACAGGTAAATGAAACAATGTTGAAGGTATGCCTAAGAGCTAATGCCCCCACCAATGGAGATAATTTAACTTCGAACATGCTCAATAAGAGTTTAGCTTTCATGTGGGTAAGAGCATATGCGATTTCTCCTGCGAATGCCAGCTGAAATCTAAAAATGATACGCCATACTCGCGGCCCTCAGCAGCGGGATAAGAGTAAAGGTGGTTCTATATTCTTTATACTAACCGATGAACCTCTTTAACAAACTGAAACGGCATTATGACAAATTTAAGAATAAGAAAGAAAGTCATGCGGTCATGCATAGTAAATTCCATGCCTCTGTGATGATTCTGGAAGTGGTTAGCAGCGAGAGCAACTTTATTCCTCTTCTACTGTTCATGTGTGGCAAGGTCAATGCAGACGTTTACAGTGAGGTGCTGGAGTCTGTAGTCAAGCTTTGGATGAAGCAAGTAGCCACGGGAAGGCCTTACGCTTTCCACTAAGATTCTCTTCCCGCACACAGGGAAAAAAAGACAGAGGCCTAGTTGTTCAACAACGACACTCAACAGTGGTCCGCAGACCTGTGGCCGCCAAGGACCCTCGACTGCAAACCTCTAGATTATTTCGCGTGGGGCATTGTTGGAAAGATGTCAAAAAGGTTGCTCACCACACTTTAGGATCTCTGAAGGCCACCATGTGGTCATCCATTGATAGGAAGTAGGAACTCTCTAAACAGGGGATGAAACTAGTTCAGGTCCCGCCTGTAGGAGGGCGTAAAGGTAAGTGGGCGTCATTTTGAATAATTCAGCAACTATTTATATCGTTCTAAATGTGTATAAATTCCCAGGAGAATACATTTCTTCGTTTGGTACCTAACTCGTTTTTTCACGTGTACAATTTGTATTTATTTACTCAAAAGACCTGTATACTCTGATATACTAAGTGGTTCCATTATAAATGATTTTTAAAGAATGCAATTAGAATTTAACAGCCAAATCGAAAGTTTGGAGTTATATTCAATTTTTGAATATCTTAAACATTAAAGATTTCTTACACGATTTTTCATTTAAGTTCTATAAAAACCAGATTCAAAATCATCTTCATATGTGATCAATATGGTTCCAAGGAGCTCAAAATTGATTTTGAAAAAGCAAAGCATCCTCAAATTTTGCAATAAGGAATATCATAAAAAACTATCCAATAGACTTAAAATGCCAGGCAGTACAGCGAGGAAGAATGGGAAGGCAGGCAGAATGGCCCAGAAGGACATCCGAGTCGCAGCATAAGCTCATCCAGAGAGACATTTTTCCGAACCAGCTGTCTTACTGCTCAAGAATAGTTCAGCAAGGAAACAGTGCCGACAAAGAAAACATCTCAGCCACAACGGTGAGGAAATGATCAAAGGAATCTCTGTTTAGCTAAATGGTAACAAAGTTGGTCGATCAATGCGTGAAAAAGGGGCCTTTGGACTGATGTGTTCAAGTTTGAAATTTTTTGTTCCAAAATTTGAGCTTTTGCAAGGAGGTGGCTGTTGATCGAAAGGGTAGGAGAGGTAGTGTAATAGTTTTAAACCCTTTTGCTATCTATTCAATGGGATACTTTTATAAAATATCAAATATATTAGAGCAGCATGGTTGTCATTGAATTTTGCAGCGAGATGCTATCCTGTTTGGAATCTATCTTTTTGGGCAAAATTTGTGTTTCGTAGATATTTAAAAAAAAACAGAAATGAAAGCTTACAACCCCAGCCTCCTGTTTAAAGTCCTCTCGATCTCTAGTGTGATTATCTGAGCAGACGAGTGAGAGACAAGCAACCAAAAAATACAGAGATACTATGGCCCTGATGGTTTGTATGTTGGGAGAAATTTCCACAAGAATAAATGATTTCTTGGGTAAATAGGATGACAAGAACATGTTCTGCAGTATCAAAACAAATCAAATATATTTTGATCTTATTTTTCTTGAAATCTGTACCCTATGTATTTTTTGTTTATAGTAAAGTTGATCAATATTAACTCTACTATTTCTTTTAATTGCATTACCATGTGTTACTTTTTGTCTTATTTAAAAGAATTGAAGAAGCCAGTATTTCTGTCAGATAATAAGCTTATTGGCCCAAATATTATTGACCTGAGACGAGAGCGTACCTAATGGCGTGTAATACTTCCACGAGTCTGGATAACAGCTGCGATTCCACGTACTATGAACTAACTAAGGTTGTAGATGTAGGTGACATCAATTTTCAGCTACTCATGAATCAAAGAATTGTGTAATTCGAAAAGATTGCATAGATGCTGTCCATGATGTTTTGACACGTTGTTTGAGGTAGCCTCATAAATTTTCACTAAGGTTACAATCCGTAAATTTTGGTAGGTCAATCCAGATTTACGATTGTTTCTGAATGTTCATCATGGTAGTCACTCTCAGTTCTAGGCTGGTGACCCGGTAGATATCATCCTAAAAAATAGGGATTGGAATGCTACGTTCCCCATCAAGATGAAAGACAAACAGTAAAACCTGGTCATCTAGCAGCTCGATGTAGTCATAATGGTCCAAATTGTTTTTTTACCTAAGCAAAAGCACCTATTTTAGCATACTTAAAACAACCACAAATACATGACAGAGCCTCCTCCACCTTGAACAGCACCCTGAACGCATTATTCCTTCAAGGCCTCGTCAGGTCTAGGATAAACACGACGCCGAGCATCATTCAAATACAGGCAGAAAATTATTGTTTTTACCAGATAACGAGTTTCCAGTCCTCTACGGTTTAGTGTTTTTGTCGTCTCATCCACTGTAGCCATGTAACTTTGTAACCAAAGGTGAACAAAAAGCCTCTTGTGTTCAACTCTGCTACATCTGTTCATGCTATACAGTTTTCTACAAAGTCTTCTTTCAAAAATTTGTACTAAATTACGGTCGTTGACCTTTGGCAGATATTTCTTCCTTAAAGCTAAGCGAATTTTAGCAACGAGCCGTGAACCAGTCCGGTGATCCTTATCCGTCAAAATAGTTTTTCGGCCGCATTTCTGGCGAGTATTGCCTGTAGATCGTGATTTATGTCAATGCAGGTAGACCCGTGTCGTAGGTCAGGTTAGATTTCCTGACCTCAACTTGTTTCCTTCGATTCGAAAGGGAACGTGGCAAGCCTGCAGGACACTCCGCAATCAGCCTTTTCCTGAATAATGCACCAAATCGAGTAAGAGTGACTATTTTTTCCTGACCGAATTAAATCAACTTACTAGGAGGTTCTGGATATGAAACTGGATGAAACGAAATATTCTTTACTACTGTACAAACAAAAATAAAATAATGGATACAACATACAAAAAAACTAAATGGGCAAAAGTTTTACATACGTCAGCTTCAGGAGGAAGCCGTGAGCACGTACACGCAAAAGTACAGGACCGACAAAAGGGAAACTACCATTCCGGCTGGATCTGCCGCCAGAGGAATTTTGTACCCAAGAGAAAGGCTTCGGGGAAGGGTATGAGCGTGGAGCTCGATTGCTTTTCAACGGCACGGTTGGGTTTGTACTGCGCCGATTAGTACTCGGCCTGCTTAAAGTTATAAAAAAGAATACAACCTGTCCTCTAACAACCACTGCTAGCCTTGAAAGTAGGGATCGAGGGAGTATTTCGCCATGGAGAAACTGAGTCGTATTCAGCAGTGTGGGAGTCTCTTCGTTCCTAGTTCTTATTCTTTTATTTAATTTTCTTGTCTTCAGACTCTTGGGGTAAGGGAGGCCGAGAGAAAGAATTCTTCTGTGTCGCGTCCTCTTTGGCAAAATACTAATCTTACCCAGGCCAACACTTAACTATTTATACGGGTTTGCCGGAAGTGGATCTTAATTTATCTATATAGAGGTGACGCGAGTGAATTTAGACCTTCACGCCATCTCGCGTTACATTTCGTTGTTAAAATTTGGCTCTCTATAGGGCGTGTTATCAAATGGAGGTTACCTCAAAAAGAAGCCGATCGCGGATTCTTCCATCCTACCCGTCTCTCTCTCTCTTTCTATCTTTGACATCTCCTTCCCTCTCAAGATCGAACTTCTGGAAAGAAGTTACATCCAATAATAACAAAAAGGGGGTATAAAGCGTAATCTCGAAACAATAAAACATAAAAAATAAGAATACATGGCACTAAATTAAAAAACAACAACACGCAAAAAACACATAGAGGGACTGGGGAATATATATGTATAAGGATTATCATTACAAAAAAATAATTGACAATAACCACAATTATCAACAAATACCTTTAAGAAGGAGGCTCACCTGCCTCGGGTCCATAGCAATATACAGTTAGCACAATCCGTCTACTATACCCCAAAAAAATAAATAAAAACAGGGCACATGTTCCCTTAAACTTAATGGAAATATTGCCTAAACATATGTACGAAAAAAAATCAATCTTAGAAATTAGAAAAAAAAATTAATCTTAAGCTATCGGCCATATAATTATCGGAACATTATATATACAGGATCCTAAATTTGAATTCTTGTAAAAACAAACTTCAGCACATAGGACGCCTATTATTGTTTTTTCACATTTCAGAGTTAGGACAAGGGATTATGGTTAGTTTCTATTACAAACTCTTTCCCTACCAAAAATATTTTATACTTTAAAATTCCCCAAATTATCGCGAAGGCCTCTCGCTGAATCACAGCGTAGTTCTTTTCGCGGGGGAGCAATTTCCGACTTGCATATGCGATGGGAAAGCTCTCATCCTTTTCCCGTACTATACTAGAACACCTCCTATTATCTGGTTGCTGGCATCTATTCGAATGCCAAACGGTTCATCGGGATTGAGTAAACGTAATATGGGCGCCGATGCGAGTTTTCCCTTAAGTTGATTAAAACTCTTAGCCGACAGTGGGTTCCATACGAGACGCTCCGGGCCATTTTTTTAAAAGGTTTACGCAAGGGAGTGGAGAGTGAGGCGAAATTCTGAATAAAGCGGTGGTTATATTTACTGAGAAGACGTACGTGGAAAAGCTTCCTTCCTGTTGACGTTTCAATCAAATAATCGACTGGGCCGCGTTTCTCATTCCATTGGCTCAGTAATTTCTTGTTTTCAGTTGGGAGCAATAACAAAACTTCCTCACCTGGCTTAAATTTTCTATGTTCAGTTTTTTAGTCGAAGCAAGTTTTATATTTATCCAGGTTAACATCCTCATTTTGATATGCTATTTCGGCGCATTTCTCTAACCTTGTCGTAATTTGAACAGATACGAGTACGAAGATTGGATTTCCTGATTTCCAAAATAGCTCCTTCAAAATGCTAAAGGGGCCTCGTACATTCCTTCCGTATAGTAATTAAAACGGAGCGAAACCCAAGGTGCGATGGGGAATTTCTCTATACGCAAAGAGAGCTAACGGAAGACATCTGTACCATTCCCTTTGCTGTTCGGCACATAATTTCTTCAGAATGGCTTTGAGACTGCTATTTACCCTTTCGCACATTCCATTTCTGGCTGGGTGGAACAGAGTCGCAAACAAGGGATTTATCATGAGCAACTTGCCCACATAATCCCCAACAGGGGAAAAAATCGTGATGAGTTCTTCGGCACAAGAGATGTTGTTAATCTTCTTAAGTGGTACAGCCTCGGGGAATCTGGTCGCAAAATCGACAAAGTTAACCCTTGTGTCTCACCCGCTATAACTCATAAGTGTGAAGGACATATTTGCGTCTAACTCCAAATTTATTTCAACGTTAAATAATTTTTAGTAATTATTGAAGAAATGATATCTATTAGCCATTTCACTTACCAGTAATGGTAATGATGCTAGAAATAGCAGCACTTACAGGTCAGAATAATATATTTGATTTTAGGTTGCTTTTATGAAATAAGCGAAAATACATATTATATGTTTTTTTTTAGTGGCTTATTTATAGTTTTATGGTATTTTTATTTTTTTATAATCTATTTTCCAACTACTTTGAATTGACCAAAGAAAAAACATTTAATTTTATTGATTTTTAATTGAAGATAGAATAAAACATTTTATTGAATATAAAACACAAAAAAAAATCCTTTCTCAAAGTAAAAAAAAATTTAAAAGTAATAATAATCATTTCACAAAATAAAAATACAATTTAATTTTCAAAGTAAGAAAAAAATACTTTCTCAAGATAGAAAAAATTACGTACTCTTGAAACTAAAAAAAAAACTAAAGAGTAAAAAAATAACTAAAATTCATGTTATTTTTCTCCATGTGATTGGTTATAGCATTTCAAAAAGATGCTTTTATGGACTCTACATAATCAAGGGACACCCTTTTTGCTTTACTCTGAGCTTCTTTTCTTGCCGCTAATTTTTAAAAGGTCTTCGTAACACATGTTGCATCGTTTTCTCACAATCTTATTATCTTTCCGAGGGATTTCAGTCAATTTGTGGTTCCCTATTTGTTGTCGTCGCAGAAATTCTTCATTTTTTCCAAGCCAAACTTTGACTACGTTTGTGGTACAAGTATCAAAGCTAATATTTTGACTGTGTTGTAAAACCTGTTGTATAGTATCCACGTAGTGAGCATGGCAATACTAAGAAGCTGGAAAATAACTTTACGGTACCATTTGATACTCTTGCATGCTAGATTGTAATCCTTGATCATTTGATCTGATAGATCAATGCCTCCTTTGAATCTATTATAGTCAACTATAACAGAAGGCTTGGAGATGAACTCTCTTGAGAGATTACTTTTGATTGATTGCTCAAAATTATTTGAGGAGAATGTTGAAATCATATTAACTACTTTCTTGTCCATATGTTTGAATATACAAATCTTATTTGAATTCATGACACCTCAAATGTTTCCTTTTGTTAATTTGGCTTTAGTTAATTCTAGTAGTCCTTTCCTATTTTATCAATTGTACCACAGAAGTCTGTATTTTTATTTTTTTGAGAAATTTGGCTATAAGGATGCTTCTATACCAGTTATCAGTAACTAAAAATATTCCTTGATTGAGAAGAGGTTCACAAATATCAATAACTACCAAGCCTGGGTGATCCAATCCTGCCTTAATTGTAGATGAACCTGAACCACAATAAATTTGGCATTTCAGATAAAACCACTTGTATCATACAACTTAAACATTTTCAAACCATATTTATGTCTCTTAAGTGGGTTGTACTTCCTAAAAAAAATTCGTCTTCTCTGAGAGATCATAGTTTCATCTATTACTATTTCTTCACCTGGCATGTATAATTTTTTAATGTTTTCAAAGACCATATTGCATATTTGACGAACTTTGAACAAGCGATCATCATTAGGAGCTTCTTCATTATTAAGAAAATGCCATTTTATTAAAATTATGGAAAATCTGTCATCAGTGCCATTGTGATGAAAAATAGGATGGAAAAAAATTGAATCAAGCTTCCAATATTTTTCTAATTTAGGAAACTCTTCTTTTAATGAAATTTATGGCAATAAACTTCTTTATTTCTTCTTCATCAATGTCAGACCATTTTTTCATTCTTGAAGTTCTTTCCAAATTTGAACTAGCTAAAATTATTATTTGCATAATAATTTGTTTCTAAAACCATCAAATGTATGACTTTTTCATCTATAATTTGTTCAAAAGTACTGGCAAGAGAAAATGGTCCTTGTTGAATACGAATTTGTAAACCAGAAATACCTGTAAATCTGAATTACCTTCTTCTTGAAAAGTCACTTTTCCATTCTGATGAAGGAGAATATGATGACCCTTGATAAGATTCTTCATTTTCATCATCTGACTTGGATGATTAGCTAGAGCTAGGAAAAGATTCATCACTACTTGAAATAAAATTAGGTACCACTCAGAGTAACCTTTTATTTTGAGAAACTGTAAGCTCTTTTGAATCAGAATCTTAAGAAGTACTCGATTCAATAGAGTTATTCATAATTTTCTATCAAATAATCGAGTTCATTTGGTTCATTGATCTTTAGGCCATTATGGGTTGAGAAAATAATGAGGCTTTCAATATAACGAATAAGATAGGTTTCGCTACAAGAGAATGGCTTAGAATAAGGCTAAAATATCATTCACGGCAGATATAGGTTGCAAAATCTGATGAAATAGGGCTCTATGTTGGATCATTCCCTAAACAGCTAAATACAAAAATATTATCGTCATAATGAGCGTTATTTTATATAATTAATTTTTAAGGTGTCTAGAGTCCTCTAATTAAATTCTTTGGCCTATTCTAATTGAAGATAAATTCAAGATTTTGCTGAATAATACCAAATAAAATTCTAAAAATAGATGATGCAATATATCTCCTAATATTACATCATCTATAATATTTTCTATCATTTATTACGAAGAAAATTTTAACCTTTTCCTTTGCTAAATTATTCAATGGTAGACTCTGATAAATCGGTAGAAATCCGAAATTACATGATTGTAATTAAAATAAGAAAAAAAAGTGAGACACACATGTGTCCCTTGACACACAAGGAAAACATTATTCCGGGTAAGTGTGAGACGCACATGTGCACCCCAACGAGATTATTATTAAAATAAATTATTTTTTTTCATTTTTATAAACATCTTCAATAGTTTAAAGCGAATTTCATAAAAAATTAAAAAAAAAAAAAATGGTAACACATAGCAGTAGTGTTTTAAAATATGCTCAAAACAGCGAAAGAGTTAAAACATAACTATAGCCCTCCCTTGAATCTGGGTGAATCAGCCGGATCAAGTCACTCGCCATACGGGAGAAGGGTTTGGAGATTATTGGGCCCTCCCTTAAGGTGCTGGCTTGACTGGCCTTCTAACCGCGGTCTTCTGGCAGATGTCGCACGAAAGACAGTAACGTAGGGTTTTGTCCGATACATCTGGCTAATAGAAATATTTAAAGACCAATTGTGCCGTCTTAGAGTGGCTAAAATGACCCGAGAAGAGACTATCATGAGCGGTTCGAAGGAAGAGTTTGATATGGGAGTGGGAGGCACATAATGCTTGGGACACTGTGTTATTGTCTGTTGAGCACACACGATAAAGTAGGTCATCCTCAACAATGAATGAGATTATCTTATTGCCCCTAATGGACTCTCGCGTCTTGTTTTGTGCCTTTATTCCTTGGTGGTGAAGAGATTCGAACTCTTTCTTATTTTTCATAAAGTCTTCGTTCAGAAAGTTTTGCAATCTGAAGCGCCGGGGCTTCCGGAGGTGTGGGCGCTTCCGATTCTTTAATCACTTGAGATCCGGTGGTCACGGGTTGAGCCACGAGGGAGAGGGGTACCCGCGGACTCTGACCAATTAAAGCAAAACAGAACTTGATGAACGTTGCGACAAGCTTTTCCCAGCCAGTGAAGTACTCGATGTAGCATCCCACAATGGGGAATCTGTTACCACGTCCCAGGTAATCGCGCACTGTTGCAATTTTAAGTAAAATTGTGGAGAATATGAACTAGGATGTAACAAGCCAGTGTCTCACATCACCTGAGAGAGGTGGTACTCATAGTACGTTTCCATGATAAGAAAGCTTTCATAAGTAAAAGGTTTAAAGCGGCTAGTTTGGCATTTGCTACTGAACATGTCCATTGGAGTGCTGAAAAATAGAAGATAGTTTTTTAGTATAGGTAGAATGAAATGCGTTGCACCTGTAAAAGATTGAACCTCACATAGATGCAAAATGAGGTTAAATTTGGAAGTGGCAGCATCATGGTTCGGGGTATGTTCTCGTCCTTTTACGCTGCAATATACAAGATTCGGCTTCAGGATCATGTGATCTCTCTTTAAACATCAGAACTAGGCAAGCCTGTTTTCATGCCTGACAATGCCCCATACCACACAGTCAAGTCGGTGAAGTAGATATTAGATGCTGATTTAAACCCGACACAGAATCTATGGAAGATAGTGTAAAAGTTATGGCTGGGAAATCAATTGGAAGAAGTGAATAAAATCACACAAAAATAATGCGACAAATTGTTGAAGTCCTGCTGCCGAAGATTTGATTAAATCATTCACAACAAGTGCCTGAATACTTCTCATTTATATTTTTTCCAAATGTCCTGTGATATTTATTCTATTTTCTAGTTATGTTTGCATTTACACTTATTTTTATGTATTTTTAGACGCACCATTTCTTTATTAAGAGAATATCTTCAAGAAAATGCAAATATAGAAATTTTATTCTCTCGATTTGGACTATTGTTCTAAACTAAAAATATTATTTCACTAATATTATTTTTTATTGATTATTTATTTTAAGGATTTATAGCCCTTTTTGTCCAATAGGCTCATCTGTTTTTTATTTATTGACAGTAAATTTATATTCATCGACGTCCTACTTTGATGCGTTAAAGAAGAGAAGGGTTGTAGACATAACACCTCTGTTTATTGTGTTCTTTTATAAAAAAGTATAAAAATATTAAGGAATATTAATTAATTCTACCTTATATTAAATTAAGCCTGGAAGGAAACTGACATTAAAGATTGGTAGCAAAATTAAGAAAATAGCACGTCCCTTCTCCTCCGCTCTTTAGCGTCGTTTGAAAACACTATTTTTAATGTCGTATTCCCTTTTATCCTTTAAATCGCTGGTTATCTTCATTGCATGGAGCTGAAAGCTACTTACGTATTATATCTTCAAATTAAAAAAAAAATCAGAAATATATTCTATATCTCAAGGTGAAATTCCCCCTCTATTTTCACCTTTTAAGTACAATTCAATTACCTATCTGTCATTTTGACAGAATGAGAGAAACTCACTTAGAAACTCGCCCTCATATGTAAATTATCCGATAGAATGGAAAGAGGCTCTAATATTCATGAGGTTGCATTGATTTACAAGTTTCCTAAACTGTAGTATAAAATTTTGTTAGTATTTGTACCATTAGTCTGACCAAAGTAAGACTACTTGTATTTCTAGTCATACACTGACCTAAGTCTATACTTACAAGAATAAAATATGTACCAGAGGAAGCCAAATTATATTACTTGAACCAAAAAATATTTCGAATTAAAATCTGATGAATTTATGACTCAATTGAATATTCTAAACTGTTGGTGTAATTCCCTTATATTTAATTTCAACTATTTCTTCAATTTTGAGAAATATTCACAATAGATCGTTGGTATGGAACCCCCTAAACATCCTTTGACGCTAAAGTATCGCGGAATGAATGTACGAGTGCCGCATGGGGGAAAGACAACTGGAATTACGAATACAATTTTAGTAGAAAATTGACTGAATTCAATCAGAATTTGAGAGAGAAACAATTAACTCTGGCGAACTGAAGAAGTCCTATATTTATTCAAGCTAATGCGCTTCCTAATTAGTTATAAATGACCCAAAGTAAAGTGAATGAGTTTGGGATCTAAGTGACCTTCAATAACCAAAATTAAATAAGTTATGAAAATGTTTTTAAAAAACTCCTTGATTGTTCATTGCTAAAACTATGCCTGAACAAATGATACTTTTGATTGATCAATTAATTACATAATTGGATGTTACTCCTATACCTTTTAGCGGAAATATCATGTCGATATTTACATTTTCTTAATAATAATAATACTATTACTAAAATACTAATAATATGTAATAAACTGTGCTGCGCTTGGAATCTTTTGAGATAAGTTCATGATTTTTTAGCTAAATAAAAATAATTTTATCAAGCCCAAATCAAAAATATTATTATTAGGATTTTAAAACTTAATGGTTGTTTTTTAAATGATAAACATAGTTATTCGATTGGGTTATATTGTTACAAATTTGCAGCAAGCTTATTACTTGGAAGGTTTAACGACATCCTTCACACAATGCTGGGTCTAAACAGGAGCAACAAAGATAGTGGGGGATTTAAAAGGTGCAATTGTTAAACCGAGAGAAAGAGCACAACTTTCTGCTGAGGGCATTGGGTCTGGTATTGACCCTCTTATAAACTTTACTCTTTTACGGTAATATTTATACTTATTAATGTCTATGCAAAGTCCTAACAATAGTGCTTGTGGTCTACATGAACTGTGTAGTACAATGTCTACCTCATTTCAATATGGCCAAAATCTGGCTCGAAAAGCCCATGAATCATCTCTGGACAGAATATGTGCCTAACATAAAGACTGGTTCTTTACTGCAATAGTTAATACAAAGACAGGATTTAATTGTAAATTTTTTTTCTTGTAGACGTGGTCTTTAAAATAAAAAAATCTGAGCTTGGAATTTGTTGGGATGTTAATATATTTATTTAGTATGAACGCCTCGATAGTAAGCAAACAGTTCCTGCAAAACTGTATTCAGCAATGAAAATCTTGAAAAAAAATGTTCCATCACTCGTCAACCGAAGAGGCTTATTCTTCATTCAAGGCAACCGAAAAGGTTTCTTCCCTCTTCAAGCCAACCGAAGAAGTTTCTTCTTCTTTCAACGCAACCGAAAAAGTTTCTTCCTCCTTAAAGGAAAACGAAGAGGTTTCTTTCTCCTTCAAGGCAACAGAAGAGTTTTTTTCTCCTCCAAGGCAACCCAAATGATTTCTTCCTCCTTCAAGTTAACCGAAGAGATTTCTTCCTCCTCCAAGGTAATGAAGAGGTTTCTTCCTGCTTCAAGGAAAACAAATAGATTTCTTTATCCTCCAAGGCAATAGAAGCGCAGTTTATTCCTCCTTCAATCAAGTGAAGAGGTTTGTTGATTCTTCAAGGCAACCCAAGATATTTCTTTCCCTCCAAAACAACCAAAGAGGCTTCTTTCTCTTTAAAAGCAACTAAATTGGTTTCTTCCTCCTTTCATGCAACCGAAGTTATTTCTTCCCCTTCAAGAACGCCCTTAGTTCTAGGACTAATAATAACAACACCGTCACTACAATGTGGAATGATTTTAATAAGAAAATTCAGAAACGCTGACCAAATATACGTCCCAAGACGTTATGAGCAAATATCTACGGTAAAACCAAAGTGGTGGAACAACGAGATCAAGGATCTAATCAAAAGGAGAAATCAGGCATATAAACGTTGTAGAGATACTCGTGGAGCACGTCCAGACGAATACATAGAACTAAGACGCGGTGTCAAAAAGATAATTAGAAAATTAAAGAAGAATTAGGAAATCGAGCTAGCTAGAAATGGAAAAGAAAATCCAAAGATGTTCAACCAGTATGTAAACAACAGAAACACCGCAAAGGACTCAATTGGCCCGCTTAAAACCAAAATGGAGACTTAATATATGACCCAGGTGCATTTCCGAGATTTTAAACAATTTCTATGCCTCAGTTTTTACAACGGAAAACATCGACACCATTCCAGACATTGATGCACAAATAGTTATCGAAGAAGTATTATTTATGACTAGTATTCGAGTAACAGAAGAAAACGGAATCAAACATATCGAAAGTTTAAAGTTAAGCAAATCGCCAGGTCTGGATTTGATCCATCCTCACCACCTGAAAGAGTTGAAAGAAACAATAACCAAGCTACCCATCACAATATTCAACAAATCACTCGAAGAAGGTGTCGTTCCAGAAGACTTTAAAAGTGCAAACATTACTCCAATCTTTAAAAGGGGTGACCGACAAATCTCAAGCAACTACAGGCCAATAAGCCTTACATCTCTAATCGGAAAATTGCTGGAATCTATTATAAAAGATAAAATAGTGGATTATTTAGACAAATTGGGCATTATCCACGAATCAAAGCACGGTTTTGCGAAAAACCAATCATGTTTAACAAATCTGCTAGCATTTTTTCAAACCATCATCGAAGAGTACGACACGAATAGAGCGGCAGATATAATCTGATTAGATTTTCAAAAAGCTTTCGATACCGTCCCCCACAAGCGTCGAGTTAAGAAGAGTGCCGCTCATGGAATCAGTGGAAACGTATTGAAGTAGATCGAAGACTGGCTCAAGGAAAGGAAACAAGGTATAGTCGCAAATGGTCACCAATCAAGATGGCGAGACGTAACAAGCAGAGTGCCCTAGGGTTCCTTGCTGGGCCCATTGCTTTTTCTAATATATGTAAACGACTTAGATGAAGGCATAGTGATCTTATTCTCAAAATTTACTGACGATACAAAGCTGGGTGGTAAATCAATAACACTTGTTGATCATCATAAAATCCATAGAGACTTGAACAGCATTGTCGAATGGTCAGATAATTGGCAAATAAAACTCAACATTGATAATTGCAAGATAATACACATTGTAGCAAGAAACGTAGAATTTAACTATACAATAAAAAGGCCTGCCACTGAAAAAGGTATCAGAAAAAAAAGATATTGGTGTTATAGTCTGCAACGATTTAAAAGTTGGAAGACAGTGCGCGGAGGCATGCAAGAATGCAAACAGAGTGCTCGGTTTCATATTTAGAAATTTTGCCTACAAATCGGAAAATATAGTAATTACCTTATACAAATCTTTGGTTCGACCTCATTTGAAGTACGCAGTTCAGTTTTTGAATCCATACTTGCGGAAAGATATAGAAATGTTAGAGAGAGTGAAATATCGTGCTACAAAAATGATACCTAGACTACGCCAAAAGTCCTACGAGGGCAGACTTAAAGCACTCAACCAGTAATCACTTGAGACAAGAAGGTTAAGAGGAGAACTCATACAAGTCTTTAAGATCCTAAACAATTTCAATAAAGTAAATATTGAAACTCTTTTCGAGTTGGACGCTTCCTCAAGAACCTGATGCCATGTATACAAAATTAAGAAACGAAGACTTGAAACAGATATAGCAAAGAAGCTTTTCTCAAACAAGGTGATTTCCTCGTGGAACGAGTTGCCGGAAATCGTTGTTGAATCAACAACCATAGACATGTTTAAGAACTGCTTAGATGCATATTTTAAGTGCATGGGCGTGATTTGAAGGAGAGCTGGCCCAGAAGTGGACCACACGGTCATTACCGGCTCTGACATCTTATAATCTTATAAGGCAATGCTCGCCCACACCGGAAATGTTTGACCTTAGGAAAGATGATTGCGTTAAGGTGGGAAGGTTTTTCTCGAATTCCAGATTCATCGAACTTTGCATCATGTGATTACCATATATTAAAATCATTACAACATCACCAATATGGCCTACTTTACTCTCACATGAAGGAAGTGGAGTAAGATATCAAATTATATATTTCATCAATACCGAATGCATTATTCAAGGAAGAAATCCTCTATTTATTTAGACGATGGAAGATCATTGTCTCTAATAATTGAAACTAGTCAATAATTTTGGGGTTATATCAAAATTTATTTTAATTTCTTTTTTACAAACTTGAATTTATTGTTAACCGATTCAGTCGTTTTCGATCATGTCTATATTAATTCTCAAAATCGAAGGAATATTAAAATGATGCATGATATTAGCTCAATTATTTTATCAATGCAGTTAACCTAATTTACCAATATTGAAACTATAGGTGAATGCCAAAAAATTATAATCAGCAAAGAAGAAATGATTCTTTAAAATATTTTTATTTCTTTCACATTTGTAATATTTTTCTTGATACACTAGCACTAGTCTGCAAGTATGTTGACATCACAGCGACCCTAAAAACTGTAGATTCAATCACTCCAGCCTCTTGAGGGAATCTATTTCCTTGCTTATATGATCTCCGAGACTGAAAGATTAGCATAAACTCGTCTACAACACGTTCGAAAATTTCCCATAAAGTTTATGACAATAGACTGGAAGGAAAGCTAGTCATGCCACTTATTTTCTATGTTTTGGTCGAAATTAACATATTTCATGTGATTTAAGGTTCATCAAAAGTACCTTCTTCTAGTTTCTTTTCTCTTAGACGGAGAAATTTTTGTTTAAGAATGATCAAAAAGACTTTCTTTGTTACCTGCCATGAAAAAAATTGTACATTAGTTCTGGTTTTAAGTAAAATATTTTGAACCTGAATGAGAAGATTTATTAAATAATGTAAGAACCTGGTGCTTGTAATGCACTTTGTCTGGTCTGCTGTCTCACAAATGCAAGAAATAAGGTTTGGTGTAGCCATCTTGCAAACCCAGAAGAAAGGGTATGAATTCTAATATACCCAATAGCACCCAAAATTAGTGTTTTCAGTGTTGTTAGGATTATCTTATCTTGATTATAAAATAATAGCTACCTTTTTTAATTCAGCTGCAAAATTGTTGCTTTATTTTTGATGTTGCTCATGATGGATGCTTCAAAAAACATTAGCAGTTTAGTTTTCGGTAGAGAATGATTAGTTTTGTAGCATGAATCGAATGTTGATCTTGCCACAACGAGAAGGTGAGTAGCAAAAGCGTTTTTCTGTGCCACGGCAAAACCACTGAAATCTTGATCTATCTATCTAAAAGAAGATTTATCTGGTCATCAGATTGGAACGGAATCTCGAGTGACTATTTCTATTTTGGCTCCTGGAAGAGAGTGCGAGTATAGAATGGGCAACCAAGGTGACATCTATAAGAGTATTTGTTTTCCCTGCCTATTTACCCGCAGTTAAATATCTTCTACATATTTTTATTTTCTTCATCTTCACCACTTTTTTCACTGATCTATCATTAAAAGCTTTCGACAGGAGGAGGCTTCGTTGGTTTTTGGTTCAGTTTTTTTTCGAGAATGTGAAAAATATTTCGATATTTTTCAAAATCTTTACTCACCAAAATATCAAATTTAACGACATTCCGATATACCTGTCCAATATATTAATCACTTTTAGCTATTTTGTTAGAAAAAATGAGAATTCATTAATATCTAATTTCTAAAACGTCCAAACCTCTTTCCAATATTTTTCCCTTTTTTCTTCTGTTGATGCAGCAAACAATTGGTTGCCATTTTTTTTCTAGATCATCCTCGCCCTCGCAAATGCTAAGTCGGATTGTTTACTTCTTTTGTGACCTTACAACCAGTCGTCTTTGTATAAATCGTGGTAAAAATAAAATCTACTTCCCTTTAAATATCATTCAAACAAAAACGTGACTGTGGAACGTGACGCTTTCTGATTGATTTTCACTGAAAACACGTCATATAGCTATTACCCCGGGTCACTTTTAGACTATGACTCTGTGACTTAATGGCTGCCTGGCTTCGTTTGGCTATCTCTCCCTCCAACCCTACTGCGATATTTCATCCTTGCTTTTTCCTTTCATATACTTCTATATATTTTTTGTTAATCATATATTGACTGAATAAGCCTCTATCATTTATTAAAGAACTAATCAGAGGTTGAAAAGCAAAATCAAAGATTTTTTTACCCATTATTTATTATTAAGTGGTAAAATTTAGAAATAACTCGATACATATGTTTTACTAAATTGATGGCGGAGGTCTGCTCCTTAATTGTTTTTTAGTCGCGTCCGAGTCTAGTCGCGAGAGACTCTACATCCCACTATGTCGGTCAGTCGGCTCCGTTTTTTTTTTGTAATAACATCATAACTATTGGTCCGACTCTAACGAAATTTGAAACGCTTATGTTTCAAATTTCAAATTTCAGCTACGCAAGCATAGAATAGGTTATACTATGCTAGGCTATTATAGGCTAGGCTATATTATGTTAAGATAGCATATAGTATGTTAGGCTAGCTAATACTAAGCTATGCTTGCCTAAGGTATAATAGGATAGTATAGACTATACTTTTCTAGAATAGTTAATGCTAGGCTAGGTTATATAATGCTAGACTAGTCTAAGCTAAAGTAAGCTATACAGGGCTATTTTATGCTATGCTAGTGTAGGCAAAAGTATAATAGGCTAGAAAGGGCTATGCTCTGCTATGCTAGGTAATAACTCTGTTAGGCTACAAAGGGGGTAGCTAACCAAGGCTATAATAGGATAAGCTATGCAAGGTTATTCTAGTATAGGGTATGGTATGCTATACCAGTATAGAATATGATAGGCGTTATTTTTAAATATTCATTCATGGACGTGTCGATGTTCTCACGTCTATGTACCTACGATATATGTATATTAAGAAGGATCGTTGTGTTCATGTGTATATCCATATGAGTGTACGTGTGTGCGTATAGCTATTATAAAACAGGATATTTATGTATCATTAAGTAATCACAGTAAAAAACAGAGAAAAAAAATTAACTGGAAACGAATAGGGAGAATTAACAGGTGGCTAGACACCGATGTATTTTGTGTGTATTTTGTGTGTGACTCGGGGTAGAAGTTCGACTGAGCGGCAGCAGAATGGGCGTGGGAGGGAACTGTTTGCTTGTAGCGGAAAACGCGTCACTCACGAAGCCGCAAAAACGTAGGCTTAATAATAATAATATAGTTACCCTTATATACAATTTTACCGTGAACCATTTCTTCTTCACATTCTTAGCTATGTGTATAAACGTATATCGTCCCATACTGAACACTCCCCGTTCTGTGCTCTGCTCGATGGGTGACCATTCCTTATCAGTTTGTGCTCCTAGACTCTGGAATGCTCTTCCTGCCGAAGTCTAATCCTCTCGCTACTTTTAAACGTCTCCTGAAGACTCATCTCTTCAGAATTACCTTCTCTCCCCTCTAAACTTTCTCTACACTCGCTACACAACCTGCGCTCCTTGAGGGCAAACAGCGTTCAAGGGTGCATTATAAATACCTATTATTATTATTATTATTACTATTATTATTTAGCAATACTTAAATCGCTGTACCACTTCCACTGTATATTTGCATATTTATTTTATCTTTCTTTCTTTTTTCTGTTTCTTACTGTGATTACTTAATGATACATGAATATCCTGATTTATAATAACGATACGCACACACGTACACTCATATGGATATACACATAAACACAACGATCCTTCCTAATATACATATATCGTAGGTACATAGACGTGAGAACATGCACACGTCCATGAATGAATATTTAAAAATAAAGCTCAGAGTACACCCATAAAGATATACATACAGGAACCTACATAAAATTGAACTGACAAGATGCCTTACCGACACCACCCACATAAGCCATAAGCGCTAACAAACCATCCTTACCCCAACACACCATATACTATATACCGTAATTGCAGTCTCACCTTTTTTTTAATTGTCACTGCTCTGCTATGTACATTGTATTTTCCCCCCTTTTCGCTCCTTGTGTCTTATAATCTCCCTCGTTATTTTATCTCCATTTTTTTTTTAATCTGTTATCCTTTCCGTCTTCTCAGTTTGACCTTACTACCTGCTTCTTGTAATTCTTAATGTGAATCTTTACCTTTCCCCTTCCATCTTCCTCATTGGTGATTTCTTGTTTCTGAGGCGGTCTTTCATATTTTTCTTTCGTATATATACCTCTAATATAATACTATTTCTTGTAGATATCCTTGATAAGGAACTTAATACAGTTCGAAAGTACTTGAAAACACCTTTTCATTTTTTCCTGCGGGACATTGCATTCGTTTGATACCTTCACGTGATACTTTGAGTTTTTCATATATATATATATATATATGGTCTTTCAATAAGGTCGCTCGATTTTTAAATGTAAATAAAACAAGTTGTGTGTCATATATGCACTCAATTTACTGTAAATTTGAAAGTATATTTTATGGCATTAAGTATGGAATATGACGTCGTTCAAATGTCCACCGCAGCTTTACTTGGTGGAACGTATTCGGGAGCTCCAATTTTCGATGACTTTGTCACATAAATCTGGCGGAATTTGCTGGATGGTGTTCGTTATGTTGACTTTAAGGAGATAAACTGTTTGCGGATTATTCACATAGATCTGAAATTTAAGGTAGCCTCAAAGAAAGTAGTCTAATGGCGTTAAATCGCATGATCTTGGTGGCCAGTTGACTTCGCCACCGCGCGAGATGACCCTGCCCTGAAATCGCTGGTGCAAAATGTCTATCGTGGCGTGCGCAGTGTGGCACGTAGTGCCGTCCTGTTGGAACAACATGTTGTCAGTATCCATATCAGGCATATAATCTAATT
This sequence comes from Ceratothoa steindachneri, assembly GCA_963969495.1. NCBI lineage: Eukaryota > Metazoa > Arthropoda > Malacostraca > Isopoda > Cymothoidae > Ceratothoa > Ceratothoa steindachneri. Next base: position 10,913,942 of record OZ018331.1, on the reverse strand, counting down.
GGGCCACAAGAAGTTGCTTATCATCGATCTGTAGGTCTAGCCGTTGACGGTTATGGCAATCCCATCCTTGTTCTCAAAAAATTACGGACCGATGATTCCGGAAGAAAATCCTCACCAAACAGTGACATTGTTGGGATGCATTTGGTGCTGGTGTATCTTATGTGGATTGTTTTAGTCCTAAATCCGAAAATTTTGCTTGTTCACAAATCCATTCATCCAAAAATGGGCCTCGTCGCTGAAGATGATTTTTTGGGGGAAATTTAGTGCAACTTCCAACTGCTCTGGAGCCCAATCAGCTAACACACGGCGTTATCTCTGTCGTTTAACTTAAGTTCCTGGGTAAGTTGGATTTTGTTCCGGTACATACCCAAGTCCCTACGCATAATTTGCCAAACTGAAGTCGCAAAAAGGCCAAGTTCTTGTGAACGACGAGAAATTGACTGCCTCGGATTTTCCCTTACACTCTCATTTCCGGCAGCGATGTTCTTAGCAGACCTTGCGTATTGGAGACGTACGGGTATTAGCTGATTGTTGATCGACCTTTTTGCCACGAATTTGGCCACCAAACATCGAACAATGGACTCGGCAGAACGATGTGGTGAGGATAGAAATCACGTATTACGCGGAACGTTTGTCGAACGCAACATTCATTTTGATAATAACATTTGATGATTTGCACACGCTGTTCAAAGCTATAACCCTCCATCGAGACTTGCCAAGTACTACTAAACAGTTCACAGTGAAATTGACAGATGTCGCTTTAATAACATGGCCACTATCACCTGGTGAAGTTCAGAAAATTTATTTTTTATATCTTCTTCTATTTTTCTATAACTCTATATTTTAGCAACATGATATTTTGAAACGGGGGAAATTTATAAAAAATTAACCATAACTACTTTTTTTTAGATTTTAAATTTAATCTTAGTAGTTCCTGTAGTTCCTGAACCCTCTTCAGGGTCACCCACTATACGACTGGGCAACCATCCATTTCTCTAGAAATGGCTGTTTACCTGTCACTCGCCCTTTGTCATCTAGTCGAACTCACTAAGTGACATTTTGGCCATTCAACAATGATATAACATTTACACTATAGTTTGGCCTATTAAATAATCCTACCTTTTCGTCGAACTTTCAGACAGAAAACAATCGCCATTTTTTGGCTCTCTGCTCAGATGAGCATCTGGAGAAATGGAGCGCCTAACTAGTAAACGAGAACCGCGAACCTCCTCCTCCATCCCCTCATTAATGTTAAAGTCATTTAACCGAGTAATCTATTTTTTGGCTATTTGAGCTAGGAACTTTTTAACATTTTCGTTTGATCTATCTGGTCTAGCAACCACTCCGGTTTGCTTTTAGTTTAATTGTAATTATTTTAGGTTCATCACTTCGTGGTTCTCTCAGCTACTTTGACCCGTATACTTATTCTCAACCATTTTGCGACGTTTACCTAGTTTATAGCTCGTGTTTCTATTGATCATGTTTGGTGGATTTGATGATTTGACCATAACTCACTACTCCCATGCAGCATTGGACTATCATGCATCTACTATGACAAAATAGTAATTTTCTGCAGTCTTATTAAATCAAATAAATTTTCATGCTTACTAAGCAATAAATAAAACCAAGGTCAGTGCTACCCGAATGAAGGACATATTAAATTAATTTTCTTAGTATTCCGTAATATCCCTGAATTACCCCTAAGTTGTTTAATAATTCATTAGATAATTCTTTTTAATATTTATCATTTCGTAAGTGACTTAATTTCGTATTTGAACCTAGTTTTAGGCATAGAAACCTAAGCCAATAGCCGTCAACTATAGTAAATATTACATGGACTCTATACACCTTATGTCTATTCCTCGGTTCTTTTTATGATTCCCATAATAATTTTATCCACCTCGAAATTTGTGCCAAAATATATGCTAATCATGACTGACCACGTAATAAATTCCTTTATCCCCACCCCAAAGAAATTATTTGCTTCGTTAAATGATGATTTCCCAAGGGGAGATATATGTAATGGAAATATTATCGTCGTATCTTCTTAAGGTCACCGGGAAAGGGGACAATTTCGTTATTCTTCACTAGGCACTCTGACGTAAGCAAGGCCTCGCATATGACAGACAAGAACATTGCAGGCGAGAAGTCACGAGAGACGAGTCAAGGTCACCGATTATAGATCTTATCAAATTAATAATTCATAAAGTTTTCTTCAAGAAAAACGAAACAAAATCGAAAGTTTTCTCTTTGGTCCCTTTGGAACTGCGAGATAAATATGTGCCGCGAATACATAGGAAGATTACCCAAAAGAGGAGATTACTACGGTGTTAGATGCCGAAAGGTCACGAAAAGGAAAGTCCATCTAATAGAATTCACAGACAGAAAAAAAATGATATAAAAAAATCAAAGAATAGATGAAAATGAACTTAATACTTTAAGCTGAAACTAATGAAAGAATAAACGAAAAAAATGATCTAAAAACTAATCAAAAATAGACGAAGAAGAACTTATTACTTTTAACTGAGAACTAAAATAAAGAAATAGACAAAAATGACCTAATTACTATAATCAGAGAAATAATGAAACACTCCACAAAATAATCCTTATTAATTTAAGCTGAAAACTAATAAAATAATAGACAAACTGAGTTTATTACTTTTAATATAAATCTAATAAAAATAGACGAACTTATCATTAACTCTATAATTTAAGAAGGGGATTTTTTTTAGTATTTGAATAATAATTTCATCATAGTTTGGTTATGACTTATGTTTTTTTTATCAAAGTTATTTCTAATAATTCTTTTATAATATCAAAAAACAAAATGGTGAAGTGCCGAAATAAATATAAGTATCGAAATTTTGTGAATTTTTTAAAACCCAGAGAATTATAAATGGTGAAGTTCAAGAAATTTATTTTTATATATCTTATCTATAAATATATTTTAGCAACCTGATATTTCGAAAGGGGGGAAATTTAGTTTAGAGTTCCTTTTTAAAATTATTATAATTGGCGAAGATCAGAAAATTTATTAAAATTTATCCATGGCTGCTTTTTTAAAGATTTTATATATATATATATATATACGTAGGTGAGTCAAAAAGTTCTCAGACAAATGCCAGATTATTGAAATGTTCGATTTTGTACAAGTAAATACAGGGTCAAACACGACTTTCATGTTTTCTGAACAATTCCTACAAAATTCGTCATTCAATTTGTCGAGACTCTTTGTATTAGATGTGCTTCAAAAAGGTTACTTTTTTGAACCCATAAAATGGCAAATTTTGAGATAAGAGCGAACATTAAATTCCTGACTAAACTTGATTGGAAGCCTGTTAAGATTATTGACGCTCTACAACAGGTTTATGGTGACTCTTCGCCATGTAGAGCGGTAGTTTACGACTGGATTAAGCGCTTCAAGGGGGGCAGAGAAGAAGTTGAAGATGATCCACGTGAAGGGAGACCCTCCACCTCCATTAACCCAGAAAATGTTGAGCTTGTGAGGAATCTAGTGGATAAAGATCGCCGTATTACTATTGATGAAGTTGCCAATGCATGTGAAATCTCTCATGGCTCAGCATTTGGAATTCTAACTGAAAATCTTGGCCTGAGCAAGCTTTCAGCACCTTGGGTCCCAAAAGCGTTGCGAGAAGACCAGCTGAATCATAGGGCCAACCTTTCTTTGGCTATTTTGACCAAGATTGAAGCAAACGAGGATAGTTTTTTTGAGCGCCTCGTAACGGGAGATGAAACTTGGGTGTATCAGTTTGATCCTGAAAGTAAAAATCAATCAAAAGAGTGGCACCCAAGGGGGGCAGCAGGGCCTATCAAGTTCAAGACAGAGAGGTCCGTTAAGAAGATAATGGCTACAGTTTTTGGGGATTCGGAGGGAATTATTTTAATAGACTTCTTAGAAGGACAAAAAACTGTTACATCCAGCTATTACGAAGGAGTTTTAAGGAAGCTGAAAACTTCAATAGCCAAAAAACGACGAGGAAAGCTCCACAAGCAAATCTTGTTCCACCATGACAATGCCCCTGCACATTCGTCCAAAGCTGTGAGATCTCAGCTACGGGAATTTCGATGGGAAACTCTTGCTCATCCCCCTTATAGCCCTGATTTAGCACCCTCTGACTTTTTTCTGTTTCCAAATTTAAAGGGACACCTAAAAGGAACCCGGTTTCAATCATTAGATGAAGCAAAAAAGCAGGTCATTACTTGGTGCCAGAGACAACCCCGTGAATTTTACAAAGATGGTCTTTACCGTTGGATTCATAGATTAAGAAAGTGTATAGATGTTAATGGAGCTTATGTAGAAAAATGATTACAGTATTATTACAAATAAAATTTTTATGCCATTTATCTGAGAACTTTTTGACTCCCCCTCGTATATATATATATATATATATATATATATATATATATATATATATATATATATATATATATATATATTTGTATATTTAGGTAGGCGTTTTTCTTTTATGCATGTTTTATTAAAGACCAGGTCTAGTTTAACCTTGATAAGCTTCTTCCTTTGCTTTTCTAATTTCCTTATTATTCTTTTTTCGTCTTGCGAAAGGTTATAGATAAGTATTTCGATATTCATGGTTTATTTTAGCTAGCTGAGCTTTCGGTCACGTTTGACCATCTTCGGAGCGAATTAATTTTACACTAGTTAAACATTTAAAGGAACTACATTTATATACTAAAGATAATTTAGATAATGAAAAGAAAGGGAATGTGGTTGACAGGAAGTAGTTAGAAAAGGTACATTTGAGAATGGGATTTCAGTCATTATTGACCGTTAATCCGTAAAGAGTTTTAAGGTTCGCTGGGTGGCGGTCAATTGGGTATTAATCTTCGGTTTTTCTTCTTGGATTAGGATCGCTTCCAGGATATGAAGGCGTGTGCGGTCACTTCTCCTTTTGATTATGGTGTTTTGTAGTAAAATTTCTCGTGTTAGTTGAATTCCATGTTGCATGTAGTGGTTCTTGATGGCGCCGTTTTGCAGATGCATGGTGAGTCTACGAGATAAGGATGTGGTTGTCATTCCAATGTATTTATTTGAAATAAGTAATCACCTCATTATCAACGACACAAGTACGAAAAAAGAATTGAAAACTTTCAACGTAATTTATGAATTCACCTGTCCGCATGAAGATTGCAAGTTTCATAATATAGGAGTATATGTTTATAAAATACATATATATGTATATATAATATATATATATATATATATATATATATATATATATATATATATATATATATATATATATATATATATATATATATATATATATATTGCTCGCCAAAAGTATCTGATTACCCTCGAATTTGTATTTTTAACATAAATGACATGTTTAACATTGACTACACTTATATTGGTATTATGTCATCTTACTTTGGATTTGATGACTTGTAGACGCTTCGGCATGGATTTAATCAAGTTTTGGCAAACTTCCACTAATATTTCGTTGCACCATATCTTTATGATGGCCTCTTTTAAATTTTGACGGAGCCGAGCCAGTGTCTTTACCTTTAACCTTATTTTTTATTATTAGCTATCAATTTTCTATGGGATTGAGATCTGAGCTATTACCAGGCCAATCCAAAATATTAAATCTATTGTCAGTAAGCCATTTCGTCACAATTTTAGCCTTTTGACAAGGTGCCCCATCATGCACGAATGTTTCTGTATCATGGATTGTCATTACCACTGGAGGTTTCTCCTGTAACATTGCTAAATACCTTGCGTCATTTATAGTTGTGTTCAAGGGAAGAAATATATGCTTCCTCTCCTTTGGAAACAGAAACAACCCCAAATAATCACGCTTAGAGCGTGTTTCATTGTCTTTTGGGTGTATTAAGGATCCATTTATTTGAACCAATGAGTCAACGAACCGTTTTAGGAGAGCGTCATATTTGAGCAAATCATTTATCTAGCTTCCAGGGAACTTTGGTTTCAATTTTAAAATTATTCTGTTTTGAACTTTATGATTTTCTCTTTAGGCTCTAGTATCGAAAGTGAATGGGTTTGCTACTGCACATACTGTAATGCTTAACATTTTTCCTTAAGCGCTACTGTAGATCGAGGGGTTTAGGTAGAGGGACTAAGAAAAATAAAGAACGAAAATAGCCTAGGCGTGTATGGAAAAGGTCTTGTTAGTATCACTACGTTTCTTTACTTTTCAACCGAAAGCACTGTGAATGGACAACATGGAAAGGATGGTGGTTGTGCGAAAGTTATACGGAGTGAGAAACGATTGGATAAGTGATTTTTAGGATGTGAAGGGTGTGAGCAAGGTTGTGACTGGATGTTCTAAAGTAGTAAGGGCATGCATAGAAACGGATTTAGATAGGCATATAAAGAGAATAAAATGTGTGTCAGGGTGCGCAAAAGTTTGAATGACAGCATAAAAGGTGGATTGATCGAACATATCTGTATTTTGAGAGAGAGAGAGTGTGTATGAAGCCCATTTTAATGCTTATTTCACATAGGTTTTCAGTTTTAGTTTAGTACGTATAGATTTTGTACAAATGGCTGGCAAAAAAAAGTTTAGAGTTTCTTACTGTTCATTAATATTGAAGCGTTTATAACGATTCAATTAAGATGCAATTCAATTCAAATGATTAGTACAATAAAAAAGAGGAATGATTGAGGTATAGAACTAGTCAATGCATTTTTAATGCTCTTCCATGTTTTTAAGTAATTTTATTTCTGTTCTATCTTCATTTTCTTCAATTTCTTTCCACTTTCTGGTAGTTACTTGCGGTTTTCTAAATGGTACAGCAATAATCCATCATGTTGCATTCTATCTTCCCTGAACATGGTAACAACACACTTGAAACATATCTATGTGTTTTTCTGAATGTTTTTCAGGATTATCTCAAACTCGAGGTTTTTTTAAGTTTAGGAATGGCAGGGCCAACAAATATTCCTGCTTTAATTTTCTCTATAGTGATGTTTTTAACTTTTGTGAAAGCTACTGCAAACATGGCTGATTAAAAATGAAAGCTTTGAGAGAAAACCACTTTTTATTATTCTCTCTCAAACCTGTGCTTTTCATTAATAATTATCAACGTGTACACTACACATAACCAGTAATGGTTAATCAAACCGAGTTTGATGTGCAAAAGTTGAAGGAGGACTCATGTAGTTTCAATCAAAGGCTCGTGAGAACTATTTTAAATCCAGGCAATAGATTTCTCCTTTGTGGCCAATTTTTGCCACCTAAATTCTTTTCCTTAGCTATTCGGTCCCATTAGCATAAGAAACATGTCATTAATGTGTAACCTGCCCTCATGACCTAAACGCTTGCCTATGATTTTGTAATCACACACTTGCAAGTCTTATACCACATACTTGATATTAAGCCATATCTTTACATTTTCAAACACCACATTTAGTTAGAGAGAATGTGTTGCTGGAATTAAATCATACACATTTCCAGTGTTCAAGAGAACAGCCTTCAAACTAATTTTGGAGGAATCAATTTATATCCTCCAATCCCAGGGATTGAATTCAATTTAATAATAGTTCAACAAACTTGGAATATTGTAGCAAAACTCATCTATTGATCCTGAACAAAGGATGATAACAACTCATGGTTCCTGTGAAGATAAAATTGGTATAGGTTTCTGATGCTAAAAGCTTTTTCAATTTTGGCCTAGAACATAATCTTCCCATGTATCCATAGGTTCAAAGGTCTAAACAAATCATTGAGGTCTGTCTACCTGTGTGAAGAACTGCAGTCTATTTTCAAATTCTTCAAGAATGTAGTTATCACTTTTGTCTTATACATCACTTGATGTTGCAAATTTCTCTAAAGCAAGCCGGGGAAAGGGAATGAAAGGCCAATGAAAGATGAGGCATAATCAATAAAGATACTATTACACACTATCTTATTTTTATTTTTGCACAATATCTATCAACCTTAGTAATGCCGAAATAAAACTGATCAGCATAGCTGTTTGGCTCTCGCCACACCATTGGTACTCAAAAGGGCGTTTTTTACCTTACCGGCTTTCCAGAGTCTTAAACCATCCACACAAATGTGCCATATCTTGTGTAGAGCCGAAGGTTTGTCTTCATCAATGTGTTTAACAGCAAAATAAATTAACGATACATTCTCTATAAATTCTGTAATATTATTTATCTGTTTAGGACAACATAACTTTCACATTTATAATAGAATATGTCTATATTTTTCTTCCCGCTAACGTCTATGAGTTCTTATTTAAATGGAAAAGTTTATAACACAAATAACAGCAACAAACGACTAAAAGGAGAATAAAATATCAGCTGGTAATTAAATAGGCGAGATTTGAAGGTCTTAGATAACATAGTTGCCAAATACTATATAATAAACTTTGTATTGGGCGAGACTTTTGTGTTTTGAAGTTTGAAGGCATATTTTTATCATGTTTGCTATCTCTTTTCACTCCAATCAATAGTTTGTTTTTTCAGAATACTTTTATGCGGTGCGTCATGGAGCAGTTTGCAACTAAGCAGCGCGTTCTCATCGTGTAGACATTTTACCAAAACGGAGAAAGTGCGACGCAAACATCTCGAACACTTCGTACCATTTTAGGATGAAATGAAGCAGCCAACGAGTCTACGGTTGATAGCTTAATGACGAAGTTTAAAACAATTGGCTCATATGCAACGGCCAAATTGCCTGGGCGGAATAGTTCTTGTCAGAGAGAGCAACAAATTGCTGTTGTGCGAAACAATGTCACTCTGAGTCCGGGAAAATCGATTCACCGACGTTCGCAGCATTTGGAAATCCCAACACTTCATTACATTGAATTCGGCATTAAGATTTCCATATGCATGCAAACAAAATTCAACTTACTCAGCAATTTTAGCCACCTGACCACGGGAGGCGGAAGCAATTTGTTTACTGGGTTGTGGAGAGACTTGCAGCCGACGAAATTTTTGCAATGAAATAATTTTCAGTGACGAGGCCCATTGTCCAATTGGGTGTATTTATCAATAAACAGAAATGTCGGATTTTGGGAAATAAAAATACTTGAATAATGCAAGAGTGTGAAACGCCTCCAATGAAAATGACTGTGTGGTGGGGTTTCGGGTCAGGTGGAGAGCTTGGATCGTTTACCTTTAAAGATGCAGCTCCCATTAATGGGGAACGTTACCGAGACATGATATTCACTCAGTTATGGCCGAATCTGGAAGGGTGATTGACAACCTCTGGTTTTAGCATGATAGAGCGACCTGCCACACTTCGCGCCAAACGCTTGCGTGTGATTGGAGGCCTCGAGCCACACATCTGTGAGAGAGTTATCGGAAATTTCGACAAGCAGATAAATGTATGCAGACTCATTGCATGTAGACACATGGCCGATAATTTGTTCCATCTCTGAACGGTAGTCACAACAAATTAGAAATATGCGAAACATAACCATGTTTATGAAAATTCGTTTTAATTACACTGTCCAACAATGATTTTGCTACAAAAATGAGAAAGGAGTTTTCTATTGTAGTTTTTTTGCGTAGATTACGAAAATTACCTTTATTTTTCCTGAAATGACTTCAGTTTTTTGTGTACATTTATTTTTTTATTAATATTAGATTATTCAGTATATTGAAGCATGAAATATTTGTTATTCATTTTATTTTATTTGACAAAAAAGTACAAAGATATGTGGAAACACAAAGCTTATTTATCAAAAGAAATTAATAAGTCCTTTTAATACATTTCAGAGTGTGCTATTATAAAATTATATTTTAAAAAAATAAGGAATATTTAAGATTTTTTCAAAGTTGCTGAAATCTATACAATGCTCATATAGTTTTAGAATATTTAGGCTTCTTTTTATGTACAACGTCTTGTCTCTCTCTGTGAAGAGTCTAGCAGAAGTCAGCAAGCATTGCATGACTCCATTTTCCTTTATAACGATTTTCTATAGTAGCAATATCTTGGTGGAATCTTTCACCATGCTCATCGCTGACGTCTGCTGGATTCTCTGGAAAGAAAGACAGATGGGAATGCAACTCATTATAAGATCTAATCAAATTCTGAACAAGAATGTGGTCATCTTCTGATTTGTGCCTTCCAAGGAGACCATTACATACACCATTGAAACTATGCCAGGCTTCAAATTCTAGCTTGCTCAATTTTGCCTCAAAATCACTATCTACCCCAAGATGTCGAATCTGAGGGCCAACAAAGATTCCTTCTTTAATTTTAGCATTGCTAATCTCAGGAAATTTTGTTTATAAATATAAGAAGGATGGCTAGTCATGCTTTAAGGCTTTCATAAATTGTTCCATTAAATCTAATTTTATGTGAAGTGGTGGCACAATCATGTTTTCCTTAGGAACCAATGGTTTACGTATGACATTATCACAACCTACTTTTGTCTCTTCTCTTAAAGGCGATTCTAAGCGTATGTAATGTTCTCCCGGAGCTCTATGGTCCTACTGATACAAAGAACACATGAATTTTATGTAGTCTGACTGCAAGCCATTTAAAATGGCTACTACCTTAAGGTCAGCACAAATCAACCATTGATGTTCACTGTATTTAATGCCTTTTAAAATAAAACTAAATTGGGCTTCAAAATCAAGAAACAATCAACCATGAATCTTTTAAAGAGAATTGGTTTGTTTTGTGGACAGATTTCTTGCCAAGGAGGGACCCAATGGAGAACCCTTAGTCGAGTCTATCCAACGGTAGGGAAAAAGGAATTGACATCCGATTTCAACTTCTTCCACTTCCCGCAAAATTGATCCTTTCTAGCAATGTTTCTCCTATTTGCGATTGCATTTTGTTGAATGGGGATCATCCATGAGTATATTGCCCCATCTACACTCACTTGCAAACCATTCACAAGTACACCTATAGACGATATCAACCTGTCTCCTGGTTATCCCTTTCCCTTTTAAAGAATCATTCGCATAATTAATCTTTACTCTATCCCCCTCACACCCAAGGCCAAATACATCTTACGATCGCTCTTTCCCTTTTCTTATCTACAATAGCTTCACTCCCTTACACATCTCTAGAATCAGTGTATTTTAAGGTAAGATTCCTCTCCCATTACGACTTTTAAAATTCTTTTACCTGCTGTTGCACAATAGACATTTCTACCACACTGAATGTCGCAATCTCCCTCTTCTGTCCCTCTATGATTCATGAAACATCATAGATAATTAAAACGTGTGTTTTATTACAACACAAATGACTTTACTGTCACACCCACATCATCTTATGCATTATACAGATACAGCCAGCATACACCTTAAATTTACCTTCAATTGACCTTGTACTTGTAAGCACAATTCACTTAGCTTCCTCCTGTTGTTCTCTTAACTATTCTTCTTACACGGTGAGTAAAAAAAAATCAGAAACCTTTCATACATCATTCAACTTTCATCCCGCAGCTCTCATCCAGTGGTACTATCTCAATATTTTTTTACTCTCCAATAACTGTTGAACGTTTATGGTCTTTAACACAACTACTGAGCATTTTCATAATCCAAATTATCAATATTATACCCAATATAACATTTACTTCAGCTTCTTACCCATTTAATACACTTCTGCCAACAGTACCAACTTTTATATTATTGGATTCATACCCTGATCCAGCAGCCTGTTTTCTTCCTAGAAGCCACTCGTATTCACATCTGTTTTGTTTGCCATACACAACTTATACAACGAATCAAAGTCCAGGAATAATCTCCTTTTGACCATTTTTATTGCGAACAAAAAAGCTTTTGACGGTGGTAAGGTCAGATGATAGGTTTGTTAATTAATAAAACGTTTGTTATTTAATTTCTTCCCCAAATTATTGAAGTAATTGAGAGCACGCGAACTAGATCTCTTAACCTTGTTTACCTTTATTTTCATCTCCATATCCATTCATACTCACCTAACCTGCACAATCCACAATCCGGAGGTTCGTTTATTTTTCCTCCTTTTCGTTACCACAAGTATAAAATAATTCCTTAATTGGATAAAAGTTCGCCGAGTCATAGCGTCATGTCCAGTGAATGTCTTTCATGGCCTTTTGCTCGGAGACCCCGTTACTACCTCCGGTTTACTGGTAGTAAAAACTTACTCAATTCTTATTTGCAGATTGGCAAATAATTCATTAATTAAACCATTTCTCGGACATAATCTTTGTCAAATAACCTACCAGGAAAAGTATTAAGTTCCGTTTACAAGGCTGTTTGATCATTATGTAAGGAAAATAATTGCCTAACGCAATGAATAACTTCTTCTATAATCTTTTGGAGTTGTGATTTTATTGCATCTGAAGTCTAACATCAAATCTTTTTACTGGTTTCTCTCAATATAATACAATTAGCTAAGTGGTTGCAAAGATAACTTTTAGAAACTCTTCTTTTGTGTTAAATATCTTCACTGCTCTGGTTTGGTGCAGTTTAGGAAATTGGAGGAATGAAAAGTTGTTTATCTTTAAAATAAAAATGATATTAAAGCATCATTGGTTATATAAGACGGCTTTACATTTAAGTAGAGGAAGGTGTAGTGTTTTGAACGCACGATATTAATTTATAATTCTTTGACTGCTGCTTTCTTAATTACACATTGTAAAAGAGGCTATTCCAATAAAAAAATATTTACATACTTCTCGTTAGAAATCTGTCTAACATCTTGATTTGTCATTTCGTTATTAAGTCAACATAGTAGTTTATAATACGTTATAATGAACTCCAGTACTGCTGCACTAGGACAAGGGTTCAAATTGTTTTCCAGCTGCAGAAATGCACTCTTGAATGAGTTCAAAAACAAAATCGATCGCAAAAAAGATGGAGGTTATGATGGTTTTACACCTCTCCCAAATTGAATCTTTAAGTTTTTGAAATGTTAAATGTCTTAAATTTGCCTTAAAAGTAAAAAGTGCTGCATTCTCAAGGGTATTCCAGCCACCGCTGATGAACCTTTTGAGTATTTTTCAGATTTGATCAAATTTTATATGCAAACAATTTGTTGATTTTTTTAACGCGAGCTTCATAATTTGGCCTTAATTGATTATAATTACTCTAGCAATATATTGTTTTTGTACTTGAGTAAGAAAATATATGATTTTATACAAAAATATAGTTTGGGGGGAGCAACAAAGGCCTATCAAGTCCCGACCCCAACGGCCTTTTTGCCTTGACAGCCATGGCCGAAATTTTTGAAACGACTATATTTTTCCATATAAGAAAATTTATAGAAAAAAACCCCGTTGCATTTTGTTTTAGTGTGTCTGAATCATAATTTTAAGGTGAAATATACAAAAATTCAGAAACTATATATATATATATATATATATATATATATATATATATATATATATATATATATCTCTTTACTAACAACAAAAATAATATTTAAATATACACAGATATTGGGTTAAGAGGGAATGGTCGCACAGACGAAGTTAAATGTATAAGCGAGACACAGACGTGTTAATTGGGGGATTAAAGTGGTCGGATTCAGATCGGTGATTAAAAGGAGATTTTAAACCGGGCGTGCACACAAATAATGGATATATTGGGTAAGCCAGACTGTAGAACAATCTGCAGGCTGCAACGGTTACAATTTATTACGTTCTCGTTGCAATGAAGGGCCAGTCAGGTTACGATGACTGCGATGAGGGAAATCGAGTTCCTCACGCTTCAGATGAGGGAGCACACGTAGTTGGCCTTCGGAGATGGGAATCTTCGTCAGATACTCACCGATTGACTATGGTAGAGTTCACGGATGTCGATTTAGCCTTCCTCCTCGAATCGAAATCGTCGTTGTCTCCGATCGCTGGAGGGGGTGGGGGAGTGTCATTCAGCTCGTTCGCGGTGGTAGGTGGGAAGGCTATTAGTCGAAGGATTATATAGACGCTTGGCGGGGTGGCTTTAGATGGCTTGGTTGCACCTCCACACACACATGCGATTTGGAGGAAAGATTGGTGACTCCTTCAGGGGGGAGGGCGTTGAGATAACGTTAGCGTAGAATATTCGACGAACTTAGATCGATGACGGAAAGGCAGGAATGTTGGCTGAAAGGCGGCCATGGGAGACGATGAAATCGGTCCCTAAGAAAATACAGCTGGGGTAAGATAAACGGCGTGGGCTGCATCCTCGCCATGTTTTAGCTATGCATTTAAAGCTCCATGCAGGAATCTCGGGACCACGTGGTTACAGAAGGGCATGTGATCAACCTTCGACCTTATTCTTTTACACAAACCTATTTTATTAATAATTATAGTAAATTCATGCGCGGAGACAATATATATATTTATGTCCCTTATTCTTCAGTAGTTCTTCAATTCATTTTAGCATGATGGAGACCAAAGTTATAGGATATATTGACCGCTGTTGCTTCATTTTTGTTCAATAAACAACTGCAGTTGCTAACAATTGGAGGGCTTTTGTTTATCAGCCGTCAGTATGATTATCGTCACCAAATTCTTTAATGGCTTCTAAGCTGGTGAATTCATGTGCCAAAGTTCACAAAGCAGCACGATGTTATTTTTAGCTAAGAACTTTACTATTGCTTTTAATTTGTGAAAGTGTGCGCCATCATGCTGAAAAATACATTTATCTCCAAATTTGTCCTAACCTATTGCAAAAAGATGGTGACATAGCACATTTTGGTGTCAGTTTAAGTTTATGAAAGAGTTCTTGGGCACTATTGTCAGTGGTTCAGTTCCCTTAGATTAAAAGCAACCCCAAACATGCAGATAATTTCTAGAAGTTTTAAACAAGCGGAAATGAGCTTAATCAGAGAATATTACTGTCCCCCAGTCTTTAATAGTCAATAATTTATATTTCCTACAAACGTAGAGCCTATCCTTATGATGAGATGAGGCTTCTTCAAAGACCTTTTCTACTTAAGACTTTTGTCGAAAATTCTCAGCCCACTTTGCGCGCTGACGCGTTAACACCTACAATTTTCCCATTGTGAACAAGTTGTTCACTGTAAAGTAACCCGATCCTTTACTTAGTTCCTTGCCTGGAAACGATCTTGGCGCTCATTTAAATCCCTTGGCTGTCCAAAAGATTTCTTCACAGGAGTGTAACTAGTCGTTTTAAAGTCAACAATGATCCTATAGATGATGCTCCTTGATGCAATTCCCTTAGCAACTTCTGCTTACATTTTAGGACACATTTGTGTAGAGCAACCATGGTTGAACGCTTTTAAATAGAAATAACCATTTATGGAGTAGAAAGGATTCAATCACTTATTTAAAAAATATTTAAAAAAATATTATTCAATTGCCCCATATGTCAAATAGACTTTAAATGGAATAGCAAACCTTTAAGGACTTTGGGCGATAACTGTATATCATTATTTTATGGATAGAAACAAAATAACTCTTTGAAGTTACTCAAATTTAAACAAGTAGAAATTTATTATTAAATAAGTCACAATATCGAACAGTTTCTACCACTAAGCTCCAGCTTTATATTAACTTTTTAATAATACGTTTGTACAAATCATTTGATTTGATTTTTAACAGTTTGTCGTAGAATGGACTCCCGACGATATACCATATATCACTATTCGTTGAGGGAACTTCTTTAATTATCTCTAGAGTGCGTTAATGTCTGGTGGCCGATATTATGTATCTTCGATACGCTTAAGAAGTGGAACTGAGCTCAAGGATAATAATATTGCTATCATTAATAAAATAGAGTTTTATTAATAAAAACTATCAACAACACACAAAACGGAAAATATTGACATAAACAGAGAAGTGGAAAGGGTCGTGGGAAATCGAGTTAATCCGAGGATTAAGAGATTTAAAAAGGTAAAACAAATATAGAGTTAAAGAGATGGGATGGTTCGATAAACCATTTAAATCACAGGATAGAATTGACAAAAGGGTTAAGTACTCGAAGGTGACGTTTGGCTTACGTAACTTTACACTAGTGGTGCAGTGGAAGGTGGCGCGAAGGAAGTTCCGGTCCGCTGGCGAGTTATAGCCGAAGAGGGGGGGGATAAGATGATCCTGGCGTGGCGTCTTGGGAATGAGAACCGTTTCTCGGCGAACGGCTTGAAGAACAATGGCTGTTCTACGTTGTTCTCTTCTGAACAAAGGGGGCTGGGTGAGAACCGTCTCTTGTCTACGGGCTCAAGAACAATGGCTGTTCTAATGTTGTTCTCCTCTGAACAACAAGGGGAAAGATGAGAACCGTTTCTTGGCGAAGGACTCAAAAGAACAATGGCTGTTCTAAGGTTGTTCTCCTCTGAACAACAAGGGGGAAGGGTGAGAACCGTTTCTTGTCAACGGGGCTCGAACCAACAATGGCTGTTCTACGTTGTTCTCCTCTGAACAACAGGATGGGGGGGTTGAGAACCGTTTCTTGGCGGAGGACTCGAAAGAACAATGGCTGTTCTACGTTGTTCTCCTCTGAACAACAGGGGGGGGGGTGAGAACCGTTTCTTGGCGAAGGGCTCAAAAGAACAATGGCTGTTCTACGTTGTTCTCTTTCTGAACAATTAGGGAGGCCTTAAGGACTTGGCGTCACGAAAGGCTCAAACCTTTGGCACTCAAGCGATATTGTCCTCCTTCTGGACAAGTGATGGTGAATCTCGAGGTCAAGGTCCATTGGCGTACAAAGGGAGAGAGGGTCGTGGTGATGTTTCGCGACGAAAATCTGGATCTCCAATCTGATCTTAGTGGTAAAGTTTCCATATCAATAGCCAGGACATCTCCTTGGCGTGGGGGACAATGGAGTGGGAGCTTCGAGGGAACGCACAGCCGAGCCGGAGAACAATGCCTTATCTGCCCATAAGCCTAACTCAATCTGGCGAGGTCGGCGTATGGGGCAGAACGGGAGGACGATAACCTACTTGTTTAAACATTGACATCCGGTGGCTGTGATAAGGAAACAACTTCGAAACGAAGATGCACGTGGGCCCATCGTGGTTTTAAATAATATGTAATAGAAGTTGAAATTAACTCAGCTTCAACCTGTTCTATCACACAGTTCTCTAACGTAATTTTAAGCTTTTCTGCTCTGACATCTTTCCTATCTTCAGGGGAATCTCTAAATACTTAAAATGATAGTAATTTAATAAGGCTAACTTGGGTGAGTATAGAGGATGTCTCTTTAGTTCCCCAAATAAATTTTTAAACTTTTTATGGTATCTCTTTCGAAATATGCTCACGCGTTGTCCTGATGGAAGACACTCTTCTTATATTGATTAATGTTAGCCTTTTTCTTCAACTGATGCATACAAACTATCTAACTGAGCAGACTAAACCTTTTTGGTGATAGTTTGATTCAGGCTAGGTAGTTTAAAATGGATTATGTCATTCATATCTCAACAAATGTATGGGAAAATCTTCCTTGGATAAAAATCCTATTTCAGCAGAGGTATTGGTTCTTCTCCATTACTAAGCCATTGCCTAGAACGATCAAGATTATTGTTTACAAACCCCTCTTCGTCTCCTGTAACTTTCCTACTCTGAATGGTTTATATTTAAGTCGAAAGAACGAAAGGTGAACAAATAATTCTATATTGCAAATGTACCTCTGGCAGGACGTAAGAAATCCATTGCTCTAATCGTGAAACCTACTTCCTCTAAGGGACGATGCACATTTGAAAGAGTTGGATATATTTTTCATCCAATTGTTAAACAGTTTCAATCGAATTTTCTTTATCTGTTATTTTTAAAAGCTCAACATTAAATTAAACTGCTCATCCTAAACGAGACGACGTCACATCTCTGACTCTAACGTTTCGCTAGCAAAAATTCTCAAAATATCCATGACACGGGCTTACACTAATTGTTTCTTCACCTTATACTTAATCCAAACTTTTTCAAATTAGCTTAGCATTGTTGCCTTCACCAAACTTTCAAAACATAAAGTTACGTTAAATTGTTCTATTTTAAAACTTCATAACATTCATCATTTTATGAGAAGCAATTTTTTTAAAAATAATGTCCAGTAAATGATGACAAAATTACATCGAAATGTTAAGCCTTGAATTAGGTTAAAACATACAGGTATCTAGGCTTTGAGTTTATTAGACTAGGCTATTATAGAAACAAACCTGCTTTCGATTATTTCTATTCATAAAATAAAGATAAGCGAAAAATAAATACAGCATTAACTGTAATATGACATTATATTTTCATTACATATATTCCCTTAAAAACATTTTGCGTGAGAACCTTTTTGTTTTTCATTTTAAGTTTATATAAATTTGTAGTTTCTCGAGCATAGTAAGTTGGGGTTTCTTCTCACTTAAACATTCGTTAATTTTTTTTTTAAATTGATGTATAACCTAAAAAGAAAATAGTGGTGAGGTTACAGCAAAACATTAAATTTTATTAAAGAGACCGATACAAATAATGATTTTTAACAACTATGTCATGTTGCTATGAGATGAGTAATAATATTACACTCATTAAAAATCTTGCCCATGTTCATTGTCACATACTTCCTTATTTCCGTCAGAGAACCAACCACGGAGAGTGATACACTAGACTGCTCCTTGGCTTAAATGGTTCGAAATATTTCTCTCGATAATAACTAAATATAAAAACTAATATGCAAAAAAAAGAATTTTTATTGTTAACAAACGTTTGCTAATAGATTCAATGATATAATCTCTTTAACTTATTACAAAAACAGAGTACGAAATGAATCTTCCTAAAACGTGTAAATAAAAGCTCATTCGTATGGAGATAATAGAATAACAATTCTAGATTCTTTTATGCCTTTTTAAATTAATGGGGGAAATCTGGTCAGCGACACAAGAATTATTGAAAATCATTAATAGATAATTTTCTAATATTTTTACACTGGAAGACATAAATCACATTCCATTTTCTCCCGATGTTAATGAAGAAAATAAACTTGCTAGTCTTGAGTACACACAGATTGAATTCCCAAAGTATATAGAAAATAAAATACTTTCCTAGTGCAAATAAAATTGATCCGAGGCATATAAAAGAGTTAGCAAAGGAGATCATAACACCTTACACTAAATTTGTTTTATAATCTTTAAAGCTTCTGTAGAATTTTTTAGCACATTTAGGCCGATCATTTTAAAGAAGGGAGATAAGATTGATTCTACATATTATAAACCTATTAGCTTAACGTCGTTGCGGGGGAAATTCTGACGTCAATTGTAAGACAAAAAATGTAGGTCAGGTGTAAAGCATAAATTATTTATAAATAGCCAACACGGTTTTAGATAACGTCGCTCATGGATAACGAATGTTTTAAACAAAATTTCAAAATAGGACAGAAAAATAGGATTATTATAAACTCATAGATATTATTAACTTTAATTTTAAAAAGGCATTTTATTTGATTCTGCTTAGGAGACATCTCTAAAATCGTACATCATGAGAAGACGTATACAGTGAGATATGGGAATGAAAAGTCGACTGGGCTAAAGTCACCAGCGGTGTGCCCTAGAGGGCATTTTGGCTTATTTATTAGTTATCTTCGTAAATATCTTATAGTTAAAATTAATAAGAAATATTTCCAATTTGGCGGACGGTGCTAAACTAGGATATATAGCGAAACTTGACCGAGATCGAGAATAAATATAAAATAGCTAAACGAGGTGTTTAATTGTTTGTTACATGGCAGTTGAATAATTCACTGACCAACAAAAAAATTATTGTCTAATTTAGTTTATCTGATTTAGGACAATATTGCTTGCTGAATGCAAAAATCACATTAGTTTTGCTCAATCAGGTAACTTTATGATTTATCGAGATACGATGTTTTTTTGTTTTTTACATGCACCTGCATTTTCTATTTATATAATGTTTTTAATAGGAATTCAGTCACAAATTGCAAAAAACGTGCTTACCATGCTTATTTTGCTCTGTAAATTGATGAACTGGATAAAAATGGGCGCCACGAATGGTATGCAAGGCATATGCACTGAGTCTCTGCGTCGTTGGACTACGGGCAAGAAGAACTGTCTGAAGTTTGGAATTCCAATGGTTTGGAGGAAGCCGGCAAACCATTGCTTTGACTGACACTTCTGTGATAATAAATTGACGAGGAACAACAGAAAAAAACCAGAGAACCTTCAAGTATCCTAATCTTCATTCAAAACGTCGTCCTATAGCTCATTGTGATGAAATTCCATTACCTGTCTTCGGAGAACTTCCTGGCATTACTGACAAAGATTCCTCAACTGTCGAAGAAAATGAAAAAGGAGAAATGTTTTTTGACGATGATTCTCCAAATATTTCTTTATCATATGAAGCTAAATGATCTAGTTTGCGATCTTAGCTTGTCATAGTACTCTGCCGAACTATTGTCATTCAGATTGAAGGATAAAAATTCGTCTCTAGCAATGCTCGCATCACTTTCTACCGCAACAGGCATCAAGAATAACTCCATTTTTCTATGGAGAGAAGGACTTGGTTGACAAAACATATATTGTGCAGCTTACGTACTAGTAGCTTGGTGTGCCACATTATTAACCAGAATATTGGAGACTGTTAATTGTCTGCAGCAAGCGACCGCTGAAATGTGCTCTGTTGCATAACGGGAATCAATTTTCATTCCTACCTCTCGCACCATCAACTACAATTAAGGAGAAGTATAAAATGATGAAGTACATGCTGGAGAAAATTTGTTATGGTCAACATAGGTGATTAATTTGTGTTGCCTTGAAGATGGTGAATATTTCGTTGTGACCACATTCCAGGTTCACCAGGTACCCGTGCTTTCAGTGAAGAGAGGAAGAATACTCTTCTCACCGCCTCATTTCAAGCTTGGCTTGATTAAAAACTTTACCCCAGCTCTAGACAACGATGATGGCTGTTTCTCCATTTTTATGCCACACTTTACAAGGATTGACCATAGAGAAGTTAAAAGCTTGATTCTTTGACGATCTTCGACTCTGTCAGCTCCTCAGAGATCTAGAGTTTTAAAACTTAATGAATGAATTAGAGCTGGAAGCGTGGAAGGCTTTTGTTCTGGTCATGAACAAAAAGGCTAGGAACTACACACAAGTTGGCACCAATATTCTGACTGATTTCAGAAACTTCGGATGTAACAGGAACACTAAAATGAATGGATGAGTCTCACATATGGATCGGTTTCCTGAGAATCTGGAATCAATGAGCGACGATCAGGGGGAGATATTCCATTATGACATGGAAGTGATGGAAACCAGATATCAGAGAGGTTGAGATGAAGTCACGATGACTGAGTACCGTTTGACTCTGGAGTGAAATACCAACCACTGACCATTCTATGAGTTCGAAGAAACGGAATTTCATGCCTTTGAATTCTGAACAATAATGACTTAATGTCCAATTACATGTATATTTATCATTTCCTACTATTCAATGTACACGAATCAATTTTTGTAACATTTAATTTATATATTGTGCAGGAAAACTGTTTTTTATCTTTAAAACATATGTTGGATGAAAAATATTAACAAATTCAACCAAAAATGTCACCCAAATGTAATCAATTTAGTTATATGACAAATATTTAAAAAAAAATCGACTTAGCACAAAAACCTGAACTGATCGGATGAGACGGATGCCATTTTAAGATTCAACGGTGCAAAATTGTCCTAAAACAATTAAAAAAACACAGAAGACTTACAAAGATGGATTTTTTTATAACCCAGTGTAATAATTCCAAACATTGCACAATGGTGCTTCAATTGAAAACCTTGATTATAAGATAGGCTGTCGTCGATAATAAAACGTGTTCAAATATCAGAATAACATTATCAAATTGCATTAATTGCGAGCGACTTCAATTTTTCGAGACACTGCGTCTAAATAGATAAACAAGCAAATAGAATACTGTTTTATCGAGATATATTTTTAATATAAGAGTAGAGTAAGCTTGAATAATTAAAGGCTCAGATCTGATCTCATCTGAAAAATGAAATCATGAATATGTAAAAAATAAACGTAAGGATGACAGAGTTCTTTCTAGAGCTGCTAAACAAACCTTATATGACAAACTTCTAGATATTAAATTGCTCTCGCTTCAAGATAAAAATCTTCGCGTTTAGTGGATACTCTTAGCGATCATAATAATCTTTGTTAATATACACCTCGATTCACTATTCAAATAAGCTGAAAACCAATATGCGGACAAATAGACATAAATTTAAATTAACATTTGTCAGAAAATATCCTAAAAAAACCTTTCCATTTTTAACTTTGTTTCACAGCGAAACACCC
Source organism: Ceratothoa steindachneri (assembly GCA_963969495.1). Taxonomy (NCBI): domain Eukaryota; kingdom Metazoa; phylum Arthropoda; class Malacostraca; order Isopoda; family Cymothoidae; genus Ceratothoa; species Ceratothoa steindachneri. Next base: position 10,891,757 of record OZ018331.1, on the reverse strand, counting down.
GTCCAAGTAATGTAGTTCAAATTACGTTAATCACCAGGTTTAAAAAATCAAGAAGTACCTATATAATAGGGAAAACACCCATATTAAAGCACAAGTTATACTAATCATAGATAAACGTGATAGTTCTTTTTTCTATTCAAAAGGTCCTCTTAATAGCTCTTTTCCTACATTTCTTTCTTTGTCTACGACTATCTATTGATCTAAGGGGCATTACTAGCCTTGAATCAATAATTCTATATTGTTTATCATTTTTTCACAGTATCATGGCAACATACTTATGGACCGCGATTATAATGGTACTGGGCAAAACATGAAATAAGAATTCGAGAAATAAGCAACATGAAAGCTCTTCAATATTGAATTGCAAACATGATCAGAAATTGGCCTAGAAATAATTATATAACCCATCAATCTAAGCAGAATAAAGTTGCCTTCTATACAGAAATGAATGGTTTACTAATTCAGTGTCTTAGTTTAATCTATGCCTTACTACGATATCCCGTTTACTCACTCTAATGTGCAGAACTGACACAATTATGTCGAGACTCTTACTCACTAGAAGGATAAACTTAACTTTAAATTTTTCCAACATTTATTTAAGCCTTATCGTTCGGAATAAAACTACAGTAAACTCTGATATATATATATATATATATATATATATATATATATATATATATATATATATATTTATATATATTCCTTATTTGTCAGCTTGAGAGTAGGGACTAGAAATAAATGGGTTTCATCATTTGCCTCAACATTTATACTTTGTTCTCACATTAATGACCCAATAAACCTAATCCTGCAACTATCTATATAGATGATTGCCTTTTAAATCTGACGCTTAAATAGTTAATTTTTTTTATTATAAACAAAAAAAAGACACAATATAGATATAGTACATGAAGTTTGCTAGGGTTTAAATGTTTGTATCTATGGGTACGATTGAAGAAATAAAAATCAAAATTTATAGCTTAAGCTGTAGTCTTAAAAAGCCTAATACCGTGTATTCTTGTGAATAGTCTGCGCCAATGACACAGGCCTACCTCTTTCTATTAGCTTGTACACTATAGTCTATTCCCAAGAGAAAAAAAGGTGGAAATCACATTTATATTAGAAACAAGATCTACTTACCAAGAAGTCGCGTGCTCTCACTTATACTGATTTATAACCTTACGCCCTCAAGAAATTTTAATAATTCCAGTACTAACCTTGGGAGGACCTTGTCAATTCTATCATTCGAAAGAGAATGTAAAACAACATTAGGGTTTTAAATTTCGCTAGAATCGGCCTAATAGTTAAAATGTTATTACAAAAACCAAAAAATACAGCAAAACAGGGACCGATCGACATAGTGATACATATATTTTTAGCCGCAGGCTAAAAATAAGATTTCAAAGAAATCTTATAGGATTTCTTTGAAAAAAAGTTATGACTATTATTAAAACTGGTAGATGTTAACAGGCCCACCTTTTAAAACAAGATTTGTAATAATATATATATATATATATATATATATATATATATATATATATATATATATATATATATATATAATATATATATATATATATATATATATATATATATATATATATATATATATATATATATATATATATATATATATAATAATAATCTTAATAAAGATTTTTGGATGTTGGATTTAAGTCGGCTCCTCGCCATTGGTTTCTTATTGAAAGTTATATATATATATATATATATATAATGCAAGTTCCGTTTGTATGTCACACTATTTGGTTTCTTAAATATCCACTTGGTTCTTAGATATAATAGTGAGTTATTTAGACCCATCACCAGTAACTCAGATACGAGGGGGTTTCTTAGACACTAAATGAGTGTCTGAGGGCTTCCTAAATCTTCATGGGGAAGGAGGATATGGAGGAATGGAGGGAGGAGGGGGAGATGGTGGAGAAAGAGGTCATGGTTGGGAGGAGAAGGGGAGGATAGGATATGGGGGAGATGAAAGAGACGGGGAGAAAAAGGAGGGGGGCTGTGGTGGATACGCAGGATAAAGGGGGAGGGAGGAGAGAGAGAGTGACCTCAAGTGGCCAATTGATTCTAAACGACTGCAATTTCCATTGAGGCCAAGCTTTGCAATGACCTTCAACAAATCGCAAGGTCAAACTCTGAAAGCGGCTGGACTCCAGTTGGAAGAACCAGGCCTCTCACATGAACAACTGTAGGCGGTATGCTCTAGTGATGGTAGTGCAAGAAACCTATACTTTAACACATTAGGAGGAAAAACTAAAAATGTGGTGTACACAGAAGTTATTTCTGTACGTGAATAAATAATTATCATTTACTAGAAATACAACCCATGTTAATTGAACAATTTGGCAGTTCCTGTTTATTGCCATAAAATTTAGCAAGAGAGGGAGAGGAGGGAGGGGGAGGAGGCTGTGGGAAAATATTAACAATTTTAAACCAACTACCCATAATTGTGTCCGATTTCTTTAAATTCCTTAATCATTTCCTCGACTCGATGATAACACAAATAATTTTGTATCTCTCTTTTGCCTTAAGGTTATCTGTTTATTTACTTTTAATTCCACTGGCCAACAAATTTGAACTTTTTTTTAATCATCAGAGATCTGAGCAGACTTTCCCATGGCATTTTTCTCACTGATTTCAAATCTGACTTTAGACTTTCTTTAGCACATCAGGTTTTCGAGATATTCGAAAATGCACTATGAAAAGCCGTCGCTGATAGAATAAAGCGTTTTACTCTGATTTCTTTGCCGAAACTGGTGATATATGGTTGCATAGCGCCATTGCTAGAATAAAATGCCTTCTTGATATCTCTATGTGCATTGAGAAGTTAAACTGACACATAATGATGCATTTAACATATAGAAACTCTAAAGTTAACATTCTTTTCAGGTGTAAACATATGATAAAAATATATATCCATGTTTTGTCTATTCAACAAGCATGATAAAGTTAATGGTACTTATATTGCATGTATAAGAATGGTAAACAATGATTAAAGGGCTAATAAGTCAAAACTCGAATTCATAAACGTTGTGCATGGGAGTTGCGTTTGAATTTTTTCTCAGGATTATCACGATACAACATCCAACAATGATTTCCTATCATGCTCTCATTCCAAAATCCTTGATAGCGAGTTTCTATGGTCTTGGTATCCTGGTGGAAGCGTTCACCTTGCTCGTCACTTACGGCTCCAAGATTTTCTGGGAAAATGTCTAGGTGCGAATGCAGAAAATTGATTTTAAGTGACATACGGCATCCCATTTCTTTATAAGATTGAAGAAGGTTGTCCAAGCCATCTCTGTATACAGGTGACTTGTTGATGCCCAGAAAGTTTGCACATAACCACTTGAAAGCTAGCCATGCATTTAGTTCAAGAGGAGTGAGGGTCGTCTCGAAGTCAGAGTCTGCTAAAAACTCCCTGATTTGTGGTCCCACAAATATGCTTTCTTTTAGTTCCGCCGCGCTCAGTTGGGAAATTTTTTCCACAGATATTAGAATCTCTCGGAATTGACCTTATCCATTACTTTCACGAAGTGTTTTATTAGATCTAGCTTCAAATAAAGAGGTGGCAGATATATTTTATGAGGCTCTACCAGGGGGGCAGACTGAACACTGCTTATTCCAGGCGCATATGTAGATCGAAGTGGCCAATCACGCTTGCCATAATGTTTTGCAGTGGCATGGCTATCTCACAGGCAGATGAAGCAACAGTACTTCGTGAATCCTCCTTGCATACCCATTAGCATGCCTATGACATTTAGATCACCACAGATGTACCACTGATGGGCTTGGTAGTTTATGAATTTAAGAAGAATATCCATATTGTCATATGTCTCCTTAAGGTGGACAGAATGGCCAATACGAATGGAAGGCTTTACATTGCCATTGTGCAAGAGCCCAGCTTTCAGACTTCTCTTAGAATCCTCAATAAAGAGACGCCAGTCAGACGCCTCATATGTCTGTGACAAGGATTCGAACAATACATTTACACATGGCAGTAGCAGAGAGGTCCATTAATTGTGAAGAATGAAGTTAAATCACGATTACGCTTTCTATGGTAATTCAAATGCACCATTTTCTCGAGTAAGAATTTTTCCTGTTGTCGAGATGCTAGAAGTTCTGCTTTCTCCTTTGACAGTGGCAGATCTTTCACAATATCATTCAAATCTTCCTGAGTAAATAACTTTGGCTCAGAGTTAGCATCCTCATATTCAACATCCGCATCTAATGTGCATGCACCTTCAGTACTGCTATCATCACTGATATCATCAGGTACAAAGCCATCACCAGGTAAAACTGGAATTGGAAAAGATACTGGTCTGCACGCCGCATCCATGGTTGGATAAACAATTTGGTGCTTGTTCTTTTCAGAAAACTATTTTGTGGTCACACTGCAAAATTAGCAATTTTCGAGATCGTCTCTGGACTCTCTCCATATCATAGGAACAGCGAAAGGCATTGAAGCTTTCTTTTTGTTAATCCAGTCGCGTAATCTATTAGAGCAGGAAGTACAATTTTTTTGTGGTGCTAATGCTTTATCTTGGTCACCCAGAGGGCAACCGAAATAGAGTTTGTACATTTTCTTTATATTATTTGTGATAGTACGCTACTGAGCTCTTGTTGTAAAATACCTACATACATAGGAGAATTTATCTAGATGATTTTTGCACTTTTGAAGCATTGTTACTGCTTTGTGGAAATTCTTGGAAGCCTCTTATGATCAACGCAAAAGGAGCAGCTTATAAGATGCACATCGCATGAGGAACCTGAAAGCATAAAACAGAATTATAAATTATTGCGCAAAATATTCATGCGGGTTATAAATGTAAATGAATACTCTATACCCCTTTAACCAGCAAGAACTCACGAAGCATCTAGTTTTCTCATCTTAGCAGTGCAATAATGATGCATGCAATAGAGCAATGCCAGTAATATAATCGCAGGTGTCCATTCAGAATTTTTTGCATATCTTAAAAACGGTAAGTGATAGAGAAACTCCGAAGGCAGATTCGGATTCAACTTGGAAAATGTATTTAGAAAAGTATAGTAAGGTCTCTGAAGAAAAATGTGTGTTGCTTAGTGTTATTAAATACTTTAAATTTTCTAATTTTTTTGTAAAGTTCACTATCTTAGTGTTTTTGATTGATATTTAGGTTTAATTTGAAATTTAATTTCTCTTAAACCGTGATTCTCAAAACTTCAAAATTTCAAATTAAAAAAGTTAGCATTTATTCCCCTCACAAATTTGTGTTTATCCCTTTAGCCTGATAATGGATTTGGTAATCCGACACGTTCCTCCCTATAAATAATAATGTCACTGATGGTCGTATCCTTTATATGAAAATTACAATTAGGCCTTCTTAGAAGCAATCTTGTTGACTATATATATTAGGGTGAGGCACGTCAATAGGCGAAGAAATTCAAAATAAAATGATGATAACGCGGAACTATTTATTCTTTTTCTTTTCCAACAGAAACAAAATAGGAGAAATTTCTTTTTGATTGGACGATATGTTCATGTCGCGCAGTCAGCATAATTTTCTTCAGGGACGGGAGAAATTGCGTCATATTACACAAATCAGTAATCACTGCTTCGACTTCGTCAGGCTTCCTTTTTTGACCGTCGGATACATTTTCTGTTGCTCTTCGAAAACGTGCAGGAGACATTGCAACTGGTCCTCAAACTTCGTGCAAGGGTTCTTAGTGAATTCCTGCACCAGAGCGATCCCTCGTTTCGCGGCGTCGTTGAAAACGAGAAAGCCACTTACTTGCCGTGCCCCAGCCTGGTATATGGGTTTTGTGCCCCACAGCGTAAGATCGACGTCGAGGAACCCTATGTCGATTTCCAGTATTTCCAGGAATTTCTCAGTGTTTTTCGTGACGAAGGAGGCAACAGTCTTGTTGTCCAAGTCAGACTCCTCAACGCGAACCTTGGCTGTAGGATACTTGGATACCTTTGAATATGTACTGATGTCGGCCATTTGGATTAAACTTTTCACAATGATCCACGAGGTCTACTGAATAATAATATGTCATGATACCAAGTTAAATGTAAAGAAGGACAACATTGATCAACTACAGGGAGATATCCTCTAAAATAAAAGAGAAATGGAATTATATATTTAAAAAAGCACGGCATGTATGAATCAAATATGGTGAGCCAGATAATTTTGTTACTCGCAGTAGCAAGGTTCCCGGATACCAGATACCCTAACTCAAAAGGGTGCTGAAAATTATTTCAGGGTGAATGTATTCTATAACATAATAGAAATTATTATCAATGACTTATTTTCGTATTTGAGGAGTCAAGAGATTTAGGGACTTTTGTAGTACTTTAAGAGGTTAATGACAATGAGTTACTAAAAGCTAATCACTTTTTAAGTTGTGATAACCAAGTCATATTTCAAAATTCTGTGTGAATTTCTTCTTCTTAAATGAAATTTTCATGGGAATTTCGAACTCGATGATTCCTATAGTATTCAAAACTTGAACAAATCCAAACTTTTGACACGTTGTATACTATTGATTTCTCGTTCAGGTATCTTTTTTTATTTAGATATAATGCTTGTAGATATAGTATCTTCTTTTAATAGCAGCAATACATCTGCTTTAAAATCCTTCAATTTCTTGTTGACATGGGTTGATAATACATAAAACAAAACAGAACTATTTTCAATGGCCCTTTCCAATTACAATTAGACTTCTCGTTTGTAAGACGTCTCGGAGACAGTACACGTTTACATCATAGCTGGCATTTTGAAGAGACAATTTCTTAAGTGTATATTAAATGTAAATAACCCTGAAATGGGGTGGATGTTTTGCCAGTGAGCAACATTCCTGGTACAACTAAAAATTAGATCAACTGTACGACCACCCGCCCCTAGTTCTGCATGAGAAAGGGTGCTCTTTCTCGTTTCGTTTTTTGCAACTCTTTTAAATCTCTTACTCTCATTTATACGCGGCGATAGACAAAGCAAAGGGTAAAAATGGCGTGAAATTTTCTTGGAAAGAAAAATCGAAGTAATTATTTTTAGAGTTCAACAGAAACTTCGTTCCTGCGAAGTCTAGAAACTCCACAAATGAAAACAATTCAAGGATATTTAAAGTTGTAAAATTGTTGTCTTTTCGCAAAGCTTTAAAATTACTATGCACTATTTTTTTTTAAATTGACTTCAAGAAATCATAACTTTTGAATATAAGACTGATTTATTAAAAGAAGGAAAGTACACGTTTGCTCAAAACATAAGTAAACAAAGAGGAAAAAGAAGAAATTAAACAAAAGATAGGTAAAAACTAAATATTTCATCCATAAAATAGTATTATTACAGATATTTATTCTCACCTATCGATTATAGATAAATTGAGAAGATTCTAAGTTAGTCAGTATTCGGAATAAAAAAATAGGCTGAATAAAAACAAAAAAGTGACCATAGTGTAACGTCCCCCAAATATGGTAATATCCAGTAAACTTTTGCCCCAATTTAATTCACAAAGTAACCCCCAAAATCTAATTTCTTCTTTCATTCTTGTTATTTAAAGAAGACTTAGTATATTAAAAGGCAAAAAAATGACCAAACCATTGTTATCGTTTCAGCTCTCCTCTCATTAGTTATAAAAGCCATTCATCATTACACAAGGTCTGCTCACCAAAAGTCGCGTGTTCTCACTTTTTCTGATTTATGACCTTACGACCTTCGAAACATTCTATAATTCCCGGACTAACCTTGAGAAGACCTTGGCAATTATATCATGCGAATGTAAAACAACGTATGGATTTCAAATTTCGTTAGAATCGGCCGGATAGTTATGATGTTATTGCTAAATAATTCCAGGCTAACATTTTTAGGGCTTTGGCAGTTATATCACTTGAAAGAAAATGAAAAACAACATACAGGTTTCAAACTTTGTTAGAATTGGCCGAAAAGTTACAATGTTATTACTAAAACATAAAATGCAAAACAGGGACCGACCGACCGACCAACCGACCGACATAGTGAGATGTTGAGTCACCCGCGAATAAAAATAATTACATTTTTAATCTTAAGTGCATTGGTAATTAGAAACTCACCACTACCTATCCTATGACTTTTCAAACTTTATTAAAGATTTTAAAACCACGTTTGTTGGATTAAACTTGAAAACAAACCCCTTAATGAAGCTAATTAGCACAAACTGCAATTCAATCAAAGTAAGTAGCATTCGAGAGATTTTGAGGTCATATAATGATGTATTAAATAAACCTTTACTCATTAAGGAGCATTTGCAAATTATGCAGAAGAAAATAGTGCAAACCAACATGTTATCTCAGTGGGAAGGGAATAATAATGTTGAAAACATAAAAAATCAATACAAAGAACAGTGATAAAAGACGACCGATGATGTCATAGAAGTTAGCTGCATTCACCAAGATTACCACAATTGCTTGGGGCCGAGAATATAGTGGAAGACCTAAGAAAGATACGAACAAATTTAATCCACTTGTACGCTGAAGGCAAAGGAACCCGCTAAACGTCAATCTTAGGCCAATTAACGTAAAAGAGATTGCCAAGGAAACAAGTAAAAAATATTTTGAGCTCATAAGAGAAGTCTCATGATGGAGTTTCCAATTAGTCTGGCCGAACAAATGATAGTCAAAAGAACTTAACAACAGCAGCCACAGCAATATCAACATTACCACCATTAACCGTATTCAATTTCACATCACAATCAAGGACATAACTCTTACTATCAATAAAATTATCAGAATTATATGAATAATGTACTTGGCCTTGTTTGGGGTCTCCCATGTTCAATGTCTTGAATTGATTCATTCGGAGAAATTTGATGAAATACAATCTATTACTTTTAACGAGGAATTAAATATAATTAATAGTTGAATACAGGGCCATTATTTTTACATTTATGATATTATATTATAAAATATTACATCATTATATGTATGACATTGTATATGATATTTAATATCAGAAAATAAACGGTGGTTAAAAATTCACTATTATTTGCGCAACGCTGATAAAAGAAATCTTACAAAATATAAGAATGAGGTTTTTACACATTCTCTGACCACAGGTACAGATCAGGAGGGAGGGGCTAAGGGGCTGAAGCCCCACCCACCCCCACACAATTTTCAAACCAGTTTATGTTTATATTTATTTTTTAACCCATTTTTGTATTCTTATATTTAGAAAGAGTTATTTAATAATATATAACATAAACAGTTTTGCAAACCGTTGCGATCGATTTTTTTTTTTTTTAATTTTATAGAGCCCATCTGGCAACTACCCACTTGGGCATAAGTCGCCGAAAAACACGACAGCCTAGAACTAGGCTACTTTAAAAAAAAAATATGAAAACATAACGATATAAATTGGAAAACTTAACAATCAGGAAGCAATCTCCGGCAGCGGAGGGAGGTCTCCCTCACCCCGGTGCAGGAGAGTGCAACCTACTAAACAACAATATCAAACGAAAAACAAAAAGAACCTTAAATAAAGGGGAGAAGCCTGGCCTCCCCCAAGAAGTCAACAAGACCACAAGTCAATGTGCACGAACTCGTCCCGTGGCACAAGGGACAGGCGGTAGCGACCCCGCCCATTCCGTTACCGGGACAAGTATCGTGCGCGAAGATCACCAAGACTGGGACATTCGACAAGAATGTGCCGAACAGTCTGGGGGACGACGCAGTCGTTGCAATAGGGCGCAGGCGAGCGCTTCATCAAATAGCGATGCATCACACGAGTGTGTCCAATTCGGAGACGACAGAAAGCAACCTGAAGCCGGCGCGGCATTCGGGGATAGGTCCATGGGAACAGTCGCGGTGCAATGGCACGCAACGTTAAGTTCCCTTCAACCGTCTCCCATCTTCTTTGCCAAGCAGTCCGAAGAGCTGCCCGTATTCCTGCCATGTAGTCAGTGTGAGGAAGAGCGAAACGCTGGTCCGGTCACAGAGTCCTCGCGGACTCTTTGGTGCCCTCATCGGCGCGCTCATTCCCCACAATTCATACATGTCCAGGAACCCAGCAGAAGATAATCGCGACATCTGCCCGGCTCGCGAAAACCGTGGCGTCACGGATATCGCAAACCAGGGGATGCGGAGATTCCAATGCCCCGAGAGCACTCAGGGCGCTTTGTAAGTCGCTATAGATCAAAATCCGGTCTCCGAACCATGCACGTTGCGTAATCTCCCGTACCGAGTGGTGTATTGCCACCAGCTCGGCCGTGAAGACAGACGCAGCGCCTGGTAGAGCCCCACTGACTTTAAACAGAGGGGATACGGCGTGGAAGCCGACCGCCTCTTGGGACTTGGAGCCATCCGTATACACTGACACGGTTCTGCGTGACACGATGCGTGCTCCAAAAAGGTCGGGAGCAGATGCGTGGCGACAAATAGCCAAATGTGGTAGCCTCCAGGGTGGCGTCCTGGGCAGAACCAGGGGCGCCACCAGCCCGAGAGCTATATCTACCTCTCGAAGGAGCTTCCTGGCCCTAAACACAAAGGGCTTAGGGTATGACTGGCGTCTCTCGGCGGCATAGGCACCATCGAGATCAGCTGCGGATGCAGTGAGAACGGTTGGCGACTGAGGGAGGCGCCGGGCTCGCGCGTACAGGCGGGTAATGCACTGCACGCGGCGCAGAGCGAGTGACATCTCCCCAGCATCGACCAACATGCTCTCAATAGGGGAAGTGCGGAAGGCACCGGTCGCAATGGGGAATGCCGGTGTGGTGGATTGAATCCACCTTCCGCAATAAATGCTCGGCTGCGAATGCATAAAACTCGCATCCGTAGTCGAGCTTCGAACGAACAAAGGATCGATAAGAAACTAGGGCAGTAGCCCTATAAGAGCCCCAAGCGCTGAACGTCACCGAACGAAGAATGTCCATGGCGCGGGTACAGGAGACCCTAAGGCTGCAAATATGAGCCTCCCAGGTGAGGCGTCGGTCGAATACAAGACCAAGCAAACGGTGTGACTCAACCACATCCAGGCGTACCCCATTAAGAAACAAATCTGGGTCGGGGTGAAGCCGTGTATGGCGGAAGAAGTGCACCACCTTAGTCTTGGCCCAAGAAAACTTAAACCTGTGCGCTTCAGCATAGCGAGAGACGCGGTTCAATGCCTGTTGGAGTCGACTCTCTAGAGTTGGCCTCTGGGCCGCGCCAAAAGAGATCGAAAGGTCGTCCACGTAGAGCGTAGCGAGAACATCTTCCGGCATCCCTGAGGTGATGCCGTTGATGCTCAGGGCAAAGAGTGTGACACTGAGGACACTTCCCTGCGGGACACTCTATTCCTGCTCCATTGGGTCGGAGAGGGCCCCCCCCCCACCCGTACGCGGAATCGACGATCTTGCAAAAATTCAAATATAAACATTGGGAGGCGTCCCCTCGTCCCCATCGTGTGGAGAGTCTCTATGATACCGTATCGCCATGCGGTTTCATAGGCCTTCTCCAGATCGAAAAACACCGTGGCGTAGTGCTGTGTACGAAGGAAAGCCTCGCAGACGGCATTTTCCAGTCGGAGCAGTGCTTCCAACGTTGGGTGGAACTTGCGGAAGCCACACTGTGTGGAAGACAGATGGCCTCCGCTGTCCAGGAAATAGGCTAATCTAACATTTACCAATTTCTCCATCAACATGCACACGCAAGAGGTTAGAGAGATTGGGCGGGAAACGGTCGGAGTAGAGTGATCTCTCCCCGGCTTGCGAAAGGCGAGCACAGTAGCGATTCGCCAGGAGTCTGGGAGAAGACCTTCCACCCAGATCCTGTTGAACAAATCTAACAGAAAGGCCATGCCTTGCTCACCCAAATGTCGAAGCATGGCGTACGGGACATCGTCCGGACCATGGGCGGTGTCCGCGCAAGAAGCGAGAGCGGAACGCAACTCACTCACAGTAAACTTGTCCTTAAAGGGTTCTCCGCCTCTGGAGGTAAAGTCCAGCCGGTGGCCTTTTGGCGATGAGGTTGCCGAAGAAGAACTCAACGGCCTCATCTACCGACCTAATCTCCTCGAATGAGATAGAAAATTTAGTCATTTCCTGAAATGCAGGCCACCGCGCCCGCGCCAAGCACCACTGAGGTGGTCTCTCAGGCGGCAGTTGCCCTGAAAATGATATTTGAATGGGAAGGTGATCACTACCATGGAGGTCATCGACCATCCCCCATTCAAAATCAGGCTGTGCATCCGAAGAGCACAAAGATAGGTCAAGGCAAGAAAATGAAGCGGTCCTCGGACAGTGATGCGTAAACTCATCCACGTTTAGGACAACCATCTCAAGCTCTTCGATCAGATTGGCAAGGACTTGTCCCCTGGGATTTATGGAGTGATCTTCCTAGAGAGGATGCCTGCCGTTCAGATCTACAAGCAAGAGATAGGGCCTCGGCAACCGTGCCACGACGCGGCGGAAGTCCCCCGCGTCGAAGTCAGCTGACGGTGGAATGTACACAGTATACCTCCTACTTAGGTGCAGCTGCACAGCCGCTGCCTGAAAGGAGGTATCTAAAGAGAAAGGAAGAACGGAAACATCACGCCGGGTGTAAACCGCGCATCCCCAAGCCCGGCCATCCCGCGGTGGTGGGGTCGCAAGACCCTTATACACTGGGAGGGCAGGCAGGGGGCACCGGCCTAGCATGGTCTCCTGCAAAAAGATAGCTAACGGGGAACGGGACGAGACGAGCCTCCGCAGCTCCTCCCAGTTGGCCCGGACTCCACGGCAATTCCATTGAAGGAATATGCCCTCCAGGCCTGGCTTGGAGGAGACGAATGGGCCTTCCTCGAACAGAAGACCCTCACGGGAATGGCCGTACGCTTCCCGGGGATAGAACCCCGGGCGCTGTTGGCCGGACAAAGCGCTGAAGGTGCTGTCGCCTTCGACGACTTATTGGGGGAGTTTGGGCTCGCAGTGCGAGTCTTTTCCTTCCTCCGCCTCGAAACCTTAGGGGGGCGTTACGGCTTCGGAGGCGAAGGGCCCTCTTTTCGATCAACCACCGTCTCCGAGCCACTCGCTCTACCTTTGAGCGTGGGCGAAGGAGCCGAAGCTCCTTTGTTCCTGTCCTCCTTTCGGGAGACAGCTTTAGGAACCCCCGAAGATGGCCTAGCGACCATCTTCAGGGGTGTTGCCTCCTGTGAGTCTAACGACTCGGTGGAGGAGCGTGGCCGTTTCGCCTTACGGGAAACGGTCACGCTGGGGGAAGGGGGGGGAGCCCTGGTTTTAGCCGGGGCTGGGTATGAACCCTTTTTGCCGCCAGTTTTACCAGGGGAGCGCCCAGGTTAGGTAGAGCCTGCAGGAGGGCTCCGAATGGGCGCGGAAACAACCGTGCTCGTTGGCCTGGATGGGCCAGGAGCAGAGGGTGCCTTCCTAACTATTGAGGCATATGACGTCCCAGGCAGAGCCGGGCGCGCCAGGATCAAGTCATAGGCCTCGCATAATGAGAGTCGATCCTTGGCCTGAATGGCCAGGATTTCTTTCTCAAGGAGATATGCACCACATTGCTTCGAAGAAGCGGGGTGCGGCTCTCCGCAATTGACATACTTTGCCACACATGATTTGGACTTATCGTGTGCGACCTTGGAGCAATTTACACAGACTTCAGGTGACCCCAACTTTGCACGTCTACATGAGCGATTCGTATGGCCAAAGCGGTGACAGTAATAGCACCGCCACGGCAGTGGCACGAATGCCTTCACGCGGTAGCGGTACCAACCAGCACGCACCGACTCAGGGAGCTTGTCACAGTCGAACGTGATGAAGAGTGTAGGGGTGGGTCTTGAGGCCCCTCCCAGTTTTCTTATCACACGTTCGACCTTGACCGCCCCATGGTTGGCCAGCTCTAGGGTGATGTCCTCAATGGAGTAGTCAACGAGTTCCCTCGCATAAACTACTCCTTTCACAAAGTTCATGGTAGAGTGCGGCGTCACACTCACCGGGGTGCCATGAAGTGTCCGATGAACACTTATCTTGGCCGCATGGGCGGGATTCGCCGCATTCGCCAAAAGGCTCCCGTCCGAGAAACGGGTCATCTTCGGCTCTCTACCAATTGCACTAGCTAATCCTCTCCTCTGATGGATCATGTTGCCCTTGGAAAACATGGTGCCATCAGTGGAGCGAATAACGAGGAAGCGTTTGAAGCCAGCGGGCTTGAAAACGCCAGGTAACCTCTGAATCAAGGGGCCCCGATGTCATCGAGGCTCCGCCCTGTGCACTTTTGGTCTTAGTCAGGGGCTCAACAACCGGGGGGGGGGCAGATAGGCCGGATGTGCCGATCTTGGCTTGGTAGCTTGCCAAAGTGGCAGCAGACCCATCCGTCCCCGTAGCTCCCGCGGATAGGGAGGAGCCCGAGTCTTTTTTGTCTTTTTAGTCTTCTTTTTTTCTTTTTTGGATAGGAGGGCGGGGAATGAACCCGCTTCTCACCTCCGCCGGAAGGAGCCCCCAGGCCAGATGGACCGGCCTCAGCCAGGTCATTCTCTGAAATGGAAAAGGTCCTGGTAGTCGTGGGGGCACTGGTCGAAGGAGATCCCTCCCCTCCTTGTACTGCTTTGGAAACCACAGCCGTTTGAGGAGGACCCTGCATAGGGGCGGATTCGGGTTCGGTGCTTGGCGCCGAGTCCAGATTCCCCCCCATAGAAGGCCCTACCGTCTGAGGCTGGGTTTCCTCAAGGACCATGTATATCTCAGGGGGGGCCTCCAGTTGGCCACCCCCCAAGACATCGCAGGTCCCGTTGGCAGTATCGTCACTAGTCTTGTGTGGGGAGGCATGGGCCTTGACACCGGCAAGGTTAAATATTTTTGCCAGCAGGTCTTTTGAGGGAAGCGACCGAAGGGGCCTGGCTTCCCTCTCCCCTCTAAGGGGGTTTGCCCTACCGAGCCGATTCGATGTGGAGCGGCTAGCTAAGGGCTGCCTGCTGGCTTTCTTGGCAGTCCCCTTGGAAAGAACAGAGGGGACTCCCGCTGGTAAGAGGGAGGTGCCCGAAAGCACCTCCAGAGAAGGGGATGAGGGGGAGTCCCCTTTACCCGTAGGCGTAGGAGGAGAGTAAGCCTCCTCTCCGGTTGAAGAGATATGGAAGGTCCCCTGTGCAAGCACAGGGGGGGGGACCTCCATTTTTTTGCTGGAGCTGCCCGAGGGCGGCTCCGTCTCTGTTTCAGGGGAAGTTGGGGGTTGTTTTTTTGTGTTTTTTCATACATAGGCATGGTGACCCTCTTTTTATACGGGACGCAATAGCACATCACCTCTTGCAGTTGCTCGCACTGAAAGAGGTGCTTACAGGCCTGGCAAAGCCAGGCACCGCCATTTCGGACCACCCCTCCCGCCTGGTGGCCTGGCAGTCCATCGGCATGGCGGCTCCACCTTAGACACGGCGTAAAAATGGATAGAATGTGAAGAGGAGAGGAAAAGGGATGTGAGGAAGGGATAGGTGGGGATGAAGCAGGTTGTTAAAAAAAACATCCCGCTATCGAGCTCAGGGGTTAGGGAACATTGTCCCCTTCCCCCTCAGCCCCGATCCAGGACGGTTGGCTTGAGAAGAAGGTCAGCATCTACCCTGTGAAATTAGAGGCTGACCAGAGAAAGTTGTGGGAGAGGTTGTGTGAAAAGAGAGGAAACAAGTGTTTTGAAGGAAGGAAGAGAGGCTGAGCTGGGGCCAGACGGGGTGCCGAGTCCCGTCAGCATGGCGGCCAGGATGGCAAATCGCCGCGCCCCTTACGGGGCCGTTGCGATCGAATGTATCTAATATGATACATGGCTAAAATGCAGGTAAATCTCAAAAATAATTTTAAAATTCAGTATTATATCTTAGCTGACGTTCAAAAACTACAATTCCTAATTTTATGATGTGTGAAAAAAATTCGGATCTGAGTGAGTTACTGCTTATGTGTGAGATACTGTTATTATCGATGTTGTGTAAAATAACCATTATTTAGCATTGATGCCCTTTTCTCAGACTACTCAGAGGGAGGAATTTGGGTTAGCACCCCCAAAATTTGATCCTGGATCCGCCACTGTCAAACCGGGTCTGATATTAGGGAATGTGGTGGTGTGTATTCATAAAAATATGCGCAAATCAAGATTTCTTGTTTCATGTCTGCATCAAATGTTTCCAAGAATAGAAGGGATCCGTTTTCAAGCCAAGCAAATCCGGGACGACAAAGGTCGTTAGCTTCTCTGGGTGGAGATTAAAGGGGTAGGGAAGAGGGGGGAAAAGACATTGAGACGTCTGACTCTGGCACTTTGAAGTCAAAGTTCTAAAGCAAATTTGTTGATATCTAAAACAATAGTTTTGACTTTAAAAGAAGTTTGTTATAAAGTAATTGACTAAGAATCTCAGTCAGTCCTCATTCTTCAACTCCACACTAAAAACTTACGCTACACCCATAAATCAATAGTTAAATGAGTAAAGATTTAAGTTTGATGTGATTTGACCTTTATCATCTGAACTTGCCCTCTGTTGGAATGGTCCCCTCAGGAGGAGCCTCACAAATCTTCCTCCCCCTTCCACCTGCTCCTTCCCTCTGATCATTAACCACTGTTTAAAACCTTCCGACACTTTCAGGCTTCTTCCAGACACAAAATGGGGCTTTATTTATTTAAATCTCATTGTTTTTTGCGTCTAGTCCTAAATAGGGTAGGTAGAATGTTCAGGTTTTGCACATGAGGTGCATATCCTGATTTAATCTGGCACTGTAGGTAAAATCAGGGGTTCAATAGTAAAAGGATGCACGTTTCTTTTCAGTTTATCAGAGTTTCAGAGGGTCAGAATTCTGGAGATATTCTGAAACAATTATTTTTATTTAAATATTTTTAGCGGTGGAATAAAAGAATCCTGGTGTAGGTATAGAAGTTAGAGGGTGTGAATCTGTGTGGAGGATACGCAGTTCCACATTCCTGAAGAGGTAACTTGGAACACTTTCGATGTGGAGAACGCAGACACAGCTATTATATGGCTTCTGTTAAACCCAACGAAAGGGCAAACTGTCTCCTACCTAGAAATGAGATCTAGCGAGCAGCGAAGACAATGATCTCTCACTTTTCAAATGACGTATTCTCGATCTGCTTTCAGATGTAAGAGGCGAATTTTTTTCTCCACCCTGCCTATGAATATCATCCTGATTGAAAATTAACTTTCATTTAAAACCTAATGGGAGAGGTTTGTACAAAACTCACCCGGAATTAAAAGGACAACTTTAAATTCTTTTCCTGGCACATACAAGGAAAGTATTTGTAACGAAATTAGTAGATTTGAAGGAAAAAATACAAAACTATAAATGGGAACTAAACCTTTTTTGCAGAATACTGCTACTAATTGGTCCCATTCCACCACATTCTCTTTAATAATTGTTCTTTGATTCCTGTTTGTAAGCCAAATTTCACTCCTTTTTAAAAGCTTTCCTTCTTTTCCGTGTGCTATTAGTTCCATTATATGTGTTCTATAAGAACCGTTTCACGAGCTTTCCTTTAAATGACTTAAATTACCTCATACATCTCTAAGTAATCATTTATTACTCAATTTCTTAGATAAACAGCTAATGATATCTTTTGATACATATATTTTTTGTCGTAGTATGGCCAAGTGTACGAGAATATGCGCACACAGGCTCTAAGGTAGGCTAAGCAAGGCGACATCTGTTATTGTTCTAAGAGTGCAATTTGAATAGATAGCGGCAGCGCGTGATCAAGGAATATAACAAACACAACAAAAAAAATAGATTTTTAATACACACTGAATAAAAGGCACAACAATAAATATGGATATACAAATGGGTACAGGAATAAGATGAAATTAGGTTTCGACTACTAATTAGATAACTTAGGTTATTGAATGGTTATAACGGGAGATTTAGGGTAGTGAGTGATTTAGTTCCTTTGAACCTCGAGAGTAAGGTGGGGCAAACTTGGGGGAGGTCTTGGTGACCTTGATTACTCACAGGCGGTAGCCACAAACCTGGAGCGGGTGGGGATACTTTCTAGAACTTGTGTTTTGCGAGATGCGGGCCTCTTGTTCTCAGGAGGTCACCGAACGAACTTCCAAGGGGGATGGGGGGAGATGACTTCTCCACACTCGGCTTGAGCCAGCTAACGGGCCCATTGTCCTTAAGTGGTCACGGAACGAACTTCGAAGGCGGGGGAGGGGAGGGGGATGACTTCACTTTTCTCGGCTTGAGCGAGCTAACAGGCCCTTTTCTTTAAGAGGTCACTAGAAGAAATTCGGAGGACGGCCTCTCCAATCCTTGGTCCGATGGCGGATGAGAAGGGCTAACGTTGCATCACGAGACTCTTCTCCCTGACTCGAAGATACGGGTGTGATGTCCAGCTCTTCCGTGGCTTGAGACCGTCACTCGCCCTTCTCGGGAGAGAGCTCGTTGAATTGCACTCATTTCGGGGAAGTCTCGTCTAACCAAATCTGTCTGTAATCCTGGAGCGGGTGCATATATAACCGGAGTGCTCCAAAACAGGGAAAGAGATTCAGATATTCTCTAACCTTCGTTATCGGCTTTAACAACCTGAGCGTCTCTTTCCGGCGAAGTGTCAAAGGCAGGGGTCAGCGGGCCAGACGGGCGACCAGCGGCGCGAGCCATAAAAGCGGTTCACGGCGAATCTTACAAAGTAATCTTCCGACCCTAGGGGGTTGGGGTGGGAAGGGAAGATTGAGACGGCCTGGATATAGCCTCAATTTTAGCGTCATGCCTCGGTGGGAATTTTGTGGAGACCTGGCGGTGAGTCCAAAAAGGATAAGGTCGGAAAGGGAGGGACGGGGGGGTAATGGCTCGCTTTCTCTCCGGAAGTAATATGTTAGGAGGTGGGGAAATAATATTATTCTAAGAAAATACCTCCACATTTTTAATCAAGCATATTATTCGTTATCGATTTATATATATGCAAAATATGTAGGTCACAAATACCTATAATGAATGAATAAATAAATAATCATGGAAGTCGTTCGAGTTTATAAAAATGCCAATATGGAATTCAAATGAAGGGGGTTTTCAAGGATTTCAAGAGGTGTCCTTACACAGGAGCAACGATAAGTCTAAGTAGAGGAAGGTTGGGTGAAGAAAAGACGTAAAAAGATATATAAATAACTATATTTCTATTTCCTAAGTAAAACTGAGGATATATTAACTTTTTTTTTGTCGGGGAGGAAGAAAAAGCATTTATTAAGAAATTAGGAAATTATTCGCTTAAAATATCCTTATATTTCTTGACAATTTTTGCGCCACGTCCTGTGGCTGGTGTGTTGTAAGAAGTGCGGTCTTGGCTCAAATAGGGGGCTATTTTCGGGTTTCAAGAGTTAGTTAGGCGCAGAGATTGGTCGATTGAAAAACTTTCAATGTTCATCTTTCAACATTTGGTATTCCACCTTTTGTAAATATCCTGTGTGTGGTAGAAAGAGTACCCAATCCATCCTCTGTTGCTCGAGTCGTAAAAGAAGACTAAACAAGGAATGTTGCCTGTATGAGCATCTGGAAGGATGCGCATACCGTCCTACAGGGGGCATTGTAAAAGGAAACTAAGACCGGATAGGGGCCAGTTAGTTTTGAAAACAGCCTGACGATGCTGTTATCGCACAAGCCTAATGCGCAAGGACTGTAATGGGTGGGGTTTTCGTGGACCGAGTGTACTCAAGCCGGCTAATCCGCGTTGGTGCGTGAACTGAGTGTGTGTTTGGAATGTGATGGATATACTGTGATGTAGTAGAGATGAGAATGGTAGTCTTTAAAACAGGAAGATTGCGGATCTTTGCTCTATGTGAGACAAACAAGAAAGAGAATGAAGAGTTTGTTTGGGGTGGAGATATAGGAGTGCGATTATATGTGGATTATAGGGGTAGAACAAATTAGGTGTGGCAGTGTTTGTCGAGCGATTGGAATGATATACCCACAATTCATTCACTCTGGGCCCTTGCCAAATCAATGTATCTTTCCTCGCATTCATCTCAATCTCACAAGCCATTATTCCCCCATCCTGTCTCTAAATAGGAAATCCATGTTCTGGTTTGGTTTCACTTTCATTTACAACATATTTAGCATTCTACTTCTGTATCTTCATTGTTTATTTCATTACATCCTTTTATATACACTCCTTCAGTCACACGATCCTTCTTTCCCATATTAAACCCCTTAGACTCTTAGGAGTCGAACTCACTTTCGATCTTTTTTCGCTTCTTTATTCATCGTCCAATACTATTTTATCCCTCAGTCTAACATTTCTATTACCCATCCCAATATATCAAATAATTCGGTTTTCTTTACATATACTCCATACTTTCATCCAAACACCTTTGCATTCGCTGCGATCGTTATTTAAGGTGTTTATTCAATCGATTCATTTCATCTTCCAACTTATTAAAATCCTCTTTCAATGCCTCTTTATTCTTCCTTCTTACTCAATTTTACCACTACTTCCTGAGCTATGCTCATCTTAAAATGATACAAGAAGAGTACGAAAATTTTTCGGAATCTTCTTCCAAATCCAACCTCATCTCTTACTTCCTTTTAGGTTCCCAAAATACCCAACTTAAAAGCACAAAAATGCCAGATCTATTAAATCAAGTTCCAAAAATTTATAAAATATCTTATTTAAAACGCAACACTATAAGCTCAGACACTCATGCCTGACAAGCAATTCACTCCTGTTTAAGTAAATAGCCTCCTAACCCAAAAGAACGGGATTTAATGGCTGCAGGATTCCGGAAGATTTCAAATTTGGATATGAACCCGTTGTCATGGAAACAGTGAGGTGTAGCCATGCCCGACAATGGGAATTGTGAAAGAGTATTAGGCAACATCTTAAAATATGGCAGCTTGATCCATATTGGGTTAATTAGGTCGCCCTCTTTTTCCATTCGTCGAAATAACATATCCCTATCGTTATTGGCCTCATTATTTAAAAGAGTTATGATATTTAATATTGTCATTTTTTAGGAATAATAATTATTACTATTATTTGATAGACATATTTTGCTGCACATAACTCCTAAAATGGTCCACATTGCTTATCTTTTCTTTTGTTTTTGATGAATTATTTTTTAATTTTGTGACCATAATTAAGCAGTAAAAATAAACATCATTTTTTTAAAAATTTCAATTAAGAAAGGATTATGAAAAGGATTGAAACAGCGAGGTGTAGCTATGCCCGAAAATGGGAATTGTGAAAGAGTATTAGGCAACATTTAAAAATATGGCAGCTTGGTCGGTCCATGTTGGGTAAACTCGGTCGCACTCATTTCCTTTCGTCGAAATAACATATAACTATCGTTATTGGCCTCATTATTTAAAAGGGTTATGATATTTAATATTATGTCATCTCATAAATATAATAATTATTACTATTATTTTGTAGACATACTTTCCTGGACATAACTCCCGAAATGGTCCACAATATTTTTCTTTTCTTTTGTTTTTGATAAATTATTTTAAAATTTTTTGATCATAATTAAACAGTGAAAATAAACATCTTATTTTTCTTTTTAATTTCAATTAAGAATGAATATGAAAAAGATTGGAAAATAAATTAAAATTTTGAGACACTGTCGTGGTATACGGCCAAGTACGTATGTACGTTTGCTCTGTACATGAATAACTCCGTTCCAATTTTCTCTAAGAGTGCTTTATTTTACTTTTGATTTTTTAACCAGGGAGCATTCGTAATATTATATATCTATTGCCATTTGCCGCATTTCGAGGATCTAATTGAACAATTCAGACAAAAATATACTTTTAATAAAAAAAAATGAAATATTAAAACTTTAAATATACTAATGCTATAATAAGAGGATCTAATAAAAATTAATACTATCAATGAGTAATATGCGATGGTTGACGCAAAATTCACTTTCGCACGGCATGGTAACTAACGAACATGAATGAGTTTTGGATTCCTTTTACTTTTAACTAAGAGGGAGTCTGACTCATGTTGGATGACCTTAAACGAGAACCTATTCGAATGCGATGATTAGAGACGAGTTGGAAGGGAGTCTTCTCGTTTGCGTGAGACTGGCTCCGATAATAGATGATCGTCTCTCTGGGTCAAAAAGATGCTTATTGAGGCTTTTCAAAAAAAATAGGTGATGGGAAGCACATGACGATGCTTCTTGACTTGAAGATATAAGCGAGGGGATTGTGGATGTACGGGTTATTCCAATCCTTTTCTTACACTTGCGGGTTTTTTGATGATGAGACTTGACCAAGAGGTGAATCTTTTCTAGAATATGCATTCACGTTGGTATTACTCAATGGTGAGGGTTATCTCTGTTTTTATTCAGAAAACTGATATAAGGGGTTTCTCTGAACGAGACTGGTATGAGAGTGGTTCACGAAACCACTGGTCTACTCTTCTAGGCGACCAAAGGAACAGCCTCGGGCAGAAAAATCCCGCTCGGTCCCACTGTCTTCTTGATTCCTTGTTTTGCTCAGGGAGTACTGTTCATCGTTCGTTTGCTACTCCGATTCTCCTTTCATTTCCCTAGATTGAACTATATATACATCGATTATCCCCTGGGAAGAGGGAAGGGGAGACGAGGGCCGACCTTTAAGCCTCTCTCCTAGTGCATAAATTTTCAACGTTGTGACAATTCGTCCTTTTGGTTTACATATAAAGAAAGTTAAATTTCGTCTATTTGGCGACAATAGACATAAACAATCGGAGGGGATAGTGAGACTGTTCATAATTTTTTATTCCTAAGGCTATACCACCCTCCTCTGTTTATATTAATGGACTACGAAATCTGCTGATTTTATTCCTTCTTTGCGAGCAACGCTCGATGATCTTTGGGGCAGAGAGGCAAAGGAGAGGGGTGGGGGGTAAATTATCGCCCCATATGGAACGTAACCGTTGACGCTGTATAAACAAACTAGCGTCTATTTGTCCTTGTGATATTTATTTCCCCACAGACACCCTCTACATGGAACTGTACAAATTTGTGCAGCTCAGAATTTGAACATGATGGGCATAATTTAACAAGAAATTTTCATAAACGTTTTAAATTTTATCAAAATACGCACTCAATTATGGCACACATCATATAGGTTTAATAATATGCGCACATGTAAAAAAATGTATCTGGAGAATTTTGCATTTCTAGTAACTAACATGAAGAAAACTAAATTATACCCAAGAAAACAATTTAAAACAGAAAAAGATGAATGAAATCGTATAATATTCAAATAATCCGAAACTACGATTTTTAATTATATAAAAATCAATGAATTACTGTAATTTAAGATTTCTGTATTTGTATTATTGTGGTTTAAGACACAGAAAAAGAAAGTAATAACATTTTTGGAGTACAAAATTGGTCGCCGAGCTTTGGCTACTCCCCTGGAGTGACTCTTTATATATATATATATATATATATATATATATATATATATATATATATAAAATAAAAAACTCACAAAGTATCACATGAGGGTATCAAATGAATGCAATGTCCCGCAGGAGAAAATTAAATGGTGTTTCCAAGTACTTTCGAACTTTATTAAGTTCCTTATCAAGGATAACTACAAGAAATAGTATTATATTAGAGGTATCTATACGAAAGAAAAGTATGAAAGACCGCCTCAGAAACAAGAAATCACCAATGAGGAAGAGGGAAGGGAAAAAGGTAAAGATTCACATTAAGAATGACAAGAAGCAGGTAGTACTTGGTTAACCTGAGAAGACGGAAAGGATAACAGATTAAAAGAAATGGAGAGAGCATAACGAGGGAGATTAGCAGACACGAGAAGCAAAAGTGGGGAAAATACAATGTACATAACAGAGCAGTAACAATAAAAACCAAAATAAAAAAAAAATATTAGGGCCACATAACTAGAGATTGTATATAAAAAACTAAAGACAAAAGTCAGAATTAATTTTAACCTTTCCCCTGGCTTATATAAAATAGATGCTATAATTAAAAGACTAATACTTAAATAAATTAGTCCTGACTTTTGTCTTTAGTTTTTTATATACAATCTTTAGTTATGTGGCCCCCAATATTTTGGGGTGGAGAAGTCATCCCCCCATCCTTCGAAGTTCTTTCGGTGACCCCCTGAGGACAAGAGGCCCGCATCTGGTGACCTCTTACGACAAGAGGCCCATTAGCTCCCTCAATCTCCTATAATAACCATTCCCTAACTACAGTTAATCTAACTAGTGCTCTCTTTGATCTTTGTGTTCTTCAAATATCCCTTTCTCTTGCATTAAAATAACCTCCTGTTTCTTGTCTTATTTCTCATTTATGTCGAATCAGTTTCTCTTGTATTATATATATATATATATATATATATATATATATATATATATATATATATATATATAATATATATATATATATTTATATATATATATATATATATATATTGAGTCATACCACAAAGAAACAGAAGATAAATGGCTTAATTTTTTCCCTGGTCAAAAATTTTTTTTTTCTTAATTTAAAAAAAATAAAATACGCGCAGTGGTGATCATCCAGACTGAGGCAACGAGCACCGCTTTGATCTCAGTTAAAACAACGCCTTAGACCACTTGGTTCTTAAGAATTGCATCGTTAAGTGTGCTCTGTTCGATCCATACCCAATTTAGTATCATCCCCCCCCCCCAAAAAAAAAGAATCTGTTTATCTCCTGTTTCTTTGCGGTATGAATCATTCTATTTCTTTATTACCTTACGTTCACTAGAGATGTACAGATACGTTTGTATTATTAATGTAAAAAAAGACGCATAACACCTTGGAGAAAAGCTATATTTAAATTAAAATTGGGTAAAAATAATCTTAATTATTCTTATAACATGCCTATTTAATAAAACCAACGTTAGCTTCAATGACTGCTTTAATTTGGTGTCTAAAGCGTTGCC
The DNA here is from genome assembly GCA_963969495.1 of Ceratothoa steindachneri. Taxonomy (NCBI): domain Eukaryota; kingdom Metazoa; phylum Arthropoda; class Malacostraca; order Isopoda; family Cymothoidae; genus Ceratothoa; species Ceratothoa steindachneri. The sequence goes on along the minus strand of OZ018331.1, from coordinate 10,866,916 downwards.
ATGCCCGAATCCAATGATATTTATAAATTTCTGGCATAGTTTTTTTATAGCTGAATTGAGAGATTGACTGGTGTTATTGGGGGATTGATTGACCCCTCTATCTAGACGACGCCTCATACGTATTGGGGTAGTGGATTGAGTTCGTGTGAGATTAGAGGCCATGTCAGGGAAAAATTGGTCGTGGAAATTGGTGGAGAGTATAGTTGAAAGATCATGGTTGCTTACTCTGTCTATCCTTGGCATTACAAAGTTGCCCAAAACCTCTACGTACGTTGCTGCATTCACCTCTTGAGCCCTGTAAAATAAAAGTGAAAGGCATGACAACTCGCTTTCTGCTAACGACTCCCAGAACCGTTACTGTTTCTGAAAGGTTGATATGTATTACCGTTGGAATCTCGCTTGGTACTCTGAATAACAATTTACATAAAATAATCTATCGATATTAGGATGCACAAAAGATTTTGATATATTCTCAACAAACAACAGTGCGTTTCAGGTTGAGCTTGTGCTGCAGGGCTTACTTGACATTGGGCACCCTCAATGTGTTTAGCCTTCAGGCGGGTAACAGCATATGTGTTTTTTTCTGAAAAAGTTAGCTGAAATCTAAAAACAGTACGCCATACTCGCGCCCTCCTACGCCGGGAGAAGCGTGAAGGAGATTGTGAATTTGTTTAACTTTCAGATGAACCTTGTTAATAAAGTGAATAGGCAGTAGGACAAGGCTAAGAATAAAGACAAATTATCTAGGTTCATGGACAGTAAATTTCCCGCCTCTTAGATGGTTCTGAGCGTGTTCATAAGGTAATAAAGTTATAATACAAAGTAATAAAAAAATAGGGAAGCAAAAGAATGGTCTAAAGCCTCCACCTGTGACGTCATCAAATTGACAACCAGGTATCTATGATCTGGAGACCCTTGGTTATGTATGGACTCGCGAATCTCATTTATTTTGTTCACAATTGTAATTTATGTTACCCAGGCAACCGATCGAGAAGGTTAGCACCATATACAATGCTCAATTAGGTTTCCAAAGATATATGAGAATTTAATGAGTATATTATAAGTAAAAAAATAATGTTAAAAATTAAAAGAGTAATGTAGAGTCAAATCAATCACGATTTAATATCTAAAGTAGAATAAAAGAAATAATCCCGATAAAGGTAGCACGTCCAATTTTTGCCTTCTGCTAAAGGAGAAAAAGTTGGTTTTTCCAATGATAGCCTTTGCTTCAGCGTCCCTTTTCAGTTCAAGATTTTGCGAAGTAAAAAAAAATATACATCGATAATACGAATTATAGAAAGAAGTCGAGAAACCATCCTGCAATAATAAATTGGACCTCATCGTTTAAATTCAAATTAATTGGTTGAAAGAAAATTGACCCAATGTACAAATTTCTTGTTGTTGTTATTGTTGTAGATCCACAGACTTTCTCGGTGAGTAGCTTGCAGACCCTAAGCAAGAATATGGCATTAGGGGTTTTCTCTGAGCCCCCGGGAAGTGTATATTGTGTTGTTGGCGTTGGTATTTGTGTGCAGTGTTCTTCCATAATGTGTTTAATTGTGTGGGATGCATTATTGAACTCTGGCAGGCGCGGATCTAAAAGGGGCTGAAGGGGTTGAAACCCCTCAAATATTACTCCTTTATGTATATATTTCTTTTTTAAGTCATAATTGTATTCTACAATTCAGAAAGAATTATATAATAATATAGAATATATATAAAACAGTTTTAAACCGTTGCGATCAAATGTATCTTATAATACATGTATAAAATGCAGGTAAATCTCAGAAATAATCATTAAATTCAATATTACACCTAAAGTGACGTCCAAAAACTACAATTCATAATTTACTGATGTGCGGAAAAAAATCAGAGGGGAGAGAGTGATTGTTATTTAGTGTTATTTATTACACTCGTCTGCGCTGTTTTCAAAGTCTAACACATAATTCATAATTTTAGGCCAGTTTTTTGCGCTAAATCCGAAAATCACGCTTATTTTATCTAATCAGATCAGGTTTTTCAGATATAAGCACATGACAGAAATTCCTATATACGATTTATTTGTAGGCGAAGGTACAAACAATAGTAAATTTTGAACTGATTTATACACAGATAGCTTAAATGATGTTCTAATGGATATTAAAAAGAGTACAACATACAAAAAAGCTACTCATGAATGAATGGTCGCTTCAGGAAATTCCGATTGTGCCTAGCAGACAGAAAATACATTTTCTGGCACCAGTAGTAGTCAGCCAGAAAGTTAATATTCCAACGCCCTTGTTAGCGTTCCTCGATCACACGGATATCTTGGTGAAAGCGCTCACCCTGTTCTTCACGGAAACCTCCACAATTCTCCGGAAAATAGTCCAGGTGGGACTGAAGAAAGTGCATTTTCACTAGCATGCGTGCACCATCAACCGCCTCCTCATACTGAGGACTTCTATGGTTGGCAAGGAAGTTTGCAATAACTGACTTAAGGGACAACGAGACCGAGAGTTTAGCAGCATTCAGGGCTTCCTCGAAACTAGTGTTATTGAGGACCATCAAATACACCTGCCTTCAGTTGAATCTTGGAAACCTCTGACGGGGAAAAGCAAATCCTCTACATTCGCTATCTATTGTCTTGACAAATCCTTAATAAAACCGAGTTTTATGTGCAGTGATGGAAGCAATATCTTGCTCGGTTTAATCAGAGGGTGGGGCAGAACGTTGTGTGAACTAGGTGTTAATCCTTGTCTTGACAGCAAGTCTTGACGGCCCGTCTTGTCTGACATAATGCTGGTCGTCAGCCATACTGTCGCAAAAACACATAAAGCATGGATACTTTGTTTATCCAACAACTTTAAGATATCCACGGATCAACCGTTTGTGTTTCTAATAGTTGAGAATAGGCAACAGACGGTCCATGTTATTTCAGGTTTTTTTCTTTGCAGCTGAGTGTCCAACAGGGATCGATGAAAAAACCTATTGTGGTTTTTAAGAAGAATTGTCTTGAGACTTTTGTTAGATGAATCAATGAAAAGTCTCCATTCCATAGCATCATAATTCAAGCCTACTAAGTTGAGTATATCAGCTATGTTGTTAAAGTAGGCCGGTAAAGAGAATTCATATCTCGGTATCCCGATAGCAATAAAATGTTGTCCCTGGTCCCAGCATACATTTCCCTCGAAGACGTCAACCCAATAGCTGAGCAGATTCTTTGGAAAAGTTCAGGTCTCGTGTCAGATCGTTGAATTTGGCTTAGGGAAATGGTACCAGCTGGTCGTCCTCTTCTGGCTTGCGTGCATAAAACTCAGCTGTATTAGTAGTGACCCTAGCCTCGGAATCAGATCTAAAACCGATGGCAATAATCAAGCTTAAGAACAGGAAGATCGGGCCATGTGGAACTGGTTTTATAGCAGAAAGAACAGTGTGGTATTGAACATGGGGCTTGTTCTTTCGATTGATGCCTTTTGATTTGTCATGCAGAAGTTGCATTCGGTGACGTGATCTTTGACGTCCCTCCACACCATTGGAACACCAAATGGCATACTCTTCCATTTCTTATTATTCTAATCCTGTAAATTTACACACATGTTTGGCAGCAAATATGTGGAGCAAATGTTTTATATTGGTCCCCTAGTTTAACTCCAAAGTAAGCAAAATATTTCTTTTTTATAAAATCAGTGATATTTTCTTGACGGTCTCGAAAAGCAACATGTCCGCAGATGTAACAAAATCTATCATGATGATTCTTGCACGTAAAATTTATTATGATGCAAATCTAGACACCTAAATAGATGAATAAAATATGTTATGTATGGTTAATCATCGCTAGATATGACGAAACAGAAGTAACAAACGTTGGATGATAGCGCTATTTTTGAAAATACTTCCTAAAATAAATCAAGTATATCTTTGAAACCAAACCTGACCAAAGAAAACTAATTATATTCTTAAATTCAGCCGGAAAAAAATATTTTAAAGCAATTGGAAAACTTATGACCTTTGAAAAACTTTAAAAACGCAGGCCACTGTTATCAATGTTGTATAAGAGATCCTTGATTAATGTTTAATGCCCTTTTCTCAGACTCCTCAGAGAGAGGAATTCCGGTTACCCACCCCCTTCCAATTAATATCCTGAATCCGCCACTTCATTTTGGACAGGAATCCGAGATAGCCGAATCCATCCTCTTTTGGTATCTCAAGAGGGCTGGATGAAGATGTCATCAACACTCAGCTAAATGCTAAGAAAATAATGAAATAAAGTTTAAGGAAATAATTTTAAAAAAAGTGTCAGGAAAGTTTTTTGCCTTTTATTTTTTAAAAATTCGTTTTCTTTAATTTCATTTGTAAATTAACGATACTAAAACGTCTATAACGATACTATAACGTCTACATTGATACTAAAACGTCCAAATTTCGACGAAACATTTGGTTTTGAAGCAGAATGTACTTTTATTCAATCTGAAGTTTAAAGGTAGAGGCGACACGAGGTCGGTATTTCAAGGTACATTTGTATTATCAACATAAGATTAAGTGTAATTTCTAAAAGAAATAAACCACTTTTTCTCTTACTTTCTCTCGCTTTTTTTCTCTGTCTCCCTACTTTCTCCTTCTCTCTGTCCTCTCTACGTCTCTCTCTTTTCTTTAGCTCACTTTCACTCTTTTTCTCTATCTTCTCTTTCTCTCTCTTTTTAAAGGATAACATTTCATATTTATCGCTTTAGCACCTTCTCACTCTTCCTTGTTTTTAACCTTCCATCCTTTTTCCTTACTCTCTTCTTCTTTAATTCTCTCCTTCTCTCTCTTCTTCTGAAACTCTATTTCCCTCAAGATTTTCTTTTTCTCCCATTCCGACTACTCACTCCCTCTTCCGGTCGTTCTCACCTTCCCCCATTCCTTCCCGCCCAAACCTTGTATACAAAGATATCGACTGAAAATGAGAATATGTGTCGAGGTACACACGTGCACATGTGTGTACTTAGGGACCATAAACATTTATGACGAACGTTTTACCCCAATTACCCAACCATCCCCCTCTTATAAATCTGTATATTTATTTCCTTACTCTTCTTAATTCTTTATCTATTTCTTTATTTTACTCTCTCATTATTCCTCACCTCTGTTTGTTCCATTATATTATTCTTTCTTCTTTTCCATTCTCGTGTCTTTCATTTTCTCACTCAATGGCTTCAGGGGTAAGTTGTTGTGTGAGCGTCTTCGATTGCCCCGACGATCAATTCCATTCTCAAAGCTCTTGATCGCTTTCTCTCCCCTGTAAACTTTCTATACACTCGATACAAAACCTGCGCTCTGGGAGGGCTAAAAGCCCTGAAGGGCGCATTATAAATACCTATTATTATTATTATTATTACGACCAAAGAATTTGGTAATCTTTCGTCTCTTGAGAACCTTAAATTTCTGAACTGAATAGGCCAAATCAGGTACCCAAAATAAAAAGGAAAAAGTGATATTAAACTCAATACCCCAAATAATCAAAAACTTAGGGTGTTTAAAGAAGCCTTTCTTTGCCATATTTTTTCTTAACTTGTCTTTTTATTAACCTTTCCTCTCAGACTTAAAAGAACTTTACTGCTTAGGATACAATCTCACTATCAGCTTTTCATTGCTTTTTCGAAAATTTTCACGATCTAAATTACGAGCTTTATTTTTCCTTAAGGTAAATCTGGCGTTCATATTATTGCCAATAAACAGCAGTACTTTTATGGGTGATAAGGAAGAGGAAGATTGCCATCACTAGAGAGTCAGTTGGTTGTGGTTAAAGGCAACTAAATTCTGCTGAGTCCATGAGTTAAGTGGACGCAAACGCTGAGTTATGAACCAGCTATCCTTTATAATAATCTAAAGAATGCATTCAAGGCTCAGAGCTTGAAAAGCTGATGTTTATATATATATATATATAAATATATATATAGCGAGAGAGATAGATAGATAGAAATTTAGATAGATCGATAGATAGATATACTCATACAACCTTGTCTTAACAATATCATTAAGATGGAGTATAGTGGTTTGTTTTTGTACAACCAAATGATCCTAAAATAGTTGTGAACTGATTAAATTTAAGTACTTTTAGTATTTTAATTCTTTTGCTCTTTAAATCTTACATTGAAAATTTATTTAGATTACTGATATTATTTTTTTTTACATTTTCAGGATATTTTTTAATGTCTTAAATTAAGATTTTATTATTTTTATTCCAATTTATTGCTCTGTCCCAAAGTATCTTATATAAAAATGAGTATAAACAAGATAATTAAGTGAATTCTTTTCAAACGCAATTTAAAAAAACAAAATTTAACGGCAGGTCTTTAGAAAAAAGAAAAAAAAAACCGAATTGGTGGGGTGTCTTTCAATAGATCAGCAAAGAATAGCGCTGAATTATTCTACAGGTGCTACCTACGTCCCAAGGAAGCTCCAAAGACTTTCACTCCATGGATGATAAGAGAAAACCCTTGAGTGAAATGGCTGTGGGAAAGGAGTCAATGGTTTCTACCCTTTCTTCCCGAAATGCTAGTCCTATACCTCCTTTAGAGCTAACTCAATCAGCAGACTGCCTTAGTACTAATGAACTTGGGCCACTCTTTGACATATATAGCATTTCCCTTACAAAATCACCAGTAAATAATCCTCAAAATGGAACCGAAGCCAATAGTAACAACTTGCAAACACTAAGAAGAAGATCTTGTACTTTTGATGACTTCGAATTGATGGATTTCCCTTCTCTGTTGTCTGAATCCTTTACATCGAGTCCATCTAACAATATAAACTTATTAACGGATAGGGGTTCTTTCAGTTCTAAGGGGGAGCAAGACTCCACAATAAAATGGGAATGTAAACGCTCTCTTTCATCAAAGAAGAGAGTATCATTGCCTGCTATTCTTGGGTCGTCACAACAGCTGTATAAGCCTGTATATGACCAGAAACACGGATCCCACGAAAACATCAAGCGAGAGTTCACGTCAAGATATTTTGCTAACGTTACGCCTAAACCTTTCAAGGCCAAAAACACCAGCTCTAATTTCCAGATTAAAATGGAGGATAATTTTTATAAATCTTTCTCATTGGAACAAAGCGATCAACCAGAAAGAAGCTCCAAGCTGCTGGAAGAAACTCCAAATGGCCGTCGACATTCTTTGAGTAAAAATAATTTACCGGCAGACTCTTTCGCTGCTGAGGCGACAGGAAATCAATTTATACACAGGAGTTGTGAGAACATTGGTGCTATAAGTTCTAGCAAAAGCTTACTCTTATCTCCAATTGTGTCCTTTTCTAAACGTTCAAGTTCTGCAACCAACTTGGCCCCATCTATTTCAGAAGAACATGAGACTTCCTTTGATCGAACCGATAATCTTCCCTTGATGTCTGAGCCTAACATGATATTAAATAGCAAATTAAATTCAGAAGAAAAATTAGGTTTAAATATAACAATTTTTAATGAAAATGTGAACCTCGACGGTTATAAACAAAATAAACTCTCGCACTCTCATAAATCTCAATCTCTCCCAAACATAATTGGTTTATATCCCAAGAGCATGCCTTCGATTCGAAAAATACAGTCTGATTGGAATCTCAAACAGGAGACTAGACGTCTCGATCTCGCAACACCCAAACACGAAATTAATAGCCTTGGAAATAAAGCTAATTCAAAGTTGTATCGGATTGATTCCTCAAAGGTTAACGCATCCTTATTAGAATTTTCGAAAGCTCTAAATATTAGTCCTTCTACAGCTAATGAACAATTGGTAAAAGATTTGAGCAACAATGTTAGTATATGGGAAAACACAAGTGAAACAAGAAAAGCCAAGAAATTATACAACAAGGAAATGACTATTGATATAATTCTGAATGACGAAGATAGCATATCGCCAAAATTAGATTATATGAGTGAAGTAAACTCAAAATTAGAAACCAAACATGAAGAATTGAAGAGTTTGAAGTTTTTAACTGAAGCCTTTGACGTTCCTAGCAGCGAATGCATAAGTGAGGTAGTTTCAAGGAACGAAACCTCAAAGAAGGTGGGGAGTGAAAAAATAATAATTCAAAATAGAAATGTCGAAGACAAAGTAAGCCAAAATAATTTTCCAAATTTAACTATGAGAAAAATATTAAATAATCACGATCAAAAAACTAACTCTCAACAAGATCCCTTGGATGCACTTATTGATGAATTGAATGAAACCATACAAAAAACAATGACTACAGATAAAACTCCGAAAATGCGTGCAAGTTGTGAACCAATTATTGAAAAAACAAATGAAACTATAACTCACAAGAAAAAACCTGAATCAGACCCGACAAAGACTGATGAAGTATCCCAAGAATATGAAGCCCTAAATATTAATCTTACTAAAGAAGAAAATCAATCCAACCTCTCATATAGAGCCAATAAAATACAAATTCCGCAAATTCTAAAAAATTTCGAACCTATTTCTCTTTCATTTGAAGATTTATATATAGACTGTTCTTCTAGCAATCAGGTAATGCCCCTAAAGTCAGAGCTAGAACCAAGTGATCAAGCTCTTACTTTAGAAGATTTATCAGGAGGTTTAGGGAAAGACATTACCCCTGCTTCAGTTGGGAATCAAGAAACCTCTAAGGAACCTAATTTGTTTCTAGATAGTGGAACTCGTGAAAAAATTCCTGTCCTTAAGGATACCCGAATGTCATCCATTGAAAAGCGTGACGGTTTGTTTAGAAGCCATTCCTTCCAAGAAAGCAATAAAAAGAAAGGAGATTACATCCTAACCAGATCGCTAAGCCCTTTCAGCTGGAGAAAATTTAAAACGGGAAACGAAAACAATCCCGAATTATCCCCCAAATCCACACCTAAATCAAAAGAAATAATGAAACTAAGTTTACTTGAAGAACTTAGTTCGAGTGCGAATAGATTTACAACAGCGGCAAAAAATTCTCCGCAAGGCTCTAAAATGAACATAGACGAGGACGACGAAGATAATTTAGAGGTCTATTCCTACTCTGCTCGTAGATGCTCCTTGCCAACCTGCAGTCCCATTGACTATCTTGTCGAAACGAACTTAGAAGCAAATCTTAAACTAGGACTTGTAACCTCCGAGGACATAGAGCTTTATGAGTGGAAAAGAGTTACCGGTAAGTCTAATGTTCACAAAATGCCCAAAATTTCGAAATTATGGGACACGGGGAAAAGATATTTCAATTAAAATGTACATTATTAACTTTATTAGACCAATTAGAAATGCCTGAGTTTGTAATATGAAACGAATATTCTTTCAATAAAGTGCCCTTGAAACTCATTGATAATTAAAGGCTTAATATATATTAAAAATGAATTCAAATTTCAAAATTCAAAGTCAACCATAAATGAGTTTGGTACATTGAGTTAATATTTTACCTTGTTGTATAATAATTACATTAATGCATTAATGAGGGTACCTTATTATATTTATTATTCGTTTCCTCTATCCTGTGATATTAAGTAAATGAAAATATAATCTCATGGGCATGAGCATTATTATCAATAAATCTATTCTATAGCCCCCCTTTCCACCCTCCAAATCACGAAAATAAAGCCTTCACCCTTGTATTTATTTCCTTCCAGGCATGTCTCCAATTTGCGACACCGATTGGACTCGGGAAACCCTAAAGAAAAACAAGATCATCCGGAGCAATTCTCGTTCCTCTTTGATCGAGAGCGACGATCCCCCCTCTAGCCCCAGCATTCCTATTGTTAGCGAGCCCACGGCCCCACCAGTGCCAAAAAGAAGACCTCCCTTAAGGGCAAAGCGTATCAAGGGGGCCGTTGCGCCAATTCTTATCACCCCGAACCTTCCGGCAGTCCAAGAGACCTCTCCAGACGATGAGGGAAAGGACAAATTGGGTAAAAATGACCAAAACCAAGATCAAAGGCAAGAACGCAAAGCGGGAGAACCCTTGCTTGAGATTGACGACACCAATGGCAGAGAGAGGGCAATCGATGTTCCAGAAATTTTATTTCTGAAGTACAGCCAAAGTAAGTGATGGCCTTGAGTATACCTGTTGGTCTTGTTGGCTTCGACTTTCGATTAATATTAAGTAATAATGAAATACAAAAGTAGTCTATAGCCATTCATTTATATATGCCTTTGCTAGTATTATTTCACATTTATATTACCGGGAGGCACGCAATCCTTAAGTCGTTAGCTGCAACCTAGTTATCCTTCAGCCTCTATTCTGAAAGTTTGGCATATTCTAGAGAGTTGCACTCACGCTCTACCCAAGTGACGCAACATGCCGTTGTTCTAGTATCTTCCATTCATTACACTTTCAGTAACTTCACCACTCATCAGACTCTTATACTATTCACAAACTCATGCCCTCTTTCGGTTTCTCTTCTTGGTTTGGAAAATAATGGACCTAAAACTTAGCAGAGTGTGATTTTGACTTTCCCTAACTTCCACACTTGGTACATCTTACACCGTTCTTGACGTCGATGCCTTCGCTCTTTGTTGAAGACGACTCGCTCTCCCCAAAGGTCGAGCTTTCACTATCATAATAAAGAGATTAGGATTAAGATAAGATTGAGTGTTTTATAAAATGAGTTTAAGTGTAGCGGAGTTGTTTATCTCCCCCCAATTATCCTCATTATTATCTCTACTCTTCCCACTATTATTTCTATAGGCTATTATTATTACCTTCGTTTATTGGCAACACTTTTGTTCGTTTTCTATTTACGCATCCTTTCCTACTTTACTTCTCCAACTTTAATCCTACTCCGTCTACCTGTTTTATTATTCCTACCACTTTTTCGGGTATTTTATTACTTCTTGTACTTTATTTATTGATTCCCTTCATTTCTTTTCTATTCCTTGCACTTTCCCTGATTTCTGTCCTTATTCCATTTATTCGCTATATTTTCCCTCATTATTGTCATATATATATATATATATATATATATATATATATATATATATATATATATATATATATATATATATATATATATATATATACATATGTATATATATATATATATATATATATATATATATATATATATATATATATATATATATATATATATATATATATATATATATATATATATATATATATATATATATATATATATATATATATATATATATATATATATATATATATATATATATATATATATATATATATATATATATATATATGGTATTGCAAAAGCCCTGTTACACTCGTGTTACGACTCTATCAAAAAGGACACAATTAATATTTTTCATGAAGATAGACATGCTTTTATTGTTTTAACATATGAAGAAGATGTGTTTATATTGTAATATTAATCAATGTGGCCACATTCAGCGGCCAGCACGCGCTCCAGGCGAGAACTGAAGGCCACGTATAGGTTGCTGACGAAGTCCTTCCTCATACTGGCCAACACGTGGTTGACGGAGAACCTTGCAGGACTTTGCCTCGACCTCCACCAACACGCTGTAGTCAGGGGAGTTGAGGTTGGTCGACTGCCGCGTCCAAAAGTCCTTTGAGTAGAGGATCATGTTTGACCTAACCACTCTTGCACGGTCTTGTCCGAGTGGGGCTGGCCATCGTCCTGTTAAAAGGCATAGTTCGCCTTCTTCGTGGTCTTTCCCACCCATGGCAGGAACTTCGTAGCCAAGATGTACATGCAATCGGCTGCGGTGAGCCTGTAACCACACCGACGGCATTTTCTCGGCATTCCAAGCCATAATGCGAACATCATCAGAGAGGCTCGATGCTTGTTCTTGGACACATAGCAGACATAGAAGATGTCATGGCCAAAGCTCACCACGCGCTCGCTCTGCTGGTTGATGATCAGATCGACCGTGAAGGTTTTTTCACCAGAAAAAAATGAGAATTCGATTGCCATGACTCTTCAAGTCGTTGAAAAGGAGACGACAGCGCTCTCCAATGTGAAAGAGCAGGGGTGCTATATTTTTTATTTCTCTTGTTTTCTCCATTCCCACGGGTCTTTTTCATTCTTATTCTGTCTGTCCCTTGCCAAGAAGGAATCACAGGCAACGCCAATCGTACAGTTATGGAGAAATAGCGTGCAAACTTAGAGGCTCATCCCGTTATCACACTAAATTGACGTGAGATGGGAAATAAAATTACCACACGTTTCGCTGTCTTTGATTATTTCCCACTAGTAGTTATGGTACTTAGGGGAGATGAATTAATGTCTAGTCATTTTTTTTAAATATTCACTTAATATTCCCCCACCCAATTTATTTGTCTTATTCACCGTTAATGACAGGATATTTTAAGACTGTGTATAAAAATGAGGGAAACACTTAGTACTCATTTAAGCACCTCTTTACAGCTGAAGAGATAAAGAGGTGACTACAGTAAACTCGTTAAGGGACGTCATTTAAGTTCAAGTATTTCGAAAGGGCCATATTTAATTTATGTCATTCTAAAACCATTGGAAGGCAGAAAAAGGCAAAAACCCTGTATTGTAAACTATAAATAGTACAAGAAAAGAAATTGAACGTGAATGAGCATATGAGACAAGAAACCAGAATTAATTAGTCGGTTCTCCCCCAAAATATAAATAAATTGTGATTACAGTCCAGTAGAGCAACTAAAAAGGGGAGTATATTGGTCCTTGACAACGCAACTTGTAGTTCGAATTCAAATTTAATCAGTACTCCTTAAATCAATGTAAGTATTCCATTCTATCCTTATATTCACCTCTAAAAAGAAGGTCAAGTTAGATTAACTTCTTTTCTCCTACTATACTTTTTCTTTTCATCGATCTTTCACTTCAGCCTTTTTCTCTGTTTGCTCCCGCCCACTTGCACCTGGGGAAAGAGAGCAGAGGGCGACTGTTAATTGTCGATCGGTGGTCTCTCCTTTCCTGCCCTTGCTGAAGTTGTGAAGGAATATTTCCAGGAGCCGACTCCTTTATTTCTTCCAAACCTTTACTTAGTCTTCCCCTGAGACGACCGACGGCTTGTTGAAAGACGTTAAGAAAATACAGTTATCGAAATTATTGAACTTCCGATTTCTCCTCTCTAAACTCAACAGAAAATTATAACGCGTGGTAGAGGGATTGCAAATAGAAATGGGTGATAAAGTCGGGAGAAGGGTGAATAGAGAGAGTGATGGTAAAAATTAAGGGATAAATGGAGTAGAAGGTGCAATGAATAGATAAGAAACTGCCTAGTTGGGTGGAAGAATAATAATATAGCGAAGATAAAAAAAATATGGGAATAAAGAATCGGGGTATGAATGTAGAATAATTTTTGAGAGAAGACTGAAATCCTCACACTTTGATGCCCGTCGTAAAGCACAGCTGTGTATAAGTATTCATACTGAAAGCCAAATGGGGAAATAGGCTTATTCCCCTTAATTTAAAGAGAAGAGCTTGACTTTTGGACAGTGTGTTTACTACACCTAAAACTTATATGCAAAATTATGTGAGAGCGCGTAAATGTATAGTTATAGTATGAGTATGTTCTTACTATTCAAAAAATGACCTATCATTACAGTTTTTCCTCGGAGTCTTTTCTCTTTTTATTTCTTCGATTAGGCTCTCTCATATGTTCCCATGTTGTTCTTCTTTAAGATGCCTTACCTGCCTCTTCATTCTATCTAGCACCAGTTGTTTTTATTCTTTAAGCTCGAGAATTGCAGTTTGGTCGGAAACGCTATTCAGTTTCAGTTCTTTTTCCTCATCTGTTCTGTTCATCCGGATGCAGAAGTTTCAGTTTCAATTGCTCATTTTCTTCATCGACTTCCATCTTCCCCATAATACCAATTTTTAGCTCTTTGTTATGTTTATCCTAAATCAAGAGCAATCAGTTTAAGTATTTAGCAGATATTGCATAAACAAAGCCTCAAAAACAATATTTTAGATGTCACGTTGAAGAATGTCAACTAAACTAGAATGTGCAGAGAAATTTAGGAAGTGGCCTTTCAACAAGAGTTCAACCTAAGTAGAATTTTAATAAAGTTTCATTAAAAGCACTTAGCCAAGGAAAACTGCCTGTCAAATGAAACTCGAGCAGGAAACTTCAAAACCACTCGAATTATAAATATGGTAAAGTGCATCATTAACAAGGCCTGAAATTTGACCTAAATTATAATTAACTGTTTAGATAACACTGGTCAACAAAGTTTTTATTGCATTGATATCAAACACTTGGTATTACCTAATTTCTTGCGCTGATTTCAGATCTGAAGCTAGTTTTATCCTCAGTGCTCTAATTTTTTGTCAATCAAGGTATTTTAAAATCTCCAAATTTCGTCATCATCACATTGACCTCGTAGTCTATCAGCAAAGATATGTGATGAAATATTTTATAAAACTCTTTAATATAGCTGGGTAATAAAAAGGAAAATGCAAGATAGTATAGATCTATTCAAGATCACAATATGAAACACTTTCTCAAATAAACAATGGTTATAGTTTATATAAAACTGATTGGTAGATAAGACAATTATTACTATGAGGAGGCAAAGTTTAATTGCAGTCTACTCAGGCATGAATTTACGTTTGTAGCTCTTGCGTTTATGGACTGTCTCAGGGTGTTCTCGTTTAATTCTCCAGCAGTAATCTGCCATCATATATTTGTTTCATCTCATTTGGTAACGCTCTTCCATGGTCTTGAGGTCCTGATGGTATCGCTTTCCTTGCTCGTCACCTACTCCTTCTAGATTCTCAGGAAATCCATAATGTTACATCCAAGATGGCGAAAAACTGACAACATATTAGCTACGAAAGTTTCATAGTTGTCAGCCTTTTTATTAGCGGGAAAGTTTGCCATCACCACCACAAATGAAAGCCAATAAGTCCTTTCTTTGTTAATCTTTCTGGCAAATTCTTGATCACGTACAAGTACAAAATCTGTGGTCCATCAAAAACACCTACCTTGATCTTTCCGAAGGAGAAACCAGGGAGGACAAAATATATGTGTTGGAAGCATTCTGTGTCAGTATTCAGCGCCTTGCCAAACTGCTCCATCAAACCCAACTTGATATGGATCGGAGGAAAAAGGATCTTTTCTCAACTGAAAATTGGATCGTTGAGAATATTTGCCATACCTGCTTCAAGAGTCACACGTGTGGGCCAGTTATTCTGGTTCCAGTGATTTTCCTGAGCTCGGCTATCCCACATGCAAAGATAGCAGGGATACTTTGTAAATCCTCTTTGTTGACATAGGAGGAAATTAACCATTTTGAGGTCCTCACAAAATATCCAGTTGTACTCGTGGAATTTTAGTAGGTCAATCACAGTTTTAATGTCATTATTTTTCTCTCGTAAATACACAGAATGTCCAATTGTAACAGCTGCATATACATTGCCATTATGAAGTAGAACACACTTCAAACTGCACTTAGAACTATCTAAAAATAATCACCAGTCATTTGGATTGTATACTGGTATCCCTAATTCCTGGAGAAGACCTGAGATATTATGACAATAAACAAAGTTATTCTCCTTTGTAAAAAATGGTACAAAAACCTGCTCCCGATTTCGTAAGTACGAAACTTTTGCTTTATGTCTCAGCTGATTATTTTCTTGCAACCTGGAGGCTAACACTTCAGCTGCATTTTTAGAGAGACCTAAATCACGCACAAGGGCATTCAACCCTTGCTGGATAAAATGTTGATGAGTTAATGACTCTGGGACCTCATAAAAAGGATCACCGTATTATGAAAGTATTTATTGACTTCAATCAGCAGTCTCTTGCTCTTGGTTACTACCCATATCTTTGGATGGAAGAAATCCTTTACAAACTAGAATTGGTAGCACATCACATTGCTTAGTAGGTCAGATTGCTGAGGGGATACTAGGATATTAGATCTTGTGGCTGTTTTTCTTGCCAATACCCTTTGCATTGACCAAAAAAAAATAGCAGTCAGTTGTGTGGTCTGTTTGTTCTCGCCAGGTCATGGGAATTACTAAAACTAAGCCCTACGTTTTCCTTTTGACCAGTCACGTAGGATTTCCTCGCAGTTATGACGTGCAGTATGCGGGGCCCATTTCTTGTCTTGGTTGCCAAGAGTAAGTCCAAAGTACGCTTTATAAGCACGACTCATAAATGATTATATTACGCCTTTGACGAATAAGCGTGAAGCATCCACGAATAAAGCGTCCGGCTTGTTCACACAGTGATGTCTCCTTGTAGCCATGATCAGATCTTAAAGAAAAACAAAACAATTTAATATCTATGTTGTTAAACTGAACGTGTAAGTAATTAATTTGACCACAAACGGCTAGAATAAAAAAAAATAAAATTGCATGAATACTAGAGCATGTAGTAAACCATTTTCAGATTTGAATTCAGCAGGTCAAAAACAGTAAAAATCCTGTGCAACTGAGATTTGGAAAAGATTTGTTGACCAGTGTAATTAGTGATGATAGAAATTTTAAAATGATTGTTTTAGCAAACCAATTTTTTTTGTTAAGGATCTTCTCGAAGTTATTTTTCCTCTGGAGTTCAGAAGCGATATAGATCGATAACTGATGAGGAGATTCGGTGGTTTGACTAGTTTAGGGATTGATATCGTGTTGGTGAGTTTAGTTTCGTTCGAAAAGTACCGAGTGTTTAGGTACGCATTATATATATTCTTAATGGTTTCGATTATACATTATGGGGCCTTGGTATGTGTGATCCTCATCTTTCCTCGGGAGCCTAGTGCTTTCTTTTGGAATCAATAGACAACACTATTTAATTCTTTAGTTGTTAATGTCACTCAATTACTGGATCGAATTCTTTGTTTTCTTCACGTGTTATGGAAAACAATCAATTTTCAGTGTCGTCTGGACCTTTCTTCGCTGGTTTTATTCTTTTGTATTTCCCCCTTGTTCGTTTCTTAATGTTATTTTCTTCCATGGAATATACCTTTTATTTGTTTATTAGCCTCCAGTTTTTCCTCTGAGTCTTTTCTCTTTTTATCTCTTAAATTAGGCTCTTTCATATGTTCCCATATTGTTCTTCTTTAAGATGCCTCATCTCCCTCTTCATTCTATCTAGCACCAGTTGCATTTCTTTTTTAAGCTCGGAAATTGCAATTTGTCTGAAAACGCTATTTATTTTTCAGTTCTTCTTCCTCATCTGTTCTGTCCATCGGGATGCAGGAGTTTCAGTTTCAATTGCCTATTTTCTTCATCTATTTCCGTCATGTTTGCTTCCGCAAGATTGCCTAGGACGAAGTTTGTAATTTCTTTCTTGTATCTTTCCCAGTTCACTCTGTTGTAGCTCTATCCATCAGATATCAGCCATTGTATCAAGTTCTGATCAAAGTTCAGTATCATTTCAACATTATCATTGCATTCAAAGTTGAGGGGCTGTTTGTAGATTGTATATGGGATAGTTGGTGGAAATTCGAAGTGAAGACTGATATTTATTCAATTATTTTCACAACACAATGTAATATTAGATAATAATTAGAAAAGAAATAATATATATTAAAAGATTATACAACTAAAATTCAATTGGATCACTTTATGGATCGATGAAACGACAAAGTGTATGTATACCTGACCGCAAGTGGCTCGCAGGGATTTAGCTGATATTTTTGCCCAGCATTTTTTCGATGTGCTCTTCAGAACATCGACACTTGGATGTGATTTAGTACAGGTTTGATGATCAAGCATTGACTACAATCTAATTTTCGTGTGGTTTAAATCTGCTACACTGGGAGGCCAAAATTAATTTGACCTAAACCCTTCAAAATTTGCCTGCCATCAGTCTTGTAATTTTATGTTGTATGCAAAGCTGCTTCATTTTCCTAAAGGATTACACCAGATTTCTTATGGTAATATCTACCCAGGAGATGAATTTCTCCTTCGACATCCTTAAAACAAACTTGTTAATTGATATTTACTCCCTTTCAAACCTACAATGAAACTGAGAGCTGTTTTCTTTTCTCGTTGATTCTGCGCCCGCCCACACGATCACGGAAATCTGCTGATTAACTGTTTTTTCATTTTAATTTTGTTCCCAAACCCGATCATTTTGTGTATTGTCGGTGGTCTGGGCAATGAACTAATACCTCTTATCAGTCCACAGAACTTAGGGCTGCAATTCATTGAAGAATATGTTGTAAAAAGCATATTTGCTCTTTAGACCCTCTTCTATTTGGTGAGGTTGGCAAAGAGATGTCCTTAAGTTATCTTTAATGAACGAAATTTTAGATCAGATTTGAGCAATTTTTGCAAGTTTTCTGCCACACTTTCTTGTATTTCGCCTAATCTTGTCCATCATGTTCTTGATGAAAGTTGGGGTTTTCCACTTGTCTGAGTTTGGGTGGTCCTCTCTGTGGGAAGAAAATAACTGCCTGTCATTTAAAGGCGTTTGATTGATTTAAAATCCTCAGATCTTATCACAATGCGGTTCGAAATTTTGAAAATATCGCCTGCTCTCTTCTTTATTCTATAGATTTTAATAAATCTTGAAGGAACCTGCAAGAAAGTAATTAATTAATGGTATTAAACCCTTAAAATGATTTTTAAAAATTAATTTACATACATTTCGTGTTCTTCCATCTATAATGTCTGCTTTGTTTAGCATTGCCAGTAAGATTGGTCTAAAATTCTGGGCCAATCTTCTTGAATAATTTTCCAGCATCATTTCGATGTTTTTTCCATTTTGATTACTTCTCTGGTAGCCATTTGCCATCTACCTTGCATTAGGTCTTTGCATGATGAATACTGTTGGGACTCTTGTGCTAAAAACTGCTATGAAATAGTGCATGCCTTTGATCTCTTTGATGTTTACTATGTCCGCTACATCAAATACATCGCCTGTTAATTTGTCATTCGCGATGTTGTAGTTGAAATTGTTTATTGAAATTCTCGGTTTATTCAATGTCCTAATTTTAGTATGATGCTTGAATCCTTTTTCCTGAGGTTGTTGCTTATGGATGATGTTTTTTCGATCCAGTCATCTTCTTTCGTTTTCCATTGTTCACTTGTTGAGGATTAAGGCGTTCTTATTCGTCTGACAGGTATTTCTCTTGAAAGTGCCTGGTCTACTTTCAAATCTACCACTTAAGAGTTCCTCAAGTGGATCAGAGTTGAGGATCACTCGGTTTCCAGCATATACTCTAACTCGATTCTGCAGGAGCATCTTTTTAAAACCTGACGTTCATCACCATGCCAGTGTTTCTCCGTAGGCACATTTTATAACCTTTTGGTCGGTAGTATTAATAAATATAATTTTGTTCTGTATACGTTTGCTATCAACTTGTATACATAATAGAAACTTTGCTTTTGATAGACATCCCAATAAGAACTAGTATTATTAGCGTATCTATTGACTTCATTGTTCCTGGAGCATTTGTGAAGCAATAAATTCAGTGGTGCTTTGGTCTCATGTCATGGAAACATCTAGGCATATCTTTAAGTTTGTGTATACCTTTAACACTTTACCCTAGTCTGTTTTGCTGCTAAGTAGAGTATTCATTTAGCTCCTTATCTAGTATAGTCACACTATAAATTACAGTTATAATCACGAAGTAGATTAGGGCTAGTCAAAGAGCCATTGGTTCCGTAACGTCTTCTTTTACCGACCACCAAGCCTCAGAGCTATGTTTCTACCCTAACTATGCCATTTTAATACAATTTATTATATTTGGTGTTGGATTTAAGTCTAAATTAATGTGTAATTGTTATTTTGTCCCCTTCTATTCAAAGGCCCATATACACCCAAAAGTGAGAGTGCCACAATGCCACCAGAGCTGCCCCCCCATCCACCCAAACTTCGCGCTCCCTCTGGTTCTTCTACAGTCCGAGAAAAACTTACCGGCCATTTTGCCTTCAGAGGCTTTAAGCTGAAAAAGGTAAGTTTTAAAATAAAGAAAGAAAATGAATCTCGGTTTTCTTGCTTCTAAAAATTATGCTAAACTATTTAAAGAACCATTGGGTGTGAGAATAAATCTATATAGGAACAAAACGCCAATTGAAATTAAATAACATATAAAATTAGTAATTCTAATTAGTAGGAGAGAAAATCTTCAGCACTAATTCTACCTTGGTCGAGAGATGAGACTTGGATGCGTTCTAAAATGGACAATCTTATATGCACAGAGTCAAGATGGGTTGCATAAAGGAAAACTGAATTGAATCCAATGTGTTAGCTAGAAAACTACTAAGTGAAAACTTCATTCAACAATTATTTTGATCAGGTGTTTGGCTGAGAAAAAATAGGAGTGAAAGCAGAGCAAAGATGATAAAAGAAAAGAATAAAAAGGCCAAATAGGAATAAATTAAATATAATGAATGCGTATATATACATTTAAAATAAATAAATGTCCGTACATTTTGACTAGAAAGGTATCTGTATTGCATCTGTATTCACGACTTATTCTTACTCTTCCCTTGTGCCGTCAGTCAACCACTCAGCATTCCAATATACTCGTAGAATCTTTGCACTACTCACTTTTACATCCTTACACTTTCCCTACATTTGTTTTATTTCCATATTTAAGTACACACTCTCCTGCTCTTACAGAGTCTCGAATACTTTCGTCTCTCGTTTCCCGCTGAATTGCCCTTCAGTAGTTTAAAGTGGTTGGTGTGTGTATGATAAGACGTGAGGAAGGCGGCAAGTTTCCCAGAAGAGAAGGTCTCTCTGTTCAGTAGTTTATCCATCATGGCTCTCTCCAGGGCAGTCATTTGTGTGTACACGTAAATTACTTCGTCAGAAGCTTATTAAAAAGAGGTGAAGAATGTACTGTGTGTATACACAGATGACTTCATCCGAAGGTTATTAAAAAGAGGTGAAGAATTTACTGTGTGTATACACAGATGACTTCATCAGAAGGTTATTTAAAAGAGGTGAAGAATGTATTGTTTTAAGAAAAGAGAAAACATCCTTAAGAGGTTGCTAAGATGACAAATGGGTGGAGTTAAAGAAGAGCTGAAATAGCGGTAGGTTCTGTAACTTTACCCTTTTTCTTAATGAAGGCAATTCTTTTTAAGTGAAATCTTGCATGTTAAGCTATGTCAATGAGAGTTACTGTGTATTTCAATATTTACTACAATGTAAACCTTTGTAAATTCAAGTTATTATTGAAATTTAACCGAAAAGGTAGGAGTTACAATTTTATTTCTTCCTCTTATGCTAAAATCTTGTATTTCCGACATTACTAGTGACCTACTAGTCATACGTCAATATATTTTGAACATCGCTACTTATCTTCTGATCAGTATATGTCATGAAAGGTGACAGCTACATTTAGATTTGTGAATCTTTGCTCTCTTTATTTACTCTATCTATCTTGTTAACCATTTCCTCCATTCGACTTATTTTCTTCATCGTGAGATAAACTTCCTACAGTGCTATCCTATATTTCATCATTTATGTAGCTCACAAGGGGGAAACGAAATCCCTCACAATACTCTAAATAATCTATGTTAAAATATGTTCCAGAAAACAGAAAAAGCATCCCGAAAGGGGATCTCTCTCATCGGCCAAGTAGCCTCATTTTCCAGCGACAAGTTCTCTCCACCATCATGCCCTTCAGTATCCGATCACCATGAATCGTCCAGAAATGTATCAACGACACTTCCATGGTCCAGAGGTACCGCAGTTACGGCTGAAGTTAAAGCTTCCACGTTGCCCCAAAGTCTGCCTAGCTCAAAGTTTCAAGGGATGTCTCAGGGGGCCCTGTCCTCCCCCGTTGGGAGTCCCAAGGGAAAATCCTTATCACAGTTGTTCATCAATAGGCTTCCGATTGAAGATGAATCAGAGAAGGAAAGCAATCTTTCGCGACTTGAGAAATTTATGCCAAAAAATATCCACAAACTATGTGAGTACTATATCTTTTACCTTTAGTCAGGCCATGTAAGGATGTTGAACGTATGTTTTTTTTACTGGGGCTGTATATATCTATATTTTGGTGAGTTTTGCAATGAATATTATAAAAACTAAAAGTGCGAGCTTTTTAATAAAAGAGTAGATGTATGTGCAAAAACCTTATTTATTTTTGTTAGTGTTTTCTATAAAAAATATTGGGTCCTTTCAAGAAAAATATTGAGAATATGAAAAATACAAACATAAAAATTAAAGAAGACACGGGAAAGATTTTAAGGTGAAGGAATGTCATAAAATAACAAGGTCTGCTGACCAAAAGTCGCATGCTCTCACTTATTCTGATTTATGACCTTACGAGGTTTAAAACTTTCTATAATTCCTGTACTAACCTTGGGGGGACCTGGGCAATTATATATTCAAAAGAGAATGTAAAACAACATAAGGGTTTCAAATTTAGTTAGAATCGGCCGAATAATTAGGAGGTTATTGCCAATTAATTCTCTGAGTAACCTTGGGAGTACTTTGGAAATCATATAATTCCAAAGGGAATGTGAAACAACATAAGGGTTTCAAATTTTGTTAGAATCAGCCGAATAGTTATGATGTTATTGCCAAAACAAAAAAATTCATGGGCTAACCTTGGCAGGACCTTAGCAATTATATTATTCGAAAAAGGGTGTAAAACAAAATAAGATTCTCAAACCTCGTTATAATTAGCCGAATAGTTACAATGTTATAACAAAATAAGCAAAACAAACCGGGAACCGCCCGACCGACATAGTGAGGTCTAGAGTCGCCCGCGACTAAAATAAAAAATGGTTTTGACTCTTTGCCTGCGGCTGTGAAAATACAGCCTATCTTTTGAAATTAGACGTAAATGTTACTGTATATATATAGTTTCAGTAAAGTTTATCTCATGTTATACTACGACTATTTGAAATATTCTGTCATACTATCCCATTGCTTCAGTTGCCAAATTTTAACCTAAATCTATCATATGTCGAGCAGAAATTTGGACAATTTTGCGCCTTAAATGAATATCTCCAATTCCCCTTCATTGGAATTTAATTTTGATCTCGAAATTTAAGTCCCAACATTTATTTTTATTTAAAATATTTTGTATATAATAATAGTATTAAAAGATAGCATAGCATTAATTTGATAAAAATTTGTACACATAGCGGTGATAATGTAAGCAACACAAACATTTTAATGCCTCTTATTCATTAAAAAACGAGAACAAGATTTGGTCGTGTTATCAAATATATTATGGCTTAGATTGTGTAGGTGAGATTTTGGTCGTGTTTTCAATCTATGCTCTAAATCATCCGT
Source organism: Ceratothoa steindachneri (assembly GCA_963969495.1). Classification (NCBI taxonomy): domain Eukaryota; kingdom Metazoa; phylum Arthropoda; class Malacostraca; order Isopoda; family Cymothoidae; genus Ceratothoa; species Ceratothoa steindachneri. The sequence continues at coordinate 10,843,826 of OZ018331.1, read as the reverse complement.
GGAAAACAGCGGTTTTCGGGTACCTTTTTAAAGGTCGTAAAACACATCCGTGACATCTTTGTGACCACCAGTGTGCTTCCTGCTAGCTCAATTGATATAAATATGAGGGTTAACGCTATAATAATAATAGATTCATAGTATTCATATGTTTGTTTTAATTTAATAACATCGCTTACGCTTACAATAAGGCTATGAAATTGGTTTCACTTCGTTATAAATTCCGTGGCCACAGAAGAGAATTCTAGCCTCAAATGGCTTACATTTTTAGAAAACTGTGACCATTATACGGATATACTACCTCGATAACCAACCATAATCTCATATGCTACTTCTACAAATCTACCTCTAATTTTTCTTTGAGTAATTTAACATACCGCCAACTTTTTTAAAGCTACCTATCTCGTGTAAGCAAAATTTAGTGGATATTTAAAAATACCAAAAACATTTCAATCTTCCAAAATTATCACACTTTTCGTACTCACTTGTTTGCACTAACCACTGGCAGAGTGTTATTCTGTAAGAGAAGAAGAAACCTATTGTAACCAACGAAGAAATTATCATTAAGTAGAGAGAGAATTATCGGGTAAAGAAAAAAGTTAAGGTATATAAATAAGAAGAAACTGCGTGAAACTGGGCGACACACTGAGTTGAGTAGCCAATCTCTATAAAATTTCCTGAATTCCTTAAATGGCTTATGATCATCTCTAGAGTGTTCCAATTTTATGATGTGAAAAATTACCCTACACCCCATGCTTTAACACAACATTCCTCACGTCTTTTATGCCTCAGATAGCAATCACTTGCGAATATAATAAATACCCTTCCTTTGGTTTTAAGGTAAAAAGGATACAAAAGGATCACCCAAATCTCTTCCTACGGATCCGAGCGTCAAAAGCAAAAAATCACAAACGGGAATCAAATTGGCGAGGTTTCTCGGAAAGGTAATTTTTATTACGATAATGGATCGTGGCTTCTGTCAATTTCTCGTTGTAAGGTTGGAGCTTTTAGATGCTTTTAATGTGCGATCTTGTTGCGTTTTGTTAAGTTTATTTTTGAGCAAATTCGGGTATTTTTTACTCGACAATAGGAAATGATTTCTTCATTTCATGAATACTTTAGTTTCTTGGGATCATTTTGTCGGATATGTACTTAGCTCCTGATATTTAGTGTTCAGGTAAGTACGCACGATTTTTTGCAGGGTTATTAATGTGGTTTCTTTTTTAATTTCACCTTTCCCAGTCTCCTGCTTCTGTTATTGGGAAGGGATTATGCTGTGCCTTTGTCGGCGCCGTCAGGAGCAATCTTGATCGTTACTGAGAAGGGGGTGGGGTTTCTTCACCCTGTTAATTGATCTCTTGACCTAAAAACTCCCAAAAAATGTCTGTTGGGGTTGGATATTTATTTGGGTTTCAATTTTCCAGCACAATGAATAGACATTTTAATTAATTAATTCAGTTTCAGACCAATTCAGGATGTTTTTAAATGATTTATTAAGACCCTCTTCAGCCTTTTAAACTTACATACCACCACACCGCCAGGGGTTCCAATCCATACATTTAATACCCCTCTGCTCTTTGTTCGAACTTGTTTCCAAAAACTTTGAAAACACCAGCCACACTATTTAAAAACTCGTTTCTGCTCTAGTTTGTTCACACCAACGCACACATTCACCGTGCAGAAGAATTGAGTTGAGCTAGGTAGAAGAAAAATCAACTTTCGACGCAGAATTTCCTCTATTATCATCGTTCATGGATTTCATGCAAACATTCTTTGAAAGCATCGAAATTCAATGAAGTCTAGGGCAAAATAAGATAGGCTGGAATATAATCTTTGACTTGTAAAAAAGGATGAAATTATTTGCAGGGATTATTATTCATCCTTACAATTCTGCGATGAGTTAATCTGGGTTTCTTTATTAATAACTCGATTTTTAAACTTAGGGATATAATCTTTGACTTGTAAAAAAGGATTAAAATTCCGCGATGAGTTAATCTGAGTTTCTTTATTTATAACTCGATTTTTAAACTTAGGGTTATAATCTTTGACTTGTAAAAAAAGGATTAAATTATTTGCAGGGATTATTATTCATACTTACAATTCCGCGATGAGTTCATCTGGGTTTCTTTATTAATAACTCGATTTTTAAACTTAGGGATATAATCTTTGACTTGTAAAAAAGGATTAAAATTCCGCGATGAGTTAATCTGGGTTTCTTTATTAATAACTCGATTTTTAAACTTAGGGTTATAATCTTTGACTTGTAAAAAAAGGATTAAATTATTTGCAGGGATTATTATTCATACTTACAATTCTGCGATGAGTTAATCTGGGTTTCTTTATTAATAACTCGATTTTTAAACTTAGAGATATTTTCGGAATATTTCCTAAGATCTTAAACAAATTTATAATGACAATGTTTGGTACTTTAATTATTCAATTTTTGTTCCAATAAAATGAATCTTTTTGAAAGTAAAGGTTTTATCGAATTTCTCTCTAAAATAGATTTTCCATTTTAATCTTTAGACCAAAGAAATAGCTACTAGCCCTTAAAACCCAATAAACCAAATGTAGATTATTACAGAAAATTTAGATCGAAAAAATCCAGCTCTGCGGTTTATTTTTTCCGTATTTCAAAATAATTCCGATAAAAGTTTTTTTCTTGATTTTAGGCCTAGAAAATAAGAATAGATCTGAAAAAAACAGACCAAGATTAAGTCATTACAAGATATGTACTCGAAACCTTCAAAAAAAAAATTAAGTCCAAAAACTCGTTGCCAGAGCGGAATAGCCTGCGCAGGTTCGGCTTGTTTATATCTATAAAAGTGCCGCTTTTAGTAATTCGATTTCATTAGTGTCGTTTCTTTTAGGAATGTGTCCTGCTTAGTTTCTAAACTCTAATTCCAATATCCTTGCTCGGATACTTATACCGACTATATCCTTTGGATTATTTCTTACGTGCATGGTTCAATATTTCTCTAAATTGGCTTACATTTACGCTTGCTTTGTGCATTGATGGTTCAAGTATCACTTCTATATGCTCGATCATTGAGTAAACATTTTACGTTTAAAATGTCGTCTCTTAAGATTTAGGTAACTAACTTACCTGACGCTATCCAAACAAATTTTAATCTACTACGTAATTTCCTTCATAATAGTGTCACACGAGTCACGGTAAGCAAGTAAATGTAACTCATAGACTGATTTAACTCTGCTGACGTCGATTAGGAGTGTTCCATAGATGTGATCGATACCTCCTTGCATGCAATATCCATATATCTCCCGTCTCTTTTCGCTTAGGGAATCTTCTCTGGAATTATGCATATTTTCATCTCCGTGTTTCTTTTTTTCCTGAAGTCGTATCGATGTTGGATGAATAACGATTTTTTAGCTGTCAGACGAGCCTCATATTAGGAATTTTCTTGAAGAGATAACCTCAAAATTCCAAGGAAAACTGGGCGGTAGCTTTCTTTTCTCACCGGCAGTTTTCCCTGTTTACCAATGAATATATTTTTTACTGTTTAAAAATTCATTAGCGAAATAGCCTATATTTATACAGGTAATGAAGATGCTTATCGTCCTATCTATGCTAAGGCCTAAATAACCAGGCGCCTTATGCTTATATGAATGGGGGAAGGAGGCTTTATAGTTCCGCCATTGTAATTTCATCTTCATTACCATCTTTTTGTTATTCCACTTGGTATTTCGGGTTCGTCCTTTCTATCATGTCATTTAGATCTATAATTATCAGCTGTTTAAATTCTATATCAAAATAATTTTTCCTTTCTTCACTTATTTTGAAAATCTTTTCCCAGTACTCTTTAAATAGTACTTTTACTTTGTATTCTTCCGTGTTTAACTCTCATTCCTCGTTTTCTATCTTAATTTTCTTGCGGTAAATATAGACGGAGTGGAACAGTTGATTGTTAACGGAGGCAAATGTATTAGAAAAGCAAGTAGAAATTTTTTATGTATAATGGAAAAAGAGAAGAATTAATTAAATATGACCAGATCGGTCTATAATTAAAAATGCGAATTAAATAAGACACAAATCTGAAATTGTAGTGGTCGTAACAGAGGCTGACCTCATTATGTCGGTTGATGCCGTTACCGGACACCCATGCTTCTAAGAACTTCCGTCTCTTCTTATTACTAGCTTGAACCAGGACTTTCGCACCGTCCCACTACATTTCATGTCATTATGTGAGGCAGGACGCGACCCCTGACGGGGAAATTCTCCTTCGGAGAGCTCTGCATTGCTCTACACCCCACGTTTGGCGCTTATTTAACGTTTTGTTAACATATTTGCTCGTTCACCCGCCATCCTGGTGTTTATAAGCCGCATGCAACTCCTGTTCAATAATCTTTGTTCTTATCTCTTGGGGGTGATTGCGCAAAGTGCTCGGAAGTATGTGCGTCACCTCAATGTCGAGAAGAAGGGGAAACAGTGACGTGAACTCGGAAGTTTTAGCTACATAAGAAAGGATGATACTCCTTTTTCTGCTCGTTCGTTAGGTCGTAGGAGGTGGTCTCATTATGGTGTGGCCAAAACAGTTAGGGTCGTGATTGGCCGAAAAACTATTTGATACTCTTCTGTTTCTCCAAACGCAGCTGAAAATGACTGCAGTGGATTTGGGCTTCCTTAAAAAGTGCCCTGACCGTGAACCATTTAAAAATAATAATATCGCCTTATAATATAATTACAAAGTATAAAAACCTTTAACTAATATGAAGTAGTATTAAAAAATGTAATAGTGCGAAATTTGTGGAAGGTAATTAAAATAAGAACTTTTCAAAGAGCTTAGACAAAGGAACTCTTTTTCTAAATAATTTGAAGAGTGTGTTTTCTGCTGGAGAAGTCAAAATTTAGATTTAATCAGCAGAAATATTTTTGAGACATCTTGGATGGCTTTCCAAAGGCCACTTTTGTTAGTAATTGCATGCTATCTGGGCAAACAGCTCTCATTTTCTGGATTTATTTTACAACTGTTGGGAAGCTAGTTCATGATTGAATTTCTAATGAACTCTAAGAGAACTTGTAGGCCTAATGAAGAGCACTATCCTCCATTAACACAAGCAAATTTCACCTGAACAAAGGTAGGAGGTTTTCTCACAGAACTTGCAGTCAACCTTCCAATCTATTTTGACCTGACCATCCACTTTGAAAGGCTCTACTAGCTTGTCTATAACAATTGCAGCCCAAATCATCAATCCTCCACCTTCTTGTTGTTGCTTGGTGAATGTTTCATTTGACCTCTATTAATAACCCAACCATTTGCTCAATCAGCTAACGCATCCAGTTGCGGTCATATTTCTTCACTGAAGATAAGATTGCTCAAGTCCCTTTACATTTATATGTATATGTCTGAGACCAGAATAGTGGTTATGATTTTAATTAGAACCGCAATATTGGTATTATTCTTATCTTACAACCTATTGATTATCTTAATCGTTGTTGTTATCTATCCACCAAAATACATAGGGGGAAGTATTGATTTTAATTGAAAAATTAAACATCATAAACTAAACTTTCAAATAGGTATTTAAAATATTGCAAACCCATTATCAATATGAGGACCATAAAACCTCTTATTATCTAGATCTTTTAATCTTTAATATTATTAACAAGTAGTCAAATAGTTCCTATCCGGCGGATGAATAATTATTCTTTGTAAACCTTAAACTTTTAATAGAGTCGCCCTTTTGGGTGTGTGTTCAGTATCCTTTTTGTTTCTGAATTGGATAAGTTTTTACTTCTCGAATTCTAATTCAGTAACTTTTTTATTCTCTTTTATAATTAATGGGAGTTCCTTTTTCAAGAACAAGTTGATTTATCAGTAAACAGTCAACAGTGTTGAGAGCATATTTTCTATTAAAGATTGAGAGAAGTAAAGATTAGCTGACATGTAGGACTGGAGGCCATCTGAATATTGGAAGAGAAATACCTCTATCATGATGATTAGCGTCTAGTATGAAAATGCCAACTGCTTCTCAATGCACTATGAACATTGTGGAAGCTGCAAAGCGTAACATGGACAGCTGCAATGGAGAGGACAAAGCATTGTGTAGCAGAAAGGGACACATCTTGCTTTCTGACTCCTCCACACGCCAGTCAGCAAAATTCAGAAGTCCTTAAAAAAGTAAATAAAATAATTAGATTCATTATACTCTTTATAATTACTCGCTCTGTCCCATTATGTAATACTGCATTAAAGCCCGGTGCCCGTACTACCAGACAGATATAGCAAAATTAGAACAAGGCCAACGAAGGCTTATTAAAATGATACCAAGTTTAAAGGACAAAACATACGAAGAGAGACTTAGAGAACTAAATCTATTTCCATTAACTCAGCCTAGATTAAGAGGGGACCTAATTAAAATCTTTAAAATTATCAAAGGAATAGACAATATGGATTGCAATTAATATTTAAATATCGACCAATCAAATTACACGAGAGAAAACGGTCGCAAAATTCTAGGTAAACGTTTTGACTTGCACGAATCTAAGAATTTCTTTTTTAGCCGAATCGTCTACTTATGGAATGAGCTTCCTCGTAAAGTTATAGTATGTAGCACTGTAGACACTTTCAAATCTCGTATAGGTAAATACTTTGAATCTAATCCCAGAGTAACAGCGTTTGCTAGCGAATAACTAACTCCCTAGCCTTCAGGTGCCAGGTTCACTAAATTTCTCTAACCTTCCATCCCCCTTAAATAAATTTTACTTCGGGATTTTTCCTGTGTTTCGACTAATGCAAGGTGTACTATCTATCGTCCCCATAATCTTTATACCAGATCACCTAGTATGAACTACAAGGTTTGTTGTGACTTGTCTATCTATGTAACTCTATGTAAAAAGGTGATGGAAGTACCGTGCAAGGGGATTCAGGCTTTGACAAGAGATAGAATTATTAGAGTCACCACCGTGAAGCTGGACCTAAATAAGGACCTTTGCTACAACTCGTAGAAGAGGCACAAGGGACAAATTCTGTCAGCCAAGGTCAGAAAAAAACAGTTGCTAAAGGGAAATAATCTACTCAACAATCTGAAGCATCTTGTTTGAGCTGGGAAAATTTTGTTCTTTTTAGATAAAAGGGACTTCTGCCAGAACACGTTGCGATGATCTACGTATTAAAAAAGACCAAGTTGGCAAAGCTGTAATGCTCTCTGGGTGTCTCCAGTAAAGGTGACGCTATGCTGAGGCACATCTTAAGCAGGATCTAATTCTCAATTAAGACGAATATTATGAGCTTCTGTAAACTGTGGCCAAACGATAGCTGTACAGGGTTGTTCCAGGAAGATCATACCTCCAAAAAGAGTCAGAAGTGGTTGTTGGAGAATTTATACGACTTCACCAGCCCACTTTCTGGCCTACTAATAGGCTAGAGTGCAACCCATGGATTAATATTTTGGGGCGCGGTTGAGAAAAAGGACAACTGTTCTCTCTGTAGCACCAAGAATGAGATATTGGCTAAGATGTAGGAGGTGTTTAGAAAATATTCTGAGGAGCACTTTAAGGAATGCGTGTAACAGGTCTCCCCAACATATTCTAGTTCATATATTTTTCATTTGTAAAATACATTCATTTTTATATGAGCCCCTAAACTATATATATATATATATATATATATATATATATATATATATATATATATATATATACAAATATATATATATATATATATATATATATATATATATATATATATTTATATATAAATATATATATTATATACGTATTGCGTGATGAATAATTTGCCTCCGTTTGCAAATGAATTCTGCATGCGTGTTATTTGGCATCGGTTCTCTGTTTTCCCTATAATAGTTGAATTTTTCATTGCATGTAAATGAATTTATAACATGGCTCAATTAAAGCCTAAAAGACTGACTGGGAAAGAGAAAGGTGTGTTGCCTAGTTTTCATACCAGTGGCTCCAATGCAACGATCTCTGAATGCTTTAGTGTCAATCTGACGACGCTGCAGAGAATAAGGAAATATTTGGATGAGTCACGATGTGATTTTGAGCCTACGGTTGCTGTGGCCCATCACTATAAGTGGTCTGATATAAAATGAACCATAGATCTTTTTACGAAGATTTAGTCCATCATTGAGAAAGAATCCAGTAAGTCAATAAGGTCCATAACAAGGGAGAATGGGTGTCAATTTTTCTCAGTAGCAGTTGGCGCATGGAAACTTCGGCTAGTATTCCTATATGATGAGAAAGTGCCAGCTTCTCTCTATAAAGATTAAGAACAAATAGAAGAAACGTGATGAAAAGCTTGTGAACAAACTAAAGCTGGCCAGGTTTTAGTAAGGAAGTAAAGAGGCCAAGGTCAGGCTGTGAACATGCAAATCAAATGCTGGCTTGCTGTGGTCCCCAAGGATGAATGCCGCATTATGCACCTTTTAGCTTCCAAGTGTTTTGAGGAGTTTGCGTTACCTTAGATCTAGTAGCTAGCCACTGGAAGACTTACATGTAGCAGCATGACTCCGCTCATGGAACACAACAGGAAGGGGGGGGGGGGGGAATCAAGCCTCATAACTTGCCAGGCTGTAACTCCCTCCACAATTTTATGTATGAGTGGCTGAGAAAAAGAAAGCAACCTGTGTGGGTGCACGACGATGGTAGAGAATAAATCCAGGATCACCATTTTCTACTAGAGAAAGATAAAGGGAAAGGGGAAGGAAAAAGGAAAGGGAAAAGGGAAGAGAAATGTAAAGCAAAAGGGGAAGGAGAAGGTGAAAGGAGAAAAGGAAAGAGAATTGAAAAAAAAGGGAAAGAGAAATGTGAGGGGAAGAGAAAGGGAAATTCCTAGTGAAAGAGGAAAGGGAAAGAGACATGGGAAGAGAAAGGGAACGGAAAAAGAAAGAGGAAAGGGAACAAGAAAGAGAAAGAGAAAGGAGAAAAGGCAAGAGATACACATACAGGTTAATTATTATTAGTATTAATATACACCGTCCATGAAACGAGAAGGATTCAAGCATTTCTCATGTATGTTTCTCTCTCCTCAATTATGCCCTCGTTATATCTCCTCTGCTCCGTCGAGGCCATAAAATCCTAAAGGCTTCGACAAAGCATTTTAAGAACCAGGGTCGGTTCCCCCCAAACGAACTTGAGAAAGAAATAAAGAATGAGACCCAACCGACAACAGACTTTTTCCTCTTTATTTTTAGAGCTATGTGAGCCTCTTTGCAGTTATTTTAAAGTTAACGTCGTATTTTATATAATATTCAAACTGATAAAGAGAACCGAGTTTACGAAAGCTAAATTATAGATCATGATTTAAATTTACCTTGACTGTGTTCAGCATAGGTGCATTCTTCACGATCTCTATTAACCCATTCTTATCCTCTTATTACCATTAGGATAATTTGTCTTCCCCCAAATGTACATCCCTTAATTCATTAACAATGAACATATTTTTATAAACTTTATGTTAAGCATTTTTGCGTAGGATGAAGTTGGGCGTCCTTGAATGTGCATCAAATAAATCCTTTCATTAGATTTGCCTTTCAAATAATTTAATTCATCCGAAATGTTCCCGTAGTAAGAGGTAAATTGAATTATTAAATCGTTTTAGACTCCGTAATTTAAACTTATAGCTACAATCGTCTGTTTTTTTATTATTATTTGCAATTATTTTAGTTGATGCTTATTTACTTGACTTTTCTGATTTTCTGCTTTACTCTAAGTCTTGGTTTACTCATAGTTTTTATCCTCTCTCTGAAGCACATTTAGTTTTATATTTAAGGCATATCAGATTTAAATGATGAGTTTTTTTCTTCTGAAAATTTACTTTGCAGAAGAATAGTAAGTGAAGATCATTTAATTGTAAGTTGTAAATATCAGAATAATTACTTACTTTTTTTAATTAAATACAAATTAATAGTTAAATTCTTTTTGTTTTAATTAATGTTTTTAATAAATTAAATAGGCAAGAGTTGTTTTTTCAGTTGATGGCAAAAGTAATTTATAATATCTGGGTCTGAATTCCTTTAAAAGTCGTTTGAAATATATTGGTTGATTTGAAATTTAATCCTGTTTGTCTTATATACATTTGCTGCAAATTATCATCTCAGAATGCGATATTTGCTGAAACAACTTTGTTAAAAAATAAATTGTGTTAAAATTTTAATTCATATAATTTTCATAGGATCCACCTTCCACTCCTGATCAAGATGTTCCAGCGCATGCTCTCTTTTTAAAAGAAAACATTACACCCCAGTCGAGACAGGTTAGTAATGAAATACGGGGTTTAGAGGCCGTGGGTTTTAGCAGTAAGAAAAGCTGCGCAATAAAACCGTGAACAACGTGTAACAGAATGAAAACTCCTATCTTCTGCCGGAGTACTATTTCATGACTTCTAACCCAACATTCTTTTAAATGCTAATAAATTTATTTTAATGATAAAAGATAAATCAACTTGAATTAGTCAATTTAAAAATGGGAAACAGAAACAATTAGTGCATATAGGTTGATAACGTTACGCGCAGGCACACGCTCATATGAGAACAGTTGTTAACCTCAATCACATAGAGGACATATTGGGTTATAAAAGCTGATTCGAGTAGAATTCTTATTACGGAGCACCTCCCAATAATATCACTGAATTCTGGTGAAAAATTGATCTGTTCCAAGGGAGGGGATTCGAATATAAGTCTACATTTGTAACTGAGGGATGAAACGGACGTTTCATTACAGCGAATTTAAGCAACATTAAGCCTAGTAAGTAGCCAGATGGAGTTTCGATTTGGGTCGGATTCACTATGGCTGTCACCCAATGCAAATGATCATGGTTAGGACCTTAGTTTGAACTGCAAGTCCACAGAGATAAATAAAAGAACAAAAGAGTGCATATTAGTAATAAACCCCGTGCAAAGTTATATATATATTTATATATATATATATATATATATATATATATATATATATATATATATATATATATATATATATATATATATATATATATATATATTTATATATATTTTACTGGTAATTGATCTGTTACTAGGAAATATGATAAGTAACAGGAATATTTAGACTGAGGAAATGTCTCTAAATATTTATTGGCTGGACGTTTCGGAACTCAACTGGGACAATCATCACCCACTAACGAGATAAGAGAAAAATAATTACACTAAAAGTATTAAATAATACATTAAATGATGGTTTAAATTAAGAGAGGGACAAGCAAGGCAAAACAATCAAATAAGGCAAACATTGAGGGGTATTTAAAACAAAAATATCCTTAGGTAAATTTACTTATCCCTATCTAGAGTAACTTTACAAAAACGGTGAAGACTAACAATCTTAAATACAAACTACTTTGGTATAAAAAATAAATTTATTATATAAAAAGCAAAATGAATAGAGTTAAGAATAAAATAACCGATTAATTCTAAACAAAAACACAAATTGCAAAGATGGACTGACCTGTATTGTTGGAGTTGTGATAGCGACTGAATAGCGCTATAAAACTAATAACGAAGAATGTCGTTTGGTTTGGTGGCGGGTATAGTTTGGTTGGTCATGCGGTGAGTAATTTAATATAAGAGGTGTAATTATTTAAATTAGGGTTTATTTTCTAGATGAACAACGACTCTAAGATTTCAAACTCAAATATGTTGAAGCTGCAGACAAGATACCAAACGATTCTGTGTTAAGGGGATGTGAGTGATTACGGGTGTGGCCTAATCGATGAGGCTTCTGGGTTGGAAATGGGAATGCCAGTCCCGTGAGACAAACCCAAGTCCTTAGTGATCTTGCATTAAAGCTGCGACTCATTTTGGCCATCATAACCAACATTAGAGGTCGTAAATGTATAACCATAAGCTACACAGGACCTGTAAGCCCATAGGAATTGACTCTTTATGTCAAAAATTAATCAAACAAAAAATTGGCACTGTAGGAGGTGGTTTGTGATGTCCCAGTTGAGGTCTGAAACCTCCAGCCAATAAATTTTAGAGCCATTTCCTGGTTCTTTATATTCCTGTTGTATATATATATATATATATATATATATATATATATATATATATATATATAAATATATATATATATATATATATATATATATATATATATACATATATATGTATATTTAAAGCCCCAAAGAAATGAAAACTGGTATAATAGCCCGGAAAAATGGTAAGAAAAATATTACGTGAATCATTGAAAGCTTAAAAAGAAAATGGGAGATATAGAAACTGAGGAAATAGGTAAAACAATTTTAACTGTTATATGAAAATAAATAAAGGAGTTGGATTCGAACTTGTGCCAACAAGTACTGTTTCATGGTAGCTCAGTTGATGATCATCGTGGTCATAATAGCGATAAACGATTGATGACCTAGGTTCGAATCCAACTCCTCTATTCGTTTTGGTATAACGGTTAAAATAGTTTTCCCTATTTCTATATCTCTGATTTTTATTCTTAAGCTTTCAATTGTTAACTTAATATATTTCTTAGCGTTTATCCGAGAGCTGTGATACTAGTTTTCATTCCTTTGGGGCTACAAATACATCAATAATACATCATGTGTCATGCGATTTTCAATTATATATATACGAGTACATATATATATATATATATATACATATATATATATATATATATATATATATATATATATATATATATATATATATAAGAGAACCAGGGCAGCAGAAAAGAAATGCATTTCTTTATTCATTTAATTTTAACCAACGTTTCGAGGGCCAGCTTCATCATATGGGTACTAGAATTATATTTAGTATAAATACAAAGTAATTCTAATTGACATGGGATAGGTAACATAAGAGGAATGGTCTAGCATATCACTTTTTGTACTAATCATGTTACTGCAACTAGAGTTGATGGAATTACATTGTTAATGGCAACATTATACAAATTAACATGGTAGTGATAAAGTAAGAAAACATTAATTCATATTAACATGAAGGGTGTTATAGTAAGGGGAACATCTAACGTGCAATGGGAAAGATGAATTGTGTTTGTTAAGTGTGGGTTTACTATCTAAAACATATATGGATTGAAGGATTGATAATCAGCTGCAGAGAATATAGAAAAGTCCTCTAACTTTACCTCTAAATTGCAAGAATTGGCGTGGAGTCGGATGATAGAGTAGTCAAGTTTGGCTAGGGGCATCCTGTACGGCAGGACCCCCAGCGTGCTGTTCAACTCTCGAATAGAGAGTTCAGCTGGTAGAGCCAATATAGGTCGCATCACCCGATGGACACAAGTAATTATATATGAGAGATGAACGACACGAATCAGGAAAATATTGTATTACTATCATTTCAGACACCATCAACCACATACTCGTATAATGGCTTTCTTATCATAATGACATTCGACCTTTCATAACGGATTTTGCAGCCTTATCAGATAAAATAATATAATTAATGATCAAAGTTTTTATTTAAAAATCTCATAAAAATGATAAACATTGCATCCACAACTTCTCATTTAGATAAAAAAATGGAGTAAACTGAATGCAACAGGACAGTTGTAAAATTTAATATATCGCTGTTGATAGAAAGGGGCTTAAAATTATCTTCAGCATTTGTTCTGCAGGCGTCATATTTTTTCTGTTACTAGCAGTTTTCATTATTTTTGTCACTTTATTGCCAATTTTTTTACATTAACCACCCTGTCCTATATCGCAATTTATTTTTCGAATGTATTAGGTGAATAATGTATTTTCATTATTTTTCACTCGAAAAGTTATTTCCATCTTCCCCTTTATAGATATGGGAAGCTAAAATCAGATTAAGGTGAAGATATAAAGTGAAACCAGTGCCATTTTATCTAAGCACTATTTACTAAGCTTTCACTGTTTATCTTGGTCCCTTTAATATAATTATTATCCTTATTTACCCAATTTACCCAATTTATTATGCTTTTAGTCTGTTTTTTACCTACTTATATTAAACTCTTATACTTGATTATCCAATTTATTAATCTTTTACTCTGTTTTCGCTCACTTCAATTTAATTCTTATACACATTTAACCAATTTACCCAATTCATTAAGCTTTTACCTCTTTTTTTTTACTCCGTAAATTAAATTCTGATATTTATTTTACCGATTTATTAAGCTTTCACTCTGTTTTTTTACTCACTTCAATTAACTTCTTATACTTATTTATCCAATTTATTAAGCTCTCACTCTAATTTTTGCTCCTTTTTTTTTAATTTTCATAATTTCTTGCCCAATTTATTAAAATTGACTCTGTATTTTACCCCCATACGCATATGAATTTACCCAATTTATTAACCTTTTACTCTGTTTTTTACTTCCATAAATTTAATTCTCATATGTATTTACCCAATTTATTAATCTGTCTCTCTATTTTTTGCTGCCCTCTAATTAATTCTTATAATTATTTACCCAATTTATTATAGCTTTTACTGTTTTTTTCACTCCCTTAAATTAAATTCGTATACTTATTTCCCTGATTTTTTAAGCCTTTGATCTATTTTTTGCCGACATCTTTTTAATTCTTGTAATTATTTATCCAATTTATAAATCATTTATTTTTTTATTTAACTCCCTACATTAAATTTTCATAGGAATTTACCCAATTTAATAAACTGTCGCTCTCTTTTTTGCTGCCTTCTTTTTAATTTTTATAATTATTTCCACAATTAAAATCTGTTTTTTTACCCCCTTAAATTAAATTTTTATATCTTATTTAGCCAATTAATTACTCTTTCACTGTTTTTTTCCTTCAATTTAATAAGTATACTTATTAAGACAACAAAAGCAAAAGAGTGTTTGTCACTCTAATAATTTTAGAATATGTCTTACAAAGGAATTGGTGAAGTTATAAGATTTATGAGATCTTTTTTTAACCAACGTGTGTAGAAGAAGACAGATCAAAATATAAAATTTATCTTGCTAAGAAGCTTTCTGCCTTAATTTACGCCATACGTCCCTCGCTTACTGGACATGATAATGAAATGAACATAAAGATTTGAATGACAATCACTGGCAATCTCGAAGGCACCAGATGCATTCCTTCTTGTGGTGTGAGGAAGGGTTCTTCCTACCAGCGTTGGATGATTTTGAATATGTTTACCTTGAACTCCTCTTAGTTGTGGATCGTATACTTCACGTTAAACTCCTCTCTGTTGTGCAGCGTATACTTCCCCTTTTTTGCATTTAGACAATAAAATTTGCTTCGATAGATGATTTGATAAGGACGCACACGAAGAGACCAACATTTTTTGCTTCAAAGGTTAAGGAGTTTTAATGAACTAATATTTTGTTGGAAAAGGAACTCACAAACAGGGGGAATTAATTATTTTTTAGAATAAATTTGATTGATTGAACTGGATTTATTTATTCTCGTAGGTGTAAAAGATGAACAAACTTTCTTGGACACCTAATATAATGTTTAGAATCTGTCTCCTTTTCCCATTACTCTGGCCTTGTATTATGGACTTAAGGTGAACGGAAACGGCGGGGGGGGGGCAAACTATTTAGGAATCTCCGTCACCAGTATAAACATAAGGCAACGAAACCATTTTGGGTTTTTTTTTCACTTTGAGTTTAACATCGAGTTTGCGAAACTTTAAATAAGCCTTTACAGATTAGTCAAAATTGGCTGATCATCCATGAAAACATAAAATCTCGTAATTTTCAAAACTTCGACAACAAACTTTCCTGAACACACTTATTGAATTATTCAAACAAAGGGGGTTGAAAGGTGCCTTGGGTTCACTGCAGCATTAACAAAAATTAGTCATCATTACACTTGATTTGGGGAAAAAACGTTAACATAAAAGAGAAGCTCGTTTTTTAACGATTAAATAACACGATTTTAAAGTGAAGCAAATAATGAAGATTTTAACCAAACTTGATTACGATTATCACCAAATCCCTGAACCATAACGACAGGTTTACGGAGTTGTTTTCCCCACATATCAATAGTTTAGATGTAGTTTCAGGATTATGAGGAGGGTAAAGAAGATCTCGAAGATAAACCAAGTATGATAGAGTTTCAACATTGGTTAATGGAAATAAAATGTTGGTGAAATGAAGTAAATAGTGGAAGATGACCATATAACTAAAATTCATTCAATACACTATGAATATTAGATCTGGGTAGTTCTGTTTTCTTCGATTTTGCACGAGCATTTTAACCTCAGCAAAATCTCTTTTCAATGGGGATATAAATCATTGCGCCCAGAATGGCTATTCAAAGTGACAAAGATTTAATAATTGTTTTTAGCAGATTTGAGGAGGAACGTTCGATTTATCCTTATCCATTCGAAACACTAGCTACCCAGAGATCAGCTAGCCAAATCATTTCAACAGTTTTTTCGCAGTATATATAACTTAAACTTTAATTTTATTTTAGAAAATACCTCTACTCATGTTATGGCGAATATTTGTGGCGATTCCGATGAGTAACCTTTTATAAAATTTCTAGAAGAGCAATGAATGACCACAGATTCTTATTACGTTTACGTTTTTAGAAATTTTAGAAACTTTACAGGTAATAAGACCTAAAATGGTGTGACAAGGATGTTTTTTTTTAGCATGATCTAATTCATTATTTGCAGGCTTGTAGTGCTACTTTGCGTGAATATCGAAAAGAAGTCGTGCTTCATCCACTCTACAGCCTTGATCTTACCACTTATTATGTATAATTATTCCCCAAAGAAAGAGAAAACCTGAAAAACACCCGATTTGCGTTGCTTGGGCATAGAAGATCAGCAATTACGAAGCTTAGTAATCCCAAAATTCTTTGAAAAGATCGATAGAAAATGGTAATACTGTTTACAGAAGTGTATTGCCGTAGATGTAGTAAATGTCGGAAAATTAGTTGTTTAATTTAATTTTTCTGCTGAACTTTTTAAAATACCATGTATTTAAGATTAGCTCAAAAGAAGAAAACGAAAAGAGTGGGAAAAAAGATAAAACAGCAGTAAAACAAGGAAACATGGAAGAAAAATTATATGTATTTAAACCTACAGAGAGCTAAAGTGGAATATTATAGATCAACAAGGGAAACATACATGAGGATTGTTCTCATTTGGGTCGCTTTGCGGTGGCTCATATATTATATTGTGATTCGTGGCTCAAATTCCACCAAAAGTAGTATGTCCTCACTTAAAAGGGATGCTTCAAAAAGAGAGTCCAATTCAGCGCTAAAAATTTTTTCAAAAATAAATAAATTCACTGTTAAATGCACTACCATAGCCAATTGTTCTTTACACTGTTCCAACCTATCCCAGTGAAGGTTTGAAAATTTCACTCCTTAACAATCTACTCATTTTCTTTCCTTTTTAATTTCCTGACTCGTAACACTTGGTGTTTCTGATAAAGGAAATTATATGTTTGACGCATTTTATTTCTTAGGTCACTACAGAATCTCGCAACCACTGCATAGTTGCCCTTACGAGGCACTCCCTATAGGCAACTAAACAAATTAGCTGTAATTTAGCACCTGAAAACTTGAAGGCGGGAATTCGTCATAGTTTTTTCTTAGTCCTACGATGAAATTTAACCCAGCTTTCTTGTATTATCTGTCTGCTTCCTACATAGTGCGAACTTCATCAAAATATTCTATTTATGATGCAAACGATTTATGGTCAAAGTGTGAATCAATGGGGAAAGAGACAGACAAATGGAGAGAATAGGGAATAAACAGAAAATAAGTAAAATATCAATAAAGGATGAAAGAGACGGGCGGATGCAGGAAAGAGGGAATAAACACGAAAATAAGTAAACTTTTAATAAATGAAGCAGGATAGATATGCAAGAAATGGAAGAATAAACATAAAAATAGGTTATCCTAAATATAAGAAAGAAGAGAGTATACGAAAAACGTCAATGTGATCGTACAAAGTGCACAGATACTCAAAATACGAACTCCTAAGAAATGGTAGGACTAATATGGCGGAAGAAGCATTCTTGGATACATAACCCCACCATAGCAATGGTGCCATTTCTTAGCCCCAAGAATGTTCAGATTAGACGTGTGCTCAATACAGACGAAAGATAGTATGAATTAAATATGGAAAAAGGAAAAACAAAAATTAGAGATTAGCGTAATGGAAATAAAAGAGAAATTTTAGAGTTAAAAGATAGTATTGAAACCCAGAGGTTCTTACTCCGGTATTTATAAACAAAAAAGAAATAAAAAATATCAAAGAAGATCAACCTCTTTATTAAAATCTAACAAAGAAACTATTCAATTATATATAGTATGTCTAATTCCAAGCATTTCACTTTTCTTGACTAGTACTTGTGAAATGCCGCCCTCTTGCCTAAAATTTCTCACTACCATTCTTTCTCCACTCTTGTCTTTTGTATTCTTCCACTGTTTCTATTGTCAAGATAAGTGAGAAAAAAAAACATTTTAGGAATACGATCATAATATCCAAGCTTAGGATGAAGGTGTAAAAATAAAGAAAAATAATCTGAATTTTAAATTGATGGAAACAATAGAAAACAATATCAATGTAATTAATTAAATGGCCTCTATAAGGAAACAAAATAATCAAAAGGAAAGAGATTAATTGGTCAACGAATAGATATCAACAGAGTAGCAAACATTGATAAATATGTACAGTTTGAAGGATATCAGACAACAAAAAGAGAAAGTGTAGATTACACCTGGAGTAATGAAAGTGAGTCGGAACATTATGTAGCCTCGCCCACACACCAAGGACTTAAGAGAAATTGCACTTCTCTGGTGTTTAAATAACCAGGTGGGCGCAAACTCTTCAGCAGGTAATATCATTCAACAAATAACGTCTTTAAGCAAAGAAACCTTTCAAAAATAAGTTAGAAAACGCAAATCCGAATTGATTTGTTGCCTACCGACTCCCTTTCAAGATTCAAGACCCACGCATAAACAATTGCACCCACATAATCGAGCAATACATATAAACTAGCAAGAGTTAATAGTTGGATGAGTCATTGTGTGATTACGAGGATAGGGTAGCTCTGAACCGAACCAAAGAGAACTACGTTATACTCCAGTTTATCTTTCCAGAAGGCTTTAAACTCAATACTCAAGGGTACATCAAATGCCTGGAGCAGTTGGTGTTGGCCTGGATGAAGTAAATGGCCGCTGAGAGGCTATCACCGTGTTCCAAGAAACAACTAAAGTACAGATTTATATAGAAAATGTATTACCCCGGTTCATAACAAGAATTACCCTAAAAGGGCTTATCAATTCGCAATTGTCTTTTCGTGATTATCAAATGGAAGGATAGCATTAAATCATTCTCACTGATAGGCAAAGATTTCTTTAGGAATATAGATAGAAAGAGCATAATTAAATTGAGTGCCCCATTTTCCACAAAAGAAAATATCTGAATTGTATAAGCAGCGATAGAAACAATCATCTGCATTCAGACGAAGAAAAAAAAGAACTAAAACAGAAGAAAACTTAACCAGTTTAGATAGACAAAATCCAGCTAAGCAATGACATACTGATTAGATTAGAATAGATTAATCTAATCTCTTGGCCAGAGAGCATAATGTTTTTCACTAGATATAATGTTAGAGCTACTGGGAAGTTCTGTTGAATTTTCAAGTGAATAGTTTAGATTTATGGTGCACATATGTTAGCATATTTAAAGATCGAACGGTATAATAAGATATAAGTTTTATTGTTCACCTAGTTGTTTTAAGACGTATTGTTTATTGGTTGATATAACCAATAGTTGAGCAAGAACTTAAAGTATATCATATTTGAGATCCCATGCTTTACGAATTCCGTTAAGGAAACAAGAAAAAACAGACTCCTGATGAGTGTTCGCAATTCGCTTTGAGTGTTTAATAAATTTTGATTTCTTAAATGGGCGTCAGTAAAAAATAAAGCAATTTTTAAAAAAGATCTGAGTGGTTTCCTGAAAATAAAATCTCTGTTCAATATTTTGGAGAAATGTTATAATATCAAATGGGGTGATTTTAACACTACTAGATGGAAAACAGTCACAACCAATGAAGATATTCAGGCAATCAAATGATATTTCTTTTCCAAAGAACCAAACTTTTTTTACAATGAAATAAAAAAATACCTGATTCACGATTTTCAAATGGCATTGCTAATGATATCAATTGGCATGTTTTATTTATGAATGGAATCTTGTTGATCATTATTGAACTAAATTGCCAAAGGAAATATCCGATATTACTTTTCGGTACACCTAATTGATGATTCTTTATCTCACAATAACCTTAAAATGAGACCACTATTAGCAAAATATATTAAGGTGTTGTAAAAGTAATATCGTTTTATTAAAACGAAATGAAAATCATTGATACTAGGCAAAAATCCAAAAAATCTTTTAGCAAAGTAATTCCCATGATAATTAGCAAAGCTCTTTAACAAATCCTTCACTTTTGATGAAAAATATGGTTGATATCCCTATTTATGTAAATATGTAGGGTAAGGGAAAACTTCCTAACTTAAAGAATTATATTTTTCATCAGTCATCTCACTACTTGTGGACGATCATTGTCATGAGGAGGCGGATACCTTTTGGTTGACCAATGAAAGATATCTTTGTTCAACAGTTTCATTTAAGATTCTAATAGTTGTACATACAGCATATGTCCGCAGTAGGTAAGTCTTGTTCTTATTATTGAAGAGGTGCTAATGAATAACTACGTTCACATTCGACTTGTAGAATTCATAATTTCTTTTTTTCAATCAAGCCTTCATTTTTTTACCTTAATATTTCACTAAAATTCAGAATTTCATTTTTTTAATCAATCCTTTATTTTTTTACCTTAGTATTTCACTAAAATTCAGAATTTCCTTTTTTCAATCAATCCTTTATTTTTTTTACCTTAATATTTCACTAAAATTCAGAATTTCTTTTTTTTCAATCAAACCTTTATTTTTTTACCTTAATATTTCACTAAAATTCAGAATTTTTTTTTTTCAATCAAGCCTTTATTTTTTTACCTTAATATTTCACTAAAATTCAGAATTTCTTTTTTTTCAATCAAACCTTTATTTTTTTACCTTAATATTTCACTAAAATTCAGAATTTCTTTTTTTCAATCAATCCTTTATTTTTTTACCTTAATATTTCACTAAAATTCAGAATTTCATTTTTTTAATCAATCCTTTATTTTTTTACCTTAATATTTCACTAAAATTCAGAATTTCATTTTTTCACTCAATCCTTTTTTTTACCTTAATATTTCACTAAAATTCAGAATTTCTTTTTTTTTCAATCAAACCTTTATTTTTTTACCTTAATATTTCACTAAAATTCAGAATTTCTTTTTTTTCAATCAAGCCTTTATTTTTTTACCTTAATATTTCACTAAAATTCAGAATTTCTTTTTTTTCAATCAAACCTTTATTTTTTTACCTTAATATTTCACTAAAATTCAGAATTTCTTTTTTTTTCAATCAAGCCTTTATTTTTTTACCTTAATATTTCACTAAAATTCAGAATTTCTTTTTTTTTCAATCAAACCTTTATTTTCTTTACCTTAATATTTCACTAAAATTCAGAATTTCTAATTTTCAATCAAGCATTTATTTTTTTACCTTAATATTTCACTAAAATTCAGAATTTCATTTTTTTAATCAATCCTTTATTTTTTGACTTTAATATTTCACTAAAATTCAGAATTTTATTTTTTCAATCAATCCTTTATTTTTTTTACCTTAATATTTCACTAAAATTCAGAATTTCATTTTTTCACTCAATCCTTTTTTTTACTTTAATATTTCACTAAAATTCAGAATTTCATTTTTTCAATCAATCCTTTATTTTTTTTACCTTAATATTTCACTAAAATTCAGAATTTCTTTTTTTCAATCAAGCCTTTATTTTTTTACCTTAATATTTCACTAAAATTCAGAATTTCTATTTTTCAATCAAGCATTTATTTTTTTACCTTAATATTTCACTAAAATTCAGAATTTCCTTTTTTTAATCAAGCCTTTATTTTTTTACCTTAATATTTCACTAAAATTCAGAATTTCTTTTTTTTCAATCAAACCTTTATTTTTTTACCTTAATATTTCACTAAAATTTAGAATTTCTATTTTTCAATCAAGCCTTTATTTTTTTTACCTTAATATTTCAGTAAAAGTCCAATTAGATCTTCCGTGACAATTATGTCTCTAAATGACGCGCTGTTGAGCAGTTTAAAATAGGAAGAGATGATGTTTATCTTTTAGGGATGCGTTTTCCTTCTTCATATCTCATTTCGTTTCACCTCATGTGTTTATCTCCAGCCTCATGCATATACGCAACATCAAATATATTGCCCCTATCCAGTGAAAAGAGCTCACTTATCATTCCAGTTTATGAACCCGTCTTCAAAAGGAATTAATTGTGTAATTTTCGCTTTGTGGTTCGAACTCAGAGCTGAATCAGGAAAAAATTCAAAAGATAAAAAGTTTGACTTTATCTTCGATCTAATTCTTGAACACTTTTGAAGAGTAAAGTAAAAAAGAATATAGAAACGTCATGACCTGCATCAAAGGCAAAATTCTTAAACTTATCTATTATTAATAATGACAAGCAATCATTATCATTAGCTTAATGGTAAAAGCAAACTCGATTAGTGTAATTGTCTAAAGATATCATAAGGTTTCATTTATGAAGACATTCAAATCCTTTTCTATTCAAATTTAAATCACCCTATGTTTAAGAACAAGCAGCGGAATTTGAGGAAAATTAGTATAGAATGATTAGTGACCTCGAACCATGTTGCTTTTGATTAAGTCATTTTATTTGTGTAAGACAGTTTGGGCTTTGTTAGACGCTGCAGAACGAGTGTCCCCCATGCGGTTATGAAGGTTTCCATGATGGGTGGCTGTTGTCAAAAATTCATAACATTAGTGCATTCAGGTTTACCAGCAAATGTCCTTCTGGTCCATATGCAACTTTTATTATCTGTTTGAAGACTCTCCTCAACGATTCGAGGGACGAATGTCCAAACTTACCTACGTCAGAATTTAGGATTTTTCAACTTCCAAGCCAATGCAAATATGGAGGCTGGTTTCGTGAATATTGTGGTGTGTACTACCGTTCTTATTAGTATGTTCCTCTAAAATACCCTCCACTTCTATATAGAGCAGCATTTTGATATTATATTAAAGATTAATGCACATTAAAAATAGCTTTCAATGTTGAAATTGCGATTTGGGCTTTGTAAAGAGACCATAGTTGCTAAATTTTGTGTAACAATAATCCGCATAAGAAGTTCTTATTTGACCTTTAAAATACACTACCCCCACCGTGATATTTATGGCTGATGAAGTCTTATTCTTCCTTGAAATTTACAAGAGTTTCGTACAATTGTTTTACTTCAAAAAACAGGCAATTTATTAGCACCTACAGGAAACCATAAAAGCTCATACATGGTAGGGCCTATTAAGAATAAGGCTAATTTGGATGGAACCGCTTCTAATATTTGTAAGGTATTTTAACCTTCCTTTTATATATTTATCCAATTTGGTCTTCAGAATTTTTATGTTTCGTGATTTGATCTGGTTGTACTCTTATTCTTCACTTGTGAGTGAAAATTCCTTCGATGGTATTCTTAGCTACTTGTACGTTCGGCTATCGGGAATGGTAGTTGGCAAAGTAGTACAATGTTGTTAATGAAAATTAAACACTAGTTTTCTTCTGTTTCGGATCTTCTCCATAAATTAACAGTAAATTCAGGGAATAAATAATGTTCATGATGATAAGGTCATTGTAAAGCTCATGTTAGCCGACTGGCTACAGGGTTGGTCTGCCAACGTTGCGCTACCGGGTTCGATTCCCAATCCCGGCATGAACGGACACAAACTAAGCGCACGTAGAGATCCGGTTATTGATTGATAGACGCGCTATGCTCACCACGTTTTCGGGTGTGTAGATCTTACCCCTTTCATCACACACATAGCTAATTCCAACACTGCTTTTTTTACTCTCCCGCCTTCACAGCACAACAAACACACACACTGTTCCAAGGAATCCTGCCGATGGGTATCTATATCCACGTACCTCTGACGCAGAACAGGTCAAAACATGATCCTTACTGGCACCTCTCCCAAAAAGAGAACCGGCCCCTTGGGACATCGGGCTGACCAGCGATTGTCATAGGAACCTTATATAGATTTCATTTATTCGATCAGGGATCTTCCAGGTATCCTGGAAGGATGGGCGTTGACTAACTAATAACATAATGTCATTGTAAAGACTGTTCAAAACAAATTGAGAATTGCTGAAACGTAAAGCATAATTGCACAACCAACAGCTTTCCAGATTAAATTGAAAGGTCATTAATAGCGATTAGCTGCAGTCCACCAAAAATATCACATAAAACAATTTCATGTTTGTTGCTAGACGTGCTTCAGTATGTCAAAATTGATGATTCAAAGGAGGAACTTATACCTAATCCACCTTATTCGGTAGATCTCCTCACTCAGGGCGAGTTATCATTTATACCGTCTACAATTAAGGGAATAGACGAGAAAATATAAAAAAATAATAAACATATTTCATTAAACTTAATGATATGAAAGAATCATATAAAACATGGAAATTTTTTTGAGCAATGATGGAAGTTATACACATATTTTAATAACATTTTCTGCTTTACTTGTACCTCAATTAGATACGCCCTATGTCATGTATAGGAAGAGTGAAGAAGGGTAAGTTAGTACTTGAAGGACCTTTCCAGTAGAAAGAAAGTATCACGTTAATCTAGCGATAGTTCTACGTCGGATTTAACAGGATTGCTTTGATAATTAAATAGTTGACTATTAAAAGGTTCCTATGTGAATCTATTTATTAGTGAAAATTTCCTTACGATATATCTCTGTTAACGCTTCAATTTCACATTCAATTATTAATTGAAAGTTTATATTAGCGCAACCTTTACGACTCTTGAAGACTTCCATCTATTAACCGCGAAGGCATCTTCATATATTCCAGTGAGAGCAATTTTAACTTTTTAAGTATACCGAAATATGGGGTTTTTTGCAGCACTAAATTGAGCAATGTCGCTTTTTGGTGCATTTTTTTCCAATATAGCGATATCGTTTTGCAAATAAAGAGAACTAAACTGTATATTCCAGCTGACGATCTCCGACTGATTTGAATAATGGATCACTATTTCTCTACTCTTATATTCAAAAGTTTCTTTCAATAAAATCTAGTATTCTATTTGGTTGTTTAGCTAATTAGAAGGAGTGTTAAGAAAATTTGAAATCGCACACGAAATTAACACACTGAGATTATATTCTTCTAACAAGGGTTTTAGTCAATGACCGCCCAACGTATAATCAAATGTTCATTACGTTGTACATATTATAATGTATATTCACCTGACATGTAACGAATTAAATAAAAACATAGTTTAAATTTTACTGTATTTCATCTCGATTCCAGTTGTTTTCCGATATATACCCAACACTTGCTCCTAAAAGGTATTCATACACACACCTAATACTATCCTTTTTCACCATAGTTAATGAACCTTCTTTTAGAAGATAATTAAATTTTAAGGCAGCATTAATGGGGATATAAAAATAGACAAACATAAAATTCACAAAATGTTTCATAGAAAAATAAAAGAATAATGACATTTTTTATGAAAATTTGCAATCAAAACTTATTCATAACCAATACAATTTGATAAATAACAGTATATTTCTTTCTTAGTTACACACTTCAAACGATTATTATAGTTTTTGATATGTTTCAAACAAACTTTACGTGGAAATTTGACCCATCTCTCTTTGAAAAACTCCAATTCATACATATTTTAAGAGTGTCTTGCCTGGACGCGGAACTTCAGTTCTAGCCATCAATTTCCTATCGGGTTGAAGTCTCGTAAGTGTGATAGCTCTTCCAAAATGCTTATTTTAGTGTCCATTACCAATAAGAAACCAATTTTAAAGTCTATTTGAGGTCTTTGTCGTGTTGAAAGATCCATCTTCTTCCTAAGATTCTCTTGCCTGGACACGGAACTTCAGTTCTAACCATCAATTTCCTATCGGGTTGAAGTCTTGTGAGTGTGATAGCTCTTCCAAAATGCTTATTTTAGTATCCATTACCAATAAAAAACCAATTTTGATGTCTATTTGAGGTCTGTGTCGAGTTGAAAGATCCATCTTTTTCCTAGGCAAAGCTTGCGAGCACCACTCTTCAGATTATCATTAAGAATCTGTCTAATGTATTCTTTGTCCATTTTTCCGTAGATTTGATGAAATATACAAATAACTGTTACAGAGATATTTCCCCGTAACATAATAGATCCAATTTAACGTTTAACTGCGGAACTTTATCTTTATAGAAGACCAGCCTAACGATTTTGAGGCCAAATATACCTGAAAACCTTTAGGTCAATAATTTAAGTTTCACTCGATTTGACCATAAGACATCTCCAAAAGTGAAAATATTTCTCCAAGTGCTATTAGACGTACTTCAGGCGGGCTATCAAATGAATGATTCCAATAAAGCTGTTTTTCTATGCGCACCTCCATGCATTACCGCCTTATGCAACATAATGCACATTCTTTAAAATAGCATCGATACTTACTCTCCTAACTGAGTTTTTGTCACCGTTCTACTCACTCTTATCTAAAGAAAATCCAAGCAAGGGAGAGTTTCAGTTGTCTCATTACCTTAAACTTTTTTTTCTAACTAAAAGGTCACTTAGTTGTTTAGAAATCTTGTTGTACTTATATGAGATTTGAAGTACGTAGTTATACTTGATTTGATGTCAAAGGACAGTTCACTACCTTTTGTGTTGATATTTGCTTGTAGGATGAGACAATCGAGTTTAAGATGCCAAAAAAGGGTGGTTAGGATGTTCGAGACTGTTCCCGAATAGTCCAAATTATTAGTATAACTTTACGGAAACTACTTGCGTGATATCAAAACTGCGTCATAATATGAAAAATATAAATTAAGCATACATATATAATAATTATATCGTATGAGTAGTGTTTAATTGCAAATTTTCGTAGGTCTACTTTATTATTTCTTTATTTTTACAAAAACATTATGGGTGTGTCTATCACTACATTATTCTTAATGCCCATAAATTTCGTTAGACTACAATATGAATACTTTCTGTAGTAAATTAAGTTTTTTATCATCTGCGAAATTGGAAATCATGCTAAGTAATCTTGTTTACGAACATAAGAAATTAAAGAGAATCCAAAACTGACCCTTGAGAGACCCAAACAGTTTTTACCTCCTCTCAATCGAACGATTCTCTACTTATCACTACTCTTTGTCTATAGTTTTTAAGCCATTATTCGATCTAAGAGGCTGACCATCGACCCCGTGAGCTCTATATAAGCTTTGCCAGAAGTCTATCATGGGAAATAAAATCGAACGCCTTTTTAAAATCAAGGTAAACAATGTTTACGGGTTTAGGAAAATCATATTTTTAAAAAGAATCTAACAAATTCGCTAAACATGAGCTACAGTCTTCTGAATCTGCGTTAATTATCTTTAATTAATTTATGTTTTCCAACTGTTTCACGATTTGGTCTCTTAAAATTGACACACAAATTATGCCCGTAACCCTCGTTAAGCTAAGATGTTTGTAATTTGTGAGTCAATATTCCCTATTTGTAAAAATTTGAGTTACATTTAGATAAATTAAATTCTTTAGGAACAATTCCGTTTTTTAAGGTTTGCCAAGCCTTTTGGACGAATGAATTCTATTTACTTGGAACCAGAGAATATAAAATTATCATTTTATCAAATTCTGCAAGTTTGGTCAGTGACCAATACTTTTGTGTTGCTGACCATATTTCCATCTTCATTTTAGAAAATCAATCTTGTACTGACTTTGTGGATATTTGGGGGGCTTCGCTTTTTACTAGACACCGATAATGAATTTTTGTGGTTTTCATTGTTAATATATTTTGAGCAAGTCATAATAGCGTTTTCTTTCTCTAAAAGCAAATTTTACAGTGTTATTAATCCATGTCGAGCATCTATTTTAAATTCGTCTTTTGGAAGCCTTCTTTGTCGTGCCGAATAAATATTTTCAAAGACCTATCGTAGATCACAATGATACTGTTCAAATCATTTAGATATTAAATAATAATCTGATATAAATTGAAAATTAGATGCTAAATAATTTCTTGATTCTTTATTCCTCAATGAACGACCCTATTTTTTCACTTTTAGCCGAAGAAAATGAATGTTCATTTTCAAAAAATATTTAAAAGAATTGCCATTTTTAGTCATAGTTTTTTAGCACTGGGCTAATAAATAATACATTTACCATTAACAACAATGAAATAACTGAGAATTTTTTTTGCGCCTATATCGGAGAAACAAACGCTAATAATTATCCTGATATTAAAACCAAATGGGTTAAATTTTCTACATTCCTGATCAGTTAGTTAGAGTTGTAGTCCTACTAGTAACCCATTAGAGATATATCAGTTTGCGTTTTGATGAATGCTTGTCTTGCTATATCCCCCTCTAGTTAGGCGCTATCTCTCAGTTCTTTTTATCTTACATAGACAAAATATTCCCGTTTTTGTTTCCTTTGCTTCGGCTAATAAATGATAGAAATCTTGGTAAACAAGTCAGTTCTATTGCAAAACCCGTCACTAAAGAGGTTTTAACTAGATTCTTAGCAAAGATATCTTCTGCAACTGCTGCCAAATAGTTATATTTTCGTTCTGTCGCTCCATACAACTTCCTCCCAAAATTTATATCACAATAAACGTTCAACTCAAGGTATAAACAAACCTTGATATATTTTCTTCAGGGTGCGCGGTTCAAATTTAATCTCCCTTATAGTTACGAATATCTATCATTGCTTATATTTGCTTATAATTTCAGAACTAATAGCAGTGGGATGTTCATTCTCTTTGGCAATTATTGTCCATATCTATAATAGGCGGTTCTAAATTTTATAACATGCTTTCTTATGTCATTATTGCGTTCCTTTTCTTTGCCCATTCCGAGGTAATCTAGACACAATCTAGGCTTACAAATGTATGAAAAAAGACGCCTTCTGTACTGCGAATTCGATTTCGTATCTTATTCTCTAATCTTCAAAAGAATCACAGAATTTGCTGAAAAAAGGAATCTAGTACAATTTATTGTTGAAAGAGTTGCACTAGACAATATACAAGTACCGTTGAATCGTGTTCTAGGATGTTTATGGCTGCTTCTGAGGCCTAGGTGTTAGTTGCTTCTCTCGACAAGGGAAATACTTTAGACTTGGTGGATTTCAGTGATTTATTAAAAAATTGGACTTTATTTTGTTAAATTCTCTAAACGTGGTAAACAACAGAACAATGGCAATAGAGAGTAAGCGCGTATGATTAGCTGAATTAAATTTAGAAAAGCTTGAGCATAAGTAACAAATAATTAATCAGTGCTAAAAGAGTGAATGAAGAATTCGTAACGATGATAATTTCTTTGAACATAGCTTTGAATTGATAAAACAAAATAGTGGTGCAATTGCTTTACAAATCAACCAATCGTCAATTGATGGAATAATGTTTAATAAGGAAAGAGTAAATAAATTGGCTAATTTAGAAAGATTTAGAAATAGGAGGGGTGTTAAAATCACAAATAAAGTTACCATTCCTTTTTATCATCAATTGATTAACGAGCAAACTCCAGTCGTACACCCTCTGTGGAGGGGAGAATTATCTAACTAACTTGGATGAATTGGGTATGGATAAGAGCACCAATAGAAAGTTTTATAGCACTTGATTGGACAGCATTTTGCAAGGAACAACCCTTTCAGGCTTCGTTGCTACGGAGATACCCTGGAGTGATCTAAATGTACTCTTTCTGTGTCCTTTGCACAATCAATTCGACAATTCTGAAAAGGAATTGTAAGGCATCGTTCGTTATGATCTTGGCTATGTAGCTGAATGGCGGTATGAAGCCGCTGGAAAAGGCTTCTGTCATAGACCTTGATGTCATACGAGTGTCTATGAAATGGATGGATTATATCCATTTTGTTTAGCCACAGATGACGGTGAGAATGTATCTAAATCAATAGATGGTTGTGAGAAAATGTCATACACAGTGAAAGTGGAGACGATCCAGAGGAGCTAAATATTTTGTATAGGGAGGTTTCGTGTAGCGATGCATTTTCGAATTTTGAAATGGGAAACAACCCCAAACATAATCTTATTATTGCGTACGCTTGTCTTTTCAAGCAAATCGGTGCGAGATTATCTTTAGGCTCGGCCGAGTGTTTAAATTTCGGAAATATGTACTCACTAAACATTATGAAAGATCGCAAATAATAGCAGTGTGGAAGGAGGGAAGTTATTTGGTGTAGGTTAAGCGAAGTTGAGAAATCCACTTGTAAACTGATTAATTCCTGGTCTGTATATCTAACGTTGGTAATGGTTTGATAAACTAGCGTTGCCAAAAGAAAATGGTTTGTAAAATGTAGTTGACAAAAAAGGTAAGATGGTCACTTTGTATAACTAAGGCTCATTGCAATTGGAGAGGAGAAAGTTTCGCGTCCCCTTTTTCAAATGAACTCTGGAAAGAGCATCACTCGGAATTTTGTCATCCGAAGTGTGTCTTATGTCGGTATTAAATTGACTTATGCACTCATAGTCACATGCGTTTTTTGGTGAATATTTGTTGCGCATGAACGGAATACCACAATATGCACGACATTCCGTTCATACCAAATGTCCCAGAAAAAAGTTAACCGTACTTCGAATTAATATAACTCAAAATCTATTGGAGATTTGGGGTCTTGCCGAAAGTGTTTTATTTAGCAACTATTTATCTGTCGATTCTGGAAATTTCATTAAATTCCCTTTTATGATATTGATACACCAATGGGTTTAGTGGAGGCTATCAAAAATATGTTTGTGCAAGGAAGTAAAATAATGAAACGAAGCCTAGGAAGGCTAGGCCACCGTGCGCCTCCAAGAGAAGCGTAGGGAGCCTAGGTAGCCTAGGTCACTGTGCGATTCTCCAAGGAAAGCCTAGGCCATTTTAGAGTGTTTTTTCAGCCACGCTGTGGTATGGTCTCGTCATTTTAGCTTACTAAGCAAATCAAAGCGTTTCTGTGTAAAAGTTTACTTCCATAGAACCTTTTTAATCATGCAGGTAACAAAAGATCAATATATTTGTTGATTTCAAACTTCGAAGTTTCATTATTTTACTTCCTTGTGCAAACATAATTTTAAAAGCCTCCACTAAACCCATTAGTGTATCAATATCGTAAAAGCGAATTTAATGAAATTTCCAGAATCGACAGATAAATAGTTGGTAAATTTATTTTGTTTTACAAGACTCAAAAATCTCTAATAGGTTTTTAGTTATACTAATTCAAATTACGTTTAACTTTTTTCTGGGATAGCTTGTATATAGAAGTCCATTCCTTCAAACATATGTTTAAAATGCATTATTACTAAGAATATGTTTAATAACACTGTACTGAGGGTTGATTAATTGAGCTCAGCACCCTTGAATGCTCCAACGTCGTTCCTACGACGGTTTTAAGGCGTCGGTGGTGATCGAATTGAGAGTCATTTTTAGATGCATCCCAACAGATTAGGGCTTCAAAGTCTTCTCTGATTTGCTCAATGTAATTTTTTGCTATGAGCTTCCAGTCTATAGTGAGTGAGATCATCTTTAGTTCATGCATTTCAAAGGATATTCAGTGGGAGAAGTTAGTCCCAGCCAGTGACGGATCGAGGATAAAAATTTGAGAAGTTAACCTGATCTCCTTCCTCTGAGAAGTCTGAGAAATGGGCATTGAACACTAATAATGGTTATCTTACACAGTATTAAGAATAAATAACAGTACTCACACGTGAGTGAGAACTAACTCTATACTATCCGAATTTTCTCAAACATCAGAAAATTCACTAAGAATTGTAGGTTTTAGCCTTTAGCTAAGGTATAATACTGAATTTAATAATTAGGTTTGAGGTTTACCTGTATTTTAAACATGTGTCATATAAGGTACATTCGATCGCAACGGTTTATAAACTGCTGATCGAAAGCTCAGCCATTTTGGTTTGGTTTTTACCAAACACATTCATTTAAAAGAGAGATGAATACAGGAAAAGTGATCTACCATCTACAAAATGGAACAAAAAAGATAGTTAAGGGAAGAGAAAGCTGCCAAAGGAAATTAATTAAGCCGAAATACACAATGGGCTTCAACAAAATTTGCATATATATATATATATATATATATATATATATATATATATATATTAATTATTACATAACTCTCTGTATAGAAGAATAGAATTATGGCTTAATAAAGAAATATAAACATTAACGGGTCTGAAACTTTGGGGGGGAAATTCACCCCCCTAGATCTCCGCCTGGAAACGCGCCTGGTCACAGCGTATTTCACAAAATGTCAGAAAAAGTTACCCATTCCTTAAAATTGCTGTCGTTGTAATTCCACGTTGCTGCAATTTTAGTTATCGTGAATCTTCTTTCGAATCGACTCTGAAGCTCATAAATCCTCCAAAATCCTCACCGAAAGCGAATGTCGCCAATTTGATCCGCAGCCGTGCATTCATAATCTGACGAAAAGTTTCTTTAGTTACACTTTTGTTCTTCTGTTTCCTTTCTGCCCACCATAGATCGTCTACATACTAAAAAGAAAATTTAACACTCATAAGGAAGGGCTAATGAGCCTCTGGAATGATATTACCCTAGTGCAGGGTTGTCCAACCTTTTTTCCCAACGGGCCAACTTAGAAATTTAAGTATATTCACCGGGCCACAGAGGTACTTAAATATAATTTTTAAAAAGTTCAAATATATAATTACAAACAAAATACTGTATATTAAGGGGAAAATTAAATTACACTAATAGAAAATAAAATAAAATCAATTTGATTTTTTGGATTGCCTTTCTTTTATGATATTCTCAAAATCTGGTTTTCAAAGTAAATAAAAATATTTCTAAAAAAACCCGCGTAAAAATAAAATCTAAGTAAACATTGGGCCGTAATGTGGCTCGCGGGCCGTGGGTTTGACGTCCCTGCCCTAGTGCATAACCGGCGTCAAAATTGCAAGCTTCTCTATGGAATTTGTTTTCATATGATTTGAAAAAATGTGACTATAATCGCCTGTTACTCTATAGGATTGATCTTTTCTTAAATACGTTAAAGGGGAATGCGAAAGGTAATTTTTAAGGCCGGATTTTTCCTTCATGCAAAAATCATTGTATGTTTTTCATTGCCTCTAGCACTTCTGTCACTTTTCATTGCCTCTAGCACTTCTGGCACTTTTCATTGCCTCTAGCACTTCTGGCACTTTTCATTGCCTCTAGCACTTCTGGCACTTTTCATTGCCTTCTGGCACTTAATGTAAATGAAGGTCCTTCTCTAAAGATGGGATAGAAAAAAGATGGGAGATGGTGAATTTCCCGTTTCCCTAACATTGCAATATTATCGTGCGGTTTATAAGATCATTGTATTATGATATTAAATCAATTAACGAATCATTCGAAATTAACAACGATATTAACTGTTACTATATTAATTAACTGTGCACTGCTAGCAATTTTTAAATTAACTATTAGATTATAATTGGAAAGGAAGTCGTCACTGATAATAGTAGATTTCACATCACACCCGAAGAACTCATAAATAAAGTTCCGCCAACTTCCGTGTGAAATAGTCAAGTTTCTTTGTACTAATTCTGTCTGCATCGTCGCGGGTAGAATGGAAATAACCGATGCCGGGTCGATTAGTTATTTCCTTCTTGCGATAGAGTAGGAAATAAAAAAGCAGTTCTTTGTGGAGAAAGTAAAGGGCACATTATTGAGTAATGATACCTCCTGCCGTTTCTCTGAAGCATCTTAACCTTTTGCAACTAGAAAGGCAGTTTTGAGCATGATTTCTGAGCTCTGTATTATACCACCAAACTCCATCGTAGAAATCCTTGACACCCCCTGCGTGGTGTTTGTGACCTTCGTGGTGAGGAGAGCTTCTCATCTCAATTTTTAACGAATTCTTTGTGTGGACGGGATCTTCTGTATTTAAGGAGGTTACTGCTGCTTGCAATTCACGGTATATCTTCTACAATGCGCGACTTGCTTGTGCTTGCTTCGTTCGATGAAGCGAGAGTCTATCGTTGCAGGTTGGTCAAAGAGGTGTCGGGAGAGGATTTCGAGAGATTGCTTGATTTGTATTATTGTATTGGACCCTCAGCAAAATCGTCTTCCTGAGGAAGTTTTAGTTGATTTGCCCAAAGTAGCATGGAGGTTCTTCAGGAGGTGCACGTAATGCATGTGGGAGAGGTATTCAGTTTTGGTGATTTCCATCTTTTCGGGAACTGTGGGGGCTTGATGTCCTAAGACTTCGTTTTTGACGGATGTGTAAGCAAAAGAATGGTTAATGTGTCTTGTATGAAACAAACAACGTCGGAGGCATGGTAAAGTAGTGCTCGAATCATTGATTTCAACTTCTGTTGAACACTGGTTATTTTATAAACAAAACAATAGTTCAGCTTTAATTAAGTACGATGGTGGGAAGTTGGTTTGATATTGGGTTAGCGAAATTGGACCTACAGGTGCTTTGGTAGCATATTGGTGTGTCATAGTTGTTGGACGTTTGCAAAATGGAGAGTTCCGGTGCCTTGTTGTGAGACAACGGTATTGATGGTTGTAGAGCTGTTGCAACATATCACTCCGAGAGGATCACCAGGATTTTGTCGTGGCCCGGTCGAGGTTGAATGAGGTTTTGCTAAACCCCTTACCGTTGAAGATTGTTCTAGCGGATGATCGTTTCTCTCGAGCAAGTGGGATAATTTAGATTTTGTTCATTGTGGTACTTTATTCTATATTCAAATTAACTAATCATGAAGTGAATGAAAGATGTCTAATATAAAGGTTAGAAATGTATTGGCTAATTCGAAAAAAGGGCGGATTATTTAATTACACTAAGGTGTGACTATTGTTCTTAATAAAAAGATTGGTCGAATAGCAAATCGCGTTAGAAGGTCAGTGCGTATTTTGATATATTCACACATCGGTAAACCTTAAAACAGTTTCTTGACAGGTCCGTGTCAATACCTTATGGCAAATACAAAAACAGATTTAATATAGTTTCGAATCCACAACAGTGACATAAAGTGTCTATGGAGCTTTATGGGGAGACAAAATATTTCGACTTTGATTGAAAGATGCTTAGAAGGAACGAATAGTGAATTAACTACTCAACGTTACTTTTTTATCATTGAAGGCGCAGAGTGTTTCTTCAAAATATACATTTAGTCTACACAAGGAATGCCGCATTTCACCATACTAGCCTGGCCTTAAAAATAGAAACATTTCTAAAGGCTGATTGAAAGCCATCTTTTTAGATTGCTTAGAAAAGCTGGATTATATATATATATAATATATATATATATATATATATATATATATATATATATATATATATATATATATATATATTAATAAAACCACTGTTGAGCAGCGTAGTATTTATTTTCTCGTGGCCAGTTTCGGCATTGAGTTTGTCATGCCATCATCAGTCGAACACTAAGAATACATGCAGTCCCACCAAGCGTATAATATATATATATATATATATATATATATATATATATATATA
Organism: Ceratothoa steindachneri; assembly: GCA_963969495.1. Taxonomy (NCBI): domain Eukaryota; kingdom Metazoa; phylum Arthropoda; class Malacostraca; order Isopoda; family Cymothoidae; genus Ceratothoa; species Ceratothoa steindachneri. The sequence goes on along the minus strand of OZ018331.1, from coordinate 10,808,275 downwards.
TATATATATATGCATATATACATATATATATATATAGTTTTATAGAGATCCAATTGGAGTTCCTAATCAGGGAGTGTGAATTTAAGTTCATTAAGGATATCTTTTAAGATTAGATCTTTGAATTGCCCATCCGAAAGGTTAAAGTTGGGGATTTCATCTATAAGGGTGGATTCAATAACCTTTCTTTTGCGGAAGTCCTTACATGGGTAGATTAGTTTGGCCTGTGGGAAGTCTATCAGGTGGTTACAGTTATTGGTGTGTGTGAAAAGACTAGAGGCTGTGTTTCCTCGTCTAGCGTCTCCTCTGTGTTCGTACATTCTCATATCCAGATTTCTTCCTGTTTCGCCTATTTAAAATAAAGGGCAGTTAATTTCTTTACATGGGATTAAATAGACTCCTGCTTTGTTGGTTTTTTCTATAGATTTGGTGGTAGAAAATGATTTTTTAATGGTCGAATGGTATTTGAAAGTGGTGTGGTTAGGGGAAAGGATACTATTTAAATTTCTCAATAATGGAGAAAATGAAAGGGAGAGGCAGTTTCTTTTAGTATCTGGGTTCCTACTTTTAGGGCAAGAGAAGCTTTAGTTGGCCTTGGATAAGCATTTATTGACGATATGGAGGGGATAATTTAGTTCTATAAATGTACAGATGGTGAAAGTAATTTCATCGGAAAAGAAACATGGGTCACAAATTCTAAAAGCTCTCAAAAACATAGACATGAACTTAAATTCACACCCCCTGATTAGGAACTCCAATCGGATCTCTGTAAACTATATATTGGAGTATATATTAATATTTTACTCTTAGTGGGACTGTATGTATTCTTAGTGTTCGACTGAGGATGGCATGACAAACTCTATGCCGAATCCGTGAGAATGAACTGAATACAGTTCGAAAGCACTGGACTCTGCTTTTAATTTTTCCTGTGTGATTTTTTGCAGTTATTACTACTCCACTCATGCAGTACTTTGTGAATTATACGTATATATATATATATATATATATATATATATATATATATATATATATATATATATATATATATATATATATATATATATATATATATATGCAATGTCCCGCAGGAAAAATGAAAAGGTGTTTCCAAGTACTTTCGAACTTTATTCAGTTCATTCTCAAGGATAACTACTAGATAAAATAATATAATAAGGGTATATATAAGCTAGTAAAAGATAAAGGACCGCCTTTAGGTTAAGAAATAACCCTTTTGGCTCTGTTCTTGATCCTTTCTGCCTCTCGGTTTGACCTTGCTACCTCTGTTCTAGCTAAATCTTAATGTGAATTTACTCCTCCGTCTCCTACTTCCTCATTGGTGATTTCTTATCTTAGAAGGCGGTCCTTTATCTTTTATTAGCTTATATATACTCTTAATATATTATTTTATCTTGTAGTTATCCTTGAGCATGAACTGAATAAAGTCCGAAAGTACTTGGAACCACCTTTTCATTTTTCCTGCGGGACATTGCATTCATTGCGAATATTACGTGCTACTTTGTGAGTTATTTATTTTTAGAAATATATATATATATATATATATATATATATATATATATATATATATATATATATATTTGGTGAATGAATTTCTCAAAAAAGGCATGCATTCATGCGCGGATCCAAGGGAAGAGCTAAGGGGTTAAAGGCCCTCCCAAATTTCAAACCCGTTTATGTTTATATTTCTCTTTAAAACCAAAAAAAGCAATGTAACAATATAGAATACATATGTGAAAGTTTTTTTAAACGGTTGCCATCGAATGTATCTTATATGATACTTGTCTGAAATGAGGGTAAATCTCAAAAATTATTTTTAAATAACCACAATTTGTAATTTTCTGGTGTATGCAAATAATTCAAAACTGAGAGAGCTAATGCTCACTCCTGTGTGAAATACTGTTATTTATTTTCAATGTTGTGTAAGATAACCATTAATCAGCATTGCCCTTTTCTTAGACTACTCCAAGGGAGAAATTCAAGTTATCCCCCCCCCCTCATTTTTATCCTGGATTCGCCACTGCATGTATTTATATATTTTATAAGATTTCATATGATACAATCTTATATTCAAGAATTTATAGTAAATAATCAAACAAAATAAAATATTGACACGTGGAAAGAGAACGATAATTCGCAGATTTGTCTAATAAGCAAATACACTAGAAATAAGTCCAAATTTGACAACGATAAAACTTGAAACAATTAATGTGAGTGCGTTGAAGCCTTTGTTTTCTATTACTTCTGCGCAATGACGACAAAAGGACCTCACCTGTTTCCTGAAAACTTCTGGTGGTATTTTCTTACATTCTTGCTCAATTATCGTCCATAAAACCATTACACTTGAAGGCTGCAGGTTTCGAACTTTGTCTCCAGTAATCTTCCAAAAGTTCTCAAATTGGTTTAAGTCTGGGTTCTCAGCTGCTAACTTCATTAATTCAAAATCCTCGAAATTGTATTTTGCTCGCTTTACAAAATGGCATGGTGCGTTGTCAGGATGAACACCCACAGCTACATCACTGTTCTGAATGAGGTGATAAAGCCGGAACATCCAGACACTTTGACCACCCAAATCACCTGACGGAATCCTCCTCGACTTCTTTGTGTGATGCTAGGTGGAAAAGTAGACTAACAAGTCTAGCTGCAATACGTAGGACGAGCCGAAGGTTAAGATTATCATGGCCTTCAGAGGCCTAAAAAGGGAGATATTGACATAGGCTTGTAGCTAGTTTCATTGTAGCCTGGAGGCTTTCATCTAGGCCACGGGTAGGATTATCGAGTGAGATCGACAGTTGGTTAACGTGCAAACTGGCAAGCATCAGGAGTCATCTTCTATAAGATCTCTGGCTTCTGTTTCTGTGAAAATTTTCACACATTACCTAGTTTAGGGAGCATAAGACTGAGCGTGGTAGATGCTTGCTAGTTTGCACGCAAACCATTAATGACCGATAGTTTTCGGTCGTACAAATAAATTGTATGTTCACCTTGCAGATTCAACATATACCATCCTGCAAAACAGTTTTATTTGGGTGGTGGTCTTTAGAGACGCCAACGGAAAGTCTATTTATGAAAAATATGTCGTCATTGCTGTTGCTCCCGTTAGCTCAGTCAATAGAGAGTTCATCTAGATAACCAGAAGTCGGAAGTTCGAGTGCTTACCGGGACAATGATATTTTTTCTCGTGGCTTTTCTCAGGGTCATCTCTTGTAAGATTTCTGATCTTCTGTTTATGTGTAAATTTTCACATATTACTTGAATCAGACAGCATAAGATTGAAGATGGTAGATGTTTGTTAGTTTACACGCCAACCACAACTGGCCAAAAGTTTTTCGTCGTACAAAGTAGGCATCTCTTCACCTTTTAATTCATATATATATATATATATATATATATATATATATATATATATATATATATATATATATATATATATATATATATTTATATATATATATATATATATATATATATATTTACATATATATATATTTATATATAAATCAATTTCGGTGTATGATGGGAGTAACTTCTCTTCTATACATGTTTTGTTAAAGACCAGGTTGTAATTAGACTTTACCAATTTTATTTCTTGTGATTTCATTTATATCTTTCGAAAGAGAATGTAAAGCAACATATGTAGGCGTTTGAAACCTTGTTTGAATCGGCCGAATAGTTATCATGTTACTGCCAAAACAATATATTTTCAGGGCTAACCTTGGGAGGACTTTGGCAATAATATCATTCGATAGAGAAGGTAAAACAACATAAGGGTTTCAAATATCTTTAGAACGGCCGAATAGTTACAATGTTATTTCAAAAACCATTTCGAGCAAAACGGGGACTGATCAACCGACCGACTGACATAGTGAGATATAGAATCGCCCGCGACTAGACTCACACCCGACTAAAAATCAACTGAAGACTGAATAAGATCCATTTTATTTGGTCTTATTTAAATATTCAAATTTCTTACAAATTTTGGCAGTGAGCTTTCGCTTTCCTTTAGGCAGCTTCAGACAGAAGTCTTCGTTATCGTTGAGGCTGCATTGATGGAAAGTTTCTATTCGAGTTGCCTTCTTTAGCAGCGAGGTACCATTAGCCCCACTAATTTCTTTAATGTTTTAGGTGTTTATAATTTTTGAAGTTTCTGGAATTTATGTGGCCGACGCCTCTTTATATGGCAACACTTTCAACCTAACTTCATTTGAGTCCCTGGCCTCTTTGATGAGTTATAGCATCTAATTTGATCATCAGGTGTGCCACGATATTACCTCCTGACGATATTTTGAAAATGGGAAGGGCTAAGGGCCTCACTGAGGCTAGAAGACAACTCCATCGGCTGCCCTGTCGACACCGTGAAGCATTTTATATCAGACCCATTGCCAAGGGAGAGGCAGTCGGACTCTAGCTTCCTGAGGACTGTATCTACCCTAGACCTTCGTAATGTGAAGAGGCAGCTGTTGAATAAGACAGGACAAACATCGCAGGCAACTTTTGCTAAAGAAAATATGCCGGAAGTGTCAAGATCAACGATATGCCGGTTGTGAGAGACTTGGGAAAAAGCATTACGCCTAAAAAACGACCTCCTCTGACACCGAGACACAAGGAATTTCGGATAGAATGGGCGCAAAAGCACATGCAGACAGATATGAAGATGTTAATATTCACTGATGAAAGCAGATCAACTCTGCACTGACTTGACGGATGAAGGGAAAGGTTAGGTTGGAAAAGGTCAGCAGCGTCACAGCCGTTTTTGTCATCAACAGGGCAGAGGAGGTGTAATGATATGGACAGCAATAGTTGGAAATGAACTTTTTGGTCCTGTTCGAGTGGCTGATGGAGTAAAAATAACTTCTGCGTCTTATTGCTAGCTTCTTCAATCAGCTTTGCTTCCATGGCTGCAATATGAACCACTGCAAAGGTGTTTGGTATTTCAGTATAACAGTGCCCCATCTCTATCTGCAAAGGCAACACAAGAATGTTTGTCATCGATGGGACTTAAAGGTAACCGTTTGATGGTATGGGCGCCTCGCTCTCCCGATATAAGCCCTATTTACAAGGATGGGAAGCAGTACACTTCAAAAGGAGATTTGTGGAAAGCAATTGAGACATCTGTATACGTAATTCCTCGCTCCGAAATACAAAAGAAATACCGAATCTTTTAACAAGAAAGTTATAAGTGTTTTACAGAAGAAAGTATCTGATGTAAAGTTTTAAGTATTTATTTATGATTTTGATTTTGTGATCTGACTTTTTTTGGCATAAATCAACATTGTATATTTATATTCTATTATTATAAACGTCTTACGATTTTGGTCGGCTTGTTGTTATTCTATAATAAGTTAATTCCGTGGCATGCTTGAAAATTGGTTAAAACCTTTAAACATTGCTGAAGTGAAAGCCACATTAAAAATGTGCTAAAAAATGTAGGACACGGTCACACTCATAAACTTAAATATACCATAAAACTATCAGCTTTATTATACCGATGATTAGTGTTTTATCATTAGCAACGACTTTAAGATAATGGAGTGGCATGGGTTTTAGTTTGGTGATCAGCAAAGAATGAAATTCAATTTCCTTCAATGCCGCCTCAACAATAAGCAAAACTTCTGTCTGAAGCTACCTGAAGAAAGGCGAAAGTTCACAGCTAAAATTTTAAAAAATTTGAATATTAAATAAGACCAAATAAAATGGATCTTCCTCAGTTTATTTTTAGTCGCGAGCGGCTCTATGTCTCACTATGTCGGTCGGTCGGTCCAGGTTTTGAAATTTCTTTTGTTTTGGTAATGACATTGTAACTATTCGTATGATTCTAAAGAAATTTGAATTCCTTATGTTGTTTTAGATTCTTTATCGATGATATAATTGCCAAAGTCTTCTCAAGGTTAGCCTGGAAATTATTCAGCAATAACTTTATAAGTATTTGGCCGATTAAAACGAAATTTGAAACCC